>CM038682.1:180794351-182135276 GCA_021605205.1 Aegilops longissima
TCTTATCTTCAAGAGGAGCCCACGGTTGATTTATTCAGAGAATTCTACTATTTAAACCGTCAAACAGAATTTACTGACGGGCCCAGTCAAGAGCTTGGAGGAGTCTCAATCCAAAAAAGGAAAGAGGTCAGTTTCCCCATGCTAAGCCGCACAGTCATCCTAAAGATTGGAACCAAACTTGGTTCTATTGCCAAGACACATCTCTAGATGGTGAGAATCCTCTGCCGGGTTACCGTGATCATCGTCTTAGCAACACACATCCACTCCCCGCACGACTCAATGCAAAGGAACGGGCCAAATATGCACCGGCCTTTTCAAAGCTCAGAGCCTTTATGGCCAACGGCTTAACCGGCGTTGACTTTGTCCGGTGTTGTTTGTCTTGGAGTATCTTGCCATTAAGACGTCGCCCCGGCTTAATGTGCGAATACACTGGCGATGTAAAAGATCCCCAGCGCCACTGTGACATTCAACTGTCTGATGCAGAAATTACTAAAGCCACCAAGAAATTACTGAACGTACCTTTAAGTGAATGCAGCAAAACATGACTTAGTCCTTTCAGTACTTTTAACAAGCCGCCAACTGTAAGTGTTGCACACCTTCCGTTCAATCAATATTTCAATAGTTACAATTACTCATGATCTTTTTAACCTCAACAGCTTGATTCTCCATTTTGGAAGAAGAAACCGCAAGATAAGCCGGCCAAACCGGCTCGTACCAAAACCAAGGCCACCAAGAGACCCACCAAGAAGAAGACCACCGAGTCCGCCGAGTTAAACATTGACGATGACGATGATGACAATGAATCAGAGGTAGAACTTGATTCTCTTGGCTCATTCTTTATACATCTCATTGATAATGATTGTTATCAGGACGACGCAGAGGCCAGCCGTGCAGGTGACTCAGAGGTAATTATTCTTTCCTCCGGCTTAGAACCTCTGCCAACACAGAAAACCCGACAAGTAAGCCAGAAAGTAAGCTTTTCTCATCCTCTAGCTCACTTGGATCCCAACTTTCTTTTGAAGAAACAGCAACACGAAGCTCGCCGCACCACCCGGCATAGTGGCAATGTGATTACTTCCTTCGTCTTACCAAACACACCGGCTCGCAAACGCCGCCAAGAGGTCTTATATATTTCTGACATACTTTATCCCAAGGCGGGTTATTTTTGACTACCTCTTAACCCATGTGATTCAAACTATCAAGGGACTTCTCATTCCTCCTCTGGTGAGTCAAAGGGAACTCAAATCCCAACTTTCAAGACTGTACCTGGGTAAGAACATTTTTAATTATTCAAACCTTTATACGTGATCATCGCATTAACCTCTTTATGCTTTTATTTTCAGGGGCCAGGCCAAACCCAGCAAGAAAGCAAAGCTGAATAAGCCGGACGACGACACCCATCTATCTAAGCCGGAGCAACAACAACCATAATTTTCTCACCCAATTGTTGAAAATATTGTTGATGATTTGCCACCAGAAGACCACAATGTTGACATTGACCAGATGAATGTTAACTCGTCCGACACCGATCCGCCAAGCCCCATCAAAACAGCAAGTCCTGTTAAGCCAGCAAAAGAGAAGGACGATGATGTTACCATAACTGGGCATGGTTTCACAACTCCGGGTCGTCCTACTGTCTTATCCAGGCATAGCGCCAAAGAAGAAATTTATGCTTAGGATAAAGGTAAGTAGAAGGTAGACTTAGAGAGCTACACCCAGTTCAGCGCCCAAGACATCCACTCTGGCTACTTGAACCGTTTATACACCAGCCGTGATTTTGAAGCCGGCTTAGTAAACTTGATGAAGGAACGCTATGAGGTAAACACTGCGACTCCTTTCCATATGAATATACTTCCATTAGCCGCCAAGTTTATTGGACATGATAGAATAGAATGTGCTGTAAACTTCAATAGTTACATAGATCAAAACCAGTAGCCCCCAAGGGCCGGTTTATGCTTTTAATATGAACCGGGACTTATAATAACAGTACTTCCCCAAGGGTCTGCTTAATAGGTATGTTAAGCCGGGACTATGAGTAGTAAGAATAAACATTGCATCCGTAGCCCCCAAGGGCCGGCTTAATCGGTGATGAATAAGTCGGGACTAATCATCTTGTTGAAAATCAATAACCCAATCTGTAGTTGTTATGACATTATTTGTACGGGTCATAGATATTTCTTGAAACCAAGCAATAGGCATTAGCCCCCAAGTGCCAAGGATAATACTTGTATTGTGCTTGGGACTTTCAAAAATTTGTCTTAAAAAAAGAACAATATGCATTAGCCCCCAAGTTCCAAGAGTAATACTTGTATTGTGCTTGGGACTTCAAAGAGTAATCATGATCATAACCTTGTGTGTGTGTGCTTATGTCACAGGCTGAATTGGCTGAAAAAGACTCACGGCTTAATGATCTTAAGGCCAACATCAAAACTTAGCAATCAGAGACATCCAAGGCCAAATCAGACCTGAAATCTGCTTTGGAGACTATTGAGCAGCTGAAGCAAAATTTCAATGCGGAAAAAGATGGCTGGGAAACTGAGAAGGCGGCTCTATTGAAGAGAGAAGATGAGGCTGAAACGACACTTAAGTCGGTGACTGAAGAGTTATCCGGCTTAAAGCAGCAAATTAACATCATGTCGTCAACTATCTTTGGTAAGTAGAAAAAATGTCTCTCTTTTACCTCAAAAATCACATTGTGAATATCTGCCGGCTTACTCATAATTTCACTGATATAGGCTCTCGGAGCACTACATTGGGCTCAGACATGCGCATCCGGCTTAAAGCTATCTATACTCTAATAGAGCAGTTATATACTGGTGCCCAACGAACTATCGCTGCCATGCCGCACAAGAAATCTCCTTCAACACTTATCAAAGATACACTGAAACAGTTATCCGTGCTGCCAAAAAGGATTGGTGATTTAAAACGGGGAGCTGCCAGAGCCGGTGCCTTAACTGCCTTAAGCCGGGCAAAGGCCTGGCAAGCCGATCTTGACCCGGAAGATTTGGCCAATGGCTGCCCCAGTGTCAAAGAAGATGGATCTGCCTTCAGTGCTGACGATTTTGTAGAGATAGCAAGACCCATGCGTCCCTTAGCAAGCAAGCTAGCTGATGAAACTAGTCTATCCGCTTACCAGGCGGCTTATGATGCTGAAAATAAGAGAGTTAGCGCACCAGTTCACCAGCCAGAAGATCTTATCCCTCCGATTCATAAGAACACCTTTGCTCCTGACATTAATCCATCCAATCTTATTGATAATGAAGCCGTGTTTAGAGCGTTGACCGGTATCAACTGGGCTACGCCTGACTTCCAGCTGATGGATAGGCAAGGAGCTGAAGATGAAGAAGAGGTGCAGGAAGATCCTGAGGCTTCAACCCGCCAACAATCATAAGCCAGTGTATTTAGCAGAATACGTTGCTATACTGATAACTCGACAACACTTATTCTCGTTGGGCCATCAGATGCCTTGTAATAGGCTAGTTTAAACTTTTGATCTGCCATGCCATCGTGCATATTTTGTTTTTGCATGAATTGTTGATCCGCCAATGTAAGATCTGCCACTTATGCTTATAATGTCATCAACTTGAGTCTGTTCCTACATACAAATAGATCACAAGTGCCCTAGCGGTTTACCGCAGGACGGGTCATAATACCCCATATAAAACCACTGGTGACTAAAACAGTTCATAACCAAGACCGGTTTAAACATAACCATATATAATCATAACAAAAAATATCATACCTGTGATATTTGATCACACTGTTGGCTTATCATACCAGTGCAGTAAGGGTAACAACCCAAAATATTTGAGCACATAATGCCCTGTTTAATTGTCATATACTACTGGCTTACAACGCCGTATGCAGCAAGGGGTAATATCCCAAAACTTAGAGCAGAATGCTTCCAAGTATTTTCATATATACTGGAGACTTATAGTCCAAAGCCAAGCGGGGTTATAAAAACACGGATGTACTCAATTATGAGCCATAGAAAGTAAGGCTACATGGCCTAAGTCATTTGAGTTGTGCTTTGCAACAGACTCTCTTTGGTCCCTTTAACCTGGGTAGCAAGCCCCCAAGTGTTTTGTAAGCATGGAATATAAGTCGGATCAAAGGGTAATCATAGCTTCGCTCAATGAGCAGGAAGCCCCAATGTGACCATATGAAATGTCAATAAAGACTCATTATTATCAGAAATCAAATGACAGAGGTCTTGCTTTATCAGGGATGTCGGCTTTATTATATTCATCATAATATATACATTGTCAAAATATGTACATCATAAGAGTCAGTGGCTCAGGTGTAATAAGGCCGAAGATGAGCAATATTCCATGGCCGGCAGGTCGCCTCCTCTGACGTGCGTGAGTCCTTGTGGTCTCGAACATCGACAAGGTAGTATGATCCATTGTTCAGCTTCTTGCTGACCACAAAGGGTCCTTCCCAAGGTGGGGATAGCTTGTGCATATCAGTTTGATCCTGGATAGCCGGAGCACCAAGTCACCTTCTTGAAAGGTTCTGGTCTTAACCCGACGGCTGTGATAACGGTGCAGATCTTGTGGGTAAATCGCCGAACGAGCCGCCGCGCAAGGTCACGCTTCTCATCTAACAGGTCAAGTGCATCCTGACGTGCTTTTTCATTGTCAGCTTCAACATAAGCCGCCATGCGGGGCGAGTCGTGACGGATGTCACTAGGGAGAACCGCCTCTGCTCCGTAAACCATGAAGAAAGGCCTGTAACCCGTAGATCTGTTGGGGGTAGTATTGATACTCCATAACACTAAGGGTAACTCCTCCACCCAACAATCCGGCGTCCTATGCAAAGGAACCATAAGCCGGGGCTTGATGCCTCTCAAAATTTCTTGATTGGCTCTCTCAACCTGACCATTGGATTGAGGGTGAGCCATTGATGATACATCAAGTCGAATATGCTCACATTGACAAAGCTCTTTTATAGCACCCTTGGACAGATTAGTGCCATTATCAGTTATAATGTTGTTGGGAAAACCAAAGCAGAAAATCATCTTTATGATGAACTGAACTGCTGTTGCTGCGTCACACTTACTGACCGGCTCTGCTTCGACCCACTTTTTGAATTTGTCAACTGCCACCAAAAGGTGGGTCTTTTATCCTTGGACGTTTTGAAAGGCCCAACCATATCAAGCTCCCAGACTGAAAACGGCCAAGTAATTGGAATCATCCTCAATTCTTGAGCCGGCATGTGAGCTCATCATGAAAATTTTTGACAACCATCACATTTACTGACCAAATCCTCTGCATCAGCATGAGTCGCCAGCCAATAAAATCCATGAGGAAAAGCATTAGCCACGAGAGATTTAGAGCCGACATGATGACCACAATCTCCTTCATGAATCGCGCGAAGAATTTCATGGCCCTCTTCAGGAGAAACACAACGTTGAAACACCCCAGTAACACTGCAATGGTGTAACTCTCCATTGACAATTGTCATCGACTTAGACCGCCGGGTTATCTGTATGGCCAAGGTTTCATCCTCAGCTAACTCGGCCCGAGTCATATAAGCCAAATATGGAACTGTCCAATCAGGAATAGCGTGAAGAGCCGCCACCAATTGTTCCTCCGGGTCAGGAATAGCAAGATCTTCTTCTGTGACCAACTTGGCTGAAGGGTTATGCAAAATATCCAGGAAAATGTTAGGTGGCACCGTCTTACGCTGGGACCCTAACCGGCTTAAAGCATCAGCCCCTCATTCTTCCTGCGATCAACATGTTCAACTTGATAACCTTTGAAATGACCAGCAATAGCATCAACCTTGCGGCGATAAGCCGCCATGAGTGGATCCTAAGAATCCCAAGTGCCTGAAACTTGCTGAGCCACCAGGTCTGAGTCGCCAAAACATCTCACCCGGCTTAAATTCATCTCCTTAGCCATCCGAAGACCGTGGAGCAATGCCTCGTACTCAGCTGCATTGTTAGTACAAGGGAAAATCAACCTTAAAACATAACAAAACTTTTCACCTCGTGGGGAAGTTAAGACAACTCCAGCCCCCGAGCCTTACAACTGCCTAGATCCATCGAAGTGAATAGTCCAATATGTGTTATCCGGCTTGTCCTCAGGCATCTGCAGCTCCGTCCAGTCATTGATAAAATACACAAGTGCTTGGGACTTAATGGTCGTGCGAGGCATATACTTCAAACCATGAGGTCCAAGCTCAATGGCCCACTTGGCTACCCGTCCTGTGGCTTCTCTGTTTTGAATAATATCCCCTAAAGGAGCAAAACTAACTATTGTGATGGGATGACCCAGAAAATATTGCTTGAGCTTTCGACTAGCCATGAACACCCTATACACGAGCTTCTGCCAGTGCGGATACCTCTGCTTGGACTCAATAAGCACTTCATTGATGTAGTAAATCGGCCGTTGAATCAGATATTCCTTGCCTGCTTCCTTCCGTTCCACCACAATAGCTACGCCAACAGCCCGGGCATTAGCAGCCACATATAACAACAATGGCTCCTTATCAATAGGAGCAGCAAGGACTGGCGGCTCAGCTAGCTGTTTCTTCAAAGCTTCAAACGCGTCATTAGCAAAGATCACTCGCATAAAGTGATCTGTTTTCTTCATCATCTGGTACAGTGGTATAGCCTTCTCACCCAACCGGCTTATGAACCGGCTTAAGGCCGCAATACGACCCGCCAGACGTTGAACATTGAGACACGCCAGCTTAGCCAGGGAAGTAATAGCCTTAATTTTCTCCTGGTTAGCTTCAATGCCCCGTTCAAAAACCAGAAAGCCCAAGAACTTGCCTGCTGGCACACAAAAAATGCAATTGGTCTGGTTAAGCATCATCTTGTAGACCCGGAGATTGTGAAAGGTCTCCTTCAAATCATCTATCAAGGTTTCCTTCTTTCTGGATTTTACCACAATATCATACACATAAGCATGAACATTGCGCCCAATCTGATCATGAAGGCAATTCTGCACACATCGCTGGTAAGTCGCCTGGGCACTCTTGAGCCTAAAAGGCATAGGCACATAACAGAAGGCTCCAAAAGGAGTGACGAAAGTTGTCTTCTCCTGGTCCTTAACTGCCATCTTGATCTCATGATAACCAGAATAAGCATCCAAAAAGCTCAAACGCTCACAACCCGCCGTAGCATCAATAATTTGATCAATACGGGGGAGAGCAAAAGGATCAGCTGGACAAGCCTTGTTTAAGTCTGTGTAGTCCACACACATACGCCAAGTGCCATTCTTCTTAAGTACCAGCACCGAGTTAGCTAACCACTTAGGATGAAAAACTTTGACAATGAACCCAGCCGCCAAGAGCCGGGCCACTTCTTCACCAATGGCCTTACGCCTCTCTTCATTAAAACGATGAAGGAATTGCTTGACCGGCTTAAAATTCGGATCAATATTAAGAGTGTGCTCAGTGAGTTCCCTCGGTACACCTGGCATATCGGAAGGTTTCCATGCAAAGATGTCCCGATTCTCATGGATGAACTCGATGAGCGCGCTTTCCTATTTTGGATCTAGATTGGCACTGATGCTGAACTGCTTGGATGAATCACCAGGAACGAAATCAACTAGCTTAGAGTCATCTGCCGACTTAAACTTCAACAAGGGATCATGCTCCGGGGTTGGCTTCTTCAAAGATGTCATATGTGTCGGGTCAGCATTGTCCTTGTAGAACTTCAACTCCTCTGTTACGCAAACAGACTCAACATAAGCAGCGCCACCTTCTTCACACTCCAAAGATATCTTCCAGCTTCCATGCACTGTGATGGTCCCCTTGTAACCCGGCATCTTGAGTTGCAGATAAACATAACAAGGCCGTGCCATGAACTTGGCATAAGCCGGCCGCCCAAACAGAGCGTGATACGAGCTTTGGATCTTAACCACCTCAAAGGTTAACGTCTCTGCACTGGAGTCATGTTCATCCCCAAAGGCCACTTCCAAAGCAATCTTTCCTACAGGATACGCCGACTTACCAGGCACCACTCCATGGAAAACAGTATTGGACGGCTTAAGGCTTTTGTCAGTCAACCCCATATGACGGGAAGTATCATAGTAAAGGATATTAATGCTGCTACCCCCATCCATGAGTACTTTAGTGAATTTGTATCCTCCAACCTGAGGCGCCACCACCAAAGCCAAGTGACCCGAATTATCAATCCAGGGCGGGTGATCCTCACGACTCCACACAATGGGTTGCTCAGACCATCGCAAGTAACGGGGAACCGCCGGCTCAACGATGTTCACAACCCTTTTATGGAGCTTCTGATCCTGCTTGCATAAACTCGTGGTGAAGATGTGGTAGTGCCCACTATTCAGCTGCTTCGGATTACTTTGATAACCAGATTGCTGCTGCTGATTCCCCTGACCATACTGTTGATGAAAACGACCTTGATTGCCTTGGAAATCGGATTTAGAACCGCCACCACCATAACCCGGACCATGAGAGCCGGAACCTGAGCCGCTGCCCGGCCCATGATTGTTCTAGAAAATATCAGAATTTTTGTACTCCTTCATGATGAAGCAATCCTTCCAAAGGTGAGTGGACGGTCTTTCCCGTGTACCATGCTTTGGGCAGGGCCGATTCAACATCTGCTTAAGATTGAAACTAGACCCTCCAAATCGGGGAGGTGGCTTTCCCTTACGACGCTGACCATTATTCTGCGTGTTGGTATTAGCCACAAAATCCAAATTATTATTAGCCTTGCGCTTACCATTACCCCCCTGACTCACCGGGTTATGATGCTGCCCCTTGGTGTTGCCACTCTTCTTTCCCTTTCCCGGCTTTTCATCATCAGACTCGGGGTCCTTGGTACCATCAGAGTCGGCATACTTAACCAGAGCCGCCATCAGCTCCCCCATGTCGCTGCAGTGGCGCTTGATCCGCCCTAACTTCTGTTTAAGGGGCATAAAACAACAATTCTTCTCTAACATCAAGACTGCTGAGCAGGCATTGATGCGATCCGATGAGTGTAGGATTGTTGAGACCCGGCACACCCAATGGGTTGTTGACTCGCCCTCTTCTTGGACACAGGCGTCCAGATCCACAATTGACATATAGGTTGCTTGCATGTATCTTTAAAATTCTGAATAAACCGGGCTTTTAACTCGGCCCATGACCCAATGGAGTTGGCAGGCAGCCCTTTCAACCAAGTACGGGCCGTCCCATCCAACATCATGGTGAAATACTTAGCACACGCAGCATCGCTAACGTCCAACAGCTCCATGGCCATCTCGTAACTCTCAACCCATGCTTCAGGGGGTAAGTCAGCTGTGTAGTTAGGTACCTTGCGAGGGCCCTTGAAATCCTTGGGCAAATGCTCATTACGCAGAGCCGGCACTAAACATGGTACACCCAAAGTCCTGAAGGTCATGCTTGTCTCCACCGAAGTTGTCAGATGAGCCGGAGAATGTTGACGAGCCGCGTACTGAGCCGTCAGCTCAGCTTCCTGATGTGCTCTACACTGATCCACCAAGGTCTGAGAATTAGCTTCACCGCGCACTGGGTCACGTCCACGGGGTGGGTTGTGGTATCGTCCACTGCTTGACACAGCCGGCTCATCAATATGCCTGCTATAACTTTTGCTTGGACGTGGCGTGGAGTGGATACGATCCCGACTGTATGAATAAGCCGCCTGTTGAGCCACAGTCGTCTGGAGCAGTTCTCCGGCTTGTCGTATTTCCATTGCTGCCGGCGATTCGCCTTCAACCGGTAGAGCCGCCAGCCGCGTCGCCGCAGCGATCATGTTATCCAGAGGGTTAGAATAATGACCTGGCGGTGTCGGTACATACTGAGGTGGAGCAGTATTCAGACGGGGCGGCTCCGTCGTGCGTGGCTGAGCTGGCGCTCCAGCCCCAGGTGCTTCAACCCTATTTATCTCCGGGTGGTTACTGGTCCCCGCTCCAGGCGCGATAAAGAGGTTTCTTGCCTCGTAAACTGAAGGTAAACGAGTCTGATGCCTCCTCCTCATGACTTCATTTGAAGCGTTTTGATCCATCGTGAGCCGGAAAGACTCTGACTAAATCCGCTGTGCCTGAGCATCTAAAGCAGCCCGCTCCATGGCCATCCTGACGTTCTCTGCGTTCAGCTCCTCTTTGGCATGCGCTATCTCATCATCCAATTTTTCAACCTCCGCGTTGTGCTGAACTTGATTTGCCGGGTTAACTGTCGGTGTCAAAACCGACGGATCTCGGGTAGGGGGTCCTGAACTGTGCGTCTAGGATCGATGGTAACAGGAGAAGGGGGACACGATGTTTACCCAGGTTCGGGCCCTCTCTATGGGGGTAATACCCAACTTCCTGCTTGATTGATCTTGATGAATATGAGTGTTACAAGAGTTGATCTACCACGAGATCGTAATGGCTAAACCCTAGAATTCTAGCCTATGTGAATATGGTAATGAGTATCCTCCCCTCCGCACTACGCTCTCCGGTTTATATAGACACCGGAGAGATCTAGGGTTACATGGGGTTGGTTACATAAGAAGGAATCTTCATTGTGGGTCGCCTAGCTTGCCTTCCACGCTAAGTAGAGCCCAATCCGGACATGGGTACAATCTTCGGTCTTCATGTATCCACAACCCTTCAGTCCGGCCCATAGATAACAGGCCGGTCGCCCGAGGACCCCTTAGTCCAGGACTCCCTCAGTAGCCCCCGAACCAGGCTTCAACGATGAGGTGTTCGGCGCGCAGTTTGTCTTCGGTGTTGCAAGGCGGGTTCGTTCTCCAAGTAATATATTCGGCTATTGATCGAATATCGCTCCCCTCGGCTTCTGTGCGTTAATAACTTCGTCTTCCACGTGTCGAGCGAATGCGGAAAGTCAGGGTATTTTCGTGAATAACACCCCGTCCACGCAAGGCAGGATGCCTATTTAAAGGTACTGGATCTTAGATCCAGGCGACACTGCGCAGAGAAAATCCCTGGAGACTGCCAGGAGAAACCATCCCAGCATGGCTAGCATTCCCAGCTCCTCCTCCCGCTCCAGCCCAAAAAGAAGCGAGTGGGAGAAGTGCTCTCTGACTCATAGTCAACTAGCAAAGTTGCAAACGCAGGGATTTCTTCCTCCCGTGGATCTGGTCCCTCTCCGAGCAGGGTCGGCCTCCTTCAACGGCATGACTCAGGCGGAGGACTTCCCTAATCCATCTGGGGGAGAGAGAGTGTGCTTCGTCCCCTACCTGCTAAGAGGCGTTGGATTTCCCATCCATCCGTTCCTCCGAGGGCTTCTGGAATATTATGGCCTCCAGCTGCACAACTTCACTCCCGCCTCTATCCTGCACATCGCAGGCACGTTGCTCTGTGCGAGTTATTTCTGGGTGTTGAAGCCCATTTCAAACTATGGAGAAAATTGTTTTGTCTTGTCCCGCGCAACCACGAGGGGTCTATATTTGAAGTGGGCGGAGCCGAAGTGTGGCGCATCGCCGACATCGGATACCTGTCTGGCACACCAAGGAGGGCAGCAAAGGAATGACCTTCCGAATGGTTCTACATCGGGGACGTCGCACTTCCCGACCCAGTTCGAAAGGGTCCCCCTGAATTTGCAAGCGTCCCGCTAAAGAAACGCCATAGTTGGCGTTCCCGGAGCCTCGAAGAGGATGACAGTGCAGAGGTTCGTCAGCTCCTGGGCAAGATAAAGACACTCGCCCAGTCCGGATTAACAATGGTTGAGGTAGTGGCGATCTTCATAGTGCGAGGGGTTCAACCGCTTCAATATAGAGGGCTCCCGATGTGGCACTACAACGGGGAGGACGACGCCTCCCGCTGTGGTCCGAAAGGTCTGGACACCCCTGCCGCTCTAGCCAAGATACTAGCCGAGTTGTTCAAAGGGGAGGAAGAGGAATTTCTTCGCATCAATTGCAGAGATGGATATTCTATGTATAATCCTCCCAGTTGGGTAAGCCCCAATCCTTCTGTTCTACTTATTCTGCCTCCTGAATTACCTTTGATAAATTTTTAATCCGCTTATGACAGCATTGGCGAAAAATCACCGAGGGGTTTTACAGCCTGAGAACCACAACCGGGAGCTGGATCCTGGGTTCGAAGAAGATCCGGATATATTCGTGGTACTCGCGGAAGGGGTGTTTTTTCAGGCGAGCTAAGATGGCACGGAAGTGGCCATTATTGCCGATTACCCTGGTCTTCTTCCTGCTTCCCACGTAAGTCATCAAGAAAAAATCCCACTTGAAAGAGCTTCCTCGCATTGCCTCACCCATCACACTGCCTCGTGCTCCACAGGGGAGGCGTTCGGCGCGCCACGCTACTCCAGGGGCGGCTCCAAAGAGAGCGGCTCCGGCACCGAGCAAGGCTACCAAGAGGAAGGTCGGTGAAGACACGACCGGTCCCTCGTCAAAGAGGTAAGAATTTGAAGGTATACTTTCGCAGTCACATCCAACTGTAACTTGTACGTTCGTTTGGTACCAGGAAAAAGGTTCACCGGACTAAGTCCGAGGGTCCGGCCAGCCGTACTCCCAGCTCCCAGGATTTAGACCCTGTTGAAGAAGCGGGAGCCGATATAGGAACAGTGCCGGACTGTCCTTCGGCCGAGGGTTCGGAGAATATGTCCGTTACCAACTCGGAAGTGGAGAGCGCCATGAATCATCGGCGCTGTAGGGCTATTTTACGAGACCCTGAGTTCTCGGAATAGGTATTCAATGCCTTCAGTTCGGCTCATGCATACATCTGAGATGCTTGAAATGGGCTTAGTAGAGCCACAAAGCAGCATTTAACAAACGTGCGGATAAGTTTTCTTTGTCCGAATAGGATAGCCATATGCCAGTAGCCCCCGGGACTGAAAGCAGTTGGTACAACTGATTTAAGGACCGTTGCATCACCAGGTTCTTACAGAGAAGAACAACCTGCTAACCCAAGAGCTGGAACAGTGTCAGGCGTAGCTAAATGTTGCTACCGCCGAACTGAAAAACTTCAAGAAGTTGTCCACTGGTAACGTTCCCCTCCATCAAGGAACAATAATTCTATACCAACTGTGCTAATACTGCCACTGATCGTATAATAGGGTCGCCTGATCAACTTGAGAAGAAGTTGAAGATCACCCAAGAGGGAGAAACAGAGGCAAAGAGGCAACACGCCGCAGGAGAGCGTGTGCTGACCCGCATTAGGGACGAGAAAAACAAGCTACAGGATTCCAACACTACGTTGGGTGAAGAGTTGAAAGATGTGCGGACCCAGCTAGCCGACTCCGTGAAGGAGAACAAGAAGCTGCTGGGCGGCATATTCAGTATGTTGCCGAACTTGTTTTTTTAAGTAGTACGAAGATAAATGGGACTGATATAGCTATGTTTGCAGGTATATTGACAGGCCGTCCTGAAGAGGAGGTGTCCGGATCAGCAAGTGATCTGTTGCAAAGACTGTCGCAAGTGCACGAGCATGCTCGGCTGGCCATGCGGAGTGTTGCTAAGGCCTTATGGCCACCCGCCTCCCCTCCAGTAAGTATGGAGGAGCTTGTACAGCTGTTCAAGGGAGCGCAGCAGCGTATCCGATTATGGAAGATATCGGCCTGCCAAGAGGGTGCGCGAGAGGCCTGGGACATGGTGAAAACGCGATATACCAAGCTGAATCCTAATCACATGGCCCGGGTTGGACCATTAGGGCCAAATGGGGAAGAAATTCCCGTTAGTTTAGTATATGACCAAGTAGAGGTGGCCGCCAAATATTCCTAATAGGATTGTAAGTTAGACTGCCTGTTAGATGGTATAGAGGAGGAAGTGTTTGAGTCCAAGTGACTATGTACTTTCCTCGCCATGTGGAATTCTAGCTGAATTGTATATCATTTGTCATGGCAGACCTTTTCACTTCAACCTCCGGACCCGAAGGTGCGGAGTGTTTCCGAATACCGTCACGGCCGAATAGGCCGGGGTATGCGTGGAAAACTAAGCGTAGGGGTCATAGTTGCTTGAACAGACAAGTTGTATCCGGCTAGTTATGTTATATTACATTGAGATTGTAAGAAACATCTTCCAGGGAGAATAGTTTCGTTAAGGATTCCTTTCCCTGGGTGTGCATGCATTAGTAGACATGTCTGAATTGTGATGTAAAAATCACAGTGTGTATAGCTTATGGGGGTTCACAATAGAGTGAGTGCAAATTTTTTTTTTCATCCACCGACCGAATATTCCCTTAAGAATGCTAGCTTTCGGCTTCACCTAGTCTGAGGTACACATCCGTATGACCCGACAGTAACAATCGCAGAGGTGCTCCCTTTACCACCTAGCCGAACAATCGGGAACGTAGGGGTAAGCACAGGAGCCAGGCAACCCAGCTTGGCCAAAACTTAAGTCATATCGATGAATATAATGGTGAAGAAAATACATACGGGAGAAACGCGTATGTGTAATGAGCTTGACGCTTGGAAAATAATATTAACAAGCTTCTATTGAAGAAGCCCCTAGGTATAATGGACGTACATATGTAAAGATGTGTACGTCAGCAGTGTTCGGTGAAGCCGAATGAGAGCTTTAAAGCGAAAAAATGTGTAAAAGAGAGAGAGAAAGTAATGGAAACTATAGGGGAGAAGGAGACTAACAAAGAGTTCGGCGCTAGGCATAGAACCTTCGGAGTCTGGCCGCGTTCCAGGGGTTCGACTCTAGGCGATTGTCTGATGCGTCACGAAGATGGTACGCTCCTCCGGTAAGAACTTCGTCAATTATGAAGGGACCCTCCCATTTGGGCTTGAGTTTGTCCTTTTTCTTCTCCGGCAAGCGTAGAACGCATTCGCCAACGCTGTAAGTCTTGGCCCGTACTTCTTTGCTTTGATAACTTCGAGCCTGTTGTTGATAAAATGCTGAACGGGCTTTGGCGACATCGCGTTCCTCCTCCAGGGCGTCTAGGCTGTCCTGCCGATCCAACTCGACCTCTTTCTCTTCGTACATACGCACGCGAGGTGAGTCATGTATAATACCGCAGGGCAATATAGCCTGTGCGCCGTACACCATGAAGAAAGGTGTGTATCCAGTAGTACAGTTGGGCGTGGTCCACAGCCACCAGAGTACAGAGTCGAGCTCCTCGACCCAGTGCTTGTCTGATACTTTCAAAGACCGCACTAGCCTGGGTTTGATACCGCTCATAATAAGACCATCGACTCGCTCGACTTGACCATTTATTTGCGGGTGGTAGACAGAGGCGTAATCGAGCTTAATACCCAGATTAGCACACCAGGTTTTCACCTCATCGGCTGGGAAATTGGAACCGTTATCAGTGATGATGTTGTGCGGGACACCATAACGGTGCACCACATCGGATATAAATGTAATCACTGGTCCGGACTCGGCCGTTTTAACTGGTCTAGCCTCTATCCACTTGGCGAATTTGTCCACCATGACTAGCAGATATTTTCTCTTATGGCTTCCCCCTTTAAGGGGTCCAACCATGTCCAAGCCCCAGACCACAAAGGGCCATGTAATGGGGATCGTTTGTAGGGCGTTTGGGGGCATATGGCTTTGGTTGGCGAAGAGTTGGCATCCAACGCAGCACTGGACGAGGTCCTGTGCGTCTACGCGGGCCGTAGGCCAATAAAATCCTGTCCGGAAGGCCTTGCTGACAAGTGCACGGGCTGTGGCATGGTGCCCACCGAGACCGGCGTGAATTTCTGCCAAGAGTTGCCGCCCCTCCTCCGCGAAGATACACCTTTGAAGGACTCCGGTAGTGCTTTTCTTGTAGAGCTCTCCTTCGTGAACTTTATAGGCCTTCGAATGCCGGACAATGCGGCGAGCCTCGTTCTGATCTTCTGGGTGCTCCTTCCTATTAAAGTAGGCCAAGAATGGTTCAGTCCACGAGGCAATTACTGCCATGATGAGGTGGGTCGATGGTGTTATTTCGGTGGCTGAGCCTCCGATGATATCGGCGTGTTCGCTATCTATGTTTGTGTTCAGAACGGGACTGTCGTTGTTGTCTCCCCCTTGCCACACCACGGATGGCTTAAAGAGCCTTTCGAGGAAGATGTTAGGTGGGACGGGATCGCGCTTAGCGCCAATGCGAGCAAGGACGTCTGCCTCCTGATTACTTTCGCGGGCGACGTGATGAAATTCGAGCCCCTCGAACTGAGCCGACATCATTAAGACGACATTGCGATAAGCTGCCATCTTAGGATCTTTGGCATCAAAGTCTCCATTAATTTAGGATATTGTGAGGTTTGAGTCCCCGCGCACCTCCAGGCATTGTATGCCCATTGATACGGCCATCCGAAGGCCATGTAGTAAGGCCTCGTATTCGGCTGCGTTGTTGGAGTCTGTGTCTAATATTTGGAGTACGTACTGGATGATATCTCCCGTGGGAGACGTTAATACGACGCCCGCCCCCAGCCTAGCCAAAATTTTGGAGCCGTCAAAATGCATAACCCGGTTGGAATATGCGCCGTACTCTTTAGGGAGTTAGGCCTCTGTCCATTCGGCGACGAAGTCAGCTAGTACCTGGGATTTGATGGCTCGACGTGGTTTGTACGTGATGTCGAATGGCAGGAGCTCAATCGCCCACTTGGCAATCCGGCCTGTTGCATCCCGGTTGTTGATTATATCATTGAGGGGCACTTCGAAAACCACTGTGATCGAGCACTCCTGGAAGTAGTGTCACAATTTTCGAGATGCCATGAAGACTGCATATGCTATATTTTGGTAGTCAGGGTACCGGGATTTGCATGGCGTGAGGACGGTGGATACGTAGTATACCGGCTTTTGGAGCGGAAATTTGTGTCCGTCCTGTTCTCGCTCGACGACTAGTACGGCGCTCACCACCTGGTGTGTTGCCAATATATATAGGAGCATTGGTTTGCCGATGTTTGGCGCAACCAGGATTGGGTTGCTTGCCAAAAGGGCTTTTATTTCTTCCAGTTCGGCTGTCACCGCGTCTGTCCACTCGAAGTTATCGGTGTGCCGTAGAAGGCGGTAAAGGGGCAGCGCCTTTTCCCCCAACCTAGAGATAAAGCGGCTTAAAGCTGCCACGCACCCGGCGAGTTTTTGGACCTGTTTGAGTTCAGTTGGCATGGCCAATTGTGACAGAGCTCGGATTTTGGCTGGATTTGCTTCAATTCCCCTATTGGAAACAATGCAGCACAGTAGTTTACCAGCGGGGACGCCGAAGGCGCACTTTTCTGGGTTAAGCTTGATGTCGTATGTGCGGAGGTTGTCGAATGTGAGATGCAAGTCGTCTATTAGTGTTTCGACGTGTCTAGTTTTGATGACGACGTCGTCCACGTAGGCCTCCACTGTCTTGCAGATCTGTTTCTCGAGGCATGTTTGAATCATGCGCTAGTAGGTGGTGCCGGCGTTCTTGAGCCCGAAAGGCATGGTGTTGAAGCAAAACAGCCCGTATGGTGTAATGGATGTTGTTGCGGCTTGAGCGGACTCCTTCATTTTGATTTGATGGTATCCAGAATATGCATCAAGGAAGCACAGCGAGTCGTGCCCTGCGGTGGGGTCAATGATTTGGTCAATGCGAGGAAGGCGGAAGGGATCCTTAGGGCAAGCCTTGTTAAGGTCTTTGAAGTTGACGCATAGGCGCCAGGATTTATCCTTCTTTGGTACCACTACCAAGTTTGCCAGCCAGTCCGGATGTTTAATATCTTTGATGAATCCGGCCTCGATGAGTTTGGCTAGCTCCTCCCCCATAGCTTGTTGTTTGGGTTCGGAAAAGCGCCGCAGTGTTTGTTTGACCGGCTTATATCCCTTTAATATATTGAGGCTGTGTTCGTCCAACTCACGCGGGATTCCTGGCATATCTGAGGGGTGCCAGGCGAATATATCGATTTTCACAAGAAGAAGTCCTTGAAGCGGCGCCGATCGTGGGGCTGAGTTGCGCTGCGATAAAGGCTGTCTTTTTCGGGTCTGTTGGATGGACCTGAAATTTAACCGTTTCTTCTGCTGGCTTGCAAGAAGTAGATTTGGGTCGTTTGTCCAGGATGACATCGTCTCTATCCACAGTGGAGCGTAGTGCGGATAGTTCTTCAGCCGCAAGGGCCTCGGATAATGCCTCGAGGGCCAAGGATACGGTTTTGTTCTCGGCGCATAGTTCTGTATCCGGATCGCTGACAAGGGTGATTATTCCATTAGGCCCGGGCACTTTTAGCTTCATATACCCATAATGGGGTATAGCTACATATATTCCATTAGACCGGACGCTGTATACGAATCATCCGTCGTCTGAACAAATCAGGTGATATCCATCTGGGTATATTTTATTAGCACATGTTGTTTTTTGTCAAAAGAACAATTACTTTGATCTGTGTATTTTTATACAGGATAATTATTCTCTACAAATGTGATTTCTGCCACGGGTATGGAGCACGGGCTGATAATGTTCCGCCCGACGATATTCCATGACATATTACCAGATGAATGGATGCGCACGAGTCGCCGCCCTTGCGGCCCGGTCTACATCGACTTGCCGGGATCGCGTTTGCTCGCTGTTCAATGGACTTGCACAAAGCCACCGCCTCTGCAGAACCGGTGTACATTAATTCGCCCGTTCGTGCGGGTTACTGCGCCCGCGATTAACTCGCCCGTCTGTGCTGGTTTACAACACCAGTGCCGATTTTCCCTGTCCACACCGGTTTACAATGCCGCGGCCGACTCATCTGTCCGAGCTGCCTCTGATGCTGCGGTCGTCTTTGTCATCCATCTCTCGCGGCCTAGTCTACATCAACATACCGGGCCGCACCTGTCTGCATGAGCTGTTTATTGAGTATGAGCAAGTCACAGCTTGGGTAGCCCGGTTTTTCTTTCAAACAAAATGGAGGCAAATTATTATATACTATCAACCGCCATCTGCACTGGGTGGCTCAATGGACATGCGCACAAGTCGCTGCCACTACAGTTTGGTTAACTTCAAATAGCCAGTTGGAAGGAACCATTGGCCGAGTTGCTGACATGGCTCATACGGGATCATTTATAACCCGCCGCGGTCACCTCAACCTTCTGTGGATTCACACCATGCTATCAACACCAATGATATACAAGTTATGCCGGTTTATATCACAGTCAAATATGGAGAGTCTCAAGCCAAATCCTCGAGTCACCTTTGAGACTCGGGGGCTACGATGACATGACTCAGCAAATCTTGCCAGTTTCAGCAAATTTAAGAACCCCGGGATGATGGAGGGAAAGATAACCCGATCCCGGAGGCTACTGTTATATTGATGAAAATTTAAAGGCCTTCAGAAAATTTCCGCCTTGGAAAGTATATGAGAGTTACAAAATCCTGGTTCAATGAAGAAGTTCCGGGTCATCAGAAAGGATTCCGGTTTAAAATCTGGCTCAAGGGAAGTCAGTCTCGCTGAAGCTCTCAAATATCCGGTATACAATCCGGTTCAAGGGAAATCTGTCTCCCACAAAGCTCTGAAGCTCTCAAATCCGGTTTAAGAATTTCCAGTTCAAAAAGGAATTAAGTTTTCGCAAGTTCGAGTTTAAAGGCCGTCAGAAAATTTCCGGCTGAAAATGAAGATTCAGGTTTAAAATCCGATTCAAGGGAAAGATGTATCCCACAAAGCTTTAAAGCTTTCAATATCCAGTTTGAAATTCCGGTTCAAAAAGAATTCATCTCTCGCAAGTTCGAGTTAAGGTTGCCAAATAGAACTTGCTGCCATGTTGTGCGGTTCAAACATAGGTGTATTCACCAGAGAACATAGCGTTACTGCCCTCTTACCGAATATGTCACTTGGGGCCTTCCTGTTCAAACATAGGTGTATTCACCAAAGAGAACATAGTGCTACTACCCTTTTGACTGGGTTATCTTGTTCAAACATAGGTGTATTCACCAAAGAGGACATAACCCTTCCGGGTCATCCTGCGCCAGACGCCACCGCTTCTTCAACAGTAATCCTGATTTGCTGATTTAACTCTTAACAGTCAATCTTTAAAACAAGATCATGAACTCATTAAGGTTAAAACGCTGGTTTGCCATGTGAGGGCACCGCTTACAGATAGCGAGGATGAACCCAGGCTACTGATACGTCTCCAACGTATCTATAATTTTTGATTGCTCCATGCTACTTTATCTATTGTTTTGGACTATAATGGGCTTTATTTTCCACTTTTATATTACTTTTGGGACTAACCTATTAACCGGAGGCCCAGCCTGAATTGCTGTTTTTTTGCCTTTTCAGGATTTCGAAGAAACAGAATATCAAACAGAGTCCAAACGGAATGAGACCTTCGGAAAAGTGATTTTCTCACCGAACGTGATCCAGGAGACTTGGACCCTACGCCAAGGAACATCAGAGGCGGTCACGAGGGTGGGGGGACGCGCCCCCCTAGGGCGCGCCCCATGCCTCATGGGCCCCCTGATGCTCCACCGACGTACTCCTTCCTCCTATATATACCTACGTACCCCCAAACGATCAGAAGAGGAGCCAAAAACCTAATTCCACCTCCGCAACTTCCTATATCCACGAGATCATCTTGGGGCTTGTTCCGGAGCTCCGCCGGAGGGGGCATCCACCACGGAGGGCTTCTACATCAACACCATAGCCTCTCCGATGAAGTGTGAGTAGTTTACTTCAGACCTTCGGGTCCATAGCTAGTAGCTAGATGGCTTCTTATCTCTTTTTGGATCTCAATACAATGTTCTCCCCCTCTCTCGTGGAGATCTATTCGATGTAATCTTCTTTTTGCGGTGTGTTTGTTGAGACAGATGAATTGTGGGTTTATGATCCAGCTTATCTATGAATAATATTTGAATCTTCTCTGAATTCTTTTATGTATGATTGAGTTATCTTTGGAAGTCTCTTCGAATTATCCGTTTGGTTTGGCCAACTAGATTGGTAGATCTTCCAATGGGAGAAGTGCATGGCTTTGGGTTCAATCTTGCGGTGTCCTTACCCAGTGACAGAAAGGGTTGCAAGGCACGTATTGTATTGTTGCCATCGAGGATAACAAGATGGGGTATTTATCATGTTGCATGAATTGATTCCTCTACATCATGTCATCTTGCTTAAGGCGTTACTCTGTTTTTAACTTAATACTCTAGATGCATGCTAGATAGCGGTCGATGAGTGGAGTAATAGTAGTAGATGCAGAATCGTTTCGGTCTACTTGTCTCGGACGTGATGCCTATATACATGATCATACCTAGATATACTCATAACTATGCTCAGTTCTGTCAATTGCTCAACAGTAATTTGTTCACCCACCGTAGAATATTTATGCTCTTGAGAGAAGCCACTAGTGAAACCTATGGCCCCCGGGTCTCTTCTCATCATATCAATCTCCATCACTTTTATGCTTGCTTTGTTTTTTTACTTTGCCTTTACTTTTCACTTTGCATCTATATACCAAAAATACGAAAAATATTATCTCTATCAGATCTCACTCTCGTAAGTGATCGTGAAGGGATTGACAACCCCTAATCGCATTGGTTGCGAGTAGCTATCGTTTTGTGCAGGTACGAGGGACTTGTGCGTGGCCTCCTACTGGATTGATACCTTGGTTCTCAAAAGCTGAGGGAAATACTTACGCTACTGTGCTGCATCATCCTCTCCTCTTCGGGGAAAACCAACGCAAGCTCAAGACGTAGCAAGAAGGATTTCTGGCGCCGTTGCCGGGGAGTCTACGCAAAAGTCAACATACCAAGTACCCATCACAATCCCTATCACTCGCATTACATTATTTGCCATTTGCCTCCCGTTTTCCTCTCCCCCACTTCACCCTTGCCGTTTTATTCGCCCTCTCTTTCTCGTTCGCTTTCTTCCCGTATGTATCTTTGTGTGTGTTTCCTTGTGCCTTCTATATGCTTGCATCTTTGCTTGCTAAAAATCTATTGATATGGATCCACTTAAAGTGTTCTACTTGGATCATCTTCGATCCTTATGCGCTCGTGCTAAAACCCCAACTAGCCTAGTTGATGGGAAATCTTTAGATGAGCATGCTCATTTTGTGCGTCATCGTTTGTCTGAAAAAGGGAGACTCTTATGGTATCATATAAATAGTTTGCTATGCTATGCTTGGAATCTTTGTGATATTTGTGATTTTACTTGTTGCTCTAAGAACCCTAAAAAACACCTTCCCTACCTATGTGAGTTCAATGATAATGAAATCTTATCCTCTTATGCAAAGGGTGTTTATAGTTACTATGATATCGAACAAATTAAAGAATTTGTCGTTTTTAAGGGTGCTCATGAAGTTGCTTCTTTGATTGAAAAGTATGATTTTACTCTCAACAAATCTGAAAATTCCGTCATACTTAAATATTGCAATGAAAACCTTGCTCATAATGTCTATGTCCAAGAATTTATTGAAACAATGACCGTTGCTTCAGAAGAAAATAATGATATGCATGAATCTATAGGTAATTGTGATTCCGATGATTTGATTCAAATATCCCTTGATGAACATGATGCTTGCTATTCTTGTGGCCGTGATGCCAATATTTATGAAGATGAATTTGCAATAGTTCCGTATGTTAAACATGAGATCGTTGCTATTGCACCCATACTTGATAGTTCCTTCGAAAAAGCATGATTGCAATGATTTTACTATAAATTCTCTTGATGTCAATTGTGCTAATAATATGCAAAACCCTAAGCTTGGGGATGCTAGTTTTGCTATGTCTACTACTTGTTGCAATGATCATGATTGGGGTGATTCTTCTTATGATTTTGAAAATTTATTTAGTCCCCATGATGAATATGAGATTGATAATATTGTTTGCAATAATATTGAAAGTGGGTTCAGAAGAGTGTCGACTTTAGATCCCACATATTTGGAGAATATTCAATCTTATGAAATTTTTGATAAAAGTGGGTTTGGAGAGGTCATGACTTTAGTTAATGTTAATCCCACTATTTTGGAAGAGTGTCAACTTTGCATGCATGTGGATCGTGTTAAGAATATGTTATGTGATAGCTATATTGTTGAATTTTCTTATGATCCTACATATAATTATTATGAGAGAGGAAAATATGGTCGTAGAAATTTTCATGATAATAAATTACCTCTCGTTATGTTGAGATTGCTATTGTTTGTTTCTGCTTCCTTGCATATGCTAGTTTTTGCTTGCTATGATAATTTGTTTGCCTATAATATGCCTATGCATAGGAAGTATGTTAGACTTAGATGTGTTTGTCACGTGTTTTATGATGCTCTCTTTGTGCCTCAATTCTTGTCTTTCCTGTGAGCATCATTGAAATCTCAATGCCTAGCTAAAAAGGCTTTAAAGAAAAGCGCTTGTTGGGAGACAACCCAATATTTTTCCTTGCTGCTTAGTAATAAATAATCCATCTAGCCTCTGTTTAGATGTGGTTTTATGTTTTAATTAGTGTTTGTGCCAAGCTAGACCTATTGGATCTTCTTGGATGATAGTTATTTGATCTTGCTGTAATTTCCCGAAACTTTGCGCTCAGTGCCCGAATTGTTAAAAATCACCAGAACGTGATAAATATTGATTATAATTGTTGCTAATCAATAAACAAATTTTCCAGGTCGTCTAATTTTGGTAGAAGTTTTTGAGTTCTAGAAGTTTGTGTTAGTTACAGATTACTACAGACTGTTCTGTTTTTGACAGATTATGTTTTGTGTGTGTTGTTTGCTTATTTTCATGAATCGATGGTAGTATAATAGTTTATGATCCATAGAGAAGTTGGAATACAGTAGGTTTAACACCAATATAAATAAAGAATGAGTTCATTACAGTACCTTAAAGTAGTCTTTTGTTTTCTTTCTCTAACGGAGCTCACGAGATTTCTATTGAGTTTTGTGTTGTGAAGTTTTCAAGTTTTGGGTGAATTCTTTTGATGGATTGTGGAACAAGGAGTGGCAAGAGCCTAAGCTTGGGGATGCCCATGGCACCCCCAAGATAATCCAAGGACACCAAAAATTCAAAGCTTGGGGATGCCCCGGAAGGCATCCCCTCTTTCGTCCACTTCCATCGGTAATTTACTTGGAGCTATATTTTTATTCACCACATGATATGTGTTTTGCTTGGAGCGTCTTGTATTATTTGTGTCTTTGCTTGTTAGTTTACCAAAATCATCCTTTCTTTACACACCTTTTGAGAGAGCCATACATGAATTGGAATTTGATAGAATACTCTATGTGCATCACTTATATCTTTTGAGCTTGATATTTTTGCTCATAGTGCTTCACTTACATCTTTTTGAGCGTGATAATTTTTCTCTAGTGCTTCACTTAGATCTTTTAGAGCACGGTGGTGGATTTTTTTTAAAGAAACTTGATCTCTCATGCTTCACTTAGATTATTTTGAGAGTCGTTAATAGCATGGTAATTTTCTTAATGTTAATATACTTGGTATTCAAGATATGTGAAACTTTCTTTTTGAGTGCGTTGAATACTAAGATAAGTTTGATGCTTGATAATTGTTTTGAGATATGAAGATGGTGATATTAGAGTCATGCTAGTTGAGTAGTTGTGAATTTGAAGAATACTTGTGTTGAAGTTTGTGATTCCGTAGCATGCATGTATGGTGAACCGTTATGTGATGAACTTCGAGCATGATTTATTTATTGATTGTCTTCCTTATGAGTGGCGGTCGGGACGAGCGATGGTCTTTTCCTACCAATCTATCCCCCTAGGAGCATGCGCGTAATACTTTGCTTTGATAACTTCTAGATTTTTGCAATAAGTATATGAGTCATTTATGACTAATGTTGAGTCCATGGATTATACGCACTTTTTCCCATCCTTCCACCATTGCTAGCCTCTCTAATACCGCGCACCTTTCGCCGGTATCATACACCCACCATATACCTTCCTCAAAACAGCCACCATACCTACCTATCATGGAATTTCCATAGCCATTCCGAGATATATTGCCATGCAACTTTTCACCATTCCATTTATTATGACACGATCCATCATTGTCATATTGCTAGCATGATCATGTAGTTGACATCGTATTTGTCGCAAAGTCACCATTCATAATTCTTTCATACATGTCACTCATGTTTCATTGCATATCCCGGTACACCGCCGGAGGCATTCATATAGAGTCATTTCTTCTAAGTATCGAGTTGTAATTGTTGAGTTGTAAGAAAAATAAAAGTGTGATGATCATCATTATTAGAGCATTGTCCCAAGTGAGGAAAGGATGATGGAGACTATGATTCCCCCACAAGTCGGGATGAGACTCCGGACAAAAAAAGAGAAAAGGCCCAAATAAAAAAACCGAGAGAAAAAGAGAGAAGGGACAATGTTACTATCCTTTTACCACACTTGTGCTTCAAAGTAGCACCATGATCCTCATAATAGAGAGTCTCTCATTTTGTCACTTTCATATAGTAGTGGGAATTTTTCATTATAGAACTTGGCTTGTATATTCCAATGATGGGCTTCCTCAAATGCCCTAGGTCTTCGTGAGCAAGCGAGTTGGATACACACCCACTTAGTTTCTTTCGTTGAGCTTTCATATACTTATACCTCTAGTGCATCCGTTGCATGGCAATCCCTACTCACTCACATTGATATCTATTGATGGGCATCTCCATAGCCCGTTGATACGCCTAGTTGATGTGAGACTACCTTCCCTCTTTTTGCCTTCTCCACAACCACCGTTCTATTCCACATATAGTGCTATATCCATGGCTCACGCTCATGTATTGCGTGAAGATTGAAAAAGTTTTGAAAATGTTATAGTATGAAACAATTGCTTGGCTTGTCATCGGGGTTGTGCATGATTTAAATACTTTGTGTGGGGAAGATGGAGCATAGCCAGACTATATGATTTTGTAGGGATAACTTTCTTTGGCCATGTTATTTTGAGAAGACATAATTGCTTAGTTAGTATGCTTGAAGTATTATTATTTTTATGTCAATATGAACTTGTGTCTTGAATCTTTCGGATCTGAATATTCATACCATGATTAAGAAGATTTACATTGAAATTATGCCAAAGTATCACTCCGCCTCAAAAATTCTCTTTTTATCATTTACCTACTCGACGACGAGCAAGAATTAAGCTTGGGGATGCCTGATACGTCTCCAACGTATCCATAATTTTTGATTGCTCCATGCTACTTTATCTATTGCTTTGGACTATAATGGGCTTTATTTTCCACTTTTATATTACTTTTGAGACTAACCTATTAACCGGAGGCCCAACCCAGAATTGCTGTTTTTTGCCTTTTTCAGTATTTTGAAGAAACGGAATATCAAACAGAGTCCAAACGGAATGAAACCTTCGGAAATGTGATTTTCTCACCGAACGTGATCCAGGAGACTTGGACCCTACGCCAAGGAACATCGAGGCGGTCACGAGGGTGGGGGCGCCCCTAGGGCGCGCCCCCTGCCTCGTGGGCCCCCTGATGCTCCACCGACATACTCCTTCCTCCTATATATACCTACGTGCCCCAAACGATCAGAAGAGGAGCCAAAAACCTAATTCCACCGCTGCAACTTCCTGTATCCACGAGATCCCATCTTGGGGCCTGTTCCGGAGCTCTGCCGGAGGGGGCATCCACCACGGAGGGCTTCTACATCAACACCATAGCCTCTCCGATGAAGTGTGAGTATTTTACTTCAGACCTTCGGGTCCATAGCTAGTAGCTAGATGACTTCTTCTCTCTTTTTGGATATCAATACAATGTTCTCCCCCTCTCTCACGGAGATCTATTCGATGTAATCTTCTTTTTGCGGTGTGTTTGTTGAGACCGATGAATTGTGGGTTTATGATCCAGCTTATCTATGAATAATATTTGAATCTTCTCTGAATTCTTTTATGTATGATTGAGTTATCTTTGCAAGTCTCTTCAAATTATCCGTTTGGTTTGGCCAATTAGATTGGTAGTTCTTGCAATGGGAGAAGTGCATGGCTTTGGGTTCAATCTTATGTGTCCTTACCCAAGTGATGTAAAGGGTTGCAAGGCACGTATTGTATTGTTGCCATCGAGGATAACAAGATGGGTTATTTATCATATTGCATGAATTTATTCCTCTACATCATGTCATCTTGCTTAAGGCGTTATTTTGTTTTTAACTTAATACTCTAGATGCATGTTGGATAGCGGTCGATGAGTGGAGTAATAGTAGTAGTTGCAGAATCGTTTCGGTCTACTTGTCTCGGACGTGATGCCTATATACATGATCATACCTAGATATAATCATAACTATGCTCAATTTTGTCAATTGCTCAACAGTAATTTGTTCACCCACCGTAGAATATTTATGCTCTTGAGAGAAGCCACTAGTGAAACCTATGGCCCCCGGGTCTATTCTCATCATATCAATCTCCATCACTTTTATGCTTGCTTTGTTTTTTACTTTGCCTTTACTTTTCACTTTGCATCTATATACCAAAAATACGAAAAATATTATCTCTATCAGAGCTCACTCTCGTAAGTGACCATGAAGGGATTGACAACCCCTAATCGCGTTGGTTGCGAGTAGCTATCGTTTTGTGCAGGTACGAGGGACTTGTGCGTGGCCTCCTACTGGATTGATACCTTGGTTCTCAAAAACTGAGGGAAATACTTACGCTACTGTGCTGCATCATCCTCTCCTCTTCGGGGAAAACCAATGCAAGCTCAAGACGTAGCAGCTACTAAGCCGCCTTCATTGAAACTTGGTTAAACCTGCCTGTTTGCATGATGCTACTCCGACCTCGCGTACTCTCGATAATTCAATCTTTAAACAAGACCCTGAACTTATGCGGGTTAAAACATCGATTGGGTCATGTGAGAGACGGCTTACAGAAAGCGAGGATACTCCAGTGGCTATCATGCTAGTTTCATTGAAGTATCCTGTTATCATACACATACATCATCATACATTGCATCATACATTGCATCATCATTACATCATCATAGCATACATCATATCTGCATTTATATACTGGTTTATATTGCAGGAACCGGTTTTCAAACTAGGTTATATTATTCAAATCTTTAATAGCCAACATGGCTGGATTTTATTATGGTTATCAATAACTAGTATTATGATTAAGGTTTTCAAAGTCGCTTTAGCGCAATGGCTATTATATTATCAATGGATATGATTTATTCTACAATTGAAGGAATAGTCCCGAGTCGCTGCAGGCTTACGACCCGACACTTAGGGGCTACATTATTCACGTTGAGATTTCATCAAATATGAAAGTCTCATGTCGCTGCAAGCATGCACCATGAAACTTGGGGGCTAATGCAAAGTCATTCTTTGCTCACTTTATTGAAGACCCGACTCATCACATTGTAATGAGCAGGCCCTTGGGGGCTACCAATTGCTCCTGTCAACAATTCAAGGTACACAAGCGTTTATCCACTTGTTGAAAGGATCCACTGCTCAGTTGGTAAAGCACAAAGCTCTTAACCTTATGGATGTGAGTTCAAGCCCCATGGTGGAGATTACATCATATGATGCTATTATCAGTGAATTATATACAAAGTGCCAGCTCAGTATTATCTTACTGAGCCGGCCCTTGGGGGCTACATGTTGTTGTTCAAGTCTACATGATCATATCTACAAAGTCCCTGCTCATTATTGCATAATGACCCGGCCCTTGGGGGCTACACTGGTTGAAGTTTTTTGAGCATCAGGCAATTACAAGTCCCAGGTTGCTGCAAGCATGGCAACCCGGCACTTGGGGCTACATAATATGGAGTATTCAATTTTTACTAGTGACTGGGATGAACAACATGGATTTATTCAAAAGTGGCAGTATTTATATTGCAGCAAGGCTTAAGCCATCTCTTTGTTCTGCTCAAGACTTGGGGGCTACAGGTAATATGGATATAAGGGAGAAAAATCTTCAAATTCTCAGTTCTGAGCAAACCAGATTGACCTGGTGTCTGCAACAATTATGACCCGGCGTCGGTAACAATTATGACTCAGTGCCATCCATATTTACAAACCGGCAATTTTGGTAATATTAAACTGGCAAGATTTACATCTTCAAACCGGCTGAATATCAGATGAGTATTTCAAGACCAATATTTCTTAAGCCGACGCTTTGGAAGTCGACTCAAGTGGATTATTCTTCATAATATTTCTCTGTGAGAAACCAATGCCAACAAATTGAGTATGAAGCTGGCTTATTGACCTGGATTTTCTAGAAGAAGGAAATGACAAGGAATTAAGGATGATCAAGTGCCGGTTTACAAGAATTCTTAACCCGGAGCATAATCTGTCAAATTTGTTCTTGTGTTTGTTTTACAGGATCAGTTTAACATGGATAAATCCAAATTAAACTGGGGGCTAATGTCGGGGATATACCCCGCGGCGTAAACCGGCTGGAAGTATAACCCGGCCGGACTTGGCGGTTTATTTGAGATCCCGCTGACACTTGACGATTCACTGGCGACCCGCCCTGACCTGGCGGTTTACAAGCAACCCGCCTGGTCATTATGACTCACTGGTGACCCGGCGGGCGGGTTAGACGGATGACAAGGCCCAAGGCCCAGAAGGCCGGTTCATGTTAATGGTGGGTCGGTTTATGAGGAAAGCACAAGGAATACTCTCCTACCAAGGAAGCAAGACTAGGACTCCACTTGTAATAGAGTAATCCTAATCCAACTAGGACTAGTCATGTAAACTGCCCCTTCAACTTATATAAGGAGGGGCAGGGCTCCCCAAAGAGGGACAGAGACAAGCAAGAAGAAACAATCTCTAGGGCTAGACATACTTAGGAGAGCTGGTTTACGGCGACTCCCTTGATGATGATAATGAGACCTAGCCACAAACAGCATGTAGGGCTATTCCGGATGATGTTTCCCGGGGCCCGAAGCTGTCTAAATCCTTGTCTTGTGTTGCGTCTCTCGCTTCCGCTCAACCCCTCTCAAGCTACCACATAGATGCGTTGGCCTCACGACTAAGTCCTCACACTTGGACATCTGCCGTGACAAAACCACGGCACCTCTCGCCCTAACAGGGCGTGTTATCCACTGTTAAAACAGGCCACCTGGAAAGTTATTTCTTCGGACCGATAATTCTCCGGCGTGCCGAATACCACATCGAGTGTAATTTTTCCCGCACACCGTGCTTCCCGACTGGGAATGATGCCTCGAAAGGTTGTGCTGCTTTTCTCGATTCGGCTCCTTTCTATTTCCATCTTGTGGAGCGTGTCCTCGTGAATGAGGTTTAGTCCGCCGCCGCCGTCCATGAGGACTTTTGTAAGTCGAAAACCGCCCACGATGGGACCGAGGACTAATGTACATTGGCGCCGAACTGTTCTCAGATTTAGGTAAATCCTTGGCGTTAAAGGTTATGGTCGCATCGTTCCAGGGGTCAATTGCGGCGACCTGGCAAACTTCGGCGAGATCGCGCAGTGCCCTTTTACGCTTATTATTTGAAGCGAATGTCTTGAAGACTGTCAATACTCTAGTAACGTCGTTTGTTGGGGGGTGCTGTTTTGGGGTGTCCTTGTTGAGGATGTCCTCGCCGCTCTTGGCTACCTGCCGAAGTATCCAACATGCTCTAAGGCTATGGGTTGCCACGGTTTCCTGCGTTGTGTGTATTTTGCATGGGCGATTGAGCCATCCCTCCAGAACGGTGCCGTGCAGCGTAATGGGTTTATGTTTTTTGATTGTTCGGCTGGGCGTGCCACGGGGGTGCGTCCTCTTCGCCTGTAGGACGAGTTGTGATTGGACCGACGGTTCCCAGCGAGCTACCTGAGTTTTCCAGGCGCTTTCCATCGCAGTGTACTTTTGTACAATAGTTGCTAAGTCAGCGAACTTTAGTATGCGGCGGCGATTGATGGCATTGAGGATACCTTCGTCCGTGCACTTGTTGCAGAATGCTGCTATCGCGTCTTCGTCGCAGCAATCTTTTACCTTATTTTTGACAAGGAGGAATCTGGCCCGGAAGTGGTGGACAGTTTCTTGAAACTGTTGTTTGATGCTCATAAGAGCGTCTATGTTCGGGTGGGTGGGTGGAATGAAATCTGAACCCTGACCCGATTTTGGATCCGGAGTTTGAAGATCTACCGGACCTGTTAGTTCGGGCTCCGGGATATCGACTGATTATTTAGGCTCATCGTCTGACTCCATGTTCGGAGGACGGGGCATGCCTTTCTGCTGGAGAATATCCGGACCTTCAAGATCGGGGATCCGAACATAGTTCGTCTTCAATATAGTGGAAGAGTTGCTCCGCTCCTCGAGTACCGCTATCTGGTGGGTGATCGGTGGAGTTTTAATTTCTCTCAGGTTGGGTTTAAGCCCAACCCGTTCGTAGTCTGTAGCGACCCCTAAGGCGGCCATGCAATCTAGGAGTTCGTTCAACGACGATAACTCTGTTGGATCCATCCGAGCGGAGTATTCGGGATCAATGCGGAGTCGATTTTCGATGACTTGAGAGGTCATCGTCGGCTTAAGGGCCGACCCGGCGGTCCTGACGAAGCCGCCCAGCCGGAGGGTTTGGCCTGGGGCCAGGGCTCCTCCGGAGATGACATTATCCTTGAGAACAAGGCAAGCCATCAACCCTCTTAGCGACGACACAGTGGAACTCTCAATGAAAGCACCAATGTCGGTGTCAAAACCAGCGGATCTCGGGTAGGGGGTCCCGAACTGTGCATCTAGGATCGATGGTAAAAGGAGACGGGGGACACGATATTTACCCAGGTTTGGGCCCTCTCTATGGAGGTAATACCCTACTTCCCGCTTGATTGATCTTGATGAATATGAGTGTTACAAGAGTTGATCTACCACGAGATCGTAATGGCTAAACCCTAGAAGTCTAGCCTATGTGAATATGGTAATGAGTATCCTCCCCTCCGGACTACGCTCTCCGGTTTATATAGACACCGGAGAGATCTAGGGTTACATGGGGTCGGTTACATAAGAAGGAATCTTCATAGTGGGTCGCCTAGCTTGCCTTCCACGCCAAGTAGAGCCCAATCCGGACACGTGTACAATCTTCGGTCTTCATGTCTCCACAGCCCATCAGTCCGGCCCACGGATAACAGGACGGACGCCCGAGGACCCCTTAGTCCAGGACTCCCTCATTAACCTCCGCTATTAACAATGTTGTCGGATTCTCCAGCAAGTCGGTCAAGACCTGAGCCGGTGGGCGCACAAGGCCTCCTGCCCCGGCTGCCGTTGTCGTTGCTGACCCGGAGATCACTGCTGCCACAGTCGAAGAATTCTGCACTGGCTGTGTACCGGCCATGAAAATCGCGACCCTATTTGGCGGCTTATATGGCCGGAATACTGTCGACATCGGATAGCCCCCAATTGTACCATCTTGCAGTTGGTACAATGACTCAGTTTCCCCAGTGGACGACTCACCATCAAAGTAGACGACTGTCTCACCACCAGACACATATCTGTCCTCGATTCCGCCCCATGGATGAATCCAATGAAGGCACGCTTCACGGCGGGCTGAACTCGGGCGGGTCGCGCACGCTGAGACGTCTCGATGATGTCGGTGCAGATGTCCGACTCAGGGCCCGATTCGCCGATCTTGCCGATGAAGATGTGGATTCCGCCGAAGGGGACCCAGTACCTGTACTCAATTGAGTCGGCCTCGGGGCCCCAGCCTGCATCGTCGATGTAGAGCTTGCCGCGATGACTCTTGTTCATCCGGCCCACAGCGTATCCCTTGATCCCTTCGAAGCTGCCCTTCACGAACTCGAAACCACCGTGCGCTGGCCCCATGGTGGGCGCCAACTATCGTGGAATTGTCACTGCAGATCTCCTAGCAGAAGGACTTAGTCGTGGATCCATCGCAACAGGGTTAGCTTAAAGGGGTGAAACGGGACAAAGGACACAAGGAGTTTATACTGGTTCGACCCTTGAGGTGAAGGTAAAGGCCTAATCCAGTTTGAGGTGGTATTGCTTATCTCTCAATTACCGGGGAGCGAATACGCTTGATCTAGCTTTCAATCTGCTGTTTCTTGCCCTAAACCGTCGTCGGGTCGTCTCTTTATATACACAGGTTGACGCCCAGCGGCTCACGGAGTCCCGGCCGGCTCATAAACAATGTGTCCGGCTCGGTGACTAATTACACTTGCCTTACAATACAAGTCATACATATATGGCCGTTTATACCTATGGGCCTTAAGTCGCCTTTGGGCTTCAGGCCCTTAGCAAGTCTGCCTATGAACCACCATCTTCAACATCTTCATGGGCTTTGTCTTATGAACCGCCATAAGTATAACCCGGCCCCTCCTGGGTGGGTCATACTTAATAGTTATATCCCCAACAGTTATAGAAAAAACTGAATGCACTTCGTGTACAAAATGGACAATCTGTTTCAAAGTATCAGGGTTTCAGACGAAAACTCAACTGTTACAAAGGCATTTCATTTTTTTAACTTATTTCAACTCTAGACTTTTTGTGCGTTCCGTATGCACCATTCAAAGCCACGTCATGAATTTTCAACCCTTTCTGACATCATTTGCTATTTTTCATGCATTTACTGATTTTTTTAGCTAAATGACACTGAAATTGAAAAACACTTCAAATGAACTCTGAAATGGTTGAAAGTTGGCATGTATCATCATTTCACCCTCATAACATGTGCAAAAAAGTAGAGAGGGTTACGGCTAAAACTGGATGCACTTCGTGTACAAAATGGACAATCTCTTTCGAAGTATCAGGGTTTCGGACGAAAACTCATCTGTTACAAGGCATTTCATTTTTTAAATAACCTAAGTATTACCAAATTGAATATAATGATAAAACACACTAATATTAAACAAAAAAAAGAATCGCTGAAAAATCTATTTTTGAAATTAAGTTATTCACAAACTAGTGATTCACACTAATTTCAAATAATTCAAATTTAAACTATTCAAATTTGAAAACTATTAGCACTAACAGAAAGTTTGTAATTTTTGTACCTAAAGCAAAAATATTCACAAAGAAACTCTAAATACAGCAAAAAACAACTCAGAAATAAATAAAAGAAAATAAATAAAGCCGAAAATAAAAAAACTAAATAAAAAGTTGCGCGCTGCCCTGTGGGCCTGCTTGGCCTTGGGCCAGGATGCAGGCCCACAAGACCCAGCAGGCCCACAGGGCAGCGTGGCAAATTTAGGCCCAGAAGCCTACTATAGAGAGGAGCTCGAGAGAGCTACCACACTGGGGCTTATAAGCCAGTGCGGACGCCCCTCGGCTAGCGAGGTGGGACTAAACTTCTGCGCCCCTCGCCTGGCAGCGCACCACCTTTAGTATCGGGTGGTGGCTCCAACCGATACTAAAGGGTGGTCTTTAGTACCGGTTGGAGCCACCACCCGGTACTAAAGGTGGGCGCTTCCCGCCGCTTGGCCTGGCCAAATTTGACCTTTTGTACCGGTTGGTGGCTCCAACCGGTACTAAAGGCCCCCCTATATAAACAAAACTTATGAAAATTTCAGTTTCTTCTCATCTGCTTCTTCTCCGCTGCTTCTTCAACCCAATGACGCCCTGTCACACCCCCGTCCCGCCGACTCCGCCTGTCCGTCAAGATCGGCCCGTGCCGCCCCTCGCCTCGACCTCGCCCGCGCTGTGAGCCCCTCTCCCCCATCTTGTCCCTCCAATTGAGGTCGCCGCGCCGCCGTAGGTGCACACACGCGTACACACACACACACAACATTTGTTCATCTTTTTTTGCATGTATGAATACAATGTATGATGTATGCATACAATATATGTATGTATGTATGTATGTATGTATCTAAATTTGCACTAGATGTTGTAGATGGCTTAGCTAGTAGATGACTAGCTTAGCAAAAAAGTTGCATAGAAAACATTTGACCATGTATAGTACATGTTTTTAGTTTTTAGTTTTTAGTTTTTTCTGTTTTTCTGCTTTTATACAAAGGTTTTAGATGAATGAATTAATTAATTAGATTAATGTCAAATGTTAGATGAATTTGTATATAAGAAATCACAATCCAATCATTTAAAAATGTCACATTTGCATATAGTATTTGTTCTCGACGATGTCTGGCCCGCATCCTCGCCGTCGACCCATTCGCGACGACCCATGTTCGGGACTGGGCTCCGCTGGGCTGGCACTGGGAGGTGCTACCTTCAGGGGCGAGCCGCTTGGTGAGGAACCCGGCCCTGGGTCCCGTCGTCGATCCTGAGCTCCTTTGGTGGCGTTCGCGTGGGCCACTTTCGGTGCGGAGGGAGCCGGCCCCGCCGGAGGTGGTACGTCGCCATGTCAGGGAGGAGGACGAGCATGTTCGTCACTACATGGCTGCTATGGAAGTCAGGTTCTCCAATACCTGGCAGGTTCTTTGGGATCTTACCCGAGCTATTATCCTGTGACGGTTCCTTCTCTTTGGGTGTCCACCGCCCGCCCCTCAGGAACCGCGAGTGAACTAGATTATTCTGTAGTATTCGATCTTTATTAGCTAGCTAGCTAGTGATGTATTAGATATATAATATTCGAGACAATGTATTTGAGATTATATATATTATTCGAGACGATGTATTCGAGATTATATATATTATTCGATAATATTCGAGACGATGTATTCGAGATTATATTCGATGATGCATATTATGTACGATGATTCAGTTTTTCCTTATTGATTGCATGCATGCATTTTGAATACTAAATTGTTTTATATTTCTTCTGGATTAGATAAATAAAAGCTATGGCGGACAATACTGACAGAGAAGGAGAAGAGGCCCTGTTCGAGATCATACGCTCCCCTCGCAGGCCAGATGATCAGAGTGGAGCAGATGACGGCTCCCAATATCTGAACAATACCGGGGAGGGTGATATGATATTCGATCACGACGACTGAATTGATGAAGCCATGAACTATGATTATGATGACAAAGAAAATGTTGATCTTGAAATAACAGAGACCGGCGATGTATATTTATATAAGCAGGCATCTGGTGATCATCACACGTTTTAAATGATTTGAAGATATATTAATGAATCGATCTTTCTTCTTTCAGCCCTCCGGATCGAGCAAATCTTCTATAGGAAGCAGGACAGTGCAAGGCCCGGCCAAGAAGTTGAAGGAGGGAGTAAAGTACAACATCGATGCCATCAAAACTAATGGTGAACCAATCGTGCCTAAGAACATTGCGAACAAGTTCGTTCGTCGGTGTGGAGTTCTTGTGAAGGACCAACCCCCGATCTCCCTTCAAGAATGGAAAGGGCCAGCAAAGAAACGTCCAGATCTTACTTTTGTCGACGACAGAGCAAAATCTCTGCTTTGGGAATCTCTCATGGAACATTTCACCCTACCAGATCATTTCACAGATGCAAATGTGCATAAAGTCAAGGACGCTGCTCTTACGAAGATGGCAATTGCATTCAACAACCACAAGAAAACTATATGGACCAAGTACGTCAAAGGAGGAAAGAAGACTCTAGAATTCAAGGGAACACTAGAGAAGCAAAGATATCACTAGCCCGCTTTCATGAAATTCAAGGAATCAGATTTATCTAAGGAACGGTCGAGAAAAAACAAAGCCAATGCCGCAAAAAAGGAGTAGTTCCATAGGCTGGGGACAGGTGGCTACGCGTTGGCAATGCCTATGTGGGATAAGTCTGAGTAATATATGGTGGCTGCAGAGGTCATTCCAGTTACATTGAGCTAGCTCCCCAGGTGCAGGACTTGGTTCTATGCGCATGGGGGGGCATTGGACCCGAAGACAGGCAAGGTTTCGAAGAAGGCAAGTCTTAAAGGAGCCGAAGAGAAGTTACTTGTTGGAATAGAAGAGGCTCGAACGGGGGTGTTCATGCCCAACAGAGAGAACGATGAGCTTACGCGCGCCCTGGGAAATCCTGAACACCCGGGAAGAACACGAGGCAAAGGCGTTGTTCCGTAGTATGAGGGGTTTGCGGACTCGAACGCCGACTACAGAAGCCGTGCGAGAAGGAAAATGGAGGAGGAGAAGAAGAGGAAGCTGGAGGAGGACAAGAAAAGGAAGCTGGGGGAGGAGCAGAGGAAGCAGAACGCCTGAAAGGCCTAGAATCAGCGCACGCGGAGTTGGCACTCAAATTCCAACGGCAGCAGCAGCAGATCGACTCACTTAGCCAACAAAGGGGGTCTCAGCAGCGGCAGTGGCTAGCGGATGATCCAGCATTGGATACCACCGTCCCATCCATGCCGAGAAGCAGCATTGGATACCACCGTCCCATCCATGCCGAGAAGCAGCATTGGATACCCTGTGGATCACATCATTGAGAACACTAATTGTGATCTACACTTCAAAATGAAGACCATATCCATGAAGGTGGCAGACGCCGTTGCTTATACAAATCCCCCTGAAGCAACCTTCCGTTGCAACCCGATTCCAGCTGGCTATGCTCGTGTCGTGGTTGATGAAGTGGTGGACCAATATTCGGGGCTAGAGCTTGACATTCCTAGAGGTGACGAGGAGCACACACTGGGAGAGGCCATACATCATATCATCCTATGGAGAAAGGATTGCATCATCTTTCCAAGGCCACCGACAACGCGTCAGTCGACTCCTCCTCAAAGTCCGCCACCGCGTCAGCAGACTCCCGCTCCTCCAAGTCATCAGCCACGCCTCAGTAGAGTCCTGCTCCTTCAAGTCCGCCAACGCGTCAGGCCACTCCTCCTCCTCCAAGTCTGACACCGCGTCAGGCCACTCCTCCTGCTCCAAGTCCGGCACCGCGTCAGCCCACTCCTCCTCCTCCAAGTCAACCATGTCATCCGTCTCCGCCACCTCAGCAACAGCGGAAGAGAGCCGCTGCAGCTATGGTGCATAGCGGTACAAGTCGAGTTACAGGAGGTACAGGCGGAGGCAAGTGGTTTCAATATGTTCCAAGCCTCGCGCCTCTTCCGATGAGGCCTTACGACATGACCGACGAGTAAAACGAAGCCGAAGTGAGGGCCCAATTGGATGCCCATTTTGGACCGAAACCGCCACTGCCGCCAAAGGAGAAAGTGCCTGAGGATAAGATTGACCACATTATTCGTATGGCTAAACCACCAGCTCCCAAGCCTGTTGACTCAGACTATGAACGGCAAATCAGGAAGGCACATCGAGCACAACAAAGGAAGGAGTCGAGCTCGAGCTCGAGCCAAGCAGCTGCCAAAAAAGCGAGAAAACCGTTCCCCAGCCGGGAGAACAGGCGGTGCAATCGATCCCCCCGCTCATTGTACCAACACATGCGAGTATCGGCGCCGGTCAGCTAGTAATAATTGACGAGCATAGAAGGCAGGCTGAAGAACTCGGTATCACTCTTGGGCAACTCCTAGAGATCGAGCCCATGGATACGTTTGGAGAGGGGGACCTAAAATGGAAATATGTCTGCGGTGAACCTATGGTCAAGCCTGAGGAGGTCAAGAAGCTCTCAACGAGAATGTATGAATTGCATCAATGGTACATGGAAATTACCAAGACTACCAATCGAGAGTCCCTCATGGTGAAAGTCAAGGAAGAGCATTACTTCCATGAGACAGCTCTGTCTATTGAGTATACAGAACTGTTTCAGTTATTCAATCAAGATGCACTCGACAAATCTATTGTCAGTTGCTATTGTCTATAAGTGATTTCTTTCTGTAATTTAAGTCTCAGGCTAGCTGTAGTGCTCTCGTTGATCATTACCTGTAATTATCCTCACTTTATTCTTTTCTGTGGTATTATGCAGGATGAAGATGTATGAAATGAAAAAAGGTGGACGCTATGGCATTGGGTTCATTGACCCAAATACCATTAATGAAGAGACATGGACATATGAATGGTATAAACAAGAAGTAGAGAAAAACATGCTAGAGTTCTTGAAGCGCCTCAATACCAATCGAGATATACTACTTCCATACAACTTCAAGTGAGTCACACTGTCTTTTAGTACAAATTCTATTTTTTTCTTACTAGCTAGATGTTAATAAGTGTATAGGGTTTAAGGTAGTTGATGAGTGTTATGCACATGCTCACTTAATTTATACATGCAAACGTATGCGCATGCAGGTACCACTAGATCTTGTTAATCATTCAAGTTGAAGAAGGAATAGTTGAAGTACTAGACTCACTACTTAAAGAACCTAAATACTACTCAATCGTGAAGGGGATAGTCAACAGGTAATTTCAATCATTTGAACTATATGTCGGACTCTTTAGTTCGTCATTTTTTGATATCAACTAATTAAGAACTCCTTTATTCATTTTCTTTGCCGACGGGCAGGGCTTGGCAAAAATTCATCCAAGAGGTTCCAGACCTGTGGAAAGAAAAGCTATATTGGTTTTGACCCAAGGTAAGTAATTAAGTAGTACTAGCTAGCTAGCTACCATCTCTTTAATCTAGTTTCAATACCATTAATTATCATGCTTGATTAATTATTATCTAATTGAATTCTATATTCCCGTAAAGGCCATGAAACAGGTGCCGAGGACTGATTTATGTGCATACTACGTTTGCGAGAACATTTAAATCGCATGATGACGTCCGAAAGAACCAAAGATGATAGACAGCTATGGGTACGTTTGCTAGAACACTATTCACAATTTTTACATCATTATCGATATCTAATCACACAACTAATACATGCATATTGATCTCCTTCTTAACAGTTCAATTCGGTGTGGGGTAAGCTCCTACCAATGGAGCGCGTACGAGCAATTCAAGAGGAAATAGCGGGACTTTTGCTCGACCAGGTCATAGATCCCAAAGGAGAATACCATTACCCGCTACCGCAGGAACCAAGGCAAATGCCACATGCCCCATGAACCACTCCCAATTGTCATCGTGCTCCAAAGGCACCAAGGCAAATGTCACTGGCTCCGAAGGCAACATGTAGAAGAAACTGTATATACCTAATTGTATATATATACATGTGTATATGTGAATTAATGGTATATATATATATATATATATATATATATATATATATATATATATATATATATATATATATATATATATATATATATATATATATATATATATGGACTATTCTGTTACCCATAACAGAATATTATTCTGTTACCCCTGGCCACTATAAGGGCGTGATCTGTAGTTTCCACTAAACCCACCAACCCTGTCGATGCCCCACCTCCACCTCATCTCTCTGGCTCCCGTCGGCGCCCAACTCCCACCTTCTCCCCGTCTCCAGCCGCCGCCCAACCTCCACCTTGTCCACCATCTTCGGCCACCCCGCCCCACCTCCTCACCGGCCCCCGGCGCCGCCACCCTGCCACACGTCCTCCCCGTCTCCCGGCGCCGGCCCGCCCCACCTCCTCCCCGGGTCGCGGCGCCGCCCCGCCCCACCTCCTCCCCAGCTCCCGGCACCGGCCCGCCCGACCTCTTCCCCGGGTCGCGGCGCCGACCCGCCCCACCTCCTCCCTGCTGCCCGGCGCCGGCCCGCCCCATCACTGGGAGCCGCTCGCCCCGCCATACCCTGCACGGCGGCCTCCTCCCTCCCCCCGCGCTCCGGCCAACTTCCTCCTCGCGCACCGACCTCCTCCCAACACCGCGCTCCGGCCGCCTCCCTCCCCGCGCTCCGACCTCCTCCCTTTCCCGCCTCCAGTCTCCTTCCTCCCCGCCTCCGATCTCCCCCCCCTCCGGTCACCTTCCTCCCTGCGCTCCGGCCGACTTCCTCCCCGAGATTCGTCCACCTTCACCCCCCCGAGATCCCAGCACCGCACGACCGGCGCCCAACCCCTCCGTCTGCGAGCTAGGGGACTGGGACGCCCTCCTTGCTGTGGTGTCCCTGCTGGCCGTCAGCGGCGGAAGCGTGGTGGCGGGAGTGCCCTCCTTGCCGTGGTGTCCCTGCGAGCCGACATCTTGAACAGCACACCCCTCTGCCACGCTTCCTGCTATGGGGAAATCTGAGCGGGAGTGCTCGATTTCCTCCACCTCCTTGCCGGCAACCAGGAGTAGCCATGCGACCTTCCATCTCCAGTACCATTCCTCCTCCGTCAAGGTAATGTCCCCGCCTCCAGCAGATGGACCGAGCTCTGGGCCACCCATGTCAACCATCTCCTTCCTCGCTATGTGTGTGAGGATTGGTGAAGATGACCTGTTTGATTCAGTTTTGGTGCTGCAAAACATGCTTCGATGCTTTTATTTGTGGAAATAATTATCAACTGTATTTCATACATGTAGCTCGCAAACATATACTCAGTACAACAAAGTTTGATTTGGGGGACTGAACGAGTGCAACATCTATTTTTTCGTCAGTTCATAAAAAATAAATGTTTGATTTGGGAGACTGAACGAGTGCAATTTGTCGAGGCATTTTGATGTTCTGGCCGCTTAATATACATGGTTGGCAAGATGACTAGTATTTATGTTCTCAATATATGAGAGAGTTGGATGTTCATATGACTGTGGCTGGTTGGAGTGTATGGTCTTGTGGAGATCATGAATGTTATTTGCTTATGACACAATGTATATATATACTGCTAGAAGTTCTATTACCTATAGTACTACAATTCGCTAATAAAAAATGTATCAGTTCATTATGTGTAGCACATGTTTAACACATATAATTACAAAATAGTTACTTCAACTATATAAGAGTTCAGCTTTTACTTGATTTTCAGTTCAAATTTTGCGTTATTTTCAGTACATCAACTTTAATGTGCAGAACATCGAGGAAAGTCCTGAAAAAATTATATGTGCACTCTATGTATTTTGTTATGTTTACAAGAATTCTGTTGACATGTATTCTGTTTTTTTGGGGGCGCCAACAAGCTTGCCGATAGCGATGTCACTCCCAAAGTTCCAGTGGCTGTAGCAGCCAAGAAGGAACTGCCTATTGCCGGCGGGGCTCAAGCGGTGTCACTTTCAGTGGCTATAGCAGCCAAAAAAACCAAAAACCCTCTATATTCTGATGGCAAATCCATGAGCATCTCACTAATGAAAGAGCTTATCACCATGACGTGTACGTGTGCGTTTTAAAAATGTGAGGCTAAGGTCAATCATTAACCCAAAATGTTTCTCTGTCACTAACCACCTGAAATTTATGTACAACTTTTCAGTTTTTATTGATTGATTGATGGCTTTGTTCTTGACAATCCTTTATGAATCTACTCTGCTTATGTGGATAGGCGAAAAAGATTGTTTTTTAGTATTTCTTGCTTCAGTAGATTATTGAACGAGGTTTCAGAGCAGATTGAGAGAAAAAGAGAAATGTTAGTTCATGCTTCAGTACATTATTTTTCTTTATTACTCTTTTCAGTATTTCTTGCTTCAGTACATTATTTTTCTCTTACCACATTTCTTTGTTCTTTTCATTCTGAAAAGGCTACCTTAGCGGCACAACTATGTTTTTTTTCTTTTCAGCTCTCAAACTGCAGCCTAATTTTGTTGTCAGTTCTTTGTTTTTGATGGATCTAATATGGTTAGCCCTATCTAGTTTTTCTGTATGTGCTACGCCTAGTTATAACTACCATCTTTTAACAGTTGTCCTAGTTTTGTTGCTCACCAGCTGACCTTCGTGGCACTGTCAGTCCACAGGAGTAGGGGCAGGTGCCCATCAACAAAAAGGAACAAACGGTATATGCTTGGAAACTTAAAATTCTGTACACATTTGGGAAACAGATGTTATAGCTTCTTTCAAAGTTCAAAACAGATGGTACAGGAAGTACATGTATTCATGTGGGTGCTTGAAAGTTCTGTATAGGAATAGGCCGATGATTTTTGTGCTATGGATAGTATGATTTATGTACATGTATTATATGTGTGGAAACAATTTCTGTGAGATGATGAAAGGAAAAATGGTTTGAATTAAAAATATTGATCAGTACGAGTTAAAAACGGTGGTCCGTTCGGAATAAAAACTTAAAATATGTCGTGGTTTGTGGGGAGGTTCTGCTCACCGCCGCGTGGCACCATCTCTAGCAGTTCGACAGGGACGTGTCCCTCAGTACTACGATGTCGAGGCAGACAGCCGCCCTCTTTGTGACCTGCTGCTATTCCTCATCTTGCACTGGCGGACTGATGATGCGGGAGCCGCCCTCTTCGCTACAACCCCACGTGGATCTCTTTCTTTCTTCTCTCTCAAATTCGTTGAAAAACTTGGTTGCTTGTTCTTGTTAAAAAACACGCCGAGACACGCGACAACCACCCCAGTTCGGGCGTAGTAAGTACCTCAGTACGAGTTAAAAACGGTGGTCCGTTCGGAATAAAAGAAATGACAGAAATTCAAATTGTAAAGTTCAAGCAAAAAAAGAAACCCCATGAAAATCCTGCTTAGTAAGTACCTCAGTACAAGTCGTAAAATGAGAGAAGTTCAGAACATCGTTGTCAAAAAAATGTTGAGTTAAAAAAAACACATTTTCTTTTTGAATAAAAAATCATTCAGTTCGATGATACAAATCATACAAGTACAGGGGCGACGATATAGTAAACCGTTGAAAACTTACGAGAAAAATATTACCCAAAAAACAGAGCAAAGTCTAGTTAGTGAAAACACGCTTAGTACAAACCCATGCAAGCATCAGTACAAGTACACTTTTTCGGAACCATTCAAAATTACTCTACAAAAAATAGCTCAGTACAAACATACACATATATCAGTACGACTACTCTGTTTTTCAGACGAGAAAACAGCAGGATCCGTCATGTCGTATTCTAAATTACTCTTAAACGGTTGCGAAGTAGAGAAAACGTTCAACATGACTAAGTTTCGTATTTTCGATAGCTATCCAACAATATATTATTTGCCATATTTCGACAAACTTTTAAAAAAACCGCGTTCAAAATCAAATTTGACCGTATTCAAATTCGTTTTTAGACCGTAAGGAATTAGAAAAACATTTCTATACGAACAAGTTGCGCATTTTCCATAACTTTCCAACGCCATATCATTTGTGTCAATCCGACGAACCATTTGCAAAAAATAGCGAAAATATGTTTCGCCCAAAATTTCACCGTTTTTTAAATTACTTTTAAATCATATAGAATTAGAAAAAACAATACATATATGGAAGATGCGGATTTTCACCAGCTTTCCAACGCCATCTTATTTGCTCAATTCCGACAAACGGTTTAAAAATTAAGTCCAAAATACGTTTCACGTTTTCGGTTTTGAAAAAAACGATTTTTTCAAAACTGCTCTTAAACCATAATGATTTTGCAAAAACGTTCAATATACTTGAAATATTGTTGTCAAGAGCTTTCCAACGATATATTACATGCCCCGTTCCGACAAAAAAATTACAAAAAGTTTTTGAATTAAAGAAGACGATGTGTTAAACTCAACTGGAAGCATCAGTTCAACGTCTTCAAAAACATCAGTACAACCAGCTGAAACCATCAGTTCAAAAAGGGTAACAGAATAATATTCTGTTATGCGTAACAGAATAGCCCAGATGTATATATATATATATATATATACACATATATATATAGGGAAAATTCATCCTACCACCCGGTGGTAGTTACCCCATATGTCTCATATACTACCATGTGGTATTATATATACTACTTTATCATTTTAAATATATTCATATACTATATTTAAGATATTTCAAATCAAGTTATATGAAAAATTACATATGAATCCATAGTTTTGTTATATTTGTGAAATGCGTATATATTTGTGCGTAAAAAGAGCATACTCAAAACATGATATATACTACCTAAAAATTATAATATATACTACCTAATCATTATTATATACTACATACTACACGTACATACTCTCAATTTTGACAGATACTACATACAACATACAAAACGCAAGTGGTGGTAACTACCATTGCTTGTAGGAAACATTTGTCCTATATAGGCTTGCTAAAATAAGCCTGAGCGCATTATTAGCTAGCGTACGCTCCGGCCGCCTGACCCAATCAGGCTACTACGCTAATTAGGCAGATCCATCCCCTGTTTTGTGCGCCTCCGTAACCGCATGTGGAAATTTCCTCATGAAAATGGTACTGAAAGATAGTAATAGATTACGCCTCCGCTCCACAGGAGAGTACATCTAGCTACTAAAAAATCTTTCGTAAAATTCTAATGGAATGTAGTAATAGATTAACCTCTCCGTTGCCAAATGAGTAATCTAGCTATCCATTATTCGGAAAAATGTACACAGTAGTACATTCTTGCAACGTAGTAACGGAGTTGCAAGGAAACATAGTAACGATTATTAGATTGCCATACTAGTAGACCGTAACTACATTACCAATATAAGATAAACCAATTACTGGAGGAACCACTAACACATGCTTACTTTTTCCAATCATTGACTCCTCGTGATTTTTAATATTATTACATGTTCACTTTATTTTACATTTTTAACAACGATGACCTTTGGAGTTCTCACATGTACTAATTTGTTACTAGATTTTGGCATGTTTTTACTAGGTTTACCAGGCAATGGATTGAACCATCACTAATTGTTTGGTTCGTAAAACATTTTCTTTCATTACCATCTACTCCATCCTTTTTACTATCAAGAATTAGCGAGCAAGGCATATGTAGTAATTTGTTACTAGGTATTAGCATGTTTTACTTGGTTTAGGAGTCAACGGATCGAACCACACATTACTCATTGATTGGTAATGTATTCCGTCCATTACCATCTATACTATCTTTTTTACTATCATTATTAATTAGTAAGTTTAGAACCGGAGCGTATAGGGACGACGTGGGTAGGATGGTAACCAGATTAAAGCCATTACTATTTTCTTCAACTAGATTTACCTTCAGTTAATTAGCGGAGGAGAAGCCTATTCCCACGGAGCGATTTGCCCGTCTAATTTGGACCAGCGCGTAGGATTAGCTATTCTGCGCGCTCGCTTAGTTTAGCGCCACCATATATGACTCCTCATGTGTGCTACAGCGGTTACTTGGGGAACTAGAGAAATGTGAAAAAGGACGGTAATACATTTACTACATCCTATATGAGTTAATTATATTAGCTACTCAAAGGTGCAAAAAAGGGTGGTAATTCAGTTACTACATCTTTTGTGAACTAATTACTATTGGCTACTCAACTAATGCATGAGTTGTATGTGGAAAATCCATATGAAAGCAGAGATTTTTATATTTTTGCATATTAACAGACTATGAAGCAAAGGCCGAAAAGAATTTGTTTAGAAATCAACTATCCATACAAAAGAATACGATCAGGCTTCTTCTCCTTCATTACTATGCTTTCGATGAAAGTTACGTACGATAGTGGGATTCGTGTGGGCTAATTAGCAGTAATATCTTCACCGTCGTTACCATGTTTTTCTATTATTTTTAGGAGTAGTTGGCAGAACTAGGCATATGAGTGGTGTGTGCAGACTAACCACGTGTCTCTTACCACGAATTTCATTTCTTTTACCGTTGATATCCCACTGGTAGTAAATGGATGGAGGTGGTTACTATGTTTAGTGAGGCGTTTACGTTCAGGTGGGAGCGCGGGTTCGGCTGTACCATGGTGCGTGCACTGTTTTATCGGCTCCTTGGGTGCGCGTTGTTAGACCGGAGCGCAGAATAGGAAATATGCGCTCAGGCTTAGTTTATATATATATATATATATATATATATATATATATATATATATATATATATATATATATATATATATATATATATATATATATATATATATATATATATATATATATATATATATCTGACTATTCTGCTACGCATAACAGAATATTATTCTGTTACCCTTTTGAACTGACGGTTTCAGCTGGTTGTATTGATGTTTTTTAAGACGTTGAACTGATGCTTTCAGTTGTGTTTAACACATCGTCTTCTTTAGTTCAAATTTTTTTTGTAATTTTTTTGTCGGAACGGGGCATGTAATATATCGTTGGAAAGCTCTTTACAACCATATTTGAAGTATATTGAACGTTTTTGCAAAATCATTATGGTTTAAGAGCAGTTTTGGAAAAATCATTTTTTTTCAAAACCGAAAACGTGAATCGTATTTTGGACTCAATTTTTAAACCATTTGTCGGAATTGAGCAAATAAGATAGCGTTGGAAAGCTGGTGAAAATCCGCATCTTCCATATATGTATTGTTTTTTCTAATTCTATATGATTTAAAAGTAATTTGAAAAACGGTGAAATTCTGGGCGAAACGTATTTTCGCTATTTTTTGCAAACGGTTCGTCAGATTGACACAAATGATATGGTGTTGGAAATATGGAAAATGGGCAAATTTTTCGTATAGAAATGATTTTCTAATTGCTTACGGTTTAAAAACGAATTCGAATACGGTCAAATTTGATTTTGAACGCGATTTTCTTTAAAAGTTTGTCGAAATATGGCAAATAATATACTGTTGGATAGCTATCAAAAATACGAAACTTAGTCATGTTGAACGTTTTCTCTACTTCGCAACCGTTTAAGAGTAATTTAGAATACGGCATGACGGATCCTGCTGTTTTCTCGTCTGAAAAACAGAGTAGTCATACTGATATATGTGTATGTTTGTACTGAACTATTTTTTGTAGAGTAATTGCGAATGGTTCTGAAAAAGGGTACTTGTACTGATGCTTGCATTGGTTTGTACTAAGCGTGTTTTCACTAACTAGACTTTGCTTTGTTTTTTGGGTAATATTTTTCTCGTAAGATTTCAACGGTTTACTGTATCGTAAAATATGTAGTATCGTAAAATACCAGCAAATGAAAAAGAATTAAATGGAAAACATAAAATTAAAGGAAAAATAAATCATGAACCCAAAACCCCCCAACCTTTTAGTACCGGTTGGTGTTACCAACCGGTATTAAAGGTATTCCCGCCCCCGGCCCTGGCCCGTGCCACATGGGGTCCCTTTAGTGGCGGTTCGTGTTGAACCGATACTAAAGGGGGGGGGGGGACCTTTAGTCTCCACCCTTTAGTGCCGGTTACATAACCGAAACTAAAGGGCCTTACGAACCGGTGATACAGCCCGGTTCTGCACTAGTGTCACTACACAAGGTGATAGTTACAAAGGCCAAGGTTAAGGCAAGCATAGCACGCCCTAATCAATCACAACAACAACAGCACCGGTAACGCAAATGGAGCTCTCACCTCCATCACTCCAGACTAGCAGCCCGCCCGACTCACACTCCCTGGAGGTCAAGCCCTAGGAATTCTTCACTCCAGGGGCTGCCAGATAAGCGCTCGCAGAGACAGTAGCATCATTCCCAAGTACGACAGCCAACGCCATCAGGCACCTCGCAATGCCCATTGAGGGCAACGACCTAGCGACACTATCAAGAGAAGCAAAAAGGATATGCGTGTTGAAGCGACACATGCGGCTCCAACAAGATAACTTAGAAACCTCCGCGTGCGAGCAAGCCGACCTCCACCGGGAGCTCATCCGCCGCAGAACCAACAGACCCAGGAGGCAGCCACGACTAGGAGGGCAATAGGAGCCTCTCAGAACGGAACGGTTTGGCAGAACATCTTTCACCATCCCAGAGCATCCAAGAAGCAGCATCATTGGTGGATAGATTAAAGGCCACACCCACGAACCAGAACCTCGTGGCGGAGCTCACCAAGGTTTGGCGCGGCGGGCAGCGTTGGCTCCATCGCCACGGTAAAATGCAGCGCACGCGCGTAGCTCCAGTAGCGCGCGCTCTCGCACAAACAACATATGCGCTCCAAACACAAGTAAGAAGATCAAACACAAAAAAAATCAACAATAAATAGTTCAATTTCGTTATTACAACTCAAACAAATAGTTTATCTTTCAATACAACAAATAGTTTAACAATACAACATCAAATGCACAAATCATGATGCTCTTTGTCGGCCATTCCAAGCCCACCACTCCTCAATGAGATCCTTCTGAAGATTATCATGCACTGCGGGACGTCGAATGGCATGATAGGAGGCAATAAAATGGGCCACCCTTTCAGCCCTCCGCCGCACTCGTACGGGATGTCCCAAGAGCTCATAGTGAGAGTAGTCTACATCTTGGCCATGCTCATTCTCAATGATCATGTTGTGCATGATCACACAAGCGTGCATGATGTACCAAAGCATCTTTTGATCCCAAAATCTAGCCGTTCCTCTCACAAGAAAATTGGGCTTGCAAAATCCCAAAAGCTCTCTCCACATATTTTCTAGCCGCCGCCTGAGCATCGTGGAAATCAAGATTTTTATTACCTTCTGGTTTTTTCAATGGCTTCAAAAAAGTTTGCCGCTTTGGGTAGATGCCATCCGCAAGATAGTAGCCATAGTTGTATGTACGGCAATTTACTACAAACTGCACCGGTGGCAGTTCACCATTTGCAATCTTATTCATCAGTGGTGACCGGTTGACAACGTTGATGTCATTCAAAGATCCAGGCATTCCAAAAAAAGCATGCCAAATCCAAGTCTCTTGATCGGCCACCGCTTCAAGGATTATAGTGGAACCCTTTTTTGGCCGTGGAATTGCCCATGCCATGCCTTTGGACAATTCTTCCAACTCCAATGCATGCAATCTATTGAGTCAAGCATACCTGGGAAGCCGCAAGCTTTGTTCATCTCCAATAGCCTTGCGACATCTTCAGCATTGGTAGATCTCCAATACTCCTGGCCAAACACTTGCACAATTCCGAATGCGAAGCGCTTCACACACATGATGGCTTGGCTCTCACCCATGACCAAGTGATCATCAACTAGATCAGCGGGGATACCATATGCCAACATACGCAAATTGGCTATCACCTTCTGAAAAGTGCTATGCCCGAGCTCTCCGGCGGCATTCCTCCTTTGCTAAAAAAACCGGTCATGGCTCGCTAGTTTCTCTGCAATGCGCCTGAACAACTCGGTGCTCATCCTAAACCGGCGACGAAAGTACGACTCGGGACATGTGGTATTCTCCACAAAATAGTGCCTCGTCAATCTGTTGTGGGCATCGATCCTATCCCTCCAAATTTTCTGCCGACCCATAACCGAACCACCGTGCTTCGGCTTTTATTGATGTGCATAGCTAGGATCATTGCAAGATCCTCCTCCTCTTCCATATCAAATTCTTCTTCAGAAGAATCATACGATGAACTCATCTACAATGTTCAATTTAAAGTAGGCTATAAAAACTACAAACAACATGCACCAAATTCATGTAAAAAATGTGAAGTTGAAGTAATACATACCTTGCGGGCGTTTTGTCGAACACCTTGCGGGCGCCGAGCGGCAGTGGGCGGCCGGACGCTGTTCGTCGGAGGACTGCCGCGTGCGACGGGCGACGGTGACTAGAGGGAGACGGGGGAAGCCGCGGCGGAATAAATGGGGTGGCGCGGGCGGCGGAACGGTCGCCGGAAGAAATGGGGCGGTGCGGGCGGCGGCGGCACCAACAGCTGGATGGGGTAGGTGGAGTTGCGAGCGAGAACTCGAGAGTCCAGCGCGTGGGAGCGGGCGCAGCAAATAAGCGGCACACAATTGTGTTTCGGCCGGCGCGCTGAACTGGATAAGCCGCGCGCGCGGTTTTTGCGCCTCCGCTGGAGCGCCCGGAGCGGTAGCGCGCGCAAAAAGCACTATTTTTTCAACGCGGCGCTTATATAGCGCGGCTATTGGAGATGCTCTTAGAAATTACCCGATCCAGTGGTTGGGGCGGTACTTGGACCGGTACAATTGCCTGATAGCAATCCTGGAGTGGCAAGGTCCCTACCGGTACAACCGCCAGGGGAACAACGGTACAACCGGGCCATAGCATCAGATGGAACTTGAGGCTCTCTCCTTGAACGGAAGGATATACGTGGGTGCAATATGAGTGTTTAGGTGCTTTGGTTCACCTAGTACCTGCAGATGCAGACTCCCTCTTAATAATACAGATTTCCTACGACCAAAGAAAAAGCGTCGAAAAAGCCGTCTTCAATCTTTTTCGTCCGGAGGGGTGCCCAACCGTCTTGTGCTACACAGAGTACACATGTGTAGCTTTGGCACACGGTTAGTCTGTAAATTGCATTGTCATCAACACCAAAACACTTAAGGTGGGAAATGCCCTTACAACTTCCCAAAAACCTTCGTCGCTCCCAGTGCAGGATCGTAAGGAAGAACGGTTCCGAAGACCTGCTCTCTCGCACGTCGATGCACGCCGATGTTTGGGATAGAGTAGACTAGGGTTGCGGCGCAAATTGCGAGATGAGATAAAACCTAGGTGTTTTCGATGTGTCTTTGACCGCGGACGGTAGCAATATATATAAGAGGACCAGAGGCAGTATCGTGGCGCGATCACAACCTCAAACCGACTTAAGTTGCACCCCTGCAAGGCAATGAACCATTCACATGCATGCCGCGTGCGCGCGCCGCCCCAACCTTAGCCCGGAGAGGCAAGCAAGCACGCGTGTGGTGTCCTATTTCTCTCCTCAACACACAACTTAGAGTGATGGAGAGAACCCACTATATAAAAAGGTTCAACACTTATTGAACTAGCGGTATGTGACTAAACTTTAGTACCACCACTTGCCTTTTACTCATGGGCTGATTTGAGATTTCAAAAATTGCTACTGTGCCAAGCCCATTTATTTCTACCAATTTTATGGTTTTGACCTTTAAGAAAAACATGAAGGTTGAGTTAATCCTTATTTTAAGATTAAACTGAATTAAAAATGATGCTCATGAAAATGTTCATGATGCACAATCAGTGGACTAAGAAAATGTGCTCCTCGTGTGCTGTTAAACCTCCCCATTACACTTTAAAGTTGCCACTGAAACTGACATATCACATGGCACTACTAAATCTGATTTTGAGTATTTCTCACACTGTACATAATTGTATCTTGTCTCTTGTGTAGACCAAACAATGCGTACGTTCAGCAAACCCGGCGATTATATTTCTAGCTTTGGCCTAGCAATAGACCAGGAGGATAGAGTTTCCTTGCGAACAGTTTTAAAGTTTTGCATCAAGAAGAAAATTAACAGTTCAAAGTTGCCACTGAAACCAACATATCATATGGTACTAGTGGTTGGGGCGCACCCTTGGTGCGCCTCCTGAGAGGAAGTTGTGACGGTGCCAGATTGGGTGCGTCCCTTTCGCTTTCTTACTTGTACTAAGTAGTGCTATTGGATCAGAATCAGAGGTGCCTCCTTATGCAAAGATGGGATGGACACATACGCAACAACCAACTCAACCCAAGTACAACACCTTGTAGTGCCATGACTCGTGTCCTGTACGACCGTTTTCAAATTCTCAATCTCAATTCAAATTACAATTTCTTCATGGCAAATGATGATCAGAGTATCATTCACAGATAAAAGCTCAACAAGGAAGAGAGACGGGAACGAGAACAAGTCGCTTAGCTCGAGGAGGCGCTAGTAATAGTACCCGCCGGCTGCATGGTGCGCCATGGGAATGGGCATCCGCTGCCATTGATGGCGAGCCCATTGAGGTCGTCCTGCCCCTGCATCCCGCCCTGCTGGCACTGCGCCCACATCTGCTGCTCCTGCGCCAACACTCCTGCTTCCTCTCCATCTTTGTCATCTTATAGGAGGTGGACACTCCTACCAGCGCCAGCTCCTACACCTATTAATCCAGCGAATTATAAGGAACATAACACTCATATATAAATGAAACTAATAGCTATTCAATTAGTTTTTCCAAGAAAAAGGAACAATGCAGGTGTTGGTTATCAAGCAAAAGTATGTGGCCACATAGGGACGTAAGACTGGCGCAAGCATTTGATGTGAGCACTCTTCTTCAGGCCACAAGCACACCATTCCAACATCCCACAACCAAACACAGTGGATGTGTGTACATATCATTATAAAGGGATATGCATGGTTACTGAGAGAAATGAGAGAATTAACCATGTTATAACCTAACCAAGAGCTATCACAAGAGTTATATCACTTGCTAGTCCTATCTTCTTAGGAGCAGAGAAAATCGTCCAACAAATAAATCATCAATATATACAAGTACGTAACGAATTATACCAAGTTACTAACTCTATGATATAACTCCCAAACCTAGTGACATTTTAGGAGCATAACAAATTGTCCGACAAATAAATCAACCAATACAAGTATGTAACGAATTAGACCAAGTTACTCTATCACACACCTCATATTTGAACCAGGCATGTGTGTGCAATAATATGAACTACTTCTCTCAAAAGTGTCTCAATATGCTCTAGTTTATCTCAAATTGCATCATTGGACTCATAAACTGAAACATACAACTTGCCCTTACTCATGACCAGTCAAAGCATAAAAACTGGGTGTGAGTTAAGCTATACCTCAACCTCCACATCATGATCTGAAAACGAGTGCATGGTAGCATGTGGTCCATGAGTGCGAAAGAACGATCTGTCGAGTTCTTTAAACCCTCCCGCTATGACTATTCCTCGCCAGTCCTTGAAAGCCAACGAATAATATTTAATTGGTGAGAAACACAAGCTAACATCACACATAAGAAGCGACTCAAATCATTTTTACGGTTGCTGATCAAAATGGTACACACATTGGCAACATCTCATTCAGCTAGTCAACGACAAACCAAATCACTGACACAACACAGACGACTACAACGTGTATTCCTAGCATACATGCGTTACACAATGGCTGGGCCACAATTACAATGCAGTGGATTATGCAATCAGAAGGCCGTAGTATGTGGCGTACACGTACCAATGGCTCGAGATGGTGCCCGCTGCCGGAGATCTTGATCTACAGCCAGGCATTTCAAATTAACTGAGCGAACATCAAAGCAGTAGACTTGCAGGCTTGCAGCCCAATGGGGATCAAGGCATTGTCAATCATGGTGTATGCATATTCTGATCAAATGAAAAGAACTGGATCAGTACTTTGTACATCAGCAAACCAGTAAAAATTTCTGAATAAATGACAGTAAGGCAAGGCAAATTCGTTGGAGCTGAAAGTAGATTAAACTTAGGGGAGTGGCAGTGAGTTATATGTCTAGTCACAAGATGCATTACACATATATAGATAACATCTATTTAAGTATCCACACGATGACCAGACGAGTATTTTTTTTAAATGTGACTTGCAGACCAAAGCTTTAGTCAACAGAAGAAGATAGGGATAAACCCTGTCGAGACTTCAAGAGACTGAAGAGGGATGTCGACAGTCCTCGAACCTTTATCCAGCCCAAATTAAGGTTCATAATAGTGCTAGTCTTCATTATACATGACAAAAGTTATAATACATGGCGTTTTTTAAAGCGAACCAGTGAGATTTCCCACTGCAATTTTTTTAACTTCAAGTAAGAAGTATATGTACAAAAAGGCTTGAGGTTAGCCAAAAAGAACAAGCAAAACTGTAATACATGTGGACTAAAACATCCAATTACTAACTCATTTAAAAGAAATAGGGTGGACCAACCTTCTCAATAGATTCTTCTCTCGGTATTCACCAACCACAGTTAAAACCTCACACCTGTTTTACGCATTTCCTAGAGTTCATAAATTATCCAATGAAATCGAAATTAGAGATATCAAGAGATACCAAAAGATTACTGACATCACAAAGTTGCAAGAGAGACTAACCATGGCTGAAACATAAATGACAAAACAAGATCACAAACTCCCCAGGTTTCTAGATGATGCTGGTGCCTTTTTTGGTATGAATGCAAAAAATCTAATGGTTGTTAGCTTCAAGTTAATTTACAAAAATGAGATGCCTATGTGATTACCCGTAGTGACTTGCCTTGCATCGAGGTATAGCATGTGCTTGCTGGTATAAATTCAGATCATGGTACTATTTCATCAACCCGCACATCAAAATTGATGTGTGGTGCTAAAATATGGTACCCATAACCTAGCAATCATTAACTGAAACTTAATATTTACAAATGGAATGAATGAAGAAAAGACAACAATAGCTTAACCATTAAAAATGCATTCTTACAAGGATGGTAGATCAACATGAATAGCAGATGCACTGAGAACCCTCTCATGGACTTGTATATTTCGCTTCATTTCCTGAGTAAGTGCCTCCTGTCCTTGCAGTTTGGCAATGCTTGGATAGTATTAGTGGGCCACGAATATTTCGTCTTTAGCCTTTTCACTACCAAATCCTTCATGATTACTCCGCTTTCTGTTGACCAGAGGCAGTAGCTCCCAATTCGAGCAGACAAGCCTCTGAATTTTTCACTTCATCTGCTTTCAGGCCTTTCTTTTGTCTCTTTATATCCTTGCTAACCTCCTGAAAGCAATGCATGTGGATCATAGCAAACCACTGGACTCTGATTGGTGCAAAGATAAAAGGGGAGATAAGAACATTGATGGGAAAATTAAGTACTATATACTTCGAAAGATACAGGGTTGTAGTACATTCAGTATCACATCAATCCACTAATATAGAACGTAATCATTTGAATTGTATTATGTACCTAAGAAACTAAGATCTTATATGAGATTGAGCCGATAATCGAATATCTAAAAATTATATACTTGCTACTACTGTTGTAGAACCCCGGAATTTCATTCTGTTGACTAAACATATCAAAACATAAGCATAGTGTCACATCCCTAGTTCTGGTATGCACTAGGCTAGCCCTTCATGTGAGCATCATGTTTTAAATTTCCAAAAACTTGAAATGGGGATGAACCAAACCCCCAGCACCACTTAAACCAACTAGGGTTACTAAAATATTTTCGCAATGAACTTGAAATGCCCTTCAAAAATGTTCATCACTTTTTTATTGGTCTAGAACCTCTGCAAAAATTGGTTCACATTTTTCTAGGACACCTAAGGTCACTGGATTAAATCATTACTATTTGCATTTGGACATTTGGATGCTATAAAATATTTTAAATGTCCAAATAATCTTGAAAGCATTTGAGGGCTATTGGAAATATTTCAAAAGTGCCCACAATTACTTTCAGGATTTTACACAATGAATTAGTATTTTTACTAATTCAAAACAGAGGCAAACAATAGAAAACAGAAACTAAATGGAAAAACAGTAAAGGAGAGAGGGACTTACCTGCACTTACCCGGCGCTCACCTGGCAGCCCATCCGGCCGGCCCAGCCCACTAGGGGCAGGGAGGTCTTCTTCCTCCCGCCAGTCGGACGCCCGACGCGTGCACGCTCGCCGCGCGCCACCTCCTGCTTTCCTGCTGCCTCCCCGATGACCTGGACGCGTCCAAGCATGCCACGCCACCTCCCCGAACGCCTCTCACTTCCCTGGGTTTATCTCCCCTCCCCTAGCTCTCTCCCTCGCATCACCCAAGCGTCACAGCCGCCATCGACGCCGTTCACCATGCCCAGAGCCACTGCCACGTCTCCCGGTCGTGCCCAGGCGCTCCGCCTCGACGCCCTAGCCCTCTCCCTCGGCTTGCGTGATGCTGGATGCCCCGACGCACCGTCCCCGACCTCTTCTTCCTCCTCGGATCGCTGAGACCGACCTCGCCGCCCTGCTCAGCTCTGACCTCCCCCGAGCCCACTTCGACACCCGTCGCAACCGCCGTGAACCACTGACTCTTCCCCCTCCCTCCGTTTCCCCCTCGCATGCTGCAGCCGCTGCACCGCGTTCACCCGCACGCGCCACCGCCCGAGCTCGCCATCGACGCAGCTCCGGTGACCATTTGGTCACCCCGGCGAGTCCAACGTGTTCGTAGCGTCCAGTAGAGCATGCCTAGCACGAGAACCCGCCCGTTTGCACGCTGCAGTAGCTAACCCGCGGCCACCCGAATACCGGCCGCCGCCTTTGAGCTCGCCGCCGTCGACTTAGGCCGTCTCTAGCGAAACTAACAACACTGCTAGACGCGCCGCACTTCTAGCTTCCGAACACGACCTCCCGCGCGTCGTTTGGTCGCCGGAGGAGGTTTTCCGACGACCTCCGCCGCGGCTGGCCTGGCCGGCGGCCTTAACTCCGGCTAAACACCGGTTAGGCGCTAACCAATGACCCCCGGGTCAATGACAGGTGGGCCCAGGCCCCTGCCAATTAGCTTATTTGCTAAACTAATTTTAGTTAACTCAACAGGACACTGACAGTGGCCCCCCATGGTCCTGCTAATTTTAGTTATGTTTTAACTAAACCCAATTAGCCACTGTACTGACGTGCGGACCATCACGTCAGTTTTGACCTGGACCTAGTCTATTGATCTGCTGAGGTCAGCATGACATAGTGCTGACACAGTAAAGCTTTTCTGGGATTTGAAATAAATTAGAAATGATTTATTAATTTCAGAAAATGTTCAAAACTTTGAAAAATCATAGAAAATAATCTATAACTCAGAATGAAATAAGTTATATATGAAAAATGATCAAAAAATCCAATCTATCCATCTGTATTGTTTTCATGCATGTTAGAACAAATTATGGCTGCTGTTTAGGCCAAATCATATAAATGGCATTTAAACCTCCACATATGGAGTTTGAATTTGAACCTAGGGTTCAAACCAACTCCATTTAACCTGTTGCTAGTTTCATTAGCTGAAGTCACAACATATTGACATGTCATGATCATGCATCATATTGCACATTGCATTGATTATGTTCCTTCTCTATTGCCGGTGGTTGATCCCGCTCGACAGACGTGGTTCCGATGATGAGTTCGATGACACAGATGAAGAACTATATTATCTTCAGAAGTGCGAGGCAAGCAAAGCCCCCTTGTTCATTCCGATACAATCCCACTCTCTCGCTTTTGCTCTCTTTTACTTCATTAGGACAACAATGATACAACTGTTACTTGTTGCGGTAGTTGAACCCCTTCTCCCTTGCATGATCTGTCATTGCCACAGTAAATAGATGAAACCCACTAGCATGAGTAGGAGTTGTTTGAGCCCTGATGTTCCTACTCATTCATGCTTGTTTGTCATGCCTGCTACTGCTTAGAGTTGAGTCAGGTCTGATTCATCGGGGATGAATTATAAAGTGGTGAACATGTCCTACTCTGTATGAGCTAAGTGTGTGAACACGATTTGGTAAAGGTAGCAGTGAGAGGCCATGTAGGAGTACATGGTGGGTTGTCTCATTGAAGCCGTCCTCAGGAACTGAGTTCTGTGTTCGTGATCCATGAACAGCTACTACCACTCATTGGGATCCTTAATTGACCCTCTCGACTTATTAACCGCCCATGTCCTCTGTCCGGGAGTTGCAAATAGTTTCAGGTGTTTGTAGTATGCTGGAGGCCGTGCGCAGAGCTGACCCGAGGGGTGGGATGTGATGCGGTAGGCACGTGGCCCGGTGTACCGAGCCGCCCGTTTGGTGACCCGGGAACCCTGCACACATCGTTCGGGGTCGTATGTGGAAACCTCGGCCAGACTCCCTGCGGATGGAACCTGAATAGGCGATAAACCTGGACTAGGGACTTGTGTGGTTAGTCAGGTCGTGGCCGACACCCTCGCCAGGCTACCGTTTGAAGGTTGCCGAGATACATGACGTGTACATGGCGGTAAGTGGCGAGAGCGTGTGTGAAGAAGTACACCCCTGCAGGGTTATTATCATATATTCGAATAGTCGCGTCCGCGGTAAAGGACCTCTGGGTTGCCTGTACAGTTCATAGACAAGTGAAAGTGGATACTCTAAAATGCGCAAGATAAGTGTGAGTGCTATGAATGGCGTTCTCGTAGGGAGACGGGAGCGGATCCATAGTTGTGTATTGATATGGCGAATATGTGGACTCGTGTGCGCCACCTCAAAAGAGTTACCAGCAGTCGTAGTACAGGATAGCCACCGAGCCAAAGCTGGCTTGCTGCAGTTAAACTCCACCACCCCTTTGTCGATACTGATGCATATATAGATAGTTCTGATGTAAGTCTTGCTGTGTACATTTGTACTCACGTTTGCTTAATTTATGTTTTTGTAGAGAGACTTCAGTCTCACTAGTAGTTCCGCGTGGACTTCGACGTTTAGCTTGTCACCTCAGCTACGATCTTGTGCCCTCGGCAGGGTCTTGTAGATAGTCAGGCTTCTCAGCCTTTTTAATTTGTAGTTGTCTGTACTCAGACAAGTTAAGCTTCCGCATGTGCTTGCTGCTTGTATGCTCTGTATGTTGGGCCATGAGACCCATGTTTGTAATACTTGGTTCCTCGGAGCCTAATGAATAAATACTTTGAGTAGTAGAGTTTTGTTGTGATGCCATGTTGTATTTACACATATCAAGCATATTGTATGTATGATTGAAATGCTTGGTGTGTGTGGGATCCGACAACCTAGTTGTCTATCCTTGGTAGCCTCTCTTATGGGGAAATGTAGTCTGGTGCTTCGTTCATGTGTCCCACTTCGTTCATGTGTTTGTCCCTTCGGGGAAATGTCACGTAGTGACTTCCGGGGTCCTGCTAGCCTGCTACAGCCCGGGTTCTCGGAGTCCTGCTAGCCCAGCTGCTACAGCCCGGATTCACTCGCTGATGACCGACACGTTCGTTGCTGGGTCATTGCTACCTCTTGAGCACTGCGTTGGATTTCCCCGAAGAGGAGAGGATGATGCAGCAAAGTAGCATAAGTATTTCCCTCAGTTTTTGAGAACCAAGGTATCAATCCAGTAGGAGACCACGCACAAGTCACTCGTACCTGCACAAAACAATAGCTCCTCGCAACCAACGCGATTAGGGGTTGTCAATCCCTTCACGGTCACTTACGAGAGTGAGATCTGATAGAGACGATAAATAATATTTTTGGTATTTTTGGTATAGAGATGCAAAGTGAAAAGTAAAAGGCAAAGTAAAAACAAAGCAAGTATTAAAGTGATGGAGATTGATATCTGAGAATAGACCCGGGGCCATAGGTTTCACTAGTGGCTTCTCTCAAGAGCATAAATATTCTACGGTGGGTGAACAAATTACTGTTGAGCAATTGATGAATTGAGCATAATTATGAGTATATCTAGGTATGATCATGTATATAGGCATCACGTCCAAGACAAGTAGACCGACTCCTGCCTGCATCTACTACTATTACTCCACTCATCGACCGCTATCCAGCATGCATCTAGAGTATTAAGTTAAAAATAGAGTAACGCCTTAAGCAAGATGACATGATGTAGAGGAATAAATTCATGCAATATGATAAATACCCCATCTTGTTATCCTCGATGGCAACAATACAATACGTTCCTTGCAACCCTTTCTGTCACTGGGTAAGGACACCGCAAGATTGAACCCAAAGCTAAATGCTTCTCCCATTGAAAGAACTACCAATCTAGTTGGCCAAACCAAACGGATAATTCGAAGAGACTTACAAAGATAACCAATCATACATAAAAGAATTCAGAGAAGATTCAAATATTATTCATAGATAATCTGGATCATAAACCCACAATTCATCGGTCTCAACAAACACACCGCAAAAAGAAGATTACATCGAATAGATCTCCACGAGAGAGGGGGAGAACATTGTATTGAGATCCAAAAAGAGAGAAGAAGCCATCTAGCTACTAGCTATGGACCCGAAGGTTTGAAGTAAACTACTCACACTTCATCGGAGGGGCTATGGTGTTGATGTAGAAGCCCTCCGTGGTGGATGCCCCTCTGGCGGAGCTCGGAACAGGCCCCAAGATGGGATCTCGTGGATACTGAGGAAGTTGCGCGGTAGAATTAGGTTTTGGCCCTGTTCGATCGTTTGGGTGCGTGAGGTATATATATAGGAGGAAGGAGTGCGTCGGTGGAGCAACAGGGGCCCATGAGGCAGGGGCAAGCCCTAGGGGCGCCCCACCCTCGTGACCTCCTCTTTGTTCCTTGGAGTAGGGTCCAAGTCTCTGGATCACGCTCGTGAGAAAATCACGTTTCCGAAGGTTTCATTCCGTTTGGACTCCGTTTGATATTCCGTTTCTTCAAAACACTGAAATAGGCAAAAAAAAACAGCAATTCTGGGCTGGGCCTCTGGTTAATAGGTTAGTCCCAAAAATAATATAAAAGTGGAAAATAAGCCCAATATAGTCCAAAACAGTAGATAAAGTAGCATGGAGCAATCAAAAATTATAGATATGTTGGAGACGTATCAGGCATCCCCTAGCTTTATTCCTGCTCGTCCTCGAGTAGGTAAATGATAAAAAGAGAATTTTTGATGCGGAGTGATACTTTGGCATTTCAATGTAAATCTTCTTAGTTGTGGTATGAATATTCAGATTCGAAAGATTCAAGACAAAAGTTCATATTGACATAAAATAATAATAGTTCAAGCATACTAACTAAGCAATTATGTCTTCTCAAAATAACATGGCCAAAGAAAGTTATCCCTACAAAATCATATAGTCTGGCTATGCTCCATCTTCCCCACACAAAATATTTAAATCATGCACAACCCCGATGACAAGCCAAGCAATTGTTTCATACTTTAACATTTTCAAAACTTTTTCAATCTTCACGCAATACATGAGCGTGAGCCATGGATATGTCACTATATGTGGAATAGAATGGTGGTCGTGGAGAAGACAAAAGGAGGGAAGATAGTCTCACACCAACTAGGCGTATCAACAGGCTATGGAGATGCCCATCAATAGATATCAATGTGAGTGAGTAGGGATTGCCATGCAACAGATGCACTAGAGCTATAAGTATATGAAAGCTCAACAAAAGAAACTAAGTGGGTGTGCATCCAACTCGCTTGCTCACTGTCGGTGTCAAAACCGGTGGATCTCGGGTAGGGGGTCCTGAACTGTGCGTCTAGGCGGATGGTAACAGGAGACAAGGGACACGATGTTTTTACCCAGGTTCGGGCCCTCTCGATGGAGGTAAAACCCTACTCCTGCTTGATTAATATTAATGATATGGGTAGTACAAGAGTAGATCTACCACGAGATCAGAGAGTCTAAACCCTAGAAGCTAGCCTATGATATGATTGTTGTTCGTCCTACGGACTAAAACCCTCCGGTTTATATAGACACCGGAGAGGGCTAGGGTTACACAGAGTCGGTTACAATGGGAGGAGATCTACATATCCGTATCGCCAAGCTTGCCTTCCACGCCAAGGAAAGTCCCATCCGGACATGGGACGAAGTCTTGAATCTTGTATCTTCATAGTCCAAGAGTCCGGCCGAAGGTTATAGTCCGGCCATCCGGACACCCCCTAATCCAGGACTCCCTCATTAGCCCCTGAACCAGGCTTCAATGACGACGAGTCCGGCGCGCACATTGTCTTCGGCATTGCAAGACGGGTTCCTCCTCTGAATACTTCATAGAAGATTTTGAACACAAGGATAGTGGCCGGCTCTGCAAAATAAGTTCCACATACCACCGCAGAGAGAATAATATTTACACAAATCCAATGTGCCGACGTATTCATGAAGATGACATCACACCACAGCCAAGCCTTTATTGAATCGTTTCTTGTCCCATCTCGGTAGCGTTTAGCGAGGCAGTTTCTTGGCACGTCTTGTCGAAGCAGAGATCGTGTCCCCTTATTCCAGGATTCTCATCAATACGGGCGTGGGTAACCCAATCGTGCCCGTTGGTATGTCTCCTCTATCGAAGGCGAGTCCCAGACGGTCACGGGGAGGGCTCTTGGTATTCAACCTGTTTATAAAGAGACCAAGGCTCGACTCCTTTCTTTCAATCTCAATCGAATCCGCCTCTCACCTTGAGTTCCAACACCCAAAGCTCCAGATTCAGGCGCTTCGGACCTTCGATGATGTCCGGTTCCGACCTTCAAGGCCGGTGGATGCCTTCCTCCGTTACGGAAGAAGACGTGCTAAAGCTAAGAGATGCCAGGTATCTAACCGGCGAAATCTCGCATAGGCTGCCTGCTCAAGGGCAGGTTATTCCCACTCCCAAGCCTGGCGAGAGCGTGGTGTTCGCGTCTCACTTCCTTCGGGGGCTAGGCTTCCGACGGACCCCTTCGTGAGGGGGCTCCTGTTTTATTATGGGCTAGAATTTCACGACTTGGCTCCGGAGACCGTCCTCCACATCTCATCGTTCATTGTCGTGTGCGAAGCCTTCCGCCGTATTACTCCTCACTTCGGATTGTGGCTTAAGACCTTCAAAGTAGAGCCGAAGATGATCGAGGGGCAGCACGCGGAGTGCGGAGGTGCTGTCATAAGCAAGAATGCTGACGCTCCATGGCCCGAGGGCTCTTTTCAAGAGGAGTTCAGCTTATGGCAACGAGAGTGGTTTTATATCACAGCTCCCAGGGGCACCAAGTGGGTGACGCCACCTGCCTTTCGCTCGGGTCCCCCACCACAGCTGGCGTCATGGGTCAATAGAGGGTTTAACTGGAGGCCGTCCAAGGACGTGCCCTTGTTGCAGGGCTGCATTCGAGATCTCCTAGAAAGAGACATCAATCTAGTCGTAGTGACGCAGGTCATGTTGATTCGCCGCACCCTGCCTACAAACGTCGCCCCCTCCGCCTGCGGGAGTTTAATCCGGAGGGACCACGAGCCCTCCAACATTTTACGTGCGCGACGCCCATGGAGATGTACAAATTGTTCTTCGGATCACAAGCAATGTGTCCGGACTTGACCGAAGACGCAGGTCTAAGCTGCAATCGCCCGGATACTCAAGTAAGTAGCCCTGTACCCGGACACGCTATCCGTGTATTTATCATAAAATCGCCCTTAAAAGAGATGTCCCTTAAACAGAGTGGATAGCGAAAGCAAAGCTAATCAGGTGTCGGGCCCCTCCCCGAGACCACGCCGGATCCGTGTTAACTAGGATGTTGGAGGTTGCGCCTTTGGAAGAAGGCGAAGGGGAACAAGAAGCTACCGCCTCCCAAGGAGGCTGTCAGAAAGGAGGAATCGAGAATTCCTCTATCCAGGGAAGAAGAGGACCGCCTCTGAAGACCCGGAGACCATGGTCTCAAAGCGGGGAAGAAATCTTCGTCGAGGGTCTCCGGCGGGGATGCCTCGGCCAAGACTGTGCCCCAAGGGATCAGCCTCCACCGAGCCGTAAGTAGAGAGGGGAGTTTTAAAATAAGAGACATCCATGTTCTATTTCTGAGCAAGATAACCGAAATTTTACCTTGTAGTTCGGATCTCAGCCCTTCTCAGCAGAGCTCATCTTCAGGGGATCTTCTTCCGGAGATGATGGAGAGCGGAACGCCTCCCCCTGTCGTACCGCCTTGCGAGGCGGGCGACCCTGAGGTGTCGTCACGGAGGGTTTCTCCGAATCCGGCAGGGCCGGAAGGCAATCGTATGGCCCCCCAAGGTCCTCCGTGTACGGCCTTCGAAAAAGGCCATCGGACGAGTCCGGCACTGTCCGGTGCACGGTCGGAGGAGCTGAAGGATCTGCTCGGGCGAGTGTCTATCTCAGAAGAACACCATGCGTTGATGGGTACGGTGATTGAAAGGATTTCATCCGCGGAGAGCGGGTTGTACGAGGCCGTCAGGAGTTTACTGACAGGTTTTGAGGTACGCGAAATGATGTACCTTTTGACAGTTCCGCATATATGAGATGCGCCTTGTGTAGATAGTAGCCCTGAGACTCGGTGCGTTGTCAAAAATGACAGCGCGCCGAGGATCATAATCCCAGGTGTAATATGCCGCCCTTCGTATGTAGGTGGAGAAGTGTTCGGTGGCTAGCCGAACTGATGAATTTGCCGAGCTAAAGCGGAAACTTGACGTGGCAGATGCCGACATCGCGCTTGTCAACAAGCGGCTTGATGAGGCACAAGGTATGTAATTTCTCTGAAGACACCTGGTAAGAGGAGCTTGATGCCCGTATGTTACAACATGTGTGCTTGATGCAGATGGTGCCGCTGCCATGGAGAACCTTCGGGCGGAACTTGCCCGAGCCAAGGAGCAGGCCAGGAAAAGCGATGCGACTGCCTTAAAGGCGGCTAAAGAGCTGAAAGCCGAACAGGCTGCTCACTGCCGAAGCAAGAAGGAAATGGCCGAGATGGCTGTGAGTTGAAGAATGCTGCCGACCGCTGCAAGCTTCTTGAAAAAGAAGATCGGGCAGAAAAGAAGGACCTGAAGAAGGCCACTACCGAGGCCAAGGATGCTCGCTCTGCGATGAGAGCTATGAAGGAGGAGCTACGTCAGGCCGGAGATATCGCGGCTGGAAAGCCCTTTATGCTGAGGATTAAGTTCGGGGATCCCAAATATGCACCGTTGGACCGGCTGTGGAGTGCGGCGGACACTTATCTGGACTTGGCGGCGAGTGCCGCGGACGCGGCCGAACACTTCCGAGATCAAAAGGATCACGAAGTGGAAAAGCTTTTTTGGTCGCAGTTCCACAATCCAGAGCGCCCACTTCCATTAACCGATCATTTGGCCGCATGGGCGGAGCTGAATAGGTTATCTGGACTCGCCATGAAGTATGTCGTGAGTCATCTGTGGCCGGAAAGGCCCGAGCCGAAGAGTTATTTTAGCTTGGTGCAGCAGTTCCTTGGTGCGGTGCCGCATATCAATGCAATGAAAAGGTCAGCGTGCATAGAGGGTGCGCGGATGGCTCTTGCCCGTGTCAAGACATACTGGGCGGAGATGAAGGCCGTCGCTGTTGCATCCCAAGATTTCGGACGGGAGCCGAGTACCTGCCGAGCACTATTTTCAGGAAGTTCTGCAGGGCGCTCGTTTAATAGAGACGCAGTGCTCGAAGGATATTATGTTTGAATAACATGTATTATTGTAAAACAAAATTTCGGGGGAATATAAAAGCTTTTTATACTTTTGCCTTCAAGAATTAAAATACCTCATGTGCGGCCGTTAATGTATATGTATATATAACTGAAAGATGGCAGTCTTGAGCCCCACGCATATAATGCGGGGGTGTTTGCAAAAGGCGCATTTTCACTCTTGATCCAACGTCTTGGTCCTATTAAGGAGGTGATAGCGCAGCGAACTAGGCAACCGGACTATACTGCTTTATCACTTTCACTTAGCCATAGGAGTTTGACAGTGGGGCTACTATATAGCCCCTAGGGGCACCGCGCTCACCCGAATTCGGGGCGCGTGTGTGCCTGGCCGGGAAACGGCCCTTCATTAATGAGGAGGAATCCTAAAGATTCCGGCGGGTCATCAGTGGTTGACCAGTCTCACGCTATATCTTGACGATCAGTTTCGGCTTTCTCTCGAGGTGCTCTTTGGCGAACCGGGCACAATCGCGAGAGTTCTCCTGGTGCCGCTTTAGCCGATAGAGCGGAACATAAGGCAGAAAACACAGGAGTCGGGCAAACCCAACATTTGACCAAAGACATGATTCGAGCTGATGCATATAAGGCCAAACTTCATGACGCCGAACACTCCCTAAGGTATTTGGTCTTTATGAAAACGGGCTGAACAACACCCTTGGTAATAAGCCCCCGTGTCCAGTGCACGCGCAAAATTCGAGCGTGGCCACATGCCAAGACGCCAGCCTCCTCCTCGGTTATATCACGAAACCGGGGATGTGTATCAACAAGAGACAGTAAAAAAGGTTTACGGAGGGTCTTAATCTAAAAGAATCCTTGAGCAGGTCCCTCTCGCACGCTCTGCGCTGTGTCTCCGTTGTGCCGTATCTCGGGACGGGTGTAGCACGGTGTTCATCTGTAAAGAGAGGAACTTAGTTGAAAAGACCGTGCGAAAATGTACGTTATATTAAATAAACAAAGTATAATTCAAAAATGAATAAAATTGAGCTTTATTGTCTCTTGTTGTACATGCGCGGAGCCCTTATGCGGGGTATGCGGCTAGTAAGCCCTTGTATGTTTACGCCGGACTTGTCTAGCCATGTCCGGGTCCGAACGACCTGTTTAGGTGCTTTGATTAGTGAAGCGGTTTAGTGTGTGGCTGTCAAGGCAGCCGCACAATCTTCCGCGCTCGAGGAACACTCGATATTTCCCTTAATGAGATGATGCCTCGCGGACCGGACATTTTAAGTGTAAGAGATGCATAATGCGGTATTGCGTTAAAGCGGGCGAAAGCTTCGCGTCCCAGTAGTGCTTGATAGCTACTTGTAAATGGGGCGATGTGGAAGGTTAGCTTTTCGCGGCGGAAGTTGTCGGGGGAGCCGAAGATAACTTCTAGCAGGAGAGAGCCCATACAATGGGCATCTGGGCCTGGCTTTACCCCTTGAAAGGAAGTGTTGCTATGGCGAATTTTTTGTTCGGTCTATCCCCATTTTGTGGATTGTGTCCTGATATAGCAGGTTTAGATCACTACCGCCGTCCATTAGGACTTGTGTAAAGTGGAGTCCGTCAATTATCGGATCTAATATCAAGGCAGTCCAGCCTGCATTCTGGATACTTCTAGAGTAATCCTGATGGTCGAAGGTGATTGGTTTTAACAACCAGTGGCGGGACTCCTCTGGGATAGGCCGTATGGCGCGTATCTCTATAGGCGCCACTCTGTTTTTCCCTTTTGTCACGTGAAGTTAGTTTACTGTTTTGACTTCTTGTGGGAAATTCTTTTGTTTTCGGTGCTCTGCTTGTGGGGTTCGTCATCGTCCTCGCTTGGTGTGTCGAGCCCCTTGTGTTCGGCGTTGAGTTTGCCGGATTGCTTGAAGACCCAACAATCTCTGTGGGTACGGTTTGCAGGCTTCCCGGGAGTACTGTGGATTTGGCATATCTTGTCCAAGATTTTGTTTAGGTTAGATAGCTCGCCCCTGTTATCCTTGAGGGGCAGCTTTTTCTGATTCTGCCGAGAGCTTTTGAATCCGGCGTTGACTGTCGTGCTCTTCGGGTTGTTTCCCTTGGTCCGGCGCTGGTCCTTACTGCGTCGCGGTTTCTCGTTTCCATCCCTAACTTCGGATGTACTTGGGTCGCTAGTACCGCATCTTGCCAACCAGCTATCCTTTCCAGCACAAAAGCGGGTCATGAGGCTTGTTAATGCGTCCATTGTTCTTGGCTTTTCTTGGCCGAGGTGTCTGGCGAGCCATTCGTCTCGGACGCTGTGTTTGAAAGCTGCTAAGGCTTCGACGTCCGGATAGTCGACTATCTGGTTCTTTTTAGTAAGGAATCTGTTCCAGAATTTCCGGGCTGACTCTCCGAGTTGTTGAGTTATGTGACTTAAATCGTCTGCATCCGGAGGTCGGACATAGGTCCCTTGAAAATTTGCCCAAAAAGCATCCTCGAGCTCTTCCCAACTTCCAATGGTGTTTTCCGGAAGGCTTTTAAGACAATGCCGGGCTGGCCCTTTGAGCTTGAGGGGTAAGTATTTTATGGCGTGGAGGTCATCTCCTCTAGCCATGTGTATGTGGAGGATGTAATCCTCAATCCAGACTTAGGGGTCTGTTGTTCCGTCGTATGCCTCTATGTTTACGGGCTTGAATCCCGCTGGAAATTCATGATTCAGCACCTCATCGGTGAAACATAGGGGGTGTGCAGCACCCCTATATTTGGGTGTACCGTGATGTTCGGATACTTGATGTGTTGCATTGCTTACTAGAGCTTGCTTTCTTGGCCCGTAGATAGATCTGGCTGGGCCATCTTTTTGATGCGAATCCTTGTGCGGATCGCGTGCCGGCTTGTGTGCGGTGCCCTTTGCCGCTCTATGTTGGCCATGGGGTTGTTTACCCGACCGGGTGGCTTCCTTATTTTTTGATTGCGGGGGCTCTAAGGCCTCCTCATCAAATTCCGGCAGTAATTTTCGCTTCGGATAGCTCTTTGTGTGGCGACTGCTGCCGTATTTGTCTGTGGTGTTGAGTACTTTACTCCATCTAATTCTGAGTGCATCTTCCGCTGTTTTGAGCTTCCGCTTCTGCTTTTTCAGGCTACGCGCGGTGGCGACGAGCCTTTTGTGGAGATTCTTATGCTCCAGCAACTTGTCCGGCGTGAGGTCGCCCGGACTGTTATCTTCGCCAGGGACGGGTTGTTCGGTTTGTTTATCCAAGTTGCCCTGTTCGGACGGTTGCTCGATGGCATGTTAAATCGTCCGCCGGTTCGCCCTGCTCGTGGCTGGGTCTATATGGCTGTTATCTCTGTCGAGGTGGGGTTTGGGCGGCGCTTACGCGCTTTGACTTGATCGCCGAGGAACGATCCTCGTTCCGTCCCTTTGTTCCTCGTCGTCGTTTCTTTTAGGTGTGTCCACCATCTATACATCGTGAGATGAGGTGGTTGTCCGATGCCCTATAGGCGCTGGTTCTTGTTAAATCTCCTACATCGTCGTCCATACCGTCGATGTCTTTGGAGTCGAAGTCGAGCATGTCGGTTAAATCATCGATAGTGGCTACGAAGTGGGTGGTGGGTGGGCTCTGAATTTCTTCATCATCCGTATCCCAACCTTGCTGACCATAGTCCGCCAGGCTCTCGATAAAGAGAGAGACTTTAGTGAATTCAGGATGTCGCCAAGGGCGAAGTCTTTGAAAGATGTCCGCGGCGGAGAACTCCATGATCGGCGCCCAATCAGATTCGATTGGCAGGGGCGTGGAAGGTTCGGAGTCCGGAGAGGAGTCCGGCACCTTGGAGTCACGAGCTTCGCAAAGGACAAGGCTGGTGTTCGGCTCGATCACCGTAGAGATTGCAGCCCCCGAGGCGGTGTCCAGCCACCCGTCCTCGATTGGCGCAGTTGGCTCCGAGCTAATGGTCGGAGCGGACACTGGTGCGGCCTTCAGGGCACTGTTCGGCGGCAGAGCTAGATCATGCCCATCGTGACAGTGCGGCGCGCTCAGCTGTGGCTCAAACCCGACGAAGATCAAGTCTCCACGGACATCGGCCGTGTAGTTCAAACTTCCAAATCTGACCTGATGGCCAGGGGTGTAGCTTCGATCTGCTCCGGATGGCCTGCTTAATTGCCCTTGATGCAAAGCCGCCGAATCTGAAGATCTGTCCGGGGAGAAAAGTCTCACCCTGGACCACGTCATTGTTGATGATCGGAGGAGCCATCAAGCCTAAAGATGACGCATACACAGAGGAACTCTCAATGAAAGCACCAATGTCGGTGTCAAAACCGCGGATCTCGGTAGGGGTCCCGAGCTGTGCGTCTAGGCGGATGGTAATAGGAGACAAGGGACACGATGTTTTTACCCAGGTTTGGGCCCTCTCGATGGAGGTAAAACCCTACTCCTGCTTGATTAATATTAATGATATGGGTAGTACAAGAGTAGATCTACCACGAGATCAGAGAGCCTAAACCCTAGAAGCTAGCCTATGGTATGATTGTTGTTCGTCCTACAGACTAAAACCCTCCGGTTTATATAGACACCGGAGAGGGCTAGGGTTACACAGAATCGGTTACAATGGGAGGAGATCTACATGTCCGTATCGCCAAGCTTGCCTTCCACGCCAAGGAAAGTCCCATCCGGACACGGGACGAAGTCTTCAATCTTGTATCTTCATAGTACAGGAGTCCGGCCGAAGGTTATAGTCCGGCCATCCGGACACCCCCTAATCCAGGACTCCCTCACTCACGAAGACCTAGGGCATTTGAGGAAGCCCATCATTGGAATATACAAGCCAAGTTCTATAATTAAAAATTCTCACTAGTATATGAAAGTGATAAAATGAGAGACTCTCTATCATGAAGATCTTGGTGCTACTTTGAAGCACAAGTGTGGTAAAAGGATAGTAGCATTGTCCCTTCTCTCTTTTTCTCTCATTTTTTTTATTTGGGACTTTTCTTTTTTTATGGCCTCTTTTTTTCATTTTTTTTTATTTTTCATCCGGAGTCTCATCCCGACTTGTGGGGGAATCATGGTCTCCATCATCCTTTCCTCACTTGGGACAATGCTCTAATGAATGATGATCATCACACTTTTATTTTTGTTACAACTCAAAAATTACAACTCGATTCTTAGAACAAAGTATGACTCTATATGAATGCCTCCGGCGGTGTACCGGGATATGCAATGAAACAAGAGTGACATGTATGAAAGAATTATGAAAGGTGGCTTTGCCACAAATACGATGTCAACTACAAGATCATGCTAGCAATATGACAATGATGGAGCGTGTCATAATAAATGGAACGGTGGAAAGTTGCATGGCAATATATCTCGGAATGGCTATGGAATTGCCATGATAGGTAGGTATGGTGGCTGTTTTGAGGAAGATATATGGTGGGTGTATGATACCGGCGAAAAGTGCATGGTATTAGAGAGGCTAGCAATGGTGGAAGGATGGGAAAAAGTGTGTATAATCCATGGACTCAACATTAGTCATAAAGAACTCATATACTTATTGTAAAAATCTAGAAGTTATCAAAGCAAAGTATTACGTGCATGCTCCTAGGGGGATAGATTGGTAGGAAAAGACCATCGCTCGTCCCCAACTGCCACTCATAAGGAAGACAATCAATAAATAAATCATGCTCCGAGTTCATCACATAACGGTTCCCATACGTGCATGCTACGGGAATCACAAACTTCAACACAAGTATTCTTTAAATTCACAACTACTCAACTAGCATGACTCTAATATCACCATCTTCATATCTCAAAACGATTATCAAGCATCAAACTTTTCTTAGTATTCAACGCACTCAAAAGAAAGTTTCACATATCTTGAATACCAAGTATATTAACATTAAGCAAATTACCATGCTATTAACGACTCTAAAACTAATCTAAGTGAAGCATGAGAGATCAATAGTTTCTTTAAAACAAAACCACCACCGTGCTCTAAAAGATCTAAGTGAAGCACTAGAGCAAAAATTATCACGCTCAAAAGATATAAGTGAAGCACTATGAGCAAAACTATCAAGCTCAAAAGATATAAGTGAAGCACATAGAGTATTCTATCAAATTCCAATTTATGTATGGCTCGCTCAAAAGGTGTGTACAGCAAGGATGATTGTGGTAAACTAACAAGCAAACACGCAAATAATACAAGACGCTCCAAGCAAAACACATATCATGTGGTGAATAAAAATATAGCTCCAAGTAAATTACCGATAGAAGTAGACGAAAGAGGGGATGCCTTCCGGGGCATCCCCAAGCTTTGACTTTTTGGTGTCCTTGGATTATCTTGGGAGTGACATGGGCATCCCCAAGCTTAGGCTCTTGCCACTCCTTGTTCCATAATCCATCAAAAGAATTTACCCAAAACTTGAAAACTTCACAACACAAAACTCAATAGAAATCTCGTGATCTCCGTTAGAGAAAGAAAACAAAAGACTACTTTAAGGTACTGTAATGAACTCATTATTTATTTATATTGGTGTTAAACCTACTGTATTCCAACTTCTATATGGATTATAAACTATTTTACTAGCCATAGATTCATCAAAATAAGCAAACAACACACGATAAACAGAATCTGTCAAAAACATAAAGTCTGTAGTAATCTGTAACTAACGCAAACTTCTGGAAATCCAAAAAATATACCAAAATTAGACGACCTATACAATTTGTTTATTGATCAGAAGCAATTGGAATCAGTATTTTATCACGTTCTGGTGATTTTTAATAATTCGGGCACTGAGCACAAAGTTTCTGGAAATTACAGCAAGATCAAATAACTATCAACCAAGAAGATCCAATAGGTCTAGCTTGGCACAAACACTAATTAAAACATAAAACCACATATAAACAGAGGCTAGATGGATTATTTATTCCTAAACAGAAGCAAAAACAAAAAAACTAAAAATAAAATGGGGTTGCCTCCCAACAAGCGCTATCGTTTAACGCCCCTAGCTAGGCATAAAAGCAAGGATAGATCTAGGTATTGCCATCTTTGGCACTCAGAGAGGAGGATCTCCTTTCTATGGCATTCATGTTTCTATTTAAGTTAAGCACATGGCCATTAATGGAAGAAGTATGATTAAGCACGTTACGGAAATTTGCCTCTAAACTAGACTTCATCTCTTTAATAATTTCATTTTGGTAAAAGCACAAGAGAGTAGTTGATTCAACCTTATCATTTATGGGGTGCCCAAATATAGTTTTCATTGTTTCATAGGTATCTATAGCATCCCCTTCAAGAAAACCTTCTTCAAAGATGGAATCTAAAACTTGTTTGAAGGAAGCGGGCAAGCCAACATAAAAACTTTTTAAGTAAATTTCAATTTGATATTGTGGCACATAGCTAGCCCGAATCCTAAGTAACCTAACCCAAGAATCTTTTAAAGACTCATCAAGTAAATAGCGAAAATTCTAGAGTCATCCTCATCAAAATTATTCAAGCTCTTATTTATGAGCTTAGAGAGGATAGAGGGGTTATCCAAGGCACTAGAGCTCGGGAGAAAACCCGTAGTTCTTTTTGATTCGGCCATGGCAACGGGAAAAAGAGGAGGAGATTGGGAAAGAGAGGGCGAATAAAACGGCAAGGGTGAAGTGGGGGAGAGGAAAACGATAGGCAAATGGCAAATAATGTAATGCGGGAGATAGGGATTGTGATGGGTACTTGGTATGGTGCTTGACTTGCTCTTGCGTGAGCCTCCCCGACAACGGCGCCAGAAATTCTTCTTGCTACCTGAGCACTGCGTTGGATTTCCCCGAAGAGGAGAGGATGATGCAGCAAAGTAGCGTAAGTATTTCCCTCAGTTTTTGAGAACCAAGGTATCAATCCAGTAGGAGGCCACGCACAAGTCCCTCGTACCTGCACAAAACAATAGCTCCTCGCAACCAACGCGATTAAGGGTTGTCAATCCCTTCACGGTCACTTACGAGAGTGAGATCTGATAGAGATGATAAATAATATTTTTGGTATTTTTGGTATAGAGATGCAAAGTGAAAAGTAAAAGGCAAAGTAAAAAACAAAGCAAATATTAAAGTGATGGAGATTGATATGCTGAGAATAGACCCGGGGGCCATAGGTTTCACTAGTGGCTTCTCTCAAGAGCATAAATATTCTATGGCGGGTGAACAAATTACTGTTGAGCAATTGACAGAACTGAGCATAATTATGAGTATATCTAGGTATGATCATGTATATAGGCATCACGTCCAAGACAAGTAGACCGACTCCTGCCTGCATCTACTACTATTACTCCACTCATCGACCGCTATCCAGCATGCATCTAGAGTATTAAGTTAAAAACAGAGTAACGCCTTAAGCAAGATGACATGATGTAGAGGAATAAATTCATGCAATATGATAAATACCCTATCTTGTTATCCTCGATGGCAACAATACAATACGTGCCTTGCAACCCTTTACATCCTTCGGGTAAGGACACCGCAAGATTGAACCCAAAGCTAAACACTTCTCCCATTGCAAGAACTACCAATCTAGTTGGCCAAACCAAGCGGATAATTGAAGAGACTTGCAAAGATAACCAATCATACATAAAAGAATTCAGAGAAGATTCAAATATTATTCATAGATAATCTGGATCATAAACCCACAATTCATCGGTCTCAACAAACACACCGCAAAAACAAGATTACATCGAATAGATCTCCATGAGAGAGGGGGAGAACATTGTATTGAGATACAAAAAGAGAGAAGAAGCCATCTAGCTACTAGCTGTGGACCCGAAGGTCTGAAGTAAACTACTCACACTTCATCGGAGGGGCTATGGTGTTGATGTAGAAGCCCTCCATGGTGGATGCCCCATCCGGCGGAGCTCCGGAACAGGCCCCAAGATGGGATCTCGTGGATACAGGAAGTTGCGGCGGTAGAATTAGGTTTTTGGCTCCTGTTCTGATTGTTTGGGGTGCGTGAGGTATATATAGGAGGAAGGAGTACGTCGGTGGAGCAACAGGGGGCCCACGAGGCAGGGGGCACGCCCTAGGGGGGTGCGCCCCCCACCCTCATGACCGCCTCTTTTGTTCCTTGGAGTAGGGTTCAAGTCTCCTGGATCACGTTCGGTGAGAAAATCACGTTTCCGAAGGTTTCATTCCGTTTGGACTCCATTTGATACTCTGTTTCTTCGAAACACTGAAATAGGCAAAAACAGCAATTCTGGGCTGGGCCTCCGGTTAATAGGTTAGTCCCAAAAATAATATAAAAGTGGAAAATAAAGCCCAATATAGAACAGTAGATAAAGTAGCATGGAGCAATCAAAAATTATAGATACGTTGGAGACGTATCAGTCATGTATGCATGTCCCTATAAGTTAGTCCCACTTTGGGTTCACGACGAGTCATGTCGGCCCGGGTTATTTGTCATATGGATGTTAGCGACACTATCATATACGTGAGTCAAAAGGCGCAAACGGTCCCGGGCCAGGTAAGGTGGCACCCGTGGGTATAACGTGCGTGAGGCCGCAAAGTGATATGATGTGTTACATGCTAGATCGGTGTGACTTAGTTTAGGGGTCCTGACAGCTTTGGTATCAGGGCCTGACTGCCTGTAGGATTACCAAGCCAAACTGGTCGAAGTCGAGTCTAGAAATGCTTTAGTTATATAAGAGAATTGATTGTGGAAGGGAACATAAGGCTCTTTTCACTCCTTTACCTTATGCCCTTCTGATCTGAGTCAACCTCTTATTTTCTACGGGGATTAATAACTAGGCTTTCTCTTCTTTCTATCAGGATCACGTGTTACTAATCTGTAGACTTATAGGATTGATGGTTTCAAGTATCAGTTCAGGTCTTACTACTTTTATATGTTGATAGTTGATCTCGGAACCATGATATTGTGATGTTAAGTGGTTATGCCGCCATTTTGCAGGATTTCTCAAATCTTTTGAGCATTTACAACCGTTATGTTGTCCGAGTCATCCCAGATTTCCAAATAGTCTGATGCATTTGCAAATCCCTTATTTCTGTTTCCGATGTCCTTTTGGGCCAGATTAAGCACACCAAACGGTCTGTTGAGGTACTCCATTGCCTCGACATATATGTTGGAGCTATTATTATGACCCTAGGTGTCTTAGAGGGTCACCTAGTAATCTAGCCATGTTCTGTGTTCCCAGTGTGATGATTCTGGCCATCATTCTCTAAAGCATCCTGTGATGCCATTTAGTAGTAGGTATTCTACTCCAGGGTTCTTGAACCCGAGATTCACCCTACTTACTTCATGTTGATAGTGTTTCTCGTTCCTTCAGGATATTAGTAACCTTTGTAATAGTCCTCGAGGTCCGTGGTATTTCCTTCTTCCAAATACCATGAACTGCATATGGCAGAAGTTCTTTTGAACCAAAAGATCGCAAGCAAAGTGCTCTTGATGAGTTCTCCACTATATTGTGAATCTGCCAGTTCTACCGTTCTGCATGGGTTATCTGGAAGAAATGTTGAGCTTTGCTCGACATACTAATCTATGCATCCACAACTCAGAAAGATATTTGTTCCTTTGAGTTGTCCCTCTTTAGTTGTTTTCTGACCTTCGTCTATCAATTGACAGTCAAGAGTATGCGTGCATTCGTTCATCGATGCATATTATTCTTGTGGTCCGTCAAGCCATTCTATTTCGGAATGACTAGGAGAAACAAACTCCAGTACCTCATCCATATCCAAGATTGGGTCAAAGTAGTTGTGCTCTGCAGATAAAATGCCAATCCATCTTTTGTTCTATTCTACCTCGGAGTATTACCCCCTTTATGTCAGGATTTTCATGAGAATTGCAGCATCTCTCATGAATTCTTGACGCAGTGATACTTCTTGCCATCATTTTTCTTTCCTCGGTCCCGTGTTGTCGCAACCGGAATGCCGACAAGTGAACCATGATGTGTGAAATCAATACTCCTAGCAACCATGTTGCTTGGTAGTTAATGGACATTAATATCATTCCTAGCGTGTTGGATATTTAATCATCATTCTAAGATAGATTGTGCTACCTAGTCCTTATTTCTGGTGCACTCCTTGATCAATGAGTTAGGATTCTTCAAGCCCTTTCTCTTGTGATCATATCGTCTTGCCCTGAAAAGCAAGATTGTTCTCGAGCTTAATAACATATCGGTGGTTCGTGGTTTTCCGATTATCTTCTCGGAAGTATCACCAGGTTGTTCCATGACTGTTATGTTGAGCTCGTGATCAGGTTGGGTTTTTTTAACCACCCCTTCTCCAAGAATCTGTGTTGGATACCCCTGAGCTAGTTGGTTAAGCTAAACAACAACTTGGAGAGTTGGAAGATAAAAGCTTTCCTAACCTAGTTCGTTTCGAAGGGATATATTTGCCTTTGTGTGTGTTCAAGTAAGATGCTATCTTCATCGATTGGTCCTCGTGATAAGTTGGTGGACCTATTATCTTATCCAATCTTTGATTTGACTATGGGCTATCATCAAATCAAATCAGAACTAACGATGTTTGTAGTGTTGTCTTACTCGTGGTTGATCCCTCGAGCATACACCATTATATCTTTGGGTCTGACCAATACTATCACATTGTTCACATAATGGTGGAATTCTAGTGATATGGGAATTCCGATGAGTTGTCGTTGAGCCCATCAGCAGTATTTTGTCTCCTCCATGATTCATGTTGAACATCAAGCTAGTATTGGAAACTTTTGTAAGCATTATCTTCGTGTTTCGTTCATGAAGCCTATGTTTGGATGAAAGAAGTGTCTTCCTCTAATTCACGTGCACCTGATGTAAGTTGTTGCCCTGGATTCGAGAAAGATTGTTTGCTTCCTCCAGAATCATCCCAAGTTAGTCATGCATATGTGCGAAGTATTTTGTGGTTTGGAGACTTGCAACCTTCACTCCATATGTGTTTCCTAGCACACCAAGCCACTGATTGATTTGCTCAAGGAAAAGGACTTTGTTGTGTTAATTCTAGATCATGCACAAGACTCCGATATCCTCGACGATGGTTTCCAGCCAGAACTCGGTAGTGTTTTGTTGTAAGACTACTATGTGGTCATGCTTGTCTGGGACAGTGTGTTCACATGTGTGTAGTAGAACCAGCTCATGTTTTGGAGCTTGCTATCGTAGTTCATTCCCTGAGAATCTCGCAACGCCATCTCATCGATTTGTGTTTCCAACATTCATTTTTCTTTCTAGACTTGATGAGTCTGGAATATCGTGACACCAACCAGATCTGAATCTCAGGCAGATATGATGGTTGGAACATTCCTGACATTTGCATTTTGTTCCCAGCTTGCACCGCCTTGTGCCAATTTCCCATGGGCTGCCCTTCTCAACAATTGTTGTTCAGGATCATCTTCAAGAGTGGTCGTACCATGGGTTCCATCCATTTTCAATGATAAGCAAATATCACTCATTGCCTTGTCTGCAACAAGGTAGGCCACATCATCCATTCTAGTCTGAGTATGCCACTCTTTCAAACTCCTTCAGACGGCCGCTTGTGAATTGCCTAGCCTGGTATGAAGAGTTTCAATGATATATGGATAAAAAATAATTCTTTTTGCCACTTAAGGGAATAATTTTATGAGTCACCTTCCCTAGGGTGCCCTGTTATGGAATCATGGCGATTATTTCCTCGCTATCTTGAAAACCATGCACCATCTTCTTCAACGTGGAATTCTTGCTCACCCAATTGAACCCTTATCATCCACCTCTTTCCATTGCTCCTGATATGTGTTTTATGTCTCAACTCAAGAGATGTTCTTACATCTCACTCCATGAGTTGATCTTGAGTGCTCGATCTTCGAGGAGATCGTTTCCTGTAGAGTTTCTTTCTGTCGTCAAAGCGTTGAATGTAGTTCTCAAAGCAAGACATCGAGATCAAGGTGGTGCAATGAATCAACATCCTCGAGAAGGACATCTGGATTGTGAAGATTGTGTTAGCTTGTGTCCCTCTGTCTTCTTACCTCACGACTTGAATCTCGGGACGAGATTCTTGTTTAGTAGGGGTGAGTTGTCACATCCCTAGTTCTGGTATGCACTAGGCTAGACCTTCATGTGTGCATCCTGTTTTAAACTTCCAGAAACTTGAAATGGGGATGAACCAAACCCCCAACACCACTTAAACCAACTAGGGTTACTAAAATATTATCCCAATGAACCTGAAATGCCCTTCAAAAATGTTCATCACTTTTTTCTTGGTCTAGAACCTCTGCCAAAATTGGTTCACATTTTTCTAGGACACCTAAGGTCACTGGATTAAATCATTAGCTATTTGCATTTTTTACATTTGAATGCTATAAAATATTTTAAATGTCCAAATAATCTTGAAAGCATTTGAGGGCTATTGGAAATATTTTCAAAAGTGCCCACAATTATTTTCCGGATTTTACACAATGAATTAGTATTTTTACTAATTCAAAACAGAGGCAAACAATAGAAACAGAAACTAAATGGAAAACAGTAAAGGAGAGAGGGACTTACCTGCACTTACCTGGCGCTCACCTGGCAGCCCAACCGGCAGGCCCAGCCCACCAGGGGCAGGGAGGTCTTCTTCCTCCCGCCATCGGACGACAACGCAGCGTTCGGCGCGCGACGACGCTTCGCGCCAGCGCCACCTCCTGCTTGCCTGCTGCCTCCCCGACGACCTGGACGCGTCCAAGTGTGCCACGCCACCTCCCCGACCGCCTCTCACTCCCCTGGGTTTCTATCCCCTCCCCTGGCTCTCTCCCTCGCATCACCCAAGCGTCACCGCCGCCGTCGACGCCGTTCACCATGCCCAGAGCCACTGCCATGTCTCCCCGTCATGCCCAGGCGCTCCGCCTCGACGCCCTAGCCCTCTCTGTCGGCTTGCGCGACGCTGGACGCCCCGACGCACCGTCCCCGACCTCTTCTTCCTCCTCGGATCGCTGAGATCGACCTCGCCGCCCTGCTCAGCTCCGACCTCCCCTGAGCCCACTTCGACGCTCGCCGCAACCGCCATGAGCCACTGACTCTCCCCCCTCCCTCTGTTCTCCCCTCGCACGCCGCAGCCGCTGCACCGCGTTCACCCGCACGCGCCGCCGCCCGAGCTCGCCGTCGATGGTTAGGCGCTAACCAATGACCCCTCGGGTCAATGACAGGTGGGCCCAGGGCCCTACAAATTAGCTTATTTTCTAAACTAATTTTTGTTAACTCAACAGGACACTGACAGTGGGCCCCCTTGGTCCTGCTAATTTAAGTTATGTTTTAACTAAACCCAATTAGCCACTGTACTGACGTGCGGACCCCACACGTCAGGTTTGACCTAGACCCGGTCTGTTGACCTGCTGAGGTCAGCATGACGTAGTGCTGACACAGTAAGCTTTTCTGGGATTTGAAATAAATCAGAAATGATTTATTAATTTCAGAAAATGTTCAAAAATTTGAAAAATCATAGAAATCTATAACTCAGAATGAAATAAGTTATATATGAAAAATGATCATCTATCCATCTGTATTGTTTTCATGCATGTTAGAACAAATTATGGCTGCTGTTTAGGCCAAATCATATAAATGGCATTTAAACCTTCACATATGGAGTTTGAATTTGAACCTAGGGTTCAAACCAACTCCATTTAACCTGTTGCTAGTTGCATTAGCTCAAATCACAGCATATTGACATGTCATGATCATGCATCATATTGCGCATTGCATTGATTATGTTCCTTCTCTGTTGCCGGTGGTTGTTCCCTCTCGATAGACGTGGTTCCAACGATGAGTTCGATGACACCGATGAAGAACTATATTATCTTCAGAAGTGCCAGGCAAGAAAAAACCCCTTGTTCATTCCAATACAATCCCACTCTCTCGCTTCTGCTCTCTTTTACTGCATTAGGACAACAACGAGACAACTGTTACTTGCTGCAGTAGTTGAACCCCTTCTCCCTTGCATGACCTGTCATTGCCACAGTAAATAGATGAAACCCACTAGCATGAGCAGGAGTTGTTTGAGCCCTGATGTGCCTACTCATTCATGCTTGTTTGTCATGCCTGCTACTGCTTAGAGTTGAGTCAGCTCTGATTCATCGGGGATGAATTATAAAGTGGTGAACATGTCCTACTCTGTATGAGCTAAGTGTGTGAACATGATTTGGTAAAGGTAGCGGTGAGAGGCCATGTAGGAGTACATGGTGGGTTGTCTCATTGAAGCCGTCCTCAGGAACTGAGTTTTGTGTTCGTGATCCATGAACAGCTACTACCACTCATTGGGATCCTTAATTGACCCTCTCGACTTATTAACCGCCCATGTCCTCTGTCCGGGAGTTGCAAGTAGTTTCTCATATTTGTAGTACGCTGGAGGCCGTGCACGGCGCTGACCCGTGCGGTGGGCTGTGATGAGGTAGGCACGTGGCCCGGTGTACCGAGTCGCCCGTTTGGTGACCCGGGAACCCTGCACACATCGTTCGGGGCCGTATGTGGAAACCTCGGCCGGACTCCCTGCGGATGGAACCTGAATAGGCGATAAACCTGGACTAGGGACTTGTGTGGTTAGTCAGGTCGTGGCCGACACCCTCGCCAGGCTTCCGCTTGAAGGTTGCCGAGATACATGACGTGTACATGGCGGTAAGTGGTGAGAGCGTGTGTGAAGAAGTACACCCCTGCAGGGTTATTATCATCTATTTGAATAGCCGCGTTCGCGGTAAAGGACCTCTAGGTTGCCTGTATAGTTCATAGACAAGTGAAAGTGGATACTCTAAAATGTGCAAGATAAGCGTGAGTGCTATGGATGGCGTTCTCGTAGGGAGACGGGAGTGGATCCGTAGTGGTGTATTGATATGGTGAATATGTGGACTCATGTGCGCCACCTCAAAAGAGTTACCAGTAGTCGTAGTACAGGATAGCCACCGAGTCAAAGCTGTTTTGCTGCAGTTAAACTCCACCACCCCTTTGTTGGTACTGATGCATATGTATATAGTTATGATGTAAGTCTTGTTGGGTACATTTGTACTCATGTTTGCTTAATTTATGTTTTTGTAGAGAGACTTCAGTCTCACTAGTATTTCCGCGTGGACTTCGATGTTTAGCTTGTTACCTCAGCTACGATCATGTGCCCTCGGCAGGGTCTTGTAGATAGTCAGGCTTCTCAGCCTTTTTCATTTGTAGTTGTCTGTACTCAGACAAGTTAAGCTTCCGCATGTGCTTGTCGCTTGTATGTTTTGTATGTTGGGTCATGAGACCCATGTTTGTAATACTTGGTTCCTCGGAGCCTAATGAATAAATACTTTGAGTCATAGAGTTTCGTTGTGATGCCATGTTGTATTTACACGTATCGAGCATATTGTATGTATGATTGAAATGCTTGGTATGTGTGGGATCCGACAACCTAGTTGTCTATCCTTGGTAGCCTCTCTTATGGGGAAATGTAGTCTGGTGCTTCCACTGAGCCATGGTAGTCTGCTGCAGCTCGGTTTACCGGAGTCCTGCTAGCCCAATTACTACTGCTTCGGAACACCCAGACTGGCCGGCATGTGTCCGACTTCGTTCCTGTGTCTGTCCCTTCGGGGAAATGTCACGCTGTGACTTTGGGAGTCCTGCTAGCCTGCTACAGCCCGGGTTCCTGGAGTCATGCTAGCCCAGCTGCTACAGCCCGGATTCACTCGCTGATGACCGACACGTTCGTTGCTGGATCATGTATGCCTGTCCCTGTAAAGTTAGTGCCACTTTGGGTTCACGACTAGTCATGTCGGCCCGGGTTCTTTGTCATATGGATGCTAGCGACACTATCATATACGTGAGCCAAAAGGCGCAAACGGTCCCGGGCCAGGTAAGGTGGCACCCGTGGGTATACCGTGCGTGAGGCCGCAAAGTGATATGATGTCTTACATGCTAGATTGGTGTGACTTAGGATCGGGGTCCTGACACATAGCTTGAGGCCAACTCTGAAAAATGCAGTATATATCTGAATGCAGAAGGCGTACAATTGTTCATTTGTTCTTTGAGTTGATTCCTTCACATCATTTGGCTGGAGTTCCAGAGGCTGAGCACCACGGCGGAGCGCTAGTGGTCGGCGAGCACAGGCATCCCTACAGCGACGGCTCCATCAACAGCCCGCGCGGGCACGAGTTATGCGAGGACAACAGCCCCAGCGCACGTGCGACCCGTACCGATCGCAGCGCATCCCACCTCCTGACGAATCACATCTCCACCCTCACCTTGTCCTCGTGCTCCACAAGCTTCAGATCGACACAGACGAGTACATCACCAGGAATGCAATAGCTAGGAAACGATTATTAAGAGCATTAATTTAATTATGCAAGCACGTAAGGCATAGTGTTGAAAAAATGTACTGCATATAAAGATAAATATCAAGCCAGACAGATAACTGGAGCATAATCATCCATCTATGTGAAAAGAAGTACAAATGTTCTATTAAATGCACTCAAGTCAGTACATTGTGGCCAAGAGATGGAAGAGTGCAGACTTGTGCCAAATGATGCTTGAGAGTATGCTATCAAGAAGATCCAAAACTTTTTGTTCAAACCAATACAACAAGGGATCACAAATAGAAAAGCGAAAACAAGTAGGTCCAAAAATTCCTTGGAAAATCCTCTCCACGGATGGGCCAGAGATGAAACGTGATACAAACTGTTCGCACATGAACACGTCACCGTGTACCTCCAACGCCGGGGGTGATGCACCACAGCTCACGTCGAAGGAGATTTGACCGGAAGCGTGATACGCAGGACAGCCGGCAGATGCTTTTGTACACCCGAAGCCCCGCTTGCCCGGGAGGGACCCCGTCAGGGCTCGCGGCAGCTATGGGCTGCTCCAGGTTGATTCGCTCGCCCCTAGATCCTCGTGGATCCGCGGCCCTCCAGCATGAAGAACTAGCGAAGAACGAGAAGAAAGATACAAAGGAGAGATAAAAAGTAGATGAACACGAAAAAGTAGTAGATTGATTTGTTCGATTGGTGTTGTTCAACAGGCCGTCACCCCCAACATATATAAGAGGCGGCTGGACTTCCCGTAAAAGTAAAGAATTCATCTAGGCTTTCCTTACAAAAAATTACATCAATTCACGTCCTAGAGTCCTAGTTCTATTCCAACTCGGATTCAGTCTGAATCTGGCCCAACTTCTGTCTTCCTCCTTGTGTGGGCCGTCGAGCCTCCATATGACCTCCGATGGAGATGGCCCAAATATGAAATTTGTCCATCTCGACGAGACGAACAACTCTTGTGTTGATCACTTTACCAAACAAGGCCATCTTGAATACTTTTACAAGGTCATCTTTACCTTCCAGTCGGACTCGGTCTTGTAGCACACCGGATTGTCCGAGTCTCGTAGTAAATTTACATGCCATATACTATCTCTGATGATGATGACTCCAAAACCAAAGTTTATCGTTTTGATGATACGCACAACTTCCGTATTAAGAACTTCTTCATCCGAGGTCATCTTGATAAACTTTCGGGCACATGTTCAGTTTCACTCGGATTCGAGCTCATCCACTCGGACTTTTTCACTCGGATGTTAGAATCTTTCACTCGGAAGACAATTTTTCACTCGGATGATTATATTTTCACTTGAAAGGCAATCTCTTTACTCGATCGGCAAGTTTTCATTCCGACAGTAATCTTTTCACTTGGATGATTATATTTTCATTCAGAAGACAATCTCTTACTCGATCAGCAAGTTTTCATCCCGACGGTAATATTTTCACTCTGATGATAATAAATTCACTCAGATGGAAAACTTTCACTCGACCGGTAAGTTTTCACTCGGATGGTAAGCTTTTCACTCGGATTTTCCGACTGAAAACATAGCCTGATCTTGATTTGTCTCTCAGGCCTCATACGACCTCGGATTGAGACGAATTATATATGAAAATCAATTGCCTCGAAGAGACGAAGAGAATTCCTTTAGAGTGCTCATCCATTCGAGGTAGTACTGAATGCGTAACCGGCCGAAAAGCACTCGGAACACTAAATTCTGCCACTCGGAGTACCGTTTCGGCCCCTAAAATGAGGTCGGATGTCGATGACTTAAACATCAAAGGTGTTCCATTCGACGACGCAAAACTTTATCATGTTGAAAACATCTTTATTTAGGGCCATCTTATTTGCATTTGTACCATACCAAAATCCGGTGTCAACACATGCCCCCCTGTTTTCTGGCAGAGCTTGCGTGCCAGAAAATACTTCATCCAAGCACGATGTCAACACTACATCGGTTGTGCATGATAAGGATGATAATTGTTATCGGCCATATGCTTAGGCTTGTTGATGATTGGGTAGAACCTTTTCAGATAACAGTCGTCTGAGAACAACAATTGGATGTCACAAAGGCCTCCACGTAAGTTTCTTATGTCAACCCGGACCATGCTTTTGTCCAGGCACTCCCTGGGAATATTAGAACCGTTCAGCGATGGTTGTCGAACGATTATGACAATGCACCTCAAAAGAATACCGTCAACAGTTCAGCGACTCAAATCGTTATTAATCAAAGTACACCATCAAGCCTCCGCCGAACAACGTCTGCCTCCTGACTTGGATCCTGCAAATAACTAACAGCAGGAGTCAAAGCTTTTTTATGCACTAGACCCTTGATTGGTGGCTGACTCAATAATTAAGTCGGCCTTGCCAGTATTGGCAAACATTGAGCATCGGCTATAGGAGTAGGAGATCAACCATGGTGAACACCATTAGCCAGATGCCGGCTTTGCCAACACAATGAATTCTGAGGGCGATATGCAAATATCGGCCATGCGTTCTCATCTCAAAGGAGCTCGGGAGTCCATCCACCAAAGTGTAAATAGCCAAAATAAGTCAGATGATTTGGCTGAGGATAAATTCCATGGCGTTGATTTTGATGGTACGATCGAAGAATGTGGATGACACGCCTCCTGGAGTCTCCTATAGTGAGATGAAAATTGCCGTCCTCGCCTACATGCTTTACGCGTGTACTCCCTTATTTCTGCTGGCTTCGCAACAGGAGATGTGATGGCGCTCTTGACTTTAGGATTTCCCTTAGGAGCCCAGGCCATGTTCCTCTTCTCCAGCTCTTCGGCCCTAACTGATTCAACTTCTACTGTTGCAAATATGGTAAGCCAAGTGGGCGTCCCGGCTGGGACTTTGGTTTATGCACTGGCAAGTTCTTCCTGGCTTTGGGCATCTCCGGCTTGGCCTGTCCAAACTCGGCGATTGGATCCTTGAAATTTACTTGCTTCACTTTCTTGTCCTTAGCAGCCAACATAGACTCGGCTGGCTTTTTGTCATTTGGAGTCGGATCTGAAATAGCACATTTGTGTTGGGGAACGTAGTAATTTCAAAACATTTCTTACACACACGCAAGATCATGGTGATGCATAGAAATGAGAGGGGAGAGTGTTGTCCACGTACCCTTGTAGACCGAAAGCAGAAGCGTTAGCACAACGCGGTTGATGTAGTCATACGTCTTCACGATCCGATCGATCAAGTACCGAACGCACGACACCTCCAAGTTCAGCACACATTCAGCCCGATGACATCCCTCGAACTCCGATCCAGCCGAGTGTTGAGGGAGAGTTTCGTCAAGCCGACGGCGTGGTGACGATGATGATGTTCTACCGATCGGGGCTTCGCCTAAGCACCGCTTCTGAGATATCGAGGTGGACTATCGTGGAGGGGGCACCGACACGGCTAAAAGATCAAGCGATCAATTGTTGTGTCTCTAGGGTGCCCCCTGCCCCGTATATAAAGGAGAAAGGGGAGGTGCGGCCGGCCAGGGGGCGCGCCAGAGGAGTCCTACTACCACCGGAGTAGGACTCCCTCCCTTTTCCTTGTTGGATTAGGAGTGGAGGGGGAAAGAGGAGGGAGAGAGGAAGGAAAGGGGGCGCCGCCCCCCTCTCCTTGTCCTATTCGGACTAGGGGGGCGCGCGCCCCTGCCCAACCGCCGCCTCCTCTTCTCCACAAAGGCCCACTATGGCCCATTAAGCCCCGGTGGGTTCCAGTAATCGCTTCGGTACTCGGAAAAATCGATTTCACCCGGAACACTTCCGATATCCAAATATAGGCTTCCAATATATCAATCTTCATGTCTCAACCATTTCGAGACTCCTCGTCATGTCCGTGATCACATCCGGGACTCGGAACAACCTTCGGTACATCAAAACACATAAACTCATAATATAACCGTCATCGAAACTTTAAGCGTGCGGACTCTACGGGTTCGAGAACTATGTAGACATGACCGAGACACGTCTCTGCTCAATAACCAATAGCGGAACCTGGATGCTCATATTGGCTCCCACATATTCTACGAAGATTCTTTATCGGTCAGACCGCATAACAACATACGTTGTTCCCTTTGTCATCGGTATGTTACTTGCCCGAGATTCGATCGTCGGTATCTCAATACCTAGTTCAATCTAGTTACCGGCAAGTCTCTTTACTCGTTCCGTAATACATCATCCCGCAACTAACTCATTAGTTGCAATGCTTGCAAGGCTTAAGTGATGTGCATTACCGAGAGGGCCGAAATACCTCTCCGAAATTGGGTGACAAATCCTAATCTCAAATCGCCAACCCAACAAGTACCTTCGGAGACACCTATAGAGCACCTTTATAATCACCCGATACGTTGTGACGTTTGGTAGCACACAAAGCGTTCCTCCGTAAGCGGAGTTGCATAATCTCATAGTCATAGGAACATGTATAAGTCATGAAGAAAGCAATAGCAACATACTAAACGATCGAGTGCTAAGCTAACGGAATGGGTCAAGTCAATCACATCATTCTCCTAATGATGTGATCCCGTTAATCAAATGACAACTCATGTCAATGGCTAGGAAACATAACCATCTTTGATCAACGAGCTAGTGAAGTAGAGGCATACTAGTGACACTTTGTTTGTCTATGTATTCACACAAGTATTATGTTTCCAGTTAATACAATTCTATCATGAATAATAAACATTTATCATGATATAAGGAAATAAATAATAACTTTATTTTTGCCTCTAGGGCATATTTCCTTCAGTCTCCCACTTGCACTAGAGTCAGTAATCTAGATTACATAGTAATGATTCTAACACCATGGAGTCTTGGTGTTGATCATGTTTTGCTCGTGGAAGAGGCTTAGTCAACGGGTCTGCTACACTCAGATTCGTAGGTATCTTGCAAATTTCTATGTCTGCCACGTGGACTAGATCCCGGATGGAATTGAAGCGTCTCTTGATGTGCTTGTTTCTCTTGTGAAATCTGGATTCCTTTTCCAAGGCAATTGCACCAGTATTGTCACAAAAGATTTTCATTGGACCCGATGCACTAGGTATGACACCTAGATCGGATATGAACTCCTTCATCCAGACTCCTTCATTTGCTGCTTCCGAAGCAGCTATGTACTCCGCTTCACACGTAGATCCCACCACGACGCTTTGTTTAGAACTGCACCAACTGACAGCTCCACCATTCAACGTAAACACGTATCCGATTTGCGATTTAGAATCATCCGGATCAGTGTCAAAGCTTGCATTAACGTAACCATTTACGATGAGCTCTTTGTGACCTTCATAAACGATAAACATATCCTTAGTCCTTTTCAGGTATTTCAGGATGTTCTTGACCGTTGTCCAGTGATCCACTCCTGGATTACTTTGGTACCTCCCTGCTAAACTTATAGCAAGGCACGCATCAGGTCTGGTACACAGCATTGCATACATGATAGAGCCTATGGCTGAAGCATAGGGAACATCTTTCATCTTCTCTCTATCTTTTGCAGTGGTCGGGCATTGAGTCTTACTCAACTTCACACCTTGTAACACAGGCAAGAACCCTTTCTTTACTTGATCCATTTTGAACTTCTTCAAAACTTTGTCAAGGTATGTGCTTTGTGAAAGTCCAATTAAGCGTCTTGATCTATCTCTATAGATCTTAATGCCCAATATATAAGCAGCTTCACCGAGGTCTTTCATTGAAAAACTCTTATTCAAGTATCCCTTAATGCTATCCAGAAATTCTATATCACTTCCAATCAACAATATGTCATCCACATATAATATCAGAAATGCTACAGAGCTCCCACTCACTTTCTTGTAAATACTGAGCTTCTCCAAAAGTCATATAAAACCAAATGCTTTGATCACACTATCAAAGCGTTTATTCCAACTCCGAGAGGCTTGCACCAGTCCATAAATGGATCGCTGGAGCTTGCACACTTTGTTAGCTCCCTTTGGATCAACAAAACCTTCTGGTTGCATCGTATATAACTCTTCTTCCAGAAATCCATTCAGGAATGCAGTTTTTACATCCATTTGCCAAATTTCATAATCATAAAATGCGGCAATTGCTAACATGATTCGGACAGACTTAAGCATTGCTACGGGTGAGAAGGTCTCATCGTAGTCAATCCCAGAAACTTGTCGAAAACCTTTCGCAACAAGTCGAGCTTTATAGACAGTAACATTACCATCAGGCAAGTCAACCAAAGTCCACACTTTGTTCTCATACATGGATCCCATCTCAGATTTCATGGCCTCAAGCCATTTTGCGGAATCTGGGATCACCATCGCTTCTTCAAAGTTCGTAGGTTCATCATGGTCTAGTAACATGACTTCCAGAACATGATTACCGTACCACTCTGGTGCGGATCTTACTCTCGTTGATCTACGAGGTTCAGTAACAACTTGATCTGAAGTTTCATGATCATCATCATTAACTTCCTCACTAATTGGTATAGACATCACAGGAACCAGTTTCTGTGATGAACTACTTTCCAATAAGGGAGCAGGTACGATTACCTCATCAAGTTCTACTTTCCTCCCACTCGCTTCTTTCGAGAGAAACTCCTTCTCTAGAAAGGATCCATCCTTAGCAACGAATGTCTTGCCTTCGGATCTGTGATAGAAGGTGTACCCAACAGTTTCCTTTGGGTATCCTATGAAGACACATTTTTTCAATTTGGGTTCGAGCTTATCAGGTTGATGCTTTTTCACATAAGCATCGCAGCCCCAAACTTTAAGAAACGACAACTTAGGTTTCTTGCCAAACCACAGTTCATAAGGCGTCGTCTCAACGGATTTCGATGGTGCCCTATTTAACGTGAATGCAGCCGTCTCTAAAGCATAACCCCAAAACGATAGCGGTAAATCAGTAAGAGACATCATAGATCGCACCATATCTAGTAAAGTACGATTACGATGTTCGGACACACCATTACGCTGTGGTGTTCTGGGTGGCGTGAGTTGTGAAACTATTCCGCATTGTTTCAAATGTAGACCAAACTCATAACTCAAATATTCTCCTCCACGATCAGATCGTAGAAACTTTATTTTCTTGTTACGATGATTTTCAACTTCACTCTGAAATTCTTTGAACTTTTCAAACGTTTCAGACTTATGCTTCATTAAGTAGATATACCCATATCTGCTTAAATCATCTGTGAAGGTGAGAAAATAACGATACCCGCCGCGAGCCTCAACATTCATTGGACCACATACATCAGTATGTATGATCTCCAACAAATCAGTTGCTCGCTCCATATTTTCGGAGAACAGCGTTTTAGTCATCTTGCCCATGAGGCATGGTTCGCAAGTACCAAGTGATTCATAATCAAGTGATTCCAAAAGTCCATCAGAATGAAGTTTCTTCATGCGCTTTACACCAATATGAAGCAAACGGCAGTGCCACAAATAAGTTGCACTATCATTATCAACTCTGCATCTTTTGGCTTCAACATTATGAATATGTGTATTACTACTACCGAGATTCATCAAAAATAGACCACTCTTTAAGGGTGCATGACCATAAAAGATATTACTCATATAAATAGAACAACCATTATTCTCTGATTTAAATGAATAACCGTCTCGCATCAAACAAGATCCAGATATAATGTTCATGCTCAACGCTGGCACCAAATAACAATTATTTAGGTCTAATACTAATCCCGAAGGTAGATGTAGAGGTAGTGTGCCGACGGCGATCACATCAACTTTGGAACCATTTCCCACGCGCATCGTCACCTCGTCCTTAGCCAGTGTCCGCTTAATCTGTAGTCCATGTTTCGAGTTGCAAATATTAGCAACAGAACCAGTATCAAATAACCAGGTGCTACTGCGAGCTCTGGTAAGGTACACATCAATAACATGTATATCACATATACCTTTGTTCACCTTGCCATCCTTCTTATCGCCAAATACTTGGGGCAGTTCCGCTTCAATGACCAATCTTTGCGGAGAAGCACTCGATCTCGTGCTTAGGTCTAGACTTGGGTTTCTTCTCCTAAGCGACAACTTGCTTGTTGTTCTTCTTGAAGTTCCCCTTTTTCTTCCCTTTGCCCTTTTTCTTGAAACAGGTGGTCTTATTAACCATCAACACTTGATGCTCCTTCTTGATTTCTACCTCTGCAGCCTTTAGCATTGCGAAGAGCTCGGGAATCGTCTTATCCATCCCTTGCATATTATAGTTCATCACGAAGCTCTTGTAGCTTGGTGGCAGTGATTGAAGAATTCTGTCAATGGCGCTATCATCCGGAAGATTAACGCCCAGTTGAATCATGTGATTGTTATACCCAGACATTCTGAGTATATGCTCACTGACAGAACTATTCTCCTCCATCTTGCAGCTGTAGAACTTATTGGAGACTTCATATCTCTCAATCCGGGCATTTGCTTGAAATATTAACTTCAACTCCTGGAACATCTCATATGCTCCATGACGTTCAAAATGTCGTTGAAGTCCCGGTTCTAAGCCGTTAAGCATGGCACACTGAACCATTGAGTAGTCATCAACACTTGAACGCCGGGCATTCACAATGTCTGCGGTTGCCGGCAGAGTGGTACACCTAGCGGTGCTTCAGGGCGTAATTCTTACGTGCAGCAATGAGGATAATCCTCAAATTACGGACCCGATCGTGTAATTGCTATCATCATCTTTCAACTTTGCTTTCTCAAGGAACGCATTAAAATCCAACGGAACAACAGCACGGGCCATCTATCTACAATCAACATAGACTAGCAAGATACTATCAGGTACTAAGTTCATGATAAATTTAAGTTCAATTAATCATATTACTTAAGAACTCCCACTTAGATAGACATCCCTCTAATCATCTAAGTGATTGCGTGATCCAAATCAACTAAACCATAACCGATCATCACGTGAAATGGAGTAGTTTTCAATGGTGGACATCACTATGTTGATCATATCTACTATATGATTCATGCTCGACCTTTCAGTCTCAGTGTTCCGAGGCCATATCTGCATATGCTAGGCTTGTCAAGTTTAACCTGAGTATTCTGCGTGTGCAAAACTGGCTTTCACCCGTTGTAGATGGACGTAGAGCTTATCACACCCGATCATCACGTGGTGTCTGGGCACGACGAACTTTGGCAACGGTGCATACTCAGGGAGAACACTTTTATCTTGAAATTTAGTGAGAGATAATCTTATAATGCTACCGTCAATCAAAGCAAGATAAGATGCAACTCTACTACCTAAAAGAAACGGAGTGTTCCGTTTCCCCTCTTACGTCGTCGTGCGATGCCCAACTTCGTCAGCCTCCTTCCTTTGCCTCTCCCACCGATTTTTTTCCCACCTCCCTCATGTTTCCGGTTTATTTTCTACCGGTTTAGACATAATTAAATCAGACCCAGGCGGCCATGCACACATCTTAACTCCCGGTGTCTCTCTCCCTCCGCTCCAAATCACCGCCGCCGCCGCCGCCCGCGGCTCCAATTCCCGGTCAACGCAGGCCATCTTCCGTGCCGCTATCCATTGGTGCGACCCAGCCATGGTCTCGACGCTGAATCTCATTGCCCTTCTGCCCTTGCACGCGCCCCCACAGCTAACCCTAGCCGCCGGCTCAGGCTTTGCTATCTCCTTCGTGTCGTCCTCCGTCGATGCCGCACTCTGGATGCCAAACTTCGGCGTATGGGGACGACGACGACCTGCGCAGGATGCACACTTCCGGTCGTTCTCATACTCAGCACCATCTTCATCATCATCCAACATGAACCCGCTCGTTCTTTCGATCGTTCGATCGATGCGCATCCGGACGACACAAGCCCGCATCCGACAGCAGAGGACGAGGAGAAGGCGACAGGGGTTGCGGCGGAGAAGAAGGATCACCATGAAGTTGAGACGGGGCGCTGCTCCATGGCCACGGCGACGACCAGGTCCTAAACAGCAACGCTCAAGATCGGCTAGAGATTTGAGGATTACTCAACAAGACCGCTGGTATTTCGTGCTCAAATTCCTTTCCTTTTTCATCTGCTAGATAGATTTGGAGCTTACCCAACATGCAACAAGGATGGGACAAATTGGTTTCTCTTCTATTCTTTTTGGCTATGATCGGGATTTCCATTCTTTGTGTATGCACAGATGCATAACTGCTGCTACATTGTTACTCAATAAACAAACTACTAACTAACAAGAGAATTGGAGGCTGATGCGATCCTTCCTATATGTAATTGTGATTGTAAAGGGAGAGATATACCCTATATAACTACTTCCTGCTACCACTAAGGAGCGTACTACTTCCTATATGTTTTGACTTTTTTGAACGTAAGAAGAAATAAAATAGCTTGCACAATTCACAAAATAGTAGGTCTGGTTGTTTTACATTCAGCTGCAATTCACAAAATAGCATGGTTGGCTCTTTTACATTGATGAACCGAAATCAACCAGGAACAGAAGAAGTTCACAAAAATATGTGCCGAAGTTCCGGCCCACACAGGTACAGCTTTCTCCTTTGTAGAATCAACAAGTGTCATACATGCATGTCTCCAACGAAGTTCTGGAGACCATTATAATCATATGTGTTGAAGATATTTTCCAATCATGGAGCTTTGGTGAGCATTATACTCTTTTTTTAACCTCTTATTTTAAAACTGAAGGAAATATGCCCTAGAGGCAATAATAAAGTTATTATTTATTTCCTCATATCATGATAAATGTTTATTATTCATGCTAGAATTGTATTAACCGGAAACATAATACATGTGTGAATACATAGACAAACATACAGTCACTAGTATGCCTCTACTTGACTAGCTCATTAATCAAAGATGGTTATGTTTCTAACCATAGACATGTGTTGTTATTTGATTAATGGGATCACATCATTAGGAGAATGATGTGATTGACATGACCCATTCTGTTAGCTTAGCACTTGATCGTTTAGTATATTGCTATTGCTTTCTTCATGACCTATACATGTTCCTGTAACTATGAGATTATGCAACTCCCGTTTACGGAGGAACACTTTGGTACTACCAAACGTCACAACGAATCGGGTGATTATAAAGGAGTACTACAGGTGTCTCCAAAGGTACATGTTGGGTTGGCGTATTTCGAGATTAGGTTTTGTCACTCCGATTGTCGGAGAGGTATCTCTAGGCCTTCTCGGTAATACACATCACATAAGCCTTGCAAGCACTGCAACTAATAAGTTAGTTGTGAGATGATGTATTATGGAACGAGTAAAGAGACTTGCGATGCGAGATTGAACTAGGTATTGGATACCGACGATCAAATCTCGGGCAAGTAACATACCGATGACAAAGGGAACAACGTATGTTGTTATGCGGTTTGACCGATAAAGATCTTCGTAGAATATGTAGGAGCCAATATGAGCATCCAGGTTCCGCTATTGGTTATTGACCAAGAATAGTTCTAGGTCATGTCTACATAGTTCTCGAACCCGTAGGGTCCGCACGCTTAACGTTACGATGACAGTTTATTATGAGTTTATAAGTTTTGATGTACCGAAGTTTGTTCGGAGTCCCGGATGTGATCACGGACATGACGAGGAGTCTCAAAATGGTCGAGACATAAAGATTGATATATTAGAAGCCTATGTTTGGACTTGAATAGTTCGGGTGAAATCGGGATTTTCTGGAACACCGGGGTTACGGAACCTCCCGGGGTCAATGGGCCTTAATGGGCCATAAGGGAGAAGAGGAGGGCGGCCGGGGGGCAGGCGCGCCCTCCCCTAGTCCGAATAGGACAGGAGAGGCGGCGCCCTTCCTCTTCCCCTTCCCCTAGGACTCCTCCGTGGCGCCTCCTCCTAGGGCTGGCCGCACCCCTTGCTCCTTTATATACGAGGCGGGGGCACCCCATGACACACAAGTTGATCTACGGATCGTTCCTTAGCCGTGTGCGGTGCCCCTCTCCACCATATTCCACTTGGTCATATCGTCGCAGAGCTTAGGCGAAGCCTGCGCCCGTAGAGTCATATCGTCGCGGAGCTTAGGCGAAGCCCGCTGTGGTGTAGCATCATCATCGTCACCACGCCGTCGGTTGACAGAACTCATCCCGACGCTTTCTTTGGATCGGAGCCCGGGATCGTCATCGAGCTGAGCGTGTGCTGAACTTCGGAGGTGGGGTGCGTTCGGTACTTGGATCGGTCGGATCGTGAAGACGTGCGACTACATCAACAGCGTTGTTATAACGCTTCCGCTTCACGGTCTCACGAGGGTGCGTGGACATACACTCTCCCTCTCGTTGCTATGCCATCACCATGATCTTGCGTGTGCGTAGGAAAATTTTGAAATTACTACGTTCCCCAACAAAAACATCTATAGGCCTTTTAATTGTACAAAGTAGTATACTGAGCAGATGAGAGCCATTAGATGTGTTCTGTGTGGTGGATATGGGCTAAATTATGCTCCTTACCTAGCAAAAGCTAAGTTAGAGGAGTCGCCTGCCCCTACAATATCGTGTTACATTTGTTCGTAAGTCCTGAATTAGCTCTCAGTCCCTCGGGGAATTATTAGTAGTATACCATTCTTTTCTCCCACCCGATTCTTATTGTTTTGTGAAGTGGGGACTACAGATTCCTTTGGACTACTATGTCCATTCATCAATGTATCATACTTACATTGATGCAATTGAAGAATTCTGTCCCAAACAGTTTTGTTATAGATGGAATGAAACGGAATGCATGGAACATTTAGATCGACGGAAAATATAAGAAATTTCATTCGGTATGAAAACAAGTTAACAACAAGTTGAGGATTCTTCTTGTTAATAAATGAAAATAAAATGGAGTGCAAAGCGCATGTTCTGCTCTTCTTCTAGGGCGTTGGATTGAGGCAAGTGCAAATGCATGGACCTACTAAATATTGATGTGAAAATTACAATATTAGTATTAGTTACTTTAACCCACCCTGCCATATTGCAAACATGAATAATTTATGTCTCCTCTCTCCCATTGCAACGCACGGGCACTTACCTAGTAAAAGATAAACATCACATGCAATCAATATAAGTGATATGATATGGCCATCATCAGCTTGTGCTTGTGATCTCCATCTCCGAAGCACCGTCATGATCACCATCGTCACCGGCGCGACACCTTGATCTCCATCGTAGCATCGATGTCGTCTCGCCAATCTTATACTTCTACGACTATCGCTACCGCTTAGTGATAAAGTAAAGCATTACAGGGCGATTGCATTGCATACAATAAAGCGACAACCATATGGCTCCTGCCAGTTGCCGATAACTCGGTTACAAAACATGATCATCTCATACAATAAAATTTAGCATCATGTCTTGACCATATCACATCACAACATGCCCTGCAAAAACAAGTTAGACGTCATCTACTTTGTTGTTGCAAGTTTTACGTGGCTGCTACGGGCTTAACAAGGAACCGTTCTTACCTACACATCAAAAACCACAACGATAGTTTGTCAAGTTGATGTTGTTTTAACCTTCGCAAGGACCGGGCGTAGCCACACTCGGTTCAACTAAAGTTGGAGAAACTGACACCCGCCAGCCACCTATGTGCAAAGCACGTCGGTAGAACCAGTCTCGCGTCGACGTCTGGCGTAATGTCGGTCCGACGCTTCATCCAACAATACCACCGAACCAAAGTTTGACATGCTGGTAAGCAGTATGACTTATATCACTCACAACTCACTTGTGTTCTACTCGTGCATATAACATCAACGCATAAAACCAGGCTCGGATGCCACTGTTGGGGAACGTAGTAATTTCAAAAAAATTCCTACGCACACGCAAGATCATGGTGATGCATAGCAATGAGAGGGGAGAGTGTTGTCCACGTACCCTCATAGACCGAAAGCAGAAGCGTTAGCACAATGCGGTTGATGTAGTCGTACGTCTTCACGATCCGACCGATCAAGTACCGAACGCACGGCACCTCCCAGTTCAGCACACGTTCAGCCCGATGACGTCCCTCGAACTCCGATCCAGCCGAGTGTTGAGGGAGAGTTTCGTTAGCACGACGGCGTGGTGACGAAGATGATGTTCTACCGACGCAGGGCTTCGCCTAAGCACCGCTACAGTATTATCGAGGTGGACTATTGTGGAAGGGGGCACCACACACGGCTAAAAGATCAAACGATCAATTGTTGTGTCTCTAGGGTGCCCCCCTGCCCCCGTATATAAAGGAGCAAGGGGGGAGGTGCGGCCGGCCAGGAGGGGCGCGCCAGGAGGAGTCCTACTCCCACCGGGAGTAGGACTCCCTCCCTTTTCCTTGTTGGATTAGGAGTGGAGGGGGAAAGAGGAGGGAGAGAGGAAGGAAAGGGGCGCCCCTCTCCTTGTCCTATTCGGACTAGGGGAGGGCGCTGCCCTGCCCCGCCACCTCTCCTCTTCTCCACAAAGGCCCACTATGGCCCATTAAGCCCCGGGGTTCCGTATCGCTTCGGTACTCCGGTAAAATCCCGATTTCACCCGGAACACTTCCGATGTCCAAATATAGGCTTCCAATATATCAATCTTCATGTCTCGACCATTTTGAGACTCCTCGTCATGTCCGTGATCACATATGGGACTCCGAACAACCTTCGGTACATCAAAACTCATAAACTCATAATATAACCACCATCGAAACTTTAAGCGTGCGGACCCTACGGGTTCGAGAACTATGTAGACATGACCGAGACACGTCTCCGGTCAATAACCAATAGCACAACCTGGTTGCTCATATTGTCTCCCACATATTCTACGAAGATTCTTTATCGGTCAGACCGCATAACAACATACGTTGTTCCCTTTGTCATCGGTATGTTACTTGCCCGAGATTCGATCGTCGGTATCTCGAAACCTAGTTCAATCTCGTTATCGGCAAGTCTCTTTACTCGTTTCGTAATACATCATCCCGCAACTAACTCATTAGTTGCTATGCTTGCAAGGCTTAAGTGATGTGCATTACCGAGAGGGCCCAGAGATACCTCTCCGACAATCGGAGTGACAAATCCTAATATCGAAATACGCCAACCCAACAAGTACCTTCAGAGACACCTGTAGAGCACCTTTATAATCACCCAGTTACATTGTGACGTTTGGTAGCACACAAAGCGTTCCTCCGGTAAACGGGAGTTGCATAATCTCATAGTCATAGGACCATGTATAAGTCATGAAGAAAGCAATAGCAACATACTAAACGATCGAGTGCTAAGCTAATGGAATGGGTCAAGTCAATCACATCATTCTCCTAATGATGTGATCCTGTTAATCAAATGACAACTCATGTAAATGGCTAGTTAACATAACCATCTTTGATCAACGAGCTAGTCAAGTAGAGGCATACTAGTGACACTCTGTTTGTCTATGTATTCACACAAGTATTATGTTTCCGGTTAATACAATTCTAGCATGAATAATAAACATTTATCATGATATAAGGAAATAAATAATAACTTTATTATTGCCTCTAGAGCATATTTCCTTCAATTTGCGGCCATCCTTTTTCACTCGGTACACTTGCTTGACCACGTCCATCTTCTTTGCTGAGGTCCAGACCGATTCTTTTTGGTTGAGCCGGTCTTTAACATGTGGTTTTTGAACGAACGATGATCCTCTCGGATCTTCATAAATTTGGTGAGGTGGTTTAGAATATGATGGATGGTGTGCCCTTGATTTATACTTGCCCCATGATTGATATGAATAATAGTCGGCAGGGGGAGGTATCCATGACATCAGCATTCGTGGCCCAAAAGGAGGATATGGGGTCTGTTTGCTCAACTTCTTCCTTCGCCAATCCCGGTCTTCAAATTTATGCCTTGGGGGTGACTTCGATGCTTTTGTTTCAGTCGGCCGATAAGCACTCTTTGCCTCACTTATCTTCTGATATTTTTCTAATAACTGCGCGAAAGTGACTTTCAGCTTTTTACCTTTGTGCTTACCATTGACTTTGCTTTCTTTAGTTATGCGTGCATCGGTCTTTGAATTTTCTCGTTGCCCCCCCCCCCCAGTGCTAGATGTCGCCATTGTAGCTTTGATGGAATTTCCGTCTTCAAGATTGTTCTTGATGCACTTTTTAACAATATCCTTGCTCGAAGACCTGACCCCGTCATCATTGGTGTGTACCTGTCCACTTTTAGATGAATCGGCTGTAGATAGCCGAGTCAACATTTGATTGCCGTCAAAACCAATCTGATCTGACTGGCCAAATGATCGCGCCTCAACAAACTCCAATCGTCCTATTTTGTCCGATTGCTCGACTTGATGGATCATGTTGCAGTCTTTCACATTTTTCTCGAACATTCGCTCTTGTCTTGACGGCTCGACATCGTGCTCAATTATAATAATAGGATTAGTCAGCGATGTACTGATGATGTGATCAACTATGCCTGCACTGGACGTACACTCCTGGTCCATTAACCGATATTGTAATACCGGCTCTGAAACGAAACAACCGAGTGGTGCCCGCTTAGTGTCATCCGACTCGGCTATGCATTGATTTTAAATCGTCCTTTCCCGATGCTTTTGAATCGGCTATCTCGAAGGACTTTGGACCTGGCTTTATATTCCTGCAACCAAAATAATCACAGAATATACGTCTCACCTGAGACCAAATGTTAGCCAGGCATGAAACAAAGTTGTCCATATGAATATAAATTTCAGTTGGCATGACGGGAACAACTTTGGTTGTGATAAGTTGTCACTATTAGCCTCTATGAATGATACGACATGTTGCCTAACATGATTAGTGATAAGATCATTTCTAACAAACAGATTACTCATTTCGATTGGTCTTTTAAAATTAATTAGAATCTTACTAACAGGTGCATCAACAATATGATTTTGACCGAATCGAAAATTGAGTAAACTGTCGGCTAGGTGTACCTTTGTGAAGATTTTGGAAGGAGAATGTCACGCCCCCGATGCGGCTATATCTCCCACGTGTCGAGGCACGACTTAGAGGCATAACCGCATTGAAAGCAATGTCGCAAGTGAGGTAATCTTCACACAACCCATGTAATAAATAAGGGAAAGAGATACATAGTTGGCTTACGATCGCCACTTCACACAAATGCATAAATAAACATCCATCATTGAGTACACTCAAGGTCCGACTACGGAACCAAAATAAAAGAAGATACCCCAAATGCTACACAGATCCCGGATCGTCCCAACTGGGCACCACTCTTGATCATCTGGAAAAGACACATAGTAACGACCACGTTCCTCGTCGAACTCCCACTTGAGCTCGGATCGTCACACCTGACCGCATCGTCGGAACCTGCAACTGTTTGGAAGTATCTGTGAGTCACGGGACTCAGCAATCTCACACCCGCGAGATCAAGACTATTTAAGCTTATAGGAAGGACTGAGTAGTAAAGTGGAGCTGCAGCAGCGACTAGCATATATGGTGGCTACATCGCAAAAGAGAGCGAGGAGAGAAGCAAAGCACGGACGTGAAACTAGTAGTGATCAAGAAGTGATCTGAACTACTTACGCCAGACATAACTCCAACACCGTGTTCACTTCCGGACTCCGAGAAGAGACCATCACAGTTACACGCGATTGATGTGTATTTTAAATTGAGGTCAACTTTGGGTTTTCTACAACGGACATTAACAAATTCCCATCTGCCTCATAACCGCGGGCACGGCTTTGAAAGATATTACCTGCAGGGGTGTCCCAACTTAGCCCATTATAAGCTCTCACGGTCAATGAAGGATATTCCTTCTACTGGGAAGACCCGATCAATCTCGGAATCCCGGACTACAAGACATTTCGACAGCAATAAAACAAGACCAGCAAAGCCGCCCGATTGTGCCGACAAATCCCGATAGGAGCTGCACATATCTCGTTCTCGTGGCACATCCGGATGAACACTACGACGGCAACCGAAGATGCCCCAAGTTGCCTCTGTGGTGGCACCGCAAGTGGCTCTAGTTTGGACCAACACTCGGAGGAGCATTGGCCCGGGGTTAAATAAAGATGACCCTCGGGCTCGCGAAAACCCGGGGAAAAGGCTTAGGTGGCAAATGGTAAAACCAAAGTTGGGCCTTCTTTGGAGGAGTCTTATTCAAAGCGAACTGTCAAGGGGTCCCATAAATCACCCAACCGTGTAAGGAACATAAAATCAAGGAACATAACACCGGTATGGCGGAAACTAGGGTGGCAAGAGTGGAACAAAACACGGGCATAAGGCCGAGCCTTCCACCCTTTACCAAGTATATAGATGTATTAATTATATCAGATATATATATTGTGATATCCCCAACAAGTAAACATGTTCCAATAAGGAACAACATCTCCATGTTCAACAAGGAACGAACTTCACTTCACCGCAACTAGCAACGCTATAAGAGGGCTGAGCAAAGCGGTAACATAGCCAATCAACGGTTTGCTAGGAAAGGATGGTTAGGGGCTGACATGGCAATATGGGTGGCATGATATAGCAAGTGGTAGGCATCGCAGCATAGGCATAGCAAAAGAGCGAGCAGCTAGCATAGCAAAGATAGAAGTGATTTCGAGGGTATGGTCATCTTGCCTGCAATGTTCTCAGAGTTGTCGAAAGCTTGATCCTCGTAAGCGTTCTCAACAGGTTCCTCGTTCACGTACTCGTCTCCCGGCTCTACCCAAAGCAACAACACAAACAAAGGAACCACAATAAATCGCGGTGCAATGCACAATCAACATGATGCAAAACATGACATGATATGCAGGATGTGATATGCAATGCTTATGTGCGCTCCGGAAGGAAAATGATGAACCAGGCATCAACTTGGCAAACCAAGTATGCCCTTTGGAAAGATGAGATGATTTGGTTGAAATCGATATAAAGATCACGGAATCGGATGCACGGTTTGGAAATGGCAAGCAAAACAAGAATGACGCAAATCCTTCATTACCAGCATTATGTACAAAGCCATGTTCGTGTGCAAACTACCTCATAGCATAAATGCAATAAATATACCCATGAAAGACAACACATCAACATGATGCAAAAAGACATGATCATGAACTTGCTCAAATGCAGAAACTAATGCCACCACTGAGTTGGTGGGATTTTCTACCCCAAAAACATATATAATATGTTAGGGTTGCTGTAGGAAAATCATCACAAAAGCACAAAGGCAAAACCTGCCTAAAATGGTAGGTAATGAAATGGCATTTTCCATAATTGGAAATGTCCAGAAATGGACTTGCCTGAAATGGAAAGAGAAGCTATCGAGAAATGGAAAAGCGGGATAAGGGAAAAAATATAAGGAGGAGGGGCTGAGAGGTGGTGGTGGGACCCTCTTGTCATACTAATAAAGGTGAGTAGGTTATAAAAAGGGGAGATAATGCAGCCTCGGGGGATCGAACCCGGGTCTCCCCGGTGTGGCTCTGCCCCAACAGCCACTGGGCTAGGCGGCGGCGACTGACAGAGAAGGACTTCGGCCCCTTAACTGCTGCTACTGCTAAAAATACAAATAGAAGAAATAAAAAGGGGCGCTGGGATTGAACCAGTGTGCGAGCAAGCGTGGGGTGCAAACCAGCTCGGCTAGGCTAGGCTGTTGGTAAGGAAGGGGCTCGCCTACTTGGCCAAGCCATAAGGCTCGACTCGTAAGAGAAGAAAGCAGCGACGCCGGCGAGGCAACAACGGCTCTGGCGGGGCTCGGGAGGTGCCGGCGGGTGTCGGAATCCAGCCGGGCGGTGGTCGAGCAGTGCAGGGGGAGCGTGCGCGCAGTGTGGGTGTGCGTGTGGGCGGGGCTCGTGGCCATGGCGGCGAACACGGCGAGGCAAGCTACAGCAGCACTACGACCTCGGCCAAGTTGGTTGCGCGCGGGAGCACACTACGGGAGCACGAAGGGGCGAACCCGAGCGGGGAACACGGCACCCACGCACGGGCCAACAACACTGAACCCAAAGCCTACAAGTCATGCCGGAGCACGCCGAGCACGAGAAAACATGGATCGGAACACGCCCTACGGTGATCAATCGGCGATAGGAAGGAGCAGGGAGGAAGTTGGGTATACCTCCTTACCCAAGGACAAGTATGCGGCGACGGAGTCAAGCCTGCGGCGACGGAGCCGATCTCTGAACTTTTACGCGCTCCTGACCGAGAGGGAGGGGGAAGCCGGGGACGTCGATGGACTTGACGATCCGGCTCACCGTAGTCGACGTTGTGGAAGGAGAAGGCGACGGGGACGAAGATGGACACGGTCCGCAGAGTTGGGGTGGCGGAGAGCACGCCGGCGACGCCTTGGGCTCCAGCTGCGCTCGGACGGAGTAGAAGCGATGGATCTGGTGGTCCTTCTCCCTGGCGGCGGCGAGAGGAAGAGGGAAACCCTAGGGGCTTGAGGGCAAGGAGAGGGATAAGTAGGGGGCTAGGGCGACGGGTCGAGCTCGGCGCCCTCGTGCTCATGGTCCCCATGGCGACGGCGAGAGGAGGGGGAAAGGTGGGTGTGGTGAGCGGGGCAGCCGCTGCCAGCGGGACGGTATGTCCACGTGGAGTGGAACTAGCGGGGTGTGTGCGTGGGAACAGGTCTTGTGACACGGGGAGAGAGGAGCGAGCGGGCTGGGGCGCTCGACTGAGGCTGCTTGGGGCTGGGCGGCTTGGAGGCGGAGCCAGTGGAAAAGCCTCATTGGCTGGCTGCTGCTCTTCTGCTGCTGCTTCCTTCTCTTTTCTTTTTATTTCCAAGCAGAAAAGAAAAGAAAAGCACAGGGACAAATAAGAGGAGTTGGAGTAAAAGAAAATATCCCCAAACTCCTGGAATTCTCCACTATTTTAATAAATTGCAATGGGCATTTTTAGAGGTAGAAAAATAAGACAAGTTTGAAAATAGTTCAAACTTGTTTCATTTTTGAACCTGACCAAAACAACTTCAAATGAGGAGATCTTTGGCAGAGGGGTTTAGTGCAAGGAGCAAGATTCTGAGAGAGAAAAGAACATTAATTGAGAAAGGAAAAGATAGCACTTGATAAGAAAAGAAGTAGAGGGAAGGAGGAGGTGGTAATGCAAGTTTGAGTATGGAACATGCAACAACATAACGATGTAGAGATCACAGCAAGCACATGATAAGAATGGAATGCCAGATGACAAGAGGCACAAATGCAAAATGGTAAGATGAGCAAAACAAAGAAAAGAGAAACCCACATAACCAAACAAGATGAGGACAAGCAAAACAAAAACCCACAAGAATTGGATGAGGTCAAGTTGATATATTGCCAAACAGGAAATTTACATCCGTGGTGTTACAACACTCCACCACTACAAGAGGATCTCGTCCGAGATCTAGGACTGAAAGAACTCCGGATATTCGGAACGGAGGTGATCCTCGCGCTCCCAGGTAGCTTCTCGGTCGGAATGGTGTGACCACTTCACTTTCAGGAATTTGATAGACTTGTTGCGAGTCTAGCGCTCGGTTTCTTCAAGAATAGCAACGGGGTGCTCATGATAAGAGAGATCTTCTTGAAGGTCAATCTCTTCGAAGTTGATAGTGCGTTCAGGAGTCTTGAAGCACTTGCGAAGCTGTGACACGTGGAACACATCGTGCACATTTGCGAAGTTGGATGGAAGCTCAAGTTGATAGGCGAGATCGCCTCTTTTCCCAATGATCTTGAAAGGACCCACGTATCTAGGGGCAAGCTTCCCTTTGATACCAAAGCGACGAGTGCCTTTCATTGGAGAGACGCGGAGGTAGACATGGTCTCCGATTTCAAAAGTCACATCACGGTGCTTATCATCATAATAGCTCTTCCGCGCGATTATGCGGCTTTGAGATTCTCACGAATGACCTTGCACATTTCTTACATACGTGATCAAGTCATTGCCAAGAAGTTGGCGTTCACTGTCTCGAGACCAATTGAGAGGAGTCGGCACTTTCGCCATAGAGAATTTCGAATGGGGCCTTGCTCGAACTTCGCTTGGAAGCTGTTGTTGTAGGAGAACTCGCATATGGAAGACAATCTTCCCACTTCATACCGAAAGAAATGACACAAGCCCGAGCATATCTTCAAGGATTTGATTTACTCGCTCAACTTGGCCACTTGTTTGAGGATGGAAAGCTGTCTTTGAAACGAATGTTGGTGCCCATGGCCTTGAAAAGAATCCCAAAACTTGGAGGTAAAGATGCTGCCACGGTCAGAAGAGATCACTTGTGAAATGCCGTGCAAAGAGACAATCTGGAGGTGTATAGCTCGCCAACCGAGCTGCTGTGATGGATTCTTTGATAGGAAGAAAATGAGCCACTTTAGTAAGCTTGTCAATGACAACGAAGATAGCATCATTTCCACGCTTGGACTTTGGAAAACCAGTCACGAAGTCCATTTCAATATGATCAAACTTCCATTCGGAATAGCAAGAGGTTGAAGGAGACCAGCTGGTCTTTGGTGTTACCTTTCACTCTTCTGCGCAGACATCACACTCATTCACGAATTGAGCAATTTCTCGCTTCATTCGAGTCCACCAATATATTGCTTGAGGTCATGGTACATCTTCGTACTTCGGGATGAATGGATAGAAGCGAATTGTGAGCCTCGTTCATAATGACTTTCGTAGATCACCCTTAGGAACCACAATCCGGTCCTCAAAGAAAAGAGTGTCTTTGTCATCAACGTGGAAGCACTTATACTTGGAAATGCCCTTGTCGATACCACGTTTCACCTTTTTCACCATGGCATCCGAAGTTGAGCCTCACGAATCTGATCTTCCAAAGTAGGAGAGACTATGAGGTTGGCAAGAAAGCCTTGAGGAACAACTTGAAGATTCATCTTGCGGAAAGCTTCACGAGATCCGGTGAAAGGGCTTGAGGATTAGGCATTGCGATAAGCCTTCCTGCTCAAAGCATCTGCAATGACATTGGCCTTGCCGGAGTATATTCAATACTTGGGTTGTACTCTTGAATCATTTCGACCCATCGAGTGCACTGAGGTTGAGGTTGGGCTGGGTGAAGATGTACTTGAGACTCTTGTGATCGGTGAATATGTCCACTTTCCTTCCCAACAAGAGATGTCTCCACGTTATCAATGCATGGACAATCGCCGCCAACTCAAGATCGTGAGTGGGGTAGTTCTTCTCGTTGAGCTTCAATCTGGCGAGAGGTATAAGCCACAACTCTCTTCTCTTGCATTAACACAGCACGAGACCTTGAAGAGAAGCATCACGAGAAAACTTCAAATGGCTTGGATTCATCGGGAGGAGTCAAGGCGGGAGCTGTGACGAGTTTCTCTTTGAGAGTATTGAAAGCAACGTCACACTCGGGAGACCGGACATATTTCACATGCTTACGGAGGAGGTTGGAAAGAGGCTTTGCAATCTTGGAGAAGTTCTCAACGAATCTTGACAATAGCTTGCAAGGCCAAGAAAATCATGAGCTGCTTGACATTACGAGGAGGTTCCCAATTCACAATTGCGGACACCTTCTCGGGATTAACAGCGATGCCCTTGGCGGAGATGATATGACCAAGATAAAGCACTTCATCAAGCCAAAATTCACATTTGGAGAACTTAGCATAGAATTGGTACTCTCGAGCTTGTCTAGCACCAATCGCAAATGTTTGGCATGATCCTTCTTATTCTTGGAGAAGACCAAAATATCATCAAGATAGACCAAGGCGAATTCATTGGTGTAGGGATTGAAAATGAAGTTCATCATCCGAGAGAAAGTTGGAGGAGCATTGACGAGGCGAAAGACATGACAAGTATATTCATAAGAACCAAAGCTTGTTCGAATCTGTCTTGGGAATATCTTGTTCACGAATGCGAATCTGATGATACCCCATCGAAGGTCAAGCTTAGAGAACAACTTGTAGCACCTTTGAGTTGCTCGAAAAGCTCATTGATGTTGGGAAGTGGATACTTGTTCTTGATTGTCTTCTTATTCAATGGACGGTAATCGGCGCAAAGTCGGTCCGTGCCATCCTTCTTCGGACAAAAGAACACCACAACCCCAAGGAGATGAACTCGGTCGATCAGACCAGACGCTCTTGTTCATCGAGCTGCTTCTTCAATTCCTTCAGCTCATCAGGTCCAAGCTTGTATGGGCGCTTGCAAGCGGGTTCGATGCGGGCTCAAGATCGATAACGAACTCAAGCGGCGATGAGGAGGCATACCGGAAGCTCTTACGGAAAGACATCTTGGTAGTCACAAGCGATTTGGAATCGAGAGATGGCATTCAGTTCGCCCTTCTCATTGAGAGAAAACAACCGAATGGTTTCATCATGAGCGGCATAGATGATCACATCATTAGAAGAGTGAGTCAATTGAATTTCCCTGGCAGCACAATCAAGCTGAGCTTTGTGCTGATAAAGCCAGTCCATTCCGAGAATAAGATCAATATCCAAGTCACCAAGAACCACTGGTTTAGAAAGAAATCTATAATCGCCCATCTTGATAGAAACATCCGGGACGCAAACATTAGATGTCATTTGCTTACCCGGGGACACAATCTTCAACGGAATAGGAATCTTTTCCGTCACAAACTCATGCTTGGCAACAAAAGGTCTCGAAATGAAAGAAAGCGATGCACCAGTATCAAATAAGACTTTTGCAGGAATATCATTAACTGAGAGATTACCCATGATCACATTAGAAGAATCCTCTGCTTGAGCTGCATTCATCATATTGACCTTGGCATACTTTGGATTATGCTTGACCACTGCATTGCTGGAAGATTTCACAGGAGGAGGAGGCGGAAGACGCCTCTGGTTGAAGCACTTGTTCGCATAGTGACCTTTCTGCTGACATTTGTTGCAAGTTACCTCGAGAGCGGACGGTGGTAAGGAGCACTTGACCTTGGAGCTTGAGAATTAGACTTGTTCTGATAGCTTGGGTTGGGTGGGTGGGAAGATCCACGGCCACCTGAGTTCTTCTGCTGATAAGGCTGACGGAACGGAGGAGGAGGAAGGTAAAACTTCTGCTGCTTAGCTGCCACTTGAGAGGACGAAGAGGACTGAACTGCATCCCTGATTCTCTTCTTAGAAGCCTCACATTTGAGCTGGGCAGCTTCTTGCTTTAGTGCCATGTTGTAGAAATCATCATACTTATCTGGCTCAAAAAGCACAAGAGCTAATTGCAGATCTTCTCTCAGACCACCTCTGAATTGATAGATCATACTCTTTTCATCAGGTACGTCTTGCTTAGCAAAACGAGCGAGCTTCTGGAACTGGATATTGTATTGATAGACAGACATGTTGCCTTGCTTGAGATTGCGGAACTCCTCACGCTTGCTCTCAACAACACTTTTCGGAATGTGATGAGCTCTGAAATCACGGCGGAACTCATCCCAGGTAATGACACGACCTCCTCTGGAATCTTTGTATTGCTGGTACCACTCAGCAGCTTGATCCTTGAGTTGAAACGATGCAAACTTGACAAAGTCCTCAGGTCTGACATTGCTACAATCAAAATGCTTGCAGATGTCCACTAACCAATCGTCAGCGTCTGTGGCCTCGACACAGAAACTGAAAGACTTCGGCTGATTAGCGAGGAACTGACTGAGAGTAGCAAAGTGTGGCTGATTGTTGCCTTGACCTTGATTTCCTTGATTGCCTTGCCCTCGAGTACGTTCTTGCAAGAGCCGCAAAATCATCGAGCATTGGCATTGGTGGCTGCCATGATAGCTTGCCGAGCCTCTGGAGGCGGAGGTGGAGGTGGAGGTGGAGGTTCGTGATCCCCATCATTGCGATCCGGATTGAGACGCGTTGGCGGAGCCATCTGAAGAGGGTGACATCCGTTAGTCCTTTGATAGACAAAAGATAAGTAGAATCAGCGGATAGAAATTGCAACATATAGTCTTCACAATAAACATTGAACAAGAATGAGCGAATGAATTCAAAGTTAATCATCACCGTCCATTAAGGTGAGAAGCCACTTAGATAAAGATATGGAAACAACATCATCTTAGAAACAAATCGAATATCACTGGCGAAAACAAATGATTGGCTTCTAGAATGAGCGGAACAAACACATGATAGAGATTTACGCCCAAAGTGTTCGTGGTGGGGCCCACACGGACACGACGTATAGCGGACGTCACGAATGACAAACAAGGCGCCCCGAATCAGCATAGCCAAGGATTCTTTAAGGCGTCTCGCGACCATCAGAATCGACCGTGAATGGGCGGACCACTAGACGTTGAACCCCAATCTCAAATCATACATCCGTCGGAAAGAATATCCCGTAAGCTACTAGAATTCCCACCTATAAACTCCCGAAACTTTCGGTTATGCAATCTGGTGTTGGGGATACAGGGGACACAAAATATATCACCCAAACTAACAATACCTAGATCCATTTGTATCCATCCGTCAACACATAACCAAGAAATCCTCGAAATCGTGTACCTCGACCTTGAAAAACATCCGTTATGCAAGTCATGGCAATACTCCCACACTCGCCTCGATCTTTGGGCTATCGGGGTTATCTCACCAACAACTGCACAAAAGAGATTTCGATGTCGGCAAAACTCGGGTATTCCAGGCTGCAACGATAAAATTGTGACGACAACACCTCGGAGCTCAACTCCCGGGACACCGCCACAACCCCTAAATGTCGAGGCACCAAGAACAATGTTCTCGTCACAAAACCATCGGAACGATTCCAAGATACCCACGTGATCCTAAAAAAAATTTAGTGAAATTTGAGAAGAGGAGAGTCAAAACTCTACGTCAGGAGACCTCACAGAGCGACGAAGGGACTGGGAAGTAAAAGAATCCTACTCTTCGATATATATAATCCTAAGACTCAAAAACATTTTTCCATTCTAGACTCAACAACGACAAACAATCAAGTAGGGGGCTCCTAAGTCGGGAAGGCTCTGATTACCAACTTGTCACGCCCGATGCGGCTATATCTCCCATGTCGAGGCACGACTTAGAGGCATAACCGCATTGAAAGCAATGTCGCAAGTGAGGTAATCTTCACACAACCCATGTAATAAATAAGGAAAGAGATACATAGTTGGCTTACGATGCCACTTCACACAAAGGCATAAATAAACATCCATCATTCAGAGTACACTCAAGGTCCGACTACGGAACCAAAATAAAAGAAGATACCCCAAATGCTACACAGATCCCGGATCGTCCCAACTGAGCACCACTCTCGATCATCTGGAAAAGACACATAGTAACGACCACGTTCCTCGTCGAACTCCCACTTGAGCTCGGATCGTCACCTGACCTTGGCATCGTCGGAACTCGCAACTGTTTGGAAGTATCTGTGAGTCACGGGGACTCAGCAATCTCACACCCGAGATCAAGACTATTTAAGCTTATAGGAAGGACTGAGTAGTAAAGTGGAGCTGCAGCAGCGACTAGCATATATGGTGGCTACATCGCAAAAGAGAGCGAGGAGAGAAGCAAAGCACGGACGTGAAACTAGTAGTGATCAAGAAGTGATCTGAACTACTTACGCCGGACATAACTCCAACACCGTGTTCACTTCCGGACTCCGCCGAGAAGAGACCATCACGGTTACACACGCAGTTGATGTGTATTTTAAATTGAGGTCAACTTTGGGTTTTCTACAACGGACATTAACAAATTCCCATCGCCTCATAACATGCGGGCACGGCTTTGAAAGATATTACCTGCAGGGTGTCCCAACTTAGCCCATTATAAGCTCTCACGGTCAACGAAGGATATTCCTTCTACGGGAAGACCCGATCAATCTCGGAATCCCGGACTACAAGACATTTCGACAGCAATAAAACAAGACCAACAAAGCCGCCCGATTGTGCCGACAAATCCCGATAGGAGCTGCACATATCTCGTTCTCGTGGCACATCCGGATGAACACTACGTCTGACAGAACGAAGATGCCCCAAGTTGCCTCGTGGTGGCACCGCAAGTGGCTCTAGTTTGGACCAACACTCGGAGGAGCATTGGCCGGGGGTTAAATAAAGATGACCCTCGGGCTCGCGAAAACCCGGGGAAAAGGCTTAGGTGGCAAATGGTAAAACCAAAGTTGGGCCTTCTTTGGAGGAGTCTTATTCAAAGCGAACTGTCAAGGGGTCCCATAAATCACCCAACCGTGTAAGGAACACAAAATCAAGGAACATAACACGGTATGACGGAAACTAGGGTGGCAGAGTGGAACAAAACACCGGGCATAAGGCCGAGCCTTCCACCCTTTACCAAGTATATAGATGTATTAATTATATCAGATATATATATTGTGATATCCCCAACAAGTAAACATGTTCCAATAAGGAACAACATCTCCATGTTCAACAAGGAACGAACTTCACTTCACGCAACTAGCAACGCTATAAGAGGGCTGAGCAAAGCGGTAACATAGCCAATCAACGGTTTGCTAGGAAAGGATGGTTAGGGGCTGACATGGCAATATGGGTGGCATGATATAGCAAGTGGTAGGCATCGCAGCATAGGCATAGCAAAAGAGCGAGCAGCTAGCATAGCAAAGATAGAAGTGATTTCGAGGGTATGGTCATCTTGCCTGCAATGTTCTCAGAGTTGTCGAAAGCTTGATCCTCGTAAGCGTTCTCAACAGGTTCCTCGTTCACGTACTCGTCTCCCGGCTCTACCCAAAGCAACAACACAAACAAAGGAACCACAATAAATCACGGTGCAATGCACAATCAACATGACGCAAAACATGACATGATATGCAGGATGTGATATGCAATGCTTATGTGCGCTCCGGAAGGAAAATGATGAACCAGGCATCAACTTGGCAAACCAAGTATGCCACTGGAAAGATGAGATGATTTCGGTTGAAATCGATATAAAGATCACCGGAATCGGATGCACGGTTTGGAAATGGCAAGCAAAACAAGAATGGCGCAAATCCTTCATTACCAGCATGATGTACAAAGCCATGTTCGTGTGCAAACTACCTCATAGCATAAATGCAATAAATATACCCATGAAAGACAACACATCAACATGATGCAAAAAGACATGATCATGAACTTGCTCAAATGCAGAAACTAATGCCACCACTGAGTTGGTGGGATTTTCTACCCCAAAACATATATAATATGTTAGGGTTGCTGTAGGAAAATCATCACAAAAGCACAAAGGCAAAACCTGCCTAAAATGGTAGGTAATGAAATGGCATTTTCCATAATTGGAAACGTCCGAAATGGACTTGCCTGAAATGGAAAGAGAAGCTATCGAGAAGCGGAAAGCAGGGGATAAGGGAAAAATATAAGGAGGAGGGCGCCGAGAGGTGGTGGTGGGACCCTCTTGTCATACTAACGGTGTGAGTAGGTTATAAAAAGGGGAAGATAATGCAGCCTCGGGGATCGAACCGGGTCTCCCGGTGTGGCTCTGCCCCATGACCCTTTGGGCTAGGCGGCGGCGATCGACAGAGAAGGACTTGGCACCTTAAGCTGCTGCTCTTGCTAAAAATACAAATAGAAGAAATAAAAAGGCGCGCACAGGATTCGAACCAGTGTGCAGTCAAGCGTGGGGTGCAAACCAGCTCGGCTAGGCTAGGCTGTTAGTAAGGAAGGGCTCGCCTACTTGGCCAAGCCACAAGGCTCGACTCGAGCAGAGAAGAAAAGCACGCCTTGGCGAGGCAACAGCGGCTCTGGCGGGGCTCGGGAGGTCTTGCCGGGTGTGTGCGGAATCCAGCCGAGGCGGTGGTCGAGCAGTGCAGAGGGGAGCGTCGCGCAGGTGTGGGTGTGCGTGTGGGCGGGGGCTCGTGGCCATGGCGGCGAACACGGCGAGGCAAGCTACAGCAGCACTCGACCTCGGCCAAGTTGGTTGCGCGGGAGCACACACGGAGCACGAAGGCGAACCCGGCGGGGAACACGGCACCCACGCGGGCCAACAACACTGAACCCAAAGCCTACAAGTCATGCCGAGCACGCCGAGCACGAGAAAACATGGATCGGGCAGCGCCCTACGGTGATCAATCGGCGATAGGAAGGAGCAGGGAGGAAGTTGGGTATACCTCCTTACCCAAGGACAAGTATGCGGCGACGGAGTCAAGCTGCGGCGACGGAGCCGATCTCGAACTTTTACGCGCGCTCGACCGAGAGGGAGGGGAAGCCGGGGCGTCGATGGACTTGACGATCCGGCTCACCGTGGTCGGCGTCGTGGAAGGAGAAGGCGACGGGACGAAGATGGACACGGTCCGCAGAGTTGGGGTGGCGGAGAGCACGCCCGGCGACGCATGGCGCTCCCCTGCGCTTCGGGACGGAGTAAGCGATGGATCTGGTGGTCCTTCTCCTGGCGGGCGGCGAGAGGAAGAGGGAAACCCTAGGGGCTTGAGGGCAAGGAGAGGGATAAGTAGGGGCTAGGGCGACGGGTCGAGCTCATGGCGCCCTCGTGCTCATGGTCCCCATGGAGACGGCGAGAGGAGGGGAAAAGGTGGGTGTGGTGAGCAGGGCAGCCGCTGCCAGCGGGACCGGTATGTCCACGTGGAGTGGAACTAAGCGGGGTGTGCGTGGGAACAGGTCTTGAGCAGGAGAGAGGAGCGGCGGGCTGCTGGCGCTCGACTGAGGCTGCGGGGGCTGGGCGGCTTGGAGGCCGGAGCCAGTGGAAAAGCCTCATTGGGCTCTTTGGCTCTGCTTCTTGCTTCCCTTCTCTTTTCTTTTATTTCCAAACAGAAAAGAAAAGAAAAGCACAGGGACAAATAAGAGGAGTTGGAGTAACAATAAAATATCCCCAAACTCCTGGAATTCTCCACTATTTTAATAAATTGCAATGGGCATTTTTAGAGGTAGAAAAATAAGACAAGTTTGAAAATAGTTCAAACTTGTTTCATTTGAACCTGACCAAAACAACTTCAAATGAGGAGATCTTTGGCGAGAGGGTTTAGTGCAAGGAGCAAGATTTACAGAGAGAAAAAGAACATTAATTGAGAAAGGAAAAGATAGCACTTGATAAGAAAAGAAGTAGAGGGAAGGAGGAGGTGGTAATGCAAGTTTGAGTATGGAACATGCAACAACATAACGTGTAGAGATCACAGCAAACACATGATAAGAATGGAATGCCAGATGACAAGAGGCACAAATGCAAAATGGTAAGATGAGCAAAACAAAGAAAAGAGAAACCCACATAACCAAACAAGATGAGGACAAGCAAAACAAAAACCCACAAGAATTGGATGAGGTCAAGTTGATATATTGCCAAACAGGGAAATTTACATCCAGGGTGTTACAGAGAAGATGGTTGCACCACTGGAACAATACCTTGCTCCGACTTTCGAATAATTCTCCAACACCTCTTTCTCTTCTTCTGGATCTCATGCCTCATCTCTCGGATTGCCTGGGTAGATTTCACTCGGATTGCCCGAGTATATTTTAGTCGGATTGCCCGAGTATATTTCAGTTGGATTGCCCAAGTGGGTTTCACTCGGTCGCTCTTTGTCAGTTGAAATTTGCTCGGCTGCATTTTCTTGTTCTTGATGTTCATCGTTAACTGAACTATGTTCGGCCATATTACTTTGTTCTTGATTCTCATCAATATCTTTAGCACGAAACTCATAGGGTAGCATGTAAGCTCCCTTATATCCAGAAAAATCAAGCACGACCAATTTGCTGCGTTTGCCGTTCCTTTGCTCAGTGAAGCTTGCATCTTATGTTTTGATATGCTCGGTAATAACTGGCTTGATGCACTCGGCATTAGCTGTCTCAGTGCTCAATCCAGTTTCAACCGAATCTACTGTATTAGCCAAGTGAATACTTTTTTGCCGATTTGTCTGCAAAGCTTCTTGTTTATCTTGCCTCAAAAGTGCGGAAGGGCCAACATGGTTGCTACATGGAGCAAGGCACTTGACGCACTCCTGCAAATCATCGTCTCCACGCTTCTTCTTGAGTGCTTCATAAGCCCGTCGATATTCTGCTGGTAATTCCTCAAGGGTAGGTGTAGTAAATTCGTTAACACTATTCCTTGTGAGCTCTGGCTTGATCTTGTCCACTTGGGCCACATATTTTTCTTTAAACTCAGCCCTGCTTGGATCGGCTTGCCCCCCAATACTTTTAGGATCTTTCGGCAATGAATTGATGTGGCCGAAATTTTGTGATTGTATAGGGGGTGTATAACATGCTGCAATGATAGGTGAAGGCATGTGCATTGTTGTTGAATATTTTCTCTTGACAATTTGATCAATCGGCAACACTTTGTCTTCTTTCAAAACCCTAGCTCTTATTGCCTCATAATCAGGAACCAATCCCTTGTCTGTTTCTCAAGGCAAATAGCACTAATCTTCTTATTTTGGGCTAAATTTTTTAATGCAGCCAGAGCCACCTCATCTCCTGCAATATTAGGCACATATGCTCCTATAGAATCTCCATTCACTCGGCCATAACCATGAAGGTGAGCCGAGTCATGAATATTTTTAGTTTCATACGCCACTGAACAATTAATCTGACGAGGTGTAGTATATGATGTTTGAGGATAACCGGCCAAATAGCTAACAGAAGCATAGCCAATTCCCCCATTCATCGGCATGTTTGGGGATGAACCCACATATCGCGAGTCGGCTACCGATGGACAAAACTGTGAGATGCCCTCACGTATATGAGGTGTCATATATTGATCACTCAAACAAATCGTGTTGTTCACCGGCATATTGAAAGGTGTTGCCTATGCATGAAAGTTCAGATTCATAAGTTGCTTGTCGCGGTTCTGTAAATTCCAAGTTTCTCCAACGGAATAACTAGTCGGCCTTTGCTCGTTAGGGCTAGCCGACATGACATATCCATTGAAAGATCTAGCAACATCAACATAATGGCTATTTGCATCTACGTAAGGAGATTGATGATACATATTACCGTTGTAGATTGCAGCCGCTTGATGACGCTCTCCTTGTAGCAAGAACAGGCTGGAGACTGTTCAAAGCTTTGTTCCCCAGTGGAGTCGCCAAAAAATGTGTTCGCACACGAACACGTCACCGTGTACCTACAACGCCGGGGGTGATGCACCGCAGCTCACGTCGAAGGAGATCTGACCGGCAGCGCGATACGCAGGATAGCCGGCAGATGCTTTCGTAGACCCGAATCCCCGCTTGCCCGGGAGGGACCCCGTAAGGGCTCGCGGCGGCTATGGGCTGCTTCAGGTCGATTCGCTCGCCCCTAGAGCCACGTGGATCCACAGCCCTCCAGCATGAAGAACTAGCGAAGAACGAGAAGAACGATACAAGGGAGAGATAAAAAGTAGATGAACACGAAAAAGTAGTAGATTGATTTGTTCGATTGGTGTTGTTCAATCGGCCGTCACCCCCAACATATATAAGAGGCGGCTGGACTTCCCGTACAATTAAAGGATTCATCTAGGCTTTCCTTACAAAAAATTACATCAATTCACGTCATAGAGTCCTAGTTCTATTCCAACTCCGATTCAGTCTGAATCTGGCCCAACTTATGTCTTCCTCCTTGTGCGGGCCGTCGAGCCTCCATATGACCTCCGATCGAGACGGCCCAAATATGAAATTTGTGCGTCTCGACGAGGCGAACAACGCTTGTGTTAACCACTTTTCCAAACAAGGTCATCTTTACCTTCCAGTCGGACTCGGTCTTGTAGCAGACTGGATTATCCGAGTCTCGTAGTAACTTTACATGCCATATACTATCTCTGATGATGATTCCTCCAAAACCAAAGTTTATCATTTTGACGATATGCACAACTTCCGTATAGAACACTTCTTCATCCGAGGTCATCTTGATAAACTTTCGGGCACATGTTCAGTTTCACTCGGATTCGAGCTCATCCACTCGGATTAGAGTCATTCACTCGGATCGTCCGACTAGACTTTTTCACTCGGATGTTAGAATCTTTCACTTGGAAGACAATTTTTCACTCGGATGATTATATTTTCACTCGGAAGGCAATTTCTTTACTCGATCGGCAAGTTTTCATTCCGACGGTAATCTTTTCACTCGGGTGATTATATTTTCACTCGGAAGACAATCTCTTACTCGATCGGCAAGTTTTCATTCCGACGGTAATATTTTCACTCGGATGATAATAAGTTCACTCGAACGGAAAACTTTCACTCGACCGGTAAGTTTTCACTCGGATGGTAAGCTTTTCACTCGGATTTTCCGACTGAAAAAATAGCGTGATCTTGATTTGTCTCTTCAGGCCTCATACGACCTCGGATTGAGACGAATTATATATGAAAATCAATTGCCTCGACGAGACGAAGACAGATCCTTTAGAGTGCTCCTTCATCCGAGGTAGTCCTGAATGCGTAACCGGCCAAAAAGCACTCGGAACACTAAATTCTGCCACTCGAAGTACAGTTTCGGCCCCTAAAATGAGGTCGGATGTCGATGACTTAGACATCAAAGTTGTTCCATTCGACGACGCAAAACTTTCTCATGTTGAAAACATCTTCATTTAGGGCCATCTTATTTGCATTTGTACCATGCCAAAATCCAGTGTCAACACAAACCTCAACCTGCATCTTGAATTCTTGATAAATTATTTTGTTGAATACAGTAAATACATACTCTGCCGAATAATCCATCAAGGTCCAGTGACCAAATTAACAAAACCAGAGCAGTCTAAGACAGCTCTCTTTTCCATTTTCTTGTTTAGACAAGCAGATGAGTGACTTTATACCCTTCGAGGATTAGAAAAATCACTGGAAGAAAATAAAGTAAGATCAACTATAAAAAGGCAGGTAGACGCGACTGTGGACCTCGAGCTTACTTTGGCTGTGGGTCTTGCCCTCCTCTGCCAGGCTCGGCATGGTCGCCCTTCCCTTGACACAAGACGAGGAGATGACATGAGATGGATCGAAACCACACAAAAGGGCAGGAATCATCACATGACAATTGAGATGAAACAAACAAACAAACAAATAGAGCATAGATGTAATGTGATCAACAAAATTGTGATCACATCACAATTGTGATAAATCATCATATTTATAGTTCAGATCAACAAAATTTCCAAATCACTTGATATTGGCTACCAACTCTCCGTTAACAGCAGCAGCAGCAGCAGCAAACTATGGCAGAGGAGAAATAATGGCATCCAACATGTTCAGATCGTGAAGAGAAAAGACTTTTCTTGCGGGAAGGGAAGAGAAAAGACTGCCTGACCATGGCCCGAACAGATAGAGAGAAGGGAAGGGCTTTCCATAGCGAGCCATGGCCTGCACGCCCGCCATGGTGCTCCTCCGTCACACCCACACCCTGCACAAACCAACTGCACGGATCAAATCGACAAAGAAGAAGAAGGCCACCGCAACAGCAAGCACCGAGAGAAGGCCGCCGTCGTCGTAGCCCCACCCTCGTCCATCCATGGGTGGGTGTGGGGCTAGGGTTTTGCCCCCATCCATCTATGGGTCGGGTCGGACCTCCATGGCCGACCTCTAGGCCCAGGTGGACGAGGGCGCGGTTGTGCCGCTGCGGATCTCGGCGCCCCCTCACCATGTCGCGCGAGATGGGGCCTTCCCTCCCTTGGGAAGAGATAGAAGGTGAGGGGCTGGAGGCTGCCGGCGGTGGGATTGGGGCGGCGGCGGGGTTGGGGTTGAGGAGAGAGAGGCGGTGGGAGGATGACGACAAGAAGCCATTCTAGGAAGAAATTCTTATACGACCGGGTCGTACACCCTGGATCGAACGACCCATTCCACGGAAAGACACGTGGATTTTGCGAATCTTAAAGCACTCAATCCACACCCACCTTCTTCGTCAAACCATAGGATTCCTGTGCGGCAGCCCGAGGCGCCTCGCCGTACCTATACCACTCGTTGCGGCGGGAGTCTGCGGGTTGTCCGGCAGCGCCGAGACCTTGTGGATTTGGCGCTGCCTCGTTACAATCGTTAAATGCCTAAAGAGATTCATGGCGAAATACTTGTCTTCGTGCTCCTTTTCTTGGGGCTCTCGGTCTTGGTCTCTTGGCTGACGACATGCCACCCAAGCAACCTCATGATGCAAACCTTGGCTGGGAATCTCTCGTCCGACGTCCCCAGCGCCCGGGCAGAGTCCTCTGACCCTTTGGGGACGGTGCCAACCACTTGATGGTGCTCCGCCTCGCGATGCCGGGCGCGACCTCACCGCCCTCCCGCCGTCCCGCGGCTGGACAGCCATGACGTGCTCTCAGGTAGCTGCAACTCCCTCGTAGGGATAAGTATGCTAGCCGCCATAAAATTTTCTTATATTTTAGGGTCTTTAACGTAAAATGGCATAGCTACGTGGCGTTCAATGGAGAGGGTCGTTCGCTCTAGATAGAACGACCCGGTCGTATAGGATTTATTTCCCCATTCTATACACGCTAAGGCCTTCTTTGGTTTGTAGAAATTTTGTAGAATAGAATTTTTAAATGAAAAATTCCTATGGAGTCCTTTAGTTTTTAGGAATGGATTCCTATTCCTATGTAGGATATGATCCAATCCTTCACATTTCAAAGGAAAAAAAATTAGCCTCGACTCAATAAAAAAAAACCCTATCCTATGCATCGAATGACATCTCTTTCTTTATAGGAATTGAGAATGCATGTCACCTTATTTTCTATGAAGTTTCTATTCCTATAATATTCCTATCCTATAAATTAAAGGAGGCCTAACCACTCCATTTTTTTCCTTCGGCCTTTCTTAGCGATGAAGCGAACGAGCCGCACCTACCTGGGACTCAACTCCCTTGTCTCGTAGCTTGTGGACGTGGACAGCGCCATAGACCGCTCCTTACTCGACTCGTAATGGGTTTAATTACAACAACTGATTTGGAGTATTTTTCACACTGTATGCCTCTTTAGACCAAACAATGAAAAATCTGGCTGTTACAATATATACGTTCAGCGTACCTAGCAGCACTACCTACATGTAGACATGAAGACGATAGAGTACTACTCCCTTCATCCAAAAAAATTTGTCTCTCAAATAGATGTATCTAGCATCAAGTTAGTGCTAGGTACATTTATTTGAGGGACAAGTTTGGGACAAGTTTTTCCTCGTGTAACTGCATGCACCTGGGGGCGTGCTGGGTGGGGCCATGCCCCCCCCCTCAATGCATTTTTTTTGTTGCTAAAATCACCCTTATATTTTCTACATTATCAACACGAAATGCTTTCAGTTCTTGTGTTTGACCCCTTTCAACATTTGATATCTACACTAGTGGTTGGGATGTCACCCTGTGACGCAGCTTGAGAGCAAGTTGTGTGCATGTTTTCATTTAAAAAAAAAAGTCATTGCCTCCATCTAGAAAAACATTAAAAAAATCATCATCTCTATCTAGAAAAAAAGTTAAAAGGAAAAGAACCAATGCAGCCTACCAGCGAGCGGCACTTTGCATAGCCTTCCATTTAAAAAATATATATGGGGTCATCACCTTCATCTAAAAAACATTTAAAAAAATTCCACACCTCCATCTAAAAATAATATCCTAAAAGTTTTTTCACCGCATCAAGGCTCGTCAGTGTAAGCACAAACATTGCACCAATCATGCTATGAGGATTAGTGAGTGGGAACAAACAAATGATGAACATGATGAAAACTGACAGAGAATGGTCATTTTATTTTATTCATTCAGTTTTACTCGGAAGCCACAATGGACTCGGCACAAACTGCCACAAACTCACAACGTGGTTGACACTACAACTGCAACAAACTCGCAACACAGTTGACACTACAACTTCCGCAAACTCATAACACAACACAGAGTACTGGGTCCAGCTGCATTTGGAGGGCTGAAGGATCGGATTAACCTTGGAAAGCGCATCTTCTGGACTTGCAATGCTCGGGTCTGATCTCCGTCGCCTCCTGCTTCTTGCTCCACGCAGGGGCGGAGCTACATACAGCTACCCGGTGTCACTGGCACCGGGTGCAATTTGCACTTACTTATTAGCTTAGTGTGTAGGCCATTCAATTGTTTGATATGTAGGCATGTGTTCTTCTATGTGGACACCGGGTAATTTTAAGTCTGGATCCGCCCCTGGCTCCACGCGGTTGCTGGTCTGTCCATGCCTATGCCAGCTCAGCAAAGCCCAAGAAAAGAGGCGTCATTTTGTCACAATATCGAGGGCATAGACTTTGGGCTTCACCAGGATAAGGTCGTTGACGACGCGCGGAACACCGCTTTCCCACCGATTAAAGATGGCACCTCGGATCGGAGCGAAGAGCTCGGCCTTTGCGATCATGAGGATGAAGAACGCATCCCTCACAAGCTATTGTAATTATGTTCTCTACCTTCTATAAAAATATAGTACGTCATTGACATACTCTCGAAAAGAAAAGATAAATAACGCCAAGGGGACCTCCAGCTTCTCGTCAGGCCCGCCCTGGTGGTTGGCGAGAGTCTTCATATGCTTGAGTTCCTCGTCTATGTTGATCTTCACCGTCAGTGGTCCACTAGCCCCATCCTTCTTGCAGAAAAGGTTCGGGGTAGCCGCCGCCAAAGGACAGCAGCGCTGCACCTGGCATCGTGTACTGCTCATCTTGAGGCTGAAAGGCGAACAACTTCCCCTGATTGTTGGCCAAGCCTGACATGTAAAGGTTATCGGTCGAAAGAAGAAGTGGGCTATATCTTTTCTTTCGCCGGTGAGGGTGAGGTTGAACCATGTCGCCGGCGCGACGCGTAGCTGTTGTTGCGCCAGTACCGGGTGTTCCCTGGTCGACCGTGTGGTCGTGGCGCTAACGTGGTAGTCAAAGTCCGCTAAAAAGGCCATGTAAGCTTTGCCCGAGCAATGTTGAAAGAATCCTGCGCGGCCGCCGTGCACAAATCAGTGGATGCGGAACTTCGATCATCAATGCAACTGTAAGTTGTGATCCAAATTCATATAATGTATAAATGTTAATTTCTGGCAGAGTTGGGGCCTGGGGGGCGATGCCCCCCTCCCCCGTGTGGTACGGATCATTATCGTCCTATGTCACCTCTACTGTATATATCTTTTGTAAGCCGCCTCACGGGATAAGATGACCAGTTGTAAATTTCCGGTGTTTGTAATGTATCCTGTACTTTGTTGCCGTACACACTGCTGGTATCTGTTTCCCGGACATTATTAGGTGGGAAGTTTTTGCCGTCGTCAAGGAAGGGTCATTGGGCGCCGGCTTCAGGGAATCTGCACCTCGACGGGCATGGTGGAGTTGGTCATCACCTCGTTGTAGTTGAACGCGTCCGGCGACACGACTAGGTCGACCACCACGAGCACCGCTACCAAGAGCGCAATGGTGAGGCCAATGACAGAGTGCTTCGCAATGGGCATGGGCAGTGAACGAGGGGAAGGAGGCGGGGGATGTGGGAATGATCATGGATGGGATGGATAGAGGGAGGCAGGGCAGTGGTATTTTATATGGACCAGCAAAGTTAGCTAAACGCATGTAAATAAATTATCTCTACTATTAAGTAAGGCGCGCTTTGCTGCGTCTGCGCCGGCTACCGCTATAGTTGCATTTCGCATTGCCTGTTTTGTGTGTTGTGCATGATGGAGGTGGATAATAGAGATGGACATAAGCGTCTGGGTAAACATCATTGTGTTTACTCTAGTGCTTTCCTGCCTTTCTTTAGCATCAGTAAAGTGTTTCATGTGTTGACAGATTGTTCTAATGTCAGCATAATAGCTAATTATTAGCTATACGTAATAATGGATACCATCTTTTTTCTACAGGAGTGTATTCATCTGAATATAGCACGTGACAAAACAATCTATAAGTAGAACACATGACAAAACAATATGTATCGTCGTATGACCACTTCCACAAACACTTCATCTTCGTCTAGCAAACTTATGCACTCCAAGCAAAAAAGGTCAAGAATAGCAAACCGTTAGTGTGTTTTCTGCGTCTTTCTTAGATTTAAATTTTAAATGTAAAATTTTACACAAGAAACAAGAGAAATGTATTAGCAACTCTCAAGTACTCCCTCCGTCCCAAAAATCTTGTCTTAGATTTGTCTAAATACGGATATATCAAGTCATGTTTTAGTATTAGATAAATTCATATTTAGACAAATCTAAGACAAGAATTTTGGGACGGAGGGAGTACATGATTAGCCATACAATCATTTAAGGTGCAACAATATTGTACCGACAGAAACAACCTGCTCAAACTACTGACAGAAACAAACCAAGTTGTGTCAACAAAATTGGCACCAGTCTGACACTGAACATGTTTTGGCATAGGAGAACTAACAGAAAAAAGAAGAGAAACAATTCAAAACTTTCTGAAGGGAGAGAACACGTGAAGTCAGTACCAACTCAGTGTCGTAGATTTGTAATCGTCGCTCATCAGGCATGAAACGCCATGGTCACATCAATTCACCAATTGAGTCGCGCGTGATCAACCCATCAGAGGGCACTGCCTTCTCCTCCTGGCAGGTGGGCAGTGGCCATGGCAATTATAGTAAGCGACCCGCCGAGCAGGGTAATGGGGCGGAGGTGGTGAGAAAGAGAGACGACGATGGTGACGGATGGGTGAACCTTGCCGGGAGGCTGCAATGCGATGAGGAGAAGTCACATGGGGAGTTGCACGGGGATGGGACTTGACGGAGGCGGCGGCATAGGTGGCAATGACGGTGGCAAAAAATATTGGGCAGTTGGATCGACATCGTTGCTGGAGAGAATAGAATAACTTGAGGATATTCTTCTTTTCTCTAGATGATGATTTTCTTAGCGCTAACCAAACTGGCCATCAGCTGATTTTTTTTGTTAGAGGGTGACATCATGGCAGCGTATGTATAGCATGGTTGTATCCCAGCTGCAGGCAGCACACGTACGTGGCAAAAGACAAAGCCACCAGCTGATTGGGTCCACACGCCAGCCCCACATACTCGGCAGGAAGCCTCAGCACTCTCCATTCTAGCCAAGCATAAACCTGGAAGAGATGTGTACATCATCTTGTCTCTGTTTCTTTACCACCAACCAACCAGGACGTCTTTCCCCATCAATTTTTTCATCCCAACCCCACCTTCCTACCGGGTTTTTTCAATTGCTTGGTTTTCTCCTAGCATGCCCACCTGAACCGATACCAACCTGGCCAAACTTTCCTAACATACCAACCCCTCTATATGTTACTGCTCTTATTGGGCATGTTAGAGCAACTCCAATGTGAGATGCTCATGCTGTTTTTGCTGGTGTGTTTCTTGTGATGGTGAACGGATACTTGTTTCTACCTGTTCGCTTCGTAAATGTTGTAACAAAGATTGGTTTAATACTTGTAAGTTTATGCAAGAGTGGAGATGTGTGTAATGACACCCCACGTGAGATTGTTGGCATTGGTTCTATCCAGATCAGGACGCATGATGGCATGATACGTACACACGCTAACAGATATGAGATACATACCAAACATGACGATAGACCTCATCTCGCTTAGTACCCTTGCCATCAAAGGATACAAACACTCTGATTCAGGTGGAGTTTTGCAGGTATTGAAAGATTCTCTCATTCATATGGCAGATGCAGAGGCCGGGGGTCATCCTCCTTTTAAAAAAAAAATGATAAGTGACATGAATTCTGCTAAATTATATGTCCATAGTACCGAAAAAGGCTTCCGCCCCGCTTTATATATAAAGCAAAGATCATCATCATCCGATATAAACGCACGCCATCACAACACACGCACACATCCAAGGCAGGAAACATAGGCGCTGAGCGCAGCAACACCACCCCTAGCACTATCGCGCAGAGACGAAGCCGCATATGACGAACCGTGGACTCCAAGACGGTGCCTTCAGTAAGGATACGACACCGGTGCGCCGCCACCGCTCGATCCGAAGATAAGAGTTTCCCCTGGAACCACACGAAGGGCAGCGAGAGCCGCGACGACGCCTTCAAGAAGGGAACGAGCTCCGCCGCCGTCGGTCCATCCGAAGATAGAACGGGTTTTCACCCGGCCAACACTCACCACCACCGATCGCCACACCCCGGCTACCACGCCGCCCACACGGCCATGGCCACCGGGCAGCACCAAGCCACGGGCTTTGCCCATGAGCACCGCGAAACCACCCCCAGGGCCGCCGCCCCGGCATCCAAGACCATGACACAATCTCACCCGAGATCCGCCGCTACCCCAACCAAAGAGACGAGCGGGAAGATCACGCCTTTCCCACCCTTGGGCAGCCCCGGCGCCGAGACACAATAGGCCAGCCAAACCGGGCCTCCATCGACTCGTCCTGCAGCACCGGGCGCGAGACGAGCTCGGTCCTGCGGCACCATGTGCGAGACGAGGTCGGTCCTGCTGCATCGTGCGCGAGACGAGCTCGGTTCTACAACACCGTGCATGAGACGAGGTCGGTCCTGCCGCACCGGACGCGAGACGAGCGATGGACTGCAGCTGGGAGCGGGCCAGCCCTTCGACGAAAGTAGAGCCCGGACGGCGAGAAGTAGAAGCGAAGGTCGACACGGTCCGACCGCAGACGAGCCGACGCGGGGAGCCGGCCGTCGCCGCGGGCGGAACCGCCAAGCCACCGTTTAGCCGCCGCGCCACCGAGAGGCCACCGCCCATGTGCCGGACCTCCCAGCTGCCGCCCACGGCCGGAGCAACAGCCACGCCAAGCCGCTGCCCAACCCACGCCGCCCGCCCCGATCCCTAGCCAGATCCAGGACAAGCGCGCCGCCACCCACCTCCATCTGCCACAGCCCACCTCCGGCCCCGACCAAAATCAGAGGAGAGGCAAGCCGAGACCCATCCGCAGCGCCGCCCACTACTAGAAAAAGGGCTATAGATGGGATTGACACTAATGGCGCACCAGAAAGTTGGTGCGCCATTAGTATATACTAATGGCGCACCACCTTCTGATGCGCCATTAGAGTTGAAACTACTAATGGCGCACCATGCAAAAGTGCGCCATTAGTATCAAATTTTTTTTGAACTAGTGCGCTTTGTCCAAACATACTAATGGCGCATCCTTCTTAAGTCGCCATTAGTAGTTGTAACTACTAATGACGCACCAGGCAGTCGGTGCGCCATTAGTATAGAATTTTTTTTTTTGAACTAGTGCGCCTGTCCAAACATACTAATGGCGCATCCTTCTTAAGTGCGCCATTAGTAGTACAACTACTAATGGCGCACCAGGCAGTGGGTGCGCCATTAGTATAGAAAATTATTTTTTTTAAACTAGTGCGCCTGTCCAAACATACTAATGGCGCATCCTTCTTAAGTGCGCCATTAGTAGTTGTAACTACTAATGGCGCACCAGGCAGTGGGTGCGCCATTAGTATAGAAAATTATTATTTTTGAACTAGTGCGCCTGTCCAAACATACTAATGGCGCATCCTTCTTAAGTGCGCCATTAGTAATTGTAACAAGATATTTTGGACAGCCTCTCCTACCCACACTCACTTTCTCCCCACTTCATTCTCTCCACCTCCTCCTTGTCTCGGTGCCTCCTCTTTTCACCTCATTTCCACCATAGATTCATTCAAATTAAGTGGTTAAATTATCTTGTTTTAATAGGTAAGTAAGGGGAAGCTATATTTATGTTGTTCTCCTACAACAATGTGCACATGCACTTTTTATGGCCTAGCTAGATCTATGTATGTTCGTGGTGTTGCATATGTTTGTGGTGTTGCATATGTGTTTGTGTTTGGAGGTGTACGGTATTTGAAATGCGATAGTTGCCAATATTTTGCGGAATGTTGATTCATTTCCGTTTGGCGAGAATTTTGGCATTAAGCATTCTTTTTGTCCTATTTTTAGGGAAAGTCATGCCAAATTTTTGTTTGGTTCTAAAATATCGTTTTGCTCTACCTGCAGGCGACCATGGTCCATACGATGACCGAAGGCATCGTGAATAGGTTTTGAGGTCCTTGAAGGCCGAGATGCTTCAAAAGAACGAGGCGGAGATAAGATGTCCGTGTCGAAGATGCAAGTGAAGAGCCTTATTGCGGACCCGGATTCCGGCAGGTCGGGACCACCTGCTCTTGCGTGGTTTCATGGATGGCTATCGGTGGCAAGGTGATGAAGATGACTACGAAGTCGTCCATGGGGGCGGGCAAGAAATGAGGAAGGGCAGCAAGACAACCACCGCGGCTCGGGCGAGAAGACGAAGAATCCCGGAGATGATCACGACGGTGATCTTGTACCGATCATCATGTAGAAGATGCAGGACATGATGATGAGGAAGATGCGGAGCAGGCGACGGGCATGATCATGAAGATGATGATGCGGCGGAGCGACGACGCTGGACCATCGATGGGCTGGGTGCAGGACCCTCATATTCAAGAGCTGCTTCTCAAGCGGACGGATAACGCCAGAGCTGCCGCCGAGAGAAAGCCAAGATGGATCAACAGAGTTAGACGCGGTTACTCCATTGTATGAAGGATGCAGGCCGAGGATACCCGCTGAAAGTAACGCTCATGGCTCTGGAGATGAAGGTAAAACACAAAATGACCGACGATGCTTCGGACGAGAACATGTCATTACGCACGAACGTCTTCCCAAGGGGAACAAGTGCCCGACCAGTTTGGAGGCGAAGAAAATCGTGTGTCCTCTCGATTTACCGCACGTGAAATACCATGTGTGCATGAACAATTGCATCATTTATCGGGACGAGCACGCTGAGTCTACCATATGTCCGGTGTCTTGGCGTCACTCGATACAAGAAGAGGAAGAAAGCTCCTCGAAAAGTGGTGTGGTACTTTCCGATCACTCCTCGTCTGCAGCGCTATTTCGCGGACCCTAAGGTAGCAAAGCTCCTGCGTTGGCACGCGGATAGGGAGGAGAAGAAGCGAGAAGATGCGCAAATGATCCGGAGATAGATAAAAAGACAAGATCTTTGAGTCACCCTAAGGATGCGAGCGATGGCAAGTGTTGAACTTGAAGACTCGGAATTTGGGAGCGATCCAAGGAACATCGTCTTTGGGCGCGAGCACCGATGGAGTCAATCCGTTTGGCAGCCGAGAAGCACACATAGCACCTGGCCTGTGTTTGTGTGGATGTACAACCTTCCCCTGGTTGTGCATGAAGAGGAAGTACATTCACATGAGTATGCTAATTGAAGGGCGAAACAACCAGGAACGACATCAATCAGATCTGGGGCTGCTGCAAGAGGAGCTTGACACGCTGTGGAAAACGCCAGCCAATACGTGGGACGCCGCAGAGAAAGAATATTTCCCTATGAGAGCCGACTGCTCACGACGGTGCACGACTATCTCGATTACGGATATCTCATGGGCAGGTAGTCCACGGATTTTACGGATGCGTAAGGTGCATGGATGACACAACGTATCGCCAGACTAGATAGAGATCCGGGTCTTGAAAACCGTGTTCATGGGACATCGAAGGTGGCTTCGCGACGATGACCCGTGGAGGAAACGCAAGGATCTGTTCGATGGTGAAACCGAACCCAAAACGCCGTGTACGAGGAGGCGGCTAGGAAATAGACAAGCTGTTGAAAAATTGGAAAGACCGCCCACCGGGAAAGAAGCAAAAGGCGCCAGAGGGAAAGAAGCGAAAGGCGCGAGAGCTGCTGAAGGTATGGAAAACGAGGTCTGTTTTACGGGACTTGCCGTCTTGGAAGATCCACCGTGTGCCTCACAGCCTTGATGTCATGCATATCACGAAGAGCGTGTGCGAGAGTCTGCTTGGTACCCTGCTCAACATGCCGAGAGGACCAAAGATGGGCGAAAGCAAGGGCGGACTTGAAATCAATGGGCATCGAGCAGGAGCTTCACGCTAATGATGATGATGATGATGATGATGATGATGATGATGATGATGATGATGATGATGAGGCGAAGCGGGACACGAAAGTCGTCGCAAAGGCAAAAGGCCAAGAAGACCGGAAATGACTACCCTCCGCGTGCTTCACTCTAAGTCGGGAGGAGATCGAGCAGTTTTCACCGCCTCCTAGGAGTAAAACTTCCACTGATTCGCTGGGAAGATAAGCGGATACCTAGACCCAGTGAAGCGAAGTTCAGCGGGATGAAGTCTCACGACCATCACGTCTTGATGACGCAGATACTTCGATTGCAATCCGTGGGATCATGGACGCGCACGTCCGTGAAACGCTATTTGGCCTATGCAACTTCTTGACGTCATCTCTCGGAAGTCGATTGGCGTGAGGCAACTCGAAGGCTACGAGGAAGAGATCGTGGTGATACTATGCGAGCTTGAGATGTACTTCCGCCCGCATTCTTGATGTTATGGTGCATCTGCTGGTCCATATAGTGGAGGATATCATCCAACTCGGGCGGCGTTCCTGCACAAAGCATGATGCCGTTCGAAAGGATGAATGGTGTCATCAAAGGATACGTTCGCAACATGTCACGCCCAGAGGAAGCATAGCGAGGGCTTTTCGATCGAAGAGTGCATCTCCCATCGCGAATTATCTAGGCATCGAGAACCCGTTGGTCCGCCGTCAACAGCACCTCGGCAGGCTCGCTGGATGGGGTCACCGTGAGGGTCGCCGCGAAATGCATGTCGACTTCGAGGGTCGACTCGCCGACTTTGAAAGAGCAAACCTAGTCGCGCTACAACACATAGGCGTGGTCGATCCTTGGGTGGTAGAGCACAAAACCTTTATTAAGAAGGCGTACAATGACCGAGGCCAACAGAGGACGGACGGAGATATACTCAAAGAGCACAACTCTTGTTTCACGCGTTGGTTCAAGCGAAGCTTCGCCGTACCCTTTACATGAGGATTTTTCCGCGGAAGAACAACTCATATTCGCCTTGTCACGAGCGCCGAGCACAACCTGATGACCTATGAGGCGTCACGATATCAACAACTACACATTCTACACGAGGCCAAGGACATGAAGAGCGATGGTTATCGAACTCCGGGTAACGATGGAATCCTACACGGTAACGACAAGGACAGATACTACGGAAGGATCGAGGAGATCTGGGAGCTGAGCTACTGTTGGAGAGAAGGTCCCGATGTTCCGTGTCGATGGGCCAAGAACGTCATAAAAGAAGACCGTATTTCACCACCATGGTTATACGAAGCCAAATCCAAGACCGCGGGCGCAAAGCGTCACCGCGAAAAATGAGCCATGGGTGCGGCTTCCCAAGTGGACCAATGCTTCTTCATTCTTGACCCGCCAAAGCCCGGTCGTGTTGTCGTGAGGAGAGGCAAAAGGAAGATCATCGGAATGGATGGAGTAGCCAATGAGCAAGACTTGACAAATCGGCGACCGAGGATCAAACATGACGAGCGATGATGAAGTAGCAGCATACACCACAAGAAGAAGCAGGACCACCCTACCTAAAGGGCGTCCGTTCCACGGAAGAACTCCATTTGCGAAAAAGAAGGGCAAGAAGATTGTGAACAGATAGCTAGCTAAGATCGATTGTATTTAAATCGTAGCCTTCATTTCTCGATTGTATTTCATGGGTACTTTTGAACTATCATGAATATTTTTGAATTTCATGGACACTCGATCTCGATCCCCTCCATCTCGATCGCTATCCCACCTCGCCAGATCCGGTCCCTCGCTTGAGCACCCCAGATCCACCGGCCGCCATGAAACCCCCGCACCTCGATTCCCTACTCAACCGCCGCCCCCGACCCCCGCACCCGCGCACCTCCCCGCTCCACCGGCATTACTGTTTGATGATATTTTTAAAAAATTATTACTGTCTTATAAAAAAATATTACTGTTATGATTTAAACAAGTTTGAACATATTTAAACACAAATAAGTATCAAACAACTTTTAAATGCTAAAAAATTTTGTGGAGCACAGGAGTCGAACCCAGACCTCTGGTGTGAGAACTGCTGCCGACTAGTCGAGCTAGTAGAGGGACTTGATGTGGATCAGTTACGGTGGTAGATAACCTGTTGGCTCGGCAGAAATCAAAAAAAAATACTAATGGCGCACCACGGTGAGGTGCGCCATTAGTATGGATGTACTATAGGCGCACGAAGGGTGGTGCGCCATTAGTATTGTGCCCGATCCCCCTTCCCTCTCCCCTTCACCCGATCCCCCTTCCTCTCCCCTCGCGATTCCTCTCCCTCCCTCCACCGCGCCGCCGCCGCTGCTGCCTGACCCACTGCACCGCAGCCGCCCCGCCCCGCCGCCTCCCTCTCCCTTCCTCCCCCTCGAGCCCGCGCCGTCCGCCCAAAACCTAACCCGGCGTCGTCGCCCGCGCCCGCTCCACCGCCGCCGCCCTGCCTCTCCGCCCTCTCCTCGCCCTCGCCCTCTCACTCCCTCGCCCTCTCCTCGCCTTCCCTCTCCCTCGCCCTCTCCCCGCCTTCCCTTGCCCTCGCCCTCTCCCTCCCTCGCCCTCTCCTCTCCCCCAGAGCCCAGAAAGCCTCGCCGCCGTCGCACCGTCCCGAACAACCACCTCTGCACATCGGTCACCGGCCGCGGGGAGACACCAGCGCTTCTTCTCGCTCGGGGCGCCGCTGCTCGTCAAGGTAATCCTCGATTTGCTCTTCTCTTCCCTTCCCTTCCCTTCCATTCCCTTCCCTTTGATTTTCTCATGCGCTTTGGCTTCCTTTGCTCACGCAGGTGCATGCGTCAGATGCCATCAACCTTTGATTTGCTGGCCGTGGCACAAGCAGCTCTGCCTGTACAAGGTTCAACCTGGTCCAAATTTACAAGGTTTGGTTTTTGAACAGAAACTAACATGCAATGTATTCGAAATGTTAGGAATATAGTATAATGCAAAAGCACGCCAACCAGCAATCAAACTAAACCGCGACAACCATTGGTGATTTTATCTGCTTGGTGTCCTCGTTGGCGCTAGGACCCTAGCAAGCAGCGTGCGTACGTGTCTGTGTTGTGCACGGAACTGACCGATGTCAGGGTGGGTTTCACTACGTTTCAATGGTTACGGTAGGCGAGCCACCTGCAATTTTGTGCATTCCATCCCTAAACACCACCACGCAATCAACTGTTGGAGTATGTCATTTCCCGTGCTGTTTGGAAAATGGCAAAATGGCAAAATGGCAAACCACTATTTAAAGCTGTCGTTTGGACGGCACACCAGTCTTGGAGGCGCTTTGCACATTTGGTCGAGCAGCTGGCGGCAAGATTAGACAACAGTCCTTCATGCCTGCAATTAGAAGTCAAAGTCGTCCACACAAGCAAGGATCCAAGTGTCATCACATACTGGATCTGAATGACATGCCACCGTCCAGACCACCATCGAGTAGCACACAAACACAGAGTCTGCATGAGTTCATGCTTTGCTCTGGTTTTGTGAAATCTCATCTCTTTTCTAGTGCCATGACTAGTCATGAATTTTATTTTACTTTCCCCACTTTATAACATTCAGAAATTGTTTACTAGCTCAAGCTTCTCCTTTGCACTTTATCACTTCAATCTGCTGCTACCTCAAGCTTCTCGTTTACACTTGTGCCAAGTAGCATTTTTCCTTGTATAATTATATGGTGGTTGGTGAGCTGCTACTTTTTCGTTGTAGAAGATCGCAGGTCGAGTGGGAGGGATCGATGCATTGACGACACCAAATCACTAGCAAGGCAGCTGCCTAGAATAATAGGTTGACTCACCTATATATACTACTATCTTGCATCTCTCTCTTGTTTCTTCTTCTACTACAATACAAAGAGAGTCATTTCAGTTACTTGTCTTAGTGTGTGGTGTGGCTGTTTATTGTTCAACACCAGCAGCTAGCTATATTTAGGTCGAAGAGAAACGACATGGCTCTCCAATTTTAAGTAATCTTGCATATGTTAGAAACTACATATATGGTCTCCGGTTTTCTTACCTCTACTCTAAAACACCAACGCATCAACAAAAGAAGATGGTATTTTGTTACGCTTTCAGTTCGTGTCAGCAGGGAGATATAATGTTTTACAATCTTTCTGGTTATATTGGAGTTAGGTTTTTTGAATATGAGTAGCAGTGACTTGGATATACCTTATGGAGTTGTAACAGTTCCTCTTGGTGCTTAGGTGCATTTTCTTTGTGTAACTTGGTTTAAAAATGTGATTTGGTCTTTTGTGGCATTTGGATGCCTAAATCCCATTTTCTTAATCATATTGCTTGGAAAATTTTGGTTATCTCCTCTCAGTGATGAAATAATTTATATGTACTGCATTTTTTCATAATTAGGTAATAACGTTGGTTACAGTTTTGGTAGTTCAAGCGGAATGTATCTCATTTTGTAGACAGATTATTTTCTGGAATATCATATATTCAAATTTGTAATGAATGATGGCTTCTACCTGAATTGGTAGACTCGTGGTGTTAGTTTGTTCTAAATACTGAGTAAGATAATTTTAACAACTGTAGAACATGTTGAGATTAGCAACCTTTTGTGACATCAACCAACAGTCCTGCCCTTGGGTTATCCTATTTTATTTTTTAATTACTAACTTAAGTTTGAGTAAACAGTGGCAGTGAAGTCCTCATAATAATCAGCGGATGTTAACTTTACGATGTCCCCGAAGTTAACTAAGATTGTGGTGCTAGTAGAGGCACATTGTGGCCTTTTCATCCATATGAAAGTAGAGGCACATTGTGGTGCTAGTTTGCTGGGTTTTTTCTCCGACCATCGTGTCGTGATGATTTTGCAGGTACCCCGAGAGGCCCTTGAGTTTGCCGGAATGTCGATTAACTTCCGTTCCGGCAAATTCGGGTACTCCATATGTCCTATTTTCAGCAAAGGTCATGCTGAAATTTTTCGTGAATTTTAGCATGACTTTGCTAAAAATAGGACATATGGGGTACTTGTGACTAATGCATGGGCCGGGGTATCGTAGTAGTTAATTAAGTAGGATCAAGTGCCCCGGCGTACTTGTGACTAATGCATGGCTTTTAGGGTGCCTCGGTGTCGATAAAAACCGAAATGATGAAAGCTTAGGCTTTTAGGGTGCCTCGGCGTCGAAAAACCCTCAATGATAAAAGCTGAGATTTTAGGATGCCTCGGTGTCGACAAACCCTAAATGATGAGACCATGATCTTGTTCGTTGACAATAACCAACTTTTGACCAAGCTTTGTTTCTATTTAGAGAGAAACATGGCCCACAACGATGAGGCCGGGGTTGGGCGGCAAGGCATTCAGGAGCTGTCCCGGAGATGGAGGAACAACCTCACTTGTATGAGGCCGCCGCCTTCCCACCGATCCCGAGACCACCGATGGTGCCGCCGAGGATGACCACACCGATGCCACCACCGATGGTGCCGCCGAGGATGCCACCATCGATGATGGCGGCGCGCGCGGATGGCAGCCAGCAGAAGAGGCAGCGGAAGGACGGTGCCGACCGTGCTCCGCACCCTCAAGGAGGAAGTTCTTGAAGTGGACTCCGACGGAATCCAACGGCGCCCGAACGAATAGTCAAGGGTACTCGCTTCAGCTCGGGTGCATTCTCCGAGCACCGTCTCGATCAACACCGAGAACACGAGGCATCCCGACCGAGGGAATTTGCGCAACCTCCTCTTCACGAAGCTGCACGAGCGATACAAGTTCCCGCTGCTTTCGAAAACACAAGCCTCAAAGGGAATAAAGTGAACAATGCTGCCCTCACGAAGATGAGCAAGGCCCTGTCTACTTGGAAAAGCAATGTGAAGAGAATGATCGAGAAAGGTGAGAGTTATGAGAAGATCAAGGAGAAAAATCCTTCGATCACGAAGATGACTACAACGACTTCAAGATCAATTGCTCGAGCACCGCAAACTCCCAATCAAGTGAGTGGGGAAACAAATGCGGAGCTGAACATAGGGGAACACACACTCGGTCCCGGCGGTTCTGAGTGGCGGAGCCTATATGGGACAAGGAGGAGGCGGACCGTGCGAGCAAGGCCTACCGCCCCTCTTCGATAAATACGGTGACAAGCGGACCAGGAACTTTGTCGGGCCCGGTACAAGAAGGACCGAAAACAAAGGAGCTTACCACGGATCCAAGACCAAAGCGGCTTGAGCTTGTTCAGTAAGGAATACACCCCGCGTAATTAGCTCCATATGGTTGCATTCTAATTAATGAAGCCAAATTTCTAAATGGTTCACATTCCTTCCGCAGCGATTGAAAGCGATGGCGCTGGGTCGACTCGAGCAACCCTTGGGACACCACTCTAAATAGGGGTTGAATGTAATGAAGAACAAGGATAAGCTCGATGAAGCGACGCGTCGGTGGTGTGTGGCGGCAAAGGCTTGTCGACAAAATGGGGTCATACTATACGGCTGGTGTGCGGAAGGAGAAAAAGACCAGCTCGGAAAGCCGGTAGCGAGAGGTTCAAGAACTCAAGGCACAGGTGGCGCGGATTCGGAGATTGTCCAAGAGCAAGTGGAACAACGACTCGGGCGGCGATCACCGCCCTTGTGCCTACCTTGATCTCGGGGTTGAGTCGTGGATTGCGGCGCCAACAGGGCCGCCCGATTCCTAGCTTCACGGCTAGCAACTTCGCATAATGCGATGGCGGGGCCATTGGTGCCTCCGGCGAGGCGGCATTGGTGTCTCCGACGCCGCACGGGAGCTTAATGCACCGGGTGTACGCCGGCGGCACCTCTGCGACAAGCGGCCCCTCCGTCAATCTGCACGCCGCCGTTGGCGGTGCTCTACATTAGCCGAGCTCGGCGCCATCATCACGGTAACTAATTAAGCCTCTCTCGCCGAGGACTTCATCTCCTTGCCTTTGTTGGGCATCCCCGGCGCCCTACATGTTTCGCAGGCGCCGCCGACGTTCCGTGCACTCTCCTCCACTTCGTGAACAACGAGTTGGTCGATGTCGCCAAGGGCAAAATAATTCAACCGGCAACCCTTGTTCCACGGTACCGGATGCCACCAACTTGTTTAGGGTTCAACTGGTTGGTGCTGCCAGGCTGCGGCGAGTTGTTACCTCGAATCGACCCGTCGGGGCCTACGATGATGACGTGATGACCCTCGGCGCATGCTTGAGCTGGCCCTCGCTTTGGCGAAGAGCCAGATTCGTTTGAGGCGGGGACACCACCCAAAGACAACACCGCCCGTCGTGCGGCGCCAAGTCGGCCCCATGGCAAGACCGCCCAAGCGGTGCGGACATCCCTATGCCATTGGATCCAAACATGCATATGGCACAGGATCGAAACGACGACGACGACGGCGATGATACATTTGGCAGCGTCGATCAAGACTTTGCCGATCATGGGTGCGATGGCGACTTCATGGGGCCTCCTTCTCAAGAACCAAACCCAACAAAAGGCGTGTGCGATCTAGCTCGTGCAGCGGAGAAGCCAAGTTGCAACAGCGCCGTCGGCGTTCAGCTCTCGGAGGCGCCTCCACCTGCCGACTTCACCGAGCCTCGGATAGGCGAGGTGCGAAATATATCAGCCCCAACACACTCAAGAAGGCGGTGCTGTGAGCAAAACTCGGTCCCATTACGGGAGAAGAAGAAGGCACGCAAAAGAAAGACTAAGAAGGGTGCGAGCCAGCCGGCACAGAGTACGATCCGTGCTCGGGGCGGGCCACCTTCACCGCAGGATATCTCGAGGAGGGTGCATGTGGCGGGTAGGGCGATGCTACCGACAAATATGCTCAATTCTGCAACCGGTGCTATCGGAGTCTCGCATGGCGGTGTTCTTTCTTTGGAGAAGCGGCGTCTCGGGGAGAAGGATGTGGCATACCCGGTTTTGCGGCCAAGGTGCGGAGGGCAAGGGCTTTGTGGATAACTCCATCGGGCGTCGATCGTCCTGCGTTTTGATGACATCCACGCTATGTTGAACCTTCATCCGCTGCACTACACCTTCGTTCGGCTATTTTCGCTGAGTATGGAGATGCGGATCATTCGCGACAAGACCCGGACATCGTGATAGTCGACCCCTTCTACATGCGTGCCAAGATCTTGGGCAGCGCTGGGGACCGCAAGTCGCGAGTTCTTACCTCGAAGGCGTCATTCGCAAACCAAGATAAGGATAACTTCCTCGTGCCTTACTTTCCGAGTAAGTCCTTCCCTCAACCGCCCGTAACATATGAATTCTTACATTTCGATCGTTTTCTTTTAACATTCCGTGTTTTCTGCGGTGACACACGTTGCACGCTCATCCTCCTAAGCCCCAAATATTCCATGACCACGTATTTCGACCCGGACCGTCGATTGAACGTAGACTACACAAATGTCAAGAAGGTTCTTGATGATGTTCTCCCGGCTCGCCAAATCTGGAGGCACCTTCACCAGGCCTATTCGTAAATCGGCAAGCACGTGTTCTCCCCAATCGACGTTCGCTGCGTCAAGCAGCCGCTGGCGATCGGAAGGGTGCCTACTCGCCATCCATCACATGCGGCGATCGTGCGTGACCATCATCAACTTCGCTACCAAGTAAACTCCAAGATTGGGCGCGGCGTGTCGGCAATCCAGACGCGGACATCGGACAAGAATTCTTCGCATCCGATCGGAGTTTGCGGAAATCATCCATCAAGATGTCGCCGTACCTCGGGCAGTTCTACCTCGAAATCAACCGTCCAACAAAGTGACATCGACACAATGCTACAAATGCAGGATGACAACGCCCGTTCTTTCATGACTCCCACGATAGGCGGCGGCTTCATCCACGCTCGATCCCTTGAGTCGAGTTGTCTAGTTCGAAACATCGATTGGCTCATGTTGTAATTAAACTTTAATGAACTTGTAGTATGTCTCTTTGGTTTGAGAGTCGTTCAACTTAGATGTAATCGATGCTATTAATGTCTTGCTTTTCTCTTCCGATCGTTCGTTGCATACTTATATATTGCTTATGTATTGTCTCGTGAATTGGTACTAACGTTTCATTTGGCTAGTGCATAGCGATGCCGGCGTATGTCGTGTACAAGGGTAAGGTTCCGGAGTCTCGATGGTGGGAGGAGTGTCGGAGACAGGTTCACCGATTCAGCGATTCTGATTACAAAGGGTACACCACTAGGGCCGAGGCGAATCTAGATCGCCCGCTATCTAGCGGGAGAGGGAGGGAGCGTTGGAGGAACCGGATGAAGACGAGTTTCATCGTGATGATGCTCATCGTGATGACCGCAGCTCTCTTCTATGTGATGGTAGTTTAGATGATCGATATCGACTTGTAATGTGAAGACAAACTCGCTACTCGCGGTCTCGAGACTTGTAATATAATGCTCTATCTTTGTTCGGTCTTTTCAATTGGAGACTAATATGATGAATTGTATTAGGAGACTAATATGATGAATTGTATTCAAAGACTATCTTCTATTGTATTCGTGAATCTGTTGTTGATGTGTGCTGTCTATATTTTGTCAAATTATACATTTTGTAACCTGTGCAAAAACAGAAAATAAAAAAAAAAAAAACCTAATATTCATACTAATGGCGCATCACATGATAAAGTGTGTCATTAGTATGACAAAGCATACTAATGGCGCATCACTGGTCGGTGCGCCATTAGTATGCCATGGTTACTAATGGCGCATCTCGTGGTGATGCGCCATTAGTATGCCAAAGCACACAGGCCCGGGAGGCATACTAATGGCGCATCGTAGCCTATACTAATGGCGCACGGTGGTACGCCATTAGTATACCAGATACTAATGGCGCACCAGTGCGCCATTAGTAAAATACTAATGGCGTGCTAGTAATGGCGCACCAGTGATGCGCCATTAATGGCCAAATTAGGTGCGCCATTAGTAGCGGTTTTTCTAGTAGTGGCCACCACCGCCACCAGACCAGGACGAGGACAACCGCACGCAGCCCGCCGCCCGCACCCATCACGCCTGGATCCAGCCGCCAGCCTTCACCACGCGGCCGTGCACCACCAGGACGTGGCCCGTCGCACCACCACCGCACCCGCGCGCCACCACCAGCGCCTTGGCGACGCCACGGAGGAGAGCCCACCGGAGCGCCACCACCCGGTCCGGGCTGTCGGCCCGCGCCGGCCTCCCCGCACGAAAGGACGAAAGGGCCCGGTGGGCAGCGGCGAGGGCCGCCCGCCCGCCCTCTGGCGACGGCGAGGGAGGAGGAGGCGGGAGGAGGGGGGCGCTGGCGGCGGTGGTTAGGTCGCCCTCCCTGTCGCCCGCGGGAGCGACGCGGGAGGGGATATTCAGAATCTATTCACTTGAGTCCATAGAGGAAGCACTATCACGGATACTGATGTTGTTGTTAATTTTGATAAGTCCAGTAAAACTAAACTTTGGCATATGCGCTTTGTTCATATGAGTAAACTTGGCATGACGGAGTTGACCAAGAGAGAATTTCTGGATGGTTGCAACGTGAGTGAGTTGAAGTGTTGTGAGCACTACATTTTTGGTAGGCACCTGAGGGTAAAATGCACGCATTGCATTTTCGGTAAGCACATGAGGGTAAAATTCAATGTACATGTTGATTTGTGGGGACCTTCCCGTAAACCCTCTCTAGCTATTGCTCGTTATATATGCTTACAATTATTGATGATTACTCCAGAAAAGAAAAGTGTCGCATTACTTTCTGAAACATAAATATGATGTTTTCAATGCCTTTAAAGAATGGAAAGTTATGGTACAAAGGCAAACTGAGAGGAAGGTAAAAATAACTCATACTGACAATGGTATGGAACTCCAGCCAAAAGCTTTTAACGGTTATCGTAGAAACTTAGGCATCATCAGGCACGACACTATACCGTACACTCCTCAACTGAATGATGAGGCTGAATGCATAAACAAGACCATCATCTCCAGGGCTCGCTTCATGTTGTCCAACCCTCGTATGGGCAAACGTTTTGAGAAAAGTCCACATTACAACCCTGAACTAACTACTCGGTTTAGAATTCAACCCTGAACTTCAAAACCGGTCATCCTACACCCCAAACTAATCACACGGTCTAGAAATCAACCCCGCTCATGGTTGTGAGTTGTGACTAAGTCAGGTGGTTTTGACGGAGCTGACCACTAACTGGGCAGTGCCAAGTCAGCAAAGAATACCATGCATAATTAGGAAAAATTATAGCCACAAGGGCTGGCTCCTTTCTCTCTCATTCCCGACACCGAACCCGAGCCCAAACAGCAGGGCAAATTTGACAAATTTGACCTATAGACGAAATTAAATCATAGAATAAACCGTCCAGTGAAACTATTTCACGCGGCTAACCCGTGGCGCCTAGCTCGGGCGCTACACTAGTGGTCTGCGCACAGGAGCTAGGCGCTGCACTAGTGCAACGCCTAGAGCTAGGCGCTATCTTGTATAGTGTGGCGCTGGCTCTCGACGCCGCATTGCGACTTAGTAATTTTCGATCATACGTGCGCGCTGGCTGTGTAGCGCTATCTATGAGGCGTTGCGCGATGTAGTGTGCGCCGCCGTGTCGGGTGTCACACAAAAGGTCAGCCGCGTGAAATAGTTTCACGGATAGTTCATTCTATGATTTGATTTCATCTATAGGTCAAATTTGTCAAATTTGCCAAACAGCACCGCCCCATCCCCGTCACCCAGCCGCCTACGACTCTGATCGCCGCCAGCGACCGACGCTGTGCACCTTCAGCAGAGCATGGGTGCTTGTTTGCCGAGGATCCAGGATCGGGACCCATGGCCACCCACCTCTCATGCACCGGGAGGCTGAGGAACAGGGCCTAGGTCGTGCGTGCTCGTGTGGTGACGGTGCTCGCTCTGGATTAGGGCGCAATGGCTGCAGGGGAGGGGGGCTGGCCATGATTTTTTAAATCCCTAGTTGCCATTCTTGTTGACTTGGCTTAGTCAAAACCGTGAGGAGGGTTGATTTCTAGACCGTACGGTTAGTTTGACGTGTAGGATGCCCGGTTTTGAAGTTCGGGGTTGAGTTCTAAACTGAACGGTTAGTTCAAGGTCGAAACTGAACCCAACCGGTGTCCCCCCTCCCTCCCTCCCCCCGCGTCGCTGCCGCGAGCGACGGGGGGAAACACTAGCCGCCGCCGCCGCCCCTACCTTCAACTCCTCCTCCTCTCTCCTCGCCGCCGCCGGAGCTCGCAGGCGGGCAAAGCCCGGCCGGCAGCGGCGGCGGCGGGCCTCTCTCCTCTTCGAGCGGTGGTGGGCGGCGCGGGACGGCCCCTTCGTTCCGGGACGCGGCGCTTTGTGGGGCGTAACGGCGCTGGTGGCTGTTGCTCCGGCGTGGAGGGTTGTGTGTGTGTGTTGCCGGCGGTGTTGCTCGTCGTGGCGGCCGAGGCGGCGCGGACCTGACTGCGACGGGGCTCCAAATCGGCCTTCAGATCTGGCGGCTCCTTCCTGGCAGGCGGCGCGGGGGGCTGGCCATGACCTCACGAGGTCGTGGCTCGGGGCGTGGTCCGCGGCAGCGTGCGGCCTGCTCCTGCAGCGGCGCGGCGGTGTGGGTCATTGGTGGCTGGGCGCTTTGGAGGCCCTCTTTGGCTGCAGGATTCGGACGGTCCGGCGACCCTCGCCGCGGTGGACGGGGTGGCCGCTGCTACGCCGCATCGGGCTGGCTGGAGGCCATGGCAGGGCGTCAGAGGTGACGTCTGGGAAGGTTGCAGGAGGGATGGGTGGGCTCTCTACCCGTCACCGGTGCAGGGGGCGCCGGTCCGGACATGCTCCGCTCCTCTCCTCCCCATTACCCATGCCTAGTGCTTCCGGGTTCGTTGTGTTTGGGGCAGGCTGGTCACCGGCGGCTCTGTCCGTGCTAGGGATCGGTCGGTTGTTTCCAAGCCTGTTCCTTTGTCGGTCTCTAGAGTGTCGGGATGCAGGGCGGCGGCCTTGGTGGTGGGAGCAGCGTGCTCGTGGGCGGAGCTCGCGGCTCAGGTGCGGGCTAGTCTCCATGGTCGCATGGGCGGCATGGCGACTGGTGCTTGTTGATCGGTGGCGGTGATGCGGCTCTGTCCCCAGGACTGTCCGTAACCTGTTCGGAGGCGGAGTTGTTGACCTGGATGAAAATCCTGCCTAGCATGTCCAGGCCGATGGAGGCGGCGCCTGAGGACGTCGGCATCTTCTTGAAGACTCCGTTGCGGTTGCTCCATGTCCTCCAAGGTACCCCGGATGAAAATCTTGATCCTCTGGATCGGGTGGTGGCGGCACTCCGGTGGCGTATCCTTCTTAAAGGCACCGCCTTGGGGTTCATGGATCGACGGCTTGCAGCTTGGTCTCTTTGTGGCTTGTTTCCGGTTGAGTTCTCCCTCGACTTCCTAGTGTGCCTAGTGTGTATCTTTGTTGTCTTGGAATTGTTTGGGGAAGTGTTGGCTGCGTCTTAGCACCTATGTATCTTGCCTTAGGTGCGTGTCGTGTTGTGTGTTGTATCGCTCGTTGTAAGTGGTTGGTGCTTTATATATAAAACGGGGCAAAAGCCTTTTTCGGTAAAGCAGCCTCCACCGCCCACTACCAAATCAACAGGTTTTCATCCATTCCACTTAACAAGAAAACACTCATTCCGGTACGGTCTGCTGCAGGCTATATATGGGTATAGAAATGTTTAAAGTCCAAGGAGGAGTTAAAAAAATAAAACAAAAAACCGAAAAAAGACTAAAGTTGAAAGAAAAAAAAGGGATGGAAAAGGGGGAAAACAGAAGATAAAATTAAAGGCAAAAGCAACAGGAAAAAAGAAAAAGAAGAAGACAAAATAAGAAGGAAACAGGGAAATGGATCAATCAAGACCATAGAGTTTCAAAGTCAGACCCATGACCGAATCCGTCAAGCTCACGGTTCACCCATCCGACCGCGGTTCGCTTCGTTTGATCACAGTTCATTAGTGTATACAATGTTCTAACTTCAGTATCAACCTAATACCAAAGACAGCCATCATGCGAGAAATGAAATTATGTAGAACACATTCTAGTAGGTAAGATAAGTCACCAATCATACCTTCAAATAAATTATATAATTCCATTTCATATCCAGTGTGACCATCTTATTGCAAGAGCTGTCAAGAACAAAAATACTGAATATCCCGTCATTATGTACCATTCCTGAACTAGCCAACAGCAATTTACAGATACAACGCCTTTTTGTCCAAATGTAGCGATGGCAAAACCTGGCATTCCTCCTTTCTTCCACGTCATAGCTGGTACTGTTACTTCCCTTGTCCCATCAGGATGGGTGTGGTCTGAGAAGCTATCAGCATGAGCACTAAATATAATCCTGTGGAAAGAAAAATGAGAGAAGGCCTTCAAGTACCACCTTGAGGAACAGACTCAATAAGAATTTGTGTGTACAAGAATTTCTTTTACCAAAGTATCACACACGGTCAAAATTGCAGCAAGCAAAAGTGCAACAAAAGGACCATCATTAACATGTCTAAGTAATTCAATTCACAGCTATACATTTGCCAAAATATGCGGTATATGGAGGACTAACCTTGGTTTAAGCGCTTGAAGAATATATTGTGTTGAATTTGCCGGGAGAGTACCATCAACTCCGCTGCAGGGTCCAATTAGCACGTCAGAATATAAACATCACACCAATAATAAAGGCAACACAGAGATACACAAATGCACATTTTACGCCATTTAATGTTCCAAAATTCAAGTTACGCAATATTAAAAAAAACATCGTCTTCTAGGCATAGCCGGTCCCAAGCCCGGGTAAAGGAGGAGGGTTGTGATAGGCTTGGCGAGCCAACGTAAAAAATAGCCAGTCCCACAGGTATGAAACCCATTTGAGCGAGAGTAGTATTAGGATGGGTGACCTCCTGGGAAGTCCCCGTGAAAGGGTTTCATATCTAAGGGTTGTGATAGGCTTGGCGAGCCAACATAAAAACTAGCCAGTCTTTTGGGTATGAAACCCATTTGGGCGAGAGTAATACTAGAATGGGTGACCTCCTGGGAAGTCCTCGTGAAAGGGTTTCATATCTAGCCTACCCCAACTTGTTTGGGATAAAAGACTTCGTAAGTTTCGTAAGGCAAATTGCCGTCTGTCCACTCCCTCATCGGCCAGGTCAAGGAGGAAGCTGCCCTTTGGGCTAGAGCTGGACCAGCTGGCCTGTGTGCCATACTGCCGAGGACCTGGGATGTGCATTAGTTTCTTTCTTGTGCTCCGCAACCTACTACCTCCTAGGAGGATTGTAACAACAAACTCTCTCTTTTCAATGCAATGAAACGCAAAGGCTGCGTTTTCTTGGAAAAAAAAAACCATCAACAAGTAAAGCTCACATGCAATTGCTAAATATCCGCAGAGATGTATTAGCATTGGTATGGAGCAGGAGTTATGACTCAACAAAAAAGTATGTTCACAATACACTCTATACAAGATTTACCTTTGCTTTGAACTCGGGGAAACCAAAGGATGATCTGAGACAGTTCCATCTGGAATCATGGGAACACCAGTGACTCCTGTGTCAGACTTTTGGGACTTATGTAGTGGAATGTGGAGCAAAAGGACAGGACCTGATCCCGATGTCATGCTGTTTTGCCTCCAACTATGGGCACCGACACCTTGTCCGTTTTCACTTCCCGAAGGAGAATGTTCTCCCCCATTTAACCTTTTCTTTTGGAAATGATGGCTTTCCTTCTCCATAACCTTCTCAACACTGAACCGCAACGTGTTGTCACCACAGAGCAGTGCCACCGCATTTAGAGACACAAAACTGGTATTACTAATCTCAAAAGCGCCACAGCCACTTGAATCTAATCCTGGCAAATGCTTGGCCATACGGTGCACCAATTTACCATCCAAACTCGAACATCCGCCAACATCTTTATCACCTAACACGATATGAAGAGGAAGGGAAGAGTACTGCCCCAATATTCCCTCAAACTGTTCAAGAACAGCTATCCATTTGCTCTCGTTATGCTCTGAACCCCTTGCTGAGATGTCCCCAAGGACTATGATCATATCTGGATTCGTTGTTTGAATAGATTTCTGACGAAGACATAAACATAGCAAATTAATATTAACCATAAGTGTGTAACATATCCAAAAAAAGAGCTCATAACTGACATTACTTAGCTTTACACTTGCCAATAAGAGATGTATCTTCTATCAGGTACAGTAATATTTTATACGACTGAAGTGAAAATAGCTTCCAGTGTATTTACCATTACCAATTGCCTGAACCACGTGAATAGGTTTGAAAAGACCCAATTTCCTGAAATTCAGCCTATATAATAGTCTACAAATGGCATATACTTCAGGAATTCGTGGATACTTAATAAGCATACACTCCAAAGAACTCAAAAACTCGGAAGAAATTTTGGGTTCTCCCGCATCTGAATCTGATAACTTACAGTGAATAGCTTGGACGTGACGTGGTCCCGGAAGAAGCGGTCGGCGTAGGTGGCGTCGGACCCGAGGAGCATCAGGTCGGCGACCATCATCGCCCTGAGGTCTCCGGCGGCGAGGTCGGGGGCGGGCGAGCCGCCGGAGCAGGAGGGCGTGGAGAGCCAGTCCTCGAAGGCGAGCAGGGCGGCGACGAGGACGAGCGGCAGCCACGGGTTGGGCCACGCCGCCATCGCCGGCGAGGCCGGGATAACGCGAGGAGAGCGAGGGCGAGGTCAGTCGCTCTGGGGCTTCGGTATGGTCGTCGCCGGCCATGACGCGGCTATTTTCCTTGTTTATTTCTCGCGGCGAGTTTTGACCGGCGGTAATTGGCCATGACAGGTTCTTCCCCTGGGTTTTTATCTTCTTCTCCCAGCCATTCGATCGAACATTCAACGGCTTAGAGCATCTTCAACAAGCGCGCTAAAAACTATTTTGCTGCGCGCGCTTCCCTGGTTTTCTTGCAGCCCGCAACGCATTTCCGGCAATGCCGCTTAAAACGCAGCGCATATCGCGATATCCAGGTTTTCGAGCGATATATAGTTCTACTACGTCCACATAGCCTGCTTTTATGATACAAAATAAAACTGACTTCTCCAACGATATATAATTCTACTACGTCCACATAGCCTGCTTCTACGATACAAAATAAAACTGGCTTCTCCAACGATATATAGTTCTAATACTACTCGTTCTCGACTCGAGACTCGCCTCGGTGATGTCCTCCTCCGATGTACGAGCATAGGCGTCAAGGAACCGCTTCGTTGGAGTCGAGATGACGCATCTCCTAGCGCCATGTTGTATTTAGCGACCGCCTTCCGTGTTCGCTTGTCCTCGCGATAGGCGGCTCGCGCCTTCCTCCTCTCCTCCCTCTCTCCCCTTCTCTCGGCGAAGAACTGTTCTTCGTTGATGATGTCTTGCGGGAAGCGTTGCCTCCACACCGCCATGGCTTCCTCGTCCATCTCGGCGAGCTAAGACGACGCTCCGCCTCCGGTGTTTGCGAAGATCCTCGTCGGTGGTAAGCCGCGGAAAGGCACCAACTCTCGTGTCCGCCCGCGTCGACACGTCGGTGAAGTTCATGCCCCAACGTGACCGGCGGGCGCCACGCCGCAGCGTCGTATCTTGTAGCGCTATCTGGCGGTGTCGAAGGTTCCGAGGCGGCGCACGCCGCCGCCGATCGAATTAAGGCGGAGTAGGTGCCGGACGGCGACGACGCGACGCCGGTAGCTGAACCTCCCGCGGCAAGGCGGCATGGTGGCGCGGTGGTGGCGGCTCGGGCGAGGAGGAAAGCGATGGAGAGAGCGAGAGAGCGGAGATGGCGCTGCAGTTTTATAGGCGCTGCGAAGTGGCGCGCCAAATCTTCTGTGAGTTGCCGCCTTTTCAGCCAAGACGCGTTAATCGTTTCAGCAGCTTGTTTTCGCCACCACTGGGCCGCTGAAATCGATCGGCGCATGCTAAAAAGCACTTTTACCACGCGGGCGCGTCTTCTAGCACGCCTGTTGGAGATGCTCTTAGATCAGTAGCTGCGTTGAACGCTCCAGCTTTGTCCAAAGAATTTGCAATTTTTATTTCTGCATCTACCAAATTGTGTGGTATCAACTCTCGTGTTGTATATGAAAATACACAACTCTACGTCCAAGATTTATTAACAGAATGGTAAACAACAATTGGTTAGATGATTAGGCCTAGTTTGGCAACACAGTTTATCTAAAACAGTAGTATTACAAAACCTCGGTATTCCAACGCGTGGATGTTGAAAACTTCAGTATCAGTTTCTCAAAAAAAATACTTCAGTATCTAAAAACCGCAGTTTTTCGTGGCTTTAGCAAAACCACTGAGGCGTTTGCCAAATCGTTTTTTTCTCGGTTTTTGTCCAATTGTCACCTGTTGTTAGGTTGCATGGATAACCCTGAAGATATCAAGCTGAACCGAACTCAGCTACACGATCTAACCAGTTTGTGCTCACGACTGATGTATGAATGCAGTGTTGTGTAGAGAAATTGACGAGATCAATGACAGAGTAGGCGTACAAGGGTGCGTGCCTTCCTTCCCATGTGTCGAGCTTGAATTGTTTATTCATAGCTACAGAGAAATGCCCCGCAAAAAAAGCTAAAGATAAATGAAGTACTATAATCACACTGGTTGACAGCCGGAAAGATGGAGTTGAGAGACCGACGAGAGCAGCCGTTTCTCAGTTTTAAAAAAGCGGTCCGGACCACTTTTTCTAATACTATGAAAAAACCATGGTTTTGGAGATACTGCGGTTTTGTAAAGTGGAGTAGTTGTTGACCCAAACGCATCAAAGTATTTTTAACCATGGTTTCTAAAAATACTATGGTATTTTTCTAAAACTTCAAAAATACTGTGGTGCCAAACGCAATCTTAGAGATGTGATTGGTTATATGTGGGTTATCTTCTGGTGCTTTGGCTTGTCAAAGGCGGTGGTTACGACAAGTCTAAGGTCGAGTTTGACCTAGTCGGTGGTTCTTCTGTTTCACTTTTTGTGTTCGCGATATTCTTCCCTGATGATATAATACAAAACAACGGTTCGACGATATGCCTTGCAAGGTTTGTCCACATGCACATTGATTGAGTGATCTTAGATCCTCACCTATTAAGGTGAGTAACTCACGTGGCTTTTTAAAACCTACTCCCTCCGTTCCTAAATATTTGTCTTTCTAGCCATCTCAAATGGACTATAACATACGGATGTATGTAAACACGTTTTAAAGTGTAGATTCATTCATTTTGCTCCGTATGTAGTCACTTGTTGAAATCTCTAGAAAGACAACTATTTAGGAACGGAGGGAGTATAAGATTAGTCTTGTGCATGTTTTTCATAGTAGGCTTGAGAAAAAAGTGAAAATATAAAAGATGAAGCTAGAGGCAACGACTTCAAACAACTTCGGTGTAGCTTTTAATTGTCTCAGTGATCTTCCCGTATTTGTGTGTGCTTAGTTTTTTTTTTACTTCTATTTGGTGTAATTTGTTTATTTAATGAATAAAGTCATATTGTTACCTTGAAAAGATATTACAAATTATATGCATGATGCATTTGTGGTGGACATGCAATTTGATTCTCTAATCTGGGGCTGCTATTCAGAAAGAGGGTTCACTAAATTAATTTTGAGAATTAATGAAACCATATATTAACCTAAATGATAAATGCCATACGTATGGCACGAAGTAACACCGCTCTGATATTTTTACAACTAAAATTGTCATCTGAAAAATAATAAAACCCAACTGAAACTTGGCATCTAAAGAGAAAGTTGACATGCTTCACAATTAAAGTTGTCATCTTCGGGTAACTAAAGTTGCCACCAACAATCGTAAAGGCGGAATTGTGTCGTGCCATATGTGTGGCAATTATCGGGGTCCACTGTTCCAAGATGGACTATGTCATGGAAATCGTGACGTGGGACTTTTTTGTGCTTATACTTCAGATATCTTCAAATCAACAGTGTTACGTAATATAGTTAGAACCCTTTATTAGTTTTCTGTTAGTAGTAACATACATTAGCCTGACAAGATCGAGCTGCGATCTCAACCTGTCAATGGTGGCTCCAAATCTTTCCTGGCCCTTTAGCAGTTAATTAAGCTACATCATACATACAAGTACAACTACAAGGCCGCATGCAGCTACGAGGAGGGCTCGGCGGAGCCGCCGTGCCTCTGCGGCGACCCCGGCTTGTCGTGGCCGATCCGCGCGGACATCGAGTAGCAGTTCCTCATCCTGCCGCCGCCGGCCTCCACCTCGACGGCGAACACGCCCCAGACCGGCCGGTGGTCGGAGAACCTGGACTCGCCCCGCAGGTACTGCAGCTGCTCGATGCCCTCGCCGTGCCACAGTATCCGGTCGCACCTACGCTGGCATGCAAGTCCTCAGCAACAATCTTTTACAACCGCGGGCGGCGTTCGCCGGGAGTACGTACCATGCCGGCGTTCGCCGCTTCTTCTTGGACTTGACCGTCTCGCCGGCGTACGCGTCGGAGTTCTGCGTGTACTTGTACGTCGGCGCGAAGCTGATCTTGCCCTCCTTCCAGCCACCGAACACCCTCCCCGCCTCCCTCTCGATCATCAGCTGCAATGCAACGAAGCCGGCCATTGAGTCAGAGATAGGCGTGCAGTTTCTGAAGAAAATTTGCAGTTCATAGTTCAGACGGTACCTGGTCCTTCTCCAGCAGAGCGTCCCAGTCGTTCTCCTCCAGCAGCGTCCTCGTCTCCTCGTAGCTCAGGGAGACCCGGTAGTTCAGGTCCCCGAGCCAGATCATCTTGCTGTTGCGCATCAATCAATGGAAGAATTTTAGCTTGTCAGAGCCAGATTAATGGTGAAGATTGTCAACGAGATAGCTAGGAACGTACTCGTGCTCGAGGATCCGCTCGGGGAGGACGCGCTGGTGGGCGGCGGAGGACTTGCAGACGCGGGGGAAGTGCGCGCTCTTGAGGATCTCGGCGACGTCGGCGTTCCTCCGGACCTCGTCGCCCTCCTTCTCGCCGGAGGCCAGGTGGCTGCACACGAAGCAGAGGCTGGTGTGGTGCAGCGTCATGCTCATGGCGATGCAGCCCTTGTTGCCCAGCCAGCGCATGATGCCCCGGCCGACGCAGTCCACCCGGAGGTGGCCTACGTACTCCACCAGCTCCTTCTTCACCCACACCGACAGGAACAGCCCCACCATCTGCTTGCTCGCGATCAGGCAGTAGCTCATGCCGCCGCCGTCCGCCGCTGTCGGCTCGCACTGCCCCGGTGATCCGGCGGCGCCGTCGTCGTCCCAGCCGCCGGCCGACGTCGACGTCGACGTCGCCTCGGCGGCCGTGCTCGCGGGGGGCGTCTCGGTCGCGCGGTACACGGACTCGCGCACCTCCGTGGCGCGGCGCCGCTGCAGGGACGCCTCCGCGGAGCAGTTGCAGGTCTTGACGAGCGCGCTGTCGACGCGGTAGCTGTTGCTGAGGAGCTTGAGCGACGGCGTCTGGAAGAAGAGGCTGCCGCTGGAGGACCTGGTGGCCATGGCGTCGCGCCGGCGGTTCTGCTGCCGGGAGGCGTCGGCGGGGCCTGGCTCCGGCGGCTGCGTCGGCGGCTCGTCGCTGTCCGGCTGCTCTTGCGGATGGTTGAGCGCCTGGTGGATGAGCGCCAGCCACCTCGCCGCCGGCTCGTTGTCCTCCAGCACCAGCACGTTGCCGGCGGTCAGGGGAACGATCTCCTGAAACCTACTCATACAGCGTCGGTCAGAACCCCACATACGCCATGATGGAAGATGGCAAAGCGATGATACATACATCGCCATTGCACCATCAAGCTCACAAATCAATACACACGAACACGAGGAAGTGCCATGGCGCGCATTATTACCCTAAGACGTAAATGTCGGAGGACTCGTCCACCTGCAGGAAGTCCTGCAGGTTAAGCCCGTCGTTCGGGTTCTTCCCTCCCACGTTCCACGTACCAACGAACACCCTGCGTGCAATATTTCCATGTGGTGAATTCTCACAAACATCTTGAATAGAAATATATTTATCCAGGCCAAGATTCAGAGATCAGATCAACAAACTGAGGACTGTCGAAGAGTCAATCCAACTCTACCTGTATTTGCAGGTGTCGTCATTCTGCTTCTTGGGCGAGTCGACGCAGTTCAGGCTCGCGCTCTTGAACCGCACGCGTGCTGCACGACTGTGCGGCGAATCTGCAAATGAATGTTGGTTACGTTTGTATCGAAAAGTTGCAAGGTGGTAAGGCGGGAAGGAAGAAGGAAATGCAGAATGGATCTAAATGGGGAACTGATTTCTAACCTGGACCGCCGAAACTCTTCCCTTTCTTGCCGAAGATGTTGGACATGGTGATGATGCGCTGGGAGCAGCAAGACAATGCCAAATCAGAGAAGCGCTTCCTTGTCGCGATCGAGGTCGAGATCGATCTTACCTTTCTTTTCGATCGTCGCGGGTCACGTCGTCCGGTGTGTGAGGACGCGAGACGTCGACCATGGCTTGGCCGGCATTCTAACGGCGTACGTGGCTGGCTACGGCATTGCTGCCGCTTTGATCGAGGAGAGAGGATGTCGTGGAGGGAAAATTTTGGTTCCTCGGAGCGGGAGAGGATCGTGGCGAGGCTGGGGGCGGGGGAAACGGGGAGGAAAAACTGGGTGGTAGGGAGGGGCTCGTGTGATCGCGGCTGCAGCAAACCGCCGGGCATGCAGGGTGTTGGTGCTCGTCGCTCAACTGCCTAGCTACCGGACACCTGTTTTTCTCCTCTCTTTTTTTCGAGAGAGAAGAAACAGCCGTGATAAACGGTTTTTGCTTTGGCGTTTTTACAATCTGATGATGATGAAAAACACACCTACTCCAGCGGTCAATTAATTTGGATTTGAAGGAGTTATTTTTTTTCGGTTAAATCAGAGAGCTTTATTAAGATAAACACATTTCTACGACAACCAACCAGTAGGCTGGTAACTTTTACTCCCTCCGTTCGGAATTACTTGTCTCGGAAATGGATGTATTAAATACATCCATTTCCGAGACAAGTAATTCCGAATGGAGGGAGTAGAAAGCTAGGAGTTTCATCAAGGGTTTGTTTAGGACACATCTAAATGTGACATAACTATGTCACATCTAAACTGATTTTCACTCTGTTTGTGGTCTATTATTTTGTCTTAGTTTTTTTTTATTTCTTGTTGCTGCATTATATATTTGTGGGAGGTCAGATGTGACATTCTTAAAAAACATCTAGATATGAATTAGACAAACTATTTCATCAAAGCCAGCTCTCGGTCATATTCAACGTGCATGCATGTTTTGCACAGAGATGCACCGGAAGGTTCGCTGACCTGTTTACGTGCTGAATAACAAAAGAAGAAAAAATATTACTGAGCTCTCCTATTTCTAAAAGAATGAGAGCCACAATTGAACAAGAATTGTGGCGAGTATTCCAGAGTGTCACCAACTCCATGCAGTCTACTTCCATTATCACATGAGAGAACCCTGAAAGAGTAGCAGAACAAACTCCATCTCGCAGAGAAAATGCCTCGATGATCAAGGCGTTCAAGATCCCCAAGTATGGCTTGCACCATGAACCAAGCAACATCGAAGACGAGCGGGCCACCCTCATGCGCCACCCCTGCCATTTGCAAAGTTTAAAGCACCATATGTGGTAATCTTAACAGTACCATCGTCGGGGGTTGCCAGCCGAACCCCGGCAGTACCGTCGCTGCCTTGCGTGAAAGTTGAAGGAAAGCAATCGCTTCCTTTATCACTCTGATTATCGTTGTGGGATCCCGTCCTTCTTCGCCATGCTTGCAGATTCCGGGAGTGCCAAATGGACCACATAATAGAGGTGGTCTTGGCGCGGTCATCGTCAGAGAACCGAGGATAACATATGATATCGCGTCCCCACGAGTCTGGGTGAAGACGGGGGAGCCGAATAGCAAACCATGCGCAGGCCTCCTCCGAGAACCGTTGGGCATGTGAGCAGTGTATGAGAGCATGTTTCAGATCCTCGTTCATAGCCAAACAAACTTTGCATTGACTGTTCTCAGAAATATGACGATATTTGAGAGTACCTTCATCTGGAAGAATTCCACGGAGAACTCAACACCAGCAAACTCTCACTTTCTGAACATTTAATTTCCATAAGGCTTTCCAAAACTGTTGATCGTTCCTGAGGTCCCGGTAGTCCTTCCTTCCTCTAGACTTTTTGAGTCATGAGAGCACAGTACGCCGTCTTCACAGTTTAGTTGCATGATTTCTCAAACGCCCAAGCAAGAAAGTCCTCGCCCCCTCCATGCCGAATAGGTATGTAAAGAATTTCCTCGGTATCTGGGGCAATGAAATTATCCCTGACCACTTCTTGCTGCCAAGACCAGTTGGGCGTATCAATGAGATCAGCCACCCTCTCGATAGTGGTATTCGGTGGCCTTAGAAGTGGTGTCATGGATATCGTTCCGGGAATCTATTTGTTGGTCCAAACCGATATGGTGATGCCATCTCCCACACGGGAGATCAAACTAGTCCTTAGGGCCTCCCTTCCTGCAATGATCGCTGCCAGGTGGCCGAAGTCGACTTGGGAACGGATGCATGCATGAAATCAGTGTCAGGGAAGTAGCGACCCCTCAAAACTCTTGCATAGTCAGAATTTTGGTTTGTCAAAAAGCGCCAACCATGCGTGCCCGACATAGCAAGATTAAACTAATGTGGATCTCAAAACCCCATGCCCCCCTTGCACTTGGGTGTAGCCAATTCTTTCCATGACACCCAATGCATTGATTTTTTTTTACCAAGAGAGCCGCTCCAGAAGTATTTTACCAGAGGGAGTATTATTGTTTCTCGGTCCGTGCATCATCAAAAAAGACCCTCCGTCCAGAAATACTTGTCGGAGAAATGGATGTATCTAAACATATTTTAATTATAAATACATCAGCTTTCATCCATTTCTATGACAAATAATTCCGGACGGAGGGAGTAATAAATTGGATGGGCTTCTAGCTCAGTGGTAGGTGCGCCATGGTGCGTCTTGGCAGACCCGAGTTCGAAACTCGTGGGCGGAATATTATTTTGTAGATTAAAATTCGGTGTCCCACACCCACCTTCTTAACTAAAATACCACGGGGCTCCTTCTCTGTTGGGCTAGTTTTTTAAAGTTTCTATAAATAAGTTAGACTGGTAGAGTATAAAGTCATCTTGTATGTCTTGCTTGTGTCAAGAACGTTGTATCCCTCTAAAAAGAATATTCCACCTTAATGATACAACCACGATTTTAAAATTGGGGTTCAATCTGAAATTGCAACTGATCCCCGGGTGGTTTTGGTAATTACTAACAACATATAAGTCATTGATCTAATGCTCATCGATAATACATTTCAAAGAAGATCAATGATTGGCATGCAAGGACTAGTGATTGTGGACCCCTCAAAATGCTAAGCACAAGAATTGGCAAAGCTCCAAGACTCTACATTTTTGGTTAAGTGATCCAAGATCACATTAAGTCCATAGGAAAGCCAACTATCATAAGGGGATGAGGTTTTGATCATGACTCAATTGTTCAAGTTCTTAGTGATATTGCTCCAAAAATCCTCAAACACATCTCCACATCACATCTGTCCAAAACCCTAAAGTATCATCTCGATTGCACCAAAATTCTTCATCCCGGACTCACCGAGTTGATCACATACACTGCCTAAGCCAAACCCTAGCATTTTGGTTCTACCGATATGGATCTTGGTCTCATCGAGATGGCTTGACCAAGTTTTTGTAATGAAGTTGCTTCATTTTGGAATTACCGAGATGAAACGATCGGAACTACCGAAACGAGGTCTTGCCCTAGCCATTGCACTTCGGCCGCGCCGAGACTTCCAACGTTTGAATCTTTTCGGTCTCGGTGAGATTCAAACGTTGGAAGTCTCGGTGAGACCGAGAAGATCTACCCGAGTGAGGCTAGACAGCTAGTCCTGAAGGAAATATGCCCTAGAGGCAATAATAAAGTTATTATTTATTTCCTTATATCATGATAAATGTTTATTATTCATGCTAGAATTGTATTAACCGGAAACATAATACATGTGTGAATATATATAGACAAACAAGATGTCACTAGTATGCCTCTACTTGACTAGCTTGTTAATCAAAGATGGTTATGTTTCCTAACCATGAACAAGGAGTTGTTGTTTGATTAACAAGGTCACATCATTAGTTGAATGATCTGATTGACATGACCCATTCCGTTAGCTTAACACTTGATCGCTTAGTATGTTAATGCTTTCTTCATGACCCATACATGTTCCTGTAACTATGAGATTATGCAACTCCTGCTTACGGAGGAACACTTTGGTACTACCAAACGTCACAACGAATCGGGTGATTATAAAGGAGTACTACAGGTGTCTCCAAAGGTACTTGTTGGGTTGGCGATTTCGAGATTAGGTTTTGTCACTCCGATTGTCGGAGAGGTATCTCTAGGCCTTCTCGGTAATACACATCACATAAAGCCTTGCAAGCATTGCAACTAAAGAGTTAGTTGTGAGATGATGTATTACGGAACGAGTAAAGAGACTTTCCGTAACGAGATTAAACTAGGTATTGGATACCGACGATCGAATCTCGGAAAGTAACATACCGATGACAAAGGAACAACGATGTTGTTATGCGGTTTGACCGATAAAGATCTTCAGAGAATATGTAGGAACCAATATGAGCATCCAGGTTCCGCTATTGGTTATTGACCGAGAATAGTTCTAGGTCATGTCTACATAGTTCTCGAACCGTAGGGTCCGCACGCTTAAGGTTTCAATGACGGTTATTATGAGTTTATGTATTTTGATGTACCAAGGAGTTCGAGTCCGGATGTGATCACGGACATGACGAGGAGTCTCAAATGGTCGAGACATAAAGATTGATATATTGGATGGTTATATTCGGACACCGGAAAGGTTCCGGAAGTTTCGGAGAAAACCGGAGTCTTGGGAGGGTTACGGAACCCCGGGAAGTTATGGGCCTTATTGGGCCAAGAGGGAGAGAGAGGGCTGCACCAGGAGGTGGTGCGCCTCCATGGGGAGTCCGACTGACTAGGAGGGGGCGCAGCCCCTTCCCTCTCCCTCTCCTCTCTTTCCTTCCCTTCCCTCTTCCTAGTAGGACTAGGAAAGGGAGTCCTACTCCTACTAGGAGGAGGACTCCCTCCCTTGGTGCGCCCCAAGGGCTGGCCGCCCTCCCCTTGCTCCTTTATATACGGGGGGGGGCACCCTAGGACACACAAGTTGATCTACGGATCGTTCCTTAGCTGTGCGGTGCCCCTCCACCATATTCCACCTCGGTCATATTGTAGCGGTGCTTAGGCGAAGCCCGCGACGGTAGAACATCAAGATCGCCACCACGCCGTCAGGTCGACGGAACTCCTTCCCGACGCTTTGCTGGATCGGAGCTCGGGATCGCCATCGAGCTGAACGTGTGCCAAGAACTCGGAGGTGCCGAGTAACGGTGCTTGGATCGGTCGGATCGTGAAGACGCACGACTACATCAACCGCGTTAATATAACGCGCTTTCGGTCTCACGAGGGTACGTGGACGGACACTCTCCTCTCGTTGCTATGCCATCACCATGGTCTTGCGTGATCGTGAGGAAAATTTTTGAAATTACTACGCTTCCCAACAAAGTGGTATCGAGCCTGGTTTTATGCGTTGATGTCATATGCACGAGTAGAACACAAGTGAGTTGTGGGCGATACAAGTCATACTACCTACCAGCATGTCATACTTTGGTTCAGCGGTATTGTGAGATGAAGCGGCCCGGACCGACATTACGCCAGACGCTTACGCGAGACTGGTTTCACCGCTGTGAGCACTCGTTGCTTAAAGGTGACCGGCGGGTGTCTGCTCTCTCACTTTAGTTGAACTGAAAAGGCTACGCCCGGTCCTTGAGAAGGTTAAACGGAGTCTATTTGACGAAGTATCGCTGTGGTTTTGATGCGAGGTAAGAACGGTTCTTGCTCAGCCCGTAGCAGCCACGTAAAACTTGCAACAACAAAGTAGAGGACGCCTAACTTGTTTTTGCAGGCATGTTGTGATGTGATATGGTCAAGACGTGATGCTATATTTTATTGTATGAGATGATCATGTTTTGTAACCGAAGTTATCGGCAATCGGCAGGAGCCATATGGTTGTCGCTTATTGTATGAAATGCAACGCCATGTAATTGCTTTACTTTATCACTAAGCGGTAGCGATAGTCGAGAAGCAATAGTTGGCGAGACGACAACGATGCTACGATGGAGATCAAGGTGTCGCGCCGGTGACGATGGTGATCATGACGGTGCTTCGGAGATGGAGATCACAAGCACAAGATGATGATGGCCATATCATATCACTTATATTGATTGCATGTGATGTTTATCCTTTATGCATCTTATCTTGCTTTGATTGACGGTAGCATTATAAGATGATCTCTCACTAAAATTATCAAGTAGTGTTCTCCCGAGTATGCACCGCTGCCAAAGTTCGTCGTGCCGAGACACCACGTGATGATCGGGTGTGATAAGCTCACGTCCATCTACAACGGGTGCAAGCCAGTTTTGCACACGCGAATACTCAAGTTATACTTGACGAGCCTAGCATATGCAGATATGGCCTCGGAACACGGAGACCGAAAGGTCGAGCGTGAATCATATAGTAGATATGATCAACATAAGATGTTCACCATTGAAAACTACTCCATCTCACGTGATGATCGGTTATGGTTTAGTTGATTTGGATCACGTGATCACTTAGATGACTAGAGAGATGTCATCTAAGTGGGAGTTCTTAAGTAATATGATTAATTGAACTTTAATTTATCATGAACTTAGTCTGGTAGTATTTTGCAAATTATGTTGTAGATCAATAGCTTGCGTTGTTGCTTCCCTATGTTTTCATATGTGTTCCTAGAGAAAATTGTATTGAAAGATGTTAGTAGCAATGATGCGGATTGGATCCGTGATCCGAGGTTTATCCTCATTGCTGCGCAGAAGAATTATGTCCTTAATGCACCGCTAGGTGATGACCTATTGCAGGAGCAGATGCAGACGTTATGAACGTTTGGCTAGCTCAATATGATGACTACTTGATAGTTTAGTGCACCATGCTTAACGGCTTAGAATCGGGACTTCAAAGACGTTTTGAACGTCATGGACCATATGAGATGTTCCAGGACTTGAAGTTAATATTTCCAGCAAATACCCGAGTTGAGAGATATGAAGTCTCCAACAAAGTTCTAAAGCTAAAAGATGGAGGAGAATCGCTCAACTAGTGAGCATGTGCTCAGATTGTCTGAGTACTTCAATCGCTTGAATCAAGAGGGAGTTAATCTTCCAGATAAGATAGTGATTGATGAATTCTCTAGTCACCATCACTAAAGTTACTAGAACTTCGTGATGAACTATAATATGCAAGGGATGACGAAAACAATTCCCAAGCTCTTCGCGATGCTAAAATCGCGAAGGTAGAAATCAAGAAAACATCAAGTGTTGATGATTGACAAGACCACTAGTCTCAAGGAAAAGGGCAAAGGAAGAAGGGAACTTCAAGAAGAACGGCAAGCAAGTTGCTGCTCGAGTGAAGAAGCCCAAGTCTGGATCTAAGCCTGAGACTAAGTGCTTTTACTACAATGGAACTGATCACTGGAAGCGGAACTACCCCAAGTATTTGGCGGATAAGAAGGATGGCAAAGTGAACAAAGGTATATTTGATATACAAATTATTGATGTGTATTTTACTAGTGTTCGTAGCAACCCTCGGTATTTGATACTTGGTTCGGTTGCTAAGAGTAGTAACTCAAACAGGAGTTGCGAATAAAACAGAGACTAGTTGAAGGGAAGTGACGATAAGTGTTGGAAGTAGTTCCAAGATTGATATGATCATCATCGCACACTCCCTATACTTTCGGGATTAGTGTGGAACCTAAATAAGTGTTATTTGGTGTTGAGCATAAATATGATTTGATCATGTTTATTGCAATACGGTTATTCATTTAAGTAAGAGAATAAATTGTTGTTCTGCTTACATGAATAAAACCTTATATGGTTACACACCCAATGAAAATGGTTCATTGGATCTCGATCATAGTGATACACATATTCATAATATTGAAACCAAAAGATGCAAAGTTAATAATGATAGTGCAACTTATTTGTGGTAATCGCCGCTTAGGTCATATTGGTGTAAACGCATGAAGAAAACTCCATGCCGATGGACTTTTGGAATCACTTGATTATGAATCATTTGATGCTTGCGAACCGTGCCTTTTGGGCAAGATGACTAAAACTCCGCTTCTCCGAACAATGGAACAAGCTGCTGACTTATTGGAAATAATACATACCGATGTATGCGATCCAATGAAAGTTGATGCTCGTGGCAAGTATCGTTATTTTCTCGACCTTCACAAGATGATTTGAGTAGATATGGGTATATCTACTTGATGAAACATAAGTCTGAAATAGTTGAAAGGTTCAAAGAATTTCAGAGTGAAGTGGAAAATCATCGCAACAAGAAAATAAAGTTTCGCGATCCGATCGTGGAGATGAATATTTGAGTTACGAGTTTGGTCTTCAATGAAAACAATGTGGAATAGTTTCACAGCTCACGCCACCGGAACACCACAGCATTATGGTGTGTCCGAACGTCAGAATCAGTATTTTATTTTGATATGGTGCGATCTATGATGTATCTTACCGATTTACCACTATCGCTTTGGGGTTATGCATTAAAGACAGCTGCATTCACGCTTAATAGGGCACCATCTAAACCGCTGAGATGACACCGTATGAACTATGGTTTAGCAATAAACCTAAGTCGTCGTTTCTTAAATTTTGAATTGTGATGCTTATGTGAAAAAGTTTTCACCGATAAGCTCGAACCCAAATCGGAGAAATGCGTCTTCATAGAATACCCAAAGGTAACTATTGGGTACACCTTCTATCACAGATCCGAAAGCAAGATATTTGTTGCTAAGATGGATCCTTTTAGAGAAGAAGTTTCTCTCGAAAGAAGTGAGTGGGAGGAAAGTAGAACTTGATGAGGTAATTGTACCTTCTCCCTTATTAAAAGTAGTTCATCACAGAATCAGTTCCAAAGTGATTCCTACACCAATTAGTGAGGAAGTTAATGATGATGATCATGAAACTTCAGATCAAGTTGTTACCAAACCTCGTAGGTCTTCCAGAGTAAGATCCGCACTGAGTGGTACGGTAATCCTATTCTAGAAGTCATGTTACTAGACCATGATGAACCTACGAACTATGAGGAAGCGATGATGAGCCCAGATTCCACAAAATGGTTTGAGACCATGAAATCTGAGATGGGATCCATATATGAGAACAAAGTGTGGACTTTGATGGAGTTGCCCGATGATCGGCAAGCCATATTATATAAATGGATCTTCAAGAGGAAGACAGATGCTGATAGTAGTATTACTATCTACAAAGCTCGACTTGTCGCAGAAAGGTTTTCGACAAGTTCAAAGGTGTTGACTACAATGAGATTTTCTCAATTGTAGCGATGCTTAAGTCTGTCCGAATCATGTTAGCAATCGCCACATTTTATGAAATCTGGCAAATGGATGTCAAAATACATTCTTTAATGGATTTATTAAAGAAGAGTTGTATATGATGCAACCAGAAGGTTTTGTCAATCCTAAAGGAGCTAACAAAATGTGCAAGCTCCAATGATCCATCTATGGACTGGTGCAAGCATCTCGAGTTGAATAAACGCTTTGATAGTGTGATCAAAGCATATAGTTTTATACAGACTTGCGGTGAAGCCTGTATTTACAAGAAAGTGAGTGGGAGCACTACAACATTTCGATAAGTATATGTGAATGACATATTGTAGATCGGAAATAATGTAGAATTATTCGCAAAGCATAAAGGAGTGTTTCAAAGGAGTTTTTCAAAGGAAGACCTCGGTGAAGCTGCTTACATATTGAGCATTAAGATCTATAGAGATAGATCAAGACGCTTGATAAGTTTTTTCAATGAGTACATACCTTGACAAGATTTTGAAGTAGTTCAAAATGGAACAGTCAAAGAAAGAGTTCTTGCCTGTGTTACAAAGGTGTGAAATTGAGTAAGACTCGTAACCCGCCACGGCAGAAGATAGAAAGAGAATGAAAGTCATTCCCTATGCCTTGGCCATAGGTTCTATAAAGTATGCCATGCTGTGTACCAGATCTATTGTATACCCTGCACCGAGTTTGGCAAGGAGTACAAGAGTGATCTAGGAATAGATCATCGGACAGCGGTCAAAATTATCCTTAATGGAATAAGGATATGTTTCTCGATTATGGAAGTGATAAAAGGTTCGTCGTAAAGGGTTACGCCGATGCAAGTTTTGACACCGATCTGGATGACTTTAAGTCTCGATCTAGATACATATTGATAGTGGGAGCAATTAGCTAGAGTAGCTCCGTGCGAGCATTGTTGACATAGAGATTTGCAAAATACATACGGATCTGAATGTGGCAGACCCGCTGACTAAGATTCTCCCACAAAGCAAAACATGATCACACCTTAGTACTCTTTGGGTGTTAATCACATAGCGATGTGAACTAGATTACTGAATCTAGTAAACCCTTTGGGTCTTGGTCACATGGCGATGTGAATTATGGGTGTTAATCACATGATGATGTGAACTATCGATGTTAATCACATGGTGATGTGATCTAGATTATTGACTCTAGTGCAAGTGGGAGATCAAGGAAATATGCCCTAGAGGCAATAATAAAGTTATTATTTATTTCCTTATATCATGATAAATGTTTATTATTCATGCTAGAATTGTATTAACCGGAAACATAATACATGTGTGAATATATATAGACAAACAAGATGTCACTAGTATGCCTCTACTTGACTAGCTTGTTAATCAAAGATGGTTATGTTTCCTAACCATGAACAAGGAGTTGTTGTTTGATTAACAAGGTCACATCATTAGTTGAATGATCTGATTGACATGACCCATTCCGTTAGCTTAACACTTGATCGCTTAGTATGTTAATGCTTTCTTCATGACCCATACATGTTCCTGTAACTATGAGATTATGCAACTCCTGTTTACGGAGGAACACTTTGGTACTACCAAACGTCACAACGAATCGGGTGATTATAAAGGAGTACTACAGGTGTCTCCAAAGGTACTTGTTGGGTTGGCGATTTGAGATTAGGTTTTGTCACTCCGATTGTCGGAGAGGTATCTCTAGGCCTTCTCGGTAATACACATCACATAAAGCCTTGCAAGCATTGCAACTAAAGAGTTAGTTGTGAGATGATGTATTACGGAACGAGTAAAGAGACTTTCCGTAACGAGATTAAACTAGGTATTGATACCGACGATCGAATCTCGGAAAGTAACATACCGATGACAAAGGGAACAACGTATGTTGTTATGCGGTTTGACCGATAAAGATCTTCAGAGAATATGTAGGAACCAATATGAGCATCCAGGTTCCGCTATTGGTTATTGACCGAGAATAGTTCTAGGTCATGTCTACATAGTTCTCGAACCGTAGGGTCCGCACGCTTAAGGTTTCAATGACGGTTATTATGAGTTTATGTATTTTGATGTACCAAGGAGTTCGAGTCCCGGATGTGATCACGGACATGACGAGGAGTCTCGAAATGGTCGAGACATAAAGATTGATATATTGGATGGTTATATTCGACACCGGAAAGGTTCCGGAAGTTTCGGAGAAAACCGGAGTGCCGGAGGGGTTACCGGAACCCCGGGAAGTTATGGGCCTTATTGGGCCAAGAGGGAGAGAGGGCTGCACCAGAGGTGGTGCGCCCCTCCATGGGGAGTCCGACTGACTAGGGGGGCGCAGCCCCCTTTCCTCTCCTCTCCCTCTCTTTCCTTCCCTTCCCTCTTCCTAGTAGGACTAGGAAAGGGAGTCCTACTCCTACTAGGAGGAGGACTCCCTCCCTTGGTGCGCCCCAAGGGCTGGCCGCCCTCCCCTTGCTCCTTTATATACGGGGCAGGGGGCACCCTAGGACACACAAGTTGATCTACGGATCGTTCCTTAGCTGTGTGCGGTGCCCCTCCACCATATTCCACCTCGGTCATATTGTAGCGGTGCTTAGGCGAAGCCCGCGACGGTAGAACATCAAGATCGCCACCACGCCGTCAGGTCGACGGAACTCCTTCCCGACGCTTTGCTGGATCGGAGCTCGGGATCGCCATCGAGCTGAACGTGTGCCAAGAACTCGGAGGTGCCGGAGTAACGGTGCTTGGATCGGTCGGATCGTGAAGACGTACGACTACATCAACCGCGTTAATATAACGCTTCCGCTTTCGGTCTACGAGGGTACGTGGACGGACACTCTCCCCTCTCGTTGCTATGCCATCACCATGGTCTTGCGTGATCGTAGGAAAATTTTTGAAATTACTACGTTTCCCAACAAGTCCTTCATGGGCGTAAGCCAGGCTAGAATAGACAAGGTTGCTTCTTCGTGGACCCTTCATGGGTGGAGCCCTCCATGGACTCACGCAACCGTTACCCTCTGTGGGTTGAAGTCTCCATCAACGTGGATGTACGATAGCACCACTTATCAGAACCACGACAAAAATCACTGTGTCTTCATTGCGTTTGATTTGTTCGATCCCTCCTTTACATTCATATATACAAAGTCTTTATTTTCGGCTGCTCAACTCTTAGACTTGCATGTGTAGGGTGTACTTGACTTGGCAGAATTGCTAAAACTTGCCTACAACTAAAATTGGTAAAACGGTAAGTTTTTATTTGGTCAAGTAGTCTAATCACCCCCCCCCACTCTAGACATACTTCCAATCCTACAAGTGGTATCAGAAGTTTGGTCACCATTACATTGGTATCACAACCTAGGAGAGTATGGCGTCTAGTGAGGGTAACTATCACAGTAGAGGTCCATATTTGGATGGTACAAACTTTGCTAATTGGAAACATAAGATGAAAATGCATATTCTTGGTCATAACCCCGTCGTTTGGGTTGTTGTTCGTGTTGGCTTGGAAAGCGAATTCTTTGAGGATGGTAAAGAACCAGATCGTGAAGCAATCGCAGAAGAATTGAGGATGATGCAATACAATGCTCGAGCATGTGACATTCTCTTCAACGGTTTGTGCCCCAAGGAGTTCAACAAGATTAGCCGCCTCGAGAATGCGAAGGAAATTTGGGATACTTTGGTTGATATGTACGAAGGCCCGAGTCCGTCAAGGAAACCAAGTTGGGTGTGCTTCATAGTCAATTTGACAAGTTCAAGATGAAAGATGGTGAGGAGTCACCGAAATGTACTCTAGGATCGCTCTCATCACTAATGAGATTGCCGACTTAGGAAGTGAAGAGATGATTGACAAGTTCATCATCAAGAAGATCCTTAGAGCCTTGGATGGAAAATATGATACCGTGTGCACATTGATCCAAAGGATGCTCAATTACAAAGATCTCAAGTCCACGAAAGTCATTGGAAGGATTGTTGCTGATGAGATGTCACTTAAGAACAAGTAGGAGCTCCACAACATGTCAAGTAGTGCATACAAAGCCTCAAGCGATGCTTATTTCCACAACATCAAGTGGCAAGCTAGTATCCAATGAGGAGATAGGCCTAGTGGTGACGAACTTCAGCAAATTCTACAAGAATAGAAGCAAAGAAAGAAGTTCCAACTCGAAACACTATGAGCAAAGATCATCAAGTTGTGACCATAATTGCTACAATTGTGGAAGACCCGGATACTACTCCAATGAGCGTACGACACCTCACAAGAAAAGAGATGAATCACCTAGAAGGAAGAATAGAAGAGATGAATCACCGCATAGAGAGAGAAGGAGTAGAGATGATCGTTATAAACGAAGACATTCTTAAAGAAACAAGGATTCAGAAATGAAGACAAGTCAACCAAGACCTACTCTAGAAGAAGACATCAATCTCATGTTGGTGAATGGGTTTCTGGCTTTGACTCTGACAACAACTCCAAGAAAAGTTGCCACTCCGACTTCGACTATAGTCAAGATGAAGGTGTTGCCAAACTTACTCCCATATCCTCCAACTCATATGACCTATTTGATTCACCAAATAAATGAATTGGAAGATGCTTCATGGCTAAAGTCTCCAAGGTATCACAACCCGAGTATCTTGATTTCAGTGGTGATGGGTGATGCGGCTTGAAACTGCATCGGTATTTCCCCAAAGAGGAAGGGATGATGCAGTACAACTACGGTAGGTATTTCCTTCAGTTGTGAAACCAAGGTATCAATCCAGTAGGAGAACCCAGCAAAACTATGTAAACGGTACCTGCACACAAAAAACAAATACTTGCAATCCAACCCGTAAGAGGGGTTGTCAATCCCTCCACGGTAAAAAGATAGATTGGTTTGTATGAGTTTGGATAAACAGATCTGAATAAAACACAAAATAAAATAAGTAAAGAAAAAGTGCAGCAAGTTATTTTTGGGTTTTTGGTATAATAGATCTGAAAACAAATGCGGCAAAAGATAGATCGGAAAGAAAACAAGATAAAAGATAGACCCGGGGGCCGTAGATTTCACTAGTGACTTTTCTTGAGAAAATAGCACACGGTGGGTAAACAAATTACTGTTGGGCAATTGATAGAAGAACAAATAATTATGACGATATGCAAGGCAATGATCAATATATAGGCATCACGTCCAACATTAGTAGACCGAAATGATTCTGCATCTACTACTATTACTTCATACATCGACCACTATCCAGGATCCATCTAGTATATTAAGTTCATGGAGAAACGAGTGATGCTATCTCTCCTCTCCCCGGCCCTCCGGGGAGTAATGCAATAAGAACGATGACATGATGTAGACAAGATCTATTCGTGTAGGAATAGATCCCATCATTTTATCTTTAATAGCAACGATACATGCGTGCCTTGCCACCCCTTTTGTCGCTGGGTGAGGACACCGTAAGATCGAACCCATCACAAAGCACCTCTTCCCATTGCAAGAAAAATTAATCTAGTTGGCCTAACTAAACCAAAGATTCGTATAAGAAATATGAGGCTATAAATAATCATGCATATAAGAGATCAAAGAAAACTCAAATAATATTCATGGATATAGATCTGCTCATAAACTCAAACTTCATCGGATCCCAACAATCACACCGCAAAAAGTCATTACATCAAATAGATCTCCAAGAGACTATTGTATTGAGAATAAAAGAGAGAGAGAGAGGAAGCCATCTAGCTACTGCCTACGGACCCGTTGGTCTATGGTGAACTACTCACGCATCATCGGAGTGGCACCAATCAGGATGATGAACACCTCCGTGATCGTGTTAGATTGGATCTCGTGGTTCTGGAACTTGCAGCGGCTGGCATTGTGTTTCGTCGAGACTCCTAGGGTTTCTGGAATATTTGGGTATTTATAGAGCCGAGAGGCAGTGGAGGAGACCCCCGTGGGCGCAGCGTTCGTATTCAATCTCCACTCAGAAAACGTTTCAGCTCCCCGTGTGATCTTTCGTATACCCGTCGTGCGTGGCAAAAACTTAGACATCGGCTCGGCTCATTCCTGCAACCCGCCGCGCGTCGTGACGAGGCGGGCGGCGGAGGAGGAGCGCGCGTGAATGTTCCTCTTGTTCTCATGCTCATATATGTGGGGAAACAACCTCCTTAGAAGGAGGACCAACTCTTACCAAACTAGCAATGAGGGGGACTAAACTTTAGTCCCACCTCTTGCCTTGCACGGATGGGCTGCATGGACCTCTAGGATTTATTAGGAATTCCGAAACTGATTATTGGGCTGGCCCAAAATAGATTAAAATTACAGCAGTGCCCGAGGGGCCCACAAGCTCGGGGCTCCCCAGGCTTGTGGCTTGTGGCTCCCTAGGGCGCGCCCCCCAGGCCTGTGGCTTCCTCGTCCACTTCCTGGCCCAGCTCTGGTGCTTTGGTGGTCTCTTTTTGTTCATAAAAAATCACCATAAATTTAAGCCATTCCGAAAACTTTTATTTCTGCATAAAAACGACACCATGATAGTTTGACTGAAAACAACATTAGTTCGGGTTAATTCTAATCATATCATACCAAAACCATATAAATTTTTTGTAAACATGACATGAATACTTTATAAATTATAAATATGTTGAAGACGTATCACCCTCACAAGGAACCAGGCCATATAGGAGCACGCGCAGAGGAGGGAGGGTTGGGTATCGCTAGGTTGAAGAAACACAAGCAAAAAAACATTTGGTGGTGGCAAACAGATGTAAAATCTTCCAACCCTGTGATTTGGCAATCCTAAAATCCTAGACATACCAACTCTGCAAATTTTTATTAAGAAGAAGTTTGATCTGTGATTTGAACTCCGTAGAGCTGGAGCGTTCAGGCAGCTGCACGGTTTCCTGAGCCGAAGCATGCAAAATGCCATATATTTCCAAATCTATATATGCAAGCCACCCTTTATCGTCTCTCCCGCAATCCTAGTTGTGTAACCGTAGATTTCGAAGAAGAGCGTTTCTAAATAACCTATATTGGCGGGGGACACTAATGTGTGGGTCCATGGACCATGGCCCATATGAGTTGAAAACGCTAATTAGCAGACGCGGATTGGATTGGCTAACACTTGTTCCACGACTCTCTCTCTGGTAATTCTAGGTGTGTCTCCTCTCTGATATGCCTCTTTTCTTATTTCTCTGCCTTTATCACACAGATAGCATGAGAGGTAATGCTTCATGCTATGAAAGTTTTGTGCCAGTACGTTTCTTTTTCTTTTTTGAACATAAATATATGGTTATTAGTTGTGTGAGAAGTTAGTCATTGATCGTTAGAAACTATCCAAAACGAAGAGAACATTCGTGGTTATATGGCCTGATAGGAGCTCTGGATATAAAAGGAACAGAGTTTTGAGAGAGGTTTGGAATGTCTGATTTGGAGCACTGATTTTGTTTTTTCTGTTCCGAGTTCCTCCTATGTCACGTTGCGCGCATACAGAAAACTTGACTATTTTTTATGTATATAAACTTTTTAGATTTTTTGTTATTTTATTGTAATTTACTGTTCATCCGTAATCCGTGACCAGATGTGCTTGTGTCCAGCTATGGATTTTCGATTCAGAGACTGCCTTTTCCCGGTGCAGCTTCGCGAGTCCATATGCTTCTGTTCATCCCCACCTAGGTGTAATCCTGCGATTATTTCCCAATTTGTGCCAGCGGAAAAAGTCCAAAATAAACCCTGAACTTGTAGGCGAAAGCTAAATTGTATCCTAAACTTTCGATCCCTGAAATTAGCACACCAAATTCTTTGATCCCGGTCTATTTTGAACCTTGAGAGCGTTCTCAAATAGGGCTTGTCGACGTGGCGGGTTTTTTTTTCAAGAGTACGCCAAAAGCGTACCATATTTTTATAAAAGGCAGAAAAAATTGTTTATAAGAATCCGCACTAGACGACGAGTCGTCACGGCGGTGGACTCCGACTCCAAACAAAGAAACCTAAAGCCTACTCTCTAACAAACCTAGTGTAACGCCCCCGATGCGGCTATATCTCCCACGTGTCGAGGCACGACTTAGAGGCATAACCGCATTGAAAGCAATGTCGCAAGTGAGGTAATCTTCACACAACCCATGTAATAATTAAGGGAGAAAGGTACATAGTTGGCTTACAGTCGCCACTTCACACAGTACATAATTAAACATCCATCATTCAGAGTACACTCAAGGTCCGACTACGGAACCAAAATAAAGAAGATACCCCAAATGCTACACAGATCCCCGAATCGTCCCAACTGGGCACCACTACTGATCATCTGGGAAAGACACATAGTAACGACCACGTTCCTCGTCGAACTCCCACTTGAGCTCGGTGGAATCGCCCCCCTTGGCCTCATCGGAACCTGCAACTGTTTTGAAGTATCCGTGAGTCACGGGACTCAGCAATCTCACACCCGCGAGATCAAGACTATTTAAGCTTATAGGAAGGACAGGGTAGTAAAGTGGAGCTGCAGCAAGCGACTAGCATATATGGTGGCTACGTCGCAAAGAGAGCGAGAAGAGAAGCAAAGCACGGTCGTGAAACTAGTAGTGATCAAGAAGTGATCCTGAACTACTTACGTCAGACATAACTCCAACACCGTGTTCACTTCCCAGACTCCGCCGAGAAGAGACCATCACGGTTACACACGCGGTTGATGTGTATTTTATTTGAGGTCAACTTTGAGTTATCTACAACCGGACATTAACAAATTCCCATCTGCCTCATAACCGCGGGCACGGCTTTCGAAAGATATTACCCTGCAGGGGTGTCCCTACTTAGCCCATTATAAGCTCTCACGGTCAACGAAGGATATTCCTTCTACCGGAAGACCCGATCAATCTCGAATCCCGGACTACAAGACATTTCGACAAAGAATAAAACAAGACCAGCAAAGCCGCCCGATTGCCGACAAATCCCGATAGGAGCTGCACATATCTCGTTCTCGTGGCACATCCGGATAAGTCAAGCTACGAGTAAAACCAAGCCTCGAAGTTTCCCGTGGTGGCCCCAGAAGGTTGCTCGGTTCGGGCCAGACTCAAGGAGCACCGTCCGGGGGGGGGGTTAAAATAAAGATGACCCTCGGCTCATGAAAACCGGGGAAAAGGCTTAGGTGGCAAATGGTAAAACCAATGTTGGGCCTTACGGACGAGTCTTATTCAAAGCGAACTGTCAAGGGGGTCCCATAAATCACCCAACCGTGTAAGGAACGCAAAATCAAGGAACATAACACCGGTATGATGGAAACTAGGGTGGCAAGAGTGGAACAAAACACCAGGCATAAGGCCGAGCCTTCCACCCTTTACCAAGTATATAGATGTATTAATAATAGCAGATATATATTGTGATATCCCCAACAAGTAAACATGTTCCACAAAGGAACAACACCTCCATGTTCCAACAAGGAACAAACTTCAGCTTCACCTGCAACTAGCAACGCTATAAGAGGGCTGAGCAAAGCGGTAACATAGCCAAACAACGGTTTGCTAGGAAAGGATGGTTAGGGGCTGACATGGCAATATGGGTGGCATGATATAGCAAGTGGTAGGCATCGCAAGCATAGGCATAGCAAAAGAGCGAGCAACTAGCATAGCAAAGATAGAAGTGATTTCGAGGGTATGATCATCTTGCGCAATGTTCTCGAGTTGTCGAAAGCCCGATCCTCGTAAGCGTTCTCAACAGGATCCTCGCTCACGACTCGTCTCCGGCCTACCCAAAGCAACAACACAAACAAGGAACCACAATAAATCACGGTGCAATGCACAATCAACATGATGCAACAACATGACATGATATGCGGAAGTGATATGCAATGCGTATAGCGCTCCGGAAGGTAAATGAAAACTGTGCATCATCTTGGCAAACCAAGCATGCCATCGGAAAGATGAGATGATTTCGTTATAATCGATATAGAGATCACCGGAATCGGAAGCACGGGTTGGATATGGCGAGCAAAACAAGAATGGTGAGAAACCTACAATAACAGCATGATGAACAAAGCCATGCACGTGTGCAAACTACCTCATAGCATAAATCAAATAAATATGCCCATGAAAGACAACACATAAGCATGAGGCAAAAAACATGATCATAAACTTGCTCAAATGCAGAAACTAATGCCACCACTGAGTTGGTGGGATTTTTCTACCCCAAAAACATATATAATATGTTAGGGTTACCGTAGAGAAATCATCACAAAAGCACTAAGTCAAAACCTGCCTAAACTGGAAGTTAACAGAAATGGCAAATTCCAGATTTGGAAATGTCCAGAATTGGACTTGCCTAAAACAGAAAAGGAAACAATCCAGAAATGGAAACGCGGGGTAAAGGAAAAAAAATATGCATATGGAGGAGGCGTTGAGAGGCTGACAAGGTGGCCCTACTGTCATAGAGACAGTGGCAATATGGGTTTTAAAAGGGGGGAAGAAAACCACCTCTGGGAATCGAACCGGGCCTCCCGTTGGAACCCCTGCCTCGCTACCATCGGGCTAGGCGGCGGCGACGACAGAGAAGGGCCTCGGCCCTTAACTACTTCTATCGCTGCCGATACGAACCGAGGAAATGTAAGAAATTAAAATTGGGGGAGGCGCTACCGGGTTCGAACCTGTGTCGCCGCGTGAGAGAGCGGGGGTCAAACCAGCTCGGCTGGGCTAGGAGGTTCGGTAAGGTCAGGGACGCTGGCTTACTTGACCAACTACCAGGCCGGACCTAAGAACAGAGAAGAAAACCGACGATTCCGGCGAAGCAACTGCGGCTACGGCGGCTCTGTGCCCTTGTTCAAGACGGGCGCGCACGAGAGGGCACCACGGATCATGAAGGAACAAGCCCGGCGGGGATCGCGGCATCCACGCACGCCAAACTACTCGAACCAAAAACTTGGACATGCCGAGCACGCCGAAGCGATAAGAACACGGATCGGAACCTACACTACGGAGATCTAACGACGACAGGAAGGAGCAGGGAGGAAGTAGGTTATACCTCCTTACCCAAGGACAAGAAAACGGCGACGGAGGGGATCCTACGACGATGGAGTCGTGCTCTGAACTTCGCCGGTTCTGACCGAGAAGAAGACGAAACAGGGCGCCGGCGAACTTGGCGATCCGGCACCAGAGTCGACGCCGTGGGACGAAGTCGACGACGAGGAAGAAGATGGACACGGGCCGCAGGGTTGGGGTGGCGGAGAGCACGCCGCGACGAGGGCGCTCTCGATGCGCCGGACGGAGCGGGGCGGCGAATCTGGTGGTTCTTTACGGCGGCGGCAAGTAGAGGGAGAGGGAAACCCTAGGGGTCGGTTGGACACGGAGAGGGATAAGTAGGGGCTAGGGCGACGGGCGAGCTCACGCCCTCGTGCTCGGGTCCCCATGGCGACGGCGAGAGGAAGAGGGAAAGGTGGGTGAAGAGAAGTCTTTGTCGCTGCTGCCAAGGGACCGGCAAGGCCCACGTGACGGGAGCTAGCGGGGTAAAGTGGTTCTTGGTGCGCGAAGGCAGGAGGAGAGAAGCGAGCGGGCTAGCGCGCTCTCTCTCTGGGCTGCGGGGCTGAGGGGAGCTGGGCCGGCTCGGAGTGACCGGAGCCCAGGTGGGGAGGTTTAGCTGGGCTGCCACTGCTGCTGCTGCCTCCTTTCTTTTCCTTTTTAAAAAATCAAAAGGAAGAGAAAAGAAAGTACAGAAAGAAATGAAAAGAGTTGGAGTGAAAGGAAAATATCCCCAAACTCCTGGAATTCTCCACAATTTTAATAAATTGTAATGGGCATTTTTAGAGGTAGAAAAATAAGACAAGTTTGGAAATATTTCAAACTTGTGTCATTTTTGAACCTGACCAAAACAACTTCAAATGAGGAGATTAATTGGCAGAGAGGTTTAGTGCAAAGAGCAAGATTTGCAGGGAGAAGATGAGCATTAATTGAGAAAGGAAATTATAGCCCTTGAAAAGGAAAGAAGTAGAGGGAAGGAGGAGATGGTAATGCAAATAAGAATGGCACATGCAACCACATGACATGTGGGAGAACACCACAAACACATGATAAGAATGGAATGCAAGATGACAAGTGACACAAATGCAAAAAGGTAAAAGAGCAAAACAAAGAAAAAAGAAAACCCACATAACCAAACAAGAAAGGGCCAAGCATGACAAGAACCCACAAGAATTGGATGAGGTCAAGTTGATATATTGCCCACAAGGGGAAGTTTACATCCAGGGTGTTACACCTAGCCAGACCCTCAACTCCTACTCCCGCCGATTTCCATTGCTTTATCTCATCAAGGATAGTATGCACTAGACTAGAGGCCGGTCTCACTTGGTCGTCTCTATGGAACACCCTAGCGTTCCTTTGCTTCCAAAGGTGCCATGCGGAAGCGATAACGAAGGAGTCGAAACCTCTCTTGGTCTTCCCATGAAAGGTGGCACGCGTCCTCTCCCACCATGCCATGAATGAATCATCGTGGCTTGGGATTTCAATGTTGACTTGTAGGGCCTCAAGCATCCGTGCCAAACTTGTCTCGCGTAGACGCACTGGCCAGAATGTGATCCACCTTGTCCTCCTCCCGATCGCACGTGAAGCAAGGCGAAGTGGTCTCTTGCAATCCGTGTCTCGCTCTGCGATCCGAGGTCCACAACCGGTATTGCGAGGTCAACCAGGCGAAAATTTTACATTTGAGTGTCGCCCAGCTTCTCCATTTCGTGTAGCGGTGGCGGAGCGCGTTAGGCCACAACAGAGCCTCTTGTAGGTGGACTTAGCCGAGTAGGATTCGGAATCATCACACGGCCAGATGAAAGCATCCGGCTCCGCCTCATTCCTAACCACCGAAGCGATCGCCTGCTGGAGATGTATGAGTTGAACATGGGCAGTGAATGAGAGTTGACCTTTGATGTCTAGCACCCAAGCGCCCTAGAGGAGAGCCTGCTGGACGGTTCTTTTGTTTTTGGTGCGCTTATCGACCTTGGCCGCGAGCAAGGGAGCGATGTCCATGATGGAGAATCCGTGTATCCACCTGTCGGTCCAGAAGAGAACCTTAGAGCCCTCGCCAACTCTAATGAGCACCATGCTGTTGAACACTGCCTTCGCTTCCTTATCTAATATGAGATGCAAGGCTTGCCACGGCCGATTGGGGTCCGATCTCCTGAGCCACTCCCAGTGAACCCTAAGTGCTAGCCCTTGCAGTTCGAGGTTTTTGATGCTCAAGCCGCCATAGCAGGTAGGCCGGCATATTGTTTGCCATGCCACGAGACATTGCCCTCCGTTAACAGCCGTTTTTCCTGCAAATGATGGATCGGTCGCGCCGAAATCACGCCTTTGGCGAGCACTAGCCTGCCCGGCCTCTGTATCAGGCCACGCTGCCAAGCCGGTAGGAAGTTCTTCACTTGATCGAGCATAGGTTGCCAATGCGCTTTTGACAGCTTGTGGATTACGAGCTGGAGCCCCAGGTATTTACATGGGAACACGCCCATTTGACAGTTGAAGAACTTTTGCACTCTTTCGGCATCTCCTGGTAATCCATGGATGATTATGGCCGAGGTTTTGAGATAGTTGACTCTCAGTCCGGAGGCGTGCCCGAAGGCATGAAGTATCTCTCTGACACACACCAAGTCATGCTCCATCGGCCGCACGAAGAGCGCAACGTCGTCAGCGTATAGTGACAACCTCTGATTCGCCATTATGTCGTTGAATGATGAAAGGGCACCCTCGCTAGTAGCTTGGCAAATCAGGATAGATAGGACCTCCATGGCAATCACAAAGAGGAGCGGCGAGCTAGGATCTCCTTGCCTCAGACCCCGGGCGTGGTCAAATCTCTTCCCTTGGTTCCCGTTCACAATGACTCGAGTGGAAGTGGATTGGAGCAAAAACGCCACCCAACGCAGGAAGGTAGAGCCGAATCCCTTGGCTCTGAGCACTTCAAAGAGGAACGGCCACGAAATGGTGTCGAACGCACGCGAGATGTCCAGTTTGAGGAAAACTCCCGGAGCCCTTCTGGCATGAATTTTCCTGGCGACCTGTCTGACCAAGAGGAAGTTGTCATGCAAACTCCTACCCTGGATAAATGTCGATTGATTTGCACCGACTAACTCCGGCATTCTCTTTCTGACACGATTGGCCATGATCTTGGAGAAGAGCTTTCCAAAGCTGTGAGGTAAACTTATAGGCCGGTAGTCGCCTACTACCTCCGCGTCACATCTCTTTGGGATGAGGACCATCAACGCCCTATTAAGCTTGGCAAAACCTCTTCTGTCGCACACATAAAGCTTGAGGATGGCATCCATAATGTCGTGCTTAATGATTGGCCATGCCCGCTGATAGAAAGCGCCAATAAATCCATCGGGCCCTGGTGCACGGTCTGGGGGCATCTCTTTAATGACATGCCACACTTCCTCCTCAGTGAAAATCATGTCAAGTTCGCTCAGATCCACTTGTTGTATCCCCAGGAACTCCAGATCAAGGGTGAAGTCCCTCGCCTAGTCGGTGCCAAGCAGGCTCTCATAAGCCAAAGAGAACGCAGCTTCGATCTGGGTCTGATCGGTGATCACATCATTTCCCACTCTAACACGCGGGATGAAATTTTTCGTCCTCCTACCGTTTGCAAAAGCTTGGAACAACTTAGTGTTCGCGTCTCCCTCGCGAATCCACCTCATCCTCAATCGCTGACGCTCAATTGTCCGATGGAGCGAGGCCATCCCCAGTAGTGCCAACTTGAGAGTGCGTCGTAGCCAAAGTTCCTGATCAGTGAGGATGCGGTCCTCGTGTGCCTTGTCGAATCTACAGATTACGTATGTGGCCACTGCCATGAGTAGCTTTATATTCCCCGTGGTTTTCTGGCCCCAAGCTTGCAGCGCCTGAGCCGCGTTCCTGAGCAGCGCGTCCAATCTTTGGAAGGGGTCAGTAATGGCATCGCTACAAACCCACGCATCGTGAACTGCTTCATCAAAGCATTGTAGCTTCGTCCAGTATAGCTCAAATCTAAATCTCTTCTTTGGGTGGAAAACAGGTCCGGAACTAAGGAGTAGAGGAGCATGATCAGAAACACCGGAGGACAGGGCTTGCAGTATACTGTCGGGGAAGTCCAACTCCCAATCCACTGAGATAAGAATGCGGTCAATCTTAGTCAATGTTGGCGTGTCCCTCTCGTTCGACCACGTGAACCTACGCCCATGCTTATAAACCTCTTTCAGCTCATTGCTGTCCACGAAGCTCCGAAACCTAGCCATCACGGTCCTGTTGAGATTTGTGTTACTCTTCTCCGACGCACGCAAAATCATGTTGAAGTCTCCAAGCACCATCCATGGGCCGGGGCAGAGAGCGCGCCTTGCTTGTAGCTCCTCAAGAAAGGCGGTTTTGAGCAGGTTGCCTTGAGGGCCATAAACCACCGACATCCACCAAACAGAACCATTTTTAGCGTGCACTTGACCCGTGATGAAGTCAGAGTTCAAGCTAAATTGGTCGATCTCGATCGCTGAAGAGTCCCAAGCAACGAGAATACCTCCTCTAGTCTCCAACGCCGGCAAGTAGGCGAAGCCATCAAAGGATGGCCCAAGGCATTGCATTACCGTAAAGCGGTCAATTACATCCAGTTTTGTCTCTTGAAGACATACAATGTTCGCGTGCACACTAGTGATAAACTCTCGAGTCGCATCCCGCTTCGCACCGCTGTTCAAACCTCTCACATTCCAACATAAAATGGAAGGACTAAAATCCATGAGGAATGATCATCTCCACACTCGCTCAACCGCCCAGCTTAGTGCACCACCATGGAGCTCGAGCTTCCCACAACAATGCCCCCACCAACCGGCATTGACTTGCCGAAGAGGGACGCGATCATGCGGATGTGCTGCTCACGGAGTGGTGAACCGAACAGCCCCTTGAGGTCATTCATCATCTGCTCGTCGACCTCGAGATCATGCGGTGCCAGGCCTAGCGCATGCAGCAAGTGAAGGAAATATGCCCTAGAGGCAATAATAAAGTTATTATTTATTTCCTTATATCATGATAAATGTTTATTATTCATGCTAGAATTGTATTAACCGGAAATATAATACATGTGTGAATACATAGACAAACAGATAGTCACTAGTATGCCTCTACTAGACTAGCTCATTAATCGAAGATGGTTATGTTTCCTAACCATAGACATGTGTTGTCATTTGATTAATGAGATCACATCATTAGGAGAATGATGTGATTGACATGACCCATTCCGTTAGCTTAGCACTTGATCGCTTAGTATATTGCTATTGCTTTCTTCATGACCTATACATGTTCCTCGTAACTATGAGATTATGCAACTCCTGTTTACGGAGGAACACTTTGGTACTACCAAACGTCACAACGAATCGGGTGATTATAAAGGAGTACTACAGGTGTCTCCAAAGGTACTTGTTGGGTTGGCGATTTCGAGATTAGGTTTTGTCACTCCGATTGTCGGAGAGGTATCTCTGGCCTTCTCGGTGATACACATCACATAAGCCTTGCAAGCATTACAACTAATGAGTTAGTTGTAAGATGATGTATTACGGAACGAGTAAAGAGACTTACCAAGAACGAGATTAAACTAGGTATTGATACCGACGATCGAATCTCGGGTAAGTAACATACCGATGACAAAGGAACAACGATATCGTTATGCGGTTTGACCGATAAAGATCTTCGAGAATATGTAGGAACCAATATGGGCATCCAGGTTCCGCTATTGGTTATTGACCGAGAATGGTTCTAGGTCATGTCTACATAGTTCTCGAACCCGTAGGGTCCGCACGCTTAACGCTTCGATGACAGTTCATTATGAGTTTATAAGTATTGATGTACCAAGGTTGTTCGAGTCCCGGATGTGATCACGGACATGACGAGGAGTCTCAAATGGTCGAGACATAAAGATTGATATATTGGAAGCCTATGTTTGACTTGAAAGGTTCCGGATGAAAACAGAAGTTATCGGAACACCGGAGGTTACGGAACCCCCGGAGGTCTATGGGCCTTGATGGGCCATAAGAGAGAAGAGGAAGGGCCAGCCAGCAGGCAGCGCCCCCTCCCCTCTAGTCCGAATAGGACAGGAGAGGGGGCGCGCCTCTTCCTCTTCCCTCCTCCAATCCTAATCCAACTAGGAGAGGGGGAGTCCTACTCGGTGGGAGTAGGACTCCTCCAGCGCCTCCCCTAGGGCTGGCCGCACCCCTTGGCTCCTTTATATACGGGCGGGGCACCCATGACACACAAGTTGATCTACGGATCGTTCCTTAGCCGCAGCGGTGCCCCTCCACCATATTCCACTTCGGTCATATCGTCAGCAGAGCTTAGGCGAAGCCTGCGCCGAGAAGTCATATCGTCATGAGCTTAGGCGAAGCCCTGCGCCGGTGGAGCATCATCATCGCCACCACGCCGTCAGGCCGACGGAACTCATCCCGACACTTTGCTGGATCGAGTCCGGGATCGCCATCGAGCTGAACGTGTGCAGAACTCGGAGGTGCCGACGCTCGGTGCTTGGATCGGTCGGATCGTGAAGACGACGACTACATCAACCGCGTTGTTATAACGCCCGCTTTCGGTCACGAGGGTACGTGGACGGATACTTCCTCTCGTTGCTATGCCATCACCATGGTCTTGCGTGTGCGTAGGAAATTTTTGAAATTACTACGCTCCCCAACAAATGGCATCCGAGCCTGGTTTTATGCGTTGATGTCATATGCACGAGTAGAACACAAGTGAGTTGTGGGCGATATAAGTCATACCGCTTACCAGCATGTCATACTTTGGTTCGGCGGTATTGTGAGATGAAGCGGCCCGGACCGACATTACGCCAGACGCTTACGCGAGACTGGTTTCACCGCCGCGAGCACTAGTTGCTTAAAGGTGACCGCGGGTGTTTGTCTCTCTCACTTTAGTTGAACTGAGTGTGGCTACGCCCGTCCTTGCGGGTTAAAACAGCACCAACTTGACAAACTATCGCTGTGGTTTTAATGCGAGGTAAGAACGGTTCTTGCTCAGCCCGTAGCAGCCACGTAAAACTTGCAACAACAAAGTAGAGGACGCCTAACTTGTTTTTGCAGGCATGTTGTGATGTGATGTGGTCAAGACGTGATGCTATATTGTATGAGATGATCATGTTTTGTAACCGAAGTTATCGGCAATCGGCAGGAGCCATATGGTTGTCGCTTATTGTATGAAATGCAAAGCCATGTAATTGCTTTACTTTATCACTAAGCAGAGCGATAGTCGAGAAGCAATAGTTGGCAAGACGACAACGATGCTACGATGGAGATCAAGGTGTCGCTACCGGTGACGATGGTGATCATGACGGTGCTTGGCGATGGAGATCACAAGCACAAGATGATGATGACCATATCATATCACTTATATTGATTGCATGTGATGTTTATCCTTTATGCATCTTATCTTGCTTTGATTGACGGTAGCATTATAAGATGATCTCTCACTAAAATTATCAAGAAGTGTTCTCCCGAGTATGCACCGTTGCGTAAAGTTCTTCGTACGAGACACCTCATGATGATCGGGTGTGATAGGCTCTACGCTCAAATACAACGGTGCAAAACAGTTGCGCACGCGAATACTCAAAGTTAAACTTGACGAGCCTAGCATATAACAGATATGGCCTCGAACACGGAGACCGAAGGTCGAGCGTGAATCATATAGTAGATATGATCAACATAGTGATGTTCACCATTGAAACTACTCCATCTCACGTGATGATCGGACATGGTTTAGTTAATTTGGATCACGTAATCACTTAGATGACTAGAGAGATGTCTGTCTAAGTGGGAGGTTTTAATATGATTAATTAAACTTAAATTTATCATGAACTTAGTACCGATAGTATTTTGCTTGTCTATGTTTATTGTAGATAGATGGCTCGTCTTTGTTGTTCCGTTGAATTTTAATGCGTTCCTTGAGAAAGCAAAGTTGAAAGATGATGGTAGCAATTACACGGACTGGGTCCGTAATTTGAGGATTATCCTCATTGCTGCACGTAAGAATTACGCCCTAGAAGCACCGCTGGGTGCCAGCCTTCTGCGCAGGAGCAACGCCGAAGTTGTGAACGTCTGGCGAGCAAAGCGATGACTACTCGATAGTTCAATGTGCCATGCTTTACGGCTTAGAACCGGGTCTTCAACGACGTTTTGAACGTCATGGAGCATATGAGATGTTCCAGAGTTGAAGTTAATATTTCAAGCAAATGCCCGGATTGAGAGATATGAAGTCTCCAATAAGTTCTATAGCTGCAAGATGGAGGAGAATAGTTCACGTCGGTGAACATATACTCAAAATGTCGGGTATAATAATCACTTGATTCAACTGGGAGTTACTCTTCCGGATGATAGTGTCATTGATGAATTCTCCAATCACGCCACCAAGCTACAAGAGCTTCGTGATGAACTATAATATGCAAGGGATGACTAAAACAATTCCCTGAGCTCTTCGCAATGCTAAAAGCAGCGGAGGTAGAAATCAAGAAAGAGCATCAAGTGTTGATGGTCAACAAGACCACTAGTTTCAAGAAAAGGGCAAAGGAAAGAAGAAGGAAACTTCAAAAGAACAGCAAGAAAGTTGCTGATCAAGAGAAGAAACCTAAGTCTGGACCTAAGCCTGAAATCGAGTGTTTTTACCGCAAGCAGATCGACATCGGAAGCGGAACTGCCCCAAGTATTTGGCGGATAAGAAGGATGGCAAGGTGATCAAAGGTATATGTGATATACATGTTATTGATGTGTACCTTACTAATACTCGCAGAGTACCGGTATTTGATATCTGGTTCATTGCTAATATTTGCAACTCAAACAGAACTACGGATTGCGAAGATTGGCTAAGGACGAGGTGACGATCGCGTGGGAAATGGTTCCAAAGTCGATGTGATCGCGGTCGGCACGCTACCTCTACATCTACCATCGGGATTAGTTTTAGACCTAAATAATTGTTATTTGGTGCCGCGTTAAGCATGAACATTATATCTGGATCTTGTTTGATGCGAGACGGTTATTCATTTAAGACAGAGAATAATGGTTGTTCTATTTATATGAATAATATCTTTTATGGTCATGCACCCTTGAAGAGTGGTCTATTTTATTGAATCTCGATAGTAGTACACATATTCATAGTGTTGAAACCAAAAGATGCAGAGTTGATAATGATAATGCAACTTATTTGTGGCATCGCCGCTTGGGTCATATCGGGTAAAACGCATGAAGAAACTCCATACCGATGGACTTTCGAATCACTTGATTATGAATCACTTGGTACTTGCGAACCGTGCCTCATGGGCAAGATGACTAAAACGCCGTTCTCGGAACTATGGAGCGAGCAACTGATTTGTTGGAAATCATACATACCGATGTTTGTGGTCCAATGAATGTTGAGGCACGCGGTGGGTATCGTTATTTTCTCACCTTCACAGATGATTTGAGCAGATATGGGTATATCTACTTAATGAAACACAAATCTGAAACATTTGAAAAGTTCAAAGAATTTCAGAGTGAAGTGGAAAATCATCGTAACAAGAAAATAAAATTTCTACGATCGGATCGTGGAGGAGAATATTTGAGTTACGAGTTTGGTTTACATTTGAAACAATGTGGAATAGTTTCGCAACTCACGCCACCCGAACACCATAGAGAAATGGTGTGTCCGAACGTCGAATCGTATTTTACTTGATATGGTGCGATCTATGATGTCTCTTACTGATTTACCGCTATCGTTTTGGGGATATGCTTTAGAGACGGCCGCATTCACGCTAAATAGGGCACCATCTAAGTCCGCTGAGACGACACCGTATGAACTGTGGTTTGGCAAGAAACCAAAGTTGTCGTTTCTTAAAGTTTGGGGCTGCGATGCTTATGTGAAGAAACTTCAACCTGATAAGCTCGAACCCAAATCGAGAAATGTGTCTTCATAGGATACCCAAAGGAGACTGTTGGGTACACCTTCTATCACAGATCCAAGGCAAAGTTTTCGTTGCTAAATCGGATCCTTTCTAGAGAAGGAGTTTCTCTCGAAAGAAGTGAATGGGAGGAAAGTAGAACTTGATGAGATAATCAGATCTGCTCCCTTATTGGAAGGTAGTTCATCACAAGAAACAGTTCTCGTGACAACTACACCAATTAGTGAGGAAACTAATGATGATGATCATGAAGCTTCAGATCAAGTTACTACTGAACTTCAGAGGTCAACCAGAGTAAAATACGCACTGAGTGGTACGGTAATCCTATTCGAAGTCATGTTACTTGACCATGGCGAACCTACAAACTATGAAGAAGCGATGGTGAGCCCAGATTCATGAAATGGCTGGAAGCCATGAAATCTGAGATGGGATCCATGTATGAAAACAAAGTATGGACTTTGGTTGACTTGCCCGATGATCGGCAAGCCATTGAGAATAAATGGATCTTTAAGAAGAAGACCGACGCCGATGGTAATGTAACTGTCTACAAAGCTCGACTTGTTGCAAAAGGTTTTCGACAAGTTCAAGGGGTTGACTACGATGAGACTTTCTCACCCGTAGCGATGCTTAAGTCTGTCCGAATCATGTTAGCAATTGCCGCATTTTATGATTATGAAATTTGGCAAATGGATGTAAAACTGCATTCTTGAATGGATTTCTAGAAGAAGAGTTGTATATGATGCAACCAGAAGGTTTTGTTGATCCAAAGGGTGCTAACAAAGTGTGCAAGCTCCAACGATCAATTTATGGTCCGTGCAAGCCTCTCGGAGTTGGAATAAACGCTTTGATAGTGTGATCAAAGATATGGTTTTATGAGACTTTTGGAGAAGCTCTGTATTTACAAGAAAGTGAGTGGGAGCTCTGTAGCATTTCGATATTATATGTGGACGACATATTGTTGATTGGAAATGATATAGAATTTCTGGATAGCATAAAAGGATACTTGAATAAAAGTTTTTCAATGAAAGACCTCGGTGAAGCTGCTTACATATTGGGCATCAAGATCTATAGAGATAGATCAAAACGCTTAATTGGACTTTCACAAAGCACATACCTTGATAAAGTTTTGAAGAAGTTCAAAATGGATCGAGCAAAGAAAGGTTTTTACCAGATTACAAGGTGTAAGATTGAGTCGACTCAATGCCCGACCACAGCAGAAGATAGAGAGAAAATGAAAGATGTTCCTATGCTTCAGCCATAGGCTCTATCATGTATGCAATGCTGTGTACCAGACCGACATATGCTTAGCTGTAAGCTTGGCAGGAAGGTACCAAAGTAATCCAGAGTGGATCATGGACAGCGGTCAAGAACATCCTGAAATACCGAAAAGGACTAAGGATATGTTTCTCGATATGGAGGTGACAAAGAGCTAGTCGTAAATGGTTACGCCGATGCAAGCTTTGACACCGATCCGGATGATTCTAAATCGCAAACCGGATACGTATTTTTATTAAACGGTGGAGCTGTCGGTTGGTGCAGTTCTAAACAAAGCGTCGTGGCGGGATCTACATGTGAAGCGGAGTACATAGCTGCTTCGAAGCAGCAAATGAAGGAGTGCGGATGAAAGAGTTCATTTCCGATCTAGGTGTCATACCTAGTGCATCGGGACCAATGAAGATCTTCTCGTGACAATCTTGGTGCAATTGCCTTGGCAAAGGAATCCAGATTTCACAAGAGGACCAAGCACATCAAGAGACGCTTCAATTCCATTCGGGACCAAGTCCAAGTGGGAGACATAGAGATTTGCAAAATACATACGGATCTGAATGTTGCAGACCGCTGACTAAGCCTCTTCCACGAGCAAAACATGATCAGCACCAAGACTCCATGGGTGTTAGAATCATTCTTGTGTAATCTAGATTATTGACTCTAGTGCAAGTGGGAGATCAAGGAAATATGCCCTAGAGGCAATAATAAAGTTATTATTTATTTCCTTATATCATGATAAATGTTTATTATTCATGCTAGAATTGTATTAACCGGAAACATAATACATGTGTGAATACATAGACAAACAGATAGTCACTAGTATGCCTCTACTAGACTAGCTCATTAATCAAGATGGTTATGTTTCCTAACCATAGACATGTGTTGTCATTTGATTAATGAGATCACATCATTAGGAGAATGATGTGATTGACATGACCCATTCCGTTAGCTTAGCACTTGATCGCTTAGTATATTGCTATTGCTTTCTTCATGACCTATACATGTTCCTGTAACTATGAGATTATGCAACTCCGTTTACGGAGGAACACTTTGGTACTACCAAACGCCACAACGAATCGGGTGATTATAAAGGAGTACTACTGGTGTCTCCAAAGGTACTTGTTGGGTTGGCGATTTCGAGATTAGGTTTTGTCACTCCGATTGTCGGAGAGGTATCTCTGGGCCTTCTCGGTGATACACATCACATAAGCCTTGCAAGCATTACAACTAATGAGTTAGTTGTAAGATGATGTATTACGGAACGAGTAAAGAGACTTACCAAGATGTTAGATTGAACTAGGTATTGGATACCGACGATCGAATCTCGGGTAAGTAACATACCGATGACAAAAGGAACAACGATATCGTTATGCGGTTTGACCGATAAAGATCTTCGAGAATATGTAGGAACCAATATGGGCATCCAGGTTCCGCTATTGGTTATTGACCGAGAATGGTTCTAGGTCATGTCTACATAGTTCTCGAACCCGTAGGGTCCGCACGCTTAACGCTTCGATGATAGTTCATTATGAGTTTATAAGTATTGATGTACGAAGGTTGTTCGAGTCCGGATGTGATCACGGACATGACGAGGAGTCTCAAATGGTCGAGACATAAAGATTGATATATTGGAAGCCTATGTTTGACTTGGAAAGGTTCGGATGAAAACAGGAAGTTACGGAACACCGGAGGTTACCGAACCCCGGAGGTCTATGGGCCTTGATGGGCCATAAGAGAGAAGAGGAAGGGCCAGCCAGGCAGGCGCGCCCCTCCCCTCTAGTCCGAATAGGACAAGGAGAGGGGGGCGCCTTCCTCTTCCTCCTCCAATCCTAATCCAACTAGGAGAGGGGGAGTCCTACTCGGTGGGAGTAGGACTCCTCGGCGCGCGCCCCTAGGGCTGGCCGCACCCCTTGGCTCCTTTATATAGGGGGGGGCACCCCATGACACACAAGTTGATCTACGGATCGTTCCTTAGCCGTGTCGGTGCCCCCTCCACCATATTCCACTTGGTCATATCGTCATGAGCTTAGGCGAAGCCTGCGCCGGAGAAGTCATATCGTCGCGGAGCTTAGGCGAAGCCCTCGCCGGTGGAGCATCATCATCGCTACCACGCCGTCGGTCGACGGAACTCATCCCCGACACTTTGCTGGATCGAGTCCGGGATCGCCATCGAGCTGAACGTGTGCGAACTCGGAGGTGCCGACGCTCGGTGCTTGGATCGGTCGGATCATGAAGACGTACGACTACATCAACCGCGTTGTTATAACGCTTCAGCTTTCGGTCTACGAGGGTACGTGGACGGATACTCTCCCCTCTCGTTGCTATGCCATCACCATGGTCTTGCGTGTGCGTAGGAAATTTTTTGAAATTGCTACGTTCCCCAACAGCAAGACATTCTCAGCGGGGGAGGCCTTGGTAGGACCGGCACGTTTGGTAAACCTGGTGGTGCGCCTGGGGGTAAAAGGCTCAGCCTCAGGCCTCAAAGACGAAGCTTGCACCTCTTTCAAGAGGGGGGGGGGTGCCAGCTTCTTGACGATGCTCACGCAGAAATTCTTCAACTTGGTGTATGCGATAGCTTCTGGAGGGGTCATACCAGCCAGGGCGGCCGTGTCTTGGGCAACCAACTTAGAGTTCTCCGTTACGCCCTCTACCACAGCGTCCAGCTCCGCACGAGAACATAGCATCGGCTCCCCAGCAAAACCCGTGCCAGCTGGATTTTTCCCCGCCAGCACGATGGCTGTGCATGGCTGCGCATCAGACGTCGAATCGTCTACGTGAACAGGAGTTGCATGGTTTCCATCAGCAATCATTGGCTCGGGATACGCATCACCCTCCTCGAACTCCACCCCTGTCTCCTTGTCTTGTCTCTGCCCATCGGTCTCCTCCCCAGCCTCCTTGTGTTGGCCTCGCGTCTCGGATTCCCCGCCAGGTGGCCCCTGCAAGGCATCTGGGCCCGCCCTTGTCTGGCTGTCTCCTTTGTCCTCCTGGCGAGGGCGGGCAATTATTGGCTCCGTCTACCTTGGAGCGATCCCCACCTGGGGGGTGGGGCCCGCCCTTAGCGCTTCCATGACCTGCCTCGCCGCATTAGGCACACGCGCACTCGCTGGGGGTCCCACCATATCACCATGCGCTGTAACGGACGCAATCGCCCCTGCAGGATGGATTCAGGGGCAACGTGGGCCCGGGTCTCCTGCTCAGCCTGACCCACATCCGGGCCCACTCCGGCATCTACCGGGGGCACCGGCTGCACAATCATTGGTGCCTCCACATGCAGCCCAATCCTGCCCCCGCCCGTCTACGCCTACCCGTTGGAGGCAATCATTGCCCTCTCACTGATTGGCGCCCTCCGGTTTGAACCTTCCACTCTGGGATCCACCGATGGCACAATTGTCATGATCAAACGCCGAAGTCGATCGCTCGACGGAGAGCCTATCTGGGTCACTGATCCTGCCTACCGACGAGACACGCGACCGAACCTCCATGGGAGGCAACCCCCATGCTGCACCCACCGGCGGCGAAGCAGCTGAACCCCGCCTCCTCGAGGGGCCAGCACCGGCTCCACCGCGGTGATCACGAACGCCAAACTGCCATCCCGGGCGAGAGGAAGCTCCTCCCCGACCACGATCACCACTGCTGCCTGCGCTTGGCAAGCCACTCTGCCCGCTCTCCGATGACACCTCCACTCTCCAAGGCGGCTCCACGAACTCACTGAAATATGTAACCTCATCTAGGTGGATCAGAACTTTGTATTGCAGCAACGTGGGCTCGAACAGCGGCGCTACCAGACCTGGCTCCGGCACCGCCAACCAACGCATCGACGGGATATCGTCCGGGCTTGCCGTCCATGCAGTGAGCCTGAATGCAGAAAGATCTCTCCTTGAGCTTGTCTCCAGCGCAATCGTATCCACCAGGCAAGAAGAACCCAGCAAGTCCTCCGCTATCTCCCTCTCCCAAGCATGTGGTGGAATTCCCTCAAGCACCAGCGAGACCCTTGTGCTGAGCATGGAGTGCACGGCCTGCGCCTGGCGATTCCACTGCCTGAAGTGCAGTCGGAGGCCGAGATGCTCCAGCGTCGGGCTGCTGCTGACTCTGTTGCGGAGCTCCGCGCTGGCAAAGACGACGAGGAAGTTCTCTGGCCGGAAACGATGGACCGAGACCCACTGAGGCTGGATGTCGAGCTTCTCCTGAAGCGCCTGCAGAATGAACTCCGGCTGCAGGTCACACCACGCGCCGCCCACGTAGGCCACCATGGCGAAGCGGAGCCGCTGCTCAAGCTCCGTCATGGATCTGCCACGCTGAACAACGCACACGCCCGCGGACTCGAACTCCTCAGCCAAGGCCCCCGGCTGCTGCGCGCAAGGCGGCGGAAGGCGCGGCCACACCGGCGCATCCCGCAGGCCAGCCGACGGAGGCGAGGGTGGGGGAGGTGACACCGACCTTGCGAGCTCAGCCCGCCCTCTCAGAGCGGCCTGCTCCCTACGAGCCACCTTGGCCAACGCATGCCGCCGGAGCTCATCCTCCGACGAAGGACTCCGAGGGCGCTTGCACTCCTTAGACGGGTGCCCCTCCATGCTGCATCTGAAGCAGACGATGGCGTTCGTGCAGTCGTTCCGGAAATGCCCCTCCTTTAGGCAGCGGAAACACTTGCCGTCCATGTCCGGCGAGACCTCCCGCCTCATCAGATCCCGGGACCTGGGAGGGGGAGCGGCCTCGCGCCTCTCCTGACGCCTCCGCCACATCTCACGCCGGGAGGGTCGCGGGAGGACGAAAGGCTCCACCGGCCGGGACTCGCCATCCGCGGCCGCAGTTGCCGCCCCCGAGGAAACCGCCTCCGCCGAGCTCCCCGAAATCCCTAGGCCGGAAACAACGTGCCTCTCCGCACGCCCGGGGAACGCCGAAGAGACGGACTGCGGGCTAGACGCCATCGAGCGGAAGTGGCCGCCGGGACCGGAGTGGCCGTCGGCGGGGAAAGGGGATGGATGCCGGCACCGGAGCGGCGCACGGCGGGAAGGGGAGCGGGGGAATAGCCAATTAAAACATTGTAGTGGTTGAATCCCGGGATTGTTGACTGTGCACGCGACTAGGCCGGCCCGACAGGCGCGGAGCGAGATTTTTTTCTTTTTCGTTCAGTTTATTTTTGTTTCCTTTTAGTAATATAATATGCGGTGTGTAATAAAAGTACCAAAAAAATTAGAACTGTTGATTGCGGACATCACTCGGCAGTAGGGCTACAAACGAGTCAAGTTCGAGCGAGTTGGCCTAGGCTCAGCTCAATTCATACTAAAATTCGAGCGAGCCCAAAATGAGTGAATCTCAAGGTCAAGCTGTAGAAAGTGGATCATGCTCAGCTTGTAACGATCTCGAATTGATCTCGAGCTAGTTTCGAGCTAAATAATAGGAGTTTTAAAATAATTTAAGGCAAAATTTGAAACAAAATAAGCCACAACATAGAAAAATAACTATAAAATATAACTTATTGTTTCTCAACTGAAGACTAGTATTTAATAACATGAGAGATCTTGGATGAGGTAGGAAGAGAAGAAAGTGAAGGTAAGTCTGCTCTCAAATTTTCGCCAGAAATCATGTTGAGGTTAAATTTTGTCCACGCTTAATTTTCCTGTTTGCTAGTAGGTAAAATGGAGAATAAAATCATACACAACATATATGGCAATAGATGATCTAAATCTTTGTAATAGACATGAAGATTATTTAACATACTTATAGGACGTCGACAACTGCCACACGTGTGGCAGGAAAGAAGACGCACCATACGTCTTTAATGCAAATAGATTGTCACGTCATCGCATGCATGTATGCGAGAATCTTTTTGGATTTTTAATTTTTAAAATGTTTTATCTCTTAAATAAAAAATCCGACTGAAGATCCGTTTTCACCGTTGAAACCCTCGCGACGAGATATTCAAAACTAGATCTCATATCGATATATTTCGGCGAAATTTTTTTTTGTTAAAAGTTGCCATGTCTATTGCACATGAATTGCCATGATATTTACACTGAAGTTGCCATGATATGTTTCAACTATTTTCTTTTACATTTAAAAGTAAATTTTAACATATTATAAAACGAAGAATTAAGAAACTAGACTTGCCATGCACCATAAACTAAAATTGCCATGATACATGCACTTAAAATTATCATGGTTCAATAAAAAAATATTTTCATGGTCAAAGTACTAGAATTGCCATCATTAAAAAACTAAAATTGCCATGATCTACAAACTAAAATTGCCACATGGCAACTTTAGTTTAAGCACTATGGCAACTATAGTGCTTAAACATCATGGCAACTTCTGGGCAACAAAAATTCGTCGAAACATATCAACACGGGGTCTAGTTTTGAAGATCTCATCGAGACGGATTTAATGGTAAAAACAGATTTTTAGTTCGCTTTTTTATTTAGAAGATCAAACATTTTTAAGCCGAAAACCAAAAAGCTTTTTGCTGATGTCATCTATTCATACGTGGCAAAATGAGTGCTGATGGAGGCGTGTGGGCGATTTACAAACGCCCACACGTGTGGGCGTTAGTTTCTTCGTACTTATATGATATCGAGCTATCGAGCTAAACTTGAGCGAGCCAATGCTAGCTCAAGATCAACTCGTTTCTCGATCGAGCTACATAAAGTGCTAATACTCAGCTCATTTCTTTTCGAGTCGATCCAAAATACGAGTCGACCTCGAGTGACTCACAAGCCTCGAGCTTTTCTTGCAGCCCTACTCGGCAGACCTACCACGTGCGAAGCAGTTTCGTTTTCCTTTATCATAAAGCGCGACGTAGAAATAGACTAGACCATGATGGCGCGCGTTGCTGCGCCCGCCAATTTTATGATAGAATGATGAAATATCATGTAATTTTTTTAAATTTAAAATATAGAAATTAAACTTGCATGAACTAACCCGTATATTAGACAATGGTAAAAAATGTAATATTGCGATTGTCTCGGGAAATAGAATTAGTCAAATGATTGCTCTAGATTTTAAATGAATAGTGTCTATGAAAGATATCTTGGAAACAAAAATATGAATAAGTAACATAGGTTTAGAGAACATACATGATAGTCAATAGCACAATTGGTAAGATAAATTAACCGGGCAATCTTTTCTGTTTAATTTATCGATGAGACAAATCTTTTATCATTGTTTAAAAAATAGTGTCACTTCCCCTAAAAAAGAATTAGCGATGCTTGATTGCCATATTGGTAGACCTTCTCATTGTTGCCACGCGCACGTGAGGGAGTTAGGCAGTGGGGCGTCAATGTTGTGTGGCGCTGCGACGCCAACATGAGCAACATTTTTTTTTTAAACCACCGTCCATTGCAAAATGTTTTGGGGAATACAGATAATAGATGGTGAAAATGTTAGCCAGACAAGATGGCCCGCCCACAAAGAAGTCACGACTTTCACAAGATTGTGAGCCTCAACATTACTATCAAAGGCAGAAGATAATGCCCCGCTCACACGCAGCTACCTAATTTTTTATTTGAGAAACAACTTTTTTTAGCAAAATTTAGGAAACAGCTACTTACGTTTGTGTTTCATATACACTTTGTTTGCTTAAGCTAGTCCACCGGCCCAAGAAACAATCCAGGCCCAATCAACCACAGGTGAAGTAGATAGTTCCGTGGAGCAGCAGCCCAAGAGATATCCAGGCAGGCGGGGAATACAGATAATAGATGGTGGAGATGTTAGCCAGACAAGATGGCCCGCCCACAAAGAAGTCACGACTTTCACAAGATTGTGAGCCTCAACATCACTATCAAAGGCAGAAGATAATGCCCCGCTCACACGCAGCTACCTAATTTTTTATTTGAGAAACAACTTTTTTTAGCAAAATTTAGGGAACAACTACTTACGTTTGTGTTTCATATACACTTTGTCTGCTTAAGCTAGTCCACCGGCCCAAGAAACAATCCAGGCCCAATCAACCACAGGTGAAGTAGATAGTTCCGTGGAGCAGCAGCCCAAGAGATATCCAGGCAGGCGATCGTACGGCTAGCAACGCCAAAGCTTTGTGGAGGCTCCCAGCTCGCCCTGTTATACTGTTTAGTAATAACACAATGTAGAACTTGCGACCTGGGGCTGGTTTACTCAACGCCCAAGCCACTAGAACAAATTGCCATTAGTGATTTATTGAGTGGCACAAATTATTTAATCACAAACAGCAAAGTCGAGATTAGGAAAATACCTTTTTAAGCGTAAACAATTTGTGAAAATGAACAAGTTTTTGAAAACATAATCAATTTTGAAAAAGTGAACACTTTTTAAAACATATTTAAAAAAAAAAATAGGAACAAATTTTAAAACTGTACAAAATATAAAATGAAACACTTTCTGTTTTTAAATGGGAGCAACTTTCTTAAACAATGTAAAAAATGTTTATATATTTCTGTAAACTTTTATTGTCATTTATGAAACGTTAAACATGTATTTGGCAAAATGTTACTACATATTCAAAAATGTTGTAATCATGTATTCTAAAATGTACATAACCTATTTGAAAAATATTGATAGTGTATCAAAGAAATTTTCATCTGCGTGTTAATGTACATAATGTATTTGAAAAATGTGAAGAGTGTAACAAAAAGAAAAGAAAAAACAAGTAGTACGAAAAAATCAATAAAGAAACAAAAGAAAACCTAAAGTCTAACAAAGAAAGAAAGCCAACGAAAATTAGTGAAAAAAATATAACGAAGGGGAAAAAGCCAAAGAAAACCGATGAAAATAGAGAAAAGCCAAAGGGAAAAAAAGAAAAGAAAAAGAAAGAAAAATGAAAACCATAGCAGAGCCGGCGCGTGAGCGACTGCTCTAATGCGCCGGCCTGATTTGACTTGCCACATCAACGAATTCCGGGGAAACACTCTTAAGGTTTAAATAGACCGAGATCAAAGAGTTTAGTGTGCTAATTTTAGGAGTGAAAGTTCAGGGTTCGACTTTGCTTTCGCCTACAAATTTAAGGTTTATTTTGGACATTTTTCTTTGTGCCATCCAAACGACCAACTTTGTAGAAAATCAAAAAACTTTGTCGAAAATCCAAGCGACCAACTTGACGCTGCCGGTCAAGAGGGGGTATCGGGAGAGGTCGGAAACACAAGCAAAGTTTCTTGTCCGCTCTCTATATTTCAGCACAACCCACCTCTCTCTCTCTCTCTCTCTCACCCGCACCTCGCCGCCCTTCCTCCGGATCTCGGCTCTGCTCGGCGGCGCCAGCAGAACGGGGTCGGAGGCATACGAGCGAATCCCCCAGACAACGTTGCTCACAGCTCGAGAGGCCGACAAAGCATTGATTCCTCTGTGCTCGCCACGTCATGGCGGCGGCGCTCATGGACGGCGAGCTCGGGAGCCTCCTGAAGGCCACGGCGGCGGTTTGGGCGGCCATGTACTACGCCCGCATGACCGCCGCGCTCATCCGCCCTGGCGCCGCTCGCCTCGCCGCGCTTCTGCCCGCTGTCGCGCTCTTCTGCGCGATCCCCTTCGCCTTCTCCACCACCACGTTCCGCGGCAGCTCCGCCTTCTTCCTCTGCTGGCTCGGCACCTTCAAGCTCCTCCTCCTCGCCGCCGGCCGCGGCCCCCTGGACCCGTCCCTCTCCCTCCCCCACTTCGTCTTCTCCGCCTCCCTGCCCGTCAAGTTCCGGCAGCCCGCCCCCGCCAAATCAAAGGACCAAGATCCCGCTTCGGCTTCGGCCTGTGGACACGGCCCGGCCAAGATCCTCGTCGCCGGCGCCGTCATCCCCTTCATCATCTACGCGTACCAGTTCAAGGACGCGATGCGCGGGTGGCAGCTCGTCCTCTTGTACACCGTGCACATCTACTTCTCCCTGGAGCTCCTGCTGGGCTCGGTGCGCGCCGTGATCCACGGCGTGCTGGGCATGGAGATGGAGCCGCAGGTGGACCGGCCGTACCTGGCGTCGTCGCTGCGGGACTTCTGGGGCAGGCGGTGGAACCTCATGGTGCCCGCCATCCTCCGGCCGTCGGTGCACGGCCCCGTGCGCGCGCGCTTCGGCGACGCGGCGGGCGTCATGGCGTCCTTCCTCGTCTCCGGGCTCATGCACGAGGTGATATTCTACTACATCATGTGGCAGCCGCCCAGCGGCGACGTGACCGCGTTCTTCGTCCTGCACGGCGCGTGCACCGCGGCGGAGGGGTGGTGGGCGCGGCACGCCGGGTGGTGGCGCCCGCCGCGGGCGGTGGCGGTGCCGCTCACGCTGGCGTTCGTGGGCGGGACGGGGATCTGGCTCTTCTTCCCGGCCATGGTCAGGGGCGGCCTGGACGAGCTTGTGCTGCAGGAGTGCCAGGGCTTGGTGGCGGCCATGGAGCAGGCCGGCCGTTGGCTTGCCGGCGGCGCCGCCGCCGGTCCCATTCTTTCCACGCGCTGACCAGGAGAAAACATGCGCTGTGACGAGGGGCCGAACGTGTGCCGTGCGATTAGGATCCAAAGGGCGATGGGAGTATACTACCTTTTTTTTGCGAGAAGGGAGTATACTACTTTTTTTTTAGGGGTAGGGAGTATACTACTTGTGATGTGGACTGTGGTAGACTTCAGATCTTGGAAGGTCGTGATTGAACATTCATTGATCAATAATAATTAAATATATTGATATACTCCTTCCGTTCCTAAATATTTGTCTTTCTAGCCATCTCAAATAGACTATAAAATACGGATATATGTAGACATGTTTTAAAGTGTAGATTCACTCATTTTGCTTCGTATGTAATCACTTGTTGAAATCTTTAAAAAGACAATTATTTAGAAACGGAGGGAGTAGTACAGATCTTGATGGCTGCTACAGTCTGGCCATATCATTTTCTCAATTAAAACAAAATAGTGATGTATATCATTTTCTTAATTAAAACAAAATAGTGATGGCGACGTAGCTGCTGACCGGCGAGTTGTTTTCCTTCTTCCGAGGCTGACTCGTACGGTACTACTCAGCTGATATAGAACCGCACTTGGTCGTGACCGGTGAAATACTTCTTCTAGCAGCGCCAGGAATTTTCCGAGAAGACTCATGAAGGCATGCTTTCGTGAGTTTCTTTTTCAGAGGACATCAAGAGCAACTCCAACGGGCCGACTCAAACATACGGTGATTTTGTCCGCCTTTTATCCGTTTGGGTCAGCCAGGCGAACATGAATGCCCGCTTCCGCGTTTGGGTCGGCATATGCGTCCAACGCTCGCTCGACCCATTTTGATGACGCCGATAAAAAAAACTATGCATGCATATTTCAAATGAAAACAACTTAATTAAACATTAAAGCTGGCCAGAAAAGTCGGCGAAAGTCCAGGTGCCCACATTAGCATTAAAAGAAATTAGAAACAACCTAACTACAAGGTGGCGCGATGCCCAGCATGCCCTAGGCGGCGGCGGCGGCGGGGTCGGTGAGGTTGATGAGCGTCAGCGCAGGGCCGGCCCAGGGGAACGTCATGTTCCATGCGGCGGCGATGTAGGCCGCGGGCAGCTGTTCCGACGGGGCAAGGCGGCGAGGCAATGTCACGCTGTCAGGCAGCCACGGCTCGGGCGCCTCCTCCTCGGCTCAAGGCCTCCTCGAGGTCGCTCGAGCATCTCTCGATTGGCCGCGACGGTGCTCTCTCACCACCGGGGCGGGCGCCACATCTCGAGGTACGCCTGCCTCGCACCGTGTCGCTTCTATCCAAACCGGTGGCGCGGACACCCACTCGCGCAGTACTCCCGTCCAGGAGTAGCGCTTGATGGGGGACGGCTCCGGGTCGGCCTTGACGAGCCGTCAGGGAGGGGACAACGGGGCCACCGGCGGCACCACGCAATTGCCGGCCGCGGACAGGGCAAGGGCCTGCGCCATGGCCGCCTCGTAGCGAGCCTCCTCTTCCTCCACCGCCTCCACCCTGCACCGCTCTGTTGGAAATATGCCCTAGAGGCAATAATAAATTAGTTATTATTATATTTCCTTGTTCATGATAATCGTTTATTACCCATGCTATAATTGTATTGATGGGAAACTCAGATACATGTGTGGGTACATAAACAACACCATGTCCCTAGTAAGCCTCTAGTTTCCTGACCATGGACATTGGATGTCGTTGATAACGGGATCACATCATTTGGAGAATGATGTGATGGACAAGACCCAATCCTAAGCCTAGCACAAAGATCGTAGTTCGTATGCTAAAGCTTTTCTAATGTCAAGTATCATTTCCTTAGACCATGAGATTGTGCAACTCCGGATACCGTAGGAATGCTTTGGTGTACCAAACGTCACAACGAATCGGGTGGCTATAAAGGTTCATTACAGGTATCTCCGAAAGTATCTGTTGGGTTGGCATGAATCGAGCTGGGATTTGTCACTCCGTTGACGGAGAGGTATCTCTGGGCCCACTCGGTAGGACATCATCATAATGTGCACAATGTGACCAAGGGGTTGATCACGGATGATGTGTTACGGAACGAGTAAAGAGACTTGCCAAGAACGAGATTGAACAAGGTATCGGGATACCGACGATCGAATCTCGGGCAAGTACAATACCGCTAGACAAAGGGAATTGAATACGGGATTGATTGAATCCTCGACATCGTGGTTCATCCGATGAGATCATCGTGGAACATGTGGGAGCCAACATGGGTATCCAGATCCCGCTGTTGGTTATTGACCGGAGAACATCTCGGTCATGTCTGCATGGTTCCCGAACCCGTAGGGTCTACACACTTAAGGTTCGGTGACGCTAGAGTTGTTATGGGAAATAGTATGTGGTTACCGAAGGTTGTTCGGAGTCCCGGATGTGATCCCGGACGTCACGAGGAGTTCCGGAATGGTCGGCGGTGAAGATCGATATATTGGACGAAGGGTATTGGAGTCCGGAAGTGTTCGGGGTACTGTGCTATGGCAAGCATGACCGAAAGGTGTTTGGGAGCCCGGCAAGTGTTGGAGGGCCTCATGGGCCAAAGGGGAAGGGGCAAACCAGCCCACTAAGGGGTGGTGCGCCCCTCCCAGCCCCTCTCACGTAACCAGGAGAGGTGGGGCGCCTCCCTAGGGCAGCCCCCTTCCCGGCTTGGGGCAAGTTTCCTAGGGGTGGGGCGCCCAAACCCATCTAGGGTTTCCCAGCAGCCGCGCCTCCCTAGGGAACCCTAGGGCCTCCTCCACCCCCTTACCCCTATATATAGTGAGGAGAGAGAGGCAGCCGCACCTTCCTGGCGCAGCCCCCTCCTCCTCCAACACTTCCTCCTCCTCCGTAGTGCTTAGCGAAGCTCTGCCGAGAACCACGAGCTCCATCACCACCACGCCGTCGGTTGCCGGAGTTTTCCTCAACTTCTCCTCTCCCTTGCTGGATCAAGAAGGAGGAGACGCCCCGGCTGTACGTGTGTTGAACGCGGAGGTGCCGTCCGTTCGGCGCTAGGATCATCGGTGATTTGGATCACGACGAGTACGACTCCATCAACCCTGTTCTCTTGAACGCTTCCGCTTAGCGATCTACAAGGGTATGTAGATGCACTCTCCTTCCCCTCGTTGCTGGTTTCTCCATAGATAGATCTTGGTGACACGTAGGAAAATTTTGTATTTCTGCTACGTTCCCCAACAGTGGCATCATGAGCTAGGTCTATTGCGTAGATTCTTTGCACGAGTAGAACACAAAGTAGTTGCGGGCGTTGATTTTGTTCAATATGCTTACCGTTACTAGTCCAATCTTGTTTCGACAGTATTGTGGGATGAAGCAGCCCGGACCGACCTTACACGTACACTTACGTGAGACAGGTTCCACCGACTGACATGCACTTGGTGCATAAGGTGGCTAGCGGTGCCGCCTCCCACTTTAGTCGGAACGGATTCGATGAAAAGGGTCCTTATGAAGGGTAAATAGCAATTGGCATATCACGCTGTGGTTTTGCGAGGTAAGAAACGTTTTGCTAGAGACCCATAGCAGCCACGTAAAACATGTAAACAACAATTAGAGGACGCCTAACTTGTTTTTGCGGGGTATGCTATGTGATGTGATATGGCCAAGAAGAATGTGATGAATGATATGTGATGTATGAGATTGATCATGTTCTTGTAATAGGAATCACGACTTGCATGTCGATGAGTATGACAACCGCAGGAGCCATAGGAGTTGTCTTTATTTATTGTATGACCTGCGTGTCATTGAACAACGCCATGTAATTACTTTACTTTATTGCTAACCGTAGCCATAGTAGTAGAAGTAATAAGTTGGCGAGACAACTTCATGGAGACACGATGATGGAGATCATGATGATGGAGATCATGGTGTCATGCGGTGACGATGATGATCATGGAGCCTCAAGATGGAGATCAAAGGAGCAATATGATATTGGCCATATCATGTCACTATTTGATTGCATGTGATGTTTATCATGATTATACATCTTATTTGCTTAGAACGACGGTAGTAAATAAGATGATCCTCATTAAAATTTCAAGAAAGTGTTCCCCTAATCGTGCACCGTTGCGAAAGTTAAATGCTTCAAGCACCACGTGATGATCGGGTGTGATAGATTCTTACGTTCACATACAACGGGTGTAAGCCAGATTTACACACGCGAAACACTTAGGTTGACTTGACGAGCCTAGCATGTACAGACATGGCCTCGGAACACAAGAGACCGAAAGTTCGAGCATGAGTCGTATAGTAGATACGATCAACATGAAGATGTTCACCGATGATGACTAGTTCGTCTCACGTGATGATCGGACACGGCCTAGTTGACTTGGATCATGTAATCACTTAGATGACTAGAGGGATGTCTATCTGAGTGGGAGTTCATGAGATGAACTTAATTATCCTGAACATAGTCAAAAGATCTCTGCAAATTATATCGTAAGCACGCGCTTTAGTTCCACTGTTTAGATATGTTCCTAGAGAAAATATAGTTGAAAGTTGACGAGAGCGATTATGCGGACAGAGAAAGCTTATGTCCTTAATGCACCGCTCAGTGTGTTGAACCCCAAACGTCGTCTGTGAATGTTGCGAACATCGACATACACGCTTTTGATAACTACGTGATAGTTCGGTTAAATGGTTTAGAGTAGAGGCACCAAAGACGTTTCTCGAAACATATAAGATGTTTCGAGGGCTGAAATTGGGATTTCAGGCTTGTGCCCACGCCAAAAGGTATAAGACCTCCGACCATTTTCTTAGCCTGCAAACTAAGGGAGAAAAGCTCAATCGTTGAGCTTGTGCTCAGATTGTCCGAGTGCAACAATCACTTGAATCGAGGGAGTTGATCTTCCGGATGAGATAGTGATGTTTCTCCAAAGTCATTGCCACCAAGCTGCTAGAGCTTCGTGATGAACTATAACATATCGGGATAGATATGATGATCCTTGAGGTATTCACGATGTTTGACATCGCGAAAGTAGAAATCAAGAAGGAGCATCAATTGTTGATGGTTGGTGAAACCACTAGTTTCAAGAAGGGCAAGGGCAAGAAGGGATACTTCATGAAACGGCAAATCAGCTGCTGCTCTAGTGAAGAAACCCAAGGTTGAACCCAAACCCGAGACTAAGTGCTTACGTAATAAGGGGAACAGCCATCGAGCAGAATTACCCTAGATACTTGGTAGATGAGAAGGCTGGCAAGATCGATAGAAGTATATTGATATACATTATGTTAATGTGTACTTTACTAGTACTCCTAGTAGCACCAGGGTATTAAGATACCGGTTCGGTTGCTAAGTGTTAGTAACTCAAATAAAAGAGCTACGGAATAAACAAAGACTAGCTAAAGGTGAGCTGACGATATGTGTTGAAGTGTTTCCAAGTTTGATTTGATCAAACATCGCACGCTCCCTCTACCATCAAGATTAGTATTAAACCTGAATAATTGTCATTTGGTGATTGCGTTGAGCATAGACATGATTGGATTATGTCTATCGCAATACTGGTTATTCATTTAAGGAGAATAATGGTTACTCTATTTATTTGAATAATACCTTCAATGGTCTTGCACCTAAAGGAATGGTTTATTGAATCTCGATCGTAGTGATACACATTTTCATGCCAAAAGATATAAGATAGTAATGATAGTACCACCTGCTTGTGGCATCGCCATTTGAGTCATATTGGTATAGAACGCATGAAGAAGCTCCATGTTGATGGATCTTTGGACTCACTTGTTTTGAAAAGTTTGAGACATGTGAACCATGTCTATTGGTGTATATGCATGAAGAAACTCCATGCAAATGGACCGCTTGGACTCACTTGATTTTGAATCACTTGAGACATGCAAATCATACCACATGGGCAAGATATTTGAAAGCCTCGTTTTTCAAAGTGAAATGGAACAAGAAAGCAACTTGTTGGAAGTAATACATTTTGATGTGTGCAGTCCAATGAATGCCGAGGCACGCATGGATATCGTTATGTTCTTACTTCACGATGATTTGAGTAGATACTGAGTATATTTACTTGATGAAACACAAGTCTGAATTATTGAATGGTTCAAGTAATTTCAGAGTGAAGTTAAAGATCATCGTGACAAGAGGATAAAATGTCTATGATATGATCATAGAGATGAGTATCTGAGTTCTGAGCTTTGGCACGCTATTAAGACATAGTGGAAATTGTTTCACAATTAATACCGAACACCATAGTGTGATGGTGTGTCCGAACATCATAGTTGCACCCTATTAGATATGGTGCGTATTTATGATGTCTCTTATCAATTACCACTATCGCTCATGGGTTAGGCATTAGAGACAACCGCACTCACTTTAATAGGGCACCACGTAATTCCGTTGAGACGACCCTGTTTGAACTATGGTTTGGAGAAACCTAAGTTGTCGTTTCTTAAAAGTTTGGGGTTGCGACGCTTATGTGAAAAAGTTTCAGGTTGATAAGCTCGAACCCAAAGCGGATAAAATGCATCTTCATAGGACACCCAAAACAGTTGGGTATACCTCCTAATTCAGATCCGAAGCAATAGGGATTGTTTCTTGATTAGGTCCTTTCTCGAGGAAAAGTTTGTCTCGAAAAGTTGAGTGGGAGGATGGTGGAGACTTGATATGGTTATTGAACCGTCACTACAACTAGTGTGTAGCAGGCACAGGAAGTTGTTCTTGTGGCACCTACACCAATTGAAGTAGAAGCTTATGATAGTGATCATGAAACTTTGGATCAAGTCACTACCGCACCTCGAGGGTGACAAGGATGCGATCGCTCAGAGTGGTACAGTAATCCTATCTTGAAGGTCATGTTGCTAGACAACAATGAACCCTACGAGCTATGGAGAAGCGATGGTGGGCCCATACTCCGACAAATGGTTAGAGGCCATGAAATCCGAGATAGGATCCATGTATCAGAACAAAGCATGGACTTTGGTGGACTTGCCCGATGATCGGCAAGCTATTGAGATAAATGGATTTTTAAGAAGAAGATGACGTGGACGGTAATGTCACCGTCTATGAAGCTCGACTTGTGGCAAAGAGTTTTTCACAAGTTGACTACGATGAGATTTTCTCATCCGTAGCGATGCTTAAGTCCGTCGGAATCATGTTAGCATTAGATGCATTTATGAAATCTAGCAGATGGATGTCAAAACGAGTTTCCTTACCAGTTTCCCTAAGGAAAGCTTGTATGAGATACAATCAGAAAGGTTTTGTCGATCCTAAGGATGCTGAAAGGTATGCGAGCTCCAGTGATCCTTCCATGGACTGGAGTAAGCATCTCGGAGTTGGAATATACTCTTTGATAAGATGATCAAAGATTTTGGGTTTATACAAAGTTTATGAGAAACTTGTATTTCCAAAGAAGTGAGTGGGAGCACTATAGAATTTTTGATGAGTATATGTTGTTGACATATTGTTGATCAAAAATGATGTAGAATTTCTGAAAAGCATATAGGGTTATTTGAAAAGTGTTTTCAAGTGAAAACCTGTATTAAGTTACTTGAACATTAAGCATCAAGATCTATAGGATAGATCAAAACCGCTTAATGGTACTTTCAAATGAGCATATACCTTGACATGATCTTGAAGGTGTTCAAGATGGATCACCAAAGAAGGAGTTCTTGCTCGAGATGTAAGGTATGAAGTTAAGACTTAAAGCTCGACCACGGCGTATCGAGAGAGAAAGGACGAAGGTCGCCCCTATGCCTTAGACGTAGGCTCTACAAGATGCTATCTGTGTACCGCACCGAAGTGTGCCTTGCCATGAGTCAGTCAAGGGTACAAGAATGATCCAGAATGGATCATTGATAGCGGACAAAATTGTCCTTGGAGTAAATAAGGACATGTTTCTCGATTATGGAGGTGATAAAGAGTTCGGCGTAAAGGGTTACGTCGGTGCAAGCTTTAACACCTATCCGAGTGACTCTGAGTAGCAAACCGGATACGTATAATGGAGCAACCATTTGGAATAGCTCCAAGTGGAGCGTGGAAGCAGCATTTACAATATGACCTAGAGATTTGCAAAGTACATACGGATCTGAATGTTGCAGACTCGTTGACTAAAACCTCTCTCACAAGCAAAACATGATCAAACCCCAGAACTCATTGAGTCTTAATCACATGATGATGTGAACTAGTTTAGTGACACTAGTAAACTCCTTGGATGTTAGTCACATGGCGATGTGACCTGTGAGTGTTAATCACATGGCGATGTGAACTAGATTATTGACTCTAGTGCAAGTGGGAGACTGTTGGAAATATGCCCTAGAGGCAATAATAAATTAGTTATTATTATATTTCCTTGTTCATGATAATCGTTTATTACCCATGCTATAATTGTATTGATGGGAAACTCAGATACATGCGTGGGTACATAAACAACACCATGTCCCTAGTAAGCCTCTAGTTGACTAGCTCGTTGATCAACAGATGGTTACGGTTTCCTGACCATGGACATTGGATGTCGTTGATAACGGGATCACATCATTTGGAGAATGATGTGATGGACAAGACCCAATCCTAAGCCTAGCACAAAGATCGTAGTTCGTATGCTAAAGCTTTTCTAATGTCAAGTATCATTTCCTTAGACCATGAGATTGTGCAACTCCCGGATACCGTAGGAATGCTTTGGGTGTACCAAATGTCACAACGAATCGGGTGGCTATAAAGGTTCATTACAGGTATCTCCGAAAGTATCATTGGGTTGGCACGAATCGAGATCGGATTTGTCACTCCGTTGACGGAGAGGTATCTCTGGGCCCACTCGGTAGGACATCATCATAATGCGCACAATGTGACCAAGGGGTTGATCACGGGATGATGTGTTACGGAACGAGTAAAGAGACTTGCCAGTAACGAGATTGAACAAGGTATCGGGATACCGACGATCGAATCTCGGGCAAGTACAATACCGCTAGACAAAGGGAATTGAATACGAGATTGATTGAATCCTCGACATCGTGGTTCATCCGATGAGATCATCGTGGAACATGTGGGAGCCAACATGGGTATCCAGATCCCGCTGTTGGTTATTGACCGGAGAACATCTCGGTCATGTCTGCATGGTTCCCGAACCCGTAGGGTCTACACACTTAAGGTTCGGTGACGCTAGAGTTGTTATGGGAAATAGTATGTGGTTAACGAAGGTTGTTCGGAGTCCCGGATGTGATCCCGGACGTCACGAGGAGTTTCGGAATGGTCCGGCGGTGAAGATCGATATATTGGACGAAGGGTATTGGAGTCGGAAGTGTTCCGGGTACCAAAGGCTATGGCAAAGATGACCGAAAGGTGTTTCGGGAGCCCGGCAAGTGTTGGAGGGCCTCATGGGCCAAAGGGAAGGGCAAACCAGCCCACTAAGGGGTGGTGCGCCTCCCAGCCCCTCTCACGTAACCCGGGAGAGGTGGGGCGCCCCTAGGGCAGCCCCCTTCCCGGCTTGGGGGCAAGTTTCCTAGGGGTGGGGCGCCCAAACCCATCTAGGGTTTCCCCGTGGCCGCCGCCTCCCCTAGGGAACCCAAGGCGCCTCCTCCCCCCTTACCCCTATATATAGTGAGAGAGAGAGGGCAGCCGCACCTTCCTCGGCGCAGCCCTCCCTCCTCCAACACTTCCTCCTCCTCCGTAGTGCTTAGCGAAGAAGCTCCGGAGAACCACGAGCTCCATCACCACCACGCCGCCGTCGGTTGTCGGAGTTTTCCTCAACTTCTCCTCTCCCTTGCTGGATCAAGAAGGAGGAGACGCCCCGGCTGTACGTGTGTTGAACGCGGAGGTGCCGTCCGCTCGGCGCTAGGATCATCGGTGATTTGGATCACGACGAGTACGACTCCATCAACCCCGTTCTCTTGAACGCTTCCGCTTAGCGATCTACAAGGGTATGTCGATGCACTCTCCTTCCCCTCGTTGCTGGTTTCTCCATAGATAGATCTTGGTGACACGTAGGAAAATTTTGAATTTCTTCTACGTTCCCCAACACGCTCGTCCTCCTCGCTCTCATGGTAGACCGCTGCAAGGGCTGCCTGGTAGGCGTCCTCCGCCGCCTGGTCCTCCTCGCGGACGACGAGCGGGGGCGGCGGCACGATGCGGTCGACCTCCCGCACATCGCGTCGCCTCGCCTCCTCGTGCTCGAAGGCGAACCACCTCTTCCGATTCGGCGAAGTCGGTGGTGGCGGGTGGCGTCATGGCGCTGCTCGGCGTCGGCAGCGAAGCGCCCGGCGCCGCACCTTCTCCGCGTGCGCCCTAGCAGACTGCGGCGCCACCGGCAATGGGACCCTCTCTGGATCCAGATGCCAGTCATGCGGCAGGGTGACGTCGGGTTACGGCAGAGGCACGCGGTGCTGCCAGTGCCACTCCGCCTGGTGCACTAGCACGCTCACGCGCACCCTCTGCCGGCGAGTCGGCGCCAGCGGAGGCGGTACGAACTCCGAGGGGAAAGGGACGGTGGGGGCCTTGCCCTTGGACTTGCTGCTGCTGCCAGCACCGGAGAAGAGCCCCATTTGGCTAGGGTTGGCTAGGGTTTGCCAGGGACGGGGGAGTGAGCTTGCCTAGATGTGGACGGCGAGTTTGGATGAGGACGGCCCTGCCGCACGGTCGGCTAAAAAAAGGGCGACCGTCGTCGCTTACGCGTGGGCCTGTGGTCATAAATTAAGCTGACCGTGTGGGCAGCGGGTAGTTGGGCGGCCGCCAGGTGGGGACGCGGCGGACAGCGAGAAGGCGCGCGTGGCGTCCGTTTGGCGTCCGCGCCGACGCATTTGGGGCGCAAATTTGGGCCGCAAATGCATCGGCGTGGACGCGAAGCGGACGTGGTTTGGGTTTGGGTCGGCGCATTGAGCCACCACTTTTGCCCGCGCCGACCCAAACGGACGCGGGCGGACGAAATGTGTCGCCCCATTGGTTGCTCCAAGGCCAACTCAACGCGCAACCCCATCCTGTCTGGGTGCGTCCGTTTGGAGTAAAACGGATATACAAGACGACCAGCGCGCGAACCCATCCTCAAAAAACGTCCGTTTTTGGTCCACTTCGCCCCATCCTGGGAACAAAGGTGGGCTGGCTTTGCGTCTGAAACGGACACAAGCGGACACTCTTTACGTCGTCCTCGTCCGGGCGTGTCCTTTTTGAAGGAAATATGCCCTAGAGGCAATAATAAAGTTATTATTTATTTCCTTATATCATGATAAATGTTTATTATTCATGCTAGAATTGTATTAACCGGAAACATAATACATGTGTGAATATATAGACAAACAAGATGTCACTAGTATGCCTCTATTTGACTAGCTTGTTAATCAAAGATGGTTATGTTTCCTAACCATGAACAAGGAGTTGTTGTTTGATTAACAAGGTCACATCATTAGTTGAATGATCTGATTGACATGACCCATTCCGTTAGCTTAACACTTGATCGCTTAGTATGTTAATGCTTTCTTCATGACCCATACATGTTCCTCGTAACTATGAGATTATGCAACTCCTGCCACCGGAGGAACACTTTGGTACTACCAAACGTCACAACGTAAATGGGTGATTATAAAGGAGTACTACAGGTGTCTCCAAAGGTACTTGTTGGGTTGGCGATTTGAGATTAGGTTTTGTCACTCCGATTGTCGGAGAGGTATCTCTAGGCCTTCTCGGTAATACACATCACATAAAGCCTTGCAAGCATTGCAACTAAAGAGTTAGTTGTGAGATGATGTATTACGGAACGAGTAAAGAGACTTTCCGTAACGAGATTAAACTAGGTATTGGATACCGACGATCGAATCTCGGAAAGTAACATACCGATGACAAAGGAACAACGATGTTGTTATGCGGTTTGACCGATAAAGATCTTCAGAGAATATGTAGGAACCAATATGAGCATCCAGGTTCCGCTATTGGTTATTGACCGAGAATAGTTCTAGGTCATGTCTACATAGTTCTCGAACCGTAGGGTCCGCACGCTTAAGGTTTCAATGACGGTTATTATGAGTTTATGTATTTTGATGTACCAAGGAGTTCGAGTCCCGGATGTGATCACGGACATGACGAGGAGTCTCAAATGGTCGAGACATAAAGATTGATATATTGGATGGTTATATTCGGACACCGGAAAGGTTCCGGAAGTTTCCGGAGAAAACCGGAGTGCCGGAGGGGTTACCGGAACCCCCCGGGGAAGTTATGGGCCTTATTGGGCCAAGAGGGGAGAGAGAGGGCTGCACCAGGAGGTGGTGCCCCTCCATGGGGAGTCCGAATTGACTAGGAGGGGCGCAGCCCCTTCCCTCTCCTCTCCTCTCTTTCCTTCCCTTCCTCTTCCTAGTAGGACTAGGAAAGGGAGTCCTACTCCTACTAGGAGGAGGACTCCCTCCCTTGGTGCGCCCCAAGGCTGGCCGCCCTCCCCTTGCTCCTTTATATACGGGGCAGGGGGCACCCTAGAACACACAAGTTGATCTACGGATCGTTCCTTAGCCGTGCAGCGGTGCCCCCTCCACCATATTCCACCTCGGTCATATTGTAGCGGTGCTTAGGCGAAGCCTGCGCGACGGTAGAACATCAAGATCGCCACCACGCCGTCAGGTCGACGGAACTCCTTCCCGACGCTTTGCTGGATCGGAGCTCGGGATCGCCATCGAGCTGAACGTGTGCCAAGAACTCGGAGGTGCCGGAGTAACGGTGCTTGGATCGGTCGGATCGTGAAGACGACGACTACATCAACCGCGTTAATATAACGCCTCGCTTTCGGTCTCACGAGGGTACGTGGACGGACACTCTCCCCTCGTTGCTATGCCATCACCATGGTCTTGCGTGATCGTAGGAAAATTTTTGAAATTACTACGCTTCCCAACAAAGTGGTATCGAGCCTGGTTTTATGCGTTGATGTCATATGCACGAGTAGAACACAAGTGAGTTGTGGGCGATACAAGTCATACTACCTACCAGCATGTCATACTTTGGTTCAGCGGTATTGTGAGATGAAGCGCCCGGACCGACATTACGCCAGACGCTTACGCGAGACTGGTTTCACCGCTGTGAGCACTCGCTGCTTAAAGGTGGTGGCGGTGTCTGCTCTCTCACTTTAGTTGAACTGAGTGTGGCTACGCCCGTCCTTGAGAAGGTTAAACGGAGTCTATTTGACGAAGTATCGCTGTGGTTTTGATGCGAGGTAAGAACGGTTCTTGCTCAGCCCGTAGCAGCCACGTAAAACTTGCAACAACAAAGTAGAAGACGCCTAACTTGTTTTTGCAGGGCATGTTGTGATGTGATATGGTCAAGACGTGATGCTATATTTTATTGTATGAGATGATCATGTTTTGTAACCGAAGTTATCGGCAATCGGCAGGAGCCATATGGTTGTCGCTTATTGTATGAAATGCAACGCCATGTAATTGCTTTACTTTATCACTAAGCGGTAGCGATAGTCGAGAAGCAATAGTTGGCTAGACGACAACGATGCTACGATGGAGATCAAGGTGTCGCTACCGGTGACGATGGTGATCATGACGGTGCTTCGAGATGGAGATCACAAGCACAAGATGATGATGGCCATATCATATCACTTATATTGATTGCATGTGATGTTTATCCTTTATGCATCTTATCTTGCTTTGATTGACGGTAGCATTATAAGATGATCTCTCACTAAAATTATCAAGTAGTGTTCTCCCGAGTATGCACCGCTGCCAAAGTTCGTCGTGCCGAGACACCACGTGATGATCGGTGTGATAAGCTCTCACGTCCATCTACAACGGGTGCAAGCCAGTTTTGCACACGCAGAATACTCAAGTTATACTTGACGAGCCTAGCATATACAGATATGGCCTCGAACACGGAGACCGAAAGGTCGAACGTGAATCATATAGCGATATGATCAACATAAGATGTTCACCATTGAAAACTACTCCATCTCACGTGATGATCGGTTATGGTTTAGTTGATTTGGATCACGTGATCACTTAGATAACTAGAGAGATGTCTGTCTAAGTGGGAGTTCTTTAATAATATGATTAATTGAACTTAAATTTATCATGAACTTAGTACCTGATAGTATTTTGCTTGTCTATGTTTACTGTAGATAGATGGCTCGTGCTGTTGTTCCGTTGAATTTTAATGCGTTCCTTGAGAAAGCAAAGTTGAAAGATGATGGTAGCAATTACACGGACTGGGTCCGAATCTGAGGATAATCCTCATTGCTGCACGTAAAAGTTACGCCCCGAAGCACCGCTGGGTGACAGTTCTGCGCAGATGCCGAGCGAAGTTGTGAACGTCCGCAAAGCAGAGCTGATGACTACTCTATAGTTCAAGTGTGCCATGCTTTACGGCTTAGAACTGGTCTTCAACGACGTTTTGAACGTCATGGAGCATATGAGATGTTCCAGAGTTGAAGTTGATATTTCAATGTAATGCCCGGATTGAGAGATATGAAGTCTCCAATAAGTTCTATAGCTGCAAGATGGAGGAGAATAGTTCGTCGGTGAGCACATACTCAAAATGTATGGGTATTACAATCACTTGAATCAACTGGGAGTTAATCTTCCGGATGATTGTGTCATTGATGTAATTCTTCAATCACGCCACCAAGCTACAAAGGCTTCGTGATGAACTATAATATGCAAGGGTTAGTAAAGACTATGCTCGAGCTCTTCGCAATGCTAAAAGCTGCGGAGGTAGAAATCAAAAGGAGCATCAAGTGTTGATGGTCAATAAGACCACTAGTTTCAAGAAGAAAGGCAAAGGGAAGAAGAAGGAACTTCAAGAAGAACAGCAAACAAGTTGCTGATCAGAGAAGAAACCCAAGTCCGGACCTAAGCCTGAAATCGAGTGCTTCTACCGCAAGCGATCGGTCACCGAAGCGGAACTGCCCCAAGTATTTGGCGGATAAGAAGGATGGCAAAGTGAACAAAGGTATATGTGATATACTTGTTATTGATGTGTACCTTACTAGAGCTCGCAGAGTACCGGTATTTGATACTGGTTCTTGCTAATATTTGCAACTCAAACAGAACTACGGATTGCTTAACACCGCAAAGGACGAGGTGACGATGCGCGTGGGAAACGGTTCCAAAGTCGATGTGATCGCAATCGGCACGCTACCTCTACATCTACCTTCGGATTAGTTTTAGACCTGAATAATTGTTATTTGGTGCCGCGTTGAGCATGAACATTATATCTGGATCTTGTTTGATGCGAGACGGTTATTCATTTAAATCAGAGAATAATGGTTGTTCTATTTATATGAATAATATCTTTTATGGTCATGCACCCTTGAAGAGTGGTCTATTTTTAATGAATCTCGATAGTAGTGATACACATATTCATAATGTTGAAACCAAAAGATGCAGAGTTGATAATGATAGTGCAACTTATTTGTGGTAATGCCGCTTAGGTCATATCGGTGTAAAACGCATGAAGAAACTCCATCTCGATGGACTTTTGGAGTCACTTGATTATGAATCACTTGGCACTTGCGAACCGTGCCTCATGGGCAAGATGACTAAAACACCGCTTCTCCGGTACTATGGAGAGAGCAACAGATTTATTGGAAATCATACATACGGATGTATGTGGTCCAATGAATGTTGAAGCTCGTGGCGGATATCGTTATTTTCTCACCTTCACAGATGATTTGAGCAGATATGGGTATATCTACTTAATGAAACATAAGTCTGAAACATTTGAAAAGTTCAAAGAATTTCAGAGTGAAGTTGAAAATCATCGTAATAAGAAAATAAAGTTTCTACGATCTGATCGTGGAGGCGAATATTTGAGTTACTGAGTTTGGTCTACATTTGAAACAAAGCGAATAGTTTCGCAACTCACGCCACCCGAACACCACAACAAGCAATGGTGTGTCCGAACGTCGAATCGCACTTTATTGGATATGGTGCGATCTATGATGTCTCTTACAGATTTACCGCTATCATTTTGGGGTTATGCTCTTGAGACGGCCGCATTCACGTTAAATAGGACACCGTCAAAATCCGCTGAGACGACGCCTTATGAACTATGGTTTAGCAAGAAACCAAAGTTGTCGCTTCGAAAGTTTGGGGTTGCGATGCTTATGTGAAGAAACTTCAACCTGATAAGCTTGAACCCAAATCGAGAAATGTGTCTTCATAGGATACCCAAAGGAGACAATTGGGTACACCTTCTATCACAGATCCGAAGGCAAAACATTCGTTGTTAAAATGGATCCTTTCTAGAGAAGGAGTTTCTCTCGAAAGAAGTGAGTGGGAGGAAAGTGGAACTTGATGAGGTAATAGTACCAGCTCCCTTATTGAAAGTAGTTCGTCACGTAAATCAGTTTCTGTACACCTACACCAGCTTAGTGAGGAAGATGATGATAAAGATCATGAAACTTCAGATCAAGTTGTCACCGAACTTCAGAGATCAACTAGAACAAAATCCGCACTGAGTGGTACGGTAATCCTATTTCGAAGTCATGCTACTAGATCATGATGAACCTACGAACTATGAAGAAGCGATGGTGAGCCCAGATTCGCAAAATGGCTTGAAGCCATGAAATCTGAGATGGGATCCATGTATGAGAACAAAGTATGGACTTTGGTAGACTTGCCCGATGATCGGCAAGCTATTGAGAATAAATGGATTTTAAGAAGAAGACTGACGCCGATGGTAATGTAACTGTCTACAAAGCTCGACTTGTTGCAAAAGGTTTTCGACAAGTTCAAGGGGTTGACTACGATGAGACTTTCTCACCAGAAGCGATGCTTAAGTCCGTCCGAATCATGTTAGCAATTGCCGATTTTATGATTATGAAATTTGGCAAATGGATGTAAAACTGCATTCTTGAATGGATTTCTAGAAGAAGAGTTGTATATGATGCAACCAGAAGGTTTTGTCGATCCAAAAGGTGCTAACAAAGTGTGCAAGCTCCAACGATCAATTTATGGTCAGTGCAAGCCTCTCGGAGTTGGAATAAACGCTTTGATAGTGTGATCAAAGATATGGGTTTATACAGACTTTTGGAGAAGCCTCGATTTACAAGAAAGTGAGTGGGAGCTCAGAGCATTTCTAATATTATATGTGGACGATATATTATTGATTGGAAATGATATAGAATTTCTGGATAGCATAAAAGGATACTTGAATAAAAGTTTTTCAATGAAAGACCTCGTGAAGCTGCTTACATATTAGGCATCAAGATCTATAGAGATAGATCAAGACGCTTGATTGGACTTTCACAAAGCACATACCTTGATAAAGTTTTGAAAAGGTTCAAAATGGATCGTGCAAAGAAAGGTTTTTACTGTGTTACAAGGTGTAAGATTGAGTCGACTCAATGCCCACCACAGCAGAAGATAGAGAGAAAATGAAAGATGTTCCTATGCTTCAGCCATAGGCTCTATCATGTATGCAATGCTGTGTACCGACCGACGATGCTTAGCTGTAAGCTTGGCAGGAAGGTACCAAAGTAATCCAGAGTGGATCATCGGACAGCGGTCAAGAACATCCTGAAATACCGAAAAGGACTAAGGATATGTTTCTCGATATGGAGGTGACAAAGAGCTAGTCGTAAATGGTTACGCCGATGTAAGCTTTGACACCGATCCGGACGATTCTAAATCGCAAACCGGATACGTGTTTTTATTAAACGGTGGAGCTGTCGGTTGGTGCAGTTCTAAACAAAGCGCCGTGGCGGGATCTACATGTGAAGCGGAGTACATAGCTGCTTCGAAGCAGCAAATGAAGGAGTCTGGATGAAAGAGTTCATTTCGATCTAGGTGTCATACCTAGTGCATCGGGACCGATGAAGATCTTCGTGACAATATGGTGCAATTGCCTTGGCAAAGGAATCCAGATTTCACAAGAGGACCAAGCACATCAAGAGACGCTTCAATTCCATTCGGGACCAAGTCCAAGTGGGAGACATAGAGATTTGCAAAATACATACGGATCTGAATGTTGCAGACCCGCTGACTAAGCCTCTTCCACGAGCAAAACATGATCAGCACCAAGACTCCATGGGTGTAAGGATCATTACTTTGTAATCTAGATTATTGACTCTAGTGCAAGTGGGAGATCAAGGAAATATGCCCTAGAGGCAATAATAAAGTTATTATTTATTTCCTTATATCATGATAAATGTTTATTATTCATGCTAGAATTGTATTAACCGGAAACATAATACATGTGTGAATATATAGACAAACAAGATGTCACTAGTATGCCTCTACTTGACTAGCTTGTTAATCAAAGATGGTTATGTTTCCTAACCATGAACAAGGAGTTGTTGTTTGATTAACAAGGTCACATCATTAGTTGAATGATCTGATTGACATGACCCATTCCGTTAGCTTAACACTTGATCGCTTAGTATGTTAATGCTTTCTTCATGACCCATACATGTTCCTGTAACTATGAGATTATGCAACTCCTGTTTACGGAGGAACACTTTGGTACTACCAAACGTCACAACGTAAATGGGTGATTATAAAGGAGTACTACAGGTGTCTCCAAAGGTACTTGTTGGGTTGGCGATTTCGAGATTAGGTTTTGTCACTCCGATTGTCGGAGAGGTATCTCTAGGCCTTCTCGGTAATACACATCACATAAAGCCTTGCAAGCATTGCAACTAAAGAGTTAGTTGTGAGATGATGTATTACGGAACGAGTAAAGAGACTTTCCGAACGAGATTAAACTAGGTATTGGATACCGACGATCGAATCTCGGAAAGTAACATACCGATGACAAAGGAACAACGTATGTTGTTATGCGGTTTGACCGATAAAGATCTTCAGAGAATATGTAGGAACCAATATGAGCATCCAGGTTCCGCTATTGGTTATTGACCGAGAATAGTTCTAGGTCATGTCTACATAGTTCTCGAACCGTAGGGTCCGCACGCTTAAGGTTTCAATGACGGTTATTATGAGTTTATGTATTTTGATGTACCAAGGAGTTCGGAGTCCCGGATGTGATCACGGACATGACAAGGAGTCTCAAATGGTCGAGACATAAAGATTGATATATTGGATGGTTATATTCGGACACGGAAAGGTTCCGGAAGTTTCGGAGAAAACCGGAGTGCCGAGGGGTTACCGAACCCCGGGAAGTTATGGGCCTTATTGGGCCAAGAGGGAGAGAGAGGGCTGCACCAGAGGTGGTGCGCCCCCTCCATGGGGAGTCCGAATGACTAGGAGGGGGCGCAGCCCCTTCCCTCTCCCTCTCTCTCTTTCCTTCCCCTTCCTCTTCCTAGTAGGACTAGGAAAGGGAGTCCTACTCCTACTAGGAGGAGGACTCCCTCCCTTGGTGCGCCCCAAGGGCTGGCCGCCCTCCCCTTGCTCCTTTATATACGGGGCAGGGGGCACCCTAGAACACACAAGTTGATCTACGGATCGTTCCTTAGCGTGTGCGGTGCCCCCTCCACCATATTCCACCTCGGTCATATTGTAGCGGTGCTTAGCGAAGCCCTCGCGACGGTAGAACATCAAGATCGCCACCACGCCGTCAGGTCGACGGAACTCCTTCCCCGACGCTTTGCTGGATCGGAGCTCGGGATCGCCATCGAGCTGAACGTGTGCCAAGAACTCGGAGGTGCCGAGTAACGGTGCTTGGATCGGTCGGATCGTGAAGACGTCGACTACATCAACCGCGTTAATATAACGCCTCGCTTTCGGTCTCACGAGGGTACGTGGACGGACACTCTCCCTCTCGTTGCTATGCCATCACCATGGTCTTGCGTGATCGTAGGAAAATTTTTGAAATTACTACGTTTCCCAACACTTTTGATGTCACCCTGGCCCGCCTGTCTTTGGCACAAAAATGGCTCACACCCACCCACCCACCCCTATCTCTCCTCCTTTTCTCTCCCTGGCCCACCACGCACACACACCACCACGAGGCAGCCGCGGGCGCCGAGGAGCAAGCGACGGGGTGGCCTTCCCGCCGGCCGGCCTCGCCTCGCCGTCGTTGAGGCCCTGCCGCCGTGGCCGGCGAGAAGACGGGCTGCGGGACAAGCGGGTTGCACGTGGCGGCAAGCGCGGCACTGCTGCGCGGGGAGCAGGATGTGGGACGCCACGACGAAGCGAGGGCGCGCCGCTGCTGCTGGCGCGGCGGCGTGGCGTGGGCGGCGGGCATGGCGAAAGCAGCGTAGCGAGCGCGCTGGGGCTGGCGGCTGGGCGTGGATGAGCAAGCGCCGCGTGCCTGGCTGCAGATGCGGGCGAGGGCTCGGCGCGGCTGGCTACATAGGCTAGCACGCGGGCGGACGCGCGGCTGGCTAGCTAGCTAGCTTGTGCGGGCGCGCGGGCTGCTTGGGCTAGCTAGCTAGCTTAGCTAGCCAGACGTGGGCGGGCGTAGCTGCTGCTGCATCCTCCGCGCCGGTGAGCATGCGAGGCACTGGGCGAGCAGCTGCGACATCTGTACCGGCGAGCCGGCGTGGCCGGGCAGTCGGGTGGGCAGGCGCGAGTGAGCTCGGCTGCTGCTGCTGCACCCCGACGAGCACTGATGCGGCGTGGCGAGAGGGAGAGCATGAGCTCGTGGGCCGACGAGGCGCAGACGTGGGCCAAAGTGCAGGCGGGCGTTTTGGGTTGGTTGGCCGCGTTGGGTGCCTCCAACAAAAGTCGAACACGTATGTCCGTTTTGCTACCCATTGCTACCCCAAACGGACGAAATCTGAATAAAGCGGACGTCCGTTTGGGGTCGTGCGCTGGAGTTGGCCTAAGAGCAACTCCAATGCACCAACCCAAACAGACGGTAGATTTGTTTGCTTTTTATCCGTTTGGGTTGGTCGTCCGCTCGGCGTCCGTCCCGTTTGAGATTTGGGTCAGCAATGCGTCCAACGCGCCGACCCATATATGTTGACGTGGCCGGCTGGCCGTCCTTCTTAACAAATAGCACAAATTTTGCATTATTTCACAAGCAAACATATAGTCTACAACCAAATAAATAGCATAGTTTCAACCAAATAAAAATAGCATAGTTTTACAAGCCAAATAAAAGTAAAATAGTCTCACATAGTTTTGCAAGCCAAATAAAAAAGATACATCTATTGGTTGCCTACATGAACCCACATATGCTCAACCAAATCATTTTGCAGTTGCATGTGAGTTTTCCAATCACGCATGTCATGTTGAAATTGGGTGAACTATTCAAACGTTGCAGCTCCTCCATGCTCAGGAACAACATTCTCACCCTGAAACTGAAACCCTTGATCGTAGAGACGTTCCGGACGCTTATCTTCTACAATCATATTGTGCATGATCACACAAGGAGTCATCACCTTCCACAGTTTCTTCGTGCTCCAAGTCTTAGCAGGATACCGAACGATGCCCCATCGAGATTGCAAAACACCAAAGGCACGCTCGACATCCTTCCTAGCACTCTCTTGCTCTTGGGCAAATCTTTTCCTCTTCTCTCCAACAGGGTTGGAGATTGTCTTCACAATAATGGACGAATGAGCCGGCCGGCGAAGGGAGTCGCGCTGCCCTCAGACCAGCTACCTGCCCTGGCGGCGTTCGACGAGCGTGCCGGTGTCAGGACGAAGGAGCTGACCGGGGCGGCGAGGCAGGTTCTTGGCCGTGACTGTGTCGGGAATGAGGGTGGGAAGCTTTCGGATCCCCGGCGGCAAGACGGCGGTGGCGGCGACGTGAGAGGTGGCGGCGTTGCAGGGGGTGGATGTTAAGGCACCGGCAGCTCGGCGGCGGGCGGCGCCGTCAGCGACGAAGGAGGCGGGCGAGAGTTTGTTGTTGGAATAGAAGAGGATGGCCAATGTGCCACCGACTAGCGGGCCAGGGGAAGTAGTAGGCGGGCGCGGCCCGCGTCCGCCTCTTGTCCGCACGGACGCAAATCCGGCTCAAAAATAGGTCGGGAATGGGTCGGCAAGCGGACAAAAAACAGACACGCATCTGTTTAGGTCAGCGCGTTGGACCGACTTTTCTATCTACGTCAACTCAAACGGACGCGTGCGGACGAAATGTGTCCATCCATTGAAGTTGTTCTAATATCCAATCCCTGTCGGATACGAGGATGATTGGAATTCGATCAGAAAGTAACGTTTCAGCGAAAGAATTCGTTCACTAGAACAAATAGCCCAGCGTGGTTTGTTTTTCTTTGGTACGAGAAAACTCAAACCATGATAGCTATATCTCACTTACAGCGTGATGGTTAGGAGCTCTCGCCTGAAGCATCTGCAGTAACGAGCCGGCCCATTAGCATATACTCCCTTCATTTCATATTAGTTGTCGCTCAAACAAATGTATCTAGATATATCTGTTATTCCATATTAGTTTCACTCAAATGGATGCATCTAGATATATCCGTTTGAGCGACAACTAATATGAAACAGAAAGAATACTTCAGAGAAGGAAGCGAGAGGACGAACAGCGGATCCCCTGGTTGCAGCATATCGCTGCCAGCACCGAGTCACCGACGGGTTCGTGTTAAGTTTGTAGAGTGCGACCATGTTAAAGGAAAAGAGCAAGGTTTCTACTGGTTTGTTTCTAATTTCTCTTCACCGGTTTTCCTTTGTTTCTTTTTCAGTTTTTCTCTTTTGTTTCTTTTTCTTTGTTTTCCTTTCTTGTTTTCCACTTGCTTTTTTCTTTCATTTATTACTCTCCGGTTTTGTTTGTTTCTTTTCTCTTTTTCATCGGTTTTATTTTGTTTTATCTAGGGTTTTCACCGTTTTCTAACACATTTTTTGGTATATGTCTAATATTTTTAATAATTATTTAATTATTTTCCAAAACAGGCTTAACATTGACTCAATACATGGTCAACATTTTATTATACACATTTATTATTTTTTAATGTCTAACTAATCTTTTAAATACCATATTGATATTTTTTTAATACATGGTCAACTTTTTTTATACAGAATTAACAATTACTTGAAATACTTGATTAACATTTTTAAATACAATTTAAACGTGAACCAACTTGTGGTTGGATGGTTAGAGAGATTATTGTATTGTATCCCCAGCCCACCAGGGTTCAAATCCTGGTGCTCACATTTATTCCTGGATTTATTTCAGGATTTTTGGCGATGCGCATTCAGTGGGTGCTCATAGGGGTAGGGTGTGCATGTGTGCGTTCATAGGGGTGAGTGTATGCGCGTGTATATGAGCGCTTGTGTCTGTACTGTGTTAAAAAAAATTAAACATTTTGTAATACAGGGCTAACATTTTTTCTAGACTCATTTAACATTTGACAAATGCTTGTTTAACTTTTTCTCATACAAAATTAATATTTTTTTAGTACAAGATCAACATTTTCTGTATACACATTTCACTTTCTTTTAAAAGCTTGATTAACATATTTCAAATAGATATTTTATTTTAATGCATGGTCAACATTTTTTCTATACACGTTTAACATTTTCTAAATACTTGTTTAACATTTTTAAAATAAAGAACCAACCTTTTCACACGTATATTGTTCGAATCCACTGCATACAGGGCCTTTTGTTTGCCTCCTTGCTCAATCACAATTCCCTTGTGCGGGAAAAAAGACGTGGTTCCCCTCAAAAAAAATAGGAAAAAATATGTGGTGCATAAATATTACCAACAACAAAAAGAATCGATAATATGTGATACAGAAAAAGTAATATAGAAAAAGTTCATTTGTCATGGTGTATAATTTTTTTTGGCATGGTACAATACATAAAAAACATACTCCCTCCGTGTCAAAATATCAGACGTTTTTCAACCCTATGACACGGTCAAAAAATCGCTTAGAGGGAATACGTCATAAAATTGCCATGCTATTGCATGATAAAACATGGTCTATAGTGACATGGCAAAGTTGAACATCAAATTTGTAGGTTATTCTCTAGTCAATAAAGTTAGCACATTTTTTTAATTCAAGTGTAAGATACCTAACCCCTAAAGGATGTCATGATTCGTCCTTCTACAGAAAGGTAACCTACGACATGACCACAATCACTATATATATTGTATATCAATACAAAAACAGATATAAGACAATAAAATTTGCCATGATCTAACTAATAAATTGCCATAATCTAAAGAATAAAATCGGCATGCTACCTAAACTGAAACTGTCACAGTCTAATTAATAAAAATCGTCATGGTTGTAAGGGCATATTTTTTCCTAAGGTGTTCTGGTGATTGATGACAATGCTTTTGCGGACTAATCGTGTGCCTTGAGTATTTCAGACATTTCATCACTAGGCACAAGACGTCTGGTGCCCCTCAAAGACTATTGAAGACGGCGTTTTTCTACGTTTCTTTTCGGTGGATTTGAGTCGTAGGAAAGCCGTACTATTAAGAGAGGGTCCGCTTTGGAAAGGTTTGGTCGGAATCATCACGTACACGTATTCTCCTTTTGCACCGCCTTTCCCTTAGCCTATGGAGCATCCTCCGTTTCTTCATGTATATGCAAAAAGAAGGATTTCCTAGTGTTGCTGTTCTGGGGGCATGCGGTAGTAATGCTCTTCGGAGCGGTAGTACCGCTGGCACCTGTGGTAGTACCGCAGGTGCTCACGGTAGTACCGCTCCTTAGGAGTTGTAGTACCGTGGCCTCTGGCCAGGCTCAGCTGCTCGTGCGGCTGTAGGGGCGGATGTAATTTTTTACATCCGCGCCCTACGCGGTAGTACCGCCCCATGCGCGCGGTAGTACCGTGAGTCCTGGTCTGGCACAACAACATGAGCGGAAGTAGGGGCGGATGTAATTTTTTACATTCGCTACATGCACGGTAGTACCGCGTGCCAAGTGCGGTAGTACCGTGTCGGATTTTTGCATTGTTTGAAACTCAACGGAAGTTGGCACAGATGTATGTTTATTTGTCCGCGCCCTTCCTAGGCTAGTCCAATCCTGCCTTGCGGTAGTACCGCAAGGGGAGCGATAATGCAGCCGCCGGTGACGAGCATCGCCTCAGCTTACGTACTACTGGGCTGGGCTAGCTCCTGCCGTGGCTGCAGTAGTACCGCGGTAGTACCATGAGCCCCTGTGGTAGTACCGCCTATTTGGTGCGGTAGTACCGCAGGTTGCGGGCTGGTTAAGTGGATAACGGTTGGATTTGTCTCTCTACTATATAAGGAGTGTCTTCTTCTCCGAGTGGACCACCTCTTCCATATCTAAGCTCCATTGTTGCTCCAAGCTCCATTTTCGCCCGATCTCTCGCCCTAGCCAATCAAACTGTTGGGGAACGTAGTAATTTCAGAAATTTTCCTACGCACACGCAAGATCATGGTGATGGCATAGCAACGAGAGGAGAGTGTCGTCCACGCACTGTGAGACCGAAGCGGAAGCGTTATAACAACGCTGTTGATGTAGTCGACGTCTTCACGATCCGACCGATCCAAGTACCGAACGTCACGGCACCTCCGTGTTCAGCACACGCTCAGCTCGATGACGATCCCCGGCCCGATCCAAAGAGCGTCGGGGATGAGTTCCACAAGACGACGGCGTGGGACGATGATGATGCTCCACCGACGCAGGGCTTCGCTTAAGCTCGCGACGATATGACTTCATCGGCGCAGGCTTCGCCTAAGCTCCGCGACGATATGACCGAAGTGGAATATGGTGGAGGGGGCACCGACACGGCTAAGGAACGATCCGTAGATCAACTTGTGTGTCATGGGGTGCCCCTGCCCCCGTGATATAAAGGAGCAAGGGAGGAGGTGGCGGCCCAGGAGGGCGCACCAGGGGGGAGTCCTACTCCCACCGGAGTAGGACTCCTCCTTTCCTAGTAGGAGTAGGAGAGAAGGAAGGAAGGGAGGAAGGTGCGGCCCCTCCCTAGTCCACCCGGACTAGGCCTTTGGGGCGCGCCTGCCCTAGGCAGCCCCTCTCTTTCCCAGGGCCCAATAAGGCCCAATACTTCTCCCGGCGAATTCCGTAACTCTCCGGTACTCGAAAAATACCAATCATTCGAACCTTCCGAACTCCGAATATAGTCATCCAATATATCGATCTTTACGTCTCGACCATTTCGAGACTCCTCGTCATGTCCCCGATCTCATCCGGGACTCGAACTCCTTCGGTACATCAAAACTCATAAACTCATAATATAAGCATCATCGAAACCTTGCGTGCGGACCCTACGGGTTCGAGAACTATGTAGACATGACCTAGAACTATTCTCGGTCAATAACCAATAGCGGAACCTGGATGCCCATATTGGCTCCTACATATTCTACGAAGATCTTTATCGGTTAAACCGCATAACAACATACGTTGTTCCCTTTGTCATCGGTATGTTACTTGCCCGAGATTTGATCGTCGGTATCCAATACCTAGTTCAATATCGTTACCGGCAAGTCTCTTTACTCGTTACGTAATGCATCATTCCGTAACTAACTCATTAGCTACATTGCTTGCAAGGCTTATAGTGATGTGCATTACCGAGAGGGCCAGAGATACCTCTCCGACAATCGGATGACAAAACCTAATCTCAAATACGCCAACCCAACATGTACCTTTGGAGACACCTGTAGTACTCCTTTATAATCACCCGCCACGTTGTGACGTTTGGTAGCACCAAAGTGTTCCTCCGTAAACGGAGTTGCATAATCTCATAGTTACAGGAACATGTATAAGTCATGAAGAAAGCAATAGCAACATACTAAACGATCAAGTGTTAGGTTAATCGTGACGCCCTCGATTCAATCGTACACTAATCATGCACGCAAAATGTACGATCAAGATCAAGGACTCACGGAAGATATCACAACACAACTCTACAAAAAATAAGTCATACAAGCATCATAATACAAGCCAGGGCCTCGAGGGCTCGAATACAAGTGCTCGATCATAGACGAAGTCAGCGGAAGCAACAATATCCGAGAACAGTATATAAGTTAAACAAGGTGCCATAAGATGGCTAGCACAAACTGGGATACAGATCGAAGAGGAGCAGGCCTCCGCCAGGATCCTCCTAGGTCACTCCCGGTCGCCGGTGGCTGCACGTAGTAGTAGGCGCCCGGAATAGTAGTCGCCGAGGCGGTGGCGCTCGATCACCGGCTCCATCGTCGATTGCAGCAATCGAGTAGAGATAGGGGAAAAGGGGAACAAGGCAACCGTGAGTACTCATCCAAAGTACTGCAAGCAAGGAGCTACACTACATATGCATGGGTATATGTGTAAAGGCCATATCGGTGGACTGAATCGCAGAATGCCGTAATAAGAGGGGATAGCTAGTCTTAACGAAGACTACGCCACGACACCTGTCTTGCATGCATGTAAGAGGACAACGGAAGTCCTCCAAGTAACATCATATAGCAATAATCCTACCCGCAATCCCGCTCATAACCCCGAGCGAGAGCGACCACCGGTTGTATCCGCACTTGGAAGGGTGTGTTTTATCAAGTATCCGGTTCTAGTTGTCATAAGCTCAAGGTACAACTCCAAGTCGCCCTGTTATCAAGATCACGGCTATCCGAATAGATTAACTTCTGCAGGGTGCACCATCTTACCCAAAGACGCTTGATCCCATTTGGCCGGACACACTTTCCGGGGTCATGCCCGCCGCAGAAGATCAACACGCCGCAGCCCCACCTAGGCACAACAGAGAGGCCAAAGACGCGGTCTAAACCTAAGCGCCGCAGGGTGCGGGCCCATCGCCTCGACGAGCACACCTGCACGCTATGAGGGCGGCCGGAAGGCACTCTAGCCTAACAGCGTTCCAGCCCAATCCGGCGACGCCGCCCGTCGCCGACGTCCGGTGCCGCCGATACCACGACGCGGGATACCCATAACTACTCCGCGTAGATGGTTAGTGCGATAAGCTCAGAGCCAACCCAGATCAAATACCAAGACCTCGTTAAGCGTGTTAAGTAACCGCGAACGCCGAACAGGCCAGGCCCACCTCTCCCTAGGCGGTCTCAACCTGCCTGCCGCCTCCGCCACAATGATCCACTCATGGTGCTCCATCACCGACCCGACTTTAGTCTCACATGTATCATGTATAAGTATATAGTATATACCCGTGATCAACTCCCGAGTGATCACGGCCCGATAGTATAGCACGCGAGCATGACAAGAAAGTAGGGCCACAGATGAAAGTACTAGCATCCTATACTAAGCATATAGGATTGCGTAAGGTAACAAATGGTTACAAGGACAAAGCTATGCAGAAAGATAGGAGTATCCAAAACAAGAATATGCTATGCTACTCTAATGCAAGCAGTGTAGATAAGAGTAGGCGATATCTGGTGATCAAGGGGGCTTGCCTGGTTGCTCTGGCAAGAGAGAGGGGTCGTCAGCACTGTAGTCGAACTGGCCAGCTGCAGCGTCGGTCTCGTAGTCTACCGAAGAGAAGAGGGGGAAGAAACAATGAATACACGGTAACAGATGCATAACGATGCATGACATGCCAAGAAGCGATGCTAGGCGTGCCCTAACGTGGTAAGAGGGGTACTGGTTTAGGGGGGAAAGCATCCGGGAAGTTATCCCGTCTCCGGACGTCTGTCAGACAGATGAACCGGAGGAGGAAGTTTGCAGGTTTGATAGGTTAGAGACGTGTGGTGGACGAACGGACTGCGTATCCGAATTCGTCTCGCCGTTCTGAGCAACTTTCATGTTGAAATTATTTTAATCCGGGCTACGGATTAAAAGTTATGAATTATAAAAGGTTTTATTAATTTCTGGAATTTTAATTAATTATTTAATTAATTTCGAAATTGCATTTATGACATCAAGATGATGTCATGCCGACGCTATCACCAACGGGGTTGACTAAGTCAACCTGACATGTGGGTCCCACATGTCATTCACTAATGGCCTAATTAACCTAATCAGATTAATTAACCTTAGTTAATTAAGTTAATTAATGATTAGTGCTAATTAATTCAGAATTAATTAGTTTAATTAATTACCCAATTAATTAATTAATGATTAGGTTAATTAATCCAGATTAATTAGTTTAATTAATTACCCAATTAATTTAGCTAATGATTAGGTTTAACTAATCCAGAATTAATTAGATTAATTAATTACTCAATTAATTAATTAATTAGTTATTTAGTTAATTAGTTTAATTCATTTTAATTCATTTTAGTTTCATTTTATTAAAACGTTCATTTGGGGTGGGGCCTCGCCATGGCCCATGGCCGATCGGACGCGGGCCTTGGGCGATGCCCGATCGGCACGAACCCTGCCCGGTGGGGGCGACCAGGCGGATCGGGCTGGGCGGCCGAGCGGCCGAGGCTATTACACACGCGCCATTGGCGGCGAGCGACGCCGCGAGGGAGGCGACAGGCTGGGCGGTTATGGAGGCTCGGCCGAGCGAGCGAGATGAAGGGGGGATCGAGGGGTCGGGCAAGAGAGAGGCGCCGAACGGGGGCGGGGGTATGGGAGGCTGGGGTCTGGGGGGGCCAGTGGCGTCATGCCGCAGGTCGCCGACGGGGGAAGGAAGGGGAGAGGGGCACACGGTGGTCGGGCGAAGTCGGGCGCCGAGGCCACGGGCCGGATCCGGCGGGGAGAGGAGGAGGGGATCGGGGGGGGCGCGGTGGTGCTGGGCGGCCGGAGCCGGGAGCCGGAGGGGGACCGGAGGAGGCGGTCTGGCGGCACGGGCCGAGCCTGGCCGCCGACGGGGAAGAGGAGGAGAGAGGGGGCCTCACAGCGTGGGAAGGGGCCTCGGCCGGTGGGCTCGGTGTAGGTCGGGGCAGGGCGGGGAGGAGGTCGAGGAGAGCACGCCTGGGCGAGGGGCGGCGAGGCCGAGCCGACCATGGCGGCCGGGCCTGGGGTGGGGGCGACGGAGGGAGGAGGGAGCTCGGGCGTGGAGGAGGAGGAGGACCGAGGCGGGGCCCATGGGGATCAAGTGCAGGTGGAGGACGGCGGGGTCGGTCGGGGCCTCTGCCCGATCCGGATCGGGTCTGGAGCGAGTGGGGGGGGGGGCGGTGGCTAGGGTTAGCCACCGGTGGGAGGAGAGGGCCAGGTGGCTGGGCGGAGGGGGGTTATCCCCTCTGCTTTTATTTTCTTTCCTTTCTTTTGTTATTTCTTTCTGCTTTTGGTGTATTTAAATTGTTTTGGCATTTTGTAAATATTAGTGCACCCCACCAATATTAGGTTAGGTATTTTAGAAAACCCCGGAGCATTTTAGAATTAGTTTTCGAAACCCTTTTATCGTTTGTTTTATTTTAACTTTTGTTTTGAACGATTCAATTAACGAGAAGTTAATTAACATAACCGGAATTCTTGTTGCATAACCATCAGGCGTTATAAATCTCCTCCATTACAAGAAATCTCGCCCCGAGATTTAGGAGGTAGAAGGAAAGAGTGCGGATATTCATCTCGAGACGATCCTCGCTCCTGTGTGGCTTCATCTTTGAGTGATTCGACCATTGGACTTTGAGGAATTTGATCGCCTTCCGACGGGTGCGGCGTTCAGCTTGGTCGAGAATGCGGACCGGATGCTCTTTATAGGAGAGGTCTGTTGCAATTCGAGCACTTCATGGTCCATCGCCGGATTGGGTCCTTGAAGCAGCGCCGGAGTTGGGACACGTGGAACACATCGTGAACCCGAGAAAGGTTCGACGAAGCTCCAGTTGATAAGCCACTTTTCCACGCCTTTCGAGAATAGTGAAAGGGCCAATATAGCGAGGAGCTAACTTGCCCTTGATCCCGGCGGTGAGCACCCTTCATTGGTGTAACACGGAGATAGGCCTTTTCGCCAAAGTTGGTAGACCATGTCCTTGTGATGACGGTCATAATTACTCTTTTGACGCGATCGAGCAGTCTTGAGATTCTCGCGAATAATGCGGACTTGTTCTTCGCATGTTGGATAATATCCGGACCAAGAGTGGACGCTCCCGTTTCGACCAGTTCGAGGGGTTCGCACTTTCGCCCATATAACACTTCAAGGGGGCCATCTTCGACTAGCTTGATAGCTATTATTATAAGAGAACTCAGATACGGGAGAGATTCCTCCCATTTCTTGCCGAATGAGGCGACACAAGCTCAAGCATGTCTTCGAGAATTTGGTTGACACGCTCAACTTGCCCTTGAGATCATGGATGAAAAGCAGATCTTGAAAGATAAATGAGTCCCCATAGCTTCTTGGAAACTTGCCGTAATCTTGAAGTGAATAAGCTGCCACGGTCCGAATCGATAACCAGTGGAATACCGTGAAGTGAAACAATTTTCGACATATAGAGGGTTGCAAGCTGGCTAGCAAAGTGATCGCTTCTTTGACCGCCGAAAATGTGCAACTTTAGAAAGCCGGTCAATGACGACAAGGATAGCATCATTACCTTTCTCGCGATTTGGGAAATCCAAAGGACGAAGTCCATTTCAACATGGTCCCATTTCCATTCGGGAATAGAGATAGGCTGCAGAGTTCCAAAGAGGCCTTTGATGTTCTGCTTTGATACGACGGCAAACGCCACACTCGTAAACATAGCGAGGAATGTCTTGCTTCATATTAGACCACCGTAATCTCGATTTAATGTCTTGATACATCTTTGTACCGCCGGGATGGATACATAGAGGCGTATCATGAGCTTCTTGCATAACCTTCGAGTCATATCCAGGTTGTCCTTCTTACAAGGCACCACTAGGCGGCCTTTGAAGTACAAGGCGCCATCATCGGCAATAGTGAAGGAGGAGGATTTCCTTTCCGACGCCTTGTTTAAGCTTGTAGACCTCGAGTCAAATCCTGCATTGTCTTTATGGTGCCCAAGATATCGGGTTCAACAGCCAGGTAAAGAGGGAACCCTGGGGAACAACACGGAGATTCATCTTGCGGAACTCCGGAGGAGGGGAGCGAGTGCACCGGAGGAACAATATGGAGGTTCAGCTGCTGAATTCTTCAACAAGTGAGGGCTGAACTTTGTGAACTCAAGGTGGTTGCGAGAGGACTTGCGGCTCAAGGCATCAGCCATTACATTAGCCTTGCTCGGGCGATAGGAAATACCCAAATCAAAGTTCTGCAATGTCTCCATCCATCTCGCCGACGGAGGTTCAGGTCTGGCTGAGTAAACAGATACTTCAGACTTTGGTGGTCGGTGTAGATCTCGCAACGATTACCGAGAAGGTAATGTCGCCATCGCTTAGCGCATGAATGACGGCAGCAAGTTCGAGGTCATGAACTGGGTAGTTCTCCTCGTGAGGGCGAATGTCGAGAGGCATAAGCAACAACTTTGCGCTCTTGCATTAGGACACCGCCCAAACCTTGACGAGATGCGTCGCAAAGAAATGACGAAGTCCTTCTTAGTATCGGAGGAGCTAGCATCGGGCAGTTGTCAACTTGTCTTTGAGTTCCCGGAAACTTTCGACATTTATCATCCATTGAACTTGACGCCTTTATGCAATAGATTAGTCGAGGTCGGCAATCTTGGAGAAGTTCTCATTTAATCGACGGCAATAGTCAAGCGAGACCGAGAAAACTTCCGACTTGCTTAACGCTCTTCGGAGGAGTCCAATCGAGAATAGCCTGAACTCGTTCAGGTTGACGGCAATACCATCCTTAGAGATGACATGTCCAAGGTAGGTTACTTCGGAAGCCGAATTCACACTTGGAGAACTTGGCATAGAGTTGATGCTCTCGTAGCTTTTCCAAAGACAAGACGAAGATGTTCAAGATGTTCTTCTTCATTCTTGGAATAGATCAGATATCATCCAGATAAACCACGATTTAACTTGTCGAGGTAATCCATGAATATATAGTTCATCAAAGTAGAGAAGGTGGCTGGAGCATTGGTTGCCGAAGACATGACGGTGTACTCGTAAGAACCATAACGAGTCACAAATGCGGTCTTGGGGATATCCTCCTCACGAACACGGATCTGGTGGTAACCCAACCTCAAGTCGAAGTTTCGAGAACACCGACGAACCAGCCAGCTTGATCATAAAGATCATTGATCCGAGGAAGAGGATACTTATTCGAATGGTAGCTTGATTTATAGGACGGTAGTCTTGGACCAATCGGTTTGTCCCATCCTTCTTCTTGACAAAGAGAGAAGGTGCTCCCCAAGGAGAGCAACTTGGGCTAATGAAGCCGCTTTGAAGAGATTTGTCGATTTCCTCCTTTAGTTCAAGGAGTTCATGCGGCGGCATCTTGTAGGGACGCCATTGGCTATAGGAGTGGTGCCCGGTTTCAAGTCGATGACGAATTCGACAGCCCTAGCAGGGGAATCCTCGAAGTTCTTCAGAAAGACGTCTTGGAAATCGCAAACGACAGTGAATGTTTTCAATTCCCTCGAGTGGTGCGGCGCTCAATGCATTCAATGCATAGAGCCTTGCCTCGGCATTTTGAACCGCACGAGCATTGTAGCTACGATTTCATCGAAGGGTGCAGCAGATGGACGGTCTTAGTGGCGCAAACGATTGACGCCAGATGCGCTTTCAACCAATCCATTCCAAAATGAGGTCAATGCTACAAGACTTCAAAGACGATAGGAGAGACAAGGAATTCCATTCCTTCGATTTCAACGGGACGTCTGCAAACCATGGAGGTTCGACATTGGCCCGCGGGGTGTGTACTAATAGTGAAGCATTCATGTCTTCACTTTTAATGCCATGCATGAATGCAAAATCTTGAGACATGAATGAATGTGATGCTCTGAATCGAATAAAACAGATGCACGGTACTGAATTTACGAGGAGTGTACCCATCACAAGAGCAGGCTGGTCTTGAGCTTCGCTCAGTTCAACGTGGTTGGCCTGAGCTTGCCCATAAGACTTGCCGGTGTTGTTGCGGTTCAGGTGTTTCCACGGCCACCGCGGAAGGGCCGATTGATTCGGTTCGGTTGCATTCTCTAGCACGGTGCCTCGTTGTCCGTTTTGAAGCATAAGCCATTATTGGGAGTGGGAACAGAGCTTGGGGTGGTGGAGCTGGAAGCTTCGCTGCTTAGTTGTAGGCGCACGAGGTGTAGCATAGTTTCGCTTTGAAGCGATGCATTCGGCTGGTACATGCTGTTGGAATCCATATCTTGCGCTTCTGCGAGGACGGGCCCAAGATGAGCCCGTGTCACGGTTGCGCGCTGTTAGAGCTCGTATTCCTGCGAGACCAGTTTCGACATTGATAGCTTTGTTCACCAAGGTGGCGAAATCAGCAAAGTCGTGCACTAGAAGTGCGAGCTTGATGTCGACTTGAAGACCGCCACGGAACTTCTCCTCGTCTGTGCATCAGTTGCAATATCCTCTTCAGCATAGCGAGACAAGTCCAAGAACTCTCGCTGATAGGCTTCAACAGTCTTGTTGCCTTGGGTGAGGTTGCGGAACTCACGCTTCTTCCGGTCCATGACCCCTTGAGGGATGAAGCGGGCACGGAAGGCAGCCTGGAAGTCTGGCCAGGTGATGAGTGTTCCAACTGGCAGAGTACGACGGTGGCTGTCCCACCATTGAGCTGCGGGTCCCTTCAGGAAGAAGGAAGCAAAGGTGACATAGCTGGCAGGGGCTACATCAGCAGACTCCATCTCATAGGTGATGTCACGGAGCCAGTCATCAGCATCCAGGGGCTGAGTTGAGCTGCGGTACACGCTGGGGTTCAGCGTATGAATTCTGCAGAGTTGTTCCGTTTGGGTCTTTGGTGCATATTGGGGCGAGGCTGAGCCATCATGTTCTCCATGGTGGCGATTCATCTCAAGCTGTTGGACCATACCGCCATGTACTCAGGCGGTGGTGGGAAGTTGGCACCACGACCACGACCGGCTGGCCTAACCATCCCGCTATTATATAACAGGGTAGTTCAAAGATTTGAAAAATTAAGCAAGAGACAGGAATCATTCATGATGAAACATGCATAATGGAAGTAGCATGATGGGAACTACATAGTAGTTGGCATATCTTACAAAAGGAATCATGCATAGAGTTCGATACATAGAGTCCAGTACATAGACTACTACATCATAGGCGGCACACAGGCTCGCGGCGAATACATCAAATACTAACAAGCAAGTCTACATCAGTCCCACGATGCATCATGGAGGTAGCTGTAGCCTGAAAGCTGATAGTGCGGCAGTGGATAGTCCTCCACGTCAGTGACCTTGGGGCCGCGGATACTCTGGTGCTGAATCCGACGTCCAGGTGGCAGAAAAGGGCCAAGTGCGGGAGAGTAGCCTCCCGCCCGCCAACCGACACCCAGGGCATCACGGTCTGGCTGGGTAGATCGCAGAACGCGGCAGCTCTCCGGATCGGACAAAGGGTGCATCAGCGTCGAGCACGGTAGAGGTGCCGACGGGTGATGTACAACTTGTGGCGAAGAGCTCGGTTAGCTCGATCCAGCCCATCGCATGCGAACAAAGTTCGATGGTGGAAGGGCTCTCTGGTAGCGAGTGGTGTAGGCAGCGGTGTAGTAACCTCCTCACCAACATCGACGCGATAGCAATGTGCACGAAGGGGAGGTGTCCAACTCTCGATACTCGACGAAGGCGTGTCGATTGCAGCATAAGCAGCATCGTGGACTGCCATATCGATGGTCACTCCAACACCATGTGCGGTGTGCAGACGAAGAGTGGACTCGTACTCCGAGAGTAGAGGTGGACGACGGCGCTGCATCGCTCTGGTTGTAGTCTGGTACTCCTCATAGGCGGTGTACTCGGGGTGCCAGCGATAACCCGATAGGTCATCATCTCGGCTAGCACCGCAGTGATCCCGAGAGCACCAATGGCCGTCGTGTGGCGCACGACCTGCCTCGTGGGTTCCATCTGAAAACAAAGACGCTTCAAAGGAGTCAAATGACAGGTGGAAATTGTTCAAATACAATTCCAAAAACAACTAAGGCTATATCCATCTTCGGGTGAATGCGGTCACGGGATCCTAGTGATAGTTATTAAAATCGTTTAACCCGAGTAGAAGAGAGTCGAGTCTCGAGTAAAGGTCGAGGAGTAAAAGATCCTAGTACCACCCGATGGCGGCGTGGGCCCGTAAGGCACACAGCCAAGTTAGTAAAAGTTTTGCAATGTCTAGACTCGACTTGGCCAAGGAGTGTGGAAGGGGATTCCTACAGTAGTCGGCTCGATACCAACTCAGACGCCCTCGATTCAATCGTACACTAATCATGCACGCAAATGTGTACGATCAAGATCAAGGACTCACGGAAGATATCACAACACAACTCTACAAAAAATAAGTCATACAAGCATCATAATACAAGCCGGGGGCCTCGAGGGCTCGAATACAAGTGCTCGATCATAGACGAGTCGTGGAAGCAACAATATCGAGAACGGACATAAGTTAAACAAGGTGCCATAAGATGGCTAGCACAAAGCGGGATACAGATCGAAGAGGAGCAGGCCTCTGCCAGGATCCTCCTAGGTCACTCTGGTCGTCGTCGCCGGGCTGCACGTAGTAGTAGGCGCCCGGAATAGTAGTCGCCGAGGCGGTGGCGCTCGATCTGGGCTCCATCGTCGATTGCAGCAATCGAGTAGAGATAGGGGGAAAAGGGGAACAAGGCAACCGTGATTACTCATCCAAAGTACTGCAAGCAAGGAGCTACACTACATATGCATGGGTATATGTGTAAAGGCCATATCGGTGGGACCGACTGCAGAATGCCGTAATAAGAGGGGATAGCTAGTCTTAACGAAGACTACGCTTCGACACTGTCTTGCATGCATGTAAGAGGACAACGGAAGTCCTCCAAGTAACATCATATAGCAATAATCCTACCCGCAATCCCCGCTCATAACCCCGAGCGAGAGCGACCACCGGTTGTATCCGCACTTGGAAGGGTGTGTTTTATCAAGTATCCGGTTCTAGTTGTCATAAGCTCAAGGTACAACTCCAAGTCGTCCTGTTATCAAGATCACGGCTATCGAATAGATTAACTTCCTGCAGGGTGCACCATCTTACCCAAAGACGCTTGATCCCATTTGGCGGACACACTTTCCGGGTCATGCCCGCCGCCAGAAGATCAACACGCCGCAGCCCCACCTAGGCACTGTGAGAGGCCAAGACGCCGGTCTAAACCTAAGCGCGCAGGGTGCGGGCCCATCCATACGAGCACACACAAGACGTTATGAGGGCGGCCGAAGCAGACCTAGCCTAACAGCGTTCCACCAATCCGGCAAGCGCCGCTCGTCGCCGACGTCCGGCAAGTGCCTACCGATACCACGACGCCGGGATACCCATAACTACTCCCGCGTAGATGGTTAGTGCGTATAAGCTCAGAGCCAACCCAGATCAAATACCAAGACCTCGTTAAGCGTGTTAAGTAACCGCGAACGCCGAACAGGCCAGCCCACCTCTCCCTAGGCGGTCTCAACCTCGCCTGCCGCTCCGCCACAATGATCCACTCATGGGTGCTCCATCACCGACCCAACTTTAGTCTCACATGTATCATGTATAAGTATATAGTATATACCGTGATCAACTCCCGAGTGATCACGGCCCGATAGTATAGCACGCGCATGCAGACAAGAAAGTAGGGCCACAGATGAAAGTACTAGCATCCTATACTAAGCATATAGGATTGCGTAAGGTAACAAATGGTTACAAGGACAAAGCTATGCAGCAGTATAGGAGTATCAAAAGCAGTAACATGCTATGCTACTCTAATGCAAGCAGTGTAGATAAGAGTAAGCGATATCCGTGATCAAGGGGGCTTGCCTGGTTGCTCGGCAAGAGAGAGGGTCAACACCGTAGTCGAACTGCCACCGCAGCGGTCGGTCTCGTAGTCTACCAAGAGAAGAGGGGAAGAAACAATGAATACACGGTAACAGATGCATAACGATGCATGACATGCCAAGAAGCGATGCTAGGCGTGCCCTAACGTGGTAAGAGGGGTCTTGGTTTAGGGGGAAAGCATCGGGAAGTTATCCTGCTCTCGGACGTCTGTCGAGAGATGATGAACCGGAGGAGGAAGTTTGCAGGTTTGATAGGTTAGAGGCGTGTGGTGGACGAGCGGATTGCGTATCCGAATTCGTCTCGCCGCTCGAGCAACTTTCATGTTGAAATTATTTTAATCAAGACTACGGATTAAAAGTTATGAATTATAAAAGGTTTTATTAATTTCTGGAATTTTAATTAATTATTTAATTAATTTCGAAAATGCATTTATGACATCAGCATGATGTCATGCTGACGTCATCAGTCAACAGGGTTGACTAAGTCAACCCTGACAGGTGGGTCCCACATGTCATTCACTAATGGCCTAATTAACCTAATCAGATTAATTAACCTTAGTTAATTAAGTTAATTAATGATTAGTGCTAATTAATTCAGAATTAATTAGTTTAATTAATTACCCAATTAATTAATTAATGATTAGGGTTAATTAATCCAGGATTAATTAGTTTAATTAATTACCCAATTAATTTAGCTAATGATTAGGTTTAACTAATCCAGAATTAATTAGATTAATTAATTACTCAATTAATTAATTAATTAGTTATTTAGTTAATTAGTTTAATTCATTTTAATTCATTTTTAGTTTCGTTTTATTAAAAGCGTTCATTTGGGGTGGGGCCCTCGTCAAGGGCCCATGGCGAGATCGGACCTTGGCGCCATGGGCGATGCCCGAACGGCACGAACCCGGCCCGATCGGGCGCGACCGTAGCGGATCGGGGTATGGGCGGCGGAGTGGCCGAGGCACACTGAGGCTGGCCGTGGCCATGAGCGACGCCATGAGGGGAGGCGACAGGCGAGGCGGTTCTTGGACTCGGCCGGGCCGAGCGCCCATGAGAGAAGGGTGGATCGAGGTTGGTCGGGCGGCGGAGAGGGCGCCGAACAGGGGTATGGGGTATGGGGGCTCGGGGCTGGTGGCCCAGCGTCACCGACTTAGGTCGCCGACGGGGAAGGAAGGGGAGAGGGCACACGGTGGCGGGCGAGTCAGGTGGGCCGAGGCCACGGGCCGGATCCCAGGGAGAGGAGGAGGATCGGGAGGGGCGTCGGTCTGTGGGCGGCCGGAGCCGGGAGCCGAGGGGGACCGGAGGGAGGGCAGGCAGGGCTGGACCCGGAGCCGGTCCGACTGGGGAAGAGGAGGAGAGGGGGGCCTCACACGGGGGGGGGGGGGCCTCGGCCGGTGGGCTCGGTGTAGGTCGGGCAGGCCGTGGGGAGGAGGTCGGAGGAGCACGCCGAGGGGAGGCGAGGCCGAGCCGGACCATGATGGCGGCCGGGCTCGGGGGGGGCGGACGGAGGGAGGAGGAGCCCGGGCGTGGAGGAGGAGGGAGGACCGAGGCGGCGGGGCGGCGGGGATCGCGAGGTGGAGGACGGCGGGGTCGGTCAGGGGTGCTCTGCCCGATCCAGATCGGTCGGGAGCGAGGCGAGGCGGTGGCTAGGGTTAGCCACGGTGGGGAGGAGAGGGCCAGTGGCTGGGCGGAGGGGGGTTATCCCCTCTGCTTTTATTTTCTTTTCCTTTCTCTTTTTGTTATTTCCCTTTTCTGTTTTGGTGTATTTAAATTGTTTTGGCATTTTGTAAATATTAGTGCACCCCACCAATATTAGGTTAGGTATTTTAGAAAACCCCGGAGCATTTTAGAATTAGTTTTCGAAACCCTTTTATCGTTTGTTTTATTTTAACTTTTGTTTTTGAACGATTCCGAATTAACGAGAAGTTAATTAACATAACCGGGGATTACTGTTGCATAACCATCCGGGCGTTACACTAACGGAATGGGTCATGTCAATCAGATCATTCTCCTAATGATGTGATCCCGTTAATCAAATGACAACTCATGTCTATGGTTAGGAAACATAACCATCTTTGATTAACGAGCTAGTCAAGTATAGGCATACTAGTGACACTCTGTTTGTCTATGTATTCACACATGTATTATGTTTCCGGTTAATACAATTCTAGCATGAATAATAAACATTTATCATGATATAAGGAAATAAATAATTACTTTATTATTGCCTCTAGGGCATATTTCCTTCAGTCTCCCACTTGCACTAGAGTCAATAATCTAGTTCACATCGCCATGTGATTTAACATCAATAGTTCACATCTATATGTGGTTAACACCCATAGTTCACATCGACATGTGACCAACACCCAAAGGGTTTACTAGAGTCGATAATCTAGTTCACATCACTATGTGATTAACACCCAAAGAGTACTAAGGTGTGATCATGTTTTGCTTGTGAGATAATTTTAGTCAACGGTCTGTCACATTCGAGCCGTAAGTATTTTGCAAATTTCTATGTCTACAATGCTCTTGCGGAGCTACTCTAGCTAATTGCTCCCACTTTCAATATGTATCCAGATTGAGACTCGAGTCATCTAGATTAGTGTTAAAACTTGCATCGGCGTAACCCTTTACGATTTAACCTTTTTTCACTTCCATAATCGAGAAACATATCCTTATTCTACTAAGGATAATTTTGACCGCTGTCCATTGATCTACTCCTAGATCACTATTGCACTCCTTGCCAAGCTTAGTGGTAGGGTATGCAATAGATCAGTACACAACATGACATACTTTATAGAACCTATGGCTGATGCATAGGAATGACTTTCATTCTCTTTCTATCTTCTGCCGTGGTCGGGTTTTGAGTCTTACTCAATCTCACACCTTGTAACACAGGCAAGAACTCTTTCTTTGACTGTTCCATTTTGAACTACTTTAAAATCTTGTCAAGGTATGTATTCATTGAAAAACATATCAAGCGTCTTGATCTATCTCTATAGATCTTGATGCTCAATATGTAAGCAGCTTCACCGAGGTCTTTCTTTGAAAAACTCCTTTCAAACACTCCTTTATGCTTTGCGAGAATAATTCTACATTATTTCCGATCAACAATATGTCATTCACATATACTTATCGAAAAGGCTGTAGTGCTCCCACTCACTTTCTTATAAATCTGAGCCTTTCCAAAAGTCTGTATAAAATCATATGCTTTGATCAACACATCAAAGCGTATATTCCAACTCGAGATGCTTGCACCAGTCCATTGATGGATCGCTGGAGCTTGCACATTTTGTTAGCACCTTTAGGATTGACAAAATCTTCGGTTGCATCATATACAACTCTTCTTTAAGAAAACCATTAAGGGATGCAGTTTTGACATCCATTTGCGATTTCATAAAATGTGGCAATTGCTAACATGATTCAGACAGACTTTTAAGCATCGATACAAGTGAGAAAATCTCATTGTATTCAACATTTTGAACTTTGTCTAAAACCTTTTTGACAAGTCTAGCTTTGTAGATAGTAACATTACTATCAACATCTGTCTTCCTCTTGAAGATCCATTTATTTAACATGGCTTGCGATCATCGAGCAAGTCAATCAAAGTCCATACTTTGTTCTCATACATGGATCATATCTCAGATTTTATGGCCTCGAGCCATTTCATGAATCTGGGCTCATCATCGCTTCCTCATAGTTCGTAAGTTCATCATGGTCTAGTAACATGACTTCCGAACATGATTACCGCACCACTCAGTGCGGATCTTACTCTGGAAGACCCACGAGGTTTGGTAGCAACTTGATCTGAAGTTTCATGATCATCATCATTAACTTCCTCACTAATTGGTGTAGGAATCACGGAACTGATTTCTGTGATGAACTACTTTCCAATAAGGAAAAGGTACAATTACCTCATCAAGTTCTACTTTCCTCCCACTCACTTCTTTCGAGAGAAACTCCTTCTCTAGAAAGGATCCATTCTTAGCAACGAATGTTTTGCCTTTGGATCTGTGATAGAAGGAGTACCCAACAGTTTCCTTTGGGTATTCTATGAAGACGCACTTTTCCGATTTGGGTTCGAGCTTATCAGGTGAAAACTTTTTCACATAAGCATCACAACTCCAAACTTTTAAGAAACGACGGCTTAGGTTTACTGCTAAACCATAGTTCATACGGTGTCGTCTCAACGGATTTAATGGTGCCCTATTTAATGTGAATGCAGCTGTCTCTAATGCATAACCCCAAAACGATTTTGGTAAATTGGTAAGAGACATCATTGATCGCACCATATCAAATAAAGTGCGGTTATGACGTTCGGACACACCATTACGTTATGGTGTTCCATGTGGCGTGAGCTGTGAAACTATTCCACATTGTTTTATATGAAGGCCAAACTCGTAACTCAAATATTCTCCTCCACGATCAGATCGTAGAAACTTTATTTTCTTATTACGATGATTCTCCACTTCATTCTGAAATTATTTGAACTTTTCAAATGTTTCGGACTTGTGCTTCATTAAGTAGATATACTCATATCTGCTCAAATCATCTTGTGAAGGTCGAAAATAACGATACTTGCCGTGAGCTTTAACACTCATCGGACCGCATACATCGGTATGTATTATTTCCAATAAGTCATTTGCTCGCTCCATTGTTCCGGAGAAGCGAGTCTTTAGTCATCTTGCCCATAAGGCATGGTTCATAAGCATCAAGTGATTCATAATCAAGTGATTCCAAAATCCCATCAGCATGGAGTTTCTTCATCGCTTTACACCAATATGACCTAAGCGGCGAGTGCCACAAATAAGTTGCACTATCATTATTAACTTTGCATCTTTTGGCATCAATATTATGAATATGTGTATCACTACGATCGAGATCCAACAAACTATTTTTATTGGGTGTATGACCATTGAAGGTTTTATTCATTTAAGCAGAACAACAATTATTCTTTGACTTTAAATGAATAACCGTTTTGAAAACTATTTTCATTGGGTGTATGACCATGAAGGTTTTATTCATTTAAACAGAACAACAATTATTCTTTGACTTTAAATGAATAACCGTTTTGCAATAAACATGATCAAATCATATTCATGCTCAACGCAAACACCAAATAACATTTATTTAGGTTTAACACTAATCCCGAAAGTATAGGGAGTGTGCGATGATGATCATGTCAATCTTGGAACTACTTCCAACACTCATCGTCACTTCCCCTTCAACTAGTTTCATTCATTCTGCAACTCCCGTTTGAGTTACTACTCTTAGCAACGAACCAGTATCAAATACCGAGGGGTTGCTATGAACACTAGTAAAATATACATCAATAATCTGTATATCAAATATACCTTTGTTCACTTTGCCATCCTTCTTATCCGCCAAACACTTGGGGTAGTTCCGCTTCGGTGACCAATTCCTTTGTAGCAAAAGCACTTAGTCTCGGGCTTAGGTCCAGACTTGGGCTTCTTCACTCGAGTAGCAACTTGCTTGCCGTTCTTTTGAAGTTCCCTTCTTCCCTTTGCCCTTTTCCTTGAGACTAGTGGTCTTGTCAACCATCAACACTTGATGTTTTCTTGATTTCTACCTTCACGATTTTAGCATCGCGAAGAGCTTGGGAATTGTTTTCATCATCCCTTGCATACTATAGTTCATCACGAAGTTCTAGTAACTTAGTGATGGTGACTAGAGAATTCTGTCAATCACTATCTTATGGAAGATTAACTCCCACTTGATTCAAGCGATTAAAGTTCCTGGACAATCTGAGCACATGCTCACTAGTTGAGCGATTCTCCTCCATCTTTTAGCTATAGAACTTGTTGGAGACTTCATATCTCTCAACTCGGTATTTGCTTGAAATATTAACTTCAACTCTGGAACATCTCATATGGTCCATGATGTTCAAAACGTCTTTGAAGTCCCGATTCTAAGCCGTTAAGCATGGTGCACTAAACTATCAAGTAGTCATCATATTGAGCTAGCCAAACGTTCATAACGCGTCGCATCTCCGCTCCTGCAATAGGTCCATCACCTAGCGGTGCATCAAGAACATAATTCTTACGTGCAGCAATGAGGATAAACCTCGGATCACGGATCCAATCCGCATCATTGCTACTAACATCTTTCAATACAATTTTCTCTAGGAACACATATAAAAACATAGGGAAGCAACAACGCGAGCTTATTGATCTACAACATAATTTGCAAAATACTACCGGGACTAAGTTCATGATAAATTAAAGTTCAATTAATCATATTACTTAAGAACTCCCACTTAGACAGACATCTCTCTAGTCATCTAAGTGATCACGTGATCCAAATCAACTAAACCATGTCCGATCATCACGTGAGATGGAGTAGTTTCAATGGTGAACATCACTATGTTGATCATATCTACTATATGATTCACGCTCGACCTTTCGGTCTCCGTGTTCCAAGGCCATATCTGTTATATGCTAGGCTCGTCAAGTTTAACTTTGAGTATTCCGCGTGCGCAACTGTTTTGCACCCGTTGTATTTGAACGTAGAGCCTATCACACCCGATCATCACGTGGTGTCTCAGCACGAAGAACTTTCGCAACGGTGCATACTCAGGGAGAACACTTCTTGATAATTTTAGTGAGAGATCATCTTATAATGCTACCGTCAATCAAAGCAAGATAAGATGCATAAAGGATAAACATCACATGCAATCAATATAAGTGATATGATATGGTCATCATCATCTTGTGCTTGTGATCTCCATCTCAAGCACCGTCATGATCACCATCGTCACCGCGCGCGACACCTTGATCTCCATCGTAGCATCGTTGTCGCCTCGCCAACTATTGCTTCTCGACTATTGCTACTGCTTAGTGATAAAGTAAAGCAATTACATGGCGTTGCATTTCATACAATAAAGCGACAACCATATGGCTCCTGCCATTGCCGATAACTCGGTTACAAAACATGATCATCTCATACAATAAAATATAGCATCATGTCTTGACCACATCACATCACAACATGCCTGCAAAAACAAGTTAGACGTCCTCTACTTTGTTGTTGCAAGTTTTACGTGGCTGCTACGGGCTGAGCAAGAACCGTTCTTACCTACGCATCAAAAACACAACGATAGTTTGTCAAGTTGGTGCTGTTTTAACCTTCGCAAGGACCGGGCGTAGCCACACTCAGTTCAACTAAAGTGAGAGAAACGACACCGCCGGTCACCTTTAAGCAACTAGTGCTCAAGCGGTGAAACCAGTCTCGCGTAAGCGTATGCGTAATGTCGGTCCGGGCCGCTTCATCTCACAATACCGCCAACCAAAGTATGACATGCTGGTAAGCAGTATGACTTATATCGCCCACAACTCACTTGTGTTCTACTCGTGCATATGACATCAACGCATAAAACCAGGCTCGGATGCCTTTGTTGGGGAGCGTAGTAATTTCAGAAATTTTCCCACGCACACGCAAGATCATGGTGATGGCATAGCAACGAGAGGGAGTGTCCGTCCACGCACCCTCGAGACCGAAGCGGAAGCGTTATAACAACGCGGTTGATGTAGTCGACGTCTTCACGATCCGACCGATCCAAGTACCGAGCGTGACGGCACCTCCGTGTTCAGCACACGTTCAGCTCGATGGCGATCCCGGGCTCCGATCCAGCAAAGCGTCGGGGATGAGTTCCGTCAAGACGACGGCGTGGCAGGCGATGATGATGCTCCACCGACGCAGGGCTTCGCCTAAGCTCGCGACGATATGACTTCACCGCGCGGGGCTTCGCCTAAGCTCCGCGACGATATGACGAAGTGGAATATGGTGGAGGGGCACCGCACACGGCTAAGGGCGATCCGTAGATCAACTTGTGTGTCATGGGGTGCCCCTTGCCCCGTATATAAAGGAGCAAGGGAGGAGGTGGCCGGCCTAGGAGGGGCGCACCATGGGGGGAGTCCTACTCCCACGGGAGTAGGACTCCTCCTTTCCTAGTAGGAGTAGGAGAGAAGGAAGGGAAGGGAGGAAGGGTGCGGCCCCTCCCCTAGTCAATTCGGACTAGGCCTTTGAAGCGCGGCCTGCCCTAGGCAGCCCTCTCTCTTTCCCGCAGGGCCCAATAAGGCCCAATACTTCTCCCGGCGAATTCCCGTAACTCTCCGGTACTCGAAAAATACCGAATCATTCGAACCTTTCCGAACTCGAATATAGTCGTCCAATATATCGATCTTTACGTCTCGACCATTTCGAGACTCCTCGTCATGTCCCCGATCTCATCTGGGACTCGAACTCCTTGGTACATCAAAACTCATAAACTCATAATATAAGCATCATCGAAACCTTAAGCGTGCGGACCTACGGGTTCGAGAACTATGTAGACATGACCTAGAACTATTCTCGGTCAATAACCAATAGCGGAACCTGGATGCCCATATTGGCTCCTACATATTCTACGAAGATCTTTATCGGTTAAACCGCATAACAACATCGTTGTTCCCTTTGTCATCGGTATGTTACTTGCCGAGATTTGATCGTCGGTATCCAATACCTAGTTCAATCTCGTTACCGGCAAGTCTCTTTACTAGTTACGTAATGCATCATTCCGTAACTAACTCATTAGCTACATTGCTTGCAAGGCTTATAGTGATGTGCATTACCGAGAGGGCCCAGAGATACCTCTCCAGACAATCGGAGTGACAAAACCTAATCTCGAAATATGCCAACCCAACATGTACCTTTGGAGACACCTGTAGTACTCCTTTATAATCACCCGATTACGTTGTGACGTTTGGTAGCACCAAAGTGTTCCTCCGTAAACGGAGTTGCATAATCTCATAGTTACGGAACATGTATAAGTCATGAAGAAAGCAATAGCAACATACTAAGCGATCAAGTGCTAGGCTAACGGAATGGGTCATGTCAATCAGATCATTCTCCTAATGATGTGATCCCGTTAATCAAATGACAACTCATGTCTATGGTTAGGAAACATAACCATCTTTGATTAACGAGCTAGTCAAGTAGAGGCATACTAGTGACACTCTGTTTGTCTATGTATTCACACATGTATTATGTTTCCGGTTAATACAATTCTAGCATGAATAATAAACATTTATCATGATATAAGGAAATAAATAATAACTTTATTATTGCCTCTAGGGCATATTTCCTTCACAAACTTGTTGTTTTTCCAGGGATTGGTTGAGAAGGCCCCGATCTATACTTCCACCAAGAGAAATTTGATTCCCCCACTAATCCCTAGCGGATCTTGTTACTCTTGGGTGTTTGAGCACCCTAGACGGTTGAGGTCATCGTGGAGCCATATTGCATTGTGGTGAAGCTTCGTGATGTCGTTGGAAGCCTCCAATTAAGTTGTGGAGATTGCCCTAACCTTGTTTGTAAAGGTCCAATTGCCGCCTTCAAGGGCACCAATAGTGGAATCACGGCATCTCGCATTGTGTGATGGCGTGAGGAGAATACGGTGGCCCTAGTGGCTTCTTGGGGAGCATTGTGCCTCCACACCGCTCCAACGGAGACGTACTTCCCCTCAAAAGGACGGAACTTCGGTAACACATCCTCGTCTTCACCGGCTTCACTCTTGGTTATCTCGTGCCTTTACTTGTGCAAATTTATTCGTGTTATATCCCTTGCTTGCTTGTGTGCTTGTTGTTGTTGCATCATATAGGTTGCCCACCTAGTTGCATATCTAGACAACCTACTTTGATGCAAAGTTTAAATTGGTAAAGAAAAGCTAAAAATTGTTAGTTGCCTATTCACCCCTCTCTAGTCAACTGTATCGATTCTTTCAATTGGTATCAGAGCCTCGTCTCTTTATTAAGGACTTTGCCGTCCGAAGAGTATGGCTGACACCGTAGACAGTGGGGAGGAGCACTCCAGTGTGAATCCGTTCTCGTCTACGGCCGATGGGGGAACCGCAGTCTCTCGTGAGGAATTCAATGTGGCTTTGGACACATTGAAAACCTCCATGACGACCGAGGTTGAAAGCATGTTTAATAAATTCTTAGAAGGGCTTAAACTATCCACCGCCCCGATGAAAGTGGGTGATCCCACTAACAAGGTGACGGATGCTAACTCCGACAAGGGTGAAGCTACTAGTGAAAAGGCTCCTTCTACTAGTGGTAAAAATGGCAACTGTATGCCCATGTCGAACCTCCACTTACTTATGGTGGACCGATTCCTTTCACTCATTTGAATCATGTCGGTCCTCCCCCCAAGATTGTGAAAAATGAGGATTTTGATTCTTGGATTTATCGCTTTAAGCGTCATTTAAACCATGTTAATACTAACCTTTGGAGAATCATTGAAGAAGGTTTCCATCGGCATGATCGAAGCAACTTCACCCCTAGAGAAGCCGCGGATAATCAATTCAATGAGAATGCTCTCTTCATCATCCAAGATGCAATTCCACCCGAAGATCTTGCTCATCTCCGACATTTCACCAGGGCCAAGGATGCATGGCGCCATGTTGTGTCTCTCTACAGGGAAAGCGCAGGCATTCAACGCTCAAACTATGAAGTGGTGCAAGATGAAGCCGATGAGTTTGCAATGAAATAAGATGAAGAACCCCGTGAGCTTTATCGGTGATTAACTACTCTCGCGGTCCCACTCCGAGATCATGGGAGCAAGGATACGAATGACAATTGGATCAAGCGCAAATTCCTCAAGGCCATGATGCCTTACAACAAGGCCATGTCCTCCGTTATTCATCAAAGGCCGGACTTCCACACCTTTTCCTCAAGTGAAGTGTTGGATGAGTTTGTGGCTATGAGCATCTTGGACAAGACTGCCGACAATGCGGTACTACATTCTCAAAGAGCAAAGAAGCCCAATCTTGCATTGAAGGCCAAGGTTAGTGTGGAAGAAGAGGACGAAGAGGAAGAAGAGGAGAACAACCCCGAAGATACAAAGTATGCCTATCATGAACACATGGCTCTTGCTTCAAGGCAATTTTGGAGCAAGAAGAACACAAGGCCCAACTTCAACAAGAACAACTCAAGTGGCGCGAAGGTCAAGCAACGAGTGAGGACTTGCTATAATTGTGGCAATGTGAGCCAGTTTGTTGCGGAATGTCCTTATGAGAAGAGGGAAGACAATGGCGGCAAGCTCATCCGGAAGGACAAAGCCAAGTCTTTCCCCAACAAGAGCAACTTCACCAAGAAGACTCCTCCCAAGGGGTTGGTGGCACAAGAAGAGTACCATGAGGATGATGATGATGATGAAGACGGTGAGTCGGCCGCCATGGCCTCCGTTGCCATTGCGACAACTCCAAGGGTGTCTCTCTTCGACTCACCCAACGAGAACATCATCGCCAAATGCCTCATGGCCAAAGCCACCAACAAGGTAACCCCCAACATCAAAACTACCATCATTACTAATCCTTCTTTGACGGATTGCATTGATGAAAATGAGGAGTCTAATGGTGAAGAAAATGAATTTGATTCTTTTGTGGGTAAGCTTAAGGGTAAATCCAAGAAACACTTTGTTGCTCTCTTGGAACAACTTGGTGAAGCCAATGACGTGATTGAGGCTCACGAAGAAACCATCTCTAAGATGGAGGGGCATAGTCGTGACTATGCCGATGAGATATCAGATCTCTCTAACGCCTTGAAGAAGAGCGTGGTCATCGTTTGGCTCTTGAGGAGTCATACAACGATGATCATGCTAAACTAAAGAAAGATCTTGATCATGCTCTTGTTGTATCTCGTGTGCTAAATTCCGAGAAGGCAAAACTTGGGGTTGATCTTGCTAGACTCGAGGAGTTTTTTGATATACTTGACAAGGCTCACAAGGCCTTGAAGGGTATTCATTCTAATCTCAAAGAGTCTCATGATCAACTTCAAGTGAAGCTAACCAAGGAGAAAGCCACCTTTCCTCATATGGTTTTAATTGATAATGCAAATGCTACTAACCCTTGTTGTGAGCATGTGCGTCTTGTTGAGGAGAATGCCAAGTTGAAGGAGCAACTTGAGAAAGGCCTTGTGTCGTGCATACAAGGTGAAAAGAACCTCAACGACCATTTGAGCAATCAAAAGGAAGTTGTGGCCAAGGAGGGGATTGGGTTCGCACCCATACCCAAGAACAAGAAGAAGAATGACAAGACCAAAGGACCTCCTCCTCTCAAGCAAACTTTTGTGAAGGAATGAGAGGGTGCTTCCAAGGAGAAGAAGAACAATGCGAAGGGTGGTGGTGTCAAGAAGGGCAACACCACCCCTTCCAACAAAGCCGACGACTTTAACCCTTTTTATGTGTTGTGTCGTGCTAGTGATGGGCATGTTTACGCCAAATTTGTTGGTTCTCCTTATGAGTACATCGAATGGTCTATTTGGGTTCCTAAGACCCTTGTCACTAACATCAAAGGACCCATTACAAAATGGGTACCTAAAACCAAGCATTGATCTCTTGTAGGTGTTTGCTTCCGGTGTGGGATCATGGCTGCTCGATAGTGGAGCTACAAATCATATGACCGGAAGCAAGGACTTGGTGGTGGACATGCACAAGATTCCATCTATGCCCACCAATGTCGGGTGGGGTGATGCCTCATCTTCTAAGGTATTGGGACTCGACAAGGTTGTCATTTCTCATGATCTCACGATCGAGAAGGTCATGCTTGTTGAGTCCCTTGCATACAATTTACTTTCCGTTCGTCAACTTGCACTCATGGGCTTTGCCACCTTCTTTGATATTGATACCGTGGCCCTCTTGTGGAGCAAGACTCTTAAAGTAGCCTTTGTTGTGTTGGGGAACGTAGCAGAAATTCAAAATTTTCCTACGTGTCACCAAGATCTATCTATGGAGAAACTAGCAACGAGGGAAGGAGAGTGCATCTACATACCCTTGTAGATCGCTAAGCGGAAGCGCTCAAGAGAACGGGGTTGAAGGAGTCGTACTCGTCGTGATCCAAATCACGGAGATCCTAGTGCGAGCGGACGGCACCTCCGCGTTCAACACACGTACAGCCCGGTGGCGTCTCCCACGCCTTGATCCAGCAAAGAGAGAGGAGAGGTTGAGGAAGACTCCATCTAGCGAAGCACAACGGCGTGGTGGTGATGGAGGGCGTGGCAATCCAGCAGGCTTCGCCAAGCACCACGGGAGAGGAGGAGGAGGAGAGGTAGGGCTGCGCTCGGAGAGGAGAGGCTCTCGTGTCTTGGGCAGCCCCATGGCTCAAGTATTTATAGGGAAAGGGGCTGCGCCCCTTTAGGGTTTCCACCCCAAGGGGTGCAGCCAGCCCTAGATCCCATCTAAAGGGGCGGCCAAGGGGGAGAGAGGGAGGCGCGCTGGGGTGGGCCTTAGGGCCCATCTGCCCTAGGGTTTGCCCTCCCACTCTCCCTGCGCCTTGGGCCTCTTGTGGGGCGCACCAGCCCCCTTGGGCTGGTTCCTCCCACACTTGGCCCACGCAGCCTTCAGGGTTGGTGGACCCCAGGACCCTCCGGTGGTCCCGATATCGTTACTGGAAAAAACTGAAACTTTTCCGGTGACCAAAACAGACTTCCATATATAAATCTTTACCTCCGGACCATTCCGGAACTCCTCGAGACGTCCGGGATCTCATCCGGGACTCCGAACAACATTCGGTAACCACATACAAACTTCCTTTATAACCCTAGCGTCATCGAACCTTAAGTGTGTAGACCCTACGGGTTCGGGAACCATGCAGACATGACCGAGACGTTCTCCGGTCAATAACCAACAGCAGGATCTGGATACCCATGTTGGCTCCCACATGTTCCACGATGATCTCATCGGATGAACCACGATGTCAAGGACTCAATCGATCCCGTATACAATTCCCTTTGTCTAGCGGCATTGTACTTGCCCGAGATTCGATCGTCGGTATCCCGATACCTTGTTCAATCTCGTTACCGGCAAGTCTCTTTACTTGTTCCGTAACACATCATCCCGTGATCAACCCCTTGGTCACATTGTGCACATTATGATGATGTCCTACCGAGTGGGCCCAGAGATACCTATCCATTTACACGGAGTGACAAATCCCAGTCTCGATTCGTGCCAACCCAACAGACACTTTCGGAGATACCGTAATGCACCTTTATAGCCACCCGATTCGTTGTGGACGTTTGGTATACCCAAAGCATTCCTACGGTATCCGGAGTTGCACAATCTCATGGTCTAAGGAAATGATACTTGACATTAGAAAAGCTTTAGCATACGAACTACGATCTTTGTGCTAGGCTTAGTATTGGGTCTTGTCCATCACATCATTCTACTAATGATGTGATCCGTTATCAATGACATCAAATGTCCATGGTCGGAAACCGTAACCATCTATTGATCAACGAGCTAGTCAACTAGAGGCTTACTAGGGACATGGTGTTGTCTATGTATCCACACATGTATCTGAGTTTCCTATCAATACAATTATAGCATGGATAATAAACGATTATCATGAACAAGGAAATATAATAATAACTAATTTATCATTGCCTCTAGGGCATATTTCCAACAGTCTCCCACTTGCACTAGAGTCAATAATCTAGTTCACATCGCCATGTGATTAACACTGATAGGTCACATCGCCATGTGACCAACATCCAAAGAGTTTACTAGTGTTTGTAAACTAGTTCACATCATCATGTGATTAAGACTCAATGAGTTCTGAGGTTTGATCATGTTTTGCTTGTGAGATAGGTTTTAGTCAACGGGTCTGAACCTTTCAGATCCGTGTGTGCTTTGCAAATTTCTAGGTCATATTGTAAATGCTGCTTCCACGCTCCACTTGGAGCTATTCCAAATGGTTGCTCCACTATACGTATCCGGTTTGCTACTAAGAGTCATTCAGATAGGTGTTAAATCTTGCATCGACGTAACCCTTTACGCCGAACTCTTTATCACCTCCATAATCGAGAAACATGTCCTTATTTGCTGTAAGGACAATTTTGACCGCTGTCCAATGATCCATTCCTGGATCATTCTTGTACCCCTTGACTAACTCATGGCAAGGCACACTTCCGGTGCGGTACACAGCATAGCATACCATAGAGCCTACGTCTGAAGCATAGGGGACGACCTTCGTCCTTTCTCTCTCTTCTGCCGTGGTCGAGATTTAACTCTTAACTTCATACCTTACAACTCAGGCAAGAATTCCTTCTTTGACTGATCCATCTTGAACACTTTCAAGATTATGTCAAGGTATGTGCTCATTTGAAAGTATTATTAAACATTTTGATCCATCTTATAGATCTTGATGCTTATTGTTCAAGTAGCCTAATCCAGGTTTATTGAAAAACACTTTTCAAACAACCCTATATGCTTTCCTAGAAATTGTACATCATTTCTGATCATCAATATGTCAACAACATATACTCATCAGAAATTCTATAGTGCTCCCACTCACTTCTTTGGAAATACAAGTTTCTCATAAACTTTGTATAAACCCAAAATCTTTGATCATCTCATCAAAGCACACATTCCAACTCCGAGATGCTTACTCCAGTCCTTAGAAGGATCGCTGGAGCCAGCATAACTTTTAGCATCCTTAGGATCGAAAAAACTTTCTAATTGTATCATATACAACCTTTCCTTACGAAGACTGGTAAGGAAACTCGTTTTGACATCCATCTGCCAGATTTCATAAATGCAGCTTATGCTAACATGATTCCGACGGACTTAAGCATCGCTACGGATGAGAAAATCTCATCGTAGTCAACTCCTTGAACTTGTGAAAAACTCTTCGCCACAAGTCGAGCTTCATAGACGGTGACATTACCGTCCACGTCCGTCTTCTTCTTAAAGATCCATTTATCTCAATGGCTTGCCTATCAACGGGCAAGTCCACCAAAGTCCATGCTTTGTTCTGATACATGGATCCTATCTCGGATTTCATGGCTTCTAACCATTTGTTGGAATTTGGGCCCACCATTGCTTCTCCATAGCTCGTAGGTTCATTGTTGTCTAGCAACATGACCTTCAAGACAGGATTGCGTACCACTCTGAAGTAGTATGCATCCTTGTCACCCTACGAGGTACGTTAGTGACTTGATCCGAAACTTCATGATCACTATCATAAGCTTCTACTTCAATTGGTGTAGGTGCCACGGGAACAACTTCCTGTGCCCTGCTACACACTAGTTGAAGTGACGGTTCAATAACCTCATCAAGTCTCCACCATCCTCCCACTCAACTTTTCGAGACAAACTTTTCCTCGAGAAAGGACCCGATTCAAGAAACAATCCCTATTGCTTTCGGATCTGAATTAGGAGGTATACCCAACTGTTTTGGGTATCCTATGAAGATGTATTTATCCGTTTTGGGTTCGAGCTTATCACAATGAAACCTTTTCACATAAGTGTCGCAGCCCCAAAATTTTTAAGAAACGACAACTTAGGTTTCTCCAAAACCATAGTTCAAATGGTGTCGTCTCAACGGAATTACGTGGTGCCCTATTTAAAGTGAATGTGGTTGTATCTAATGCCCAACCTATGAACGATAGTGGTAATTCGATAAGAGACATCATGGTACGCACCATATCTAATAGGGTGCAACTATGATGTTCGGACACACCATCACACTATGGTGTTCCAAGCGGTATTAATTGTGAAACAATTTCCACAATGTCTTAATAGCGTGCCAAAGCTCGTAACTCAGATACTCATCTCTATGATCATATCATAGACATTTTATCCTCTTGTCACGATGATCTTTAACTTCACTCTGAAATTACTTGAACCATTCAATAATTCAGACTTGTGTTTCATCAAGTAAATACACTCGGTATCTACTTAAATCATCCGTGAAGTAAGAACATAACGATATTCCTTTGCATGCCTCGGCACTCATTGGACTGCACACATCAAAATGTGTTACTTCCAACAAGTTGCTATCTTGTTCAATCTTTTGAAACCGAGGCTTTTAGGTCATCTTGCCCATGTGGTATGATTTGCATATCTCAAGTGATTCAAAATCAAGTGAGTCCAAGCGATCCATCTGCTTGGAGTTTCTTCATGCGTATACACCAATAGACATGGTTAGCATGTCTCAAACTTTTCAAAAGCAGTGAGTCCAAAGATCCATCAACATGGAGCTTCTTCATGCATTTTACACCAATATGACTTACATGGCGATTGCCACAAGTAAGTGGTACTATCATTACTATCTTATATCTTTTGGCATGGAAATGTGTATCACTACGATCGAGATTCAATAAACCATTCTTTTAGGTGCAAGACCATTGAAGGTATTTATTCAAATAAATAGAGTAACCATTATTCTCCTTAAATGAATAACCGTATTATGTTAGACATAATCCAATCATGTCTATGCTCAGCAAACACCAAATAATAATTTTAGGTTTAACTCCAATCTCGATGGTTGAGGGCGTGCGATGCTTGATCACATCAACCTTGGAAACACTTCCAACACGTATCGTCGACTCACCTTTAGCTAGTCTCCGTTTATTCCGTAGCTTTTGTTTGAGTTACTAACACTTAGCAACCGAACGGTATCTAATAATACTGGTGCTACTAGGAGTACTAGTAAAGTACACACTAACATAATGTATATCAATATACTTCTATCGACCTTGCCGACCTTCTTATCTACCAAGTATCTAGGGTAATTCTGCTCCAATTGGCTGTTCTCCTTATTACTGAAGCACTTAGTCTCGGGTTTGGGTTCAACCTTGGGTTTCTTCTTTGGAGAAGCAACTGATTTGCCGTTTCATGAAGTGTCCCTTCTTGCCCTTGCCCTTCTTGAAACTAGTGGTTTCACCAACCATCAACAATTGATGCTCCTTCTTGATTTCTACTTTCGCGGTGTCAAACATCTTGAATACCTCAAGGATCATCATATCTATCCACGACATGTTATAGTTCATCACGAAGCTCTAGCAGCTTGGTGGCAATGACTTTGGAGAAACATCACTATCTCATCGGAAGATCAACTCCACTCGATTCAAGTGATTGTTGCACTCGGACAATCGAGCACAAGCTCAACGATTGAGCTTTTCTCCCTTAGTTTGCAGGCTAAGAAAATCGTCGGAGGTCTTATACCTCTTGACGTGGGAACGAGCCTGAAATCCCAATTTCAGCCCTCGAAACATCTCATATGTTCCGTGACGTTTCGAAAAACGTCTTTGGTGCCTCAACTCTAAACCGTTTAGCTGAACTCTCACGTAGTTATCAAAACGTGTATGTCCGATGTTCGCAACATCCACAAACGACGTTTGGGGTTCAGCACACTGAGCGGTGCATTAAGGACATAAGCTTTCTATTGTCCGCATAATCGCTACTGTCAACTTTCAACTATATTTTCTCTAGGAGTGAAACTAAAGCGCGAGCTTACGACATAATTTGCAAAAGGTCTTTTGACTATGTTCAGGATAATTAAGTTCATCTTATGAACTCCCACTCAGATAGACATCCCTCTAGTCATCTAAGTGATTACATGATCCGAGTCAACTAGGCCGTGTCCGATCATCACGTGAGACGGACTAGTCATCATCGGTGAACATCTTCATGTTGATCGTATCTACTATCGACTCATGCTCGACCTTTCGGTCTCGTGTTCGAGGCCATGTCTGTACATGCTAGGCTCGTCAAGTTAACCCTAAGTGTTTGGCGTGTGTAAATCTGTCTTACACCCATTGTATGTGAGCGTAAGAATCCATCACACTCGATCATCACGTGGTGCTTAGAAGCGACGAACTTTAGCAACGGTGCAGTTAGGGAGAACACTTCTTGAAATTGTTGTAAGGATCATCTTATTTACTACCGTCGTTCTAAGTAAACAAGATGCATAAACATAATAAACATCACATGCAATTATATAGTAGTGACATGATATGGCCAATATCATATAGCTCCATTGATCTCCATCTTGGGCTCCATGATCATCATCGTCACCGGCATGACACCATGATCTCCATCATCATGATCTCCATCATCGTGTCTCCATGAAGTTGTCTAGCCAACTATATTACTTCTACTACTATGGCTACGGTTAGAAATAAAGTAAAGTAATTACATGGCGTTGTTCAATGACACGCAGGTCATACAATAAATAAAGACAACTCCTATGGCTCCTGCCGTTGTCATACTCATCGACATGCAAGTCGTGATTCCTATTACAAGAACATGATCAATCTCATACATCACATATATTCATCACATTCTTCTTGGCCATATCACATCACATAGCATACCCCGCAAAAACAAGTTAGGCGTCCTCTAATTGTTGTTTGCATGTTTTACGTGACTGCTATGGGTTTCTAGGAAAACGTTTCTTACCTCATAAAACCACAACGTGATATGTCAATTGCTATTTACCCTTCATAAGGACCCTTTTCATCGCATCCGATCCGACTAAAGTGGGAGGCGGCACCCGCTAGCCACCTTATGCACCAAGTGCATGTCGATCGGTGGAACCTGTCTCACGTGGAAATGCGTGTAAGGTCGGTCCGGGCGCTTCATCCCACAATACCGTCGAAACAAGATTGGACTAGTAACGGTAAGCATATTGAACAACATCAACGCCCACAACTACTTTGTGTTCTACTCGTGCAAAGAATCTATGCAATAGACCTAGCTCGATACCCTTTGTTGGGGAGCGTGGCAGAAATTCAAAATTTTCCTCGTGTCACCAAGATCTATCTATGGAGAGACTAGCAACGAGGGAAGGAGAGTGCATCTACATACCCTTGTAGATCGCTAAGCGGAAGCGTTCAAGAGAACGGGGTTGAAGGAGTCGTACTCGTCGTGATCCAAATCACCGGAGATCCTAGTGCCGAACGGACGGCACCTCCGCATTCAACACACGTACAACCCGGTGACGTCTCCTACGCCTTGATCCAGCAAAGAGAGAGGGAGAGGTTGAGGAAGACTCCATCCAGGAGCAGCACAACGGCATGGTGGTGATGGAGGAGCGTGGCAATCCAGCAGGGCTTCGCCAAGCACCACGGGAGAGGAGGAGGAGGAGAGGTAGGGCTGCGCTGGAGAGGAGAGGCTCTCGTGTCTTGGGCAGCCCCATGGCTCAAGTATTTATAGGGGAAAGGGGATCGCCCCTTTAGGGTTCCACCCCGAGGGGTGCAGCCAGCCTAGATCCCATCTAAAGGGGCGGCCAAGGGGGAGAGAGGAGGCGGCACTGGGGTGGGCCTTAGGGCCCATCTGCCCTAGGGTTTGCCCCTCCCACTCTCCCTTGCGCCTTGGGCCTCTTGTGGGGCGCACCAACCCCTTGGGGCTGGTTCCCTCCACACTTGGCCCACCTGCCTATCGGGGTTGGTGGCCCCACTTGGTGGACCCCGGGACCCTCCGGTGGTCCCGTGACGTCTGGAAAAACCCGAAACTTTTCCGGTGACCAAAACAGACTTCCATATATAAATCTTTACCTCCGGACCATTCGGAACTCCTCGAGGCGTCCGGGATCTCATCCGGGACTCGAACAACATTCGGTAACCACATACAAACTTCCTTTATAACCCTAGCGTCGCCGAACCTTAAGTGTGTAGACCCTACGGGTTCGGGAACCATCTGAGACATGACCGAGGCGTTCTCCGGTCAATAACCAACAGCGGATCTGGATACCCATGTTGGCTCCACATGTTCCACGATGATCTCATCGGATGAACCACGATGTCAAGGACTTAATCGATCCGTATACAATTCCCTTTGTCTAGCGGCATTGTACTTGCGAGATTCGATCGTCGGTATCCGATACCTTGTTCAATCTCGTTACCGGCAAGTCTCTTTACTCGTTCCGTAACACATCATCCGTGATCAACCCCTTGGTCACATTGTGCACATATGATGATGTCCTACCGAGTGGGCCAGAGATACCTCTCCGTTTACACGGTGACAAATCCGATCTCGATTCGTGCCAACCCAGCAGACACTTTCGAAGATACCGTAATGCACCTTTATAGCCACCCGATTCGTTGTGGACGTTTGGTACACCAAAGCATTCCTACGGTATCCGGAGTTGCACAATCTCATGGTCTAAGGAAATGATACTTGACATTAGAAAAGCTTTAGCATACTGAACTACGATCTTTGTGCTAGGCTTAGTATTGGGTCTTGTCCATCACATCATTCTACTAATGATGTGATCCCGTTAACAATGACATCCAATGTCCATGGTCAGGAAACCGTAACCATCTATTGATCAACGAGCTAGTCAACTAGAGGCTTACTAGGGACATGGTGTTGTCTATGTATCCACACATGTATCTGAGTTTCCTATCAATACAATTATAGCATGGATAATAAACGATTATCATGAACAAGGAAATATAATAATAACTAATTTATCATTACCTCTAGGGCATATTTCCAACATGTTGGGCATGTCGAGAATGGTCTCTATGTGATTAACTTTTCGGAGCGACCCACTAAGACCGCGACATGCCTAATGCCTAAGTTGACGTGGGATGGCTTTGGCATCACCGTCTAGCCCATGTCAATATGAGATATTTGCAAAGTCTTCTCAAGGGGGACCATGTCCGTGGACTAACAAATGTTAGTTTTGCTAAAGATCGTGCTTGAAGTGCTTGTATCGAAGGAAAGCTACATGAGAAGGCTCACCCTCCCACGACTATTATTTACTCGAAGAAGCCTTTGGAGCTCCTTCACATGAATCTCTTTGGGCCTCCATCCTTTGATAATATTGGGGGTAGAAAGTATTGCTTGGTGATTGTGGATGACTATTCAAGATACACCTGGGTATATTTCTTCAAGAGGAAGAGCGAGACCCAACAAACTGTCATTGACTTTGCAAATGAAGCCCAACGTCAACACAATGCAAAGATCTTGACTATAAGAAGTGACAACGGCACCGAGTTCAAGAACTACACCTTGGATGACTTTCTTAATGATGAGGGGATCAAGCATCAATATTCTGCACCATACACCCCTCAACAAAATGGTGTAGCGGAGAGGAAGAACCAGACGTTCATGGATACGGCAAGGACCATGATGGCGGAGTTCAAGTCTCCATACAACTTTTGGGCCGAAGCCATCAACACCGCGTGTCATGCATCAAATCGGCTCTATCTCCGCAAAGGCTTGAACAAGACTCCATATGAGATACTCATCGGTAACAAGCCCAACCTCAAGTACTTTCGGGTGTTCGGGTGTAAGTGTTTCATTCTCAAGAAAGGTGTTCGTTTGTCTAAATTTGAGGCTAGAGATCATGAGGGCATATTTGTTGGTTATGCTACAAACTCCCATGCTTACCGTGTTCTCAAAAAGTCCACGGGACTTATTGAGGAGATGTGTAACGTGGAGTTTGATGAGAATGACGGCTCCCAAGTGGAGCAAAGTGGTACTTGTGATGTAGGTGATGAAATTCCTCCCCAAGCCATAAGAATAATGGGTGTTGGTCATATCCTACCCATTGAGGAACCCCTTGTGGCTGAAGGAGAAGGACAATGTTCCACTCAAGTGGAACCATCACCAACCCAAGACCCACACGCTTCCGAAGAACAAAGTGAAGGCCCTCAACCTCATGAACAAGACCAAGGGCAAGATCAACCTCAAGACGGTGTTGAATCACCAAGTGATGACCAACGTCAAGTTCTCCCCTCCGAGCAAGTTCAAGGTCAAGAGCAATCTCAAGATCGAGAACAAGCTCAAGACGGCGCTCAAGATGATCAAGTGACCGCTCCTCAACTCACCCCCGAGGAGGAATTGGAGCATCGTGCCGCCAAGATTGCATCCAAGCTCTCTACCAAGGGTGATCTCATGAAAAATGTGCTTGGAAGAATTCAAAAGGGGGTAAGCACTCGTAGACAATTGGCTAACTATTGTGAAAATCACGCGTTTGTCTCTTGTGTTGAACCCCAAAAGGTCTATGAGGCGCTCGAAGATCCGGATTGGCTCAATGTCATGCATGAAGAACTCAACAACTTTGAGGTACAACAAGGTGTGGATATTGGTGCCAAGGCCAACCGGGAACCACAATGTCATCGGAACCAAGTGGATATTCAAGAACAAGCAAGATGCTCATGGGACAATTGTTTGCAACAAGGCAAGATTGGTAGCTCAAGGCTACTCCCAAGTCGAGGGTATCGACTATGGTGAAACCTTTGCTCCCGTTTCTCGCCTTGAATCCATTCTTTTGTTGATTGCTTATGCTTCTCATCATAACTTTAAGTTGCAACAAATGGATGTGAAGAGTGCTTTTCTTAATGGTCCTATTAATGAGTTGGTATATGTCAAACAACCCCCCGGGTTCGAGGATCCCTACTTCCCCGATCATGTGTATCAACTCGATAAGGCACTCTATGGCCTTAAACAAGCCCCACGTGCATGGTATGACCACCTTACCAAGTTGTTGCAAGATCGTGGATTTGAAGTTGGGAAGATCGACCCCACTCTTTTTACTAGGAAGGTCAAAGGGGAGTTGTTTGTGTGCCAACTATATGTTGATGATATTATCTTTGGTTCCCCTAATAAAGCTTTCAATGAGGAATTTGCCGCTCTCATGACCTCTAAGTTCAATATGTCTTCGATGGGAGAGTTGAAGTTCTTCCTTGGATTCGAAGCCAAACAAAGAAGAGAAGGAACTTTCATCAACCAAGCCAAATACTCTCAAGACATGCTAAAGAGATTCAAGCTAAGTGATGTCAAGCCGGCTTCCACTCCAATGCCCACCAAGTGCCAACTTGACATTGATCCCAATGGTAAAGTGGTGGATCAAAAGGTATATCACTCCATGATTGGCTCCTTGCTTTACCTTTGTGCATCTACACCGAATATCATGTTGAGTGTGGGAATTTGTGCACAGTTTCAAGCCGCACCTAAGGAAAGCCACTTTGTGGCGGTCAAGCGAATCTTTCGATATTTGGCTCATACCCCAAACTTTGGCTTATGGTACCCAAGAGGAGCAAACTTCAAGCTTGTAGGATATTCGGACTCCGATTGGGCGGGATACAAAGTGGATAGGAAGTCCACTTCTGGAGGGTGCCAATTTGTTGGTTTCTCTTTGGTGAGTTGGTCTTCCAAGAAGCAAAGTTGTGTATCTCTCTCGTCCGCCGAAGCGAAGTATGTGGCGGCCGGTAGTTGTTGTGTACAACTCCTATGGATGAGGCAAACTTTAAAGGATTACGGTGTCATTTGTGAAAAAGTGCCTCTTTGGTGTGAAAATGAAAGTGCCATCAAGATTTCTCTCAACCCGGTACAACACTTCAAGACGAAGCATATCGAGATTCGGTATCACTTCATCCGGGATCATATTAGGCGGGGGGAGATCGAGCTCAACTATGTCAACACTCATGATAACCTTGCAGATATTTTCACGAAGCCCTTGGATGAAGCAAGATTTCGCGAGTTAAGGCATGAGCTAAATATCATTGATTCGAGCAATGTGACTTGAACCCTTGCACACCCCACCATACTCAACTTGATGTCTAGTTTAGGTGTAGGCATGGACATAGGGGGAGTGTTGTTCTCTCAATGAACTCTCCCTCCCCCATTATGCATAAATTGATCAACTCTTTCACATTAGCCATTTTTTATGGTACTTGTGCTTCAAAGACGAGTTTTGTTCATGGGCCCAAGGATAATTCTTCGCGGTGCCATACCAGTTGACTCAAACATAGGTGGCTCCGGCCACCGCCCTCTCCTTGGAGAGGTTGTGTCTCGTGTTTGGTCCTTATTGTCTCTTGCCTTTCTTTCTTCGTGCCGAGCTTGTGCTTGTGGTGTCTCGTTTGTTAGCTCGTTGGTGTGTTCGTTCGCTTGAAGGTTACATTGCCAAGGCCCCTTTCTTTTTTTTTGAAACTTGCATTTTCTTGGGATCACGGTATTACCGTGGCCTGCCACGGTACTACCGCAGGAACACGGTACTACCGCAATCAGCACGACAATAATTTTTTACTGCCGCTGGAGGAGCAGTACTACCGCCACGGCGTGGTACTTCCGCCCGCGCGGTACTACCGCAATGACGCGTGGTACTACCGCATAGTAGCGAGCGCGTGGGGGTTAAGAGCGGGCAGGGGGAGTTCCAACTCCCCCATACCCATTCACTCTTTCTCCCCACGCCGCCTCTCTCTCTCTCTCTCTCTCTCTCTCTCTCTCTCCTGCCCAAGAACGGCGCCGGAGGCCCTCGTCGGATCTCCGTCTCCGGCCGCTCTCCTCCGATTCCGACCGGTGGGATCGTTCCCCACCACTTCCTCTTGCCATGGGACAAGGTTTCTCCCCAAATCCCTCTCTCTTTGGTTCGTTGCTTCTCGGTTTTTGGGGAGATGCATATTGTTCTTGAGATTTTAGGCCAAATCTTTGTAAGAGTAGGATGTAGGAGAGTAGTAATGCGTAGAGTTGGTACTTGCTATGTTGCTCCGTGGTAGATTTGATCGACCGTAGTATCGCTTTGTTGTCACGGTTGTGCTCAGATTCAGTTGAGGATTCGGATCTGACGCCGTGTGGTACTACCGCATCTCAGGTGCAGTACTACCGCTCGTGCGGTACTACCGCATCTCAGGAGCGCTACTACCGCGCGGGGCGCGGCACTAAAATTTTACTGTCGCTCCGAGACACGGTACTACCGTGCCACCCTGGCACGGTACTACCGCGCCTAGGAGCAGCACTAAAATTTTAGTACCGCGCGCACATGCGGTACTACCGTTGTTGTCAAATCTCCCATGTGGCAATTACCAAGTGCGAGTTCTACTTGTCTCACGTGTTTTTCTATGGTCTTTGCTTTGATCCTTCTTGCTTCTCTTGCGTTTTTTTGTGTGTGTGTCATAGGTGGTGGCTCCGGTGCCCATGCACGTCGTTCCAATCCCAGCCGTGACAGTGGCTCCAAGCATTTGCGCAACCAAGATCAAGCTCCAGAGGGCTCCAATGCCCCCCAACGCAGGACCAAGACCACCGCCACCAAGAACAAGGAGCCCGCCAGGGGCATGGATGAGATACCTCTTGCTGAGTTTGTCATTCGAAGGAAGATCAACCCCTATGTGAATCCCTGTGCCAACTTCAGAGGGAATGATCTGTTCTGGACCAAGCAGCAAAATTTGATCTATCTGGATGTGATCAAGGCCAAGCAAAATCTCTATGTGGACGTGCACTGGATTGACATGAACCACATGAGGCAGGACAAGCACCGTGACTATTTTGGTGAGGCTTTGGACCTCGTAGAGCAGTTTGGCATTGAGGATGTCATCTCTTTTCACCTGGACTTTGACCCTGAGGTTATCGCTCAGTTCTTTGCTTCGGTCCACTTTCATCCTGATGAGGAACGGAAGATGACCTGGATGACCAATGGACATCAGATGACTGCTAAGTGGAAGGACTTCATGGATTTGCTCCACGTACCTGATGAGGGGATCGACACGCCCGTTGGTGTTCGCCCTCATGCCAATGCTGAGTCTGCCAACAAGAACAAGCTTCAGCCATTCTATGTTGAGAAGAAGCTTCCTAGTGGCAAGAAGGCGTGGGTGCTAAACTCGTTCCTTGACATCATGCATCGCATCTTCCGCAACTCCCTCTTTCACCACATTGGTGACCAGGACAAGGTGCATGCCTATCTTATGGATATGTTGCTCATCTGTGAGGAGGCGCGTCACTCTCAGTCTCAACCTCTTGACGTGTCACACATTATGTGGTGCGAGCTTCAGTTTGTGGTGTTCAACCGTAAGGTACCCATCTATGGATCCTACTTATATCTCCTGATCACGAAGACTTGGGACAAGCTCTATCCCGAGGATGAGTTCAATGCCCCCGATTGGATGATTCGTCATGAGCCCATCAGGCTCAGGATCAAGCCTCGATGGGCTAACACCACTACCCATGCTGAGGCAGCGGCTGCTCGTATGGATGTTGATGAGGATGAGCTTGAGGAGGAGGACAAGGATGAGGATCATTCTGCTGGGTATGCTCCTCCCTCTACTGAGCCCTCTTGGGATAAGAAGCTGAAGGCCAAGATGAAGGCCTTGTTCTGCATGCAGGCAAAGGGACAGTACATGACTCATGTTGCCTCCAAGGAGAGTCGCCGCCGCGACAAGAAGATCATGAAGGTTTTTGGTGAGGAAGCATCCAGCGGGTCCGAGAAGCACATCACCCCAGAGGCAGAATGGACGGCAAAGCAGGGCTTCAAGTGGACTGATTCTGAGGAGGACGAGGAGGAGACCGTCCCCTCTGCCGAGTCTGACGAGGAGCGTGCGAGTGATTACTCTGCTTGAGCCACCACTTGTGTTGTAGGTGTCTTCTCTGCCTTTTTGGCGTCTCGATGCCAAAGGGGGAGAGAGTGTAGGGATTTGCGAGTCTTGTGTCGTGTTTGTGTTTGCTTTGCGTGCGTTTGTTGCTTGCTTTGGTTTGGTTTGCGCTCGTGAGACTTATCTATCATATGGTGTAAGACATATGCACTCTATCGCACCTTATTGAGCTTATGATATCTTGTGCTATTTATATTACGCTCATATTTATTATCTTGCTTAGTGTTAGCCTTATTGTTGCAAGATATGCCTTGTCTATAAAATATAGGGGAAGTGTTGATCCTAGTATGTGTGCCGTGCAGTCCAAAGCACTTATCTAGATAGCACACGTCTAGGGGGAGCCCGTTTATATTTTAGAGATGTGGGGTTTGCTCATATTATACATTTTCTCCCTTGTGCAAATCTTGTATTGTCATCAATCCACCAAAAAGGGGGAGATTGTAAGGGCATATTTTTCCCTAAGGTGTTTTGGTGACTGATGACAATGCTTTTGCGGACTAATCGTGTGCCTTGAGTATTTCAGACATTTTATCACTAGGCACAAGACGGTTTGGTGCCCCTCGAAGACTATTGAAGACGGCGTTTTTCTACGTTTCTTTTCGGTGGATTTGAGTCGTAGGAAAGCTGTACTATTAAGAGGGGGTCCGCTTTGGAAAGGTTTGGTCGGAATCATCAAGTACACGTTTTCTCCTTTTGCACCGCCTTTCCCTTAGCCTATGGAGCATCCCCCGTTTCTTCATGTATATGCAAAAAGAAGGATTCCTAGTGTTGCTGTTATGGGGGCATGTGGTAGTACTGCTCTTCGGAGCGGTAGTACCGCAGGCACCTGCGGTAGTACCGCAGGTGCTCATGGTAGTACCGCTCCTTGGGAGCTGTAGTATCGTGGCCTCTGGCCAGGCTCAGCTGCTCGTGCGGCTGTAGGGGCGGATGTAATTTTTTACATACGCGCCCTACGCAGTAGTACCGCCCCATGCACGCGGTAGTACCGTGAGTCCTGGTCTGGCACAACAACATGAGCGGAAGTAGGGGCGGATGTAATTTTTTACATCCGCTACTGCGTGATAATCTTGCGTGCCAAGTCTTGTAGTACCGTGTCGGATTTTTGCATTGTTTGAAACTCAGCGGAAGTTGGCACGGATGTATGTTTATTTGTCCGCGCCCTTCGAGCTAGTCAATCCTGCCTTGCGGTAGTCTTTGCAAGGGGAGCGGTAATGCAGCGCCCGATGGCGATACCGCCCTCAACTTCGTGCTACAGGCCGGGCTAGCTCTGTCGCGGTTGCAGTAGTACCGCTTGTTCGCCATGTAGTACTGCGTGAGCCCCTCGCGGTAGTACCGCTGTTTGGTCGGTAGTACCGCAGGAGTTCTTGAGCTGGTTAAGTGAATAACGGTTAGATTTGTCTCTCCACTATATAAGGGGTGTCTTCTTCTCCGAGTGGACCACCTCTTCCATCCCTAAGCTCCATTGTTGCTCCAAGCTCCATTTTCGCCCGATCTCTCTCCCTAACCAATCAAACTTGTTGATTTTCTATGGATTGGTTGAGAAGGCCCCGATCTACACTTCCACCAAGAGAAATTTGATTCCCCCACTAATCCCTAGCGGATCTTGTTACTCTTGGGTGTTTGAGCACCCTAGACGGTTGAGGTCACCGCGGAGCCATATTCCATTGTGGTGAAGCTTCGTGGTGTCATTGGAAGCCTCCAATTAAGTTGTGGAGATTGCCTCAACCTTGTTTGTAAAGGTTCGGTCGCCGCCTTCAAGGGCATCAATAGTGGAATCACGGCATCTCGCATTGTGTGAGGGTGTGAGGAGAATACGGTGGCCCTAGTGGCTTCTTGGGGAGCATTGTGCCTCCACACCGCTCCAACGAAGACGTACTTCCCCTCAAAAGGAAGGAACTTCAGTAACACATCCTCGTCTTCACCGGCTCCATTCTTGGTTATCTCGTGCCTTTACTTGTGCAAGCTTATTCGTGTTATATCCCTTGCTTGCTTGTGTGCTTGTTGTTGTTGCATCATATAGGTTGCCCAGCTAGTTGCATATCTAGACAACCTACTTTGATGCAAAGTTTAAATTGGTAAAGAAAAGCTAAAAATTGTTAGTTGTCTATTCAACCCCCCCCCCTTCTAGTCAACTATATCGATCCTTTCAGCGGTATAAATAATAAAATTGCCATGGTAGCTGTAATAAAATTACCATGTGGTCTAAATAATAACATGATTGCCTTGATATAATTAATAAAAAATTGACATCCTCTAAAAAATAAAATTGACATCCTGACAACAATAAAACTAACATGGTCTAATTAATAAAAATGTCGTTCTACCTGCAACAAAACTATCATGGTCCAATGTAGAAAAATCTATGGTTAGATGGTTAGAAAGACAGTGGTATCTCCAGCCCACCGGAGTGAAGTTTTAGACTTGACATTGGTGCTTGCATTTACCTGGATTTATTTCAGACTTTCTGATGATGTTCGTTCAGTGGGAGGAGAGGTTCTCGTTGACTACGGGATGCTTGTGGTGACTTCGTCGATCTCAAGATGTTATGCCATCTCAGTCTCTCGGTGGTGGTCATAGGGGTAGGGTGTGAGCGCGCGCGTTCATAGGGGCGAGTGTGTGCTCGTGGATGTGAACGACTTCAATTATACTGTTTTCAAAATTTAGAAATTTGTTCTCTAAAATAACATGGCAACATTTTTGGATTTTGTAATGGACACATGGGAAAAGTTAGTCATTGTGTTATTTTAAAAAGGATGGCTAATTTGGGATGTTGTTCTTCCAAAAGAGGGGAAATTTACGGATTTACCATGAATATATTAAATTTTCCATGTGACAACTTGAAAATAATAATAGAAATGACATGTAAACATTATGAAAAATTAAAAAAATGCCATGTTTGAAAAAGGGAAAATGTTATGAATTTCACATGTCACGAGTAGAAAATTTATATTTGCTCTTAAATGCACAAAAATACCATGACAAAAAAACTATACAAAAAGTGAACACAGAAGAAAAAGGCTGATTTTCCCTAGCACAATATGGGTGTTTTGGAATGTTAATTTGCCATGGTAAGTTCAGAACATCCCATGAAATTAGCCATGAAAACTATAAACATCATTTCTCTTTATAAGAACATCTCATGCCATCACCAGATTTATGAAAAAGTCTTCTTTTGCCATGACCTAGAGCAAACCGTTCTTAAGTTGCCATGTGTATCAATTGAAAAATGCCATGTTGGGTGCTTGAAATCTGAAATTAAACTAGTTGTAGCCCAGATATAAGCCTGATGTACTCACATCCAGTGAGAATAAATGGAACAAAAAAAACTCTAATAAAAAGCTTCAGAAAGAGCATACTGAAAAATGCTGCAACAATGATGTCGAGCCGCCCTCCTCCCTTTGCCCGTTGTCGAGCCAGACCTCCTCTCACACCCTTGTCGAGCCCCACTTTCTCCCGTGCCGTCGCCGAGCCCGGTCTCCTCCCGTGGTGGACACCTGCATGCTCCTCGGAAGTAGCTGATGGGGGCGCCCGCAGTGGTACCTACGGACGACGACGGAGGCGATAAAGGGCGTCGTTGTGGCCTCTTCCTCAGAGACGCGTCACGGGGACCTAGGGATGGCGATGCCCGTGGTTGTAGTGCGCGTGGGGTAATACGCCGAGGAGAGTTCTGCGAGGCCTAGCAGTGGACCACCACCACTACTTCCCCATTGACCAACACTATGCATCCCTGGCGTCTGGAAGTGCGTTAAGTCGACTCGAGGGGGGGTGAATAAGCGATTTTTATGAATTCTTCACTAAGGAATTCCAGGGTGAGGAAATTCCTAAGCGAAGAACTACTTTTAGCGGAATAAGTACTCAGATGAAGACATAACATGACATAGGCATAGTTATCATGATGAAATGGATAAACAAACACAGAGTACAGAAAGCGAAAGCACGGGATAAACAGGATGAAGACAGATAGAATGAAGAAATTGAACTGTGGAAATTTAAAAAGTCTTCAGTCAAAGTCTTCAAACATATATGAACAAGAACACAACACAGTAATGAGGAAATGGAAGGGTTGAGGAAATAGAACTGGTAGGCTTGGTGAAGACAGTGATTTGGTAGACCAGTTCCAACTGCTGTGACAGTTGTACGTCTGGTTGGAGAGGCTAGGTATTTAAACCTGAGGACACTCAATCCTCACCGTATTCTCCTTGAGCTAAGGTCACACAGACCTCGCCCAATCACTCGTGATAAGTATTCAGGTGACTTCCAAACCTTCACAAACTCGGTCACTCGGCGATCCACAATTTCCTCTTGGATGCTCTAGACCATGACGCCTAACCGTCTGGAAGATGCACAGTCTTCAAAGGTAACAAGCGTCGGATCCACACAGGAACAATTTCTTCAGTGATGCTCAATCACTTTGGGTTTGTAGGTGTTTGGGTTTGGGTTTTCCTCACTTAATGATTTTCGCTCAAAGTCCTCGGAGGATGGGATGCTCTCAATGACAAGTGTCAGTTTCTCTCGGAGCAGCCAACCAGCTAGCGGTTGTAGGGGGCGGCTATTTATAGCCTAGGGAGCAGCCCGACATGATAAGACATAAATGCTCTTCAATGATATGACTGTTAGGTGGATAGATATTTCAGGACAGCTGGCGCATAGCACAGCAACGGTCGGAAATCTGACTATCAAATTCCTCAAGGCTATCATGTTCCTCACTTGTAGGCAATCCGCACTGGCGAATTCCTAACTCCTCAGTCAGGACAAATTCCTCAGAGACCAGAAGAACTTCGTCTCTGTCACTGAAGAAATTGACTGATCTGTATGAGATTTCCAATGGCTTCACTCTAAAGGATTGGTAGGTATAGGATTTTGAGATGAGCATCACTTGGAAACTTTTTCTTAGTTTTTCCTCGACCCCCTTTAACAGTATGGTGTTTCCTAAGACTCAAGAAAGAGAAAATGAAACTACGAAAACAAAAGTCTTCACGCTTCATATTCCTCGCATGAATATCAAGTCTTCACGGTCACACCAATTTCTTCACTTTCAAAGTCTTCATAAAGTCTTCAGAACTCCTCTTAAACCCGATGGTGGTCTGATACTTTTGCTATGTTTTTCTGCATGCTATTTCCTCTTATATGTGAATGCGCGCATGCTGAATTACATCAGTCACCATATTTCATCATGCATTTCAAATTCTTTATATCATATGTTAAATGCGTGTATGAATTACAAGATATAGGGGGGATCTCCATGATTCTACTTTTCAAGTGTGCATTGCTTCAAAAGCAAATTCCTCACTATGCACATCTTCAGGGGGAGTTCTTCTATATCTTGCAATCAAATTCCTCAATATCAGTATTTACACTTCAGATATTTATCCCCGTTGAAAACTTAACCTATATTGTAATCAATTGCCAAAAAGGGGGAGATTCTAAGTGCATCTAGTGCCCCTTAGTGATTTTGGTGTATTGAAGACTTATAGGTTAAGGGACTGATGCGTTTGTGAGTGTACACATGTCTATAAGTCTGTGAGGAGTTTGATACTAATGAGGAGTTTGATATTTACAGAGAAAGTCGACCCCTAAAAATGAATATCAAACTCCTCATAGACTTATAGACCTGTGTACACTCACAAACGCATCAGTCTCTTAACCTGTAAGTCTTCAATACACCAAAATCACTAAGGGGCACTAGATGCACTTACAGCGTCCACGAACGCGCAGCCCCCAGCGACAACAAAATGTGCAGACCCTGCCACCAGCACCGCCTTGAGCCCAGCACACCTCCACCCAGGCCGCACTCGTGGAGAAACGCCAGGATCCACGGCTGCCGCCGTAGCACCTCGCCGGGAGAGACTTGTCGGCAGGGAGGATAGCTCTGCGTGAGGGTGGCGGAATGAGAGAGGGGAGGGGATAGTGGGTGAGGAAGAGTTAGTTGAGGTTGTTCGCTGGATTGGTCACCTGCGTGAACGAATCCATGTTGCTGGATGCGGCAACAACATTGCGCAAGATCCGTGATAGGCGATCGAACTGTAGGAAAAGGGTTCTTTGGGAAGGGTGGAAATGCGAACGTTGGCCCATTAGTATTTCCCCCCAAAAAAAGAATCTCTTTCTCTACTCCCTAAAGAAACGGAACGTTGAGACAGAAGCGTTGGCCACCAAGAGGAGCACGGCGTGAAGTCGGGAGGCAAACGATCACGTACTGCAACGACGAAACAGCAGCCTCTGGAACAACATGGCAATGCCGATCATGTGACACATGTGGTAAGCATTCATCGAACTACTAGCAAGATGCCTGTGCATTGCACGGAACACCAAGATGCATTTTTTTACAAAACACCTATTGTGGTTGATCCATGCGGAAGTAATCCCATATGTAAAAACTAATGATATCTCGAGAAAGAGGGGAGATAAGGTGAGGAGTGGGGCGTGGTGGTGATTGGTGGTCGGACTGAGCGGAGTCATGGGGATGGACGACGCCAGCAACGATCACCATGCCAGATTGTTCCAGAGACTTCTTTTTTTAATTGCTCAACAATGAAGTTGTGGGAGATAAGGATGAACGAGGAAAGACCTTATCTGCAAATGTGTAAAGAGGCGCGGGTATTTTTTTGTAAAATTGTTATAGTTTACTTTCTATCCGTCAGACATAGATCGGACAGTCTATATTATAAGATGGCAGGCACATCATCATCACCAACTCGATTTTTTTATAAGAATAAGAGATTTAAAAAAAAACAAGGCACTGCGGACGACGCCTTGTATTTTCTACTACTACCGACTCCGACAAGGCCTTGAGTCGTAATGCTACCGGAGAAGCGTCTCGATTCCGATCCGACTCCGACTCCGACACGGTGCGGGGGCCCGGAATCGTCCCCCGACACGGTGCCGCGCGCCATCGTTAAATATACAGCCCGGACAGGCAAAGAAGGAAACAATTGGACACGGTGATCAACCCCTCGGCGCCTGCAGCTTCGATCTCCTGCGAGCAGCACGTATACGTGGGTGGATTCGAGGCTCGTACAACCAACCAGGGCCGATCGATGAGCTTCGAGGACCTTGAGGCGGGCGTCCTGCGGCCGGCGCCGCTGCCGCTGCCACAGGTGGTGGCGCACGGCGTGTTCCAGATCAACACCAAGGTGGCGGCGCTGCGGCACCTCGGCGACGCGCTGGGCACGCCCAAGGACACGCCCGCCCTCCGCCTCCGCCTCCGCTCGACGCGCGCCGAGGCCGCGCGGCTCGCCAGAATCACGTCACAGAACCTCAAGCAAGCCGCCGCCGACGCCGGCGACGGAGGCGCCGAGGGGTCGACATCCCCCTGCTCGAAGCTGGCCATGGATTTCGAGGCCGCCCTGAGCGAGCTCCAGAAAGTCCAGCAGCGTATCGTAGCGGCAGAGCGACAGGTCACCTCCTGTGCTGCTGCTGCCGCCGCCGCTGGTGGTGCATTCGCCGGTCATGAGCACACCGGGCAAACGCAGCAGCAGCTCATGTCACATGGAACGGAGGTCGAAGAGCTCGAAGCGGTCGTCGACGAGAGGGAGCGGGGGATACGGGAGACGGAGCAGGTGATCACCGAGATCAACGAGATCTTCAGGGACCTCTATGCGCTGGTCGACGAGCAGGCCTGCAGCGTCGACCACGTCGTGTGCGACATCGAGAGCGCCGCCGCGACGACGAGCGGGGCGGAAGAGGAGGTCTCTGCATTGGCAGTGGAGACCGATCGGGTCTCGAGCTCGAGCTCGAGCTCGTCGACGAAATACTTGCTGATGTTTGTTGTTGGCATCTTCTTGTTCATCTTCCTGTTGGTGCTTGTAGGGTAGTGCGGGTCGCTGAGTGTTTCATGGACTCCATATTCAGTCGGGGCTGCCTGAGTTTGCATCGAGTCGAGGGTTTCATTCGTACTCACCCGCAAAAAAAAAAAAAGTTTCATTCTTACCGGACTACTGGTCACTGGCGTGAAAATAGCACCGTGGTTGAGGTGACAGAGTTGTAGGTAATTTTCTGATTCCAGCTGATACCATTCTGATGTGAAGCCCACCTTCGCGTAAAAGTAGTGTATGCCTCTTTTTGGGAAAAAGAAATGTTTGATTTTGACACCTACAGACTTCTTGTAATGATTCAATTCAGTAAAATATGTAACCAGTTTTTTCTGTGAATTAGCTTGTTATTTGTCACATTTGTTTGCTTTTAGTCTTCCAAAAAATATATTCCAGTTTGCTTTTCGGATTTTATTATTATTATTTATTACTTTCTGTGATTCCTCAAATCCACAGAATATTTGTTCATTCAATCCAAGAAAACAGGCCGGGTTTTATTATCAAGGGATAATGGAACAAAACAAGAAAGATAACAAGAAAAAACTCTGTTTGAACACTACCATTAACTATTCTAACCATAGATTTCTTACGCAAACTACATTAACGACTAAACGAAAGAAGGCATCACATGTGTCACCAAACTATGAGAGCCAAGACCAACTACATCATTTTCCATAAGAAAATGACCTAACAGTATTTGTCTGTCTACCAATCTGTGTTGTGCTCATAACATGGAAGAAAACAGATAAAAAAAAGTGCAAGGTCTGGGTAGACCAAACTAGCCATGCTATGCGCAGCTGCAGGCCGCGCCTCACTGATTGTGTTGTGTATAGTCTACTCTTTTATAATTTGTGTAAGATTTTATGAGTTTGATCTAACTTTATTTGGTCATTTTGGTTGTTTTTTTGTATTGCTGTTTTAGGTGAAACGCCTCTCTCCACCTAATCTCCGCTACTACCGCTCACATAAATGATAAACCATATGTACACATAAAGCTCTAACAGCTACAACACAGCAACACATCATATCACCTGAGCTTCTCTGAACAACTGAACGGGACAATGAATGCCATACTCAATAACTGAATCTACACATACTATGTAAGTCGATGGCTATTAATTGAGCCAATATCTCTAGAAATTTAACACCATATTTATTTGAAATGAGCGACTCCATGGCATCATATAAGTATTATTATGTACTTCCTCCGTACCATAACATAAGATCGTTTTGCAAGCTTTTTAGCTTGCAAAACGGTCTTATATTATGGAACGGAGGTAGTATTACCATATACATTCTCAGCTTTGAGACTCACTATGAAGTATCTATCAATAATTGTGATACCAAGTGTATTCTATCTACAACCTAACATCTAGAAGAAGAAAAATCTATCAACCATGTTCATCTCATGATACAAGCTAGTAGCATCATTGGTGACACATTCCTCCTTGTAAAGGAGCAATGTATACAGCATACAGTCAAACAAATAGCATGCAAAGATAACTGAGACAAGCGCATTTTGGCAAAGCATGGGAAGTAACAACTCTTAACTACCCAGAGAAAAGAAAAGCATAAAAAACACACCCACTTGAATGACACCTATGCTTAGCAATGATTCGAGGCAGAGCAGTCCAAAATGCAATAAAATATCTGCCAAATGAAGATGTCACAAAACTGTATACATCAGTAAGGGGTAAAATAAAACTTGCAGATCCATATATCAATTCCACATGCATTGATGTTCAGTCTATCTAAGTAAAGCCCCAATGAGCATATGCGTGAGGTAATGCACAATATACGTTTCAGAATGTAAGGATTTTCTTGTCTACGCAGTGGACACTGGTGAGTTACCTCAACAACTGCACTCTTGGTTATGACATCAATGGCAGGGAAAATCCCACTATACAAGTAGAAGGCTATGAAATTTGTATGTCGGAATAAAAATGGGCATGCATTCTAAATAAAGAGGAAATATCCTTACTGCAGAAAGTTCGAAGTCTGGGTTGCTATGGAGAATACACAAGGTCAAGGAGACTTGTAAGTAGTTTTGGTTAAAAGAAATCGCAAGTACTGATTGCTACAATGCTAATGAGTAAACAAAAAACATGAGTAGATTCCAATTAGATTAAACAGAAATGCTGCAACAAACGAACAAGTGTACGACCAACAAGACTAGTTAGTTCATCAGCGACTCTGCATATATATAACACAAAAGAGCTAACATTGCATCACCACAACAAACAAAATGTTACAGTTGCATTCAAGATCAACAACAACCAACACAATGCGGAGCACCAGGGACCAGTTTTCCTGAACAATTGCACTCTTGGTGAGTGTGAGTTACCTCTAAACTGCACTCTTGGATGCAGGCAAAACCCCACTATACAATAGAAGACAATGAAAATTTAGTATAAGTTGTTCTAACTTTTTACTGAATCGGATGTATATAGACACGTTTTAGTGTGCTTATTCACTCATTTCAGTCCGTATGTAGTTCATATTGGAATATCCAAAACATATTATATTTGTGAACAGAGGGAGTACAATGCTAACGAGGAGTGAACAAAAAACAAGAGTAGATTCCAATTTAGATTAAACAGATATACTACAACAAAAAACAAGCATGCAACCAACAAGGCTAGTTCATCAGCGACACTGCAGAATGTTACAGCTGCATCCAAGACCAATATCGACCAACACAATGCGGAGCACCAGGGACCAGTTTTCCTGAACAACTCCAGTCAAATTATTCATCATCCCGAAACAGAAACAAGAAAAGGCCTCACCCCGGCGCGGTCGGCAATCGGAAGGGTGGGCGCTCAGCCGGCCATGGGGTGGTTGGCGACGTACTCGATGGCGAGGGGAAGCGAGTTGATCTTGTCAGCCTCCAGGTCGGGGATCTCGAGCTTGAACTCCTCTTCGATCGCCATCACCACCTCCACCGTGTCCAGGCTGTCCAGCCCCAGATCCTTCTCGAAGTGCGCCTCGGGGGTCACCTGCCACCACCACCGCGCCGGGGACCGCGCCTCAGCTTAGGGTTAGGGTTTCGAAGGCGCGATGCGATGCGGATTTGAGGGCGGATCGGGGGAGCGGGGTTACCTTGGAGGGGTCGACCTTGGGGTGGCACTTGAGGACGTCGAGGACGCGGCCGACGACCTCGTCGCGGGTGAGGTGGGCTTCGTGAGAGGACATTGGCCGCGCGAGCCACGGCGCGAGGGCGAGGGGCCGGGCGGCCGCGGCGGCGGCGGCGAGAGGAGCCGCCGAGGCGGGCGAGAGCCGGATGTGGCGGAGGATCGCCGGACGTAGCGCGGCCGCCGCCATCTTTCCTGTCACGCCTTTCTCTTAGCTCGGGTTTTGACCTCGGCGTTCGTCGGCGTCTCAAAGGATCCACTCACTGATTTTTGATCCCCAACTCCAAACACCTCACCTACATCTCCACCTATACTTCTCAGTGTTTTATTTTCTTGGCCCACCTGTCATACAGATACACCAATCCGTTCCCCCTGCATCGGCCGCAGACCTGGCCACCTGGGCCGTGCCGGCCCAACGACACGCGCGTCCGACACTTCATGGGCCTAGCACGGCACTCGGCTAAACGGGCCGTGCTCGGCGCGCGGCACGCCTGGGCCGCGAAGATAGGCCCGCGTGCCGAAACGGCACGGCCTATTTTATTTTATTTTATTAGAACTATTTTTGATAAATAGGCCCAAAAACATTCCAGAAGCCCTCAAAACAGCCCAGATTGACCCAAAAGCACATTGCTCGTAAGCGATAAACGAGCCATAGGCCGGCACATTTAACTAACTAGATGATGCCCCGCACATTGTTGCGAGAATGTTTTAAAAAAATTCAACGAGGTTTTGGTTATATCAAACATGAATATTTGAAATAATAATTTTTTAACTAATATAAGAATTAAATGTAAATAGCCTAATAGAGTGGGAATTTTCATGCATGCATGTTTGCATGTTGAGGTGATTTTTTTTTATGCATGGTCTGCATGTTGGTGTGGGACTTTCCTCATGCATGTTGAATAATGAGGTGACATGTTTGCATGTTAAGAGAAATATGTTAGTGAAGGCTAACTATTTAGATATAGAAGATGTCTCATGGCTAGGCCTAGAAGTGTGGCAGCACGTCGACACGACATGACGCATTTATAAACAAGTCGTGGTATGTTGTGTCGTGCCAGGCATGTTTTTAATGGGGGTCGGCGCGACAAATATTTCTCGATTTAAGTGAGACGGTAGTTTGCTCTCGTTGAAGGTTTTTCCTGCATCACGTTGTATTGGCCAGACCCATTCGCGCGTGCGTAGCTAATAAAAGAGCCACTCTGCTGTGTGTTGAGTTCGTGATGTACCACAGTCATTCTTTCCCGTCATTTTCTCCTCTCTACCTACAAAACCCCCTTCACACGAAGGTGGGTAAGCAGTCCAATTTAGTGTAGTCGAGATGTCCGACTATCCTTTTGATCGTAGTTTTCACCCTGGGATGAGCAAATGTCTTCTGAGGCTAGCCATTGATTTTCAGGATGGACAATATGATAGTTCCATGGAACGAACTCATCGGTAGTGACACCATATTGAATGAGTTGGTTCACGCATTACATAGGTCTGGATAGCCTGAAAGGACCTATGAGGAGGTACGTAAAGAACTTCTTAGGTTGCATGAAAGGTGGAAGAAGGTAGTGCAGACGAAGAGCCAAACTTTCATAAGGACTGCAACAGAGCATACATATTTATGGACTGCCGACAGCGAAGATGAAGACGATATCTTCATGCCGAGCACCAAGGCCAAGAGTACCGCATCGTCGAAGGGCAAGAGTACCGCGTCGTCGAAGGGCAAGAGTGCTGCATCGACGGAGGGCAAGAGTACCGCATCGTCGAAGGGCAAGAGTGTTGCATCGGCGGAGGATGACTATGATGCCTTCATGTAATATGTAAGCTATACTTTTTAAGCTCAGCCCTACCGTTTAATTCAGATGTACTTGTATTTTAATTATCGGTTGCAGTCTCTTTGAAAATGTAACTGGAATAACAATGCGAATTAATAGTAATATGTCTCTCGCATACATAAAACGATATATGTCTCCTGATCAGATAGAAGCAAGTGCGATAGTAACACATACATGAAGCATGTCTCATACATAGATACTGACTCACACATGCGAATAGTGTGGAACTAACATATATAATGACTCATACATAGATAACCATATCACTGCGGGGGACGACGACGAATCTGGATCTTCCTCGGGTGAGGACCGGAAGGCGATAAGCGCTGAGGCGGTGGACGAGGCTCACGATAACCACGACCATAGATAACCTCATCTGTCACCATCTGTGTCTCCTACGACGGTGGTGGTGGTGGTGGAGTATGAAACACTGTCTGCAAGAAGTCATAAGTGTTTGCAGCTTGGTCATCATCATCGTCGTCGCCCTCTAAGAACGAAGCACCACCACTAAGCATTGGTGACTGCACTGAAAAAACTTAACATATGAGAAGCATGGCACGTACCGCATGGTGTCTCGTTCCCATAACAGAGGCAGTTGGGTACATATCGTTGGTGAGAGGGGCTTCAATTTGATCAGGAGCAGCTGATGGAACCAAGTAGATCCTCGTTTTATACCGGTAACGCTGCAGATACAACCCGAACGTGTCCCAGTTAAAGGAACGAACCTCATCCCAGATATTTGTCAGCGTGGTAGTCTATTCGTCAACATAAGGGCCAATGCTCTGAAGCCAATAATCCATGGACCTGTTTCCTCCTACGCGACTGTACCTGAGATTGACATGCACGTTAGATGATTAGGTATATTCTGAATGCAGAGCTAAGAACTAAAATTGTATTACTTACTTGTGCACGTGTTCTGGTAAGTGTGGAATAACTGGAATGTCAGGCTGTTGACATAGACCGAACTATCTCGTCACCCTATGAAGAGCCATCTCCTCAACCGTCAAGTTAAATACCAACTTGGCCTTGGTCATCCAATAGTGTCGATCTCTAGTGCACAATCCAAAAATCCCAACTGGGCACCTGGATAATATAGCCTGATGCGAGTATGGCTCCCAGATAACTTGATCCTCGTGCAAACTATCAAACTGTGTCGTGAAGGACGGGTAGCAGTGATACGTCTCCATCGTATCTACTTTTCCAAACTCTTTTGCCCTTATTTTGGACTCTAATTTGCATGATTTGAATGGAACTAACCCGAACTGACGCTGCTTTCAGCAGAATTGCCATGGTGTTATTTTTGTGCAGAAATAAAAGTTCTCGGAATGACCTGAAACTTCACGGAGATCAGTTTTGGAATAAATAAAAAATATCGGCGAAAGAATCAACCGAAGGGGCCCCACACCCTATCCACAAGGGTGGAGGGTGCGCGCACCCCCCCCCCCTGGGGCGCGCCCTCTGTCCTTGTGGGGCCCCTGGACCTCCACCGACCTCAACTCCAACTCCATATATTCATGTTCAGGGAGAAAAAAATAAGAGAGAAGGATACATTTTACGATATAGAGCCGCCGCCACCTCCTGTTCTTCCCCGGAAGGGCAGATCTGGAGTCCGTTTTGTGCTCCAGAGAGGGGAAATCGTCGCCATCGTCATCATCAACCATCCTCCATCACTAATTTCATGATGCTCACCGCCGTGCGTGAGTAATCCCATCGTAGGCTTGCTGGACGGTGATGGGTTGGATGAGATTTACCATGTAATTGAGTTAGTTTTGCTAGGGTTTGATCCCTAGTATCCACTATGTTCTAAGATTGATTTTGTTATGACTTTGCTATGCCTAATGCTTATCACTAGGGCCCGAGTGCCATGATTTCAGATCTGAACCTATTATGTTTTCATGAATATATTTGTGTTCTTGATCCTATCTTACAAGTTATAGTCACCTACTACGTGTTATGATCCGGCAACCCCGGAGTGACAATAATTGGGACACTTCCCGGTGATGGCCGTAGTTTGAGGAGTTCATGTATTCACTAAGTACTAATGCTTTGGTCCGGTACTCTATTAAAAGGAGGCCTTAATATCCCTTAGTTTCCAATAGGACCCCGCTGCCACGGGAGGGTAGGACAAAAGATTTCATGCAAGTTCTTTTCCATAAGCACGTATGACTATATTCGGAATACATGCCTACATTATATTGATGAATTGGAGCTAGTTCTGTTTCACCCTATGTTATAACTGTTGCCCGATGAATGCCATCTGACATAATTATCCATCATTGATCCATTGCCTACAATCTCGTTTCATATTGATCTTTGCTTAGTTACTTTTCCGTTGCCACTGTTAGATTGCTACAGAACTGCTATTGTAATTTTTGCCACTGTTACCGTTACTTCCATACTACTTTGCTACTAAATACGTTGCTGCAGATATTAAGTCTTTCAGGTGTGGTTGAATTGCCAACTCAGCTGCTAATACTTGAGAATATTCTTTGGCTCTCCTTGTGTCGAATCAATAAATTTGGGTTGAATACTGTAGGACCTTGAAGTATGTCTAGAGGGGGGGGGGTGATTAGACTACTTGACCAATTAAAAACTTAGCCTTTTCCCAGTTTTAGAGTTTGGCAGATTTTAGCTATCTTAGGACAAGTCAAGCAATCATCACACAATTCAAGCAAGCATGCAAAGAGTATATGAGCAGCGGAAATTAAAGCATGCAACTTGCAAGAAAGTAAAGGGAAGGGTTTGGAGGATTCAAACGCAATTGGAGACACGGATGTTTTGGCGTGGTTCGATAGGTGGTGCTATCGCACCTCCACGTTGATGGAGACTTCAACCCATGAAGGGTAACAGTTGCACGAGTCCACGGAGGGCTCCACCCACAAAGGGTCCACAGTAGCAACCTTGTCTATCCCACCATGGTCGCCGCCCACGAAGGACTTGCCTCACTAGCGGTAGATCTTCACAAGTAGGCGATCTCCTTGCCCTTACAAACTCCTTGGTTCAACTCCACAATCTTGTCGGAGGCTCCCAAGTGACACCTAGCCAATCTAGGAGACACCACTCTCCAAGAAGTAACAAATGGTGTGTTGATGTTGAACTCCTTGCTCTTGTGCTTCAAATGATAGTCTCCCCAACACTCAACTCTCTCTCATAGGATATGGATCTGGTGGAAAGAAGATTTGAGTGGAAAGCAACTTGGAGAAGGCTAGAGATCAAGATTCATATGGTAGGAATGGAATATCTTGGCCTCAACATATGAGTAGGTGGTTCTCTCTCAGAAATGGTAAGTTGGAAGTGTAGGTTTGTTCTGATGGCTCTCTCCACGAATGAAGAGGAGGTGGAGGGGTATATATAGCCTCCACACAAAATCTAACCGTTACACACAATTTACCAATCTCGGTGGGACCGAATCAACAAACTCGGTCGGACCGATTTTAGTAAACCTAGTGACCATTAGGGTTTTCGGTGGGACTGACATGCATCTTGGTAGGACCGGTATGATTAGGGTTAGGTCATAACGTAATCTCGGTGAGACCGATTACACAAACTCGGTGAGACCGATTTTGGTAATTAGCTAACCAGAGAGTTGGTCAGGTAAACTCGGTGGGACCGATTTGCTCTTTTCGGTGAGACCGAAATGTTACAAAAGGGAAATAGAGAGTTTACATTGCAATCTCGGTGGGACCGATCCGCTCTTTCGGTGAGACCGAAAAGTTACGAAAAGGAAACAGAGAGATTACAATCCCATCTCGGTGAGACCGAGATCCCTATCGGTAGAACCGATTTGCCTAGGGTTTGTGGCAGTGGCTATGACATATGAAATCGGTGGCGCCGGATAGGAAGAATCGGTGAGACCGATTTTGGCTTTAGGTTTAGGTCATATGTGGATGTGAGAAAGTAGCTGAGGGTTTTGGAGCATATCACTAAGCACATGAAGCAAGAGGCTCATTAAGCAACACCTCATCCCTCCTTGATAGTATTGGCTTTTCCTATAGACTCAATGTGATCATGAATCACTAAAATATAAAATGAAGAGTCTTGAGCTTTTGAGCTTGAGCCAATCCTTTGTCATTAGCATTTTGAGGGATCCACTTTCATCATCCATGCCATGCCATTCATTGAGCTTTCCTGAAATGTTCATCTTGGAATAGCATTACCTCAATGAGCTATATGTTGTTATGAATTACCAAAACCACCTAGGGATAGTTGCACTTTCAATCTCCCCATTTTTGGTAATTGATGACAACATATAGATCAAAGCTTCGACAAATGATAATAAGATTGAAAAACATCGTCGCTTTGAGAAGTATGTGATAAGCAAGAGCTCCCCCTAAATTTGTGCATAGTTTAAGATTTGCTTTGGACTGCAAATGTACAAGGAATTAGGCTCATGGGTTACTCTTCCATGTCACATACATCTTGGTGGAGCGCTCAAAATGATACGAATTGAATACATGCACTCATCACCAAGCACAGTGAATGATCACATAGGATAGATAAGATAATATCATCAAACATGCATAAGTGTAGCTTATGATCAAACACATGATCATCAATGTCTCACAAACATAGTATATCAAGCAACCAAAAGCAAACAAGTTTGAAAAACCACCAAATCAAGAGAGAATAAAAGCAACACACTCTCTCTCTCGAAGCCTATGATCTATACATTTTTCTCCCCCTTTGGCAACAAGTTACCAAAAAGTTCATAGAAAATGCATAGTGCTAGATTGACTCTCGTGCTTGATCTTGGTGGTGGAGTCCGGATAACGCCGAGGGAAAGCTTCAGATTGAAGTAGATGGAGCTGGAGCTGATGTAGGTCGGAGCTGGTGGCACTAAGGCTGTAGCTGGTGCAGATGAAGTGGCTCGTGTCGAGGAGGCGCACAACAGATGACCTCTGGGCTCTAGGCACTCTGGCAAATGCATCATTGTTGTTTTGCCCTTCCTCTCCGCATGTCATCTTGTAGTTGCTCCACAGCAGATCGTATCTCGTTACTTTCACATCTAAGTCATAGAACTTTTGTTCCATGATTCTTTCCAAGCTCTCCTGATTTTGAGTGAGTGTGGCCAATCCCTTCTCAATCCTCAGCGTTGATGCTATTAAGCCCCGATCTGCTCCTGCTTGTTCTTCAAGAAATACTCAGATGCCTCCTCTTGAGTTGGCATCTTGGCAGCCTTCTCCTTCCTTGCCTTCTCCTTTTTCTCTTGTGCTTGAACTGACGATGGATCATTCTCATTCATGACAACCTCATTGTCCTCAAAGTCTGGATAAATTGGAAAATGTTCCTTATCCAATAGATATTTGCATGTGCCCATCTTTGAGTTAATCAACTCACGGATCGAGGGGCATATCCACAACTTCTTTTCGATCATTGCAGTCCTCTTAATGGTTTCAACCATAAGGCTCATGACTTTGAATTTACGTGGCACGTCAAACAAATGCAACATGTTGATTGCGTGCCCTCTAATCATGGTGTGGTCACCAGACTTAGGCGAAGAGAGTATGCCTTAAGATGCAGTTGATAGTTGGTAGCCCTGACGGAAGGAAGTGGACTGATCCAAACTTATGTGTCTCAATGGGCGTGTGCGGGATCTCCTTGTACATGTGTGCCATGGAATTGTGGTCCATTTTCTTCTTGGCATAAACATCAAGGTCATCTTCATTCTCCTTTGGGGCATTTATCAGCTTTGCCCACTCCTCAATAGTTGACTGGTACCTTGTACCTTCAGACATCCACACTATCCTGCCATCTAGATAAAAGTGTGCTGTGGAGTAGAAGTGCATGATAAGTTCATCGTTCCAGTTGGTGAGCTTTTTCCCAACAAAGTCTGCAACTCCAACAGCAACAAAACTGTCTTGCACTCCATGATAGTGCTCTACATTTTCTTTCATGTAGGTCCAGTTGACCCACCTCATGTCACACACTATGGGCTTCTTATCTAGCAGAACAGTCTCATAAAAGTCCTGTTGTTCCTTGGTGTGGAACCTGTAGTCCACAACAGTTCTTCTTCTTGTGGCATATGGATCTGTCATCCTCCATAGCCTTAACCCGTTGTCTCTTCTGATCTTCATATCCTCAGCCACAGGATGGGCATCATTGTGGTCTGGTATCTTGGGCTTGAGCTTCCTCAAAACTTGTCCTTCTTCATCTTCTTCTTCAAAGAACCTCGAGCTTTGGGGCCTTGTTCTTCTCAAGAGTGGAATACTCCTAGTATTCCTCTTTGGTGCAGACTTGGCCTTGAGGGCAGCTTTGGGTGCTTCCTTGGGCTTAGATGTGGCAGCCCCTGATCTTATAGCATCACCCATAAGCTTGGGTGCCTTTGGTTCCGTGCAACAATCTCTTCTTCCTCTTCCATCATGGAAGGCTTCCCAATAACTCGATTGTGGTCTTCTTGACCCTCTCTTTCCTTTTCTTCCCTTCAAGAAGAAATGGCTCCTTGGGATCAGGCTTTTCAGAATTTGAGCTGATGCTCTGACCTTTGGCATAGGTGTCCTCTTGGCAGGAACCTTCTTATTGAGTCCTGGCTTTGTGCTATGTGCTGAGCCATACTCCTTTTTGAGCACTGCCTTCTTGGAGGTTGCTTCATCCTCTTCTGCCCTATAATCCTCATCTCCTGAATCTGAGATTTTCTTCTTCCTTTGCCTGGTGACAGCTTTAGGCAGATTGCTTGGGGTGCTCCTGCTGCCTTCATCTGAAGAGCTGGAGGGACTAGTGCCCTCACTCATGTTCACATGTTCCTTTGACTGTTCATTTGTCACTCTAGTCGACATCTTGTTGATGACCCTGTGAAGAGTTATAGATGAGGTAGAGTGGATGAGCATCACAAAATGCAGAGATTTTTGCAAAAGAATGACTCAAAAATTCAGTTTTAGTTTTCCACAGAAAGCATTTCGGATCAACCTATTTTTCAAACTCGGTGATACCGAAGCAGTTTTGGAACCTAAACTGATGAACTCGGTTGGACCGAGTCATAGTTCGGTGGCACCGAGACTGCTAGGGTTTCACAAAGTCCTAAAATCGGTCTCACCGATTTTCAATTCTCGGTCAGACCGAGTCTCACTAGTGCAATGGCATAAGCCAAATCGGTGGGACCGAGTTTTTCAACTCGGTGGGTCCGAGATTGTTTCGGTGGAAACCTAACCCTAAATTTTCAAATCAAAACTATTCTACGGATTGCATTGACTGGATAGGAGTGTTTCAATCGTGGCAAGAATCAATAAGAACACAATGTGTTGAGAATCGGACGAGGAAAGCACTGTGATCGAGTCCATACCCTAGTTCAGCGGAGACTCGCTACTGGCGGCAACGGCGGGTTGAGTTCCGTTGGCGGCGGATACCAGCTGACGGGGGCTAGCGGCGAGGAGACGATTCGGAGACCACGGAGGCAGAGCGAGCTATTGCTTGCGGGCGAAGAGGTTCGAGAAATTTCAAATTTTGCCCGTGACTATATATTAGCCCGACCACTGTCGGTGTGACCGAGTGGAACAACTTCGGTGGCACCAAGATGCAAAAGCGTATGCGATTATTGCAACTCGGTGTGATCGAAGAGTTCAAATCGGTTGCACCGAGATTGAAAACCTAGATCGACTAAGTGATCTCGGTAAGACCGAAATGGAGGAATCGGTCAGACCGAAAATCACAAAGAAGTTTTGGAAGTTTAAGTCTATGACGAATCGGGGACTCCGAGTGCTCCTCACACAGAGTGGTTCGAATCTGACTTGATCAAATTTTGTGATGTAGCATGAACAGAGTTTGAGACGAGAAAAGCATAGATAGCTAGAGAAGGTTCTTAGGCATTCTTGTCCATCCACTTGGCCAAAGAAAAAGAAGCCAATCAATCAAAACAACAAGTGGATGTCCTCGAATGAGTAAAGTATGCAACCAACATGCTCACACAATAAGATGGCAAATAAAATATGTGACAATGCATGCACAACCAATTCTAGCATCTATCAAACAATTGGCGATGACTAGGTCATCTATATATGAGTATATTGACTTAGGAGTCAAATGATAGACATTTGATCATAGGTCATACTCATCGTTTAAGCTCAAGTGGGGTTACCACTTTTTCATAAAGCATTTATGTGTTCACATCATTAGAGTTGCTTTGACTCAATTCTTAGAGTTAAGCTCCCCCTAGATGTGAGATTCCCCCTAAGAGGGATGAACTAACTTGGGTTTTGTCGATGATGACTTCATGTAGGTGTTGAAGATGTGGATGCTCAATGTTGATGTAGATCTTTTTGGAGCAATCCTTTGGAGTGAGTTGCACTTTCAATACCTACATGGGTTAGTCCCGCAAGGAACAAACAAGTATATCCATAGACATAGAGTGATGACACACAAAATGATGTCCATGAAATCATTAGGTTACCTTGTCCCTTGCCTTACCAACATGAGGGTTTGTGACTCGTTGAACTGGTGCAAGATATGGAAGTTGATTGCACTTGTCCTTGCCATAATGATATGAGTGAAATATGTTGGCGGAGTCACCCTCAAGAACTCTCTAGTTCTTCTTCTTCTGGATCCACATCATCTTGATGGGAATCCTTGGAGTTGTAGTTGTACTTGATGAGGTAGAACTTGACGTAGTCTTGGGAATCCACTTGACCGAGACCTTATGTGCTTCTTCAAATGCATCAATCTCTTCTTGAAGCTTGTCCTTGCCTTTGTTCTTGTGGTCTTGTGGTGGAAGATCATCTTGTGCCTGTGTTCCTTTGAAGGAAGTAGGATCATACTTCTCTTGTTGAGGAACAAACTTCGTCTTGGGATATTGATCTTCTTCCCACTCGACTCCATTGGCATTGAACTTTCGTTCAAAACCAACACCTTGATTCTTCCGGTGCCTTCCTTGCTTGCGTACAATTTCCTCGAATTTCTTACTCTCGGCAAGGCTCTTGTATACACCTTTCTCTATAATTCCCTTCAATAAGCTATTTTCTTGCTCAAGTGTAACTTGGCTAAGAGAATCATTAGTGGAATCAAGAGAACTACTAGAAGCAACACTATTGGATTTAGCATTGTTATTGTTACTACTAGAAGAAGAATCTTTCTTGTTCTTGTTACTAGACTTGACTTGAGGCATGTAAGTAGATAAGAGTAAACACTTGGCAATGTAAGAAGAACTTTTCTTACGAAGATCATCATTGATTGCTTTTAAGAACTCATGCTCTTGCTCAAGATTGAGCTTCTCAAAGCGTAACTTCTCATGAGCCCTTAAAAGTTCTCGATGATCTTCAAAGATAGTTTCATGAGCTAACTTAAGAGTGTTTAGTTCTTTAGTTAGACGCTCAATTTTCTCCTTATCATTGTCATTCGTTTCAACTTGATTAGCATGATTAATTGACATTTCATCGTAGTATTCATCACTAGAGTTGTCAACAAGTAAATCATCATCACCTAGCAAGTCATCTTCATCAACATCAAAATCAATATACTCGGGGTGTGTTACCTTAGGACCTTTGGCCATGAAGCATCTACCAATTCCTTCATTTGGTGATTCAAATATGTCGTAGGAGTTGGTTGACACAAGTGCTAGACCGGCAACACCTTCATCTTGAGTATATTCGGAGTCGGAGTGATAGCTTCTCTCAGAATGATGGTCGGAGTCGGAGCCGGATACCCATTCACCAACATGAGATTGATGTCTTCGTTTTGTGTAGCTCTTTGATGACTTGTCCTTCCTTTCCGAATCCTTGCTTCTCCATGAGGGTCTTCGTTCATAACGATCATCTCTACTCCTTCTCTCTCTTGGTGGTGATTCTTCTCTTCTACTTCTTCTTTTTGGAGAGTCTTCTCTTCTTTTGTAGGGTGCCATACACTCATTGGAATAGTGTCCGGGTCTCCCACAATTGTAGCAATTTCGCTCTCGACTAGAAGATCTTTTGTCATTGTAAGACCTTGACTTGGAGCTTCTTTCTTTGCTTCTACTCTTGTAGAATTTGTTGAAGTTCTTCACCATTAAGCTCAATTCTTCATTGAAGGTGTGATTCTCACTTGATGATGTGGGGGCTTCACTTGAGGCTTTTTAAGCACCACTTGACTTGTTGTGAAGTTCCTCCTTATCCTTAAGTGACATCTCATGAGCAACAATTCTTCCAATGACTTCCGTTGGCTTGAGATCTTTGTAGTTTGGCATCATTTGAATCAATGTGCACACGGTATCATACTTTCCATCCAATGCTCTTAGGATCTTCTTGATGATGAATCTGTCGGTCATCTCTTCACTCCCTAAGCCGACAATTTCATTTGTGATAAGTGCAAGCCTAGAGTACATTTCAGTGACACCTTCACCATCCTTCATTTTGAACTTGTCAAGCTGACTTTGGAGCACATCCAACTTGGATTCCTTGACGGATTCGGTACCTTCATGCATATCAATCAAAGTATCCCAAATTTCCTTTGCATTCTCAAGACGGCTGATTTTGTTGAATTCTTCGGGGCACAATCCGTTGAAGATGATATCACAAGCTTGAGCGTTGTATTGCAACATCTTCAATTCTTCCGCATTAGCTTCACGGTTCGGCTCTCTCCCATCAAAGAATTCACCTTGAAAGCCAATACAAATAATTGCCCAAATGGCGGGGTTATGTCCGAGAATATGCATTTTCATCTTATGCTTCCAACTAGCAAAATTAGTACCATCAAAGTAAGGACCTCTACGGTGATAATTTCCCTCGCTAGACGCCATACTCTCCTAGGTTGTGAAACCAAGGCTATGACCACCAAAAGCTATGGAAATCAAAGCAAATGGAGACCAAAGCTCGATACCACTTGTAGGACCTTGAAGTATGTCTAGAGGGGGTGATTAGACTACTTGACCAATTAAAACTTAGCCTTTTCCCAGTTTTAGAGTTTGGCAGATTTTAGCTATCTTAGGACAAGTCAAGCAATCATCACACAATTAAAGCAAGCATGCAAAGAGTATATGAGCAGCGGAAATTAAAGCATGCAACTTGCAAGAAAGTAAAGGGAAGGGTTTGGAGGATTCAAACACAATTGGAGACACGGATGTTTTTGGCGTGGTTCCGATAGGTGGTGTTATCGTACCTCCACGTTGATGGAGACTTCAACCCACGAAGGGTAACAGTTGCGCGAGTCCACGGAGGGCTCCACCCACGAAGGGTCGACGAAGTAGCAACCTTGTCTATCCCACCATGGCCGTCGCCCAAGAAGGACTTGCCTCACTAGCGGTAGATCTTCACGAAGTAGGCGATCTCCTTGCCCTTACAAACTCCTTGGTTCAACTCCACAATCTTGTCGGAGGCTCCCAAGTGACACCTAGCCAATCTAGGAGACACCACTCTCCAAGAAGTAACAAATGGTGCGTTGATGATGAACTCCTTGCTCTTGTGCTTCAAATGATAGTCTCCCCAACACTCAACTCTCTCTCATAGGATATGGATCTGGTGGAAAGAAGATTTGAGTGGAAAGCAACTTGGGGAAGGCTAGAGATCAAGATTCATATGGTAGGAAAGGAATATCTTGGCCTCAACACATGAGTAGGTGGTTCTCTCTCAGAAATGGTAAGTTGGAAGTGTAGGTTTGTTCTGATGGCTCTCTCCAAGAATGAAGAGGAGGTGGAGGGGTATATATAGCCTCCACACAAAATCTAACCGTTACACACAATTTACCAATCTCGGTGGGACCAAATCAACAAACTCAGTCGGACCGATTTTAGTAAACCTAGTGACCGTTAGGGTTTTCGGTGGGACTGACATGCATCTCGGTAGGACCGATATGGTTAGGGTTAGGTCATAACGTAATCTTGGTGAGACCGATTACACAAACTCGGTGAGACCGATTTTGGTAATTAGCTAACCAAAGAGTTGGTCAGGTAAACTCGGTGGGACCAATTTGCTCTTTTCGGTGAGACCGAAATGTTACAAAAGGGAAACAGAGAGTTTACATTGCAATCTCGACGGGACCGATCCGCTCTTTCGGTGAGACCGAAAAGTTATGAAAAGGAAACAGAGAGATTACAATCCCATCTCGGTGAGACTGAGATCCCTATCGGTAGAACCGATTTGCCTAGGGTTTGTGGCAGTGGCTATGACTTATGAAATCGGTGGCGCCGGATAGGAAGGATTGGTGAGACCGATTTTGGCTTTAGGTTTAGGTCATATGTGGATGTGAGAAAGTAGCTGAGGGTTTTGGAGCATATCACTAAGCACAAGAAGCAAGAGGCTCATTAAGCAACACCTCATCCCTCCTTGATAGTATTGGCTTTTCCTATAGACTCAATGTGATCATGGATCACTAAAATATAAAATGAAGAGTCTTGAGCTTTTGAGCTTGAGCCAATCCTTTGTCATTAGCATTTTGAGGGATCCACTTTCATCATCCATGACATGCCATTCATTGAGCTTTCCTGGAATGTTCATCTTGGAATAGCATTAGCTCAATGAACTATATGTTGTTATGAATTACCAAAACCACCTAGGGATAGTTGCACTTTCAAATACTCTACACTCGAAAACTTTTGCGATCCCCTATACTTGTGGGTTATCAAGACCTTTTTCTGGCTCCATTGCCGGGGAGCATAGCTCTATTCTCTGAGTCACTTGGGATTTATATCTGTTGATCACTATTTGGAATTTGAAAGATCAAAGAACCAAGATTTTTCCCTCAACTACGAGGGGAGGTAAGGAGCTGCCATCTAGCTCTGCACTTGATTCTCCTTCTGTTTTGAGTAAACTTGCGACACCTACACCTGCTATTGATTCCGATATGTCGCATGTTATTGATGATGCCACTTCTGCTATGCATGGTGCTTATGATGAAACTACTTCTCTACTTGATAATACTGTGCCACTAGGTGAATTTCTTGATGAACAACTTGCTAGGGTTAGAGAGAATGAAATTACTGAAAATGATGATATTATTGAATCTGGAGATTATGATTCTCCCCCTAGATATGAATTGCATGTTGTACCTGAGGGTTATATTATGGACGAGGAAACTGCTAGAGACTTTGTTGCTTGTAATGATAGAGATGATCTTAAGAAACTGTTAGCTAAGCTGAAAGAAAAGTCTTTGGATGCTAGAATGCAATCTGACCCCATGTTTGCTACTTCACCTATCTTTGTTACTGATAAGGATTATGAATTCTCTATCGATCCTGAGTTAATTACTCTGGTTGAGTCTGATCATTTCTATGGTTATGAATCTAAAACTGTTGTGTCACATCTTACTAAATTGAATGATATAGCCACCCTATTTGCTCATGAGGAAAAATTTGTTATTACTATATTCTCAAATTGTTTCCTTTCTCTTTAAAGGGTGATGCTAAGTTATGGTTTAATTCTCTTGCTCCTGGTTGTGTGCGTAGTCCCCAGGTATGATTTACTACTTCTCTCAAAAATATTTCCCCACTCATAAGAAACAAGCTACCTTAAGGGAAATATTTAACTTTGTGCATATTGAAGAAGAGAGTCTCCCACAAGCTTGGGGGAGGCTTCTCCAATTAATTAATGATCATCCTCTCAAGAAAAATGAAATACTTGATATCTTTTATAATGGACTAACCGATGCTTCCAGAGACCACCTAGATAGTTGTGCTGGTTGTGTTTTCACGGAAAGAACTGTTGAGCAAGCTGAATTGCTATTGAATAATATATTGAGTAATGATAATGATTGGACACTTCTTGGACCAACTCCTAAGAAAAGGGGTATTCTATTTCTCAGTCCTGAAGATATGCAAGAGGCAAAGAAATATATGAAAGAAAAAGGTATTAAAGCTGAAGATGTTAAGAATTTACCGCCTATTGAAGAAATACATGGTCTTGATAACCCGACACAGGTAGTAGAGGTAAAATCTCTCCATATATTTGATGAAGGTGATATTCCTCATAATAAGTCTGCTAGTCGATGCTTGGATGAGTTTGATAATTTTAATGTTAAACAAGAAAACTTCAATGCTTATGTTAGTAGACAATTGAAACGTAATGCTTACATGCTTGACCACTTGGGTGATTATATGAGTAGAACTATTAATGATCTTAAGCTTATTAGTAAACATGTTTCCATGGTTACAACTCAAGTAGAACAAGTACTTAAGGCACAAGATGATTAGCTTAATGAGTTGAATAGTAAGAACAAAGATAATGTTGTTAGGGTTATGACTAGAGGTGGTAAGATGACCCAGGAACCTTTGTATCCCGAGGGCCATCCTAAGAGAGTTGAGAAAAATTCTCAGAGAATTAATACAGATGCACCTAGTCCTTCTAATAAAAAGAAAAAGAAAACTGATAAGACTTTGCATGCTAGTGAACCTGCAATAGATACACCTGAGAATCCCAATGATATTTCTATTATCTGATGCTGAGACACAATCTAGTGATGAACATGAACCTAGTGATGCTCAACCTAGTAATGAAAATGATGTAGAGATTAAACCTGCTGTTGATCTTGATAACCCACAATCAAAGAATCAATGTTATGATAAGAGAGACTTCGTTGCTAGGAAGCATGGTAAAGAAAGAGAACCATGGGTTCAGAAACCCATGCCCTTTCCTCCTAAACCATCCAAGAAAAAGGATGATGAGGATTTTGAGCGCTTTGCTGAAATGATTAGACCTATATTTTTGCGTATGCGTTTGACTGATATGCTTAAAATGCCTCCTTATGCTAAGTATAAGAAAGATATTGTTACTAATAAAAGAAAGATACCGGAAGCTAAAATTTCCACCATGCTTGCGGTAGAATACCAAAGAAACTTGGAGATCCAGGGGTGCCAACTATACCATGCTCCATTAAAAGAAACTATGTTAAAACTGCTTTATGTGATATTGGAGCCGGTGTTAGTGGTATGCCTTTCTCTTTATATCGCAGACTTGAATTGAATAAGTTGACACCTACTGAAATCACTTTGCAAATGGCTGATAAATCAACTGCTATACCCATCGGTATTTGTGAGGATGTGCCTGTTGTGGTTTCAAACGTTACTATCTTAACAGACTTTGTTATTCTTGATATTCCCGAGGACGATAGTATGTCGATCATCCTTGGTAGACCCTTTTTGAATACTACAGGGGCTGTTATTGATTGCAACAAAGATAATGTCACTTTCAATGTTAATGGTAATGAGCATACGGTACACTTTCCGAAGAAACAACCTCAAGTTCACAGTATCAATTCTATTGGAAAAACTTCAACTATAACTATCGGAGGTTTTGAATTTCCTCTTCCTACTGTCAAAAAGAAATATGATATTCTTATTGTTGGGGACATGCATATCCCCGTTGAGGTAACCTTGTGTTATTCGAAAGTTCTCCGGTTTCATGTCATTCGAAAGAAGTTTGTTAATAAGACTTGATCAACCTTGTTAATGGATTCCTTTTGATGAGCATGAGACGGATGAATTCAGGAGCACAACTCTATGTACCTATCTTTTACTTTCTGTTATTTAGGTTAAATAAAGCAAAAAAAGTATTTTCTCTCTGTTTTCTGAATTATCCGTGCAATAAAAAAATGTCCCGAAAATAAAAGTTCTCCAAATGCCCTGAAAACTTAGTATGCTTTTTTATAGAATATTTGAGAATTTCTCACACTTAGAGCACACCATGGGGCCTCACCAGTGGGCCACAAGGGTGGAGGGCGCGCTCCCGACCTTGTGGGTCCCATGTGGCCCCCATCCACTTCGTCTTCCTTCAGAAAAAATCATCCCATAGCTCAAACCCGTGTTCTTGCTCATTTTGCTGCATTTTCGATCTCATTGCTCAAAGCTCCATTCACAAAACTGCTTTGGTGGATTGTTCTTCGGTATGTGACTCCTCCAATGGTCCAATTAGTTTTTGTTCTAGTGCTTTATTTATTGCAAATTTTTTCTGTTGTGGTGACCTTGTTCTTGAGCTTGCATGTCAAATTTATATGGTCCAAAGTAATTTTGATGCATGATATAGCCTCTAGGCACTTGTAGGAGTAGTTGCTAGCAATCTTGTTGATTTTGGTTCACTTTTATTTTGAGTCACTAAAATTTTCAGAAATTTTTCAGAGGAAGAAAAATGTCTAGGAGAATGTACCAAGGGGGTTCTTCGAGGAAGCAAGCACCGATGCTCGCGATACGTGAGCCAAACCTTGAACCACCAAGGGAAGCTCAAGTGCGGCCTTGTGAATGGCCGTCGGATGAGTTCATGATTCATGCAGGCTTCAAGGATGAATTTGATGCGTACACTACAAAAAAAATACACTTCCGTGATGATACGTGTTTGTCACAGTAGGTCACATTTTTTGTCATGCATGTACATCCATGACGACTTTATGACAGAATCAAGATAGTCATACTGTGCTGTCGTAGAAGTGTTCCATGACATTAACAAAAATATCATCACGGAAGTGTCCACTTCCATGACGATAAATCGCGCGTCATAGAAGTGCTTTCGTCAAGGGTGACCAACACGTGGCATCCGCCGTAACGGCTCACCGTTACGCTATCGAGTCTAGTTTTGGATCCGATAACCCGTTAACAGCCCTGACCAATGGGGATTTTCCACGTGTAAAATCATCATTGGCTCGAGGAAACACGTGTCGGCTCACCGTTGGGACAGATGTCATCCACTCATTGGACCGAAGGCGCCTATGATACATCGACACGTGGCACGGCCCAACAGAGGCCCATTCCTGTGAAAAGGCCGGCCCGTTTGACTTGGTCAAAAGGTGGCGGGCCGGCCCACGGAAAGCCTGTTAATGGCATGTTCGCATATAGCCCATTTACAGCCCGCTAACCCAGGGTCCGTTACGACCTATCCGAATTAGGCCCAGTAGCGTCATCGGGGCCGTCCAATATGATTCCAGCCCATTTTAACTTCCGGCCCATGTATAGCCCATGAAGTCTTTCGGCCCATAAGAGGCCCTTTGTAACTCTTGGCCCATTAACGGCCCGTGGTGAAACTGGCCCGTAATGAATAGTGTACCACTTTATACCCATTAACGACCCATTATTCCATTGGGCCATTTCCAGCACATGTTATCTTTCGGCCTTCTCAGGGCCCATTTATTCTTGGGCTCATTTCCAGCATTCGTTACTTATGGCCCGTTATTTTTGCTTGTGGGCCAAATTCATCCCGTGGTTACAGTCGGCCCGTTTGTGGCCCGTTAATACGTTGGGCCGTTTTCATAGCATCATCAAATACGACCGATTAATGACGGCCCATTATGGTCGGCCCATGAACAGACGATTCCAACTCTAGCCCGTTTACGGCCATAATGCGGTCTATTATTGGCCCACGTTTGGCCAATCGATCATACGACCCGTAGAAGGCCCATTGATGCTACGGCCCGTAGAAGGCCCATTGTGTCTACGGCCCGTAGAAGGCCCATTGTTTCTATGCCCCGTAGAAGGCCCATTGTTTCTACGTCCCTTAGAAGGCCCATTGTTTCTACGGCCCGTAGGAGGCCCACGGTAACTACAGTAAATATGTAGCCCATGGTTATTGTGGCCTAGTTTTAAAAAATAGGTTGTTGCGGCCACTAGCAAACCGCGGAAAAAGAACTGCACTGACTACAAGTAAAAAAATAAATAAGACAATAAGGAAATAAATAAGCAAGCAACTTACGCTAGCCTATTACAGCTATTACACATATTACATCCACTGGGCATCAAAGTTCGCCTAGGGAATAAAGTAGCATATTACATATACTGGCCATCAAAATTGGCCACTAGTGCAAATAAACGCGACAGCAAAACAAGTCGATAACTGAAACAACTTCAGAAGAGCTCAAGAAACGTTATCCTGGGTATCCACCATGCTGGCAATAAGCTTAGGAAGCTTATTAGCTTTGTCCTATTTGGCGCTAAAATCCTCCAACGCTTGCCGTTGCACCAGAAAGTATGCGTGTGAATGCTCCAGGGACTTCCGCAGTCCTTCCGCTTCTTATCGTAGCACAGCTGGTCGATGTCTTTCAGCTTGTAGTTGGGACTCAAGAAACCAAACTGATTTAGACAGTGAGTTTGAATAGCTTGTGCAAGCAGTAGTGGCCAGTAACTCGAACACTAAACCAAGACATGACTTTGGGGTTGCCTCACTGTCTTCAAGATAGTTCTCCTTAGCTGTTTTATCAGCTTTGTTGGAGACCAACAAGGATGTCTCACGATCCTAAACCTTATCTGCATTACTTCCTTTATCATTGCTTAATAAGGCACTCTTCCCCAATATTTCATCAAGATTCTAAAAGAAGAAACAAGGCATACATAACAGGTTTAGCATGTACTAGTATATGAAACTTATTTCGGTGAACCAGTTCATTAGTAAGGTGGATAAGATTAAACTACCAAGTCTTCTATTGCCAAGTAGTACATTATAAAAGCATCAAACAAACATATATCTATGTCCTATGGTCACTGCATTGTCTTGCCAAATCAAAATAGTGACACGGTTCAAATCATATCAGTTCAAGAGAAAGCAACACTAAAAGAATACAAAGCATCGGAAACTACACGGCAAAACAAGATTTCAGATGGGTACCATGGGTCTACATGTACAACAACACTATTGGCCCTGTTATGATGCTAGTAATGTGCATGATATGAGAAGTCAACTGTATACACAATTGAAATTGAAATCAATAGAGTTATATAAGAGGAAACTTGTTAAAGAAACATGCATAAACATACCTGTTGTGCCATTGGAGTTTCCATTGGATCGTTCAATTTAAAAATAAGTTTGTATGAGTAAATACAGTGATACAAGAGCAAAGCATTATGCACGATAGCAATTGAATCTTAAATGAGAACAGTTGTTCTTTAGGTTTAAGCACTTGTTCTACATGAACAGAGTACAGTAATACGCAAGCATATAGTACTTAAAATAAAATGAGCTCATAGACCTTACCACATTCTTGGTTCGGGACCAGTAAAGAACAAGGCGTTCCCAGTCATCATACAGTAAATGTGTCTCAGGAGAATGTAAGGGAGTTTGATGAGTTTCTTTGCCAGTGAAGTACATTTTCTTCATGTAATTCCGATACTGCCACCAAACATTCTTGAAGATAACAGAGGTATTAGCATAGGTTACCTCATCCTGAGTTTCCAAATCGGTCCTTCTCTATAGAGAAAAATGGGAAAATTTGCTGTATTATAACCATCATGGAGGTAGAATGTATGGGACAAAGCAAAGTAATTGCCATGAATAACATTACTTACACATAACTCCCGGATAAACACACCTGAATCGGAATTTTCCTTCATCTTCAAGATAATATTTCCATGATGGGAAGATACACATAGAATTTAACAACATCAAATGCGATAGATGCTAAACTATGAATGGCTGGTTGTGCTTCCTCCACGTGAATATGTGTACTAACTGGTGAAGTTGGGGTTATTGTGGTAATCTTGATGCTTTGGGCACCGGAGCTGCCTTACTAACGCTCTTGTTTGGGAGCTCTGTGGTGGAGATGGTGCTGTGTCAACAGGAGCTGGGTTACTATCTGCTGGGGTTGGGGTTAGATTGGGTGAAGCTGGTTCTCTGTCCATCGCAATAGGGGTAAAATCTGCGAGAGTCTGGGTTACATGTGGTAGGGCTGCTCGTGCATGTACAACTGGGGTGCTATGTCCACCAAGAGGTAGCACTGTTTTATTTGAAGACCGTTTTTTACTCTGCTAGATACTGCTATCACCTGCTCCAATTCAAATGGCTGATAAACAGGAAACATAGTTGAATGTATAGACATTGTATGAGAGACAGATGCAATAGATAGTGTCGAAAAAAGAGGGCATTAAATATTTGACATGTATATTGTTTAACTAAAACGGATAGCATGACATAATATCACATATATGATGTCTATCTAAACTGGATAGCATAGCATAACATAATTCAAAGATATGATGACTAACTAAATAGGATCGCATGACATAATTCACATACATGTTATGTAAGTAACTAGAATCACATGATTTAATTCACATATGTGAATTATATGCTAAGCAGAGGGCATTCACATATATGATGTCTGAACTAAGAACATGGTGTCGAATATTATGTATATGATGTCTAAACTATGCAATGCAAGACACCATATGCATGATATGAGCTGTAGAACCGTGCCAAGTTAGAGCATACATCTCGGTGGGGAAATAGGACTGGTCATCTGTCTCCGAATCCATCTCTGAGGAGCTATCGGAACCCAGCAAGAGATCTGCTTCGACATGTAGCACTGTTTGCTCTAAAGGCCTTATTTTCACTCCAGATTTTTCCATCACCCACTCAAATGGCTGATTCACAGGAAGAGTAGTTTAATGTACAAACATTGTCGACAAATGGAAATTTAATGAAGAAAAGGATGGGCTAGATATCATTCAAATATATGATGTCTGGTTAAACAGGATGGCATTGCACATTTCACATATATTATGGCTGGCTAAAAGACATGAGACTGCATAATTTCCATATATGATATTGAAACTAAACATGTGGCATTACAGAACATGTCTAAACTAAGCAGATGATGTATATGATGTCGAAAGTAGGCACTGCAAGGCAACATATGCATGATATGACTAACATAATCATGCCAAGTTAGAGCAAACACCTTGGGGGGTAAATAGGAGTGGTCAGCTGCGTCTGAATCCGCCTCAAAACAAATATCTTCTTCTGGATTACAATCTGGAGGGGGGGGGGGGGGAGGGTTTGCCATCTTTAATCTCAAGTGAGATTCTAATAGCATCTCCAATAGATGATGTAAAATGCATTACCAAAAAGTGATATATGTAAAATTTACATCACCAAATACCACCTGGCTACAACAGATGAGGTAAAAACTGTTGACTCGGAACTTAATTGTCGAAGCTGAAATTTACTGTGGAATCTGAATGTTACTGTCGAAACTGAACGCAATGGTAGCAGAGAGGCACTTCACATGGGATAGTTTAGGGAGGGCCTACAGTTCATCTTCAACCTGCACCCCCCTGAGCTGCCAGCCACCACCGACCGAACCCCCCGCCGCCTCGCCGCCCCGAAACAACTCCCCACCGCCGGTCCACCGCCGCCCCGGCCAGCCCTCTAGCCCCCCCGCGCCAAGCTTTTTCTCCGGCGATCCCCACGCCACCGCCCCACCACTACGCCCTCACTGCCGGCGAGCATCGCCCCCACCCAAAACCCTAAGATATATAGTGGGGTACCTCTCCGTGAGCCCCCTCCCGCGCAAGGGTGGTTCTTCCTTAACTCCGTGAGCCCCCCACCCCTGAAAATCGATCAACTAAGTCGACTTAGTTGATCAAGTGTAGCTAAATCGAGCAGAGAGCAAAGACGAAGCGAGGGGAGCAGCAGCAGCAGCGTGTGAGCGAAAGCGAGAGCCGGAGTAGCAGCACTGGGCGAAGGAAGGAAGCGAGAGCCGAGCACCAAAGAAGAAGCGAAGCGAAGCGAGAGCCGAGCACCAGCAGCTTGAAGCGAAGCGAGAGCGAGCAGCAGCAGCAGATCCGGCTGGTATGGATGCCCACGCCAAGGGGCCTCGTGACCGGGGAGAGCGCGTGGAGATGTCGCCGCGGCGCGGCTTCAAGGTAGCCGCCCATGGGGTGCGGGATGGAGCACCGCCGGCGCCGGGAGGTCGAGTTAAGGAGAAGGTGCGATGCGATGAGTGTACAACCTCTTTGGTGGCGTCGAGTAGGCCTCGGCTTCGTCCGAGGAGTCGGCGAGGATGCTGCGGTTCCGATGGAGCAGGTTAAGGCGGCGTTGTGGGGATGGAGCAGCCGCGATAGACGAGGCGATCGTCGGAGCAGCTCCTTGGAGGTGGATGATGGGGCGGCTGAACCGGCGGGACGATGGGATGGACGACGGATCCTCATCCGGGGAGGCGGATGAGGGACGTCGAGCTGTTGCGGTGGACGACGTCATCGGGGAAGAGGCTCCGGCTGGGCAGCGGTGAGGTGGCGGGCGAAGGAGGGTGGGGTTTCACGGCAGGAGCGGAGAGGTTATGGCGGCTAGATTTTGAATGGCGAAAAGGAGGCGATGGGAAGGGGGAACCATGACTTAGGGATGCGCTTGTCCAAAATGTAGGGTGTGTTACAAAAGTACCCCCACCGATTTGAACTAGCGGCCCTTTCTGCTCAGGGTTAGAAGGGGGATTTCACGTGTTGGGATTTGGCAGCTGGAGGGAGTTTTCGCGTGTGTTGTAATTTCGGGATAGCAAGGCGCGGGTTTTGAAGGCGTGAGTTTTGGGAGCACGATATCTGAATTTTTGGGATATAACAATGCGCGGGTTGAATTTTAGGGACAAGCCTAATGTGTAATATTGTACTTGTACGTACCAAATTAATTCGCACTTCCCTCAATGAAAAAAAATGAGAAAAATAAAAACTATTCACACCACACAAAGAGAGAGTCTTGTCCCATTTTACTATACAAATGCTATTCAAAGCTACTCCCTCCTTCCATCTATATAGGGCCTAATGCATTTTTCAAGGCTAAATTTGACCAACCAAATATTAGAGCAATAATATATGACATGCAACTTACACAAAGCACACCATTAAATTCGTGTGTGAAAGGAGCTTTCAATGATATAATTTTCACATTGTGCATGTCATGTACTATTAATCTTGTCAATAGTCAAAGGCGGTCTTAAAAAACGTAGGCCCTCTATAGATGGAAGGAGGGAGTATGGATCCATGTTATGTCCGATTAAATTTTTTCACTGGCTGTATAATGCATGTAACCTACTCATGCCAACATTTTAGTGCATTCCAAATGTCTATACTACCGCTGCAATTCGAACTGAATTTGAATTCGTTTCTCTATTTCAATAAGAATCTACAATCATGATTGTTGCCAACTTCAACCATCATTCGTGTATTACCTTAACAACACACCACATGATTACTATAGAGATAGATATGAACTATGTGTACTATATGAGCTCGAATTCAATCTTTTGAATACACTTGATGTTGATTCCAAATAATAGTACATTTGATGTACTAACTAGATATTCATAATCTAATGTACACCATGTTTATCAAACAAAGTATAGTGCCCCGCCCCCTACATTATAACAAGTATTTAGCCCTGAGATGCAAAAGCCACACATTAGCCCAAATTATAATCAATGTTCTACATTATGATATCTTCTTCAAGTATCCGTATCCACTTTTTTTATAATGAATTATGATATGTGTTCGTCTTTAACACCTTCACGATCCTCTTATCTTTGTAGCTAGCTAGCGCTAATTTTCTATCGTGCATGCACACACCCGCCCCCTCTCACCCTCCCTCAGCGTCCCCTCCATCGCGCATGTTCGTTATTTCTCTTTAGGTCGTTCACCCGTGGTGTGTGTAGGCCCCCCGACCCCTTCTTTCCAGCACACACCGGTCGATATACCTCTCTAGCCAAGTGTGCCTACCACAAACACATACTTCCCCTCTTCTCTTCTCACCGTCCATGCCCCCTATGTCCAACATGGTTCCACACAAGTGCACACTCCCGCCCCTCTTTTCATCGATCTCATAGTCACACACTCCTCCCCCTCGACATAGTAGGCCTCTCGCACCACCTCCTAGCCGCACCCATCTCCCCCTGTCTGTCTCTCCGGACCTTATTTGCTTCTAACACATGCATGCATGTATACGTACTGATCTCCCTACATATAGCTAGGTCGACTATAATTCTTTTCCCCACACACCGATAGACTTACCTCACTAGTTATGTCTCTCCCTTTCTCGGGCACACGACAATTGATCTTCCTATGTAGTTACGTATGATTACCACAACCATATCGTCTCCCCTCATAATCCTTGCATACCTCCCGACCCGTCTCTCACACGCACGCGCATAGACAGACAGACATCCCCGCCCCCTCTTATTGATATTGCACTCGTACCCGCCATTTGTCTAGCACGCCTCTCCCACCATTTGTGAGATGCCATTCCACCACCAACCCTCCGGCACTCTACCTTTTCTTTCTCCCAACCTTATTCCTCTGCTACACATATCCATGGATGCCGATCAATCTCCCTCTATACATAGCTAGGTCTCTCTCCTTCTCCACACATATACTAGTCGATCTACCTCTCTATAGTTAGGTCTCTGCCCCCCCCCCCCACCGATATTCGAACGTTGTAGGTAGGTATCCATGCCACAGAGAAAAACTGCACCTCTGCCCTCTCAAATTCCAGTAGGCCAGCCGCCCTGTATCTTTGACGTGGGCAAACACAAATTTGATGGCACTCTTTATCGATCGCGCAGCCACACACTTCATTCATGTTTTTGATTCTATCGATATCTCACGCCGATGATCCCTCCACTCTCTTCTCGTGGATCGCTCCCTCTATATATGATATATCCATGACTCTGTTTCACACACATTGCATATGTTACGTTTTTTTGTTTGAGATATCATCGACACATTGCCTCGGTTTCGCACAAACCATCTCTCTCACACCCACCCACGTACGTACCTGCACCTAAAGAAGAGGTGCACGCAGGACGCACATACTCACATCTCGTTCCTGGCCACACCCGTGCGGGTACACGGTGGAGTTCGTTTCTGTACGAAAAGGCAGCCCACATGATAATTTGACGCGTGTAGCGGTTGTTTACTCGAAGGAGGGTCGGGTACCACACCTAGACGGAACAAAGTTCGACTTGACGCGTTTGTATTAAATAAAGTTATATATTCCTCCTCAATGGTGCGTAGTACAGAATATAAAACAATTGCCGTGGGGAAAATGAAAAAACCCGCTCCACTATATAAAATGGAGCCTGCATGCCGGGGTTTGTCTCTCATCACACCATCTCACACAAGACGGTGGTGGCCTCTCTCTCTCACCGTTGGTTAGTGATCCGGCCGCATCCCGTCCGCCAGTGGAAAGGGAGGATGCGCATCGTTTCTCCGTTCGACGGCGTTGAGGCAGCCCGTCCCGATCTGCGGTACCCGTCGTTCTATCTTACCAAGCTCCGGCGCGGTAGGGCCTTCGCCACTTGCTCGCTGCCGCAGGATGGGCAGATCCCGGCCGCGGGCTCCCTCCTAGTAACATCCCGACGACCCTCAGGTACAGCTTCCTCCGACCTTGCTCCACTGCCCATCTTCCCACGTTGCTGCATGTGGATCTTCTTTAGTTGTTTGCTTAAAACGTATCTCGGCCGGCGTACTTGACATCTTGCAATCTCGTCCTCAAACCATTTTTGATAAACCACCATGCTGCTATCTTTCCCTTATTACATGGAATATGCTTATTTTTTGTCGGCGTATGTGTCTTCAACTCGTGTTATTCGCCAGTAATTGTTTCCTTTCTACCTCTTTTTTGCAAACAGGGCTAGCCATTTCACTTCGTTGCTATTGTGACCTTTTGGTGAACTGCACAAATCACTTTTTTTGCTTAAGAGTGTTTTGTGCAGTTCCGCCAAAATGTCACACGGGCAATGTTTTTACATTTCCATGGGACTGCAGAAAGGGAGATTTGTTTTGCTATCCTCCTCATCCAACTCCTGCCTAATCTTCTCCAACAAGTAGTTAGTCCTAAAGAGAGATCGCAGAGGTGATCGGCTTCTATTTGTGTGTATTATGTTTCATCATGTAGTTCCACTATTATTGTAATCACACTGACTAGATATCTTTGCAAACAGGGATGGTCAGCTCAATTTAGTGGAGCTGCGCAAAATGATCGGATTGTGGTGTCCTCCGTACACCCCCTTTTTGGCTACAACGCTGGGTGAAACTAGCTGCCAAGCAATGAACATTGTGCCCAGGAAATGGACCCATGCCTACGAACAACATCGATCAATTATATATATTTCTTTATTTGTACACCTTCTCACAACTTTGTCTTCAGTTGTGATGTGAATATTGGCGCTGATCTGCGAACCATTGAGATGCATTAGCAGCCATGGTAGTTTCATTTGTATTTGATGGAATGTTGTAACGAGGTAATCTTGAAGCAAGAGGACACATGAATCCTAAGTCGAAACCTTTTTTTTCCTGCGGGAACCAAAGTTGAAACCTTCATATCATCACAGTGTAATTTCATTAAAATTATGCGTACATTTAAACAAATCCTGAAGGATTGATAGCAATGCCAGAAACAATTCAACTTTGTTTCGCCGACATGTGGGACATCCTTCATCCGGCTCCACCTGCCGTGCAGCAATATTGAGTGCACAACTGCAGGGAAAGATTCACCCTCGTCATTGCGCCGCATTAGTAATGACTAGTGAGCAGTCAAATCACAGAGCTCCACCTTCGCCACAGTAAGTTGCTTGGACGAAGCAACCATCATTTCTCTGTTCCTTGAATCCGCTGGTACTCCCATATTCCCAGAGTAATAAGTTGCTCGGGCAAAGCAACCATCACTTCACCTTTCCCACAATAAGTACCTCCTTGGGCCCACTGAAAAATCACTTTTCTCTCTCCATCAAGTGCATTTATTGTCAATCTAAACCTGTCACCGAAACACCTCTTTGGCTACAGTTAGTTCAGGGTTAGTCATGAGTTAGTCTAACCTCTAGCTAAGTTAGGGTATCCAAACAGGAGCAGTATAGGACATGCAAGTTACTCAAAGCATACAGTCAAATTCGTACGTGAAAGGATATTTTTTCTTTTTGAAAACGGAACGTGAAAGGATCTTCAAATGATATAATTTTCAAACTATATAAAAGTCAAAGGCATCCTCGAAGAATACATTAGGCCCTAGTCCCTCCGTCTAGGTGTATAAGTCACCTTACGAAAACCAAATAATCCCAAAATACTTAGGCGCGGTGCATTAACTCCCACCTTGTTTCTTGTTTCTTGACATATCCACCAATAAGAGATGTGGGGCGTGCATGTTTTCAATGACTTAGACTACCAAACACGACATGCAATCGTTAGTTCATTGCATGCAATGCTATTAATTAGCAAATAAATATTAATTTCTCTCGTTTTCCCCTCTTCCTTGGTCACGGTGCACAATCTAAGATGACTTATTCACTAGACGGAGGGAGTATTTAAAATCTTACCAATAGTCAAAACCAAGTGTTACTACTACACCAAACAAGTTCAAAATGAGAAGCTGGACCCACTCACGGCATGACACGCCTGTCTCGTTTGGTCCGTCGGTCAAAGCGCTTCCTCTTCTTGGCATAACAATAGAGTACAATAATTTTTTTAGAATGCTCTTGGCATGTCGCTAACATGTGATGAGTTAACCGACCTCAATAGACGGCAAAAACGCCAGCCCGCCGCACTTTGAGAGAGACGAGGAGCAAGAAGCGATACGGTCTGGTGGATTACTAGAGCTAGGTGTCGCACGGAGGACAAGAAATATGGTGATAGCGTGGGTTGGCCACGTACAGTATGATGTAACTACACTGGGCTGCCGTGTTTCGTACTCTTCCGGTCTATTGTGGAGATGATTGGTTGATTTTATATCGCTAAATAATATAAAATACTATGAGTGCAGACGCTCCACCACTAGGTTCCTTGCTCCTTCTCGGTCGTCTGGAATCCATGTTCTTCCACTCTCTTTTTTGACATGAGCTTTGTTCATCCTTTTGCCAACACACGGGACATCTAGCATCAAGGTGCACGTGTCATGCAAGAAAATGGAGATAAGCAGTGTGTAAGTGAGTCGTGCACTACGATGGCACCAAGTACTACGTAATACTTTTCCTCCTCGATGGCACGTAAATACTGCACATACTCAATGACGGAGCACGGGATGGTAGCCATGGACTGATGGACATGGTCGACCCTTTTTGGAGAGAGCACGTATTAAATTTGATGTGTCCCGTCAACTCGCAGAACGACGAGAAGCACACATTGAATGACGGAGAACGAAATGGTAGCCATGGACATGGTCAACCCTTTTTGGAGACTAATGCGCTACTTTTGATGTGTCCGGTCTACTCGCAAACGAGGAGAAGCTTTGCTTACTAGTAGTGCACTATTGACTGTAGTACCATCATCATTATTCGACTTTCGGAAGAGACGAGAGAACTTAATGTTTATTTGGTAATTAATAGCATTGCATGCAATGAACTAAGCACTGCATGTCGTGTTTGCTAGTCTCAAGTCATTAAAAGCATGCACACCCACATCTCTTTGGTTGATATGTGAAGAAACAAGAAATGAGGTAGAAGTTAATGCACCGCGCCTAAGTATTTTGGGATTATTTGGTTTTCGTAAGATGACACCTAGACGGAGGGAGTATTATACTTGAAGGCTACAAGGTTGGCTATAGATGACGTGGCAGTGTCATGTAGCCATCAGCTGGTTATACTATTAACCATGCTCTTATAATACTCCTATATTTAGGAACGGAGGGAGTAGTTGGCATCCATGATACTACCTATAATACTCCCATTACAACCAGCCTGGTAGAATTAAAATACATAATCTAAATGGACGCCGCCCGATCTCTTTGTCCTCCTCCAGCATCCGGCAGACGAAGAATCGAGCAAGACACCGGCTGTATTCGCCGGCGTCGCCTCGGCGGTGGCCTTCATGGGATACAATCGGCGGTGGCCTCCCGTGTTCTACTTTTCCTCGATGATGGCGGCGGGCGGGGACGTGCTGCCCGTCACCTCGTCCACATTTGCATAGCTACATCACCACGTCGACATCTGTGGCGGCTTCTTTCTCTGCCTGCATGTCGCGGCCACGCGCATGTCGACGGTGGATGGCGCAGTCACAGACACTGGAGGCGCTGTACAACGCGGCGGCATCGAGGGCAGCAACGATGCCCATGCCGCCGTGCTCTCCGACAAGCCGGCGTGGAGCAAGTCGGCACTCTTCCTCGAGCTATATTGGAGAGGCCAGCTGCGGAACCACGCGCTGGCTTAGTGCGGCAACTACCTCCGACGGGCTAGGCTAGGTAGGTGGAGAAGCGAGTTGCCGGGCTCGGCGGGCCATCCAGACATCTTTTATGCCAGAGAACTGCTCTTCCTGCTCGTCGGATTCCGTCGAAAGAGTGGACAAAATGGTGGAAGGAGGAGCTTGACCGGCGTCCTGCTCCTGAACGGACGTGTGTGGCCGGAGTTGGTTTCTCGCATTCCACGCGGGTTTCTATATCTATACTACTATATAGTGTACCAATTTTAAGTAGGACTAAGAACATCAATCATAACCGTTGATCTTCTAAATCCAATGGCCAATATTAGTAGGATTCGCATTAACATCAATCATAACCGTTGATCTTCTAAATCCAAAGGCCAATATCTGTCGTGACAATCCCTCTTTGTAATTTGGCTATCAAGCCAATATGATAATTTCATAAGAGCACAGCTCTGATTATCTTGGTAATTCGGCTATCAAGCCAATATGATAATTTCATAAGAGCACAGCTCTGGTTATCTTGGTAATTCGGCTATCAAGCCAATATGATAATTTCATAAGAGCACAACTCTGATTACCTTGATAATTCGGCTATCAATCCAATATGAAACTTTCATGAGAGCACAACTCTGATTACCTTGATAACTCGGCTATCAAGCCAATATGAAACTTTCATGAGAGCACAGCTCTGATTACCTTGGGATTTCGGCTATCAAGCCAATATGCAACTTTCATGAGAGCACAACTCTGATTACCTTGGGATTTCGGCTATCAAGCCAATATTATAACTTGGAGGCTTAATGACCGGGTTACAAATACCAAAGAGAGTCGGTTGCATACCACAACTCAAACATAGGTATATGATGAACCGATAGCGTATGCTAATATTAATGGAAGTTTTTATCTTCTATAGTCTTGGGTCATCGCTCTTACTGCATTGGCATGACAAGCCGACAGTTTTTATCACATATCACAGGTATGATTTTTTTTGAATATATTCAATCATGATAAACTGGCCCTGGTTATGAACTGTTTTTAGTCATCAGTGGTGTTATATTGGGCATTATGACCCGTCCTGCGGTAAACCACCAGGATACTTGTAATCTGTTTGTATGCAGGAACAAATTCAAATTGCTAATATCATAAGCACAAGTGGCAGATCTTAAATTGGCGGATCAACAGTGTCATGCGAAGCAAAATTTGCACGATGGCATAGCAGATCAAGAGTTTAAGCTAGCCTATTACAAGGCATATGATGGCCCAACAAGACTAAGCATTCATCAAAGTTATCAGTACAGTAAAGTTTTCTGATAAGTACACCGGCTTATGATTGTTGGCGGGTTGAAGCCTCAGGGTCTTCCTGCACCTCTTCTTCATCTTCAAATCCTTGCTTATCCATCGGCTGGAAGTCAGGCATAGCCCAGTTGATACCGGTCAACACTCTAAACACAGCTTCATCATCAATAAGATTGGATGGATCAATGTCAGGGGCAAAGGTGTGCTTACGAATCGGAGGAATGAGATTTGTTGGCTCATGAACCGACGCACCAATCTTCTTGTTGTCAGCATCGTAAGCTGCCTGGTATGTGGTTAAGCTGGTTTCGTCAGCTAGCTTGCTTGCTAACGGACGCATAGCTCTTGCTATTGCTGCAAAGTCATCAGCACTGAAGTCAGACCCATCTTATTTAACATTGGGGAAGGCGTTGGCCAAATCTTCCGGGTCAAGATCAGCTTGCCATGCTTTGGCCTGGCTTAAGGCAGTTAATTAAAGCGCCAGCTCTAGCAGCTCCCCGTTTTAAGTCATCAATTCCTTTGGGCAGCACTGATAATTGCTTCAAAGTGTCCTGGATAAATGTTGAAGGAGTTTTCTTATGCATTGTAGCAGCGATGGTTCATTGGGCACCAGTATATAGCAGCTCTACAAGAGTGTAGACAACTTTAAGCCGGATGCGCATATCTGAGCCCAACTGAGCGCTCCGAGAACCTGTATCAATGAAGTTATGGGTAAGCCGACAGACGTTTCTAATATGATTCATACAGTACAAGGAGTATATGTTCTTACCAAAGATGGCTGATGACATAATATTAATCTGCTGCTTTAGGCCGGATAACTCCTCAGTTACCGGCTTAAGCGCGACTTCAGCATCCTCAGCTCTCTTCAGCAAGGCTGACCTCTCTGTATCCCAACCTGCTTCTTTAGTTTTCAAGCTTTCCTTCAATTTTTCCATCGCTGCTAAAGCATTGGTCACTTCATCCTTGGCTTTGGAGGTTTCTGCTTGTTGAGACTTGATATTTTCTCGAAGGTCAGCAATTTGGGATTCTTTACTGTTCAGCTCAGCCTGCAAGAGATAATTAATTTGTGAGATGGCAATAAAGTTATATGAAGTCCCAAATACAATACAAGTATTATATTTGGCACTTGGGGGCTAATGTCTATCGCTTCTTCAAATATTGCAAAGTCCCAAGCACAATACAAGTTTTGTCCTTAACACTTGGGGGCTAATGCATACTGCTCTTGTCAAAAGATGAACACATTGGTTGACCCGGACAAGGGGTAGTAATCCGGCTTATGAAGACTACAAACAGTATTATGCCATTCTTAAAACTTATTTCGACTTAACATAATTGTTAAGCCGTCCCTTGGGGGCTACGGATGCAATGCTTACTTATACTACTCAAAAGTCCTGGCCTAACATATTTATTAAGCCGACCCTTTGGGGCTACGTATGCAGAGTTGAAGTACTATTATTATCATCAGTCCCGGTTCATATTCAAAATATAAACCGGCCCTTGGGGGCTACTGGTTATTTTATCTATGCAACTATTGAAGTTTACGGCACATTTTATTCTGTCATCTCCAATAAACTTGGCGGCTAATGGAAGTATATTCATATGAAAGGAAGTGACAACATTTACCTCGTAGCGATCTTTCATCAAGTTCACTAAGCCGGCTTCAAAATCACGGCTGGTGTATAAACAGTTCAAGTAACCCAAATGGATTTCTTGGGCGCTAAATTGGGTGTAGTGTTCTAAGTCTACCTTCCACTTGCCTTTATCCTCAGCAGAAATTTCTTGTTTGGTGATGTGCCTGGATAAGGAAGTAGGACGACCCGGGGTTGTGAAGCCATGACCAGTAATGGTAACATCATCATCCTTTTCTGCTGGCTTAATAGGACTGGCTGTTCTGGTAGGGCTCGGCGGATTAGTATCAATCGGGTTAGCATTCATTGGGTCAAGGTCAACATTGTGGTCTTCTGGTGTCAAATCATCAACAATGTTATCAGCAATTGGGTGAGAAGATTCTGGCTGTTGTCTTTCCGGCTCTGACAGGTTGGGGTCATTGACCGGCTTATTCAGTTTTGCCTTTTTACCGGGTTTAGCTTGGCCCCTGAAAAACAAGAAATAAAAAGAAGTCAAGGTGATGATCAAGCACAAAATTGGAATAGTTGAAAATAGTCTTACCCAGGTACAGTCTTGAAAGCTGGAATTTGTGTTCCCGTTTACTTGCCAGAGGAGGAATGAGAAGTCCCCTGATAGTTTGAATCAGACGGGTTAAGAGGTTGTCGAAAATAACCCGCCTTGGGGTAAAGTATGTCAGAAATATGTAAGACCTCTAGACGGCGTTTGCGAAGCGGAGTGTTTGGTAAACCGGAAGAGGTGGTCATGTTGCCGCTATGCCGGGTCGTGCGGCGAGCTTCATGTTTTTGTTTCTTCAAAAGAAAGTTTGGATCCAAGTGAGCTAGAGGGTGAGAAAATCTTACTTTCTGGCTTGCTTGTCGGGTTTTCTATGTTGGCAGAGGTTCTGAGCTGGAGGAAAGAATAATTACCTCTGTGTCACCTGCACGGCTAGCCTCTGCGTCGTCCTGATAATAATCACTGTCAATGAGATGTATGAAAAAGGAGCCAAGTGAATCAAGTTCTACCTCTGACTCATGATTATCATCGTCATCGTCAATGTTTAACTCGGCAGACTCGGCGGTTTTCGTTTTGGTGGGCTTCTTGTTGGCCTTATTTTTGACACGAGCTATTTTGGCCGGCTTATCCTGCGGTTTCCTCTTCCAAAATGGATCATCGGCCTGTTAAGATTGAAAAGATCATAAGGGAATATTAAGAATATGGAATAAGCAGGAGTTGGGCAATTCTTACAGCTGGTGGCTTGTTGACAGTGCAGAAAGGACTAAGTCCAGTTTTGTTGCACTCTTTTACAGATTCATTCAACAATTTTCTGGTGGCTTCAGTAATTTCTGCATCAGATAACTGAATATCACAGTGGCGCTGAGGATCTTTTACATCACCAGTATATTCGCACATTAAGCCGGGCGACGGCTTAATGGCAAGATACCCCAAGACAGCCAACACCGGAAAAAATCGACGCTAGTTAAGCCGTTGGCCATAAAGGCTTTGAGCTTTGAAAAGGAAGGTGCATATTTGGCCCGTTCTTTTGAATCAAGCCGTTGGGGAAGTGGATGGTTGTTGCTAAGCCGGTGCTCGCGGTAACCCGACAGAGGATTTTCACCAGTTGGGGACGTATCTTGAGCATAGAACCAAGTCTGGTTCCAATCTTTGGGGTGACTATGCAGCTTGGCATGAGGAAAACTGACATCTTTCCTCTTCTGAATAATGGCTCCGCCAAGTTCTTGGCATGGCCCATCAACAAATTCAGTTTGGCGGTTTAAATAATAGAATTCCCTGAATAGATCAACAGTCGGCTCTTCTTGAAGATAGGCTTCACAGAATACTTGAAAATTGCAAATGTTAGACACGGAGTTGGGTCCGATGTCTTGAGGGTGCAGTTGGAGGAAATGAAGCACATCACGAAATTTTTTTGAGCTGGGAGGGCTGAACCCCTGACCCAAGTGATCAGTAAAAATGATTACTTCTCCATTTTTGGGTTGAGGAAGGACTTCATCACCAGGAGCCCTCCAGTGGATATCCTCCTTTTTGGCTAAGGCGCCAGTGGCGACAAAATTGTTCAGTTCCTCGGTAACCCAGGATTTGACCCAACTGCAAGAAGTATATGTCTTAGCCATTGTCCCAATAATCTGAAAAAAGATTATGTCGGTTCAAGGTCACATGGATAACCCGACTTACGGTTAAAGGACAAACAATAATGAAGCACGAATAGGTATTAAGCCGGAGACTGATATTGCAAGATTACCAAAGAACTATTGGCGGCTTAAGAGGGGACTAATGATGCCTGGCAGGTTATTATTTTTGAGTTAAGCCGCCTATACCGATGTTGAAAGAGCAGATCTACGAATGAGGAAAAAGGGCTAAGTGTTCAGAAAAACAGTTTTCACAGATTGACGCTATAATTTCAGACCTGGTGCATTTCAGTTAAATACAAGAATATTCAGACCTAAAAGTATCAGTACTCGAGCAGTTCATGGGTACAGATCGATTGTCATCTACGAAGGAGATATTTTAAATGGTAAAAGGGATTGCTACGTTTGCTGCGGTGTAGGAAGAGCACCAAGTGCGAATAAAAAATCCTACAACCAAGAACAAGAACGACCTTCGATGAACTCTGTCGAAACCCTAATGGATCTATGTGGAGAGGAGGAAGAAGAAATAACTAGGGCTGTTGAGCAGCGGAGGTGCGCGGATGAAATCTGATCCGAACAGGTTGATGCAGCGGCCGTTGTCGGAGCAGAGGTGAAGGTCGACGGCGGCAGCAGAGCTCGAGTGCTAGGGCGTCGCAAGGTGGAAGACAAGACGAAGAGGCACGAGGGGAAAAGTGAAAGAGACCCCTGACCCTATTTATAAGGCAAATGGATAAGTGACAAGCGCGGGAATCGAGGAGACCAAAAACGGATATGTGACAGTATAGACGCCTCAATTTTCCGAGATTCATTAAAAATGAGGAGATACATTAAAGATTTTGACTTTGTGTAAAATTAATGACACGTGACGTCACGACGGGTTACCATGATTCCAGAGGATGACGTCACGGCGAGTTACAAGTTCTCGTGAAGGTAATGAAGAAGGAATTTTTCTAAGTGTTGAAGATTGATGTGAACAAGTTCAAATCAACCTGGGGCCTAATGTTGGGGATATAGCTATTGAGTTAACCCGCCCAGGAGGGGCCGGGTTAACTCATGGTGACTCACAAGACAAAGCTCATGAAGGAATCGAAGATGGCGGTTCATGAGGATGACTTATAAAGAGCCCGAGGCCCAAAGGCGGGGCCCGTAGGTGTAAACCGCCATATATGTATGACTTGTATCATAATGCAATTGTAATTAGTCACCGGACCGGATACGTTTATGAGCCAGTCGGGACTCTGTAAGCCACCGGGCGTCAACTTGATTATATAAAGGGACAACCCGGCGACGAGTTAGGGCAAGAAACAAGAGATTGAAAGCTAGGTCAAGTGTATTCGCTCCCTGGTAATCGAGACATAGGCAATACCACTTCAAACTGGATTAGCCTTTACCTCCACCGCAAGGGGCCGAACCAGTATAAACTCCCTGTGTCCTTTGTCCCGCTTAACCCCTTTAAGCTAATCTCATTGTGATGGCTCCATGACTAATTCCTTGCACTAGGACATCTGCCGTGAATATCCCACGACACTTCTGCTACCTCACCTGTGTTCTAGAACAATCAAGACGGAGGGATGTGATGGTTGCTTGTCCGTTTATTTTACCAGGCCACTTATTAGTGGTTGGGTTTTGTGATATGATGGCTTTACTGCCACGAGACTTGCGTGCAGCGCCGCCCTCTACACTAGTAGTACATCGGTCGTGGTTTATTAGTCCCCCATTGAATTTGACTGAAGATTTAACTGACAAAATGTTAGTGCATGTCAACAAAAACTATATCATTGGATTAGTATTTGAACATAGTATTCAATGATATAATATTAGGTGACATGCATCAGCATTTATCGTACTATATATAATGTTAGTTCAATTTTTGGTCGTACTAATCTATAGTAAGGTGCCCGTGCGTTGCACGGAACAGTGAAATGCATTGATCGGGGAGTTGTTTATTTTGACGAAGGATGTGGGGGTCATCTTAGTTTAATGGGTATCGATAGGTTTCTTCAAAGGGTGTGGCTAGGTCTCAGTCCAAGTCTCAGTCAAATGATATAGTATAAGAAGAAAAATAAAACAACTGAAAATAATTTTTTGTACTAATCTCCATGAAAAATCAAAGGACTATATCATCGACTGAGACATAACGAAGTCTCAGTCGACTGAGACATAGCAAAACTATTCTTCAAATATTATTTCATCTCTAGAGCTCACAAACATATGGGTGAAATAGATAAAAAAGTATCTTTGACAAACAAAAGCGTTAAACTATTCAACCTGCATCCAAAACTTGTGAAGAAATAACACTTATTGTGCTTTGCAAGAAATGATCTTCAAGAATTAGTTTTTGAGTATCGATTGTTATACATGTGGGCTACAGATGACATGGCACTTTCTTATAGTCAACAGTTGGTTATACTATTATGTATTAACCATGCCCTTATACACCTAGATGGAGGCATTAAATCAGGATGACTTGGAAGGGGGCGGAGGAGATGTAAGAAATGGTTCATCATAAGTCTTTCACCAGTACTGTAGTAAAAATTTCATACATGGAAGATTCTAGATTAAACCATAAATGGATACACTTTTATTCATGCATGATACTCCAATAGAGCAAGATCATGCATGGAAGTCTCCACATGCTTAGACAGCGGATTACATTGAGCGAAGACTAATGATCATTTAACTTGGTAATGCATATGTCCAGGTGAACCTCCTTGGAGTCCCCGTGCACATTGTTGGGGGTCAAATCATGCCATGCGTCTTCCATGTCCACATCGGCGGGAAGGTCCCATCTCGGCACAGTCCTAGTCAGCTTGACGTAGCCAGTGTCGCCGCCCACGTACCTTCGAGGGGTAGTAATAGTGAGCATGCACCCGTACATCGGCCTCGTGTCACAGTCAGCGTCAACGTCAGTGGCGTCGCCCCTGACACACACTACAGAGACGGGGCGGCGGCCTGCGCGGGCCTTGCATATGCCCACGATTAAGAGGAAGACACTGTCGTCCTCCTCCAAGACTAGTAGGCGGCGGTGATCCTCCAGCGACTCCGGCACGGTGAACGGGTAGCACGTCTCGTACTTGATGTTCTTCGCCGCGGGCCAGTAGTGATAGACGGACGCCTGCGTGAGGTGATGCACGAGGTCCGCTTGCGAGCCCCAAAACGGCATCTGGCACTCATAGCAGTAGACGAAGGGCTCCTTGGAGGCATTGACCAGGTCGTCCATGAAACGGGAGTGGCTGTAGGGGTCGGTGTGCCAGTTGAATATATGAGCAAGTTACTACAAGATTTAGTCTGAATAAGCACAAAATAAATCATGACGGCTATAACAAAGATTAAACTAATCATGTGGACTAGCATAGTAGATGAACAGATCGAATCTAGGACACAGACTAGAAACATGAATTCTACCACAATTTCGAACAGGAAGGACAGAAACACATACGGTGCAACAGGAGCAGCACCGTTGGCGTTGAGGTTATCGCCCATGTCGTTGAGGAAGAGGTTGCCGAGGTCGGGGAAGAGGTCGTCATCGATGAAGTCATCGCTGCCAGCAGTCGCGAGAGTGCGCTCCCCAAATTTCAACAGCGCCCGCCGAATGGAGCACAGGAGGGAGTGGTTGTAGGGGACGTTGCGGCCGCTGAATGGAGCGCATGAGTAGCCCACGAAGCAGTAGATGGTGCTCCTCCCTAGTCTCTACTCTTATCTCTATCTCTACTACTCTTCTTTGTTTTTTATAATATACTAGTAGTAGCTGTCAAATCAAATAGTACTGCGCCGTCTGCTGCACGCCCGGCTGAATATGCCTCCTCGCCTCCATCAAACCCCTCTGTTAAACCCGCATAACTAGCTCCTATGGGTTGTGTTGCCACATGACCACCAGATGGTTTGATTGAGCCCAGTTGAGATGGTTTAGTAGGAGAATGTGGATATTTCTTAAAAAAGAACACGTGGAAAAAGTGAAGCAACGTGCAGTTTTTTAAATGAACATACAATTTTATGGCATGAATACTACTTCCTGCTTTTACAATATTGGACTAATATCGGCATTTATACATCACTATAATTTCTTTTTCTTTGAATCTATTAGCACATATATTACTTCTTTTCCCTTTTACCAAAATCACTTTATATTAAGACGTGCCTTGCACGTGTATACATACTAGTAAATGTAGGTTTTTGAATGTGGCGAGGAGGCGGGTACAACTGGGAGTGCAGCGGGCGGCGCCCTGGGCCGGCTGATACGTCTCCAACGTATCTATAATTTTTTATTGTTCCATGCTATATTATATTCTGTTTTGGACAATAATGGGCTTTATTATACACTTTTATATTATTTTTGGGACTAACCTATTAACTGGAGGCCTAGCCCAGAATTGCTGTTTTTTTGCCTATTTCAGAGTTTCGCAGAAAAAGAATATCAAATGGAGTCCAAACGGAATGAAACCTTCGGGAACGTGATTCTCGGAATGAACGTGATCCAGAGGACTTGGACCCTACATCAATACATCAACCAGGAAGGCACGAGGTAGGGGGCGCGCCTGCCCCCCTGGGTGCGCCCTCCACCCTCGTGGGCCCCACGTTGCTCCACCGACGTACTTCTTCCTCCTATATATACCTATGTACCCCCAAACTACCAGATATGGAGCCAAAAACCTAATTCCACCGCCGCAACCTTCTATACCCATGAGATCGCATCTCAGGGCCTTTTCCGGAGCTCCGCCGTAGGGGGCATCAATCACGGAGGGCTTCTACATCAACATCATAGCCTCTCCGATGATGTGTGAGTAGTTTACCTCAGACCTTCGGGTCCATAGTTTTTAACTAGATGGCTTCTTCTCTATTTTTGGATCTCAATACAAAGTTCTCCCCCTCTCTCGTGGAGATCTATTCGATGTAATCTTCTTTTGTGGTGTGTTTGTTGAGAACGATGAATTGTGGGTTTATGATCAAGTTTATCTATGAACAATATTTGAATCTTCTCTGAATTCTTTTATGTATGATTGGTTATCTTTGCAAGTCTCTTCGAATTATCAGTTTGGTTTGGCCTACTAGATTGATCTTTCTTGCAATGGGAGAAGTGCTTAGCTTTGGGTTCAATCTTGCGGTGTCCTTTCCCAAAGGATGAGGGGCAGCAAGGCACGTATTGTATTGTTGCCATCGAGGATAACAAGATGGGGTTTATATCATATTGCATGAGTTTATCCTCTACATCATGTCATCTTACTTAAAGCGTTACTCTGTTCTTTTGAACTTAATACTCTAGATGCATTTGGATAGCGGTTGATGTGTGGAGTAATAGTAGTAGATGCAGGTGAGTCGGTCTACTTGTCGCGGACGTGATGCCTATATACATGATCATACCTAGATATTCTCATAACTATGCTCAATTCTGTCAATTGCTCAACAGTAATTTGGTCACCCACCGTAATACTTATGCTCTCGAGAGAAGCCACTCTCATAACTATGCTCAATTCTGTCAATTGCTCAATAGTAATTTGTTCACCCACCGTAATACTTATGCTCTCGAGAGAAGCCACTAGTGAAACCTATGGCCCCCCGGTCTATCTTCCATCATATTAATCTTCCAACACTTAGACATTTTTATTGCCTTTTATTTTACTTTGCATCTTTATCATAAAAATACCAAAAATATTATCTTATCATATCTATCGATCTCACTCTAAGTGACCGAGAAGGGATTGACAACCCCTTTATTGCGTTGGTTGCAGGATTTATTTGTTTGTGTAGGTGCAAGGGACTCGTATGTGGCCTCCTCTTGGATTGATACCTTGGTTCTCAAAAACTGAGGAAATACTTACGCTGCTTTACTGCATCACCCTTTCCTCTTCAAGGGAAAATCAACGCAGTGCTCAAGAGGTAGCACCGGCGTGCCGCTTCAAATGGCAGATGCAGTGAGAGGTCGCGTCTGCCCTGACCCCCTTAACGGTGCACGTCACCTTGTGTTCAGATCTGAGATGCCACATGTACCAGATGAATGACTCCAAGCTCGACCACCGTGATGCAAGAGGTGCGAGCCGAGGAACATTGTTGGAGACACCCTCCTCTTCATCATTCTAGTCCTATAATATCTCACCCACATCATCATTAGGCATGCAGCCGCCTTCATAGACAACATGCGCAGAAGGAGTAGAGGCGACTGGGGACGCACCACGTCGTGGGCACTCCGTACATGCTCGTGTGCGTGCAGCGTGCGTGCTTTTCCATCGGTGCTAGCTCTAAGGCCGAGGCTGTGGTCGTCTTCATCTCCGGCTAGTCGTTGAGCAACGACGGCAAAGAGGTGATGCAAGAGATGTGTAGGCGCCGTTGTGTGCGAGCTTCACCGTAGCACGATGAACCGGACGTCACCGCAGATGGCGCACGCCTCCATGCAGCCGAATGTGTGGGCATGCATGTGTTATTCACGTGCATTCTGCAGCCGAGTGTGTGTGCATGCATGTGTTGTGTACATGCGTTGTGTGCTCCATGTTGTGCGCGTTTGTGCATGAGTTGGATCGGCATGAGTTAGTGCGTTGGCGTGTGTACATGCGTGGCTGCATGCGTCCTGTACATGCGTGGCTTCTTGCGTGGTTATCAATATAAACTAATAAAATATCTTCAACTTAGCATCCTGATGTATCGTCTCTAGTGGTTAGCGAAGAGTTCATGTTCTTTTATTTGTTTATAGGCGGGCAGGCGGCAAAAAACAGGGGAAAACGCGCAAGGTTCCTTGCAGACGCTCCACCGCGAGGTTCCTTGCTCCTTCTCGGTCGTCGGGAATCTATGTTCTTCCACTCTTTTTTTACGTGAGCTTTGTTCATCCTTTTGCCAACACGCGAGACATCTAGCATCAAGGTGCACGTGTGATGCAAGAAAATGGAGATAATCAGATAAGCAGTGCGTAAGTGAGTCGTGCACTTCGATGGCACCTACTCCTATACGCAATATTTTTTCTCCTCGATGGCGCGTGAATAGTGCATGTACTCAACGACGAAGCACGAGATGGTAGCCATGACATGGTCAGCCCTCTTTTGGAGAGAGTACGTACTAAATAACTTTGATGTGTCCCGTCAACTCCTAGAATGACGAGAAGCTTGCTTACTACGCCTTCTCCCTCGCCAACACGTGCGCGGTGGCTCTCTGCACGAGGAGAAACTTTTGCTTACAAGCGGTGGACGTGCAACAGTTCATTTGGTGTCAAATTGCCAGAAGTACTACTGTAGTACCACCATTATTGTCAGACTCCCGGAAGAGGTAAAGAGCCAAGCGCAAGGCTAGCCATAGTGGGAGTAACATAAGTAGGAGTACCTCCTTTTTTTTATTCTAGAAACAACCACACACGAATATTGGATGGTAGCAGCACAGCAATTGAATAAAAAATTGAAACCTTCCCGCCCGGTGCCAGCTGAGCCCGCCGCTCCACATTGATGGCAAGTCAGGGCGACGCGACCTCTCACTGCTTCCACCGTTGAAGCGGCGCGCCGACCGAGTGCACCGCCCGCTGCACGCCCGACATTTCAGACTACACATACTTTGTGAGACAAAAGGTGGGGCCATTATTAATGATATAGTTTTATACTAAAGGGACTAACTATTGTAAGTAGGCTCCGTATTAGGTTGGTTCTAGATGATGTGTCAACTTCATATATCCGGATGTTGGCTATACTATTAACCATGCTCTAAGTGCGGTGTGAGTCAGAAAATTTATTAAGTCATTAATTAATAATTAACGGACGCCTTAATTTCTCAGCCGTTTCTGATTCTTTTGGATAGTGGGGCTATTATTGACTTGGACGTGGGGTTTGGGCCAAAGGCCTACTATTATACTACTTGGTCTTACTCGCACGACCGACCTGACAGGCTCTACCCTAGCCGTCGTTGTATCATATGGTTTCGCACCATACCAGATCTTAGCGCCACCATGCAATTCTTCTCCATCCCTCCTTCCGGCGTGCACCCCGAGAAGGGACAGCAGTCCTCCGAACCCCGCCTTTTGTGATCTTGTATGGGAGAGGGGCGATCAGGTTTTTTGGGGAGCACACTCTGTGACTGGTGCCAGTGACGACTTCCTCAAAGACAGCCTTCTTCCCCGACCTCGGTAACCTCTTCATCAACGACATGAGTGACAACATCAACCACATCGGTTCTGCTCCCACTGTACAGTATGTGATTTTGTCCTCCTGGTTTAGTCCGCATCATTACTTTGATCTTTGCAATTGTCATCATGATCTATTTACTGTTGATTCGAATTACATCTCATAGTAAATTGCTCATATATTCAACAATCCAATCCAAAAACCTGATTATAGGCAATTTACACCAAGTGGTTTTGTTGTGCTTTTGATGCCGCCTACTTTTAAGAGGGTGCAATATAAAAGGTGGTGCACGAGAGCAGTATATTGGTTTCAGATCATGTACTGCTATGACGCCACTAAGGGTAAGCCTGAGGGTGATCTTAATCCTACACAGCAGGAAGCTTTTTAGAACATGGATACCCTCGTCAAAGCCGCCCTGCTGAGTGTTCTTGACGATTCCATTGTGGATTCATATATGTCGTTTGACAGCGCCAAAGACATGTGGGCTGCGCTCGAGGCCACGTTTGGGGCCTTGGGCGCTGGCAACGAGTTGTACGTCATGGAGCAATTCTGTGACTACAAGATGACCGATGAGTGCCCTGTTGTTTAGCAGACTCATGAGATACAGTCACTCGCTGAGGAACTTGAGTACTTTAAGTGTGTGTTGCCGGACAAATTTGTTGCTGGGACCATCATTGCCAAGCTTCCACCTTCGTGGAACGATTTTGCTACTTCTCTGGAAAACAAGAGACATGAGTTTTACGTTTTGGATCTCATTAGCACTCTTCATTTTTGAAGAGAAGGCGAGAGCAAAAGGCACACGTGCTTGGGTCGCTGAGGGAGCTTCTAGTGCCCACGTGGTACACGAGAAGAACTTCCAGCCCAACCAGCCCCAAAACAACAAGAACAAATCTCAGGGTAAAGGCAAGTTTGATGCAGAGAACAAGCCTTCACATTCTACCAACTTCAAGAAGAATTCTCATAACGGGAAGGGATACAAACCTCAATTTTGGTAGCACCGCACAAAACTTATATGGCTGCATCTACTGCTGTCGGTGACCTCATGGTGCTCCGGTATTCCTACATTCAGTAACTAGGTACAATCACCACCGCAAGATGAAATAAGCTTATTCGTACGTTGACATGCTGATTGCAGTGCGGAACGATCCTGTCATGTGTGGAGTAGCAAACAAGCAGTGCAGCCGAAGGTGGAAATCAACCAAGGACTTATGAAATTATATACAATCTTCCTCAAGCAGGTCAGTATCCCCTTCGTCCAGATGATCATGTTTTGTCATGCCGAGCTATTGATATGTGCTACTGTTTTGTAACACCGTTTAAGTATAGCTATTGTTTTCCTATCTTTTTAGATTCAGGACAATGAAGATGATTTCATGGGAATTGTACAATATGGACTCATGTTGAGTCATCTCTATTGCCTCATGTGTTTGCTACAAATGTGTCAGCATCAATTGCAAGATGAGGCAGCTAGCTAGCTGTGGAGTAGCCAACATGCTCAAAGTGTTCGCAACATTGAGAAGAAACAAGCATGCCCAGGAAATTAAGGAAATTAATGCATGCGCAGGGACGCCCTTTGCTCAGAGAAGCATCTACCGATTTTGTTTATTTCCACACCTTCTCACAGCTTTGTATTGGTTATAGTATGGTGAATCATTGAGATGCATAAACATGCTGAACTTTTGTTCTTCTGAAGCTTAGTTTAATGTAAATGTTGACTAGCCTGTGAACCTTCACAATCTAGTAAGTATATTGTAGGCCTGTTATTTGACACCTCACTTTGCCGCGCTACGCGACCAGTGTGAGTGTCTGCATCCAGTACCGCATCCTCTAGTTTGGTGGATGCCAAGTTGAAAAAGGTTACCGATGAGTAGCCATAAGCTGCAGGCGTCTCTTTTTTTCTTTCGAATGCGCAATAAGCTGGAGAGTGTCTCGGGCTGCCTCTAGCACAAGGCCCTCCAGTACAAAACACGGGCAGCCGACTGGGCCGATACAAAAGCCTATCCATCTTAAAGCCCACTTGTTTTTTTTGCGAGGAGAAGCCCATATTTCTTGAAGAGGGGCGATCCGAGGAAAACCCTCCTTCCTCCTTGCTTCCACTTACGCTTCCATCTCGCCCCGATTCCCCCCGCTCCCCATCTTCCTCACTCTTCCAAAAAAACCCAGCTCACCTTCTTCCACACTCATACAAAAAACGCTTGCTCCTCTTCTTCTACTCCTGCAGAAAACCCCAGCCCTCCTTCTTCCCCACTTGCACTGCCACTAGGCTCGTATCTAGCTACTCTGCTCAAACCCGTGAGCTCGGCGCAACGCCCACAAGGAAAATGGAGTCGGCTGGCCCCAGCACCAAGAAGATGAGGCTCCTGCCAGAGGCGACGCCTGTTGTAGATCCCAGACTCAAAGATCACGGGAGAAGCGGCGAGCCCCCTCCCCACCGGATCTCGAGGAACTGTAGAATCTCCGGTGGACCGTGATCAGCGATCTCCCGGACGTCATCCTTGAGGAGTTCATCTTGCTTCTCCCCACCAAGGATTGCTGCCGCACACAAGTCCTCTCAACTCGGTGGCGCGCTCTATGGCGCAACGCGCCCCTCAATCTCGACTGTCGTCAGATATCTGTCCTTCCTGAATTTGATATCCTCAGAGCCATCATCTCCTCTCACCAACAGGGCCCCGTTCAACGCCTCTGCATCCCGACACGCTACCTGCTGTCCATACCCGGCACGGTGGACGCTTGGCTGACATCCCCTGAATTCGGAAAACTCCAGCAGTTTGAGCTCTACCATTACCATGAAAATTTCATACCACGAACATACCAAGAATTCGTGCCCACAACGCCGTTGTCCATATCGCGGTTTTCCTCCTCTCTCCACACCGCCACCTTCGCCCGGTGCCATCTACCAGACGATCTGGTACAAATGCTTCGACTCCCACTGCTAAAAAGACTTTCGCTTGTGGTGGTTTATCCGTCGGAGGCCTCATCAGACAAGCATCATCCACTCCAGTTGCCCTGCCCTGGAGCGCTTGCTGATTGTTTTGGGAATAGAAATCCCTATCAGTTGTCTCCAAATAAAGTCGCCTCACCTTAAGAGCACCGGAATTTGTTTTGAAGGACAGCAGCTCATCATCGAAGATGCCCCTTCACTTGAAAGGTTGCTCCTTGATAATTGTTATAAACCTTCGCAAATAACTGTCATCTCTGCGCCCAAACTGGAGACCTTGGGTGTAATTTGTGGTCCGTTTAATGATCACAAGAAGTTGGTGTTTGGCTCCTCACTTTTTCAGGTACCGTATATTATCATCTACACATTTGTAATCATAAGCTGCATTTTTCATTTGTGCGCATAAGTTTTATATCATCTTGCAGTACACTTTGGGTACTAATATTATGTTATATGCTCAATGAAGAGTTCGTCCATGGATAGCCTATCAATGCTGCTGGATTCTGTCAAGATCTTATATATCAGAATGTATAGTTATGATCTGAACATAATTATTGGCTTGCTGCGATGCTTTCGGTCTCTGGAGAATTTATATATGGAAGTGATGATTTCATGCACATTGAAAGATTGTATATATTGTACTAGAATTAACCGTTTAGCTGTTACTCTTTTGACATACTCTTTTTTCAGACCTTAACTGTTTTCAAATCTTCATGTCTACTTAGGTACTGCAAGCACATGGACAAAAATGTATAACCAATTGGTGGCGTAATAATCACCAGGATTTTCTCACCTCTCATGACATTCGTTTGAGGACAATAACGATGGAAGGGTATGCATCCAACCAGGCAAACAGAAGCTTTGTCACATTCTTCCTGTTGAATGCGAGGTTACTATTGTCTCTGAGGCTTAAGTTTTACCGCAAGAGATTTCTCACGGGCGGACACGTTGAAGAGCAAAAAAAGAAGTTTCAGGTGGACAAATGGGCTTCTAAACATGCTCGGATTCTATTTACAACAAGTTGTAGTCATCGTGAAATAGTTTTTTATGCACATGATGTTGATTTTATGGATCAGACCGATCCATTTGTTTGTGACTACGAAAAAGAGTGGTTGGGTTAGATGTTACTGCCATGTTCAATCTGGGCTTTTTCTAAAAATTTGATGAACAATTAATCCTTGGGCTTTTTGTACCGTTCGTAAGCTTGAGTTGCATGCCCTCGCACTCCCCTCCACTTGCCACTATACTGCCGCATCTTCCACAGCTGTTGTTCCTTCCCGTCCGAGGCCTCACCGTCATTCTCTGCCTTGGTTCGCTCGCTATGCCCGCCTCCGTCTGGCGTTGTCAACATGGTCAACAACCAAGAGGAATCAGGAGATGACTGTACATGGAGAAGCTGACAGTAGGGACCCACCAGGTTCATTGAATTACGCAAGCAGGTGCCTCATTATTACAAGCCAAAATAATACTTCCTCCTAATTCCTCATTGCTAGAAAATCACTTAAATGTCTTAAAAGGTCAAATGACCCCTAAAAGTTTTGCAAAATTTGACATGACAGTTGTATTAGTACTATAAAATTTCTCGTTCATTTAAAACACCATCCGTCGCCACTTTACTCCAAATTAGTCTTTCACAGCTAATAAAAAATATGTACAACATCACACACAGTTGTTTTCTAGGAACCGTTTGCGATGAAAATATCTGGGTCTATTTAAGTCTCCCTCCTTAAGCTTCGGCGGCAAATGTCGCTCCAAAGGTGCGGCAACCCCGAATCCATGAATCCCAATCCCCATTCCCGCACCCCCTTCTTGCAAAGGTGACGCCATGGAAACGCTTCATGAAGGCCCATACGATGGCCGCGTCCCCCCAAAGCGCCGCCGCCTGCGCCAAGAGCGCGACCGCCTACGCCGGGAGTGCGTTTGTGGCAGCCGAGACGGCTGCAGCAGCTGCTGCAACGGCGGCTGCAAACGCCAAGAGTGCTCGAGATGCCGTCCGTGCCGCCGATGTCACCCTGGCCCGGGTCAAGGCCATCCACGCCAAGATCGAGGATGCACACGCCAAGATATTCCAGGCCACCTCGGACTCCAGCATGCAACCCACGTCTGAAAAGGCAGCGGTGGCCATGGAGCACCTGCTTCCTCATGACGTCGCCGAGCGGGAGCTGGAGATGCAGGAGGTGGCGGTGATCGAGGAGCGTCGGGAGGAGGAGTTGCGCGTGGCCGAGGTCGAGGTAGAGAAGAGTCTGTCTGTCGAGGAATCGGCGGTGGAGTACCAACGCGAGCTCTGGCGCAGCCACTACTACGAGTACTACAACCTTGAGGGCAGCGCCGAGGACGAGGACGCGGTCGACTTCAGCAAGGGGGACGCAGAGTCCACCAATGGCGGCATGTCGCCAGGACAAGTCATCGACGTCTCAGCTCACACCGGCGATGCATAGGCCAGCGCGGTGGTGGATTGATTAAAATTACACAACGAGCGGATAGCACCAGGGACCCAGCAGCTCGCACAATTGTTTTTTTAGTTTCAGAGACGGAGCTCAACTGTGCGCTGTGCGGGGGCTATGGCCCGTCTAGCCCACGCTTACGCTTTTATTTAAGCACATGACGAGCCCAGCTGATATATTTTTTCTTTCTGAAAATGGCTAGCCCAGTTCTTTTTTTAGAACACCAAAACCAAGGCCTAGTTGCTTTTCTCAGCCCTGCTGGGTAGCAAATCTTTCAAGACGAGGAGGGAGGTATGTAAAGTAGTAAGAAATGGGCTTCCCCAGAAAATGGGCTATAAGTTGTAAGAAATGGGCTTCCCCAGAAAATGGGCTATAAGTTGTAAGAAATGGGCTGTAAATTTTTAAACCAAAGCCAACCGGCAATTACATTAAAATATCATTTTTTTCTAGATTTCTCTACTCTCTACTCTTATAAAAACCAAAGCGAACTGGCAATTACATTAAAAGATCGTCTTTTCTCCCACAGGCAAATGCATCTTCATGTTCCGTGCAACGCACAGGCATCTTGCTAGTTAAGATTTTAAATTTCATTCATTTTTTGCGGAGAATTGTTTTTTGAATTTTATTTTGATATAATTTATAAAAATTGTTTTTAACGTGACTCGAAATTTCATGATTAAAAGAGTTCGGACCCACCGAAATATGAAAATTTTCGTTGAATTTTTTTAGCAGTGCCCATAATATATGGTCTGTAATGCTAATAAAAAGAATACGGGCTTCAAATATCCTTAAGAATTAGCAAATGGGCTGTAAATTTTTGAAAATAATGGCTAATGGGATGTATGTTGTTTTCCATAGATTTGGAGGCTGACTTCTGGGCCTACTAGGTTGACGATGACGCTGTCCTAAATTTTTTTTTACGCGTACGGCTTTGTCAACTTAGTCAACACAGAGCAGTGACTGTTGGATGTCCATCCAACGGCCGCCGTACTTCTTTCTCTGATCTTTCTGCTCCAGCCGCCCAAACCAGTGCCGGCAAGACTGCCTGCTCCCTCCTCCCGTGGCTGGCTGTGCTGCCGCCAGGCCATCCCTCTACACACGCGCACATCCTGTTATTTTCCGGCGACGTCAGCCTCACCAGAGCCGACCGGTCAGCGCAGCTTACACCCCTCGGCGTGGGCATCCGCTGCGGTGGCTTCGCCGGCTCCGGGTCATTCCTTCCTGGGCCTCGCCCTCGTCCACCGCGTTTGTGCTCTCAGCGCGGTGAGGTCAACATGGTCAACAAACAACAACCATCGGAAGAGGCTGACAATAGGGGTCCACACGAGGAAATGCCTCCTTATTACGCCGCAAAATAATGATTCCTCCACCGACATTTGGGACCCACGGAAGGGCCTCAGATTTCTTGAAAAAATGTTCCCCCGCTGTCGTAGCAGACTCCACCAGCTATATCTTCGCACAGAAGGAAGTGCCTCCTTATTACGCACAAAAAAATGAATACTCCCCCTGCTAGCTGGGACCCACCATTGTGGGAGGCTGACTTGTGGGCCTACTAAGATGACGGGGACGGAGGGCTTTGTAAACTTAGTCAACATGAACGATTCTAGCTCCAGTGACCGTACGATGTCCATCCAACGGCCGTAGTGCTTCTTCAACCTCTGGTCTTCTCGCTCCAGCCGCCCAAAGCAGCGCCGGTCGTGCCGCCTGCTCCTGCCTCCCGTGGCCGGCTGTGCTGCCGCGGAGGCCTGACCGCTCCCTACTACTCCCACCGCTGGCCAGGCCATCCCTCCACTCACCCACACCCCCTGTTATTCTGCAGCGACGACAACCTCACACCGAAGCCGAACCAGTGAACCCTGGTACTCCTCTCCGCATGGGCATCCACTGCCGCGTCTTCCCCGGCTCCGTGTCGTCCCCTTCCTAGGCCTCGCCGTCGTCCGCCGCGCTGGTGCTCTCGGCGCGGCGTGGTCAACGTGGTCAAGGAACGACTTCCATCGGAAGAGTACTGTACGTGGAGAGGCTGATAGCTGGGTCCACGGCCGCAGCAAGGAAGTGCCTCCTTATACGCGGAAACTAATGATTCCTCCACTTGATAGCGGGGACCCACCAGATAGGCCACCGTATTTCACGAAAAAAACATTTCCCCCCTGACTGCTGGGACCCACCAGCTACATCTTCGCACGCAAGGAAGTGCGTCCATATTACAGGCAAAAAAATGATTTGCCCCCTGACTGCTGGGACCCACCAGCTACATCTTCGCACGCAAGGAAGTGCCTGACAGTCAGGACCCACCCGGTCGAAGCGTACGTAGCGTTGTCATTCTGGTCGCGAACGTGTTCGTACATACTAGTCGATCACTCTGTCTGCGGGCTGTAGCGATGAACCGTGGCCATGCAAGGAAGGGCACGTGCCATAGTAGAGGCGCGCACGTGTCGTAGTAGAGGCGCGCACGTAGCATGTACATGTACGTACAGCGGCCGTGGTGCAAGAAAGAAAATACTGCCACGCACGTACATACTGAGCAGGGTCTCGAACGGCAGATCGCCGACACGCACGTGCCAGGGCTCTGCGTACGTGGCTGGGTCAGAACGGAGAAACTACGTCGTCGTCGTGTTCATGGGGAGGCAACGAAATGCGTCGTGTTCATCGGGAGGCAACAGAACGCGTGTTGTTCATCGGGAGCCAACCAGCTTGGACGGAATAGGCAATGGAAACGAGCCTGGCGTACCGCAGAATGGAGGAAACGGCCTTGTGTTCGACTGGCCACGGTGGAAACGGGATCCTGTTCATCGGGAGGGGCTGGCGTACCGCAAAACAGAGGAAACGGACCTCCTACGGTTGAAACGGGGTCATGTTGATCGGGAGGGGCGTGGCGTACCGCAAAACGGACGAAACAGACTTGTGTTGGAGCGCTACGGTCGAAACGGGGGTCCTGTTCATCGGGAGGGGTGTGGCGTAACGAACGGGACTCCGCGTCGACCTCCTCCAGCCTCCACGGGCTACTGTTCATCCACCATCGACCTCCTCCAGCCTCCACCTGCGACTGTTCATCCACGGGCTCCTGTTCATCCAGCCTCCACCACGCGCTCCTCCATCGTCTACCGTTCAACCAGCCCTCTCCACGGGGGTCCTGTTGAACCACCCCTCCATGGGCTACTGTTCATCCAGCCCTCCACCGGCTAGTGCTCAACCAGCCCTCCACCGGCTCCTGTTCAACCAGCCCTCCACGGGGTCTTGTTCATCGAGCCCTCCATGGGGTCCTGTTCATCCACCGGCTCGATTGACCAGGGTACTGTTCATCCAGCGGCAACGGCCTCTACTACCACGGATTCCTGTTCATCCAACCCCCACCAGGAACTGTTCATCCAAACCCCCCAACAACGCTCACTATTCATCCAGAGGCAGCATCGATCGACTTCAGTTAGCAGCAGTAGCGAAGGAATCGCTCGATTGGCTTCAGTTAATAGCCATCGATCAATCGCTTGGGTTCGATGAACGCGTAGCTCGCAAAGGCAATCGCCGTGTTGATTAGAGCTCAACGCCTCGCTTCGGGTTCGATTAGAGCGCTAACGCCGCACACACGCAGCAGTCGACGCACGAGAGAGAAACGTGCATCGCTCTGTCCCCAACCACCCACCGTAACCGGGAACTCCCTTGATATTTTCTTCGCCCTCGCTTCTACCACGATTTTCTCCGTCATGGACGGCCCAAAGAATGTCATGCAGCTGCGTATCCGGCCCGCCTAGGACAAAAAGCCCATTTTCTGTCATGATTTTTTGCCGTAGAAGTAGGATCCCACCACATCTATGATGATACCGGGTTTTGTCACAATTATCATCATAGAAGTGTCATAAGCATGAAAAAAAATCGTTCGGCCCAAAATGTCACTGATGTGTCTTTTTTTGTAGTGGTATGTACGAAATTCTGATCTTGAGGACTTCGTATCAGATAAATGCCAACAATACTATTACATCACCGATTCCTTTGTGTGGAGATTTGAATTTTCATCTAAGTGCAATACCCATATTGTTTTATTTGATATTTATGATGAATCATATACCATGGACCTTAAAGATTTTAATACTGCTTGCAAAATCCCATAGTGGGGCCTTCTTAGTGAATCTCACAAATCTGAATACAATGAATTCCTTGCTAGCATGACTGTGGGAGAAACTATAAATATCACACAAGCTACCATAAGGAGCATTCACTTTCCTGCCATACATTATTTTGCTCTCTTTATAGGTAGATGCATTAATGGTAAGCATGAGCATTGCCACCTTTGCGTTCCCGATCTTAGTGTCCTCAAGTGTGCGGTGTTAGGTGATAAGTGGTATAACTTGGGGGCCATTGTTGCGAGGAGGTTACATCTTAATGCTAAGGATTGAGATTTATTTGGTGGGATTTATGCGACTCGTCTAGCTAATTATCTTGGAGTACCCATAAGGGAGAATGACATAGAGTTGCCACCTACTTTTCTTGATTATAATGCTTTGGTGCGCTATCAGTTTCTTGAGAGGAACGAACAGTCCCTCCAGTACCGACTAATCTTCGACAGATGGAGCGCCGTCCATGTTACTCTTCCTGCTCCTGCCTTCTTTAACTTTCAGGTTAGAGGGAGATATTTTATAACCAGAGAGGAGGCAAACGAGTATGAGAGGGAGACGGAGGCTGCTCGCCTCCATGCTGCAGCCCTTCAGGCAGTAGCTGTTGCATCTCAGTACAACCCCGACTACAACTTTGGATATCCGCTAGGCCAGGCGTGGGCGTAGACCAACTTAGGCCAAAAGCCTAAGCTTGGGGGAGTACGTATTTCTCATCGACATTACGTTCATGTTCAGACACTCATTCCAGTTGTCGGTGTTCATACTTTTTTATTATATTATCCATGTCAGTTTATTTCTTTTTCCCGCTTTCTTCTTGCGTGTTTGTTAAATCTTAAGAAAAACCAAAAAAATAGTTGTAGCTTCCTTTTAGTTTACTTTCCTTGTTTTCTTAGTAGTAGTATTAAAAGAAAACCCAAAAATATTTCTCGTTCTTCTTTTGCTTCTTGGGAGTTTTCCCGTGTAAATAGTTTTTCTCGTTCTTGTTTTACTTTCTTTAGAAAAACAAAAACTCCAAAAATATTTCAGTGTGTTTCTTTGAAATTATTTTCTTTTCTTTGGGGGTCGAGAGGAGAAGACCACGATGAAAATGTTGAGTGGCTCTCATATGCATTATTGTTGATCTAACAAAGAGCCCATATTACCTTGTCTTCTCCTTTGAATAAATGTTTGCAGATTCCAACTTAGTCCAATGCACGTGCACTATTATTATTATCCACACCGTTTGGCCATGTAAGTGAAAGGCAATAATGATGATATATGATGAAGTGATTGAGATGAGGAGAAGCTGGTATGAACTCGACCTATCTTGTTTTTGTAAATATGATTACTTCATCGTTCTTGATTCAGCCTATTATGAACGAAATATGTTTGCAATGACAATTAGAGATTATAATTACTCATGCCATGCTTAAATTAGCTAGGAGTTTATAATGGTTTACCTTGCGTGTCAACATGCTTTTAAAATGGTTGTGATGTAGTATGATAGGATGGTATCCTCCTTTGAATGATTCGAGTGGCTTGACTTGGCACATGTTCACACATGTAGTTGAAATAAAATCAACATAGCCTCCACGATATTTATGTTCATGGTGATTTATATCCTATTCATGCTTGCACTCAATGTTGGTTAGTCTTAATGCATGTTTATGACTGTTGTCGCTCTCTAGTTGGTCGCTTCCCAGTCTTTTTCTAGCCTTCACTTGTACTAAGCGGGAATACTGCTTGTGCATCCACTTCCATAAACCCAAAGTTGTTCCATACGAGTCAACCATACCTTCCTATATGCGGTATTTACCTGCCGTTCCAAGTAAATTTGCATGTGCCAAACTCTAAACCTTCAAATGATAATCTGTTTTGTATGCTTGAATCACTCATGTAGCAACTAGGGCTGTCAATATCTTCCATGCTAGGTGGGTTATTCTCACGATGAGTGGACTCCGCTCATCATTCACGAGAAAATGGCTGGTAACCGGGATGCCCAGTCCCATGCTCAAATAAAATTAAAATATAATTGCAAACAAAACTCCCCCGGGATTGTTGTTAGTTGGACGGTACCCATTGTTTTGGACCAGCCATGGAGTGTGCTTGTTGGTGGTGGGGGAGTATAAACTTTACCATTCTGTTTGGGAACTGCCTATAATGTATGTAGCATGGAAGATACTGAGATTTCTTGGTTGTTATGTTGACAATGAAAGCATACCGCTCAAAATATTATTTATCTCTGTTTCAAAAACTCGAGCTCTGTCACCTCTGCAAATCCCTGCTTCCCTCTGCGAAGGGCCTATCTATTTACTTTTATTGCTGAGTCATCATCCTCTTATAAAAAGCACCAGTTAGAGAGCACCACTATCATTTGTATGCATTGTTATTAATTTATATTGAGTATGACTGTGATTGGATCTATTTTGCCATGAATTAAAATGTCTAGTCAGTCCTTGATCTTTAGGGGTGCTCTGCATTTATGTTTTGCTGTCTTAGAAAGGGCTAGCGAGATACCACCTTGTTATATTATATCATGATTGTTTTGAAAAAGTGTTGTTATCCGAGATTTATTATTATTGCTCGCTAGTTGATTATGCCATTGATATGAGTAAATGTGAGACCCAAATGTTATTGTGAATATGGTTAGTTCATAATCTTTGCTGAATACTTGAATGCTGGCTTTACATATTTGCAACAACAAGATCAAATAGAGTTTGTAAAAGTTTGTCTTTATCACTTTCAGTTTGTCAACTGAATTGCTTGAGGACAAGCAATGGGTTAAGATTGGGGAGTTGATACGTCTCCGTCGTATCTACTTTTCCAAACTCTTTTTCCCTTGTTTTGGACTCTAATTTGCATGATTTGAATGGAACTAACCCGGAATGACGCTGTTTTCAGCAGAATTGCCATGGTGTTATTTTTGTGCAGAAATAGAAGTTCTCGAAATGACCTGAAACTTCACAGAGATCAGTTTTGGAATAAATAAAAGATATTTGCGAAAGAATCAACTGAAGGGGGCCCACACCCTGTCCACAAGGGTGGAGGGAGCGCGCCCCCTGGGGCGTGCCCTCTGTCCTTGTGGGCCCCCTGGACCTCCACCGACCTCAACTCCAACTCCATATATTCACGTCCGGGGAGAAAAAAATCAGAGAGAATGATTCATTGCGTTTTACGATACGGAGCCGCCGCCACCTCCTGTTCTTGCTCGGGAGGGCAGACCTGGAGTCCGTTTTGTGCTCCAGAGAGAGGAAATCGTCACCATCGTCATCATCAACCATCCTCCATCACCAATTTCATGATGCTCACTGCTGTGCGTGAGTAATCCCATCATAGGCTTGCTGGATGGTGATGGATTGGATGAGATTTACCATGTAATCGAGTTAGTTTTGTTAGGGTTTGATCCCTAGTATCCACTATGTTCTAAGATTGATGTTGCTATGACTTTGCTATGCCTAATGCTTGTCACTAGGGTCCGAGTGCCATGATTTCAGATCTGAACCTATTATGTTTTCATGAATATATTTGTGTTCTTGATCCTATCTTACAAGTTATAGTCACCTACTACGTGTTATGATCCGGCAACCCCGGAGTGACAAGAGTCGGGACACTTCCCGGTGATGACTTTAGTTTGAGGAGTTCATGTATGCACTAAGTGCTAATGCTTTGGCCTGGTACTCTATTAAAAGGAGGCCTTAATATCCCTTAGTTTCCAATAGGACCCCGCTGCCACGGGAGGGTAGGACAAAAGATGTCATGCAAGTTCTTTTCCATAAGCACGTATGACTATATTCGGAATACATGCCTACATTATATTGATAAATTGGAGCTAGTTTTGTTTCACCCTATGTTATAACTATTGCATGATGAATGTCATCCGACATAATTATTCATCATTGATCCATTTCCTACGAGCTCGTTCCATATTGATCTTTGCTTAGTTACTTTTCCGTTGCCACTGTTACGATTGCTACAGAAGTGCTACTGTTACCGTTACTTCCATACTACTTTGCTAGTAAATATGTTGCTGCAGATATTAAGTCTTTCAGGTGTGGTGGAATTGACAACTCGGCTGCTAATACTTGAGAATATTCTTTGGCTCCCCTTGTGTCGAATCAATAAATTTGGTTGAATACTCTACCCTCGAAAACTGTTGTGATCCCCTATACTTGTGAGTTATCAAGCAACCCTCACCTGGCTATGCGCAAACCATCTCTGTTCATGACAACAAATAAGCATTAGTAATACTATGGAATGGCTAGAAATAATTGAATTGTTACTTAATATGAATGCACCTCTCTCCGTGCCCAAACAGATCCCATAGTAGGCAAGTCGCCGATAGAAGGCACGTAAGTCCCAGCCATGTCCTCCAAACAAAAAGTTTTATCGACGTAGACATAGGGTCGTCCAATAGGGAATCTCTCGTAAGACCAGAGCTGCAACAATAGTGGACATCTGACCTGATTTTCTAGACTTCAACAAGCAAGTTTTGCACAGCACTACTGCAGGATGCTGCTAACGCGACACTACGATCAGAGACCCTTCGAGAAACTGTGTGTGATGCCATAATCACAAACAGTGGTGTATGAAAACCGTCAGAAATGTGTAAAACGTTTGCGATGGAGGACACATCAAACACGGTTCAGATTTTAGTTGCGTGTGCGATGTAGGGCATATGGTTCAGTTCAATTAATTGTTTGCAGTGAGGAGGAACAAAAGAAACAGGCAGCCAGATGAAGGCGTGTGTGATACACAACATACAGTTCACTCGGATGAACTGTTTGTGATTAGGCAACACAAAATAAACGGGCAACCATATGAAGGTGTGTGCGATATACAGCATACGGTTCACTCGGATGAACTGTTTGTGATTAGGAAACACAAAAGAAACGGTCGGCCAGATCAAGGTGTGTGTGATTGAGGGCATACGGCGGAAGGATTAACTGCTTGCGATTAGGCAGCGTAACGTAAGCGGGTAAGCCAGATCAAAGTGTCTACGATTGATGGCATACACTTCACATGGATGAACTGTTTGCGATTAGACACAACAAACTGAAACAGTTAGATAGATCAACGTGTGTGCGCTAGACGGGCGCACCCATTCTAATTAAAAGAAGCATGCGCGATGGTAATAACGAGCACGCACGGTTGTTGGAAGAAGAGGTGTGCTGACATTGCCTATTGCGGTGCACCCTATGGTGCAAACGCCACGTACGCGGCCAAGAAGGCGTACGTGCCCACGTTACGCCTTCCGGGAATAGTGCCGCACTTATAACCGTCAGTAAATTTTGAGCATGTGTCCCGTCACATTCCAAATTGCAAACCTGTTCACATCGATCAAAACCTAAACGGTTTCCCACTTAGGAGCGTATTACTACGCGGTTATGAATACTACTAATCCAAGATGACTGCACATTCCTCCTCAACTCCTCATCCACAAAAAGTCAAAAACAAACAAGTCATTCATCATCGTTCCCTTGCGTCCGCCATGGCCAGCGTGAGTTCTGGGTCAAGAGATTGCCACCAGGGAGAGGCGAGCCTCGAAGCGGGAGCACGAGAGATGTCCCGGCTCGCCGCGATAGCAGCCAACATGTCTCGTTGCACAGCCGCAGCAGCAGAGAGGTCCCACCGTGCTGCTGAAGTAGCACGAAGGACCCGCCGCACCGTCGATGCAGCAGACTGGTCCGACCGTGCCGCGGAAGTAGAAGAGATGTCCCGCCGCGCCGTGAATGCAGAAGAGATGTCCTTCCTTGTCGCGGCGGCCTGGGAAAATGCCTCGCGGGCAGGCGAGGACTCTTACAGGCGCATGCGTGCCCTCGTCCTTAGGCAGATGGATCAGATCTCCAGGTGGGCGAGGTTGCAGGATGACCTGCAAGCCTCATTTGAACAGTCTACCGACGTCATCTGGCAACTAACTGAGAGCAATGTGAAGCTCCGGGCTGAGCGTGACCAGCTGAGGGCGAAGATCGTCGGATGTGCGGAGCAGCAAGAGCAGACCACTGCCTTGTTGAAGAGGACCAGCGTCATCGTCGAGAAACTTATGGACGAGAATGCCATGCTGCGCAACGAGCACAGAAGGCTGGTGGAGGAATCCGTGTGTAACACCCGGATAATTAAGCTACAGTAATCACCTCGGTTACTGTGACTAAACTCACGTTGGTTCGATCCCGGTTCAAATTCAAATTTAAAACAAAAGCAAACGATAAAAGTTTTCAAAAACTAAAACTAAAATGTTCGGGGGTTGTCTAAAATAGCAAACCTAATTATGGTGGGGTGCACTAATTTTTGTAAAATGTTTTGGCATTTTAATTAAACTAAAACAGAAAGCGTAAAAGGAAAATAATAAAAGAAAAGAAAAGGAAGAAGAAATGAGAAGGAGGAACCCCGGCCCATCAGGCCAGCCCTCCCCCTCGCCCGCCCGGCCCCCCCCAAACCCCTGGCCCAGCCCTCCACAGGCCGCCCAACCGCCGCCTCGCTAACCCCCACCCCATGGCCAAACCCTAGCGCCCCACCGCTCGCCCCCCCGATCCACTTTCCTCTCCTCGCTTCGATCCCGATCGGGCGAGATCTCGGCCGACCGAACGCCATCATCGCTGGCGCCTCGCACTTCGCCACCGAACCCCGGCCCTTCCGACGCCTCGCCGACCCGGACTCCACCCAAGACGGCGCTCGCCACTCCTCCCGAAGGCCTTTGCCGCCGACCCGGCCACCGCTTGTCGCCTCGCCGGCGCCGCTTGCGCCCGGCCACCCTCGCCGTGGCTGCGGCCTCCGGCCGCCCGGCCACCCTCGGCCTCCCTCGTTTGCGCCAAACGGGCGCTCAACTGCGCCCCGCCCGATCGGCCTCGGGCACGGGCATCGCCCCGCACGCCCGCATGCCCGAATGGCCCCCCTCTGGGCCCATGACATGGGGGCCCCACCCCCCCACAGAACGGTTTTTTATTAAAACAGGGAATAAAAATTAAATGAAACTAATTAAGTAATTAATTAATTAATTAATTAATTAATTAAGTAATTAATCTAATTAATTCTGATTAATTAACCCTAATCACTACTTAACCTAATTAACTAAGGTTAATTAACTTTGATTAGGTTAATTAGATGATGAGAAGAATGACATGCAGGACCCACTGTCAGGTTGACTCAGTCAACCCTGTTGATCGCTGATGTCAAGATGACATCATCTTGATGTCATAAATGCATTTTCAAAATTAATTAAATAATTAATTAAATTCCGAAATTAATAAAATCTTTTAAAATCATATCTTTTAATCCGTAATCCGGATTAAAATATTTTCAACATGAAAGTTGCTCGTAACGACGAGGCGAATCCGGATCACGCATCCGCTCGTCCACCACACACCCCTAACCTATCGAACCTGCAAACTTTCCTCTCGGTTCATCTCATCGACAGACGTTCGGACCGGAAAACTTCCGGATGTTTTCCCCTAACCAAGTACCCTCATACCACATTAGGGCACGCCTAGCATCGCTTCTTGGCATTTCATGCATCGATATGCATCTGTTTACTTTGTATTCATTGTTTCTTCCCCTCTTCTCTCCGGTAGACTACGAGACCGAGCCGCTGCTGCTGGCGGTTCGACTACGGTGTTGACGACCCTCTCTCTTGCAGAGCAACCAGGCAAGCCCCCTTGATCACCGGATATCGCCTACTCTTCTCTATACTGCTTGCATTAGAGTAGTATAGCATGTTCTGTTTTCGGATACTCCTATACCTTTGCATAGCTTTGTCCTTGTAACCATTGTTACCTTTACGCAATCCTATATGCTTAGTATAGGATGCTAGTACTTTCATCTGTGGCCCTAATTTCTTGTCCGTCTGCGTGCTATACTATCGGGCCGTGATCACTCGGGAGTTGATCACGGTATATACTATATACTTATACATGATACATGTGGAGACTAAAGTCGGTCGGCCGATGGAGCACCATGAGTGGATCTTTGTGGCGGAGCGGCAGGCAGGTTGAGACCGCCTAGGAGAGAGGTGGGCTGGCCTGTTCGGCGCGCTCGGTTACTTAACACGCTTAACGAGGTCTTGGTATTTGATCTGGGTTGGCTACGAGCTTATACGCACTAACCATCTACGGGAGTAGTTATGGGTATCCGGCGTCGTGGTATCACCGGTACTTCAGACGTCACGACGAGCGGCTAGGCCGGATTGGACTGGACGCGCTGATGGGCTAGGTCGCTTCGGCAGCAGACATAGCGTGCAGGTGTGCTCGAGGCGATGGGCCTGACCCTGCGCGCTTAGGTTTAGACCGGCGTGTTGGCCTCTCTGTTGTGCCTAGGTGGGGCTGCGACGTGTTGATCTTCCGGCGGGCATGACCCGGAAAGTGTGTCCGCCAAATGGGATCAAGCGTCTTTGGGTAAGATGGTGCACCCTGCAGGAAGTTAATCTATTTGGATAGCCGTGATCTTGATAACAGGACGACTTGGAGTTGTACCTTGAGCTTATGACAACTAGAACCGGATACTTGATAAAACACACCCTTCCAAGTGCCGATACAACGGTGGTCGCTCTCACTCGGGGTTATGAGCGAGGGATCGCGGGTAGGATTATTGCTATATGATGTTACTTGTAGGACTTCCGATTGTCCCTCCTACCTGTTGTAAGGCGGTGTCCGAAGCGTAGTCTTCGTTAAGACTAGCTATCCCCTCTTATTACGGCATTCTGATTCGGTCCGATATGGCCTTTACACATATATCCATGCATATGTAGTGTAGCTCCTTGCTTAGTACTTTGGATGAGTACTCACGGTTGCCTTGTTCCCCTTTTCCCCTACCTCTACTCGATTGCTGCAACTGCACGAAGGAGCCCAGGACTCGAGCGCGCCGCCTATGACGACTACTACTCCGGAGGTGCCTACTACTACGTGCAGCCCGGCGGCGACACTGGGAGTGACCTAGGAGGATCCTGGCGGAGGCCTGCTCCTCTTCGATCAGATCCCAGTTTGTGCTAGCCCTCTTATGGCACCTTGTTTAACTTATGTGCGTACTCAGATATTGTTGCTTCCGCTGACTCGTCTATGATCGAGCACTTGTATTCGAGCCCTCGAGGCCCCTGGCTTGTATTATGATGCTTGTATGACTTATTTTATTTGTAGAGTTGTGTTGTGATATCTTCCCGTGAGTCCTTGATCTTGATCGTACACATTTGCGTGCATGATTAGTGTACGATTGAATCGGGGGCGTCACAAGTTGGTATCAGAGCCGACTGCCTGTAGGAATCCCCCTTCCCAACTCCTTGGCCGAAGTCGAGTCTAGACATTGCAAAACTTTTACTAACTTGGCTGTGTGCCTTACGGGCCCACGTCGCCATCGGGTGGTACTAGGATCTTTTACTCCTCGACCTTTACTCGGGACTCGAACTCTCTTCTACTCGGGTTAAACGATTTTACTAACTATCACTAGGATCCCGTGACCGCATTCACCCCAAAGTTGGATATAGCCTAAGTTGTTTTGGAATTGTATTTGAGCAATTTCACACCGTCATTTGACTCCTTTGAAACGTCTTTGTTTTCAGATGGAACCCACGAGGCAGGTCGTGCGCCACACGACGGCCATTGGTGCCTCGGGATCACTGCGGTGCTAGCCGAGATGATGACCTATCCGGGTTATCGCTGGCACCCCGAGTACACCGCCTATGAGGAGTACCGGGACTATAACCAGCAGCGATGCCGCGCCATCGTCCACCTCTACTCTCGGAGTACGAGTCCACTCTTCGTGCTGCACACCGCACATGGTGTTGGAGTGACTATCGATATGGCAGTCCACGATGCTTCTTATGCTGCTCGACACGTCTCGTGCGAGTATCGAGTTGGACACCTCCCCTTGAGCACATTGCTATCGCGTCTGATGTTGGTGAGGAGGGTTACTACACTCCTGCCTACACCACTGTCACCAGAGAGCCTTTCCACCATCAGAACTTTGTTCTGCATGCTGATGGGCTGGATCGAGCTAACGGAGCTCTTCGCCACGAGTTGTACATCACCCGTCGGCACCTCTACCGTGCTCGACGCTGATGCACCCTTTGTCCGATCCGAGAGCTGCTGCGTTCGCGATCTACCCAGCCAGACCGTGATGCCCTGGGTGTCGGTTGGCGGACGTGGGAGGCTACTCTCCGACTTGGCCCTTTACGCCGCTCGGACGCCGGATTCAGCACGAGTATCCGCGGCCCCCAGGTCACTGACGTGGAGGACTATCCGCTGCCGCACTATCAGCTTTCAGGCTACAACTACCTCCGCAGTACCGCGTGGGACTGATGTAGACTTGCTTGTTAGTGTTTGATGTATTCACCGCGAGCTTGTGTGCCGCCTATGATGTAGTAGTCTATGTACTGGACTCTATGTATCGAACTCTATGCATGATTCCTTTTGTAAGATATGCCAACTACTATGTAGTTCCCATCATGCTGCTTTCATTATGCATGTTTCATCATGAATGATTCCTGTCTCCTGCTTGGTTTCTCAATTGCTGAACTACCCCTGTTATATATTAGCAGGATGGTTAGGCCAGCAGGTCGTGGTCGTGGTGCCAACTTCCCACCACCGCCTGAGTACATGGCTGGTATGATCCAACAGCTCGAGATGAATCGCCAGTTCATGGAGAACATGATGGCTCAGTTCCCTCGCCCCAATATGAACCAGCACCCAAACGGAACAACTCTACAGGATTTCATACGCCTGAACCCCAGCGTGTACCGCAGCTCAACCCAGCCACTGGATGCTGATGACTGGCTCCGTGACATCACCTATGAGATGGAGTCTGCTGATGTAGCCTCGCCAGCTATGTCACCTTTGCTTCCTTCTTCTGAAGGGACCCGCAGCTCAATGGTGGGACAGCCACCGGCGTATTCTGCCAGCTTGGAACACTCATCACTGGCGGACTTCCAGCTGCCTTCCGTGCCCGCTTCATCCCTCAAGGGTCATGGACCGAAGAAGCGTGAGTTCGCAACCTCACCCAAGGCAACAAGATGAAGCCTATCAACAGAGTTCTGGACTTGTCTCGCTATCTTTGAAGAGGATATTGCAACCGATGCACGAGCGGGAGAAGTTCCGTGGCGGTCTTCAAGTCGACATCAAGCTCGCACTCTAGTGCACGACTTTGCTGATTTCGCCACCTTGGTGAACAAAGCTATCAATGTCGAAACTGGTCTGCAGGAATACCGAGCTCTAACAGCGAACCGCGACACGGGCTCATCTTGGGCCCGTCCTCGCAGGCGCAAGATATGGATTCCCAATAGTATGTACCAGCCGAATGCACTCGCTTCAAGGCGAACTATGCTACACCTCGTGCGCCTACAACTAAGCAGCCAAGCTTCCAGCTCCACCACCCCAAGCTCTGTTCCCACCCCAATAATGGTTTGTGCTTTAGGTGCGGACAACGAGGCACCGTGCTAGAGAATGCAACAGAACCGTAATCAGCGGCCCTTCCAAAGACTGGCCGTGGAAACACCTGAACCGCAACAACACCGGCAAGTCTTATGGGCAAGCTCAGGCCAACCACGTTGATCCGAACGAAGCTCAAGACCAGCCTGCCATTGTGATGGGTACACTCGTAAATTCAGTACACGCATCTGTTTTATTCGATTCAGAGCATCGCATTCATTCATGTCTCAAGACTTTGCATACAAGCACGACGTTAAGTGTGAGGAGATGAACTCTTCGGTAGTGGTAAAACCCCATTGGGACAATGTCAAACCTCCATGGTTGGCGTCGGCGTCCCGTGGAAATCGAAGGTTGGAATTCTATGCCTCCCCATTATCCTCGAAGGCGCCTAACATCGACCTCATATTGGGGATGGATTGGTTGAAAGCGCATCTGGCGTCAATCGTTTGCGCCACTAAGACCGTCCATCTGCTACACCCTTCGATGAAATAGTAAGCTACAATGCTAAATGCGGTTCAAGATGCCGAGGCAAGGCTCTATGCATTGAATGCATTGAACGCCGCACCCCTCGAGGGAATTGAAAACATTCCTGTCGTTTGCGATTTCCAAGACGTCTTTCCTGAAGAACTTCCAGGGATTCCCCCTGCTAGAGCTGTCGAATTCGTCATCGACTTGAAACCAGCACCACTCCTATAGCCAAACGACCCTACAAGATGCCGCCGCATGAACTCCTTGAGCTAAAGGAGGAAATCGACAAATCTCTTCAAAGTGGCTTCATTCGCCCAAGTTGCTCTCCTTGGGGAGCACCTTCTCTCTTTGTCAAGAAGAAGGATGGGACAAACCGATTGGTCCAAGACTACCGTCCTATAAATCAAGCTACCATTCGAATAAGTATCCTCTTCCTCGGATCAATGATCTTTATGATCAATTGGCTGGTTCGTCGCTGTTCTTGAAACTCGACTTGAGGTTGGGTTACCACCAGATCCGTGTTCGTGAGGAGGATATCCCCAAGACCGCATTCGTGACTCGTTATGGTTCATACGAGTACACCGTCATGTCTTTCGGCTTAACCAATGCTCCAGCCACCTTCTCCCGCCTGATGAACTATATATTCATGGATTACCTCGACAAGTTCGTCGTGGTTTATCTGGATGACATCCCTGATCTATTCAAGAATGAAGAAGAACATCTTGAACATCTTCGTCTTGTCTTTGGAAAAGCTACGAGAGCATCAACTCTATGCCAAGTTCTCCAAGTGTGAATTTTGGCTTCCAAGTAACCTATCTTGGGCATGTCATCTCTAAGGATGGTATTGCCGTCAACCCTGAAAGAGTTCAGCTATTCTCGATTGGACTCCTCCAAGAACGTTAAGCAAGTCGAAGTTTTTCGGTCTCGCCACTATTGCCGTCGATTCGCCGAGAACTTCTCCAAGATTGCCAGCCTCGACTAACCTGTTGCATAAGGCGTCAAATTCCAATGGATGATAAATGTCGGGAAAGTTTCGAGCACTCAAAGACAAGTTGACGTCGCCCGATGCTAGCTCCTCCTGATACTAAGAAGGACTTCGTCATTTACTGCGACGCTTCTCGTCAAGGTTTAGGCGGTGTCCTAATGCAAGAGCGCAAAGTAGTTGCTTATGCCTCTCGACAATTGCGCCCTCACGAGGAGAACTACCCAGTTCATGACCTCGAACTTGCTGCCGTCATTCATGCACTAAAGCAGTGGCGACATTACCTTCTCGGTAATCGTTGCGAGATCTTCACCGACCACCAAAGTCTGAAGTATCTGTTTACTCAGCCAGACCTGAACCTCCGTCAGCAGAGATGGATGGAGACTGTTGCAGACTTTGATTTGGGTATTTCCTATACGCCAGGCAAGGCTAATGTAATGGCTGATGCCTTGAGCCATAAGTCTTCTGCAACCACCTTGAGTTCACAAAGTTCAGCCCTCACTTGTTGAAAAATTCAGAAAGCTGAACCTCCATATTGTTCCCCGGTGCACTCGCTCCCCTCCTCCGGAGTTCCGCAAGATGAATCTCCGTGTTGTTCCCTGTGGTTCCTCTATACCTGGCTGTTGAACCCGATCTCGTGGGCACCATAAAGACAATGCAGGATTTGACTCTGAAGTCTATAAGCTTAAACAAGACATCAAGAAAGGAATTCCCTCATCCTTCACTATTGCTGATGATGGCGCCTTGTACTTCAAAGGCCGCCTAGTGGTGCCGTGTAAGAAGGAAAACCTGAATATGACTCGAAGGTTATGCAAGAAGCTCATGATCGCCTCTATGTATCCACCACGGCAGTACAAAGATGTATCAAGACATTCGCCGAGATTCCGTGGTCTAATATGAAGCAGGACATTGCTCGCTATGTTTACGAGTGTGACGCTTGCCGTCAGATCAAAGCGTAACATCAAAGGCCTCTTTGGAACTCGCAACCTATCTCTATTCCCGAATGGAAATGGGACCATGTTGAAATGAACTTCGTCCTTTGGATTTCCCAAATCGCAGAAAGGTAATGATGCTATTCTTGTCGTCATTGACCGCTTTCTAAAGTTGCACATTTTCGGCGGTCAAAGAAACGATCATCGCTAGTCAGCTTGCAACGCCTATATGTCCGAATTGTTTCACTTCACGGCATTCCACTGGTTATCGTTCGACCGTGGCAGCTTATTCACTTCAAGATTCGGGCAAGTTTTCAAGAAGCTATGGGGACTCATTTATCTTTCAAGATCGCGTTTCATGCACGATCTCAAGGGCAAGTTGAACGTGTCAACCAAATTCTCAAGACATGCTTGAGCTTGTGTCGCTTCCTTCGCAAGAAATGGGAGGAATCTCTCCGTATGCTGAGTTCTCTTATAATAATAGCTATCAAGCTAGTCTCAAGATGGCCCTTTGAAGTGTTATATGGACGAAAGTGCGAACCCCTCGAACTGGTCGAAAGCGGGAACGCCCACTCTTGGTCCGGATATTATCCAACATGCCAAAGAACAAGTCCGCATTATTCGCGAGAATCTCAAGACCGCTCGATCGCGTCAAAAGAGTAATTATGACCGTCATCACAAAGACATGGTATATCAACTTTGGCGAAAAGGCCTATCTTCGCGTTACACCAATGAAGGGTGCTCACCGCTTGGGATCAAGGGCAAGCTAGCTCCTCGCTATATTGGCCCATTCACTATTACGAAAGGCGTGGAAAAGTGGCTTATCAAGCTGGAGCTTCCGTCGAACCTTTCTCGAGTTCACGATGTGTTCCACGTGTCCCAACTCCGACGCTGCTTCAAGGACCCAATCCGAGCAGTGGACCATGAAGTGCTCGAATTGCAACAGGACCTCTCCTATAAAGAGCATCCGGTCCGCATTCTCGAACACGCTGAACGCCGCACACGTCAGAAGGCGATCAAGTTCCTCAAAGTCCAGTGGTCGAATCACTCTGAAGACGAAGCCACCTGGGAACGCGAGGATCGTCTTCGAGATGAATACCCCGCGCTTTTTCCTTCTACCTCCTAAATCTCGGGACGAGATTTCTTGTAGTGGAGGAGATTTGTAACACCCGGATAATTAAGCTACAGTAATCACCTCGGTTACTGTGACTAAACTCACGTTGGTTCGATCCCGGTTCAAATTCAAATTTAAAACAAAAGCAAACGATAAAAGTTTTCAAAAACTAAAACTAAAATGTTCGGGGGTTGTCTAAAATAGCAAACCTAATTATGGTGGGGTGCACTAATTTTTGTAAAATGTTTTGGCATTTTAATTAAACTAAAACAGAAAGCAGAAAAGGAAAAATAATAAAAGAAAAGAAAAGGAAGAAGAAATGAGAAGGAGGAACCCCTGGCCCATCAGGCCAGCCCTTCCCCCCGGCCCGCCCCCCCCCACCCCAAACCCCTGGCCCAGCCTCCCACAGGCCGGCCCAACCGCCGCCTCGCTAACCCCCCCCCCCATGGGCCAAACCCTAGCGCCCCCCACTCGCCCCTCCCGATCCAGTTTCCTCTCCTCGCCCGATCCCGATCGGGCGAGATCTCGGCCGACCAACGCCATCGTCGCTGGCGCCAGCACTTCGCCACCGAACCCCGGCCCTTAGCGCCTCCCGGCCGACCAGACTCCACCCCCAAGACGGCTCGCCCTCCTCCCGGCGCCCGGCCATTGCCGACCCAGCCACCATGTCGCCTCGCCCGGCGCCGCTGCGCCCGCCACCTCGCCGTGGCTCGGCCTCCGGCCGCCCGGCCACCTCGGCCTCCTCGTTTGCGCCCAAGCAGGCGCTCAATCTGCGCCCGCCCGATCGGCCTCGGGCACAGGCATCGCTTCAAGACGCCAAGATGCCCGAATGGCCCCCCTCTGGGCCCATGACATTGGGGCCCCACCCCCCCACAGAACGGTTTTTTATTAAAACAGGGAATAAAAATTAAATGAAACTAATTAAGTAATTAATTAAGTAATTAATTAATCTAATTAATTCTGATTAATTAACCCTAATCACTACTTAACCTAATTAACTAAGGTTAATTAACTTTGATTAGGTTAATTAGATGACAGAGAATGACATGCGGGACCCACCTGTCAGGGTTGACTCAGTCAACCCTGTTGACTGCTGATGTCAGCATGACATCATCTTGATGTCATAAATGCATTTTCAAAATTAATTAAATAATTAATTAAATTCCGAAATTAATAAAATCTTTTAAAATCATATCTTTTAACCGTAATCCGGATTAAAATATTTTCAACATGAAAGTTGCTCAGAACGACGAGACGAATCCGGATACGCAGTCCGCTCGTCCACCACACACCCCTAACCTATCGAACCTGCAAACTTTCCTCTCCGGTTCATCATCGTCTCGACAGACGTCGGGACCGGAAAACTTCCGGATGTTTTCCCCTAACCGGTACCCCTCATACCACGTTAGGGCACGCCTATCATCGCTTCTTGGCATGTCATGCATCGATATGCATCTGTTTACTTTGTATTCATTGTTTCTTCCCCTCTTCTCTCCGGTAGACTACGAGACCGACTTTGCGGTGGCGGTTCGACTACGGTGTTGGCGACCCTCTCTCTTGCGAGCAACCAGGCAAGCCCCCCGATCACCAGATATCGCTTACTCTTCTCTATCTGCTTGCATTAGAGTAGTATAGCATGTTACTGTTTTCGGATACTCCTATACTGCTGCATAGCCTGTCCTTGTAACTTCGGTTGTTACCTTACCTGCAATCCTATATGCTTAGTATAGGATGCTAGTACTTTCATCTGTGGCCCTACTTTCTTGTCCGTCTGTCGTGCTATACTATCGGGCCGTGATCACTCGGGAGTTGATCACGGGTATATACTATATACTTATACATGATACATGTGGAGACTAAAGTCGGGTCGGCTGATGGAGCACCCGCGAGTGGATCTTTGTGGCGAGCGGCAGGCAGGTTGAGACCGCCTAGGAGAGAGGTGGGCCTGGCCTGTTCGGCGCTCATGTTACTTAACACGCTTAACGAGGTCTTGGTATTTGATCCGGGTTGGCTACGAGCTTATACGCACTAACCATCTACGGGGAGTAGTTATGGGTATCCGGCGTCGTGGTATCACCGGTACTTCAGACGTCGTGACGGCGCGCGCGCCGGATTGGACCTGGAACGCTGATGGGCTAGGTCGCTTCCGTCACAGACGCAACGCAGTGTGTGCTTAGGGCGATGGGCCCGCACCCTGCGGCGCTTAGGTTTAGACCGCGTGTTGGCCTCTCTGCTGTGCCTAGGTGGGGCTGTGACGTGTTGATCTTCCGCGGCGGGCATGACCCCGTAAAGTGTGTCCGCCAAATGGGATCAAGCGTCTTTGGGTAAGATGGTGCACCCTGCAGGAAGTTAATCTATTCGGATAGCCGTGATCTTGATAACAGGACGACTTGGAGTTGTACCTTGAGCTTATGACAACTAGAACCGGATACTTGATAAAACACACCCTTCCAAGTGCGGATACAACGGTGGTCGCTCTCACTCGTGGTTCTGAGCGGGGATCGCGGGTAGGATTATTGCTATATGATGTTACTTGTAGGACTTCGATTGTCCCTCCTACCTGTTGTAAGGCAGGTGTCCAGAAGCGTAGTCTTCGTTAAGACTAGCTATCCCCCTCTTATTCTGGCATTCTGCAGTTCAGTCCACTGATATGGCCTTTACACATATATCCATGCATATGTAGTGTAGCTCCTTGCTTGCGAGTACTTTGGATGAGTACTCACGGTTGCCTTGTTCCCCCTTTTCCCCCTACCTCTACTCGATTGCTGCAACCAGACGAAGGAGCCCAGGACTCAGACGCCGCCGCCTATGACGACTACTACTCCGGAGGTGCCTACTACTACGTGCAGCCACCGACGACGACCGGAGTGACCTAGGAGGATCGAGGCGGGAGGCCTGCTCCTCTTCGATCCAGATCCCGTTTGTGCTAGCCCTCTTATGGCACCTTGTTTAACTTATGTACGTACTCAGATATTGTTGCTTCCACTGACTCGTCTATGATCGAGCACTTGTATTCGAGCCCTCGAGGCCCCGGCTTGTATTATGATGCTTGTATGACTTATTTTATTTGTAGAGTTGTGTTGTGATATCTTCCCGTGAGTCCTTGATCTTGATCGTACACATTTGCGTGCATGATTAGTGTACGATTGAATCGGGGACGTCACACCGTGGATGCTCTCAACCAGCATCTTGAGGACAAGAAAGAGCTCATCACCGCCCGCCGCAGAGACTAGTTGTCTTCCTTCTTCTTTTGCCCTTGTGTATATCGGGCATTGCCGCATGTGGCTTTTTTTAATTATGTTTATAAATATGTAAGACAGTTATTATCCAAGGTCATCGTCCTTATATTCATCATGCTTGCTATAAGTCGCAGTCGATGCTATATAGGTCCGTCAGATCTTACATCAAGATCTGTGCAAAACTTTCTTTTTAGATTTTCATTTTTCTCTCTTAAATCTCAGTCCAGTGAGACATATAGCCACGCCGTAGAACAGGTGCTCGGGCGCCATTAATGGAGACGTTGGGAGGGAGCTGCGCGGCGGGTAGCGGTCAAAAGGGATCTCCTCCCGATGAGCACGCGTAGGGGTCTGATCGCACGCCTCCCGTACTCAAATAGCTACCCCGCACGATACCTCCTAGACAATAAAAAAAGGGGACGCATGGCCGCACATAATTGGTAAGTCGAACGCCCACAGTTTCAATAATACTTGTGTTTCCGATTTTCTAACGTGACAACACTTGTTCCAAAATGACTTTGTTGATTGTTAATGTGTGCGCCTTCGCAAATCGGACAGAAAAATTACCACATCATGTTGGTGCCATGTCATGTGACCATGCCAAGTTTCATGATTTTCAGGCGTGTTTTGGAATTACAGTAATTAAAAAACCAAGTTTCTCAATCTTTCCGGCCGAGCCACGACGCCCAGATGTTTGAATTTCACCCTCATCTCTTGCATGGGACCTAGAAATTCACCCAAGGACACACATGTGATTTTTCAAACAACTTTGGTGCACTAGAGCATGTGCTTGTAGTTCAAATTCCAATTATGCACATTAAATGATCAGAAACTCAATTAATGTATAAAAAAGGCCAAACGAACCCGGAATAATTCCAAAATTTAGCACGGTACTCCTATTTGGTCTAATCTGGCTGTGTAAGAAAATTAAGGCGGGCGAAGGCAGTGTACGTATGTCGTTTTCGCACACGGAGGTGACACGTTCCCTCTTGGAACCACGAGCCTTCTTGAGGGAAGCACTGGTTTGCAAGAAGCTTACACCAAATCTTATCCCAATTCGGCCAAAAAAATTACCGCAGCATGTTGGTGCCATGTCATGACACCATGCCAAGTTTCATGATTTTCACGTGTGTTTTGGAATTACAGGAAATAAAAAACCAAGTTTCTAAATCTTTCCGACCGAGCCACGACGCCCAGATGTTTGAATTTCATTCCAATCTCTTGCATGGGACCTAGAAATTCACCCAAGGACACACATGTGATTTTTCAAACAACTTTGGTGCACTGGAGCCTGTGCTTGTAGTTCAAATTTGAATTATGCACATTAAATGCCCAGAAACTCAATTAATGCATAAAAAAGGCGAAACGAGCTCGGAAGAATTCCAAAATTTAGCACGGTACTCCTATTTGGTCTAATCTGGTTGTGTAACAAAATTAAGGTGGGAGAAAGCAGTGTACGTATGTCGTTTTCGCACACGGAAGTGACACGTTCCCTCTCGGAACCACGAGTCATCTTGAGGGAAGCTCCGTTTTGCAAGAAGCTTACACCAAAGCTTGTCCCAATTCGGCCAAATAAATTACCGCATCATGTTGGTGCCATGTCATGACACCATGCCAAGTTTCATGATTTTCAAGTTTGTTTTGGAATTAAAGGAATTAAAAAACCAAGTTTCTAAATCTTTCCGGTCGAGCCACGACGCCCAGATGTTTGAATTTCACTCCAATCTCTTGCATGGGACCTAGAAATTTACCCAAGGACACACATGTGATTTTTCAAACAACTTTGGTGCACTGGAGACTGTGCTTGTAGTTCAAATTTGAATTATGCACATTAAATGCCCAGAAACTCAATTAATGCATAAAAAAGGCGAAACGAGCCAGGAAGAATTCCAAAATTTAGCACGGTACTCCTATTTGGTCTAATCTGGTTTTGTAACAAAATTAAGGCGGGAGAAAGCAGTGTACGTATGTCGTTTTCGCACACGGAGGTGACACGTTCCCTCTCGGAACCACGAGCCTTCTTGAGGGAAGCTCCGGTTTACAAGAAGCTTACACCAAAGCTTGTCCCAATTCGGCCAAATAAATTACCGCATCATGTTGGTGCCACGTCATGACACCATGCCAAGTTTCATGATTTTCAGTTTTGTTATGGAATTAAAGGAATTAAAAAAACCAAGTTTCTAAATCTTTCCGGCCGAGCCACGACGCCCAGATGTTTGAATTTCACTCCAATCTCTTGCATGGGACCTAGAAATTCACCCAAGGACACACATGTGATTTTTCAAACAACTTTGGTGCACTGGAGCCTGTGCTTGTAGTTCAAATTTGAATTATGCACATTAAATGCCCAGAAACTCAATTAATGTATACAAAATGCGAAACGAGCCCGAAATAATTCCAAAATTTAGAACGGTACTTCTATTTGGTCTAATCTGGCTGTGTAAAAAATTAAGGCGGGAGAAGGCAGTGTACGTATGTCGTTTCGCACACGGAGGTGACACGTTCCCTCTCGGAACCACCAGCCTTCTTGAGGGAAGCTCCGGTTTGCAAGAAGCTTACACCATAGCTTGTCCCAATTCGGCCAAAAATTTACCGCAGCATGTTGGTGCCATGTCATGACACCATGCCAAGTTTCATGATTTCAGGCGTGTTTTGAAATTACAGGAATTAAAAAACCAAGTTTCTCAATCTATCCGGCCGAGCCATGACGCCCAGATGTTTGAATTTCACTCCAATCTCTTGAATGGGACCTAGAAATTCACCCAAGGACACACATGTGATTTTTCAAAAAACTTTGGTGCACTGGAGCCTGTGCTTTTAGTTCAAATTTGAATTATGCACATTAAATGCATAGAAACTCAATTAATGCATAAAAAAGGCCAAACGAACCCGGAATAATTCCAAAATTTAGCACGGTACTTCTATTTTGTCTAATCTGCCCGTGTAAAAAAATTAAGGCGGGAGAAGGCAGTGTACGTATGTTGTTTCGCACACGGAGGTGACACATTCCCTTTCGGAACCACGAGCCTTCTTGAGGGAAGCTCCGGTTTGCAAGAAGCCTACACCAAAGCTTGCCCCAATTCGGCCAAAAAAATTACCGCAGCATGTTGGTGCCATGTCATGACACCATGCAAAGTTTCATGATTTTCAGGCGTGTTTTGGAATTACAGGAATTAAAAAACCAAGTTTCTCAATCTTTCCGGTCGAGCCTAATGTGGCACCCCGGCTTAGAGCAACCGGTTTACCATGCATTGCCAGCCCAGAGACCATGTCTTCTGGCAACACACAACATCTTGGTACAGAAAACAATCGCTTATTGATGCTAGCGGATCAAAGTTTATATTACAACAGGTAGCAAGGCTAACCGGCACACACGGTGCGGCTGAACAATATTTACATTATTTAGTGAACATAAAGGGGCCTCGATCATAACAACTACGTGGCAGCGGAACAACGTCGTAGCGGAACTCCATAGCACAGGGACACCAATGTGGACACGATCTAGACTCGGACAACACTCCTTTCCAACGAGACTTCCTTGAAATCTAGCATGACACACCATGTCAGTACATTGAATGTACTTGCAAGCTCACAACAAGCATAAACATAATGACAAACAATATCATGATAATTAACCAATTATTAATAATGCAACAATATATCCAACATGCTGTGATCATGCTTTTGTGTGAAAATCCCTCGTACTGGCTTACCAACGGTGATCTCTTGGATCACGAACTTACTAACCTCATGGTCTTAACTAGGGATATCTCGTGATCTTTCCGGCGATCACAACCACGACCAACATTTGGTCTCAAACGGTGATCCTTCCGGCGATCACAACCACGACCAACACTTGGTCTCAAATAACAAGATGACCTTCCCGCCATCATCAACAGTACAAAGTTCATAACTTAGTGTACAAGATTTATTAAACGTTGACCCATGGTGTCACCTACTTCCGAGCGTGTCCGTAACCATGGACTCGGCTATCGATAGATCAATGCACTGTGCAGAGGTAGCGCACTGTACCCACACCACGGAACCCATGGCCTCGCCATCCCATTCGGGAGGACCAACGGCATTCCGACGAAACCCCTCCATTGCCATGACACTCTCCCGGCCACTCCGACTCACTCCCCACAGGGCTAGTCCTAGGTGGCCCCGTGTCTACCAAAGACACCAACGACCACCGTCGTGGCCAAAAAACATAAACGTCCCACACGGGGACACGGTACCATAGTCTCAACAACGAGCACACAAGGTTATGTCTGCTTACCGGGCTAGGGTACCACACAACCATAACCTTCCCTGGTTGGAGGCACCGACCAGAGGCATGACAACGGACTGAATAAAGGCCTTCCCATAAAGGCAAATGTGGTTGCACTGGGAAAAACTCGATTCAGTGGCACCATGACCCGGTCAACGATATATTCAAGTTGAGTTATTAACAGATTCAACTTAACGTGAAAGTAACCGATGTCATAACATGCCATGCAAGTGCAACACAACCATATGCATCATATATCATCAGAAATAACTGGGTCAACTATATCCACACTAAGCATAAACATCAACAACTCATGACACTACTCTGGTTAGGATTAAATCTCACTTTAAACAGAATCTTTTCTAACAAATTTTATCATTTTTCTCATGCAAGAAAAATAACTCCAAATAATTACTTATATTCATAACCATATTACTCTTTCATAACAAAATTTAATTCTAGTTTCTTTACCAACTTAGTTAGCTTCAAACCTTCTGTAAATCAAGCATATTAACTTAAACCAGCAACTAACAGAATATAAATAAAATAATAGTGATTTAAATGCATGGATTAAATCATTCATTCAAGTTGTAAAAATCACAAATATTGCAATGGCACCATGAAAATGTTGTTGTGGCTTGCCTTAGTGCAGATGAGGTTCACAAGCCTCCTGGTGATCCTCAAGACAAGCTTCACTCTCTGAAAATATTTATAAACACAAAAAGAGAATATCAAGAACCCTTTTGAAATTCACTAGAAAATCTAGACAGCAGGGAAAAATCCCATTTTTGGTGAGCTGCTAGATTTCTTTACAAAGAACATGATGCAAAAAGAATCAATTCATTTGGACTTATGGTTAAAGAGTTTTGGCTGTTTGAAGCTATCTGAAAAATATGTAATTTGAATTTAAATAAAAACAGACTGGGAGGGGGTGACGTCGAAGCCGTAAAGCCTTGGGGCGCCACCACTCGTACCGCTTCACGCGTGTACAGAGTGGCTGACTAGCGGGCCCCGCTAGTCAGGTGAGGGGGAGGGGGAGAAGGAAACAGAGGACGGCGTGGCTTCACCGGAGCACATGCCGGCGACGAGAGCTTCTTGGCCAAAACGAGAGGGAGGGATCGAGAGAGGAGACGGAGGCGCACCTGCCCATACCCGTAGAGTAGATAGGGGTGGTTGGACGTCGTCGGAATCAGCCTCTCTAGCGGAGGCAGAGGGCGGAGTCGTCGGAGACGAAGACGACGGCGAACAGAGGTGGCTCCAGGGGCTCCAACCAGGCGGAACAGCACCACCGAAGAGCGACGGAGGCCCTGGAAGGGTTGCCCGGGCCTGGGAGGGGCTGGAGCTACGGAGATGACCTGAGGGGATTGCCGGCGAGCTCGAGCTTGGGGATGGCCGCCAGCGGCCTGCCAGGCCGGGCTACGACTTCTACAAGATCGTGGAGTGTGTGGGAGGAGTGGGTGATGCTGGAGGAGGATGGGGAGGGCTCTATTTATAGCCGAGCATTGAGGGGGGATCGGGTTCCGCCGGTGGACACCTAGACACGACGCCCGGTGATGAACGACGTCAGTGAGAGGGGGAGAAGGCGACGCAGCTCACGCGGGGATTGTGGGCGAGCGGGGACGAGCACATGGGAGAGGGGAAGGCGACGAGCATAGTGCGCCGCGCACTGTTGCATTGGCCGGACCGTGCTCGTGCTCGCTGCGGCGAGCTTTGGCATCGGCGAGCGCTAGGAGGGAGTTAAGAGGGTTTGGGCAAAGATTGTGGCGAAGTTTGGCAAGCTTAGGCAGTCGGGGCAGCGAGCACGCGCGAAATAGAAGCTCGGGCGCGACACAGAGCGCGTCGACATGCAGGTTGGCATCATGCACACGTGTGGTCACCGCGTGAACTCTGCCCTCAGGCTGACCTAAGTCCAAACTTCATGTCTAGCATGTTGTTCGTGGTAGTTTTAGAGTTTTCCACACTTGGGTTTGATCGCAGGCGCGGTAGAATAGATTACAACTGCTTGGTTAGTTTCTGATCAGTCACTTTGAGAGCTTACTGTGGTCAAACTACTGGGAGTTAGGAGCTGGGCTTTGGAGGTTAGCAATCATCTACTAAGGTGATGATGCACAAGAAAAATCAGCCACAATGGAGCAAGTAAAATGGTAGTTGGTGTAGAAACTACCTTTTCTATCCAGAACAAAAAATATTTTCTGTAGCAAAAATATTCCAAAAAGTGATGAAATATTTTTGCTCAGGAAGGTGCCCTAGGGTTCAAAGAATATTTTTGAATTTTTCTCAGATTTTTGTGGGCAAGAAAAATTGGGGTTGCTTTGGAGCACATTGAGCTAGCTAGGGTTTAAGAGAGGGAAATGAATATTTTTCATTTAAGAAAAATATTCAAAATATTATTTTGAGGTGAACCGGAGAGGTAATGATAGTTAGAGAGGGAAATGAGGCACTTGGGTGAAAGTCAAGGGGTACCCAAGTGTTTAAGTCCATATGAAAAGATTCAAAACTCCAAATTTCAAAATCAAACCAACTGAAAATCAGGCAAATAGAAGAGGGCAAAAACCAGGCTGTCACAAACCTCCCCCACTTAGAATGAATCTCGTCCTCGAGATTCGGTTACTTGGGTAAACCATTCTGGATAATGTGCCTTTAGAAATTCTTCCCGTTCCCACGTTGATTCTGACTCTGTGTGATGCTCCCACTGAACTTTGTAGAACTTCCGTACTTTACTACGAGTGACCCTTTCCATCTGATCCAAAATTCTAACCGACCTTTCTTCATATGTTAAATCCTTGGCCAACTCTATTTTAGTCATAGCTGTCTTTTTCTCAAGCGGCGATATGCATCGCCTCAATTGTGAAACATGAAACACGTTGTGCACGTCCGACAATTCAGGGGGTAGTTCCAACTGATATGCAATAGTACCCACTCAGGATATAACTGGAAACGGACCAATAAATCTGCGTGCCAACTTTCCACGAGTCTGGAATCTCTTGACTCCTTTCGTAGGAGTGACTCGAAGGTATACGTGTTCTCCGGGTTCAAAACTGATCTGTCGGTGCTTTGCATCATAATAACTCTTCTGTCGAGATTTAGCCAATTGCAATTTGTCTCTGATTTCCTTGACTTGCTTCTCGGCGTCCATCATGAGATCTGTTCCGAAAATACGGCTATCTCTAGTTTGAGACTAATAACCCACAAGTATAGGGGATCAATTGTAGCCTCTTTCGATAAGTAAGATTGTCGAACCCAACGAGGAGCTAAAGATAGAACAAATATTCCCTCAAGTTCTATCGACCACCGATACAACTCTACGCACGCTTAACGTTTGCTTTACCGGAAACAAGTATGAAACTAGAAATACTTTGTAGGTGTTTTCGGAAAGGTTTGCAAGATAATAAAGAGCAAGTAAATAAAAGCTAGGGGCTGCTTAGATAAAGACACAACTAAATTAGTTTTAGTAAAGAGCTTGTTGTCACGAGAAATTTATTTGTCCCTAGGCAATCTATAACTAGACAGGTAATCATTATTGCAATTTTATTTGAGGGAGAGGCATAAGCTAACATACTTTCTCTACTTGGATCATATGCACTTATGATTGGAACTCTAGCAAGCATCCGCAACTACTAAAGATCATTAAGGTAAAACCCAACCATAGCATTAAAGCATCAAGTCCTCTTTATCCCATATGCAAACAACCTACTTACTCGGGTCTATGCTTCTGTCACTCACGCCACCCACCATAAGCAAATCATGAACATATTGCAAACCCTACAGCGGGAATCCCTCACGCTTGCGCGACACGGAGAGCACCATAGGAAAGCACCAATAATAAAACATGCAACTCAAACCAATCTTGATCATCAAATAACCCATAGGACAAAACGGATCTACTCAAACATCATAGGATAGCCATACATCATTGGGAAATAATATATAGCATTGAGCACCATGTTTAAGTAGATATTACAGCGGGTAAGAGAGAGGTTACACCGCTGCATAGAGGGGGGAAGAGTTGGTGATGATGGCGGTGAAGTTGTTGGTGAAGATTGCGGCGATGATGATGGCCATGGCAGCGTTCCGGCGCCACCGGAAGAGAAGGAGAGAGGGGGGCCCTTCGTCTTCTTCTTCCTTGACATCCTCCCTAGGTGGGAGAAGGGTTTCCCCTCTGGTCCTTGGCCTTCATGGCGTGGAAGGGGCGAGAGCCCCTCCGAGATTGGATCTGTCTCTCTGTCTCTCTCTGTTTATGCGTTCTCGTCTGCTACCCTTTCACCGTTTCGTATATATATGGAGATCCGTAACTCCGATTGGATTGAAACCTTCGCCCAGATATTTTTCCAAAAATTAGCTTTCTTGCGGCCAAAGTAGAGCATCAACCACCTTACGAGGGGCCCATGAGGGTGGGGGGCGCGCCCACCTGGAGTGGGCATGGGCCCCACCCTCGTGGCCACCTCGGGCACCGTCTCGCGTTGATTTTACTTCCCCAAAATCACAAATATTCCAAAATAATTCTCCGTCCGTTTTTATCCCGTTTGGACTCCGTTTGATATCGGGTTTCTGCGAAACATAAAACATGCAACAAACAGAACTCGCAGCCTTTGGATCAATATGTTAGTCCCAAAAATAATATAAAAAGTTGCCAAAAGTATATGAAAGTTGTAGAATATTGGCATGGAACAATAAAAAATTATAGATACGACGGAGACGTATCAGAGACCAATTTAAAGGAGTGCGACACTTACGGCCATACAAAGCCTCATACGGTGACATCTTTAAACTGGTCTGGAAGCTGTTGTTATAAGAGAACTCGGCATACGGCAGACAGTCTTCCCATTTAGGTTCTTGGGCCAAAGCACAGGCCCGTAGCATATCTTCGAGTATTTGATTTACCCGCTCTGTCTGTCCATCGGTCTGAGGATGATAAGCGGTACTATATTTTAGCACTGTCCCCAAGGCTTGATGGAGACGTAACCAAAAAGCGGAGGTAAAAAGTGAACCTTGGTCAGAAGTGATGGTTCGGGGTACTCCATGCAGACTGACTATTCTGGTTACATATAGTTGTGTGAGTTGATCTGCTCGATATGTAGTTCTGATCGGGATAAAGTGGGTTACCTTGGTTAAGGTGTCCACTATGACCCAGATTGCATCATTGCCTCGCTGAGTCTTAGGTAGTCCTGTGATGAAATCCATGCAGACATCATCCCATTTCCATTGTGAAACTGGCAACGGTTGGAGAAGTCCGGCTGGCTTCTGATGCTCCACCTTCACCTTGTTGCATATGTCGCAACAGGCCACAAAATAGGCAATGTCTTTCTTCATTCCATCCCACCAGAATATTTGTCGAAGGACTTCATACATTTTCGTACCTCCAGGATGAATGGAATACGAAGATTCGTGTGCTTCTGACAGGATTTTCTGCTTTAAATTCACCTGATTGGGTGCACAAATCCTTCCACGGAATCAGAGGGTACCAAATTGATCCTTCAAGAAATCTAAGGTCTATCCTGCTACCATACTCTTGGCACGTTTCTACAGGACGGTGTCAGCTGGATGGGCCTTGCGGATCTCTTCCTCAAGTGTGGGGGCAACTTCCAAAATATTAGCAAGGCCATCATCAACTATGACCAGGTTGAGCTGAGCAATCTCTTCTTGAAGTTCAGGAGGCAAGGATTTCAATATGACATTTAGGCTGACAGGCTTTTGACTGAGTGCATCAGCAACCACGTTGTTTCCAAGATCATAATCCATGACTAACTCAAGCCATCTTCGTTGACGGAGATTTAAATCTGGCTGAGTAAGTATATACTTGAGACTTTTGTGATCGGTAAAAATTTGGCACCTCTTCCCGATGAGGTAGTGTCTCCAAATTTTTAGAGCATGAACCACCGCGGCCAATTCCAGGTCATGAGTAGGATAATTTCCCTCGTGGGGTTATAGCTGCGCGATGCATATGCTACTACCTTGTTGTCTGGCATAAGTACGCACCCAAGTCCTTGTCTGGAGGCATCACAGTACACATCAAAACTGCGGTAGATATCTGGAAGATTCAACACAGGTGCGGTCGTCATCCGTATCTTTAGCTCATTGAAACTTTTCTCACAGTCCTCAGTCCATTCAAACTTCTTATCCTTTTTGAGTAGCTCCGTCATGGGTTTAGCAATCTTGGAAAACCCTTCAATGAAGCGATGGTAATATCCAGCTAGTCCAAGAAAACTCTGGATCTGTGATAAAGTTGTGGGCGGCAACCAATTGAGCACATCCTTTACTTTTCTTGGGTCCACGGCTATGCCTTCGGCAGATAGCACATGTCCAAGAAATCCAACTTTCTTGAGCCAAAACTCACATTTACTGAATTTGGCGCATAGATGATGGTCGCGGAGTCGTTGTAGCACTGCACGAAGGTGTTCTTTGTGATCTTCTTCACTTTTTGAGTAAATAAGTATGTCATCAATGAAGACTACCACAAACTTATCGAGGAAGTCCATGAATACTTTGTTCATCATATGCATGAAGAAGGCAGGGCATTGGTGAGACCAAAGGACATAACTGTATATTCATAAAGACCATATCGAGTGGTGAATGCGGCTTTGGACTATCTTCCTTTTTAATCTTGAGCTGATGATATCATGTTCATAAATCAATCTTGGAGAATACCTTGGCCCCACTGAGCTGATCAAACAAGTCACCAATCCTTGGCAGTGGATATTTATTTTTGATGGTGACATCATTCAGCTGACGGTAATCCACACACATGCGGAGACTGCCATCCTTCTTGTCCACGAAGATAGCAGGTGATCCCCATGGTGAAGAGCTGGGACTGATATATCCTTTCTGGAGCATTTCATCAAGCTGTTCCTTTAGCTCCACTAATTCTGAGGAGGGCATCCGATAATACTTCTTGTATAACGGTGCGGTTCTGGGGACAAGATCTATTGCAAACTCAAGCTCTCGATCTGGTGGCATGCCTGGCAGTTATTCTAGAAATACATCAGGAAACTCACTGACCACAGGAATTAATTCCAACTCAGCTATAGCGGTGAAGACCATTTCCTTCTTGGGTATGCTTCTGCAAGCATAGAATTTTGTAGTCTGCCCCTTCTGACTGGTCAAAGTGACTTCTCGGGACGCGCAATTTATGCATACTTGATATTGGGTCAACCAATTCATACCCAAGATGGCATCCAACTTCACAGACTCAATGATTATCAAAGAAGTTGGAAAACAGACTCCGTTGATATTGATTTCCAGATTACGGCAGACCAGATTGCTCTTAATTAAGGATCCCGGGGTTTGTACCAGCATATTCTTGCCCAAAAGCGAACAAGGAAATTTGTTTTGGGCAACAAAACTCCAAGAAATAAAAGAGTGGGAAGCCCCAGAGTCAAATAAAATTACTGCAGGTATGTTATTAACAGAAAACATACCAATGACAAATTCGGGGTTCTCTTGGGCTTCATCGGCGGAGAGGTGATGAACGTGCCCGGTGATGTTTTGCTGGTTCGGGCATGACTCCATAAAGTTAACTTGTGGCCTGAATAGAGCATTCGCCTTGCTGTTCTTGGGACACTGTCTGGCATAATGTTCGGTTTGCCCACAACTGAAGCAAAAATTGTTGCGCTGGCGCTCCTCGTGCACTGGGTTGGTCACGACATTCTTGACTTGGGTGGTGGTCTTGTTAACATTCTGTTGCCAATTGGGCTTGTATTCCACCTGAGTCTGCTGCCAGGTACGAGCCTTTTGCACGGGTTGTCCTTCCTTCCTTGGCTCAAACTTGCGCTTTTGGTCGTTGGTATCAGGCTTGTTGTCCGATACGAGCTTGTGCTCCCATGCAGCAATGAAAGCCTTGTTCACCAGAGTTTGGAAATCAGGGAAATCGAACATACTGAGGGTACAACGGAGTTGCGGGTTTAATCCCCCAAGAAATCTATCAATCTTTCTTTCTTTGGTGGCCACGTCATAAAGGGAGTAACGTGACAGATGATTGAATTTTTGCAAATATTCACCCACGGATTGATTTCCTTGGAGGAGTGCGAGAAATTCACGCTGCTTAGTCTTCATAATTCCAGTAGGGATATGATATTTCCGGAACTGATCCTTGAATTTTGACCACGTGACTTCTTCATCACCAGGCCACATGGATTTAGTATTTTCCCATCATATGGCAGCAGCGCCTTCAAGATAATGAGTTGCAAATGGAACTTTATCATCTTCTTCAATACGAGCAATCTCAAGCTTTCTCTCAATGGTTCGTAACCAATTGTCTGCATCCAAGGGATCAATAACTTTGGACCAAACCGGGAGGCTTGGTCTTACAAAATCGACGGCTTGGAGTGATGATTGTTCTGATTTCCATTCTGTCCAACCACAGCTTGCACACTTCTTAATATTTCAATCAAATCATTATTCCTTCTTTCCTCAAACATACGCAGAATTTGCTCGGTGGAGGGCGGATTTGGCGGTGGTGGAACGTACGGCTAGGGGAGTGTCCTGCCTGTCATGCGGAACGACGAACAGGAGTACCCTCGCGAACGTTGCTACTGCTGCCTCCCCGCGGCATCCTGTTGTGGATTTTCCCCAAGACAATGCAACCGAGATGAGAAACATCCAAAAATAAATTGGGGAAAAGCCAGCAACAAATCCCGAGAGAAACCGAAATAACAAAGAAAATATGGTGAATAAAATAGAGTTCCAACATAATTATACGTAGACTCATACATGAAAGATAATCAACATGCCAGGTTCAACTACTCTCATACAGGAAACGAAACATCATGACTCGTACGACTACATCCGTACACCATCCTGATGACTGTGAATACTCAGAAGCTCTACTGCTCTGCTGGTGCTGCGGGGTCCTCTCCTGAAGCGGACTCGAATCCTGAATTGACGAGGTTAACTGAAACCTCCGGGTTAAAGGTAACACGACGGCGCTGCCTCGAGGGCTCTCCCTCTGGGGCAGGTGTAGGGTGAAGCATCGGGGCTACAGGAGTAGTGAGAAGTGAAACCCACTCAACAGGAGTACTGAGAGGATTCACAGTCGAGGCGCCCGAGCTACTCGGAGGAGTAACCGGCGAAATAGGGGAACTAGAACTGGATGGAATATAAGGAGTAAATCCTAGGGAGGATGGAGTAGTGACAGACCTAGTAGAGACTAAAGCAGTACGAGCATGAGTCAGCTCTCGAGCCATAATGTTTCTTGCTTTCCCCATGGATTATCAAACAGAGCATTACATCCATAAAGTTGTTTCTAACTTTGGCAAGTTGCTGGTCTGGCCGCGCCCTGGGCAGAACAAAGCGCGTGTTCTTGTCAAGTGCCATATCAAAGATGTCGCTGAAGTGCCACACAGCCTGTTAGTCACTCGTGTTGGTATGCTACCGGGCTTGGGTCATTCATGGTCTGTCCCTGTATATGTACTCAATGGAAGAAATACAATCCCTGGTCTGGTTGGCACAGAAGAAGCCCCTCCCCTTCTCAATGCTTCACCGCATCCGTACCAGCTCCCGTACTACACGCTCATGCAATAGGCCAGGATTGATGAGATGGCTGCACAGGATGCGCTGAATGAGGCTGCTTGGAACCCACCGGCCCAGGAACCTGATCAACTTCAGGAGAATGGGTGGCGTGCCTGGCCTGTCATTCCCCCATCATACCACGGTTTCAGCTTCAGAAATTATTTCCAGTACAATAGACCATCTCTGATGGATGGGGTGGACCCTGAGCACAATATCCAGGACACGCTGTCTGATGTTTGGATTTTGGATGAGGAAATTGAGCAGGTGGAGGCACTGGCAAACAACTTTGTTCTTGGCAACCCTTTGGCGCCCACCGCTTTCTTTAGAGCTGGTGGCAGTGCAGTTAACGTGTCGATTGCTCTTGACCATGAGTTTCTCTGCTGGTTTGGTGGCATGCTCAAACGTATCTACACTCGGGCTCTTCCTGGTTTGCAGTCCGACTCAATGATGCTCCCTCTTAACCCTTTCACCGATTGAAGGCCTTGGACTCGATCTCATGTGTGGATCTCTATCTTTGTCGCTTTGAACGGATTTTTATCCGTTTACTTTGGTGCTAACTTTCAGCTGGGTGCTTGCATCATCCCTTATAGTCTTGTGCAGGAGATAGCATCTGAGAAGGCTGACATGTCTGATGTGGAGTGGATTATGGCTGATCGATCTCCAGGGCTTAAGGCCATCACTGCGGATCTGCTTGCTGGCACTGATCATCTGTCTTTGTATATCCCCTCTTGTGGTACGACCCTTCAAGCGCTTGCCTCGTCTTCCCTCTTTGTGGCCACCAACTCGCGCATGGCTAATGTGCTGCTGGAAACCATTGCTGTCAGGAGGAGTACCAGATCGAACAAGTACGATGGCTTCAAGGTAAACCAGACTTCAGACATAAAACAAGCTAAATCAAAGGTGAGAGCTCGCGTTGTGCCCTCGGTTCTGGCAGTTTCTACGGCTGCTGCTCCTATTCAGGACGTTTCTACTACGACCCCACCTCCTACTTCAATTGAACAGATTCAACTGGTGGGTAGCCGCTGTGGAATTGCTCCTGGTGATCTTTCGGAGGAGAAACTGCTTGATGGACAGTAGTTGGTGCCTTCTTCAAGACCGAGTTCCCCACGCCGCCATGAATAAATCTGGAATGTGTTTTCTTGGAATGTCGGAGGAATTAACTCGACAAACAAACTTTGGCTCTTCGTGTGCGATAGACTCTAGTGGTTGTTCGGTGTTATGCATTCAAGAAACTAAGCGTGAATCTTTTGATCTTGCTTTTATTAAAACTTTCGGTCCTAAGAGATTTGATAAGTTTGTGTTTGCCCCCTTGGTGGGTGCTTCGGGTGGTATCCTCACAGTCTGGAATAGCTCATTCTTTGTGGGCTCACCTTGGTTGATTGAGTCTTATGCTGTGGGAGTCTCTTTTGTTTCCACCCAATCGAATGAGGCATGGAATTTAGTTCATGTTTATGGACCTTGTTCTGGCCAGCGCCGGGTGGATTTCAGCTCGTGGTTATTTGATCTCAACATACCTAGTAATGAGAATTGGTTGATTCTGGGGGACTTTAATTTCATTCGCTCTCCGACTAATAGAAATAAACCGGGTGGAGATGCTGCTGATATGCTCTTGTTTAATTAATTTATCCGTGCACAATCACTTATGGAGTTGCCTGTTAAGGGTCGATCGTTCACTTGGAGTAACATGCAAGATGATCCCTTGCTTGAGCAGCTTGACTGGTTCTTCTCTTTGTCAAATTGGACCACTATTTTCCCTAACACGATGGTCTTGCCACTTGGTAAACCGGTCTCTGATCACGTACCGTGCGTTGTAGCCATTGAGTCAAAAATCCCCAAATCCAAGCTGTTTCGGTTTGAAAACTACTGGGTCCAACACGAGGGTTTCTCTGATGTGGTAGCCCGTTCCTGGTCCAAACCCTGTCATGCTCCAAATGCTGCTGCACTCATATGCAAAAAATTGAAAAACCTTCATTATGATCTTAAGAGATGGAGCCGTGGCATCTCCAAACTCAGAATCATGATCCAGAACAGCAATGAAGCTCTTTTGCATCTGGACAGTATCGAGGATAAACGAGTCCTTTTCATACAGGAAAAAAATTTCAGATGCATTCTGAAACTACATCTTAACAGGCTGCTGAAGTATCAGAATGAATATTGGAGGAAACGGTGCACGGTAAGATATTTCAGGTTCGCTGATGAAAATACCAAACTCTTTCAATCCTTAGCAACTGAGAGGTTTAGGCATAATTCTATCGCTAACCTGCAGGATGGCGACGTCGTCGTTAGTGACCACGCCGGCAAAGAAGGAATTTTGTACAAAACTTACAAGGAACGACTGGGATCTTCCAAGCCTACTACCATGCGTTTTGATCTCCCCCGGATAATCAGACGAATCCCTGGGCTGGATGTGCTATCCGAGCCTTTCTCTACGGCGGAGATTGACGCAGTAGTGAAAGAAATGCCAATTGACCGTGCCCTGGGCCCCGATGGTTTTAATGGTTGTTTCCTCAAGAGCTGCTGGCCGATCATTAAAGAGGATTTTTACAAAATGTGCCAGGATTTCCATGATGGCAACCTGGATATTGCCAGCATCAGTGACGGGTTTATAACCTTGATTCCAAAATCTTCTTCTCCTGAAACTGCCAACGATTATAGACCAATAACATTGCTGAACTGCTGTCTAAAAATCATCACCAAGATCCTGGCTAACCGTTTGCAGAAAGTCGTTCTGACGATCATCCACAGAAACCAGTATGGTTTCATTAAGGGGAGAACTATACAAGACTGCCTTGCTTGGTCGTTTGAGTACATTCACCAGTGTTAGAGATCGTCGCGTGAGATAATGTTGCTCAAACTGGATTTTGCCAAAGCTTTTGATACCATTGAACATGCCCCGATGATGGAAATAATGAAACATATGGGTTTTGATGACAAGTGGCTGGGGTGGATGAACTCTATTTTTGGCTCTGGTGTGTCCTCTGTCTTGCTCAATGGGGTCCCAGGTAGAAAATTCCAATGCAAATGCGGGGTGCGCCAGGGTGACCCCCTTTCTCCTCTGATTTTTGTTCTCGCTGCAGACCTTCTCGGGCTGCGGTCAATGATCTTTGCCGAGGTTTGCTTGATCTACCCATCCCTTGCGATCGGGACGGTGACTATCCGGTGGTGCGATGCGGCGATGACACCATCCCGGTGATGCCCGGCGTGCCCTGTCCAAGCTACCCGTATGAAATCTATCCTGGAAGATTATGCAGCGTCTGTGGGTCTGAAAATCAACTTTCATAAGTCCACGCTTATACCCATTAACCTTGATCAGCATCAAGCGGTTGACTTGGCTAACATCTTCGGTTGCTCTGTTGGGTCTATGCTGTTCACTTACCTTGGCCTCCCAATGGGCACGACAAGGCCGACGCTACTCGATCTCATGTCGTTGGTGCACGGGGTGGAAAGGAAAATGTCAACGGCTCTTGCGTTGATGTCTTCGGGGGCCAAGTTAACCCTGGTCAACTCTGCAGTCACCTCCATGCTGATTTTTGCCATGTGCACAATCAAACTGCACCCCAAGGTTGTTGAACACCTCGACAAGTTGCGCAGATACTGCCTTTGGGCAAAAAACTCTGAGGATGGCATAAAAAACAACTCCCTCGCTGCTTGGGAGTTGGTCTGTAGACCCAAAAATAAAGGGGGGCTCGGTGTCATTGATATCAAGACCCAGAACACGGCTCTCCTTCTAAAACACCTTTTTAAATTTTATAATCACCATGATGTTCCCTGGGTGACCTTGATCTGGGACACGTATTACTCTGACAGGGTTCCGCATGCTGTGGATCAGTTGGGTTCTTTCTGGTGGCGTGACGTGATGCAGTTCAGTGATGTGTTCCGCGGGATCACCAAGGTTGTCCTGGGCAATGGATCCTCCTCCCTGTTCTGGAAAGATGCATGGTTCGATGATCGTGACACCCCTCTTATGGAGCTCTACCCCCGAGCCTTCTCCTTTTGCCTGATGAAGATGAACCCGTGGCTAATATTTCGACCGCCTCGATCCCGACTTGATCTTCCACCTACCTCTCACCATAAGCGGACGAAATCGAGACATTCAGCAGGGATCCATGCATGTTGCGCAGATGGGGCTTGCAATGATTCTTGGGTTTGCAACCTTGGCGGGTCTTTCTCCTCTAAGAGATACTATGACCACTGTTTCAGGAACACGGTTGCTGACAAGGCTTTTGGGTGGTTGTGGAAGGCCAAAAGTCCAATCAAATTCAAAATGTTTGGCTGGTTGTTGATGGTTGATCGACTGAACACTAGAAATATGCTGAAGCGTCATCATTTTAACGTGGCTGGGAACATATACACGTGCATGCTCTGCCCCAACCCCCCTGAGGAAACTGTCGAGCATCTATTCTTCAGTTGCCCGTTCAGCCAACATTGTTGGGAAAAAGTTGGCATAATTTGGCCAAGCTCTGGTAAGTGGTAATAGACTAACCCTGATACATGCTGGCAAAGAGGGTTGGCGCCAGCCGTTGTTCATGGACATTTTCCTGCTGGCGGCTTGGAGTTTATGGAAGGAGAGAAACAACCTTTATTTCAGGGGGGGTCCCACATTCCTTTCATTCGTGGCTAGCTAGGTTTAAAGAGCTCTTGGATTTATTAGCTCACAATTGCAAGGAGACTCTGCGTCCCTCCCTAGAAAACTACATACAAAGTTTGTAGCTACTTCCTAGTATCCTCAAACGCATGGCCGGGGGGTCTCACACCCCATCTTGTAACAATGTTGTAACTGGTCTCTTGTGAGTAATACAAAAGTCAGTGGGAGCCTCTCTCGCTGTCGTGCAGTTTCAAAAAAAAGATAGCTAGCAGTGATATAACAAGCAAGGTGGCTAGCAACACTATCAGACTCCGGATCAATGATAGGGAAATGGACACGACCATTGTCGTGTAGAGAAGGATAGTAGTAGAAACCTGGGTGGTTCTGCATTCGGACCTTGTTGTAACGAAGCTCGACAAGGACCTTGAATGCAGCAAACTGGACAGCCTGAGAAGCGGTAGAAGCGTAACCGCTCCGAGAGGTACGAGTGTAAGTGCTGGAATCAGAACTGGTATGCAGACTAACCAATGCGCGATACTCATACACTGAGTCTGCTAGATGCTCCCGGTACACACGATAGACTGGGTCATCACTGAGAGGGTACAGCCGACACCACACGTTACGAAGAAGATGCGGCGACGTGTACGACATCAGCTGCAACTGGCACGGATATGGCATCGGAGCCATCTACACTCACAACCATTAGTAGGTTAGCATAAAAATAAAACAAGTGCATGCAATGCAACAACTAGCCACAAATGCTACCGGCACTCAACTTAAACTCGTATCTAATGTCCAGTTAACACGTCGTAGTCTAGCTTGGCCTACAGTCAGCGCGGCTCCGATACCAAGCGTTGTGGCACCCCGGCTCAGAGCAACCGGTTTACCATGCATTGCCAGCCCAGAGACCATGTCTTCTGGCAACACACAACATCTTGGTACAGAAAACAACCGCTTATTGATGCTAGCGGATCAAAGTTTATATTACAACAAGTAGCGAGGCCAAGCGGCACACACGGTGCGGCTGAACAATATGTACATTATTTAGTGAACATAAAGGGGCCTTGATCATAACAACTACGCGGCAGCGGAACAACGTCGTAGCGGAACTCCATAGCACAGGGACACCGATGTGGACACGATCTAGACTCAGACAGCACTCCTTTCCAACGAGACTTCCCTAAAATCTGGCATGACACGCCAGGTCAGTACATTGAATGTACTTGCAAGCTCACAACAAGCATAAACATAATGACAAACAATATCATGATAATTAACCAATTATTAATAATGCAACAATATATCCAACATGATGTGATCATGCTTTTGTGTGAAAATCCCTCGTACTGGCTTACCAACGGTGATCTCTTGGATCACGAACGTACCAACCTCATGGTCTTAACTAGGGATATCTCGTGATCTTTCCGAAAATCACAACCACGACCAACATTTGGTCTCAAACGGTGATCCTTCCGGCGATCACAACCACGACCAACACTTGGTCTCAAACAGCAAGATGACCTTCCCGCCATCATCAACAGTGCAAAGTTCATAACTTAGTGTACAAGATTTATTAAACGTTGACCCATGGTGTCACCTACTTTCGAGCGTGTCCGTAACCGTGGACTCGGCTATCGATAGATTAATACACTCTGCAGAGGTAGCGCACTGTACCCACACCACAAAATCCATGGCCTCGTCATCCCATTCGGGTGGACCAACGGCATTCCGCCGAAACCCCTCCATTGCCATGACACTCTCCCGGCCACTCCGACTCACTCCCCACAGGGCTAGTCCTGGGTGGCCCCGTGTCTACCAAAGACACCAACGACCACCGTCGTGGCCAAAACATAAACGTCCCACACGGGGACACGGTACCATAGTCTCAACAACGGGCGCACAAGGTTATGTCTGCATACCAGGCCAGGGTACCGCACGACCATAACCTTCCCTGGTTGGAGGCACCGACCAGAGGCATGACAACGGATCGAATAAAGGCCTTCCCATAAAGGCAAATGTGGTTGCACTGGGAAAAACTCGATTCAGTGGCACCATGACCCGGTCAACGATATATTCAAGTTGAGTTATTAACAGGTTCAAATTAACGTCAAAGTAACCAGTGTCATAACATGCCATGCAAGTGCAACACAACCATATGCATCATATATCATAGGAATTAACTGGGTCAACTATATCCACACTAAGCATAAACATCAACAACTCATGACACTACTCTGGTTAGGATTAAACCTCACTTTAAACAGAATCTTTTCTAACAAATTTTATCATTTTTCTCATGCAAGAAAAATAACTCCAAATAATTACTTAATTCATAACCATATTACTCTTTCATAACAAAATTTATATCTAGTTTCTTTACCAACTTAGTTAGCTTCAAACCTTCTGTAAATCAAGCATATTAACTTAAACAAGCAACTAACAGAATATAAATAAAATAATAGTGATTTAAATGCATGGATTAAATCATTCATTCAAGTTGTAAAAATCACAAATATTGCAATGGCACCATGAAAATGTTGTTGTGGCTTGCCTTAGTGCAGATGAGGTTCACAAGCCTCCTGGTGATCCTCAAGACAAGCTTCACTCTCTGAAAATATTTATAAACACACAAAAAAATATCAAGAACCCTTCTGAAATTCACCAGAAAATCTAGACAGCAGGGAAAAATCCCATTTTTGGTGAGTTGCTAGATTTCTTTACAAAGAACACGATGCAAAAAAGAATCAATTCATTTGGACTTATGGTTAAAGAGTTTTGGTTGTTTGAAGCTCTCTGAAAAAATATGAAATTTGAATTTAAATAAAAACAGACTGGGAGGGGGTGACGTCGAAGGCGTAAAGCCTCGGGGCGCCACCACTCGTACCGCTTCACGCGCGTACAGAGTGGCTGACTAGCGGGCCCCGCTAGTCAGGTGAGGGGGAGGGGGAGAAGGAAATAGAGGACGGCGCGGCTTCGCCGGAGCACACGAGGAAGGTGCCCTAGGGTTCAATGGAGCAAGTAAAATTGTAGTTGCTGTAGAAACCACCTTTTCTGTCTAGAACAGGAAATATTTTCTGTAGCAAAAATATTCCAAAAAGTGATGAAGTATTTTTGCTCAGGAAGGTGCCCTAGAGTTCAAAGAATATTTGTGAATTTTCTTAGATTTTTGTGGGCAAGAAAATTGGGGTTGCTTTGGAGCATATTGAGCTACCTAGGGTTTAAGAGAGGGAAATGAATATTTTTCATTTAAGAAAATATTCAAAATATTATTCTAAGGTGAACCAGAGAGGTAATGATAGTTAGAGAGGGAAATGAGGCACTTGGGTGAAATTCAAGGGGTACCCAAGTGTTTAAGTCCATATGAAAAGAGTCAATACTCCAAATTTCAAAATCAAACCAACTGAAAATCAGGCAAATAGAAGAGGGCAAAAACCAGGCTATCACACCCAGATGTTTGAATTTCAGTCACATCTCTTGCATGGGACCTAGAAATTCACCCAAGGACACACATGTGATTTTTCAAACAACTTTGGTGCACTGGAGCCTGTGCTTGTAGTTCAAATTTGAATTATGCACATTAAATGCCCAGAAACTCAATTAATGTATAAATAAGGCCATACAAACCCGGAATAATTCCAAAATTTAGCACGGTACTTCTATTTGGTCTAATCTGCATGTGTAAAAAAATTAACGCGGGAGAAGGCAGTGTACGTATGTTGTTTCGCACACGGAGGTGACACGTTCCCTCTCGGAACCACGAGCCTTCTTGAGGGAAGCTTCGGTTTGCAAGAAGCTTACACCAAAGCTTGCCCAATTCGGCCAAAAAAATTACTGCAGCATGTTGGTGCCACGTCATGACACCATGCCAACTTTCATGATTTTCAGCCGTGTTTTAGATTTACAGGAATTAAAAAACCAAGTTTTTCAATCATTCCGGCCGAGCCACGACACCCAGATGTTTGAATTGTATTCCCATTTCTTGCATGGGACCTATAAATTCACCCAAAGAAACACATGTGATTTTTCAGCAAACTTTGGTGCATTGGAGCATGTGCTTGTAGTTCAAATTTGAATTGTGCACATTAAATGCCCAGAAACTCAATTAATGCATAAAAATGCCAAACGAACCCGGAATAATTCCAAATTTAAACACGACACTCATGTACTAGTTGCATGTTCACTGTACGTAAATGTTCTAGCAATTCAAACACCATCCTTTCCCTCTGTAACACCATTTTGTCTTTCAAAACATAATGAAAAAATCAGGTATACCACAAACAGTTTACTAGAAAGAATCGTGTGGGATGCGATATAAAATATCTTGGCGCACCGTCTTGTCTGGCTTACGCAGGAAGCTTCATCGTCACTGAGACACCGCCCCGCTTGAACCACACATGCGCGCGGTTTCTCATGACACCGAGCGAAATTTTTTGCCACCGCGAAATATCTATCTCCCGCCTCCCTCCTACCAAAAGCCACATTTCCACTGTTCCTCCTTGCTTTCCAAGTTCAAACCTTCACTGCTACTTACTGTCAGCTCAGACTCCTCGCCGGCGAACCTTCTTATTGCAGCGCCGCCTCCTCGCCGGCTACCCTTCTTCTTGTAGTGTCGCCTCCTCGCCGGCGACCCTTCTTCTTGCAGCGCCGCCTCCTCGCCGGTGACCCTTCTTCTTGCTGCACAGCCTCCTCGCCGCCGACCCTTCTTCTTGTTGCGCGGCCTCCTCACCGCCGACCCTTCTTCTTGCTACGCGGCCTCATCGATATGGTCAGGTAATCCACACCCCACCCACACCATCCTCCTCCTTTCCCGTCCCACATGCCCCGACTGACGGAGCGACACCTTCCACCGAAATCACTGCCCCCCTCCTCCAATTAAGCGCTGCCCACAGCCATTTTACATGCAGTATACCGTGGAGCTGAGTAGCATGCGGCCGCACGCGTGAACGAGGTCGCTATGGCTGATATGTGTGTCAACCGCCAGATCTTAGAGGAGCACCTCGTCTTCGAGGCCACCATCGACACCGTCGCGTGGTTGTCGACTTTAAAATACAGTTCGTGATGTTTTCTCGAGGCCACCGCCAGTGCCTTCTAGTGATTTGTCCTCTGTAATGTTAATACGCAATCTGATGTTCAGTTAACACTTTGGTCCAACAATTGCTACATTTCGTAGTACTGTTCTCAAGCATCCTTTGTTTTGTTAACTGTGTTATCTTCTAGTACATGTTTCTATTCTGCAATGTCATGCTCAGTTAACTATTTTGGTTCATTTGGTCTGCTGTCCATTTAACTGTTTGGTTCAGTTCTGCAATTTGATTTTCATTTCCTGTGGGTACAATTTTGTATTGTTATGCATTTGACACCAATCGAATTTGGCTGTACTCAATACATATTCTACTGATAGTATGGCAACTCTCAGTTAACCTGGTCAAGATCTTCCTTATGTGTGTTGCAGGGAAACAATGGGAGACACTGCAGTTTACCATCGAGGTTTGTTCAAGCAGGGTCCTTTGGCTAATAGCACATTATTGTGCAGTTGCAGGAATCATTCTAATATTTAGGTTTCTTACAATTTGGTCTTGCACATGTAGGTCCTGCTATCGAGGCTTATACCCCTTTGTTCAACCCATTTTGCATATGGGGAAATGAGATGTCCATGAATATCAGTCAAGTCAAGAAACTCGGAAAGATTGTTAGGATGAAGAAACTTACGACGAATAACAGCAAGATCTTTTTTTGCACAATGAAGAAGACATCAGTCAACTATAGGATGGTACCAACTCTTTTACCTTGTTTTTACCCCTTGCGCCATCTCAAAATTTACAACAGCGATTTATGCATAGCTTTGTTTTCAGTACTTTTCAAAGCAGTTCACCGATGATTACCTCTGAAACCACCTGCATGGTCAAGAGGCGAGGAAGGTATTCATTCAACACCCACGGTACCATATTGATGTCTTGCTGAAGAGGACAAAGGTTGGGCAGGCAATTATCCATAGCCATTGGCCTAAAGTTGCAAGGACATTCAACATCACTTGAAGGCTCAATATTTGCCTTATGCTTCATAGATTTCGGATGAGATTCATCTATCTATTTTCCGTGTATGATGCTACTTTCCGAGGTTTTGATGCTGCATGTGAAACTTGGTGCTGTTGTGTAATGGCGAATCGAGTGCCGAAGCTATCTGATGTAATTCGATTATAAAATCCTGGTTGCTTTTATACGGATATGAAATATCTGGCGTGTTTTATAAGAAATATCTGTTTGATTAGTACATGGATTATCAATAATAGGCTAATTACACTGCTTATTGGGGTTTTCTATTGCAAACGCTTACTCAGACAACACCGTGGGCGATGAACTCAAACAACCCGCACGGTTTCTAGAAAGTAGGCGTGTTCGATCAACTAACAATCACACACGGCTTCCGGCAGCGAACTATTTGCGTTAGGACACCTTGCACAAACGTTTCCACACAAAGAACTGTGTGGGATGTACATACCTACGGAAATGATTTTCTGGGATTCACCGTGTGGGATGTACATACCTACGGAAATGATTTCTGGGATTCACCGTGTGGGATGTACATACCTACGGAAATGATTTATGGGATTCACCGTGTGGGATGTACATACCTATGGAAATGATTTCTGGGATTCACCGTGTGGGATGTACATACCTATGGAAATGATTTCTAGGATTCACCGTGTGGGATGTACATACCTTCGGAAATGATTGGGTTTCCATGCCTTGCCCAATCGCACACGGTCCCAGCCTGTGTCCCACGAGGGCCTATCCCCGATGATTTCTGGGTCGTGTGGGAAGGACCCCCCCTATCGCCCACACTCACTTGGCGATGGTTCCAAATGTCGTCGCCGAAAGGGGTTTTAAACCGTTTGTTTAGGACCGACGCGCACCAGTGCAGGGCTCTATACGTAGCCGCTAACACAACAGAACCAAAACTCCTCTGCAGAATGTCCCCAGGGCAACGTGCGTCAGCTATCTCTCGTGCAATACCGATGAGTCATGCATCGACAGTGGTCACGTGGTTCTCCGTGAACATCGTCTTGCCGAACAACCAAAGAATATATGCCTCTAGGGATTGGTCAATCTATGCCTCTGACAACTGAACATCGGGATATCCTAAGGAGACAATCTACATAGAAACCAAACGATTGTATGAACTATGCAGTGAGGGCAACTATAAAAACAACATTTGTTTAAGTGGTCGTGAAGGTTACCGAAACTGGCTCAACCACCTAAAACGAGGCCCGTGAGGATCATCATCTAGGCCCATAGCATTTGGCACCACAACTACAAAATGGGCCTGCATCGATGCTAGCCAACCAGGTTCTGCCTCTAAAGGACCTATGGCAACACCAGCCAGAGGTAATCCCAACAAGTAAGACACATCCTGTAAAGTAGGCGCCATCTCTCCCCAAGGAAAGTTAAACGTATGTGTCTCTGGTCTCCACCTATCTACTAAGCAGGTAAGGAGTGACCTGTCATAAAAGAAAAGTTTAACTTGCCTCTTGCGGAACTGCATTGGTTCACCTGGGTCATCCAAGTCCGGATGTTCAACCCACTCATCCAATGTACCTTCAACCAGCCATGCCAAGGGTAGAAGTCCAGCCCAACTTAACCTACAAAATAAAGAGAAGGTAGCATCAAAAGTATGTCAAATCCATAAAGTATGTCAAACCCATAAAGTATGTCAAACATGTAAGTCATTACATGTACTGATGTACACATACCTATCAACCCATAAAGGGTGTATCATCCAGTTAGTGTTTGGGGTGCGAGTGACCAACACGTCTATGTTCTTGCCTGCTTGCATAAGTGCATCCCAGTGACCTCTATCAATCTTACCATCAAGCAACGGATACAAAGACATATCTGCAATTAAAACAACAAATCTAACATGCAATTAAAACATAGTCCAAAAATATTACAAAGTAAAACATAGTCCAACATATTACAAATAAAAATATAGCTCAGACATATTACAAAGTAAAACATAGTCCAACATATTACAAATAAAAAATAGTCTAGACATATTACAAATTAAAACATAGTCCGACACATAATAATAAGTATCACATAGTCCGACACATTATATAGCTTGTGAGTTATTTATTCCTCATCCTCCCCTTCGGCCTCGACTGTCACGACCACGTCCTCCTCTTGCTCCTGTTGTTGTAGTCGTTGATGGGGAAGCACTCGTCGATGTGGAAGCACCGTCTTTGTTCAGGTCGGGATAATATTTCATCCTATGCCCATAAGCCGTGCATAGAAAACATTGTCTGGTTGCTCCATCAGCTTCATATTGGTCCATATCGTTTCCAATGCGATGGGCCTTACATCTACCCCTACTCGTTTGCCGAAGTTCTGGATCCGGAATGTATACTCTCTCATTGTCATTTACCTTGTTGAAATTGTCGACGACTCTAAACCCTGTCATCTCATCGGTCCATGTGTCGAGTACTGCCTCTTTTAAATAGTATGGGGACACGAAGGAGATGGCGTCCAACTCAATCTGGCCACAGGCAGCCAACACATGTGAGCAAGACAGGTGCAACAACTTCGGTTTGTTGCATGTACACTCACACGTTGGATAAAATTTCGTTCCAACTTTTACCTCATGCGTCTTCACCTCATTTGCAGAACCAAAACCGTCGGTAGGAAGCTAAACTGCATACCTCCTTTCCTGATTACCTATGAGTCTGACAGTGTGCTTCTTTGCTTTCTCTATCTTCTTTGCCATGTACTCCATGACACGGCTACAATAAGGTGTGTTCTGATTATCAGCGATATGCTTATTTGCTAACGCGTGCCTTTCTCTGAAATATCTCAAAGTGCCATGGAATACAGCCTCCACAATAGCTGTGAGTGGCAATGCTCTATTCCCTCTAAGTACAAAGTTGTACACCTCTGCAGGGTTGTGTTGGAAATATGCCCTAGAGGCAATAATAAAAGTGTTATTATTATATTTCTTTGTTCATGATGATTGTCTTTTATTCATGCTATAACTGTATTATCCGGAAATCGTGATACACGTGTGAATACATAGACCATAACATGTCCCTAGTGAGCCTCTAGTTTGACTAGCTCGTTGGTCAACAGATAGTCATGGTTTCCTGACTATGGACATTGGATGTCATTGACAACGGGATCACATCATTAGGAGAATGATGTGATGGACAAGACCCAATCCTAAGCATAGCACAAGATCGTGTAGTTCGTTTTGCTAGAGCTTTTCCAATGTCAAGTATCTCTTCCTTAGACCATGAGATCGTGTAACTCCCGGATACCGTAAGAGTGCTTTGGGTGTACCAAGCGCCTGGCGAATCGGGTGACTATAAAGGTGCACTACGGTATCTCCGAAAGTGTCATTGGGTTGACACGGATCGAGGCTGGATTTGTCACTCCGTATGACGGAGAGGTATCTCTGGGCCCACTCGGTAATGCATCATCATAATGAGCTCAAAGTGACTAAGTGGTTAGTCACGGGATCATGCATTACTGATGCAGTAAAGTGACTTGCGATAACGAGACTGAACAAGGTATTGGGATACCGACGATCGAGTCTCGGGCAAGTAACGTACCGATTGACAAAGGGAATTGTATACGGGTTTGATTGAATCCTCGACATCGTGGTTCATCCGATGAGATCATCGAGAGTATGTAGGAACCAACATGGGTATCCAGATCCGCTGTTGGTTATTGACCGGAGAGGCATCTCGGTCATGTTCGCATATCTCCCGAACCCGTAGGGTCTACACACTTAAGGTTCGGTGGCGCTAGGGTTGTAGAGACATTAGTATGCAGTAACCGAAAGTTGTTGAGTCCGGATGAGATCCCGGACGTCACGAGGAGTTCGGAATGGTCCGGAGGTAAAGATTTATATATAGGAAGTCCAGTTTCGCCACCGGAAAGTTTTGGGGTCACTGTATTGTCTGGGACCACCGGAAGGGTCCTGGGTCCACCGAGTGGGGCCACCTATCCGGAGGGCCCCATGGGCTGAAGTGGCGTGGGAACCAGCCCTGGTGGGCTGGTGCGCCCACCCAAGGGCCCAAGGCGCCTAGGGTTGGAAACCCTAGGGGACCGTTGCCCGAGGGGCATCGCGCCTGGTTGGAAACCCTAGGGGCATGCGCCCCCCGGTTGGAAACCCTAAGGGGCCGTTGCCCGGGGCCCCCCCCATCTAGATGGGATCTCCAGGGGCATCGCCCCTAGACCCTATATAGTGGAGGGAGGAAGGCAGCAACACCCGCATCTTGGCACCTCCTTCCCCTTGCTACACCTCCTCCTCCCGAGGCGCTTGGCGAAGCCTGCGGATCCTGCTGCATCCACCACCACGCCGTCGTGCTGCTGGATCTTCATCAACCTCTCCTTCCCCTTGCTGGATCAAGAAGGAGGAGGCGCCACGCTGACCGCACGTGTGTTGAACGCGGAGGTGCCGTCCGTTCGGCGCTAGGATCTCCGGTGATTGGATCACGGCGTGTACAACTACCTCAACCCGTTCTTTTGAGCGCTTCGCTCGCGATCTACAAAGTGGTATGTAGATGCATCTCCATGACTCGTTGCTTAGATGAACTCATAGATGGATCTTGGTGAAACCGTAGGAAAAATTTTAATTTTACGCAGCGTTCCCCAACGGTGGCATCATGAGCTAGGTCTATCGTAGTTCTCTATTGCACGAGTAGAACACAATATAGTTGTGGGCGTGGATCTTGTCAACTTACTTGCCGTTACTAATCTTATCTTGCTTCCGCGTTATTGTGGGATGAAGCGGCCGGACCAACCTTACACGCACGCTTACGTGAGACCGGTTCCACCGACTAACATGCACTAGTTGCATAAGGTGGCTGGCGGGTGTCTGTCTCTCCTACTTTAGTTGGGCGGATTCGATGAAAAGGGTCCTTATGAAGGGTAAATAGAAGTTGACAAGATCACGTTGTGGTTATTCGTAGGTAAGAAAATGTTCTTGCTAGAACCCAATTGCAGCCACGTAAAAGATGCAACAACAATTAGAGGACGTCTAACTTGTTTTTGCAGCAATTGTCATGTGATGTGATATGGCCAAGTTGTGATGAATGATGAATGACATATTGTGATGTATGAGATCATGTTCTTGTAATAGGAATCACGACTTGCATGTCGATGAGTATGACAACGGCAGGAGCCATAGGAGTTGTCTTTATTTTTGTATGACCTGCGTGTCATTGAAGAACGCCATGTAATTTACTTTACTTTATTGCTAAGCGCGTTAGCCATAGAAGTAGAAGTAGTCGTTGGCGTGACAACTTCATGGAGGCACAATGATGGAGATCATGATGATGGAGATCATGGTGTCATGCGGTGACAAGATGATCATGGAGCCCCAAGATGGAGATCAATGGAGCTTTATGATATTGGCCATATCATGTCACTACTATATAATTGCATGTGATGTTTATTATGTTTATACATCTTGTTTACTTAGAACGACGGTAGTAAATAAGATGATCCTTACAACAATTTCAAGAAGTGTTCTCCCTAACGTGCACCGTTGCTAAAGTTCGTCGCTTCTAAGCACCACGTGATGATCGGGTGTGATGGATTCTTACGTTCACATACAACGGGTGTAAGACAGATTTACACACGCAAAACACTTAGGGTTAACTTGACGAGCCTAGCATGTACAGACATGGCCTCGGAACACGGAGACCGAAAGGTCGAACACGAGTCGTATAGAAGATACGATCAACATGAGAATGTTCACCGACGATGACTAGTCCGTCTCACGTGATGATCGGACACGGCCTAGTCGACTCGGATCGTGTATCACTTAGATGACTAGAGGGATGTCTAATCTGAGTGGGAGTTCATTGTAATAATTTGATTAGATGAACTTAATTATCATGAACTTAGTCTAAAACTTTTGAATGATATGTCTTGTAGATCAAATGGCCAACGCTCATGTCAACTTGAACTTCAACGTTCCTAGAAAACCAAGCTGAAAGATGGCGGCAGCAACTATACGGACTGGGTCCGGAACTTGAGATCATCCTCATAGCTGCCAGAAACAATATGTCCTAGAAGGACCGCTAGGTGGCGCTCCGTCCCGAAGAACCAAGACATTATGAATGCTTGGCAGTCTCGTCTTGATGATTACTCCCTCGTTCGGTGCGGCATGCTTTATAGCTTAGAACCGGGCTCCAAAAGCGTTTTGAGCATCACGGAGCATATGAGATGTTCGAGGAGCTGAAACTTGTTTTCCAAGCTCACGCCGGTCGAGAGATATGACATCTCCGACAAGTTCTCTAGTTGTAAGATGGAGGAAAATAGTTACGTCGGTGAGCACATTCTCAAGATGTTTGGGTTGCACAACCGTATGACCCAACTGAATATTAACCTCCACGATGAGGCGGTCATTGACAGAATCCTCGATCGCTTCCACCAAGCTACAAGAGCTTTGTGATGAACTACAATATGCAGGGGATGGTAAAGACCATTCTGAAGTATTCTCTATGCTGAAGTCAGCGAGGTTGAAATCAAGAAAGAACATCAAGTGTTGATGGTCAATAAGACCACTAAGTTTAAGAAGGGCAAGGGCAAGAAGAACTTCAAGAAGGACGGCAAGGAGGTTGCGCCCGATAAGCAAGTTGCCGGGAAGAAGTCAAAGAATGGACCCAAGCACGAGACTGAGTGCTTTTATTGCAAGGGAAGGGTCTTCGAAGCGGAACTGCCCCAAATACTTAGCGGACAAGAAGGCCGCAACACCAAAGGTATATTTGATATACATGTAATTGATGTGTACCTTACCGATTACTCGTAGTAACTCCCCGGTATTTGATACGGTGCCGTTGCTCATATTTGTAACTCACAGCAGGAGCTGCGGAATAAGCGGAGGCTGGCGAAGGGCGAGGTGACGATCGCGTCGGGAATGGTTCAGAGTCGATGTGATGCGCCGTCACGCTACCTCTTCATTTACCCAGGATTAGTTATAAACCTTAATAATTGTTATTTGGTGCCAAGTTTGAGCATGAATATTGTATCTGGATCTCGTTTAATGCGAGATGGCTACTCATTTAAATCCGAGAATAATGGTTGTTCTATTTATATGAGAGATATGTTTTATGGTCATGCTCCGATGGTCAATGGTTTATTCTTAATGAATCTCGGCGTAGTATTACACATGTTCATAGCGTGAATACCAAAAGATGTAAAGTTGATAACGATAGTCCCACATACTTGTGGCATCGCCGCCTTGGTCACATTGGTGTCAAGCGCATGAAGAAGCTCCATGCTGATGGACTTTTGGAGTCTCTTGATTATGAATCATTTGACACATGCGAACCATGCCTCATGGGCAAGATGACCAAGACTCCATTCTCGGAACAATGGAGCGAGCAACCAACTTGTTGGAAATCATACATACCGATGTGTGCGGTCCAATGAGCGTTGAGGCTCATGGAGGATATCGTTATGTTCTCACTCTCACAGATGACTTGAGTAGATATGGGTATGTCTACTTGATGAAACACAAGTCTGAGACCTTTGAAAAGTTCAAGGAATTTCAGAATGAAGTAGAGAATCAACGTCACCGAAAGATAAAATTCTTGCGATCGGATCGTGGAGGAGAATATTTAAGTCACGAATTTGGTACACACTTAAGAAAATGTGGAATCGTTTCACAACTAACGCCGCTGGAACACCTTAAGCGTAACGGTGTGTCCGAGCGTCGTAATCGCACTCTATTGGATATGGTGCGGTCTATGATGTCTCTTACTGATTTACCGCTATCATTTTGGGGATCGCTCTAGAGACAGCTACATTCACTTTAAATAGGGCACCGTCTAAGTCCGTTGAGGCGACACCGTATGAATTATGGTTTGGGAAGAAACCTAAGCTGTCGTTTCTAAAAGTTTGGGGATGCGATGCTTATGTCAAGAAACTTCAACCTGAAAAGCTCGAACCCAAGTCGGGAAAATGCGTCTTCATAGGATACCCTAAGGAAACCGTAGGGTATACCTTCTACTTAAGATCCGAGGGCAAGATCTTTGTTGCCAAGAACGGATCCTTTACGGAAAAGAGTTTCTCTCGAAAGAAGTAAGTGGGAGGAAAGTAGAACTCGATGAAGTACTACCTCTTGAACATGATAGTAGTGCAGCTCGGAAAATGTTCTGTGATGCCTACACCAACCAAGAGGAAATTCATGATGATGATCAAGGTACTTCGGATCAAGTTGCTCTTGAACTCAGAGGTCCACTAGGACACGTTCCGCACAGTGGTACGGCAACCCTGTCTTGGAAATCATGTTGTTAGACAACAATGAACCTTGAACTATGAAGAAGCGATGGCGGGCCCAGATTCCAACAAATGGCTAGAAGCCATGAAGTCCGAGATAGAATCCATGTATGAAAACAAAGTGTGGACTTTGACCGAGTTGCCGATGATCGGCGAGCGATAGAAAACAAATGGATCTTTAAGAGGAAGACGGACGCGGATGGTAATGTCACCATCTATAAAGCTCGACTTGTCGCTAAGGGTTATCGGCAAGTTCAAGGGATTGACTACGATGAGACTTTCTCTCCGTGGCGAAGCTTAAGTCCGTCCAATCATGTTAGCAATTGCCGCATACTATGATTATGAGATATGGCAGATGGACGTCAAAACAGCGTTCCTTAACGGATATCTTAAGGAAGAGCTGTATATGATGCAGCCGGAGGGTTTTGTCGATCCTAAGAACGCTAACAAAGTATGCAAGCTCCAACGATCCATTTATGGGCTGGTGCAAGCATCTCGGAGTTGGAACATTCGCTTTGATGAGATGATCAAAGCGTTTGGGTTATATGAGACTTATGGAGAAGCCTGCGTTTACAAGAAAGTGAGTGGGAGCTCTGTAGCATTTCTCATATTATATGTAGATGACATACTTCTGATGGGAAATGATATAGAATTCTTGGACAACATTAAGGCCTACTTGAATAAGTGTTTTTCAATGAAGGACCTTGGAGAAGCTGCTTATATATTAGGCATCAAGATCTATAGAGATAGATCGAGATGCCTCATAGGTCTTTCACAAAGCACATACCTTGATAAGATTTTGAAGAAGTTCAAAATGGATCAGTCCAAGAAGGGTTCTTGCTCATTGCAAGGTGTGAGATTGAGCTCAGCTCAATGCCCGACCACGGCAAAAGATAAAGAAGAGATGAGTGTCATCCCTATGCCTCAGCCATAGGATCTATTATGTATGCCATCTTGTGTACGGACCTGATGTAAACCTTGCCGTAAGTTTGGTAGGAAGGTACCAAAGTAATCCCGCAAGGAACACCGGACAGCGGTCAAGAATATCCTGAAGTACCGAAAAGGACAAAGGACATGTTTCTCGTTTATGGAGGTGACGAAGAGCTCGTCGTAGCGGGTTACGTCGACGCTAGCTTCGACACAGATCCGATGACTCTAAGTCACAAACCGGATACGTGTATATGTTGAATGGTGGAGCGAGAAGCTGGTGATTTGCAAGCGAGCGTCGTGGCGGGATCTACATGTGAAGCGGAGTACATGGCAGCCTCGGAGGCAGCGCATGAAGCAATTTGGGTGAAGGAGTTCATCACCGACCTAGAGTCATACCCAATGCGTCGGGGCCGATCAAACTCTTCGTGACAACACTGGAGCTATTGCACTTGCCAAGGAGCCCAGGTTTCACAAGAAGACCAGCACATCAAGCGTCGCTTCAACTCCATCCGTGAAAACGTTCAGGATGGAGACATAGAAATTTGCAAAGTACATACGGATCTGAATGTCGCAGATCCGTTGACTAAACCTCTCTCATGAGCAAAACATGATCAACACGAGAACTCTATGGGTGTTCGATTCATCACAATGTAACTAGATTATTGACTCTAGTGCAAGTGGGAGACTATTGGAAATATGCCCTAGAGGCAATAATAAAAGTGTTATTATTATATTTCTTTGTTCATGATGATTGTCTTTTATTCATGCTATAAGCTGTATTATCCGGAAATCGTGATACACGTGTGAATACATAGACCATAACATGTCCCTAGTGAGCCTCTAGTTGACTAGCTCGTTGGTCAACAGATAGTCATGGTTTCGACTATGGACATTGGATGTCATTGATAACGGGATCACATCATTAGGAGAATGATGTGATGGACAAGACCCAATCCTAAGCATAGCACAAGATCGTGTAGTTCGTTTTGCTAGAGCTTTTCCAATGTCAAGTATCTCTTCCTTAGACCATGAGATCGTGTAACTCCGGATACCGTAAGAGTGCTTTGGTGTACCAAAGCGTCACAACGAATCGGGTGACTATAAAGGTGCACTACGGTATCTCCGAAAGTGTCATTGGGTTGACACGGATCGAGGCTGGGATTTGTCACTCCGTATGACGGAGAGGTATCTCTGGGCCCACTCGGTAATGCATCATCATAATGAGCTCAAAGTGACTAAGTGGTTAGTCACGGGATCATGCATTACTGATACGAGTAAAGTGACTTGCCGTAACGAGACTGAACAAGGTATTGGGATACCGACGATCGAGTCTCGGGCAAGTAACGCACCGATTGACAAAGGGAATTGTATACGGGTTTGATTGAATCCTCGACATCGTGGTTCATCCGATGAGATCATCGAGGAGTATGTGGGAGCCAACATGGGTATCCAGATCCGCTGTTGGTTATTGACCGAGAGGCATCTCGGTCATGTTCGCATATCTCCCAACCCGTAGGGTCTACACATAAGGTTCGGTGACGCTAGGGTTGTAGAGACATTAGTATGCAGTAACCGAAAGTTGTTGAGTCCGGATGAGATCCCGGACGTCACGAGGAGTTCGGAATGGTCCGGAGGTAAAGATTTATATATAGGAAGTCCAGTTTCGCCACCGGAAAGTTTTGGGGTCACGGTATTGTCTGGGACCACCGGAAGGGTCCCGGGGTCCACCGGTGGGGCCACCTATCCGGAGGGCCCCATGGGCTGAAGTGGCGTGGGAACCAGCCTGGTGGGCTGGTGCGCCCACCCAAGGGCCCAAGGCGCCTAGGGTTGGAAACCTTAGGGGACCGTTGCCCCAGGGGCATCGCCCCTGGTTGAAACCCTAGGGGCATGCGCCCCCCGGTTGGAAACCCTAAGGGCCGTTGCCCAGGGCCGCCGCCCCCATCTATATGGGATCTCCAGGGGCATGCGCCCCTAGCCCCTATATATAGTGGAGGGAGGAAGGGCAGCAACACCCGCATCTTGGCACCTCCTTCCCCTTGCTACACCTCCTCCTCCCGCAGACGCTTGGCGAAGCCTGCGGATCCTGCTGCATCCACCACCACGCCGTCGTGTTGCTGGATCTTCATCAACCTCTCCTTCCCCTTGCTGGATCAAGAAGGAGGAGACGCCACGCTGACCGCACGTGTGTTGAACGCGGAGGTGCCGTCCGTTCGGCGCTAGGATCTCCGGTGATTGGATCACGACGTGTACAACTACCTCAACCCCGTTCTTTTGAACGCTTCGCTCGCGATCTACAAAGTGGTATGTAGATGCATCTCCCATGACTCGTTGCTTAGATGAACTCATAGATGGATCTTGGTGAAACCGTAGGAAAAATTTTAATTTTTCGCAACGTTCCCCAACAGTGGCATCATGAGCTAGGTCTATCGTAGTTCTCTATTGCACGAGTAGAACACAATATAGTTGTGGGCGTGGATCTTATCAACTTACTTGCCGTTACTAATCTTATCTTGCTTCCGCGGTATTGTGGGATGAAGCGGCCGGACCAACCTTACGTGCGCTTACGTGAGACCGGTTCCACCGACTAACATGCACTAGTTGCATAAGGTGGCTGGCGGGTGTCTGTCTCTCCTACTTTAGTTGGAGCGGATTCGATGAAAAGGGTCCTTATGAAGGGTAAATAGAAGTTGACAAGATCACGTTGTGGTTATTCGTAGGTAAGAAAACGTTCTTGCTAGAACCCAATTGCAGCCACGTAAAAGATGCAACAACAATTAGAGGACGTCTAACTTGTTTTTGCAGCAATTGTCATGTGATGTGATATGGCCAAGTTGTGATGAATGATGAATGACATATTGTGATGTATGAGATCATGTTCTTGTAATAGGAATCACGACTTGCATGTCGATGAGTATGACAACGGCAGGAGCCATAGGAGTTGTCTTTATTTTTGTATGACCTGCGTGTCATTGAAGAACGCCATGTAATTTACTTTACTTTATTGCTAAACGCGTTAGCCATAGAAGTAGAAGTAGTCGTTGGCGTGACAACTTCATGGAGGCACAATGATGGAGATCATGATGATGGAGATCATGGTGTCATGCCGGTGACAAGATGATCATGGAGCCCCGAAGATGGAGATCAATGGAGTTTTATGATATTGGCCATATCATGTCACTACTATATAATTGCATGTGATGTTTATTATGTTTATACATCTTGTTTACTTAGAACGACGGTAGTAAATAAGATGATCCTTACAACAATTTCAAGAAGTGTTCTCCCTAACGTGCCGTTGCTAAAGTTCGTCGCTTCTAAGCACCACGTGATGATCGGGTGTGATGGATTCTTACGTTCACATACAACGGTGTAAGACAGATTTACACGCAAAACACTTAGGGTTAACTTGACGAGCCTAGCATGTACAGACATGGCCTCGAACACGGAGACCGAAAGGTCGAACACGAGTCGTATAGAAGATACGATCAACATGAGAATGTTCACCGAGATGACTAGTCCGTCTCACGTGATGATCGGACACGGCCTAGTCGACTCGGATCGTGTATCACTTAGATGACTAGAGGATGTCTAATCTGAGTGGGAGTTCATTGTAATAATTTGATTAGATGAACTTAATTATCATGAACTTAGTCTAAAACTTTTGAATGATATGTCTTGTAGATCAAATGGCCAACGCCATGTCAACTTGAACTTCAACGCGTTCCTAGAAAACCAAGCTGAAAGATGACGGCAGCAACTATACGGACTGGGTCGGAACTTGAGATCATCCTCATAGCTGCCAGAAACAATATGTCCTAGAAGGACCGCTAGGTGACGCTCCGTCGCAGAACCAAGACATTATGAATGCTTGGCAGTCTCGTCTTGATGATTACTCCCTCGTTCAAGGCGGCATGCTTTGACTTAGAACCGGGCTCCAAAAGCGTTTTGAGCATCACGGAGCATATGAGATGTTCGAGGAGCTGAAACTTGTTTTCCAAGCTCACGCCGGGTCGAGAGATATGACATCTCCGACAAGTTCTCAGTTGTAAGATGGAGGAAAATAGTTACGTCGGTGAGCACATTCTCAAGATGTTTGGGTTGCACAACCGTATGACCCAACTGAATATTAACCTCCACGATGAGGCGGTCATTGACAGAATCCTCGATCGCTTCCACCAAGCTACAAGAGCTTTGTGATGAACTACAATATGCAGGGGATGGTAAAGACCATTCTGAAGTATTCTCTATGCTGAAGTCAGCCGAGGTTGAAATCAAGAAAGAACATCAAGTGTTGATGGTCAATAAGACCACTAAGTTTAAGAAGGGCAAGGGCAAGAAGAACTTCAAGAAGGACGGCAAGGAGGTTGCGCGCCCGCGTAAGCAAGTTGCCGGGAAGAAGTTAAAGAATGGACCCAAGCACGAGACCGAGTGCTTTTATTGCAAGGGAAGGGTCTTCGAAGCGGAACTGCCCCAAATACTTAGCGGACAAGAAGGCCGGCAACACCAAAGGTATATTTGATATACATGTAATTGATGTGTACCTTACCGATACTCGTAGTAACTCCCGGTATTTGATACCGTGCCGTTGCTCATATTTGTAACTCACAGCAGGAGCTGCGGAATAAGCGGAGGCTGGCGAAGGACAAGGTGACGATCTTGGCGTCGGGAATGGTTCAGAGTCGATGTGATCGCCGTCGGCACGCTACCTCTTCATTTACCCACGGATTAGTTATAAACCTTAATAATTGTTATTTGGTGCCAAGTTTGAGCATGAATATTGTATCTGGATCTCGTTTAATGCGAGATGGCTACTCATTTAAATCCGAGAATAATGGTTGTTCTATTTATATGAGAGATATGTTTTATGGTCATGCTCCGATGGTCAATGGTTTATTCTTAATGAATCTCGGCGTAGTATTACACATGTTCATAGCGTGAATACCAAAAGATGTAAAGTTGATAACGATAGTCCCACATACTTGTGGCATCGCCACCTTGGTCACATTGGTGTCAAGCGCATGAAGAAGCTCCATCTTGATGGACTTTTGGAGTCTCTTGATTATGAATCATTTGACACATGCGAACCATGCCTCATGGGCAAGATGACCAAGACTCCATTCTCGGAACAATGGGCGAGCAACCAACTTGTTGGAAATCATACATACCGATGTATGCGGTCCAATGAGCGTTGAGGCTCATGGAGGATATCGTTATGTTCTCACTCTCACAGATGACTTGAGTAGATATGGGTATGTCTACTTGATGAAACACAAGTCTAAGACCTTTGAAAAGTTCAAGGAATTTCAGAATGAAGTAGAGAATCAACGTGACCGAAAGATAAAATTCTTACGATCGGATCGTGGAGGAGAATATTTAAGTCACGAATTTGGTACACACTTAAGAAGATGTGGAATCGTTTCACAACTAACGCCGCTGGAACACCTCAACAGAACGGTGTGTCCGAGCGTCGTGTCGCACTCTATTGGATATGGTGCGGTCTATGATGTCTCTTCTGGTTTACCGCTATCATTTTGGGGATACGCTCTAGAGACAGCTACATTCACTTTAAATAGGGCACCGTCTAAGTCCGTTGAGGCGACACCGTATGAATTATGGTTTGGGAAGAAACCTAAGTATCGTTTCTAAAAGTTTGGGGATGCGATGCTTATGTCAAGAAACTTCAACCTGAAAAGCTCGAACCCAAGTCGGAAAATCGTCTTCATAGGATACCCTAAGGAAACCGTAGGGTATACCTTCTACTTAAGATCCGAGGGCAAGATCTTTGTTGCCAAGAACGGATCCTTTACGGAAAAGAGTTTCTCTCGAAAGAAGTAAGTGGGAGGAAAGTAGAACTCGATGAAGTACTACCTCTTGAACATGATAGTAGTGCAGCTCGGGAAAATGTTCTGTGATGCCTACACCAACGAAGAGGAAATTCATGATGATGATCAAGGTACTTCGGATCAAGTTGCTCTTGAACTTCGTGAGGTCCACTAGGACACGTTCCGCACCAGTGGTATGCAACCCTGTCTTGGAAATCATGTTGTTAGACAACAATGAACCTTGAACTATGAAGAAGCGATGGCGGGCCCAGATTCCAACAAATGGCTAGAAGCCATGAAGTCGAGATAGAATCCATGTATGAAAACAAAGTGTGGACTTTGGTGAGTTGCCCGATGATCGTGAGCGATAGAAAACAAATGGATCTTTAAGAGGAAGGCGGACGCGGATGGTAATGTCACCATCTATAAAGCTCGACTTGTCGCTAAGGGTTATCGACAAGTTCAAGGGATTGACTACGATGAGACTTTCTCTCCGTGGCGAAGCTTAAGTCCGTCCGAATCATGTTAGCAATTGCCGCATACTATGATTATGAGATATGGCAGATGGACGTCAAAACAGCGTTCCTTAACGGATATCTTAAGGAAGAGCTGTATATGATGCAGCCGGAGGTTTTGTCGATCCTAAAACGCTAACAAAGTATGCAAGCTCCAACGATCCATTTATGGGCTGGTGCAAGCATCTCGGAGTTGGAACATTCGCTTTGATGAGATGATCAAAGCGTTTGGGTTTATCTGAGACTTATGGAGAAGCCTGCGTTTACAAGAAAGTGAGTGGGAGCTCTGTAGCATTTCTCATATTATATGTAGATGACATACTTCGATGGGAAATGATATAGAATTCTTGGACAGCATTAAGGCCTACTTGAATAAGTGTTTTCAATGAAGGACCTTGGAGAAGCTGCTTATATATTAGGCATCAAGATCTATAGAGATAGATCGAGATGCCTCATAGGTCTTTCACAAAGCACATACCTTGATAAGATTTTGAAGAAGTTCAAAATGGATCAGTCAAGAAGGGTTCTTGCACTGTATTGCAAGGTGTGAGATTGAGCTCAGCTCAATGCCCGACCACGGCAAAAGATAAAGAAGAGATGAGTGTCATCCCTATGCCTCAGCCATAGGATCTATTATGTATGCCATCTTGTGTACGGACCTGATGTAAACCTTGCCGTAAGTTTGGTAGGAAGGTACCAAAGTAATCCCGCAAGGAACTTTGGACAGCGGTTAAGAATATCTGAAGTACCGAAAAGGACAAAGGACATGTTTTCGTTTATGGAGGTGACGAAGAGCTCGTCGTAGAACAGGTTACGTCGGCGCTAAGCTTCGACAGATCCGATGACTCTAAGTCACAAACCGGATCGTGTATATGTTGAATGGTGGAGCGAGAAGCTGGTGCAGTTGCAAGCGAGCGTCGTGGCGGGATCTACATGTGAAGCGGAGTACATGGCAGCCTCGGAGGCAGCGCATGAAGCAATTTGGGTGAAGGAGTTCATCACCGACCTAGGAGTCATACCCAATGCGTCGGGGCCGATCAAACTCTTCGTGACAACACTGGAGCTATTGCACTTGCCAAGGAGCCCAGGTTTCACAAGAAGACCGAGCACATCAGCGTCGCTTCAACTCCATCCGTGAAAGCGTTCGGGATGGAGACATAGAAATTTGCAAAGTACATACGGATCTGAATGTCGCAGATCCGTTGACTAAACCTCTCTCGCGAGCAAAACATGATCAACACCAGAACTCTATGGGTGTTCGATTCATCACAATGTAACTAGATTATTGACTCTAGTGCAAGTGGGAGACTATTGGATATATGCCCTAGAGGCAATAATAAAAGTGTTATTATTATATTTCTTTGTTCATGATGATTGTCTTTTATTCATGCTATAACTGTATTATCCGGAAATCGTGATACACGTGTGAATACATAGACCATAACATGTCCCTAGTGAGCCTCTAGTTGACTAGCTCGTTGGTCAACAGATAGTCATGGTTTCGACTATGGACATTGGATGTCATTGACAACGGGATCACATCATTAGGAGAATGATGTGATGGACAAGACCCAATCCTAAGCATAGCACAAGATCGTGTAGTTCGTTTTGCTAGAGCTTTTCCAATGTCAAGTATCTCTTCCTTAGACCATGAGATCGTGTAACTCCGGATACCGTAAGAGTGCTTTGGGTGTACCAAGCGTCACAACGAATCGGGTGACTATAAAGGTGCACTACGGTATCTCCGAAAGTGTCATTGGGTTGACACGGATCGGCGGGATTTGTCACTCCGTATGACGGAGAGGTATCTCTGGGCCCACTCGGTAATGCATCATCATAATGAGCTCAAAGTGACTAAGTGGTTAGTCACGGGATCATGCATTCTGATGCGAGTAAAGTGACTTGCCGTAACGAGACTGAACAAGTTATTGGGATACCGACGATCGAGTCTCGGGCAAGTAACGCACCGATTGACAAAGGGAATTGTATACGGGTTTGATTGAATCCTCGACATCGTGGTTCATCCGATGAGATCATCGAGAGTATGTAGGAGCCAACATGGGTATCCAGATCCGCTGTTGGTTATTGACCGGAGAGGCATCTCGGTCATGTCGCATATCTCCGAACCCGTAGGGTCTACACATAAGGTTCGGTGGCGCTAGGGTTGTAGAGACATTAGTATGCAGTAACCGAAAGTTGTTGAGTCCGGATGAGATCCCGGATGTCACGAGGAGTTCGGAATGGTCCGGAGGTAAAGATTTATATATAGGAAGTCCAGTTTGCCACGGGAAAGTTTTGGGGTCACGGTATTGTCTGGGACCAGGAAGGGTCGGGGTCCACCGGTGGGGCCACCTATCCGGAGGGCCCCATGGGCTGAAGTGGCGTGGGAACCAGCCTGGTGGGCTGGTGCGCCCACCCAAGGGCCCAAGGCGCCTAGGGTTGGAAACCCTAGGGACCGTTGCCCAGGGGCATCGCCCCGGTTGGAAACCCTAGGGGCATGCGCCCCCCCTGGTTGGAAACCCTAAGGGGGCCGTTGCCCCGGGGGCCGCCGCCCCCATCTAGATGGGATCTCCAAGGGGGCATGCGCCCCCCTAGCCCCTATATATAGTGGAGGGAGGAAGGCAGCAACACCCGCATCTTGGCACCTCCTTCCCCTTGCTACACCTCCTCCTCCCGCAGGCGCTTGGCGAAGCCTGCGGATCCTGCTGCATCCACCACCACGCCGTCGTGCTGCTGGATCTTCATCAACCTCTCCTTCCCCTTGCTGGATCAAGAAGGAGGAGGCGCCACGCTGACCGTCACGTGTGTTGAGCGCGGAGGTGCCGTCCGTTCGGCGCTAGGATCTCCGGTGATTGGATCACGGCGTGTACAACTACCTCAACCCCGTTCTTTTGAGCGCTTCCGCTCATGATCTACAAAGTGGTATGTAGATGCATCTCCCATGACTCGTTGCTTAGATGAACTCATAGATGGATCTTGGTGAAACCGTAGGAAAAATTTTAATTTTCTGCAACGTTCCCCAACAGGTTGGTCGTCATGTGGCCATACCTAGCTCCATGGGTGTCATGCAGCAAAGACCAATTCACTGAAGGGTCTTTCTCTATCCACTGAGAAAAATTCTTTATTGACCTCCCCTTCTTTCTCTTAGTATTAGGAGGGTCAATTGCTGGCAAGTCACAAAGACCTACCAGCTCCTCTAGCTCCACGATGAGTGCTTGTCGGTGTACAAAAGTAGGGGCACACCTTTGTACCCCTTTACTTGTGCATGGGCAGCCAGAGCTGCGCGCCACGGCCACACCAAGCAGGGCAGAGGAGGGGAGCCGGAGAGAAGCCAAAGCACAAGATGGCCAAGGCAACGCCAAGACCAAAGATACCAAAGAGCGAGAGGGCGAGGTGGACACCCCCGGCAAGGCCCTTGCCGGGGCAGCCTCTGCGGCCCCAGCAAGAGCCTTGCCGGGGCAATTTGCCTGATGCTAACAAAGCAAGCCACCCTTGAGCCCACGGGATCCAACTCAACCAACCACATTGGAACTAGGGCTCGGGAGGCACCTCCGTGGTAGCATGCAAATCTTTGTCAAGACCATAGAGATATGAGATCAGATGAGAACCAGAAGACGGCGACCCTCGGCCGGATCCTTGCCAAGGAGATCCACAAGACCCCCGGCAAGCGCCTTGCCAGGGACGACTGCAACACCACAGCAAGACCCTTGCCGGGCCCCTGGCAAGGCCCTTGCCGAGGGCGTCAGCAGGGCCACAGCCAGGCCCGCGTCGACCAAGACTCCACCGCCGTCCCCAAGCAGCTACTACCTCAACCAGCTGGGCAGGCACCTGCGTGGCGACGGGCGGCCTCTACGCCAACTCAGCAAGCACCTGCGTGGTGGCATGCAGCAGGGCCACAGCCAGGCCCGCGTCGACCAAGACTCCACCGCCGTCCCCAAGCAGCTACTACCTCAACCAGCTGGGCAGGCACCTGCGTGGCGACGGGCGGCCTCTACGCCAACTCAGCAAGCACCTGCGTGGTGGCATGCAGATCTTCGTGAAGACCCTACCACCGCGCCACCTCAGCTGCCTGCCTGCCTGCATGGCGCCGCATGCACCGCTGGCCTGGGCGCGTGTCGAAGCAAGGCGAGGCGGCAACGGATGGGACGGGCCTCGTTCCCGTCCCCAATAAAGCTAAGGGACACCTAAGCTATGCGTTAAATGTGTCTTGTCCTGTAACACGAGCGATAAGCTCGCGGAACTGTAGGCCTTTCCACCTCCTGTGTGCCACTGTGGCAGCCCCTTTCGACTATATAAGGAGGCCCTTGGCATACTGGAGGGGGATTCTGAAGGAAATATGCCCTAGAGGCAATAATAAAGTTATTATTTATTTCCTTATATCATGATAAATGTTTATTATTCATGCTAGAGTTGTATTAACCGGAAACATAATACATGTGTGAATAGATAGACAAACAGAATGTCACTAGTATGCCTCTACTTGACTAGCTCGTTAATCGAAGATGGTTATGTTTCCTAACCATAGACATGAGTTGACATTTGATTAACGGGATCACATCATTAGGAGAATTATGTGATTGACTTGACCCATTCCGTTAGTTTAGCACTTGATCATTTAGTATGTTGCTATTGCTTTCTTCGGGACTTATACATGTTCCTATGACTATGAGATTATGCAACTCCTGTTTACCAGAGGAACAATTTGTGTGCTACCAAACGTCACAACGTAACTGGGTGATTATAAAGGTGCTCTATAGGTGTCTCCGAAGGTACATGTTGGGTTGGCGTATTTCGAGATTAGGATTTGTCACTCCGATTGTCGGAGAGGTATCTTTGGGCCCATTCGGTAATGCACATCACTATAAGCCTTGCAAGCATTGCAACTAATGAGTTAGTTGCGGGATGATGTATTACGGAACGAGTAAAGAGACTTGCCTGTAATGAGATTGAACTAGGTATTGAGATACCGACGATCGAATCTCGGGCAAGTAACATACCGATGACAAAGGGAACAACGTATGTTGTTATGCAGTTTGACCGATAAAGATCTTCGTAGAATATGTGGGAGCCAATATGAGCATCCAGGTTCCGCTATTGGTTATTGACCGGAGACGTGTCTCGGTCATGTCTACATTGTTCTCGAACCCGTAGGGTCCCCACGCTTAAAGTTTCGATGACGGTTATATTATGAGTTTGTGAGTTTTGATGTACGGAAGGAGTTCGGAGTCCCGGATGAGATCGGGGACATGACGAGGAGTCTCGAAATGGTCGAGACGTAAAGATCGATATGTTGGACGACTATATTTGGACTTCGGAAAGGTTCCAAGTGATTCAGGTATTTTTCGGAGTACCGGAGAGTTACGGGAATTCGGCGGGGAGTATATGGGCCTTATTGGGCCATACGGGAATAGAAGAGAGAGGCCAAAAGGAAGGAGGCATGTGCCCCCCCCCCTCTGGTCCGAATTGGACAAGGGGTGCAGCCCCCTTTTCCTTCTCCCTCTCCTCCTCTTTCCTTCTCTCCTACTCCAACAAGGAAAGGAGGAGTCCTACTCCCGATGGGAGTAGGACTCCCCCCTTGGCGCGCCCTCCTCCTTGGCCGGCCGCCTCCCCCCTTGCTCCTTTATATACGAGGGCAGGGGGCACCCCATAGACACAACAATTGATCCCTTGGATCTCTTAGCCGTGTGCGGTGCCCCCCTCCACCATAATCCACCTCGATAATACCGTAGCGGTGCTTAGGCGAAGCCCTGCGTCGGTAGAACATCAACATCGTCACCACTCCTCGTGCTGACGAAACTCTCCCTCAACACTCGGCTGGATCGGAGTTCGAGGGACGTCATCGGGCTGAACGTGTGCTGAACTCGGAGGTGCCGTGCGTTCGGTACTTGATCGGTCGGATCGTGAAGGCGTCGACTACATCAACGCGTTGTGCTAACGCTTCGCTTTCGGTCTCACGAGGGTGCGTGGACAACACTCTGCCCTCTCGTTGCTATGCATCACCATGATCTTGCGTGTGCGTAGGAAATCTTTTGAAATTACTACATTCCCCAACAGTGGCATCCGAGCCAGGTTTTATGCGTAGATGTCATATGCACGAGTAGAACACAAGTGAGTTGTGGGCGATATAAGTCATACTGCTTACCAGCATGTCATACTTTGGTTCAGCGGTATTGTTGGATGAAACGGCCCGGACCGACATTACGCGTACGCTTACGCGAGACTGGTTTTACCGCCGTGTTATGCACACAGGTGACTAGCGGGTGTCAGTTTCCCCAACTATAGTTGAACCGAGTGTGGCTACGCCCGGTCCTTGCGAAGGTTAAAACAGCACCAACTTGACAAACTATCGTTGTGGTTTTGATGCGTAGGTAAGAACGGTTCTTGCTAAGCCCGTAGCAGCCACGTAAAACTTGCAACAACAAAGTAGAGGACGTCTAACTTGTTTTTGCAGGGCATGTTGTGATGTGATATGGTCAAGACGTGATGAGATATAAGTTGTTGTATGAGATGATCATGTTTTGTTGAAGTTGCGGCAAGCGGCAAAATCCTTATGGTTGTCTCTCTATTGCATAAGATGCAAGCGCCAAATAATTGCTTTACTTTATCGCTATGCGATAGCAATAGTTGCAAGAGCAATTGTTGGCGAGACGACCATGTGACGACACATTGATATAGATCAAGATTGTGGAGATCATGGTGTCATGCCGGTGACGATGGAGATCATGACGATGCTTTGGAGATGGAGATCAAAGGCACAAGATGATGATGGCCATATCATGTCACATATTTTGATTGCATGTGATGTTTATCTTATATACATCTTATTTTGCTTAGTTCGGCAGTAGCTTTATAAGATGATCTCTCACTAAATTATCAAGGTATAAGTGTTCTCCCTGAGTATGCACCGTTGCAAAAGTTCTTCATGCTGAGACACCACGTGATGTTCGGGTGTGATAGGCTCTACGTTCAAATAGAACAGGTGCAAAACAGTTGCACACGCGGAATACTCAGGTTAAACTTGACGAGCCTAGCATATAACAGATATGGCCTCGGAACACTGAGACCGAAAGGTCGAGCGTGAATCATATAGTATATATGATCAACATAGTGATGTTCACCATTGAAACTACTCCATCTCATGTGATGATCGGACATGGTTTAGTTGATATGGATCACGTGATCACTTAGAGGATTAGAGGGATGTCTATCTAAGTGGGAGTTCTTAAGTAATATGATTAATTGAAATTTAATTTATCATAAACTTAGTCCTGGTAGTATTATCATATCTATGTTGTAGATCAATAGCTCGCGTTGTTGCTCCCCGTTAATATTTTGATATGTTCCTAGAGAAAAATAAGTTGAAAATTTTAGTAGCAATGATGCGGACTTGGTCCGTGATCTAAGGATAAACCTCATTGTTGCACAGAAGAATTATGTCCTTGATGCACCGCTAGGTGATAGACCTATTGCAGGAGCAGATGCAGACGTTATGAACGTTTGGCTAGCTCAATATGATGACTACTTGATAGTTTAGTGCGCCATGCTTAACGGCTTAGAATCGGGACTTCAAAGACGTTTTGAATGTCATGGACCATATGAGATGTTCCAGGAGTTGAAGTTAATATTTCAAGCAAATACCCAAGTTGAGAGATATGAAGTCTCCAACAAGTTCTATAGCTAAAAAGATGGAGGAGAATAGCTCAAGCAGTGAGCATGTGCTCAGATTGTCTGGGTACTACAATCACTTGAATCAAGTGGGAGTTAATCTTCCAGATAAGATAGTGATTGATAGAGTTCTCTAGTCACTATCACCAAGTTACTAGAACTTTGTGATGAACTATAATATGCGAGGGATAACGGAAACGATTCCCAAGCTCTTCGTGTTGCTGAAATCGACGAAGGTAGAAATCAAGAAAAACATCAAGTATTGATGGTTGACAAGACCACTAGTTTCAAGAAAAGGGCAAAGGGAAGAAGGGGAACTTCAAGAAGAACGGCAAGCGAGTTGCTGCTCAAGTGGAGGAGCCCAAGTCTGGACCTAAGCCTGAGACTGAGTGCTTCTACTACAAAGGAACTGGTCACTAGAAGCGGAACTGCCCCAAGTATTTGGCGGATAAGAAGGATGGCAAAGTGAACAAAGGTATATTTGATATACATGTTATTGATGTGTACTTTACTAGTGTTTATAGCAACCCTCAAAGTATTTGATACTAGTTCGGTTGCTAAGATTAGTAACTCAAGCGGAGTTGCAGAATAAGCAGAGACTATTTAAGGGTGAAGTGACGATGTGTGTTGGAAGTGGTTCCAAGATTGATATGATCATCATCGCAGACTCCCTATACTTCGGGATTAGTATTGAACCTAAATAAGTGTTATTTGGTGTTTGCGTTGAGCATGAATATGATTTGATCATGTTTATTGCAATACGGTTATTCATTTAAGTTAGAGAACAATTGTTGTTCATTTACATGAATAAAAACCTTCTATGGTCATACACACCAATGAAAATGGTTTGTTGGATCTCGATCGTAGTGATACACATATTCATAATATTGAAGCCAAAAGATGCAAACTTAATAATGATAGTGCAACTTATTTGTGGCTTGCCGTTTAGGTCATATTGGTGTAAAGAGCATGAAGAAACTCCATCTTGATGGGATTTTGGAATCACTTGATTATGAATCACTTGATGCTTGCGAACCATACCTTATGGGCAAGATGACTAAAACTCCGTTCTCGGAACAATGAAGCAAGCAAGCGGCTTATTGGAAATAATACATCTTGATGTATGCGATCCGATGAGTGTTGAGGCTTGAGGCGGTATCGTTATTTTCGACCTTCACAGATGATTTGAGCAGATATGGGTATATCTACTTGATGAAACATAAGTCTGAAACATTTGAAAGTTCAAAGAATTTCAGAGTGAAGTGGAAAATCATCGTGACAAGAAAATAAAGTTTCTACGATCTGATCGCGGAGACAAATATTTGAGTTACGAGTTTGGTCGTCAATTAAAACAATGTGGAATAGTTTCACAAATTCGTGCCACCTGGAACACCACAGCATAATGGTGTGTTCGAACATCATAACCGTACTTTATTGGATATAGTGCAATCTATGATGTCTCTTACCGATTTACCACTATCGTTTTGGGGTTATGCATTAGAGACAGCTACATTCACGTTAAATAGGGCACCATCTAAATCCATTGAGACGACACCATATGAACTATGGTTTAGCAATAAACCTAAGATGTCATTTCTTAAAGTTTGGAGTTGCGATGCTTATGTGAAAAAGTTTCATCCTGATAAGCACGAACCCAAATCGGAGAAATGCGTCTTCATAGGATACCCAAAGGAGAATGTTGGGTACACCTTCTATCACAGATCCGAAGGCAAATTCGTTGCTAAGAATGGATCCTTTCTAGAGAAGGAGTTTCTCTCGAAAGAAGTGAGTGGGAGGAAAGTGGAACTTGATAAGGTAATTGTTCCTTCTCCCGAATTGGAAAATAGTTCATCACAGAAATCAGTTCCAGTGATGTCTACACCAACAAGAGAGGAAGTTAATGATGATGATCATGAAAATTCAGATCAAGTTACTACAGAACTTCGTAGATCAACCAGAGCATGACCCGCACCAGAGTAGTACGGTAATCCTGTTTTGGAGGTCATGTTACTTGACCATGACGAACCTACGAACTATGAAGAAGCGATGGTGAGCCTAGATTCCGCGAGATGACTTGAGGCCATGAAATCTGAGATGAGATCCATGTATGAGAACAAAGTATGGACTTTGATTAACTTGCCCAATGATTGGCGAGCCATTGAGATTAAATGGATCTTCAAGAGGAAGACGGACGCTGATAGTAGTGTTACTATCTACAAAGCTAGAATTGTCGCAAAAGGTTTTCGACAAGTTCAAGGTATTGACTACGATGAGAGTTTCTCACTCGTATCTATGCTTAAGTCTGTCCGAATCATGTTAGCAATTGCTGCATTTTATGAAATCTGGCAAATGGATAAACAAAACCGCATTCCTTAATGGATTTATTAAAGAAGAGTTGTATATGATGCAACCAGAAGGTTTTGTCAATCCTAGAGGTGCTAACAAAATATGCAAGCTCCAACGATCCATCTATGGACTGGTGCAAGCATCTCGGAGTTGGAATATACGCTTTGATAAGTTGATCAAAGCATATAGTTTTATACAAACTTGCGGTGAAGCCTATATTTACAAGAAAATGGGTGGGAGCACTACAGCATTTCTGATAAGTATATGTGAATGACATATTGTTGATCGGAAATAATGTAGAATTATTCTGCAAAGCATAAAGGAGTATTTGAAAGGAGTTTTTCAAAGAAAGACCTCGGTGGAGCTGCTTACATATTGAGCATCAAGATCTATAGAGATAGATCAAGACGCTTGATAAGTTTTTTCAATGAGTACATACCTTGACAAGATTTTGAAGTAGTTCAAAATGGAACAGTCAAAGAAAGAGTTCTTGTCTGTGTTACAAGGTGTGAGACTGAGTAAGACTCAAAACCCGACCACGACAGAAGATAGAAAGAGAATGAAAGTCATTCCCTATGCCTCAGCCATAGGTTCTATAAAGTATGCCATGCTGTGTACCAGATCTATTGCATACCCTACCACTAAGTTTGGCAAGGGAGTGCAATAGTGATCTAGGAGTAGATCAATGGACAGCGGTCAAAATTATCCTTAGTGGAATAAGGATATGTTTCTCGATTATGGAAGTGACAAAAGGTTCATCGTAAAGGGTTAGGTCGATGCAAGTTTTGACACTAATCTAGGTGACTCTAAGTCTCGGTCTAGATACATATTGAAAGTGGGAGCAATTAGCTAGAGTAGCTCCATGCAGAGCATTGTAGACATAGAAATTTGCAAAATACTTACGGATCTGAATGTGACAGACCCGTTGACTAAAATTATCTCATAAGCAAAACATGATCACACCTTAGTACTCTTTGGGTGTTAATCACATAGCGATGTGAACTAGATTACTGACTCTAGTAAACCCTCTAGGTGTTGGTCACATGTCAATGTGAACTATGGGTGTTAACCACATAAATATATGAACTATTGATGTTAAATCACATGGCGATGTGAACTAGATTATTGACTCTAGTGCAAGTGGGAGACTGAAGGAAATATGCCCTAGAGGCAATAATAAAGTTATTATTTATTTCCTTATATCATGATAAATATTTATTATTCATGCTAGAATTGTATTAACCGGAATCATAATACATGTGTGAATACATAGACAAACAGAATGTCACCAGTATGCCTCTACTTGACTAGCTCGTTAATTGAAGATGGTTATGTTTCCTAACCATAGACATGAGTTGTCATTTGATTAACGGGATCACATCATTAGGAGAATGATGTGATTGACTTGACCCATTCCGTTAGCTTAGCACTTGATCGTTTAGTATGTTGCTATTGCTTTCTTCAGGACTTATACATGTTCCTATGACTATGAGATTATGCAACTCCCATTTACCGGAGGAACACTTTGTGTGCTACCAAACGTCACAACGTAACTAGGTGATTATAAAGGTGCTCTACAGGTGTCTCCGAAGGTACTTGTTGGGTTGGCGTATTTGAGATTAGGATTTGTCACTCCGATTGTCGGAGAGGTATCTCTGGGCCCACTCGGTAATGCACATCACTATAAGCCTTGCAAGCATTGCAACTAATGAGTTAGTTGCGGGATGATGTATTACGGAGCGAGTAAAGAGACTTTCGGTAGCGAGATTGAACTAGGTATTGAGATACCGATGATCGAATCTCGGAAAGTAACATACCGATGACAAAGGAACAACGTATGTTGTTATGCGGTTTGACCGATAAAGATCTTCGTAGAATATGTAGGAGCCAATATGAGCATCCAGGTTCCGCTATTGGTTATTGACCGGAGGCGTGTCTCGGTCATGTCTAAATGTTCTCGAACCCGTAGGGTCCTTGACGCTTAAAGTTTCGATGACGGTTATATTATGAGTTTGTGAGTTTTGATGTACAGAAGGAGTTCGGAGTCCCGGATGAGATCGGGGACATGACGAGGAGTCTCGAAATGGTCGAGACGTAAAGATCGATATATTGGACGACTATATTTGGACTTCGGAAAGGTTCCAAGTGATTCGGGTATTTTTCGGAGTACGGAGAGTTACGGGAATTCGGCGGGGAGTATATGGGCCTTATTGGGCCATATGGGAATAGAAGAGAGAGGCCAAAAGGAAGGAGGCCTGCCCCCCCCTCTGGTCCGAATTGGACAAGGGGTGTAGCCCCCTTTTCCTTCTCCCTCTCCTCCTCTTTACTTCTCTCCTACTCCAACAAGGAAAGGAGGAGTCCTACTCCCGGTGGAAGTAGGACTCCCCCCTTGGCGCGCCCTCCTCCTTGGTCGGTCGCCTCCCCCCTTGCTCCTTTATATACGGGGCCAGGGGGGCACCCCATAGACACAACAATTGATCCCTTGGTTCTCTTAGCCGTGTGCGGTGCCCCCCTCCACCATAATCCACCTCGATAATACCGTAGCGGTGCTTAGGCGAAGCCCTGCATCGGTAGAACATCAACATCGTCACCACGCCGTCGTGCTGACGAAACTCTCCCTCAACACTCGGTTGGATCGGAGTTCGAGGGACGTCATCGGGTTGAACGTGTGCTGAACTCGGAGGTGCCGTGCGTTCAGTACTTCATCGGTCGGATCGTGAAGACGTACGACTACATCAACCGTGTTGTGCTAATGCTTCTGCTTTCGGTCTACCAGGGTACGTGGACAACACTCTCCCCTCTCGTTGCTATGCATCACCATGATCTTGCGTGTGCATAGGAATTTTTTTGAAATTACTACGTTTCCCAACAGATTCGGCTCTTCTACGCAGCCACCATGGCTAGTTGACTGCTAATCCTGCTCTTCTCAAATACACACCAAAGCAGGACTAGGGTATTACGCATCCTCGCGGCCTGAACCTGGGTAAACGATCCTTTTGTTGACTGCTAATCCTACTCTTCTCACAACCCCGCGCCCCGGCAACCGTAGTAGGAATTCTTGTGATCCGATAGGTGTCGTTTCCCACCAACATCTTTGGCGCGCCAGGTAGGGGGCGCAGTTGTGAGAATCTGGTCTAGTAGTTAGCCTAGCAGTTATTCATCGCCATGGCTCCCAAGAAGAAGACGATCACTGCAACCGGCTCGTCGGGAGCCGAACGGCCGTGCCAGTGCGGCCGAGCAACGGGCCGGTCGCGGACAGGACCCGGGCCGCAGTCCGCGAGCACCAGCATCACTCTGGTAGTCAGAGCTGGGCGAGCGGCGTCGTTCGTGCGCCAGGCGACGAGCCCCACGCCGCCAAATCCAAAGACGGAGCTGGGGCCCCCGCAGGCGGCGCGGGGCCCTCCAGGAGTGTCGTTGTGCCACCCACGGGCGGCGCAGCAACCTCCAAAACGCCCACGCCGGCACCCACAGCGCGCTCTTCCCAGGGTGCGCGCGACAAGCAGCGCCACCACGCTAGAGACCCCGGACACCACAATGGGAAGAGCCATGTGCATCGTCCGCGAGACGAAGGAGTCCAGCATGCTCGCCGAAGTGCTGGCGAAAATGGCACGCAGCCGCTGGGCCGTGGTAGAGCTCCTTCTAACGTAGTTAGAAGTCGAAGCGCGCCACGGTCCACGCAGCTGTCGCCACCACCTACGCCAGCGGAAGCTTTGGCGCGCGCGTAGCTGCTCCTCGACTTCCCTCCTGCTGCGGAGAAGCTCGACGAGTGGAGAGCCACCATCCGGAGCTAAAGGTAGAACAAATATTCCCTCAAGTTCAATCGACCACTGATACAACTCTACTCACACTTGACGTTCGCTTTACCAGAAACAAGTATGAAACTAGAAGTACTTTGTAGGTGTTTTTGGATAGGCTTGCAAGAAAGTAAAGAGCGAGTAAACATAAACTAGAGGCTGTTTAGATAAAAACACAACTAAAGTAAATATGGCGAGTGTGGAAAAGTGGTGGTAGGAGTTGTAGAATTGTCCCTAGGCAACTGACTATATTACTAGACCGGTAATCACTATTGCAATTCTATTTGAGGGAGAGGCATAAGCTAACATACTTTCTCTACTTGGATCATATGCACTTATTATTGGAACTCTAGCAAGCATCCTCAACTACTAAAGATTTATTAAGGTAAAACCCAACCATAGCATTAAAGTATCAAGTCCCCTTTATCCCATACGCAAACAACCTACTTACTTGGGTGCAGTGCTTACATCACTCACGCCACCCACCATAAGCAAATCATAAACATATTGCAAACCCTACAGCGGGAATCCCTCACGCTTGCGCGACACGGAGGGCACAATAGGACAGCACCAATAATAAAATATGCAACTCAAACCAATCATAGCAATTCATCAATCATCGATAGGACAATGGAAATCTACTCAGACATCATAGGATGGCAACACATCATTGGATAACAATATGAAGCATAAAGCACCATGTTCAAGTAGAGGGTACAACGGGTCGCGGGAGAGTGGACCGTTATAGATAGAGGGGGGAAGGTGATGGAGATGTTGGTGAAGATGACGGTGGTGTTGGTGAAGATCGCGGTGATGATGATGGCCTCCGGCGGCGTTCCGGCGCCACCGGAAGCAAGGGGGAGAGAGCCCCCCTTCTTCTTCTTACTTGACCTCCTCCCTAGATGGGAGAAGGGTTTCCCCTCTGTTCCTTGGCTCCCATGGCTTGGGAGGGGCTTTCGCCCCTCCCATCCGAGATTGGATCTATCTCTCTGTTTCTGCGTTCTGTTCTGGCTCTGTTTCACCGTTTCGTGTATATATGGAGATCCGTAACTCCGATTGGCCTGAAACCTTCACCGTGATTTTTTTCCGAATATTAGCTTTCTTGCGGCAAAAGAAGAGCATCAACCTCCTTAAGGTGGGCTCACGAGGGTAGGGGGCGCGCCCCCTGCCTCGTGACCACCTCGGGCACTGGTTCGCGTTGATTTTCCTTCCAAATTTTCCATATTTTCCAAAAATAAGCTCCGTCCGTTTTATCCCGTTTGGACTCCGTTTGATATGGATATTCTGCGAAACCAAAAACATGCAACAGACAGGGACTGGCACTGGGCACTGGATCAATATGTTAGTACCAAAAATAATATAAAAAGTTGCCAAAAAGTATATGAAAGTTGAATAATATTGGCATGGAACAATCAAAAATTATAGATACGATGGAGACGTATTAGCATCCCCAAGCTTAATTTCTGCTCGTCCTCGAGTAGGTAAATGATAAAAAAGATAATTTTCGATGTGGAATGCTACCTAGCATAATCTTGATCATATGTCTAATCATGGCATGAATATTAAGACATGAGTGATTCAAGGCCATAGTCTATCGTTTGACATAAAAATAATAATACTTCAAGCATACCAACCAAGCAATTATGTCTTATTGAAATAACATAGCCAAAGAAAGCTCATCCCTACAAAATCATATAGTTTGGCTATGCTCCATCTTCACCACACAAAATATTCACATCATGCACAACCCCGATGACAAGCCAAGCAATTGTTTCATACTTTTGACGTTTCTCAAACCTTTTCAACTTTCACGCAATACATGAGCGTGAGCCATGGACATAGCACTATAGGTGGAATAGAATATGATGATGGGGGTTATGTGGAGAAGACAAAAAAAAGTCTCACATCAACTAGGCGTATCAACGGGCTATGGAGATGCCCATTAATAGATATCAATGTGAGGAGTAGGGATTGCCATGCAACGGATGCACTAAGAGCTATAAGTGTATGAAAGCTCAACAAAATAAACTAAGTGGGTGTGCATCCAACTTGCTTGCTCATGAAGACCTAGGGCATTTGAGGAAGCCCATCGTTGGAATATAGAAGCCAAGTTCTATAATGAAAATTCCCACTAGTATATGAAAGTGACAACATAGGAGATAATCTATATGAAGAACATGGTGCTACTTTGAAGCACAAGATATGAGACTCACTACATGAAGAACATGGTGCTACTTTGAAGCACAAGTTTGGAAAAAGAGATAGTAACATTGCCCCTTTTTATTATTTTTTCTTTTTTTTCTTTTTTTTGCGGGCTTCTTTGGCCCCATTTTTTTATTTAGGCTTCTTTGGCCTCTTTTTTTTTGGATGGGGCAATGCTCTAATAATGATGATCATCACACTTTTATTTACTTACAACTCGATACTAGAACAAAGATATGACTCTATATGAATGCCCCCGGCGGTGTACCAGGATGTGCAATGATCTAGCGTAGCAATGACATCAAAAAAACGGACAAGCCATGAAAACATCATGCTAGCGATCTTACGATCATGCAAAGCAATATGACAATGAATGCTCAAGTCATGTATATGATGGTGATGATGAAAGTTGCATGGCAATATATCTCGGAATGGCTATGGAAATGCCATGATAGGTAGGTATGGTGGCTGTTTTGAGGAAGATATAATGAGGTTTATGTGTGATAGAGCATATCGTATCACGGGGTTTGGATGCACAGGCGAAGTTTGCACCAACTCTCGAGGTGAGAAAGGGCAATGCACGGTACCGAAGAGGCTAGAAATGATGGAAGGGTGAGAGTGCTTATAATCCATGGACTCAACATTAGTCATAAAGAACTCACATACTTATTGCAAAAATCTATTAGTCATCGAAACAAAGTACTACGCGCATGCTCCTAGGGGGATAGATTGGTAGGAAAAGACCATCGCTCGTCCCCGACCGCCACTCATAAGGAAGGCAATCAATAAACACCTCATGCTCCGACTTCGTTACATAACGGTTCACCATACGTGCATGCTACAGGACTTGCAAACCTCAACACAAGTATTTCTCAATTTCACAATTACTCAACTAGCATGACTCTAATATCACCATCTTTATATCGCAAAACTATTGCAAGGAATCAAACATATCATATTCAGCGATCTACAAGTTTATGTAGGATTTTATGACTAACCATGTGAATGACCAGTTCCTGTCATCTCTCTAAATAGATATAAGTGAAGCAAGAGAGTTTAATTCTTTCTACAAAAGATATGCCCACGCTCTAACAAATAAAAGTGAAGCAAAAGAGCATTCTACAAATGGCGGTTGTCTATGTAAAGAGAAACAGGCAATCCAAACTTCAAATGATATAAGTGAAGCACATGAAGCATTCTATAAAGCCATATTCAAAAGATATAAGTGAAGTGCATAGTGCATTCTATAAATCAACCAAGGACCATCTCATACCAGCATGGTGCATAAAAGAAAAGTGAAAACTAAAAGCAAAAGACGCTCCAAGATTGCACATATCATATGAACGAAACGAATCCGAAAACATACCGATATTTGTTGAAGAAAGAGGGGATGCCTTCCCAGCATACCCAAGCTTGAGCTCTTGCCTCTCTTCCTTCTTCTCACATCGAAACCTTCTCAATCATCGAACACTTCATCCACACAAAACTTCAACAGAAAACTCGGTAAGATCCGTTAGTATAATAAAGCAAATCACTACTCTAAGTACTGTTGCAAACCAATTCATATTTTGTTTTTGCATTTTTCTACTTTAATATAACTTTTTCATGGCTTAATCCACTGATATAAATTGATAGTTTCATCAAAACAAGCAAACTATGCATCAAAAACAGAATCTGTCTAAAACAGAACAGTCTGTAACAATCTGAACATTCACCATACTTATGATACTTGAAAAATTCTGCCAAAATTAGGAAAAATAAAAAAATTACATAAAGACAGTGCAAAAAGAATCAGAACCATTTGACGTTTCAGTAAAAAATTAAAATTCACGCACTACAGCAAAAGTTTCTGTCCTGCACCGCACAAACCAACAAGCATTGTAAACATCCTAAAGGCAAACCTTGGCACATTATTTTTATAATACAATGGAATTGTACAAGGGGATAATTTTTTTTTTGAAAAGTTTCTGTAATCAAGATTCACAAAGTTGCCGTGAGCATGAACAAAGTTCAAGGAGCTCTCCCACTTCAACAATGCTTGTCTTTCTCACTTTCGCTTTTCTTTTTGAAAAAGTTTTGGGTTCCCCTCTTTATTTTTGTTGTTTTTAAACTATATGAAAGCACTCAACAGAAATAAATGACTCTATAAAACTTCCGGGTTGTCTCCCTGGCAGCGCTTTCTTTAAAGCCATTAAGCTAGGCATATAGTGCTCAAGTAATGGATCCACCCGGATCCCAAGGTATATCAAAGCCAATTTTAATTAACAATGATTTGTAGTTTAGTAGTGAGCACAAAGTAACATATATCGTGCAACAACAAAGTCTAACTCTCTTCCTATGCATCGGCATGTCATAAAAGAACAATTCATGCACACCAAGTAAAGACCAATGCATAGTATAAACAGTTTCTTGCAATTTTATCGTGTTGGAAACATAGAGAGGTGGAGATATAGTTCCTCTCTCATAATAATTGCAAGTAGGAGCAGCAAGCACATGCATATTATATTCATCAAAATCATCATGTCTAGTAGTAAAAGGCAACCGATCAATATAATCCTTAATAAGTGCAAGCTTCTCCGATATAGTGTAGTCGGGAGAATTCAAAAAGATAATAGGACTATCATGCGTGGGTGTAATAGCAACAATTTCATTCATAACATAAGGATCTATAGCAAGTTCATCTCCATAAGCATAATTCATATTGGCATCTTGGCCACAAGCATAGCAAGCATCATCAAAAAGGGATATTTCAAAAGAATCAACGGGATCATAACAATCATCATAGCAATCATCCTTCGGTAAGCTCGAAGGGGAATTAAATAATGTATGAGTTGGAGGGTTACTCTCATTAGAAGGTGGGCACGGGTGATCAATCCGCTCTTCCTCCTTTTGTTCTCCGCTCTCCTCATCATCTTTTTCATCCAATGAGCTCACAGTTTCATCAACTTCTTCTTCCATAGAGTCCTGCAAAATATTAGTCTCTTCTTGGACAGTGGAGACTTTCTTAATAAGTGCATTAATTTCATAATTGTATTTATAATTCTCATAGAAATATTTGAGGATAGCTAATTTTTTAGATCTATAAACAGCATCATCAAAATCTTCAAACTCTTTACACATAGATTCAATTTCATAAGCACCCATAAAAGCAACAAATTCTTATATTTGTTCCACATCATAGTAATCATATATACCATTAGCATAAGAAGCTAAGGTTTTATTATCATTAAATTTGCATGAAAAGGGAAGGTGTGGAGCCTTCATCCTAGAGCAACAAGTATAATCATAACTCACGCATAGTTGACAAGCATACCATTTCAATACATGAATTTGATCCCATAATAGTTTCCCTTTTTGTGTCAAGCGATAATCCCTAAAGTATTTACGTTGATCCAACGTTACTCCCATTACATAATTAAATGGGGTTTTCTCAGGATTATTAAAGTAGTACATAATATCTTTCACATAACCAGCATCGAGGGTTTTAGGAGGTTCCCCATCTCCATGAGTAGCAAGTACACCTAATTTTTTTGGTATTTCGTGTTCCATATCCATAACTAAAGATAGAGAACAACTAAGAACAGCAAATAAAAATTACTTAGTGATAAAGCAAACAAGCACACACGAGAATATTCACCCCACGCTATGACTCCCCGGCAACGGCGCCAGCAAAAGGTCTTGATAACCCACAAGTATAGGGGATCAATTGTAGCCTCTTTCGATTAGTAAGAGTGTCGAACCCAATGAGGATCTAAAGGTAGAACAAATATTCCCTCAAGTTCTATCGACCATCGATACAACTCTACGCATACTTGACGTTCGCTTTACCGGAAACAAGTATGAAACTAGAAGTACTTTGTAGGTGTTTTTGGATAGGCTTGCAAGAAAGTAAAGAGCAAGTAAACATAAACTAGGGGCTGTTTAGATAAAAACACAACTAAAGTAAATATGGCAAGTGTGGAAAAGTGGTGGTAGGAGTTGTGGAATTGTCCCTAGGCAACTGACTATATTACTAGACCGGTAATCACTATTGCAATTCTATTTGAGGGAGAGGCATAAGCTAACATACTTTCTCTACTTGGATCATATGCACTTATGATTGGAACTCTAGCAAGCATCCGCAACTACTAAAGATTCATTAAGGTAAAACCCAACCATAGCACTAAAGTATCAAGTCCCCTTTATCCCATACGCAAACAACCTACTTACTCGGGTCTGTGCTTCTGTCACTCAAGCCACCCACCATAAGCAAATCATAAACATATTGCAAACCCTACACGGGAATCCCTCACGCTTGCGCGACACGGAGGGCACAATAGGACAGCACCAATAATAAAATATGCAACTCAAACCAATCATAGCAATTCATCAATCACCGATAGGACAATGGAAATCTACTCAGACATCATAGGATGGCAACACATCATTGGATAATAATATGAAGCATAAAGCACCATGTTCAAGTAGAGGGTACAGCGGGTTGCGGGAGAGTGGACCGCTATAGATAGAGGGGGGAAGGTGATGGAGATGTTGGTGAAGATGACGGTGGTGTTGGTGAAGATCGCGGTGATGATGATGGCCTCCGGCGGCGTTCCGGCGCCACCGGAAGCAAGGGGGAGAGAGCCCCCCCTTCTTCTTCTTCTTCCTTGACCTCCTCCATAGATGGGAGAAGGGTTTCCCCTCTGTTCCTTGGCTCCCATGGCTTGGGAGGGGCGAGAGCCCCTCCGAGATTGGATCTATCTCTCTGTTTCTGCGTTCTGTTCTGGCTCTGTTTCACCGTTTCGTGTATATATGGAGATCCGTAACTCCGATTGGCCTGAAACCTTCGCCGTGATTCTTTTCCGAATATTAGCTTTCTTGCGGCAAAAGAAGAGCATCAACCGCCTTAAGGTGGGCTCACGAGGGTAGGGGGCGCGCCCCCTGCCTTGTGACCACCTTGGGGCACTGGTTCGCCTTGATTTTCCTTCCAAATTTTCCATATTTTCCAAAAATAAGCTCCGTCCGTTTTTATCCCGTTTGGACTCCGTTTGATATGGATATTCTGCGAAACCAAAAACATGCAATGCATGTGGACCGCCTCGGGCAATTGGATCAATATGTTAGTCCCAAAATAATATAAAAGTTGCCAAAAAGTATATGAAAGTTGAATAATATTGGCATGGAAGAATCAAAAATTATAGATACGACGGAGACGTATCACGGGGCCTTCGGGCCGGCGCTCCATCGAACCACCGCATGCCAGTGGTGGACGGGCCGGGGGGTGTTGCGGCCACGGTGCACTCTCCTCCTCCACGCCAGCCACCGCGGGTGTCGGTCCGTCGTGATGACGCTTGTGATAATATTTCCATAGCGTCGTCCGACCCACGGACCCACCGCGACCAACGCCAAGTTCTTTGAGAACGAGCCCACGAAGATGCTCGAACCACTATTGAGCACCGGCGTGATACGCGCCACCATTCGGACAAGCGGGCAGGACCCGCTATGGACCACCCAGCGCCGGGGAGCTCCGGTGGCCTACCTTACGAGGTGGGTTGCCTAGCTTTTTACCCGTGAACTGCGGCAGTTCCAGTGGCTGTCCCACCGCATGTTCAAGCCCGACATTGGCGAGAAATACAACGGCAAGACCCATCCGTCAGTTTTCCTCAACATCTACACCATCGTGATGCAAGCTGCTGGAGCTCGCAACGACAAGGTGCTTGCCAATTACTTCCCGTTGTCGATGAAGCCCAATGTCATGTCTTGGTTGATGCACTTGTCGGTGGATTCCATCTCTTCTTGGTCGGATCTGTGCTATGAGTTCATTGGTGCCTTTACCGGGGGCCACCAAGCTCATGGCCAGGCCAGTGATCTGCATATCATTCCCCAGAAGGAAGGGGAAACCCTGCGCAAGTACATCCAGAGGTTCAGCCGGGTGCAGTACAACATCCCTGATGTTCATCCCGCCACCGTGATCAACGCGTTCCATCAGAACGTGTGCAACTGCAAGATGCGCGAAGAGCTGGCGATGAACAAGGTTAAGGATGTGGCCGAACTTTATGTTCTGGCCGATAGGTGCGCCCGGGCTGAAGAGGGAAGGAAGTACGCCGGCGTGGAAACCGACTCTACTGATGAAGACACTGCCGCCCCGACGAAGAAGGATCGGCGTCGCAACAGGAAATTTAAGGGCAAGACTGTGCTTGTCGTCGAGGGATCCGACAGCACCGGTGCTGCCAAGAAGGCCAAGGCAGACGACCCCGGCAAGGAGGTTGCCGGGTGCGCCGCCTGCCGGGCCTTGGCGGCTACCGACGAGCCAGGAAGCTCCGACAAGCAGTACTGCAAGATCCACCGCACCAAGGGCCACGACCTCGAGAACTGCCGACAAGTCGAGTTGTTTTGCTGAGAAGCAAAAAGCTGAGTACGAGAGGCGGGACAAGGAGAAGAGCCAGGATGGTGCCGAGGGATCCGGCAAGAAGCGTGGCGGCCAAGGAGGCCGTCGCGGAAAGGATAACCAACAAGAGAGGCCCGCTCAGGGCCGCGACAAGAAGCAAGAAGATGATGATCATGATGAGGACGATGACTCCTGCGAGCAAGAGTTCCAGAAGGCTACAGAGGCCATGTGCGTCGACGGTGGCGCCTCGCTGCATGCTTCTCACCGCCAGCTCAAACAGTGGGCGGCGGAGCCCTCGTTCGACGCTCAGAAGCCGATGAAGTGGTCCAGTACGCCCCTCATCTTTGACGCCGAGGATCACCCTGACTGCACAACTGCGGTCGGGTGTTTGCCGTTGTTGGTTTCACCAACGATACGCAACCTCAAGGTGAACAAGATGTTGGTTGACGGTGGGGCCGGTCTGAACTTGATCTCACCCATTGTGATCAAAAGGCTGCAATTTCCTGAGGGAGACCTCGAGGAAACGGGCACATTTCAAGGGGTCAACCCGGGGAGGAGCCAGCCAAAGGGGAAGGTCACGTTGCCCGTGACGTTTGGAGGCGAGCTGAACTACGGGACGAAGAGGATTGTCTTCGACGTAGCCAAGATTCCCTTGCCCTACAACGGGATCCTCGGCCGCCCGGCACTGGCCAAGTTCATGGCGGCGTCGCACTATGCCTACAAAACGCTGAAGATGCCTGGGCCGATGAACATCATCACCGTCCCCTCCGACAAGAAGGATGCGTTAATCTGCGCCGACCTACTCTACCGGGAAGCAGTTGCAGCAGCTGCCGCCAAGGCACTTGCTCCTACCGCTGAAGCCCCGGGAGGGAAGAAGAAGACCGGCAAAACCTCTCGCACCCACTCCGGCAAGCGCACCTCTTCGGAGTGTTGTGCTGCCATCGAGGACGTGCCAGAGAGCTCCACCGGAAAGAGCAAGAAATCCAGAGCTACGCCACCAGAGACCAAGAAGGTGTCCGTCAGGCAGGATGGCATGGGAGGGGCTTTCACCATAAGCTCCACCCTTGACAGCAAATAGGAAAGCGCGCTCGTCACTTTCCTGCGGGCGAATGTCGATGTGTTTGCATGGCAAGCATCTGACATCCACGGCGTTCCCAGGGAAGTGATTGAGCACCATCTTGTTGTCTGTCCCCATGCGCGACCCGTCAAGCAGAAGGTCAGGAAGCAAGCTTTGGAATGGCAGGACTTCATCACAGAGGAGATCAGGAAGTTGGAAGCAGTGGGCTTGGTGAGTGGATTTCTCCATCCGACGTGGTTGGCCAATCCGGTAGTGGTGCGCAAGGCAAACGGGAAGTGGAGGCTGTGTATTGATTACACATATATCAATAAGGCTTGTCCTAAGGACCCCTTCCCGTTGCTGCACATCGACCAGATTGTTGACTCCACGGCTGGGTGTGATCTATTATCATTCCTCGACGCCTACTCGGGCTACCACCAGATCTTCATGACAAGAGAAGACGAAGAGAAGACATCATTCATCACCCCATGTGGTATGTACTGCTTTTTACGGATGCCTTTCGGGTTGAAGAGTGCTGGCTCAATGTTTGCAAGGGCGGTCCAAATTGGTTTTGAACCCCAGCTACATAGAAATATGGAAGCCTATATGGATGACATAGTGGTCAAAACCAAGGACAGGGCAACTCTTGTGCAAGACTTAGAAGAGACGTTTGCCAATCTGTGCAAGATCAACCTCAAGCTAAACCCTGAGAAGTGTGTCTTCGGCATTCCGTCCGGCAAACTTCTCGAGTTCTTCATGTCGCAGCGTGGGATCGAGGCAAACCCAGACAAGATCAAGGCTATCGAGCAGATTAAGGTGCCCAAGAGGATCAAGGATGTGCGTCGGCTCACTGGTTGCGTTGCCACCATGAGCCGATTCATCCCCAAGTCTGTCGAGCATGCCCTTCCTTTTTTCAAGATCCTGAAGAAGGCGGGCCCAATGGAGTGGACCCCAGAGGCCGAAGCGGCATTGCAAGACCTGAAGAGATACCTTTTCTCTAGCCGATACTAGTTGCGCCAAAACCACAAGAACCGTTGCTGCTATATCTGGCGGCGACGAACCAAGTGGTCAGTGTCACGCTAGTGGCGCAGAGGGGGATTGACGAAGAGGCAGTGGAAACTATAGGACCGGCGGACGGCAAGTCAGAGACTCCCCCGGCAGGGCCTGGTGTCGGCAAGGCAAGGCTCCCGGCAGAGACTGACACCGTCAGAGTGGGGCCCGCGCGGCCAAATGAGGTGGTGCAGAAAAAGAAGATGATGCGGCACCCGGTTTACTTTGTCAGCTCCCTCTTGCAGGGAGCTAGGTCAAGGTACTCCGGTGTGTAGAAATTGCTCTTCGGCCTCCTTATGGCCTCGAGGAAGCTGCGTCATTACTTCCAAGCCCACGAGATCACCGTCGTCACCCGCCTCCCGTTGCAACGGATACTGCACAACCCAGACGCAACCGGAAGGATTGTGGAGTGGGCCTTGGAATTGTCAAGCTTTAGGTTGAAGTTTGAAAGTACTTCAACCATCCAGAGCAGAGTCCTGGTGGAGTTCATTGCAGGGACCTCAATGCCTGATGAAGAGATCCAGGAGACCACTCTCCCCGGCAAGGAAACAGCTCGCGACTGGATTATGTACTTTGACGGAGCTTTCTTGCTGCAAGGCGCCGGTGCTGGTGTGCTACTCGTCTCACCCACCGGAGAGCACCTCAAGTATGTAATCCAGATGCACTTTTCCAGGGAGATGTCCACCAACAACACTGCTGAATACGAGTGATTGCTTGCTGATCTCAGGATCGTGGCAGACCTCAGAGTAAAAAAGCTCATCGTCCGGGGTGATTGACAGCTTGTCGTCAGACAAGTCAACAAGGATTATCAGAGCCCGTTGATGGAGGCCTACTTAGATGAGGTGAGTAAGCTGGAAGAGCACTTTGATGGTATACAAGCGGATCACGTTCCCCGAGTGGAGAACGACGTCGCTGACTACCTGTCAAAACGCGCTGCATTCAAGCTACCTGTGGAACCAGGTACCTTTTTGCTTCGGTTGACTCAACCATCCGTCGAACCATCAACGGAGCAGAACAAGCAGAGGAAATCAGGCCCCGGCAAGTACTTTCCCGCTGAGCCCCCAGGAGCCGCCGGCAAGGGTGTTGCCGTGGGCCCTGAGCCTGCCAAGGAGCGACCGACTCCGGCAGGCCGTCAAGCCCTGGCCGTAGAGATGGCCGCTCCCATGGCAGAAGAAATTCCTTTGGTCCTTGCCTTCAAACCCCGAGCTCCAGCGTGGGAGCAGCATACCGTCCGATTCCTCCAAACAGGGGAGCTTCCTGAGGAGCAGGAAGAAGCGGAGAAAGTAGCCTGTCGGTCTGCTATGTATCAGTTCGTCGATGATGTCCTGTACAGAAAGAGACCGAAGGGAGTGAAATTGAAGTGTATTCCCCGGGAGGAAGGACTGGAGCTGTTGGCGGAGATACACGGAGGCATATGTGGCTCCCACATAGGGTCGGGGGCCCTTGCCGGCAAGGCGTTCCGGCAGGGTTTCTTCTGGCCCACTGCCCTCCAGGATGCAACAGCACTAGTAACCAAGTGTGAAGCGTGTCAGTTCCATTCAAAGAAGCTTCATCAACCACCTCAAGCCCTTCAAACAATCCCTCTCTCCTGGCCATTTTCGGTCTGGGGGCTCGACATACTGGGCCCCTTCCCCCGTGATGTCTGGTGCTTTGAATACTTGTACGTTGCAATCGACAAGTTCACAAAGTGGCCAGAGGTGGAAGCAGTGAGGAAGGTGACAGCACAGTCAGCCGTCAAGTTCTTCAAGGGACTAGTCTGTCGTTTTGGTGTGCCAAACAGAGTCATAACCGACAATGGCACGCAGTTCACAAGCCACACCTTCATGTAATACATCCAAGACCTCGGCAGCAAGGTCTGTTTTGCCTCTGTGGCACACCCACGGAGCAACGGCCGAGCGGAGAGGGCAAATGCTGAAGTGTTGTGAGGCCTGAGGACAAAGACTTTTGACAAGCTGCACAAGAGCGGAAGGCGCTGGATCGATGAGTTGCCGGCGGTTCTTTGGTCGATCAGGACAACGCCAAATCAAGCCACCGGCCAGACACCCTTTGCCCTGGTATACGTGGCAGAAGCAGTTCTCCCCACAGAACTCACATACGGGTCTCCTCGAGTGCTTGCTTAGGACGAGCTTGAGCAAGAGCAACTGCGGCAAGATGACGCAACGCTCCTTGAGGAAGATCGTCTTCGGGCGGCTGTGAGAGCAGCACGCTACCGGCAGGCCTTGCACCGCTACCATAGCCGCAAGGTTCATGCCCGAAGATTTGAGGAAGGCGACCTTGTTCTTCGGCGCGTTCAGTCAGCCAAGAATACCAACAAGTTGACACCGAAGTGGGAAGGCCCTTATTGGGTAATACGAGTCACCAGGCCCGGCGCAGTCCGCCTGGAGACCGAAGATGTTGTCCCAGTGAGCAACTCCTGGAACATCGAGCATATTCGCAAGTTTTACCCATAAGGCGCGGCTTGCCGGGCCCCCCGGCAAGCCACCTTTTGTACAAGCTTTGCCGGCAAGGCATGTAACCCTCTGTACAAAGCCAGGCGCAGACCCTGAGCATAAATAAATGAAGCGCTGGCGCCCTAAGTTATAGCATGCATGCTAGGTTAAGTCTCTTCCTCGGTTAGGGTTGATAGTGCTTAGCGGATACTAACCCCTAGCCTAGAGGTCGAGTGTGCGTCTTTCTGTCCTCTTTGGTTCGCAGGGCACGTGGACATATCTCCTGGGCCACTTGGGAGAAAGAGGATGGACCGGCGCTCTGGCCCCGGCAAGCCAGGATCGCCGGGGGCTGAAGACACAAGGATCCAACCACGGCAAGCCAAGGTTGCCGGGGGCTGCGGATTAAGATAAGTCTTTTATCCCCTGTTATGCACTTTCGTATAGAACTGGGACATATGAAACCTCATTTATATTCTTAAAACCACCGTGCTCCCCTTTTCCCATACCCAAGAGCTATCCCCTAGGTCGGAACTTGGTTGTAGTCGCGGTGGCAAGAGAAATGAACGAGGGGCCTAACCCTGCTTCGCCCCTGCCTCCGCCAAGAGCGTGAGAATGGTCGACCAAAGCGGGGGGACGACAAGGCCTATTGCTGGGCGACAATGTTTACCTTAGAAATAACAAGGATTCGTCCTTGGCATGGGCCTCGCTCACGCACAAAGAACCCGGCAAACACCCTTTTTCATTAAAAACGTCCCATACAGGTACAGTTCATACGGATAAAAACACATGAGCAAGGGGATTACAAGTCTAAAGATTAACAAGTGCCCGCAGGCTTACAAACTAAAAAGAGATAAGGTGCTCGTAATCCCTTTCTTGCCCCTCTCCTCAGGAGGTGAAACAAGATAGCAGGAGGGCGAAAGGAGCGCCTAGGCGAGGTGCGAGAAGCAGAAGGCGCCAAGAGACCATCCCGGTGCCGGCGGAGGGGCTGGAAGATGAGGCAACAGCCTGAAAATACACGACGAAGGCGTTGGTGCCCGCGTACTCCGAGTTGACGGCCGCCGCCCGCCTTCTCCGGCCCTCCTACGCCAGCCGCCCAAGGAGGCGATGGGGACCATGCCGATGGAGAGCTTGACGAGGAAGGCCCTCGGCAGAGCGCAAGGCCGAGGGAGGGGCGACGCGATCAATCAAAGTCGGGGTCGGCATCCTGCCGCCCGACTCCCTCGTCGTCGCTGTCGTTGTCCGCGTCGTCACTCCCGCTCGAGGAGGAATCTTCATCGTTGGAGGAGCTCTCCACACAGCACTTCGGGCGAGTTCCAAGATCTCCGAAGACCTTGACGGAGAGTAGGCCGCCCTCCACTAACTTGAAGTAGAGGACGAGCCCCACCGTCAGGCTATGGATGCGAGCAAATGTCTTCCATCCACGACGGAGATACATAACATGCAGAGCAAGGAAGTCGACGTCGACCCGCGTACCATCGGTCCCGTAGCCCCTCATGTGCAATCTGAGGGTCTGGGGCGGATCAAACTCCATCTCCTTAGCGAAGGGGGTGGGGAGACGGAGACGATGATGTGGTGGCTGGCGCAGCCTGATGAAGAACTCTGGGGCTGGTCCCCGATGTGACCCTCCATCGCGGGAGGCACCGCTGGCGGAGGCACGGCCGCCACGCCACCTTGTCCCCCTCTCTCCCGACCGCCGTGGCGACCTTGGCCACGCCCCCTCCCCCTTCATCTCATGGCTGGCTCCGCCGCCACGGGTTCGTGGGAAGGAGGGACGCGCTGACGAGCAGCAACCGTCGCCGCCACCGTCGAAGGCCCAGCGCCTCCTCTCGCCATGGCAGGTGGAAGAAAGAAGCGGAGGTGGAGGAGGATGGATGTTGAAGGAATGTGGGACAACGCCCCCCCTCCTTATAAAGGAGCGGGGTCGAGGCTCGGCTGCCCCTCTCAGCCAATTCAGCCGTCGGAGGCGCAGGGAATCAGGACCGACCCGCTGCCCCAATTAGCGACGGCCCGGTTTCCCGCCTCCAACGCCCGCCACTTGCATGAAGGACGCGCGGTGAGCGAGCAGGGTCGAAAAGACGGATGAGGCAACCGTTCCCCGCCCCGTGATCAGGGGGGCATGGGCGCCTTGAAGACTGCGACCCAAGTCCATCCAGTAAATGAACCACGCCTCCCTCTTTTTATGGGAAGGCGTGAGCCGCCTCTTTACCGTGATGTGACGCATGCGTGCGAGAACCGCCCCACGCATGCCCCCCACGTCACGCACGATCCTCCATGACGCGCGTTCAACGCGGGTCGTGGGAAGCGCAGCGGACGAAGAGTTACTGCGGTGAAAATCCGCCCCGCCTGCCCGTGCACCGTTCTGGGCCTCTCCCAACAACGTGTCGCGCTCATGTGTGGCCCAGGCCCGGGGGCTCCTGTCGGTGAGTAGGGGCACACCTTTGTACCCCTTTACTTGTGCACGGGCAGTCGGAGCCGCGCGCCACGGCCACACCAAACAGGCAGAGGAGGGGAGCCGGAGAGAAGCCGAAGCACAAGATGGCCAAGGCAACGCCAAGACCAAAGATACTAAAGAGTGAGATGGCGAGGTGGACTCCCCCGGCAAGGCCCTTGCCGGGGCAGCCTCCGCGACCCCGGCAAGAGCCTTGCCGGGGCAACTTGCCGGATGGTAACAGAGCAAGCCACCCTTGAGCCCACGGGTTCCAACTCAACCAACCACATTGGAACTAGGGCTCGGGAGGCACCTCCGTGGTAGCATGCAAATCTTTGTCAAGATCATAGAGATATGAGATCAGATGAGAACCAGAAGACGGCGACCCTCGGCGGGATCCTTGCCGAGGAGATCCACAAGACCCCCGGCAAGCGCCTTGCTGGGGACGACTGCAACGCCACGGCAAGACCCTTGCCGGGCCCCCGGCAAGACCCTTGCCGAGGGCGTTAGCGGGGCCACAGCTAGGCCCGCATCGACCAAGACTCCACCGCCGTCCCCAAGCAGCTGCTAGATCAACCAGCTGGGCAGGCACCTGCGTGGCGACGGACGGCCTCTATGCCAACTCAGCAAGCACCTACGCGGTGGCATGCAGATCTTCATGAAGACCCTACCACCGCACCACCTCAACTGCCTGCCTGCCTGCATGGCGCCGCTTGCACCGCTGGCCTGTGCACGTGTCGAAGCAAGGCGAGGCGGCAACGGACGGGACGGGCCTCGTTCCCGTCCCCAATAAAGCTAAGGGACACCTAAGCTATGCATTAAATGCATCTTGTCCTGTAACACGAGTGATAAGCTCACAGCACTGTAGGCCTTTCCACCTCATGTGTGCCACTGTGGCAGCCCCTTCCGACTATAAAAGGAGGCCCTTGGCATACTGGAGGGGGATTCGGCTCTTTTGAACTACGCAGTCACCATAGCTAGTTCGAGAGCTCAAGAACTCTCTCAAATACACACCAAAGTAGGACTATGGTATTACGCATCCTCGCGGCCTGAACCTGGGTAAACGATCCTTGTGTTGACTGCTAATCCTGCTCTTCTCACATCCCCGCGCTCTGGCAACCATAGTAGGGATTCTTGTGATCCCATAGGTGTCGTTTCCCACCGACAGTGCTGCTAATTTAACCTGATCTTGTTCCATTTTCTTCCCTGCACGGGCATGCTTCTTAGTAAACTCATCTAATCTTGACTAAATAAATTTGTATTTGCGCTGCTGGTTCTGCTTGCATAATTTTTTGAGCAAGTTCATCAACCGCTTGTTCTTGAACTGTGAGAAAAAATTAGCCCCAAGATGGCGCATGCACCACCGGCTCTGCAAGTCCCTCCAAGGTGTTGGTTCGTCATCTGTTGGATTCCTCAATGTCTTCACGGCCTTCAATATACCAGCATGCCTGTCATGAATGACACACACATTTGGTCGGTGCTTCACGATGGCAATTTTCACTTGTCGGAAGAACCATACCTAGCTCGGAAAGTTCTCATCCTCCACAAATGCCATGGCAATTGGGATGATTTGATTGTTCTCGTCCACACCAATAGCAGTCAGGATTTGCCCTTTATACTGACCAGTCAGGAATGTACCATCCACAAACATCACATGAGGACAATGCTGGAAAGCTTCAATGCACATAGCAAAAGAGAAGAATACACGTTTCAACACCTTGAAATCTGGTATACTCGGCAACCTCGTGTGTTGTATGTTCACATAAGTGCCAGGATTCCTCTCCTTCAGTATGTCAAGGAGACGGACAACATTATCATATGAGTCGAAGAACGTCCCAAATCTTTCCTCCATAGCCTTCTGCTTAGCCCTCCAAGCCTTCCCATAAGGAATTTCAGAATTCCATCTTACCTTCACTGCTGTCTGGATGTGTTTTGCTTCCATATCTTTCTTCTGTACTATCTCAGTTTACATGAGTTGCGCAATGAGAGTTGAAGTCAGGTTTGGATGATGAACTAACAGGTTTTTCCTCATGCAATTATGTGGGACGACATCGGTGACAACCCAGTTGATGTTATACTTCGACACATGCCCGTGCACCTTCCCAGGACAACCTGTTTCCAGACACTTCACGGTATAGTTTGTTGGACTTGATATGTGTGTCCGGAAAACCCTATGCGTAGACATAGCCCACTTTATCACCACATACTTTTTTTTTCTTTGTATCAAACAAAGCCCCTATCTGGACTTGGTTCAGATTATACTGCCATGGAGTCTCATGGCCATCGTTGATCGTAAGGCCAGTGAATATGTCCTAATCCCATGCAGAAGGAATCGGTACCTCCACTTCATCCTCATAATTTTCAGAATACAGATCCTCCGCGAATCCATGCTCGTCCTCTTCCTCCATCACCCTCTGCATTTCCTCGCCTTCCTCATACCCATCAGCAAAACCAGAACTAGCTAATATTATTAACTGACTACTCTACCCAGAATCATGACCACAAACATTTTGTGGCACGTACTCTGACTCTTTCTCGGGTTGGCTAGCATCCACATCAGGTGGCTGTGACCCGGATAAATAAATCTCGTTAGCCACTTGACTGCCCTGGTCGGGTTCATACCCCCTGTGGAGTTGTATGGTATTCTCCTCCTTCGCCACAGGTTGCACAAGGGCATATGGGTGGATTCTTCGGTCTCGGCAATGACTTAACAGGGTCAACAAATGTTGGCTCCTATCTATCGGCATCAACTCCCACTTGACATTTTTACAGGATTTGGTCCATAATGCATGAATACCGACAGAACATACTTCAGGATCCAGCCCAAAACTAGTAGTCAACCAGTACTTCAACTGTCTAATGTCCAGTCTGTCCGGGTCTGCAAGTGTCATGACGCCATTTTTAAACTCGCTAAGATCAACCCCTAACTCATTATATCGAACATTACCAAGGCCGTAGTAAACAGTCAAATTTACTGATTCAGACATTTTCACCTGTCAGACATTGCCATCGTCTCATTAAAAACAATGAACAAAATTATTACCCGCACCACTAACTATCCGCTAAAATGCCACCACAGACAAACTAACACTACAATTCGCAATATGACTTATCTAGACTAAGTAAACTGTACAACTCAAATAAAATTTGTGAGGACATGGTTATACAGTCGACGCTTGTGTCCCCGGCTTCTTGCTCCTCTCTTCAACTCAGCAGCGCCGGCCACCTCGCGGAGTACTTGCACCACCAGACAACAACAACACCACCGCCGCCCCCTCAACGACTGGAGGTTCAACTCCGGATACAACCCAAGCTGCACCTCCTCCTCACCACCACCTCCTCCATAGCTGCTGCTCCTCCTCACCACCACCTCCTTCCCAATCGCACCTCCTCCATCCCACCATGGCTCCTCATCCCCATGAAGGAAATATGCCCTAGAGGCAATAATAAAGTTATTATTTATTTCCTTATATCATGATAAATGTTTATTGTTCATGCTAGAATTGTATTAACCGGAAACATAATACATGTGTGAATATATAGACAAACAATATGTCACTAGTATGCCTCTACTTGACTAGCTTGTTAATCAAAGATGGTTATGTTTCCTAACCATGAACAAGGAGTTGTTATTTGATTAACAAGGTCACATCATTAGTTGAATGATCTGATTGACATGACCCATTCCGTTAGCTTAACGCTTGATCGTTTAGTATGTTAATGCTTTCTTCATGACCCATACATGTTCCTATAACTATGAGATTATGCAACTCCGTTTACGGAGGAACACTTTGGTACTACCAAACGTCCACAACGAATCGGGTGATTATAAAGGAGTACTACAGGTGTCTCCAAAGGTACTTGTTGGATTGGCGTATTTGAGATTAGGTTTTGTCACTCCGATTGTCGGAGAGGTATCTCTAGGCCTTCTCGGTAATACACATCACTTAAGCCTTGCAAGCATTACAACTAATGAGTTAGTTGTGAGATGATGTATTACGGAACGAGTAAAGAGACTTACCGTAACGAGATTGAACTAGGTATTGGATACCGACGATCGAATCTCGGGTAAGTAACATACCGATGACAAAGGAACAACGATGTCGTTATGCGGTTTGACCGATAAAGATCTTCAGAGAATATGTAGGAACCAATATGGGCATCCAGGTTCCGCTATTGGTTATTGACCGAGAATGGTTCTAGGTCATGTCTACATAGTTCTCGAACCCGTAGGGTCCGCACGCTTAACGCTTCGATGACAGTTCATTATGAGTTTATAAGTATTGATGCACGAAGTTTGTTCGAGTCCGGATGTGATCACGGACATGACGAGGAGTCTCGAAATGGTCGAGACATAAAGATTGATATATTGGAAGCCTATGTTTGACTTGAATGGTTCCGAGTGAAAACAGGATGTTATCGGAACACCGGGGTTACGGAACCCCGGGGTATATGGGCATTCATGGGCCATAGGAGAGAAGAGGAAGGGCGGCCAAGGTGGGCTGCGCCCCTCCCCTCTAGTCCGAATAGGACAAGGAGAGGGGCGGCGCCTTCCTCTTCCCCTCCCCAATCCTACTCCAACTAGGACAGGGGAGTCCTACTCGGTGGGAGTAGGACTCCTCCTTGTCGCCTCCCCTTGGGCCGCCACCTCCCCTTGGCTCCTTTATATACGGGGCAGGGGCACCCCATGATACACAAGTTGATCTACGGATCTTTCCTTAGCCGTGTGCGGTGCCCCTTCCACCATATTCCACTTGGTCATATCGTCGCGGAGCTTAAGCGAAGCCCTGCGCCGGAGAAGTCATATCGTCATGAGCTTAGCGAAGCCCTGCGTCGGTGGAGCATCATCATCGCCACCACGCCGTCAGGTTGACGGAACTCATCCCGACACTTTGCTGGATCGAGTCCGGGATCGCCATCGAGCTGAACGTGTGCGAACTAGGAGGTGCCGTATGTTCGGTGCTTGGATCGGTCGGATCGTGAAGACGTCGACTACATCAACCGCGATGTTATAACGCTTCGCTTTCGGTCTCACGAGGGTACGTGGACGGACACTCTCCCATCTCGTTGCTATGCCATCACCATGGTCTTGCGTGATCGTGAGGAAATTTTTTGAAATTACTACGTTCCCCAACAAATGGCATCCGAGCCTGGTTTTATGCGTTGATGTCATGTGCACGAGTAGAACACAAGTGAGTTGTGGACGATACAAGTCATACTGCCTACCAGCATGTCATACTTTGGTTCAGCGGTATTGTGAGATGAAGCGGCCCGGACCGACATTACGCCAGACGCTTACGCGAGACTGGTTTCACCGCCCGAGCACTCGTTGCTTAAAGGTGACCGGCGGTGTCTGTCTCTCTCACTTTAGTTGAACCGAGTGTGGCTACGCCCGGTCCTTGAGAAGGTTAAACGGAGTCTATTTGACGAAGTATCGTTGTGGTTTTGATGCGAGGTAAGAACGGTTCTTGCTCAAGCCCGTAGCAGCCACGTAAAACTTGCAACAACAAAGTAGAGGACGCCTAACTTGTTTTTGCAGGGCATGTTGTGATGTGATATGGTCAAGACGTGATGCTATATTTTATTGTATGAGATGATCATGTTTTGTAACCGAGTTATCGGCAATGGCAGGAGCCATATGGTTGTCGCTTATTGTATGAAATGCAACGCCATGTAATTGCTTTACTTTATCACTAAGGAGTAGCGATAGTCGAGAAGCAATAGTTGGCGAGACGACAACGATGCTACGATGGAGATCAAGGTGTCGCGCCGGTGATGATGGTGATCATGGCGGTGCTTGGCGATGGAGATCACAAGCACAAGATGATGATGACCATATCATATCACTTATATTGATTGCATGTGATGTTTATCCTTTATGCATCTTATCTTGCTTTGATTGACGGTAGCATTATAAGATGATCTCTCACTAAAATTATCAAGAAGTGTTCTCCCGAGTATGCACCGCTGCGAAAGTTCTTCGTCTTTGAGACACCACGTGATGATCGGGTGTGATAGGCTCTACGCTCAAATACAACGGGTGCAAAACAGTTGCGCACGCGAATACTCAGTTAAACTTGACGAGCCTAGCATATAAGATATGGCCTCGAACACGAGACCGAAAGGTCGGCGTGAATCATATAGTAGATATGATCAACATAGTGATGTTCACCATTAAAACTACTCCATCTCACATGATGATCGGACATGGTTTAGTTGATTTGGATCACGTAATCACTTAGATGACTAGAGAGATGTCTGTCTAAGTGGGAGGTTTTTAATATGATTAATTAAACTTAAATTTATCATGAACTTAGTACCGATAGTATTTTGCTTGTCTATGTTTCTTTGTAGATAGATGGCTCGTCTTTGTTGTTCCGTTGAATTTTAATGCGTTCCTTGAGAAAGCAAAGTTGAAAGATGATGGTAGCAATTACACGGACTGGGTCCGTAATTTGAGGATTATCCTCATTGCTGCACGTAAAAATTACGCCTGGAAGCACCGTGGGTGACGAAGTTCTGCTGCAGATCTTGAGCGAAGTTGTGAACGTCGCAAAGCGAGCTGATGACTACTCAATAGTTCGATGTGCCATGCTTTACGGCTTAGAACCGGGTCTTCAACGACGTTTTGAACGTCATGGAGCATATGAGATGTTCCAGAGTTGAAGTTAATATTTCAAGCAAATGCCGGATTGAGAGATATGAAGTCTCCAATAAGTTCTATAGCTGCAAGATGGAGGAGAATAGTTCATCGGTGAGCACATACTCAAAATGTCCGGGTATAACAATCACTTAATTCAGCTGGGAGTTAATCTTCCGGATGATAGTGTCATTGATGAATTCTCCAATCATCGCCACCAAGCTACAAGAGCTTCGTGATGAACTATAATATGCAAGGGATGACTAAGACAATTCTCGAGCTCTTCGCAATGCTAAAAGCTGCGGAGGTAGAAATCAAGAAAGAGCATCAAGTGTTGATGGTCAGCAAGACCACTAGTTTCAAGAAAAGGGCAAAGGGAAGAAGAAGGAAACTTCAAAAGAACAGCAAGAAAGTTGCTGATCAAGAGAAGAAACCCAAGTCTGGACCTAAGCCTGAAATCGAGTGTTTTACCGCAAGCGATCGACATCGGAAGCGGAACTGCCCCAAGTATTTGGCGGATAAAAGGATGGCAAGGTGAACAAAGGTATATGTGATATACATGTTATTGATGTGTACCTTACTAATACTCGCAGATAGTACCTGGTATTTGATACTGGTTCTGTTGCTAATATTTGCAACTCAAACAGGAACTACGGATTGCGAAGATTGGCTAAGGACGAGGTGACGATGCGCGTTGAAATGGTTCCAAAGTCGATGTGATCGCGGTCGGCACGCTACCTCTACATCTACCTTCGGGATTAGTTTTAGACCTAAATAATTGTTATTTGGTGCCAGCGTTGAGCATGAACATTATATCTGGATCTTGTTTAATGCGAGACGGTTATTCATTTAAATCAGAGAATAATGGTTGTTCTATTTATATGAGTAATATCTTTTATGGTCATGCACCCTTGAAGAATGGTCTATTCTTGTTGAGTCTCGACAGTAGTGATACACATATTCATAATGTTGAAGCCAAAAGATGCAGAGTTGATAATGATAGTGCAACTTATTTGTGGCACTGCCGTTTAGGTCATATCGGTGTAAAACGCATGAAGAAACTCCATCGATGGGCTTCGAATCACTTGATTATGAATCACTTGGTACTTGCGAACCGTGCCTCATGGGCAAGATGACCAAAACGCCGTTCTCCGGAACTATGGAGCGAGCAACTGATTTGTTGGAAATCATACATACCGATGTTTGTGGTCCAATGAATGTTGAAGCACGCGGCGGTATCGTTATTTTCTCACCTTCACAGATGATTTGAGCAGATATGGGTATATCTACTTAATGAAACACAAATCTGAAACATTTGAAAAGTTCAAAGAATTTCAGAGTGAAGTGGAAAATCATCGTAACAAGAAAATAAAGTTTCTACGATCTGATCGTGGAGGAGAATATTTGAGTTACGAGTTTGGTTTACATTTGAAACAATGTGGAATAGTTTAGCAACTCACGCCACCCGAACACCACAGAGAAATGGTGTGTCCGAACGTCGAATCGTACTTTACTAGATATGGTGCGATCTATGATGTCTATTTCGATTTACCGCTATCGCTTTGGGGTTATGCTTTAGAGACGGCCGCATTCACGTTGAATAGGACACCGTCAAAATCCGCTGAGACGACGCCTTATGAACTGTGGTTTGGCAAGAAACCAAAGTTGTCGTTTCTTAAAGTTTGGGGCTGCGATGCTTATGTAAAGAAACTTCAACCAGATAAGCTTGAACCCAAATCGAAAAATGTGTCTTCATAGGATACCCAAAGGAGACTGTTGGGTACACCTTCTATCACAGATCTGAAGGCAAGATTTTGTTGCTAAATTCGGATCTTTTCTAGAGAAGGAGTTTCTCTCGAAAGAAGTGAGTGGGAGGAAAGTAGAACTTGATGAGATAATCAGATCTGCTCCCTTATTGGAAAGTAGTTCATCACAAGAAATGGTTCTGTGACAACTACACCAATTAGTGAGGAAACTAATGATGATGATCATGAAGCTTCAAATCAAGTTACTCTTGAACTTCGTGAGGTCAACCAAAGTGAAATACGCACTGAGTGGTACGGTAATCTTATTCTGGAAGTCATGTTACTTGACCATGGCGAACCTACGAACTATGAAGAAGCGATGGTGAGCCCAGATTCCGCAAAATGGCTGGAAGCCATGAAATCTGAGATGGGATCCATGTATGAGAACAAAGTATGGACTTTGGTTGACTTGCCCGATGATCGGCAAGCCATTGAAAATAAATGGATCTTTAAGAAGAAGACTGACGCAGATGGTAATGTAACTGTCTACAAAGCTCGACTTGTTGCAAAAGGTTTTCGACAAGTTCAAGGAGTTGACTACGATGAGACTTTCTCACCGAGCGATGCTTAAGTCTGTCCGAATCATGTTAGCAATTGCCGCATTTTATGATTATGAAATTTGGCAAATGGATGTAAAACTGCATTCTTGAATGGATTTCTAGAAGAAGAGTTGTATATGATGCAACAGAAGGTTTTGTCGATCCAAAAGGTGCTAACAAAGTGTGCAAGCTCCAACGATCAATTTATGGTGCAGTGCAAGCCTCTCGGAGTTGGAATAAACGCTTTGATAGTGTGATCAAAGCATATGGGTTTGTACAGACTTTTGGAGAAGCCTGTATTTACAAGAAAGTGAGTGGGAGCTCAGAGCATTTCGATATTATATGTGGACGACATATTATTGATTGGAAATGATATAGAATTTCTGGATAGCATAAAAGGATACTTGAATAAAAGTTTTTCAATGAAAGACCTCGGTGAAGCTGCTTACATTTTGGGCATCAAGATCTATAGAGATAGATCAAGACGCTTAATTGGACTTTCACAAAGCACATACCTTGATAAAGTTTTGAAAAGTTCAAAATGGATCAGGCAAAGAAAGGTTTTTACCTGTATTACAAGGTGTAAGATTGAGTCGACTCAATGCCCGACCACAGCAGAAGATAGAGAGAAAATGAAAGATGTTCCTATGCTTCAGCCATAGGCTCTATCATGTATGCAATGCTGTGTACCAGACTGACGTATGCTTAGTTGTAAGCTTGGCAGAAGGTACCAAAGTAATCCAGAGTGGATCATTGGACAGCGGTCAAGAATATCCTGAAATACGAAAAGGACTAAGGATATGTTTCTCGTATATGGAGGTGACAAAGAGCTAGTCGTAAATGGTTACGTCGATGCAAGCTTTGACACCGATCCGGACGATTCTAAATCGCAAACCGGATCGTGTTTTTATTAAACGGTGGAGCTGTCGGTTGGTGCAGTTCTAAACAAAGCGTCGTGGCGGGATCTACATGTGAAGCGGAGTACATAGCTGCTTCGAAGCAGCAAATGAAGGAGTCGGATGAAAGAGTTCATTTCGATCTAGGTGTCATACCTAGTGCATCGGGACCGATGAAGATCTTCCGTGACAATCTTGGTGCAATTGCCTTGGCAAAGGAATCCAGATTTCACAAGAGGACCAAGCACATCAAGAGACGCCTTCAATTCCATTCGGGACCAAGTCCAAGTGGGAGACATAGAGATTTGCAAAATACATACGGATCTGAATGTTGCAGACCGTTGACTAAGCCTCTTCCACGAGCAAAACATGATCAGCACCAAGACTCCATGGGTGTTAGGATCATTACTTTGTAATCTAGATTATTGACTCTAGTGCAAGTGGGAGACTGAAGGAAATATGCCCTAGAGGCAATAATAAAGTTATTATTTATTTCCTTATATCATGATAAATGTTTATTGTTCATGCTAGAATTGTATTAACCGGAAACATAATACATGTGTGAATATATAGACAAACAGTATGTCACTAGTATGCCTCTACTTGACTAGCTTGTTAATCAAAGATGGTTATGTTTCCTAACCATGAACAAGGAGTTGTTATTTGATTAACAAGGTCACATCATTAGTTGAATGATCTGATTGACATGACCCATTCCGTTAGCTTAACACTTGATCGCTTAGTATGTTAATGCTTTCTTCATGACCCATACATGTTCCTATAACTATGAGATTATGCAACTCCGTTTACGGAGGAACACTTTGGTACTACCAAACGTCACAACGAATCGGGTGATTATAAAGGAGTACTACAGGTGTCTCCAAAGGTACTTGTTGGGTTGGCGTATTTCGAGATTAGGTTTTGTCACTCCGATTATCGGAGAGGTATCTCTAGGCCTTCTCGGTAATACACATCACTTAAGCCTTGCAAGCATTACAACTAATGAGTTAGTTGTGAGATGATGTATTACGGAACGAGTAAAGAGACTTACCGGTAACGAGATTGAACTAGGTATTGGATACCGACGATCGAATCTCGGGTAAGTAAAATACCGATGACAAAGGGAACAACGTATGTCGTTATGCGGTTTGACCGATAAAGATCTTCGTAGAATATGTAGGAACCAATATGGGCATCCAGGTTCCGCTATTGGTTATTGACCGAGAATGGTTCTAGGTCATGTCTACATAGTTCTCGAACCCGTAGGGTCCGCACGCTTAACGTTTTGATGACAGTTCATTATGAGTTTATAAGTATTGATGCACCGAAGTTTGTTCGGAGTCCCGGATGTGATCACGGACATGACGAGGAGTCTCGAAATGGTCGAGACATAAAGATTGATATATTGGAAGCCTATGTTTGGACTTCGGAATGGTTCCGAGTGAAAACAGGATGTTACCGGAACACCGGGGGGTTACCGGAACCCCCCGGGGGTATATGGGCATTCATGGGCCATAGGAGAGAAGAGGAAGGGCCGGCCAAGGTGGGCTGCGCGTCCCCCCTCCCCCCTCTAGTCCGAATAGGACAAGGAGAGGGGCGCGCCTTCCTCTTCCCCTCCCAATCCTACTCCAACTAGGACAGGGGAGTCCTACTCCCGTGGGAGTAGGACTCCTCCTTGCGCGCCTCCCCTTGGGCCGCCACCTCCCCTTGGCTCCTTTATATACGGGGCAGGGGCACCCCATGATACACAAGTTGATCTACGGATCTTTCCTTAGCCGTGTGCGGTGCCCCTTCCACCATATTCCACTTGGTCATATCGTCGGAGCTTAGGCGAAGCCTGCGCCGGAGAAGTCATATCGTCGCGGAGCTTAGGCGAAGCCCTGCGTCGGTGGAGCATCATCATCGCCACCACGCCGTCGTCTTGTGGAACTCATCCCGACACTTTGCTGGATCGGAGTCCGGGATCGCCATCGAGTGAACGTGTGCGTAACTCGGAGGTGCCGTGACGTTCGGTGCTTGGATCGGTCGGATCGTGAAGACGCACGACTACATCAACAGCGTTGTTATAACGCTTCCGCTTTCGGTCTCACAGTGGGTGGGCGGACACTCCCTCTCGTTGCTATGCCATCACCATGGTCTTGCGTGATCGTAGGAAAATTTTTGAAATTACTACGTTCCCCAACACCCCAAACACACAAAAAACTATCCCATAGCAAAAAATGGCCGTAGGCCGCCGGGGATTGATACGATCTACCTATTCTGCGGCTTGGATGTGAAAATGGGTGGAAAATGGAGGAGATCGGCGCGGGGTGGCGAGGTATACAGAGAAGAACGAGAGAGAGAGAGAGAGAGAGAGAGAGAGAGAGAGAGAGAGAGAGAGAGAGAGAGAGAGAGAGAGAGAGGAGAACAGGCGACCAGACCAAAGGAAGGAGATGAGCCGGTCGGCCTTATCCCGACCCCTTCGGTCATGGGATGGCCGAGGAGCTCTTCGGCCGCTGCTAGGCCGAAAACGGCCCATTTCGGTCGCCCGAAGGACGAAGCTACTATTTTGAACCCCCCCAATGACGCCCACTCTTCGGCCCAGATAAGCCCATCTTCGGTCAACCGCAGGCCGAAGTGCCCTCTTCGCTAAGCTTAGACCGAAAAGTCCCTCTTCGACCTACAGGTGGCCGACGGGGTCATAGTTTTGATTTTTTTAGCATTAGGTGGTATAGTTTCCGAATTTGCTATAAAAACGTCATAGTTTTGAAAAAAATCTTGGCAATGCTCGATAGAAAATCAATCACCACCGGCATGGCAGCTAGAGATGCTCCATCCACGTTCCCCGACAAGGTCTTAGACATGGCGTGTGTCTGGGCCGTGCAGCCGGCAGCGAGACCCACGGGGGCGCAAGGCATGACCCAGGTGATGAAGGAGCAAACAACCACATCTGCACGGCAGCAGGTGGCGCCTCCTCTGACAGCGTCTCGGCCTCTCGGGTGCCACGGATGGGGGAGCTAGAGCAATGGCGTCGACGCAAGCTTGGGATAGGGGGTACCCTCCGCAGCAGCCCGTATTCCCATGGTGATGAGGGCCATCCATGAGTCAACTCATCAAACTCATATCAAGAGGCTTAAAGGGAATGCTACCTCTCTCCAGTAAATTCAATTTACATATACAACATGGGGGCTTATGTTGCCCCTTTGTAGATCAGTTACATAGATTTCAGTGTTACAGAAGAAAGTTTCCAGATTATGAGATTCCCCTTCTAGCTCCTAGTAAAAAATTGCTTGGGATTTGAAATCCCCCCTAACCGGTTCTCAGCTAAATAATGGCATGTTCGAATAATATCGTGTCACAGTAATCAATAAGGCCTGAAAATACACCAGTTAAAAAACACAAATTTAGTAGATAGCCATATTGGAATACTCATTGGCAGTCAAACATCACATTCTTACAACTTACTGACCTTTCACTGAACCATACTATCAAGCGTGTCTCTGTACGTAGCCAAGTTCTGCATAAGAGAAACCAGTCTCAAAACACACATATAAAAACACTACAAAGCTAAAGAAAATTAAGTTAAACAGAAGCCTTAAACATTAAACAGTGGTCAGTATGAACTTAATACAAAACTTATATATAATGCAGGATATATGTACTGCAACTGAAGATTCTATATAGAGGTTAATACTTCTTCTATATGAAGGTTAACAGTGTAAGCAAGAGTGATAATAACATACTATCTGAAAGTTGTTCGCCCAGAGGAATGGAAGCTATCACTTATGAGCATCAAATGTTAAGACAGACCTTACTTCAATTAAATGCTTCTATGCCTTTGTTTTTACATTTTGAAATAAACAATGCCGTCAATCACAATGCTTAGACTGAATAATGTATTAAACCAATTCTATAGTAAACTTGATGTATGATTGAAATCATGTACAAACATGGCCTGAGATTATTCAGATCCAGCCACCAGGGCAATTATATGCCTTTAATGGTGTCGATCAGTTTGTTTTAATATATACTGTGGATACAAATTGTTATATCGAGGGATGGGAAATGGAGTAGACCCTTACCCTTGTATAAGCGTAAACACTTGCTTCAGAAGGTCCTACTGGGCTCCCCCGTCTAATAAATTCGCCTTCCTTAAATATGTAGAGCATAGGAATGCCTGTTGACAACTCAAGGCTGATGACCTGAAGAGAAGAGTTTCAGTCCCTATTTCAATACAATGCAATGAGAAGACAAATCAAAAGGGGAGGTGGAATAAAAACTATTTATACAAGAATAGATCACCTCCTGAGAAGTCAATTTGTCCAGATGCATTATAATTGATCGAAGTGAATTTGCATGTGCAGCAACCATCACATGCTTTCCAGCCGTGAGATGGGGAACAACCTATTATACAACCACTTCAAAGATTAGGTAGGAGCTAGAATAACAGTTGCAAAGTACAAAACAAACTACAAAATTTAGTCCAATATTTGTTTGGTCAATTATTTGATATCAGGTTGGGCAATCCTAACAATAGAAACAAATTAATATGTATTGCATTTTATTCTTCAGCATAGTATGGATGCTCGTGATTCAAGTTATTTTTCTTTCTTTAAGGCTCATACCATCGGATAGACAGTGAATATGCACATCTCGTTAGTGTAGACATATATCCTTACCTGATCTTTGAAATAGGAAACGGCTCTGTCTGCACACATCTCTAGGCTCTCGCCATTTGGGGGAGGGGTGTCGTAACTACGACGCCATTCATGAACTTGTTCTTTGCCAAACCTATCTGCAGTTTCTTGCTTATTAAGACCTTGCAACTCGCCATACCTGCAAAATGCCATGGGGTGTTTTAAGCAACAAAACTGATAAGTTACTATGCACATTACCTGATTGGCAAGCTAAAGCATAGTAACAGGAGACAAACTCTTACATCCTTTCATTCAGTTGCCAAGCTGTTATGACAGGAATGGACTGCTCTTTTGTATCTTCACTGTATATCTTACTCCAACTCTGAGCTTGTTCGCTCTCCTTATGCGTGATGATCGGAACCTGCAGAAACATAAACAGGCCCCTCAGTATAATTGCCCGGGACAGTGGATATATAAGTATGCTAAAGCAAAGACAAACAACCTTCTTGCGCCGATGCTGCATCATGGCAAGCATTGCAGTCATCTGAGAACGAATCATCGCCGACGTAAATATTACATCGATCGGAATGTTGCATATCCTCTTACCCGCCTCGATGGCCTCCTCCACGCCCTTCGGCGTCAGGGGCACATCGACGCAGCCGGTAAACAGATTTTTCTCATTCCACATCGACTCGCCATGCCGGATCAATATAAGGGAACTTTCACCTGCATTCAGAAAAGGATAACAGCTTTATAGGACTGCATCTATGTCCTGAAAAAAGAGTATATTCTAATGAAACTGTGAGCATTACTTGATTTCTTGGGGCTGTGGTCACCCTTGCCATTCGACGGTAGGTGAACCGGGTCGATGACTGAAGACTTTGAGCCCGATGCACAAACAAGACCCAACTTTCTGCAGCCTGAGCAGCAACTTCCAGTTGAAACCAAACGCACATTGGCTGCTCTCTTGTCCAATCTAGAGTTCTTGCCGTTCCACCGGTGGGATTGTGTAGACACTATGGCATTGTGAGATGTAGCCGCGGCCATTCTGAATTTCTGATTCCAGCAAAATACAAGCAAACAATTCATTAGTCGGCTGCATCTATATACCTAATTCGCAGCTTGGACTGTGCGATTCTTGATTTTCTTTCTGAAACGAGCAATTCTTAGATGAACAAACTGAAACAGTACAGCCCAAAACAATAGCAATGAACCCCTGCTTCAACTGCAGTTCTTTCAGAAAGAACAGGTCGCCCCCAGGCCGAAGATAAAAGAACGCTTACACGGCGGCGAAGAAGGAACCGGGACCTAAGTAAGCGCACCTCAAGAACCCAATGTGGAGGCCTTGCTGGAGACCTGGAAGTCTGGAACCGAGGAGCTCGGCGTAACCAAGTCGAGGGGAGCGCGTCGGAGAGATCTAAAGCGGCGGGGGGCGAGAGGGCCGAGGACAGCAACGAGAAAATCGAGGAAGAGCCTGTCCCGCGCGCTCTTCAGTTCTTCGTTGCGCAGGCGCGTGGGCTTGTTTGGTTCTGTCTTCTGTAGATCGAGGGGGGAGGCTCTCTGTTCTGGTTATTTGAAGGAGATAGAAACGGCATTGCCCTATTGGGGGCGACAATGGGAAAATATGAGTTGGAGCAAACTGGCAACGACCGTGTTAGGGTTGGTGGCATATTACCACGTGAACCACATGGAACCAATCGGTGACTTTGTTAATTAAATATATAATCCAACTCCTTAATTTACCCGTATATTTTTTTTTTGCGGGGGAATTTACCCGTACATTGCCCGTGCCGTTACAGTCGCCACCCCTCCTCCTTCCTACCCTTGCCGCCGCCGGGCAAAGCCCATGGCAGTTGGTGCCGGTGGAATCATCTTCTTATGTGCCCCTCGTCTCCTTCGTTCCAACCTTGTTGATCCCAACTGGAGCTCTGGGCTCGTCGCCATGTGATGCGTGCGACGGTCTCCCATTTCCCCATGACGCGGGCGGTACTGGACGAGTGCGACGGTCTCCCATTTCCCCTTGATGCCCTCCGTCGCCAGCGACAAGCTTGGTTGGTCCCCAGCTGCAGTGACCACTTCCGCACTGCGAGCGTTGTTGGACTTACTTCAACCGATATTACGATGTGGAGCACCGGGGCTAGGCATGCTTGCTCTGCGACACCCTCAACGTCTTGGATGATGACACCCCTCACTGCTTCCAGCACCTAAGCTCGCCATGAACTCAACACACCCTTCGTCATCCATGTGGATGAGGCGGATCGTGCAAGTGATGGTCTGTCGGCGGACCCCCGGTCTTCCCCTCTGGGGTTGGGATCCCCCGGTCGTCTACACACAACATCGTGAGGCGATGTGTGTGAGGGGTTAGGCAGTAACAAAGACTGGGAAGCAACATGATGTTGAAAATAACCGACGAGGGCATCGTCTGACATACCAAAGATTCCTCCTTGATACGTTGATCACCTGATGATCGCTGCCACAAGCAAGGACGATAGAGCAAGAAGTAATGTGTGATGGTGTTGTCTGATACAGATCTATCACTGGATGTCAGCTGGAAGGACTATGTGGGATTGTCGAAACCTCCTGAATTGGGGATTTTTGCTGTGAAGGTGACCTTTCTTCCTCATCACTGACTTTATCACTGTTGAGCTCCATTGGGCTTCTCGTCTTTTTCATTATTCTTTTTTCGTGCTTGGCAAAGCGATAAGTGAAGCGCGGTCTAAATGTTGCCAAAGTCAAACATGGGGGCTTCAAAATCGCAGAGGGACACACGAATATTGCGAAAACCTGTTCAATATCGAGGTTAGATTCAGTGTTTGAATCTCTCGACCATCCAAACAGCGGGTATTCGAGCCAGGGCCGTTATCGAAATCGCAGGTGACGAATAGTGTTTGAGCGCTCCTCTGGCCGAAGGCTTCTAGAACAGATACAGATACGAGCTATGCGTCTGAACATGGGATCAAAAAGAAGACCTACTACGCTCATTCAAAATTTGAGATGCCCCCTTGCCTTGTTTAGCCGCGGGACCACCACCAGCTTTGTGAGTTGTGCGGCGCAGCTGGACGTGTGCTCCAGCTCAAGCCATTTCCCATCCCCCCAGCATCTCTGCGTTCATCAACTGCCAACCTGTTCTTCATATCCCACGGATATTCTCCTATTTCGCGAAGATTCGCGGCGCGCACCTGCAAAGTGCAAACTTGTGGCGTCCCAGATTTGGGTCGTGCGTGCACACATGCCAGGAGCGGGCACCAGAGCTTCGACCTTTTGAACTGGCCGGCCTCGAGACCAGAGCGGACAAGACAGAACGGGTCGCGCGAACGGATTTTTTTTTTTTTTTGCGGATATAAAATTAAAAGATGGATGAAGCTGAGGATCATTAGGGCTGCAAGAAAATCACGAAGAAAAGCTCAAGACTCATGAGCCGTTTAAGATCAACTCGTATTTTGGCTCGTTTTGAAATTAACTTGAAAAGAAATAAGCTGAATATGAACACTTTATGTAACTCGATCGAAAAATGAGCTGACCTTAAGCCAACACTAACTCGCTCGATTTAGCTCGATAGCCCGCTATCATAATTACATAATTATGATATATATTAAAGATAAATAGGATAATTTATTGCCATATAAATAGTCAAAAACAATTTATTACCATATACGTTGTGTATGGTTTTCCTCCATTTTACCTACTACCAAATATGGAAGCTTAATTAACTGCAGAGAAATTTTAGCCCCGATATAGTATGTGATCACCATATAGTAATATCATGAAATTTCGGCAAAAAAATTGGCAGCCTCCACCCCTCGGGCGCCCCGACCTCGCCCGCATCTAACGTTAATTTTAGCCCCGAGAGGTGGAGGCTGCCAAGGCAATGCAGCGTCGATCTCGCCGAAGAGGCGCAGATCCGGCGGGAGGCGGCTCGGGAGAGGTCTTCGGGCGGCTGATGGAGAGGCGCCCAATGGCCGAGGTGATAGAGCAGGAGAGAGGATCAGGCCCGACGACGGAGGAGATAAAGGAGGAGGATAGAGTGGATGGCCGATGATGGAGGAGCGGGAGGAAGGGAGCATACTCGTCCGTGCCGACGTCGACGCGTCTAGTGGCTCACGTGTCTGAAGACTCCGGGATCCAGATCTTGCAACAAGCTAGTTGTCGTGGGGGAGAAAATTGCAAAAATGGCCCAGTTGGAAACCTAGGTTGTGGAAAGAGGATGCTTCCCAGCCATCTGATTAAAGAAATATCCGATGGCCGAGAGGCGATTGATGCGCACAGAAAGATCGGTCGGGTGAACAGAAGTGTTCTGCCTTTAGAAGTCTTCTATATGTAAACTAAAAAAAGAGAGTCTAGTTTTCAAATAGGGAATGATACGAAGTGGAAGCATTGTCACATTTGTTTCTTCTTCTTGTTTTGCCGGAGAGAAAACAAGTATGAAATCCCGGGAAATGAATATACTGTCGTAAACGGTCACATCGACATCGCGAATACATTACAAACACAGATACAAAGCGGAAGTTTATAGGGACTATAAAACCACTTGATCCATATGGAAAACACACAACCATCTTAACAAACTCGTTAAATTGCTAAGACAATTAGTAAGCTACAAGTAAATAAATCGTAAGAAACTTTAAGGAGTGGAAGGGGTCAGACCCGACGATTGGGGAGCTCCTCCCAAGGATGAATGTCAGCTGTGAGTAATGAGACTTCTGTTGGGGACGTAGGGCGATGATCGTGTCGGAAGAGTATAGGGCGGTTGATGGGCGAAGGATAAGCGGGGGAGAGAAGACAAGCAGAACCGATGGAGAATGGTAGGTGAAGGGGAGAGGATCGACGACGGATGAAGGAGGACATGGTCAAGTTGTTGACCTCATCGGTGCCACGTTTGCGAGAATGCATATTGGTTGAGCGGCGGGTGTTTGCGATGGCGTGTATGGTTTTGTGCCGAAGAACGGGATCATGGAACGATCATGAGAGAGCATTATCTAGTTTTGGTTGGATAGGATCGAGCTGGTCCAAATGTACATAATATAGGCTGTAGAATAGGCTATATATACACGAATGATAAAAATATATTTATACAGTAGTTTTGTTTATGTTTCTCAGGAAAAAAATCTCTCATTCTTTTTTTCATAAATCATTTAATATTTGCACTCCATTTTGTGAGATTAGATAGAACATTTCGGTCAATTTTTAGCCTGCTAGCAATGTGGCGAGGCAAAGAATGTATTTTTTGAGCTCGAACACGAGACCCGTATGGTGCTTCCTTTTGTTACCCGCATGATGGCCATTGAAAAAACCTGTCACATGTTTTTTAACTAAAGAGTGTACATATGTTTAAAAAAGTTCATGAGTTTAAAAAAGTACATCCATTTTGAAGAAAGTTCACCGTTTTTCTAAAAGGTTCATCAATTTTGGGAAAAAATCACTAATTTGAAAAATTTTCATCAATTCTGAAAATTTTCATTAATTTTGAAAAACAGTTCATCGGATTTGAAAAAAGTTCACCGGATTTGGAAAAAGTTAACTAACTTGAGAAAAGTTTACCGATTTCTAAAACAGTTCACCGATTTTGAAAAAAATCATCGGGTTTGAAAAAAATTCAACGAATTTGAAAAAAGTTCATCAATTTGAAAAATGCATCAAAATTTGAAAAAAGTTCATCAAATTTGAACACAGTTCGTGCTTTTTGGAAAAACAAAAAAAAGATGAAAGAAAAGAAATAGAAAAGGTAATAAACACGGAAAAAAACATCGGTCCAGAGAAAATCCACAACAAAAAAGAAAAACATGGGAAAAGTATAAAAGAAAAGAAGAAAAATGCATTATCACAACGTGAGCAGTGTGGTTGGTTACTGCGAGTTGCAAGTAAGGTGGAGGTCGCCAGGTGAGACTCTCTAGCACAATATTTTTTTTGCGTATTAAATGAAAAAAGAGGGGTGTGCACTGATTTGCCAAATGGCCTATAACCGGCGCTGAAGCGCTAAATAGGAAATGTCTTGTGCGCACTATGCAATTGGTGGACAATACGACGAGTCCCCCTAATGTGTGCGCAGGGCCGCATGGCTAAACCCTACTTCAATTTATAGCGCCAGAAACAGGTAGCACATGAATCTGTTTTCAGTTTTGGAAGCTTCCAGCCAGTTTTTGAAGCTTTTAGAAGCTTCCGACATGTCTTTTCTATGTTATTTGTTTGGCTGTTTTTTACTTTAATTTTTTTGATGTTTTTTCAAATTCCTGATTTTTTTAAAAATATGTTTCTTTAAATTCGTGATTTTTTTGGATTTTATTAAACACTTTTTAAGTCTATGAGTTTTTTAAATCCATGGCCTTTTTCAAATTTCGTCACTTGAAAATACATTTGAACTTTTTAAAAATTGGTAAACTTTTTTGAATTCATTTTAAAAACCACGTTCATGTTTGAATTTTAGTTTTTTTTTTAAATTGACGAAGTTTTTGTAAAATTCATGAACAATTTTTGATTTTACCAATTTTTAGAACAATTAACCAAAGAAAACCATTCTTCCCCCAAGAAACCAATAAACCCGAGATCACTAGTTAAGGGTTATCTCTTTGCAAAGGTCGCTCCCCAATTTTTCAGGTGTTGACAAGTGGCACACTACATATGCGTCGCTTGTCGCAATTTGAGAGTTTCCCTCCTTTTTCTTAGATTCATTTACTTAAAGTGTTTTCATCTCTTAAGGTGGATGTCACGAATTCGATGCGTTGAGATCTTCGAAACTATATCACATGCTATTAGGTTTCGACAAACCTTTTGTCACAAAGAAGCCGAAAAAAACTGTCAACCAAAAAAAGGCCATGAACCATTAAATTTTTTGGATAAACCAGTCACATTTTTTAAATAAAAATTGTACATAGGTTTTTAAAAGTTCGTGAGTTTAAAAAATAGTTATCCATATTCGAAAAAGTTCATCAATCTTTTTAAAAGCTCATCAATTTTGAAAATAAAGTTCAATAATTTGAAAAATGTTCATCAATTCTGAAAACTTCATTGATTTGATAAAGTTCATCAAATTTAAAAATGTTCACTAAGTTGAAAAAAGTTCATCGATTATGAAAAAAGTTCACCAATTTTGAAAAAGAGTTCATGGATTTTGGAACAAATTCCTCAATTTTTAAAAAGTTCATTAGATTTTAAAAAATCAATGAATAGGAAAAAATATAAATGAATTTGAAAAAAATCATCAAATTCAAAAATGTGCTTGAAAATTGGAAAAAGAATTCATCGAATTGGAAAAATGTTTTCTGCGTTTTCAATAAAATTAAGAAATTTTGAAAAAGATGAAAGAAAAGAAACAGAAAAAGAGAAAATACCGAAAAAATAGGTCCAGAAAAAATCCACAATAAAAAGAACATGGCCGGGGAAAGTGTAAAAGAAAAGAAGAAAATGCATTATCACAACGGGAGCTTCATTTGGTTGGTTTATGCGAGTTCCAAGTAAGGTGGATGTCACTAATTCGATGCTCTTCGGCGTAACATTGTTTTTGTGTATTAAACGAATTTTCTTTAAATGGCCCGGCCTGGTATGAGGGGAGGGGTGTGCCCTGATTTGCCAAGTGGCCTATAGCCGGCACCTGAAGGGCTTAACAGGGAATGCCTTGTGCGCGCTATGCAATTGGTGGATTATACGACGAGTCCTCCTAATGCGTGTATAGGGCGGCATGGCTAAACGCAATTATATTGCTAGAAAAAGGTAAAGCATGAATCTGTTTTTAGTTGGTTTTGTGAATCTTCTAGAAGCTTTTGATCGGTTTTTCCTATGTTTTTTGTTTGAGTGTTTTTTATTTTTGAAAATTTAACTTTATGTCATTTTTTCAAATTCATGACATTGTTTTATTTTTTAATTCATGAACTTTGTTAGATTTTTGAACATTTTTTAATCCATCTCCTTTTTTTTAAAATTCAACACTTAAGAAAACATCTGATTTTTTTTTCAAAATTTGTGAACATTTTCGAGTTCATAGACTCTTTAAAAACCATGAACATGTTTGGATTTTTTTTGAAATTGATGAAGTTTCTATGCAATTCATGAACAGTTTATGATTTTACTAGTTTTTAGAAAAATTAACTGAATAAAACCATTTTTCTAGAAATAATAAACCCGAGATCACTAGTTAAGGGTTATCCCCTTCAAAGGTCACTCCTAAACTTCTCAGGTGCTGACAAGTGGCCCACTACATGTGCGCCACTTGTTGCAATGTGAGAGTCTTCCCCCTTTTTTGTAGATTCATTTATTTAAAATGTTTTTATCTCTTGAGCCATGCTTTTAAATAACGAACCATTTTCATTGTTTGCTTCCATGCGCCGAGATCTTTGAAACTATAACACATGCTAATAGGTTTCGACGAATCTTTTGCCGCAAAAATGTCGAATACACCGGAAACTGAAAAAAACTATCAACCAAAAAAAGAAGAAAATACTAAAGCCCAGAAGCATGGTTACGGCTTTCACCTTTTTTTTTAAAAAAAAAGCACAGACCGTGTTGTTCTCGTTTAGGGGGAAGCACATGTTGTGCTTCTCATGGAAGAACAATTGCGCTCCTCGTAGAAGCGCAAGCTATGCTTTTTTCCTTTTCAAGAAGTTGTGCTTCTCATGCTTACACATGTTGTGCTTCTCGTGGAAGCACCTATTTGTTTCTTGCGAAAATACATGCCATGATTTTTCTTTTTTTGAAAATCATAATTGTGCTTCTCGTAGAAGCATACGTTCTACCTCTTGCGGAAAAGCACTGCTTCTCAGGAAAAAATACTCAAAACCTAGGGAAAACTACGAAAAAACCAAAAAGCCAAAAAAAAATCTAAAACCCGAAAACGCGTACAGAAAATAAAAAAGTTCCAGGCGAAGCGCCCAGCACCCGACACATGACGGCGGTTGGGCACACCACTCGACATGCTAGGGGTAACGTTTAGCTAGTTGCTCTCCAGTAAACCACAAGCGAAGATAAGCTAGAAAAACATAACAAGCCTGAACCATCAAGCGATAACCGCAACGAGTGAGCGCTTTACTCGGTCTGTGTCCTCGAGGGCGACCTATGCGTTGTTGCACGTACTAGCACATAAGGCGCCGAATAGCACGGAAGAACCAAACACGCACCCCCCAGCTTTTCGGCCGACCCATGTGAAGGATAGGGCGCCCATATTTTGTCTTTTTACTTTTTTATCTTTGAAAAATGTTTACAAATGCTTAGGATTTAACAAAAAGGTTATGATTTTCAAAGTGTTCATGAGTTTGTCTTTTTATCAGGTTTCAGAAAATGTTCATTAATTCAAAAATTGTTTTTGTATTTCAATGTTTTCTCTAATTTTTAAATAATGTTTGCGAACTACAAAATTGTTTCCTTATTTCAAAAATGTTCATAAATTAAAAATGGTATCATAGTTTAGTTTTTCTCAACTAAAAAGTCTTCATTTTAAAATTATTATCATATTGAGAAAAGCTTTGAAGTTGAACAATGTTCATGAATTTCAAAAATATATTTGGTCTTTTCAATTTTTAGAATTTCAAAATATGTATGAAAAATTTAAATCCCAAGTTTTAGATTTTTTTTCAAAACCTAAAAAAGGTTAGAATATTAAAAATGAAAAAGGAAAAGAGGGAAGAAAATAAACCTAGAAGACGAAAATATAGAAAAAGTACATTCAGGGAAAGTTCTAGAACTTCCCCAAAACCGGTGGGAACGAAAACTGGAATAGGTCGGCGTATATAGCCATCCACCGAATACGCTTAGTGCTGCGTATCGCTCACTGCAAGCGCGGCCGCCGCAACGCAAACAATTGCTCCATGCGAACCAACCTGTGGTTGGATGGTTAGACGGACTGTGGTATCTCCAGCCCACCAGGGTCGAAATCCTGGTGCTCGCATTTATTCCTGGAATTATTTCTTGATTTTCGCCGATGCGTATTCAGTGGGAGGAGACGTTCCCGTCGACGATGAGGTGCCTAAGGTGACTTCATAAATTTCAAGATGATATGTCGGCTCAGTCTCTCGGAGGTGCTCATAGGGGTAGGGTGTGCGTGTGTGGGTTCATAAGGGTGAGTGTATGCACGTGTATATGAGCACTTGCGTCTGTACTGTATTAAAAAAAAAAGTCTCTCCATGCAGTAGCGTATGTAGCTCTTTAGGCTTTTCACTGGCCTATTATTCCCTCCGTTCTTAAATATTTGTCTTTTTAGAGATTCAAATGGCCTATCACATACGGATGTATATAAACATATTTTAGAGTGTAGATTCACTCATTTTTCTCCGTATGTAGTCACTTGTAAAAATCTTTAGAAAGACAAATATTTAGGAAACGGAGGGAGTATTTTTTAGCCGTTATCAGAAAATCATGACGCAATTCTCAATTTGTTTTTTCATTTTAGGTTAGTTTATTTAAATTTTTTAAATTTTGATAAATATTAAATAAGTGTGTGACTATTTAAATCTTTTGAGTTCAACAAATATTCACAAATTTAAAAGATTTTGCGAATATGGAAAATGTTCAAATATTCAAAAATGTTCATGAGTTTTAAAAATATTGGTGCTTGATAAAATTGTAGCAAGTATGAAATTTTTTATGAATACGAGAAACATGTTTGCGAATTAGATAAATGCCCGTAGACATGAATAAGATATTATTGGATTTAAAAAAGTGTTCATGAATTTATTTATTTTGAGAATTCAAAAAATATTTATGTGTTAAAACCCAATTTCTAAAAATCATGAATTTGAAAACTATCCATGAATTTAAAGATGCTCATGAAATTAGAAATCTTCCTCCAATTTTAAATATCTTCAGAAATTTGAAAAATAAAACCAAGTAAAAATTCAAACATAAAAGGAAAGGGAAGGATTTTTTTATTAAAGCCGGAAAGAACCGGAAAGAAAAAATAGGGAAAAGAAAGAAACAAGAAAGTTCCAGAACCTTTTCAAAACCGGCTCTCCTGGGCTGGCCAAGGTGATACATGTAGGCGATCGCTAACCTTTAATGCTTGCCGTGAGTGATTCTCAAACAAAAAAAAAAGATCACAGTGAGTGATATATATCATTTGCTCAATATGACGCAGTAGGGGCGGGGATCGTAGTGCGGCCGTAGCCCACAAGATGTACAATCTATCAAGAACTGTATGCATGCAATTCTTAAAAGTGACTATATGATTGATTGGTTGAAAGTTCTTGACGTAAGGTGGAGCACGTCTTATTAGATATTTTGTTGCAACAAAGCATGACATTATTGGCACGTAGCCTCTCACAGTTGACGGTGCTGTACATGCTTTTGTAGATCTTTCAGGTGTATAATAAAATGTGGCGTGCAGCCTTGACAGTTGACGGTGTGTACTTACTACTCCCTCCGTTCCTAAATAATTGTCTTTCTAGAGATTTCAACAAGTGACTACATACGGAGCAAAATGAATGAATCTACACCCTAAAACATGTCTACATACATCCGTATATTGTAGTCCATTTGAGATGGCTAGAAAGACAATTATTTGGGAACGGATGGAGTAGGTTTTAGGCAAGAGAGTGTATGGTGTAAACAAGACTTTACAGTAAAAGATAATACGAGGTCAACTTTAACCTGACAGTTAACCTGGGTTTACTGAGAGCTTATTGAGAGTTTACGTGGCTCGCAATCCAGCTCTCGGCGGTTCCCTCCCATGAGACAAATATAACTAAGCAGACCAAAGGTTTAAATATTCACCAAAAATGGTGAAGGACGGCTAGGTGCAGAGTAAATCTTCTTACTAGTTATTAGGTCTCAGAGCTACACGACTTAGAGGTAAATACTGGTTGCAATTTACTACAAATTTCATCGTCAGATGTACTAACTCCGTCCTGATTTATCGGTCCTCATGTATTTTATGCATAATTTTGATCATAAATTTAACTAACAAAATATTCATGCATCTCAACAAAAATTATACTGTTGGATTTGTATTTGAACGAATAATTTTTGTTAACATGCATTAATATTTTGTTAGTTAAATATTTAATTAAAATTTGGCAATAAACTAGAACGGAGGTAGTAGTATGATACAAATCCACTCGGCGGTTCAAGTTCCACTCACCAAAATATTCTCCAAGTTTGTGAGCTTTCATTTCACCAGTATCTAAATGCATGTTCTCTTAAAAAAAGTATCTAATGCATGTTGACTAGTCACTAAACAATTACAGACACAGTGCCACTTGCACTTACGTATACCTGATCACCGATCGATGTAGAAGCGTATGAAAGTACTAAGTGATCTACATGTCTTGTATGCAAGCAACTATTTCTAATCAAGTTTCTCTACTCAGGTTTCACCACTTGGTCTGATGGAAACGGATGCCCTATCCGTGGTTGGCACAAGTATTAAATTGGGACATGGTGAGGTAGGATCTGATGTGAATCTAGCGTGTCACTGTGAACTTCGTTAACGTGATTGACATTTTCAGTGTGGACCTAGCGATTTCCTAGGTGTTTCGGTGGCATAGCTGTTCCCCTCTCGATTTGTGGCAAAGTTTGTGATTGGTGCTCATGTGCCCTCAACGTTGCCGTTGCATGTGCACCGGAAGCTGATTTGACTATGTCTTTTTTGTTACAGCTTGGATGAATTTACAGAGGTAGTATATTTTTATATTTTGAGATGTACATGCACGAATGTACGCATGTGCAAAGCTTGTCCTTGGATTCACAATTCAACCATTATGGGTGTGTTTGGGTGTTGCCCCTACTTGCCATACCAAACCACGGGCTCGCCCATGTTTGTATACACCTGGGCAAAGCCTTGGTTATTTGCATAGCGAACTAATTAAATACGCCTTACTAGTTCCAAAAAGAATAGGATCTGATCCGAGCAGTGAACTTGATCCTCCGCCGCGGCCCTGTTTACCGTTCCTCCCCCTTGCTGTCATCTAAGGAGGCCGCCCGTCGAAGGCTGGGCGCCAGACGATGGCGGTAGGGCTTCTCCCGGTGGTTCCCTGCATCTTGCGGGGCACCTTAGGCATTTTGCAAGGGATCTCGTGGCGAAGCGTTCTTGCCAGTCCCGTGCGTCAGCGGTTGCCAACGGTGCTCTGACGTCTTCATAGTTCGGCGGCGCTATGGGCGGTCGTATCTCGCTGACTGTTGGGCGTACTTGTGGGGATAGCTTGGGGTGTGTCCGAAGGTGCAACACCCTTTATCTACTGCAGCTTGTCGTCCCCATGTTGTGTGGTGACTAAGTCCGGATGTTGCAGCTGTCTGACCGGGTTAAGGCATGGGAGGGCTGGATCCTGCCCAGGATAGCTTCAACTGGGCATGCGATTCCTTACGACTCAACGGCATGCTTTCGTTGGCGGCTCTTCCAAATGGACCCGAGTTGTGCCATGTTGTTCCTAATCTAGTCTCAGATCCGGGTGAGCTGGATGGAGGGAGCGGTGGGGGTGGACCCTAATCTAGTGACAACTGCTCTTTCCGACGGTGGCGACCGAAAGGTCTTCGTGAGGGTTCCTCTCTCAAGATCCGATGGCTGACTTCGGCGGTGGGATGCAAACTATGGACGATAGTTTGACCCATTTATTAGCATTTCATCATCACAAAGAAAAAAAGGAATTATGTGTGATTTCAATGAAAAAGGTTTCGTGTTTGAAGGACAACACTTTCAACTGCAAAATGTCCTGCCTCTTGAACTACGAGAAAGGGTAGCCCGTTTCTGGAAAGAGAAACAAAACATTTGATAGCTAGAATCCTTTTTGTAAAATTGTGGTAGTTAGAATCATGTCCTTTTCAGTTATTAAAGATATGAGCTAAGTGAAAGTGCTAGTTATCGACTAGAGGGGGCTGAATAGGCGATTTTTTATGAAAGTCTTCAAAACACGGGGGCTTTGAAGACAAACAGTAGAAATGAACCTATTGATATGCAACAGAAGGTAGACTACACTAGACATGCCATAGTCAAGTAAGCAATGAAGTGAAAGCACGAAGACTATTAGCAACTAGGTAGTATGGATCAGGATGGAAGATGGTATGAAGCCAAACAATAATAGTCTTCACACAGTGAAGACAATCAGATCATGCAAGCAGGCAATAACTTCACAAAGACAAACTGTAAGTAAAGAGAGGTAAGGGATAGAACCAGTTGCTTGGTGAGGACAAGGATTTGTTAGACCAGTTCCAGTTGCTGTGAAAACTGTACGTCTGGTTAGGGAGGCTGGGATTCAACTCAGAAGACCGTGTCTTCACCTTATTCCCCTTGAGTTAAGAACACACAGTCCTCGCCCAATCACTCTGGTAAGTCTTCAAGGTAGACTTCCAAACCTTCACAGACTTCGTTCACCGGCAATCCACAATGACTCTTGGATGCTCAGAACGCGACGCCTAACCGGCTGGAGGATTCACAGTCCTCAAGTGTAACAAGTCTTGAGATCACGCGATGAAAGACTTGATGATGCCTAACGCTCTTTAGCTCTGGGTATTTTGGGCTTTGTCCTTGCAAGGATCTCTCTCTCAAATGCTTCGGAGGTGGGTTGCTCTCAAACGACAAAAGTCGCGCAATAAATCTGAGCAGCCACCAATTTATGGTGTAGGGGGTGGACTATTTATAGCCAGGAGGCAACCCGACCTGATTTGTCCGAAATGACCCTGGGTCACTAAGGAACTGACACGTGTCCAATGGTCAGATTTCAAACACACGCGGCATCTTGACTTGGGCCACAAGTAAAGCTGACTCATCCAGCTCTGGATAAGATTTGCTCTCATTGTCTTCGCTCGAAGACATAGGATTTGGTTGAGCATCACATCAGTCACTCTGACTTTGTTCACTTTGACCCCACTTAACAGTACGGTGGTTCCTATGACTCAACAAAGAAGAAAAGGAAACCACGAAACAACTATGTCTTCGCACTCCATAATCTTCACGTGAATGTCTTCACAAGTCATAATCTTCGTTGTGAATATCTTCACAGACCATCATTGTCTTCAATGTCTTCACACATTTTTAGGGGTCATCTCTGGTAGGTAAACCGAATCAATATGGGACTACTACCTGTGTTATCCTGCAATTATCACAAACACATTAGTCCCTCAACCAAGTTTGTCGTCAATACTCCAAAACCAACTAGGGGTGGCACTAGATGCACTTACAATCTCCCCCTTTTTTGTGATTGATGAAAAACTGGTTGAAGTTTTCAACGGGGATAAAAGTATGTGAAAGTTAAGAACTAAGTGATTGTATTCATAAGTAGCAGAAGGCTCCCCCTGAAGATGTGCATATAAGTAATTTGCTTTTGTATGCAAATGCACATGGCAGGTTTTACTTTGTGGAGATCCTCTTCAACTTATGAAGACAATTCATCATGCATATAAAGATATAACAAACATAATGACATGCATAATGAAAAATGGACTCTGCGGAATGGCTTCATGCGGAATTTATCATCGCATCACACAGTAGCAGAAAAAGTAGCAGACGACCATCGAGTTTAAGTGTTACAACTCAAAGAACCAAATGTTTCAAAAGACGAGAGTTGTAAAAACATAGCAAAAATAATGCAACGACCCATAAGGACCCGCTTGAAGACTATCAACTCATAAGCTTCTCCCCATTTTGTCAGTAATGACCAAAAGGTTTGAAGACATAGAGCATATACTCGTTCCCAGAAGGAGCAGATGATGGAGCAGGGTCGATGTTGGAGTTTGGTGGTGCAGAAGGGCCTGACGTAGTGTCGAGATGCAGTGCAGCCATGGTCGGTGAAGTGGCGTCGTCTTCTTCATCACGACTCTCGCAACAACAGTTGTAGCCGAAGATGAATATTCAGAGTCTCCAATGGACGGCGTGCGACGCCAGCTTGCATTTTGTGGAGGCTTGGAATCAAACTTGAAGTCCTCAGTGAAGCCATCTTCGCGAAGATCGTCTTCAGGACATAGCAGTGTGAGGCTCTTCCAAGACCGCCGACAGGCTTCATGGGCAAGGAACGAGTTCTTGGTGGCCAAGTTTCAAGTGCAATTGACATCCACCAAAAGACTCTGCATCTGACGCTTTAGCCTGTCATGGTGCTTATCCTGCTTCTGATGTAAGGCCACAAGAAGTTCTCGATCATTGAGTACACGGGAACGCTTCCGAGGCCTTTGGGCAATAGTGCTGTCAGTGGCTTCAGTGTTTACACGATGGGGCACATGCATATTGCCAGCCAGAGGAAAAGAGGGAGTTGCAGCATTGGGAACATGAATGCCTTCGATGGGTTGCCCGAAGCTTTGGTGATCAAGATTATGAAGATATAGCGCCTCCTTGGCAGGCTCAGGGTAGATGGCTTCAACGGACAGATCAACCTCAGGCAGAAAGACAAGATGGTTGCGCGCTGAGGGATAATAGTCAACAGAAGAATGAAGTTTGATCATGCGCATCACCCATGGAGCATAAAACTTCAAGCCAAACAGATCAATTCCAGAAGCAGCTAACTGTCTGATGAAGAAATCCTGGGAATTGAATCTGATGGCATTAACAATATAAAACACCAAAGTATTCATGGTTCCTTCAAGTTTGGCTTCGGAAGAATATCCCTTGATTGGCCATAGAGTACGCCTCAGAATGTGATATACTGCGGGGCAAGTACTCGAGGTCCTTGACGAAGAACTCTTTGGGGCAGCATCAAAAGGCAGTGGCTTCATCATATTGAGCATCTGACTCATATTGGGTTCAGGCCTCTGAAAAATACTCTGCAGATCATTTCTGTGAAGCTGACAACCAGGTTCATACAACTCACCTGGAGTGGGCAGGGAAATAAGCTCGATGATGTCTTGAGCTTTGGCTTCAGGATGCACATCTCCTGTCATCCACTCAAGGAACCATGTCTTCGGATCCCTGTTGTAGCCACGAATATGAAGTGTAGCGTAGAACTGCAGCAGGAGCTCTTCATTCCAGTGCTCTTTGTCCGTAATGAATGGCAGAAGACCAACCTCCCTGAAGCAGTCAAGAGCTTCTTCCAGACAGGGCGCCCAGCAATAGCTTCACAATCAAGACGCATGTGTGGAAAGATTCGCTCTTGATGGTATAGAATGCAGGAGTAATAACTGCGCTGCTGATAGCTCCAAAATCGATCGGAACAGATCTTTGGCTTCGAGTATGGATTCTTGGCGCTGTTGCTACCTCTTGAGCACTGCGTTGGTTTTCCCTTGAAGAGGAAAGGGTGATGCAACAAAGTAGCGTAAGTATTTCCCTCAGTTTTTGAGAACCAAGGTATCAATCCAGTAGGAGGCTACGCACGAGTCCCTCGCACCTACACAAACAAATAAATTCTCGCAACCAACGCGATAAGGGGATGTCAACCCCTACATGGTCACTTACGAGAGTCAGATCTGATCGATATGATAAGATAATATTTTTGGTATTTTTATAATAAAGATGCAAATTAAAATAAAAGCAACGGAAATAACTAAGTGTTGGAAGATTAATATGATGGAAGATAGACCCGGGGGCCATAGGTTTCACTAGTGGCTTCTTTCAAGAGCATAAGTATTTTACGGTGGGTGAACAAATTACTGTTGAGCAATTGACTGAATTGAGCATAGTTATGAGAATATCTAGGTATGATCATGTATATAGGCATCACGTCAGAGACAAGTAGACCGACTCCTGCCTGCATCTACTACTATTACTCCACACATCGATCGCTATCCAGCATGCATCTAGAGTATTAAGTTCATGAGAACAGAGTAACGCTTTAAGCAAGGTGACATGATGTAGAGGGATAAATTCATGCAATATGACCAAAAACCCCATCTTGTTAACCTTGATGGCAACAATACAATCGTGCCTTGCTGCCCCTCATCCTTTGGGAAAGGACAACGCAAGATTGAACCCAAAGCTAAGCACTTCTCACATTGCAAGCAAGATCAATCTAGTAGGCCAAACCAAACTGATAATTCAAAGAGACTTGCAAAGATAACCAATCATACATAAAAGAATTCAGAAGATTAAAATATTGTTCATAGATAAACTTGATCATAAACCCACAATTCATCGGTCTCAACCAACATTCCGGAAAATAAGATTACATCGAATAGATCTCCACAAGAGAGGGGGGGAACATTGTATTGAGATCCCAAAAGAGAGAATAAGCCATCTAGCTAATAACTATGGACCCCAAGGTCAGAGGTAAACTACTCACACTTCATCGGAGAGGCTATGGTGTTGATGTAGAAGCCCTCCATGATCGATGCACCCTCCGGCGGAGCTCCGGAACAGGCCCCAAGATGGGATCTCGTGGGTACAGAAGGTTGCGGCGGTGGAATTAGGTTTTGGCTCCGTGTCGATCGTTTGGAGTGCGAGGTATATATAGGAGGACGGAGTACGTCGGTGGAGCAACATGAGGCCCACGAGGATGGAGGCGCGCGGGGGGTAGGCGCCCCTACCTCGTGGCTTCCTGCTTGATTTCTTGACGCAGGGTCCAAGTCCTCTGGATCATGTTCGTTCCAAAAATCACGTTCCCAAAGGTTTCATTCCATTTGGACTCCATTTGATATTATTTTTCTACGAAACTCTGAAATAGGCAAAAAATAGCAATTCTGGGTTGGGCCTCCGGTTAATAGGTTAGTCCCAAAAATAATATAAAAGTGAATAATAAAGCCCAATAATGTCCAAAACAGAAGATAATATAGCATGGAGCAATCAAAAATTATAGATACGTTGGAGACGTATCAGTTGTCGAAGAAGGTGCTGTGAGCTCTGAAGCTGTTCACGCTCAAGGACCCTGGCGATGTTGCAGCACCTGGAAGCCTTGGCAGCCTAGGCTTTGGCTTCTGAACCTGAGGCCTCTGCTCCACATGGTAGTCATACTGGGGTCTTGGAGCAGTGGGAGGGACCAAGATAGGCCATTTCACAGTGACCAGCTGTCCACAATCAAAGGCCTGCTCAATGGTGTGAGGCCGAGGAGGTGGAACAGTGGCTTCAGCATTTACATTTGCTTCAGGTTGCACATGAGCTTCAGGCACCACATTTGCTTTAGGCTCCACATTGTCTTTGGTCATGACAATGTCATTGTCTTCAGTAGCATTGATTGTGGCGGCCTCAGTGTTTTCAACCTCCGTTTGTTCAGTGACAGGAGGGTCGGGCACAGTCACATTCTCCTCGAGAATGACTTGATCAGTGGCAGGGGGTGTGGAAACTCTTTCTTCTCCTCTTTCTCCTTGTTCTTCATCGGCTGATGCAGCCGGAATGTCTTCAGCAGCTTGAGCTTCAGACTCAGAGACATTCGCAGTAGGGGTGGCTTCAGAAAACACTTGACATGCTACTAAGCTTGGTTGCACTTCCCCTTCTGGAATGCTCGACATGGTGACCTGTGGCCTGGGGCCTTTGTGAAGCCTGCGGAAAGCGCGCGACACCTGTGGTGATGGAGTGGTCTGCACCATGTAGCCGTCGTCGTCAAGTACTGGAGTGGTGACTTGAGGTGGTGGAGTTCTGGGTGTCTCATCATGAATGGGGGTGTCTTGCTGGGGGTGCTCGGCCCATGAGTCATCCTAAGCAATTGGCGTCAATGGACGACCAACGCTGATTAGTTCACTGCTCGTTGGAGCAGGCGATGATACCGACTGGGGCTCGAGCTGAGGAAGGACTTCATCATCATTAGCATTGTCTTTATGACCAATGTCTTCAGCTGTCATCGGGTCAACAGCTGGAACTTCTTCATCTTCATGAGCCTCTATGGAAGCAGGCTCGTGGATCACCAAACGACGCTCTTGGTTGTTTGAGGCTGGTAGTGCAACATAAATGGGTTCAACATTGAGGGGCTCGGTGGCAGCAGTATGCTCTTTCTTTGAAGACTTTGTCTTCAGCTTCTTCTCGGATGGGGCATCATCAGAAGCATTCTTGTGCTTGCGTTTCTTGGCTTCGGCTTCAGCTGCCCTTGTCTTCTTTAGCTCTGAAGCTGCTGAGGTGACCTTAGGCTTCGAGCCAGTCATGCTGGTAGGGAAGACAATGCGAGGTTATTCTTGCCTTGGTGCTTCAGGTTGGGCCACAGCAGACTTCTTCTTTTGCTTGGCAGTCATCCTTGGATCGATGCCAAGACGCCCAAGAGCTTTGCGCTTTTCAGCTTCATGAACACATTTCTGTGCAAAGTACTTCATGTGCTCTCTTTAACCTTTAGCTTCATCACGCTTCTTGTGGAACTCTTCCTTGAGGTCATGCAGCATCTTCTTGAAGATTTGAACATCTGCCACACTGAGCTTGGCCATGTTCTTCTTGAAGTGAGACTTCTCATAATCAATTTTGTTCTTGAGCTCGACAATCTTCTGAGCCAAGGCCAACTCATTAGCAATGGTTCCATGAAAGGTGACGCTGATTTCCACAGGCAACTGAAGATCATCAATGTTGATGCTCTGGTCATCAAACCACTCATCAATGAAATTGTTCAAAATGTCCACATCAAAGAGGGGCAGATCATTGAAGATCTTCGCCTCTTGTTTGCTCTTGATCAGTATCTCAAGGGCTTCATCACCAAGATCTTCATCACTTGACAGATCAATGGCGTCTTCCTCATTGCGCAAAATGGCAGCAGGAGTCAGTTCATGCCCAGAACTCTTCATGGGCTTCTTGGTTTTCTTGGACTTCTCGGTCTTCTTGGAGACATGAGACAAATCTTCAGACTGCACACTGGGTTCAGGAAGTGCGGTGGCCAATGGCTTCACAGTCGAAGCTTTTGGTGCGGCAGAGGGCTTCGAAGCTTTCGATTTCTTCTTTCTCTGCTTTGGTGGAGCTGGCGCATCTTCAGAATCTGCGTCATCAGCTGATTGCTCCACAGTAGCCCTCTTGGAAGCAATATAAGAGAGAAGACCATCGAAGTTATTGAAGGGGCCGATGACATTGGGATTTGCATCACGTGTGCCATCTGGCCTTGGGGCAGACGGACCAGGGTTGAAGTCGAGTCCGAAAGCCTTCTTGTTCTTAGCCGCCAACTCCTTTGCAAACTGAAAATTGTGCTTGAATAGGTTGTCTTCGCGACACCATAGCATTGATGTCGGATCAACATTCTCAGGCTGTGGTCCTTGGACCATGCATGGGTAGAAGCCTTGAGCAATGGCTTCAGACTTGGACTTGGGCTGCAGATTTTTGTACAGAATATCTCCCCATGGGCACTTGATAGCATTCTTCTCTGCATATTCGGCAGTGAAAAAGTTATACTTGAACCACTGTTCAGCCCAGTATCTTCGAATCCATTGGATTCGGGTCTTGCCCTGGCCATAGCTTTCCTCAGGATCTGACTTGTACAACTCAAATAGATCTGGAGGTAAATCCTTAGTTGTATCTCCATGGCACTGCCTTCCACCTTTTCTAGCTGATTTTTCAGTTGCCATTATATTCAGACTAAATGGCTTTAGAATAGTGAATGGCTTCCTTTTGCTGGTCAGACAAGAGCTGGCTTCAGGGGAGTGTATATGACGCTGTAAGAACTCTGCAAATGAATGCAAACTATGAGAACCAAGGGATTCTCCCACGGACATGTACCAGTGACAACATTAGAGGTGCGAGGGAAGGGGAAGAGGTCATATGCATTCTCAGAAGATTTTGAAGATAAATCAGTTTGAAGACATTGACCTCATAGGGCGAAGACATTCACTTATTTGAAGAGAGTTGGTTCCAGATTTGTACGAATCTATGAATAAGTACAAGTGAGGAATCTAACTAGTTATGAAGCATAAGTGAATATACTTAGCATGATATGAGATGCAGATAAAGACGGGTCCAGATTTGGAAGTGTAGAAACAACTTTTGGTTGAAGTGGATGGATTTGACGGATCTAAAAGGCAGTAAAAAGTGAGATTTAATTACCGATGACGAACTGCTAGACGAGGCAGAGTTAGAATCCGAGCAGTTCAATCTCCCGCGTTCTAACTCGACGGCGGAAGACATCTACGGTGGCGGCGGAGAGGACGAGGTCCGCGGCCGGCATGAGGACGACGTCAAAGAAGTCGCGGCAGCTAAGTGCTTCGTCTTCGACGTCGACGCGAGCTAGTGGAGGCGCTACGGTTTGAGCGATGCGGCTAGGTGGAAGAAGAGATATGACCGCGGTGAGTGTGTATTCATAAGGAAAGGGACTACACAGAAAAATTATGCAGGTGCCCCTGGCGGTTCACATCTGAAGGACACGTGGCATGCATGCAACTTATTGAAAGTTGTTCCACGTTCCCATGCATGCCTGGATTGTCGGGTGGTCATTCCGGCTTCTCCGGTATTCAGGCAATGAGGATATAGCATTAAAAATAGATTTAAACTTTTTATCTCTTTGTCTTCTGCTAACAAGGATTTAGAGAAGACAACGGATAGGTTTCAATAGAATGCATATAATTAGGATAGATAGAATTTGAGGTAGAAGCACAGAGATAGGTTAGGGTCCGATCACATTCACTTAGATAAAAAATTCAAGCATGAAGACATGGCTATAAGTGAATGTTGTAGAGGACAGAATACAAATATATATAGATATATCTGACCAACTCAACATTGTGAAGATAAACCTCGGAGAAAAATCAACGTTGAAGATAAATCAAATGCGAAGACTATGCAATTATGACACCAAAAGAAACACTCCAATAAGAATTTGGTGGTGGCGTTTCCCACCGTATAGGAAGTATTAGACCCAGACACGACGCACAATTATCGTGGCGCTCCGAAGTCAAATTCCACGTTAATGTATCCACACTAAGAGTGTATGTCTTCATTGATTGAAGATATACGTTACTTTGTGTGTTTCACATCTAAGTCATCAACATGCATAAGCATTAGGATGTGTGTCCAATTACAGGACATTTGAGGATTCTAAGATATTTAGCTCACAATGCAACTTGCAAAACCTTTTCTCATCCAAGGGCTTTGTGAAGATATATGCCAATTTCTCTTCAGTGTTGACGTGAATGATATCAATATCTTCCTTCATGACGTGATCCCTGAGAAAGTGATGACGGATCTGAATGTGCTTTGTCTTCGAGTGCTGAACTGGGTTGTTGGCAATCTTGATGACGCTTTCATTGTCGCAGTAGAGTGGCACTTGCTTCAGGTGGATGCCATAGTCCTTGAGAGTTTGCTTCATCCATAAAAGCTGAGCGCGGCAAGATCCAGCAACAATGTATTCATATTCATCAGTGGAGAGGGATATACAGTTCTGCTTCTTTGAAGACCAACAGACAAGAGATCGTCCAAGAAAGTGACATGTGCCTGATGTGGACTTGCGATCAACCTTGTCACCAGCATAATCAGCATCTGAGAATCCAACTAGATCAAACTCTGAGCCCTTTGGATACCATAATCCTAGTGTTGGGGTGTAAGCCAAATATCGAAGAATTTGCTTCACTCCTAAGTGGTGCGATTCCTTTGGTGCCGCTTGGAATGGGGCACACATGCAAACGCTAAGCATGATATCTGGCCTAGATGCACATAAATAGAGTAAAGAACCAATCATGGAGCAGTATACCTTTTGATCGAACTCTTTACCTTTGTCGTCGGGACCCAATTGACCTTTGGTTGGCATTGGCGTCGTGTACCCTGTGCAATCTTGCTTTCCAAACTTATTCAGGCAATCTTTGAGGTATTTCTCTTGTGATATGAAGATGTCGTTGCTCTATTGATGGATTTGAAGACCGAGGAAGAATTTCAGCTAACCCATCATGGACATTTGATATTGCTCTTGCATCATGTGTCCAAACTCATCACTGTATCTCTTGTCAGTGCAGTCGAAGATAATGTCATCCACATAGATTTGGCACACAAACAGTTCACCATCATATGTCTTTGTGAAGAGTGTTGGATCTAGGGAACTAGGCTTGAAGCCTTTGCTCTTCAGGAAGTCTTTGAGTGTGTCATACCAAGTGCGAGGAGCTTGTTTGAGGCCATACAGTGCCTTGTTGAGCTTGTATACCATGTCAGGATGTTTTGGGTCTTCAAAACCAGGTGGTTGTGCAACATACACTTCTTCTTCAATCTTGCCATTGAGAAAGGCACTCTTCATGTCCATTTGGTACAGGAGGATGTTGTGATGGCTGGCGTAGGCTAGTAGTATATGAATGGCTTTAAGCCTAGCCACCGGAGCAAATGTTTCATCGAAGTCAATTCCTTCTACTTGAGTGTAACCTTGGGCAACTAGACGAGCCTTGTTTCTGATAACTTGGCCATGCTCATCTTGTTTGTTGCGGTAGATCCATTTTGTGCTAATGATGTTATGCTTGCGAGGATCAGGACACTTAACCAATTCCCACACATTGTTCAGCTCTAACTGTTGAAGCTCTTCTTGCATCGCTTGAATCCATTCAGGTTCCATGAAGGCTTCAACAACTTTCTTGGGTTCAAATATAGAGACAAATGCAAAGTGCCCACAGAAATTTGCTAGCTGTGTCGCTCTTGAATGAGTGAGTTGACCAAGTGCATTGATGCTATCAATTATCTTCTCAATCTATACTTCATTTGCAACAAGAGGATGAACAGGACGAAGATTTTTCCCTTGTAGATCATTGTCTTTAGCTTCAGCATTGACTTCAGGCTGAGCATTGTCTTCGGGTTGATTAGGTGCAGAAATGATGATTTCTTCTTCAGCCTGAGCCTCTGAAGGTATGATTTCTCCAGTACCCATAATCTTGATGGATTCACTCGGTGAGACTTCATCTAGCACATTTGGGCCTAGTCATCTTTCCAGCTTCGCAGGCACCACACATATGACCCTTCTTGAACTTGACGCCCTCCATGCCTATGACATGCTTCTTCTTCGCGAGAGTGTACAAGTTCCTCATGCCGGCATGCCCTAGCCTTCGATGCAAGAGCCAGCACTCTGAAGCTTTTGCTAGAAGACATACGGCCAACTGTGGTCCTGCTGAGAAATCTACCATATATAGATCATCTTTTCGATACCCTTCAAAGACTAGAGATTTGTCAGATTCCATAAGAACAAGGCAACGATATTTTCCAAATATCACAATCATGTTCAAGTCACAAAGCATTGAGATAGACACTAAGTTGAAACCAAGGGATTCAACAAGCATCACTTTATCCATGTGCTGATCCTGTGAGATTGCAACTCTACCTAGACCAAATACCTTGCTTTTATCAGTGTCAGCAAATGTGATGTGACTCTTGTCAGATGGACGTAGGGTTGAATCCATGAGAAGACTTCGATCACTAGTCATGTGGTTAGTGCATCCACTGTCCATAATCCATTCAGAAGCCTTTGGTGTCATAACCTACAGTGCAGTTTGGGGGATAGGCTTCACCAAGGGAAATGTGAAGCATAAACATTTGACGAACAAGCATATTGTAAAAGTTCAGATCCTGGTTAGGGCATATAGGATGATTGTCAAGGAATCCAGGAACAAAATACATAGTAAGACCATTTGGGAATTTTATCTTGCGCCCCACAAGATGTTTTAGGTCCCCAGCATAAGCATCAAATGCCATTTCCAGCTGGAGACCTTTCCCTGCAAAAGAGAGTTAATTTTTTCTTAACCACCCACATCTTTAGGGGTGGCTTAGAGGCAATGAGTCTAAGTGCAACATTTGAGAACTTCGGCTTTGGAGCCCTAGCAAATAGCCTCAGGTGGTGAATAATACTCATAAGAATAAGCAGAAAAGTTCTTGGTTTTATGAACATAGCGGTTTGACGAAACACGCTCATATTCATAAGTCTGAGTATGGTTTCCCTGCAAAACATTGGCGTTAGGGTGACTCTGGTGAGTCCTCTGTCTGTATGAAACCTTTGGACCATATGAAGCCTTTGGTCTGGGGTTTGTCTTCTTTCCAGGTGGTGTCATGATGACATTCATAGGAAGATTCTCAAGACAACTTTTGGGCACCCAGATCTTCTTCATAGGTGGTCCATTCCTGCAGTTAGTACCAATATACCTGGCAAACACTTCACCATTCTGATTCTTAAACATTTTATTGTTGTGGAACGTTATAATTTCAAAAAAATTCCTATGCACACGCAAGATCATGGTGATGCATACCATTGAGAGGGGAGAGTGTTGTCCACGTACCCTCGTAGACCGAAAGCGGAAGCGTTATGACAACGCGGTTGATGTAGTCGTACGTATTCACGATCCGACCGATCCAAGTACCGAACGCACGACACCTTCGAGTTCAGCACACGTTCACCTCGATGACGTCCCTCGAACTCACGATCCAGCAGATCTTTGAGGGAGAGTTCCGTCAGCACGACGGCGTGATGACGATGATGATGATGCTACCGACGTAGGGCTTCGCCTAACCACCGCTACGATATGACCGAAGTGGATTATGGTGGAGGGGGCACCGCACACGGCTAAAAGATCAACTGATCAACTTGTGTGTCTATGGGGTGCCCCCTCCCTCGTATATAAAGGAGTGGAGGAGGGGGAGGGGCCGGCTCTCCTAGGCGCGCCCCAAGGGGAGTCCTACTCCCACCGGGAGTAGGACTCCAACCCTTCCAAGAGTAGGAGTAGGAGAGAGGGAAGGAGGAGAGAGAGGGAAGGAAATGGGGGCGCCGCTCCCCTCCTTGTCCAATTCGGACTAGAGGGGGAGGGGGCGCGCGGCCTGCCCTGGCCGCCCCTCCTCGTCTCCACTAAGGCCCAATAAGCCCATTACACTCCCCGGGGGGTTCCGGTAACCCCCCGGTACTCCGGTATTTTTTCGAACTTGCCCGGAACCCTTTCGAAGTCCAAACATAGTCATCCAATATATCGATCTTTATGTCTCGACCATTTCAAGACTCCTCGTCATTTCCGTGATCATATCCGAGACTCCGAACTACCTTCGGTTCATCAAAACACATAAACTCATAATACCGATCATCACCGAATGTTAAGCGTGCGGACCCTACGGGTTCGAGAACTATGTAGACATGACCGAGACTCGTCTCCGGTCAATAACCAATAGCGGAACCTGGATGCTCATATTGGCTCCTACATATTCTACGGAGATCTTTATCGGTCAAACCGCATAACAACATATGTTGTTCCCTTTGTCATCGGTATGTTACTTGCCCGAGATTCAATCGTCGGTATCTCAATACCTAGTTCAATCTCGTTACCGGCAAGTCTCTTTACTCGTTCCGTAATACATCATCCCGCAACTAACTCATTAGTTGCATTGCTTGCAAGGCTTATAGTGATGTGCATTACCGACAGGGCCCAGAGATACTGATGTCTACTACGCAACCTTCTTCTTATAGACGTTGTTGGGCCTCCAAGTGCAGAGGTTTGTAGGACAGTAGCAAATTTCCCTCAAGTGGATGACCTAAGGTTTATCAATCTGTGGGAGGCGTAGGTTGAAGATGGTCTCTCTCAAACAACCCTGCAACCAAATAACAAAGAGTCTCTTATATCCCCAACATACCCAATACAATGGTAAATTGTATAGGTGCACTAGTTCGGCGAAGAGATGGTGATACAAGTGCAATATGGATGGTAGATATAGGTTTTTGTAATCTGAAAATATAAAAACAACAAGGTAGCAAGTGGTAAAAGTGAGCGTAAACGGTATTGCAATGCTAGGAAACAAGGCCTAGGGTTCATACTTTCACTAGTGCAACTTCTCTCAACAATAATAACATAATTGGATCATATAACTATCCCTCAACATGCAACAAAGAGTCACTCCAAAGTCACTAATAGCGGAGAACAAACGAAGAGATTATGGTAGGGTACGAAACCACCTCAAAGTTAATCTTTCTGATCGATCTATTCAAGAGTCCGTAGTGAAATAACACGAAGCTATTTTTTCCGTTCGATCTATCATAGAGTTCATACTAGAATAACACCTTAAGACACAAATCAACCAAAACCCTAATGTCACCTAGATACTCCACTGTCACCTCAAGTATCCGTGGGTATGATTATACGATATGCATCACACAATCTCAGATTCATCTATTCAACCAACACAAAGAACTTCAAAGAGTGCCCCAAAGTTTCTACCCGAGAGTCAAGACGAAAATGTGTGCCAACCCCTATGCATAAGTTCACAAGGTCACCGAACCCGCAAGTTGATCACTAAAACATACATCAAGTAGATCACGTGAATATCCCATTGTCACCACCGATAAGCACATGCAAGACATACATCAAGTGTTCTCAAATCCTTAAAGACTCAATCCGATAAGATAACTTCAAAGGGAAAACTCAATCCATTACAAGAGATAGAGGGGGAGAAACATTATAAGATCCAACTATAATAGCAAAGCTCGCGATACATCAAGATCGTGCCAAATCAAGAACACGAGAGAGAGCGAGATCAAACACATAGCTACTGGTACATACCCTCAGCCCCGAGGGTGAACTACTCCCGCCTCGTCATGGAGAGCGCCGGGATGATGAAGATGGCCACCGGTGAGGGTTCCCCCCTCCGGCAGGATGTCGGAACAGGGTCCCGATTGGTTTTTGGTGGCTACAGAGGCTTGCGGTAGCGGAACTCCCGATCTCTTCTGTTCCCCAATGTTTTTAGGGTACATGGACATATATAGGCAAAAGAAGTCGGTCAGAGGAGCCACGAGGGGCCCACAAGGGTGGGGGCGCGCCTCCCTGCGTCGTGGCTTCCTCGAAGCTTCCCTGACGTCTACTCTAAGTATCCTGGATTGCTTCTGTTCCAAAAATAACTCTCCCGAAGGTTTCATTCCGTTTGGACTCCGTTTGATATTCCTTTTCTTCGAAACACTGAAATAGGCAAGAAAACATCAATTTTGGCTGGGCCTCCGGTTAATAGGTAGTCCCAAAAATAATATAGAAGTGTTTAGTAAGGCCCATAAACATCCAAAACAGATAATATAATAGCATGAATACTTCATAAATTATAGATACGTTGATGACGTATCATCATCCCCAAGCTTAATTCCTGCTCGTCCTCGAGTAGGTAAATGATACAAGAAATAATTTATGAAGTGTGAATGCTAGCAGGTGCACAAGTTTGATCAATGATAATTTCAATCAGCTTTTCTAGCATCATTATATGTCATAACAGTAGCTCATATCATAAAGCTTCTCATGATCAAGTAACAAGCTATTCACATGTTAAAGTACAGATCATAAACTTTCTTGAAAACTAACAAACCGTGTTATTAGTCATCAAACAATTACAATTCATCTTATTTTTAGGAAGGGTCTATGTCAGAGCTTTAATTCAGCAAACTTCACATACTCAACTATCATTTAGTCTTTCACAATTGCTAACACTCACGTGATATTTATGTCTTCAAAGTTTTAATCAGACACAGAGAAAGATAGGGGCTTATAGATTCGCCTCCCAACCTTTTACCTCAAGGGTAATGTCAACAATAATAGTTCATGATGCCTTACATCCAATTGGATATATATATCAGGATCTTTCCAACACAATGTGCTTGCCAAAGGATAAAATGTAAAAAGGAAAGGTGAAGATCACCAAGACTCTTGCATAAGGAATAAGTCAAGAATAAAAGATAGGCCCTTCGCAGACGGAAGCAGAGGTTGTCATGAGCTTTTAAGGTTGGATGCACAAAATATTAATGCAAAAGAACGTCACTTTATATTGCCCCTTGTGATAGAGACCTTTATTATGCAGTCCGTCGCTTTTATTTCTGCCCTATCACAAGTTCATATAAAGCTTATTTTCTTCGAACTAATAGATCATACATATTTAGAGAGCAGTTTTTATTGCATGCTCCGATGACAAATTACTTGAAGGATCTTACTCAATCCATAGGTAGGTATGGTGGACTCTCATGGCAAAACTAGTTTAAGGGGTATTTGGAAGCACAAGTAGTATCTCTACTTGGTGCAAAGAATTTGGCTAGCATGAGGGGGAAAGTCAAGCTCAGCATGTTGAATGATCCATGACAATATACTTTATTTCGGATATAAGAAAACATAACCCATTACGTTGTCTTCCTTGTCCAACATCAACCTTTTAACATGTCATGTTTTAATGAGTGCTCACAATTACAAAAGATGTCCAAGACTGTATATTTATATGTGAAATCTCTCTTCCCTCAATATTCTTTCATGAATTGTTCAAGTGACCAATACAATGTTTGCTAACCTTCAATAAATTTACCACCTCTACTTCTTATATGTGAAGTCATTACTCCCCATGGGATAAGCATGTGAAACATATATAATTTCAGATTTATGATATTCAAATCATTCAACTATTTACTCATAGGATATAAGTGAAGCACACGAGTAAATGACAAACTACTCCAAAAAGATATAAGTGAAGATCAATGAGTAGTTAAATATTTATGTAGCTATGTGAAGACTCTCTCTCATTTAAGAATTTCAGATCTTGGTATTTTATTCAAACAGCAAGCAAAACAAAATAAAAAGATATTTCAAGGATAACACTCATCATGTGAAGAAGCAAAAACTTAGGCTCAACCGATACTAACCGATAATTGTTGAAGAAGAAAGGTGGGATGCCTACCGGGGCATCCCCAAGCTTAGATGCTTGAGACTTCTCGAAATATTATCTTGGGGTGCCTTGGGCATCCCCAAGCTTGAGCTTTTGTGTCTCCTCAACTCCTCTCATATCAAGGTTTCCTAAATCTCGAAAGCTCCATCCACACAAAACTCAACAAGAACTCGTGAGATAAGTTAGTATAAACCAATGCAAAAACCTTATCATTTTCTACTGTAACAAATCACTAAAATAATTATTCAACATTGCATACTAAATGCCTCTACATATTTAATACACCTATCCTCAAATAGAATCATTAAACAACCAAACATATGCAAACAATGCAAACATAACAGCAATCTGTCAAAACAGTACAGTCTGTAAAGAATGCAAGATTCATCATACTTCCCTAACTCCAAACATTATGAAATTCTACCACACTGTAGAAAATTAATCAGAGCTCAATATGAAAAAAGTTCCAACATTTTATCACATTCTGACTTTTCTAGGGAATTTTTGCAACATCGATAAACTTTCTGTTTTGAAACAGCAACATGTATACTTGCAAAATAAGCATGGTAAAGGCTATCCTTGACATTTTTATTGAAACTAGAGATGCAAAACATTATTAAAAATAACAGAAAGAAAATACTAACAAAAGAAAATGACGCTCCAAGCAAATCACATATCATGTGGTGAATAAAAATATAGCCTCAAGTAAAGTTACCGATAGAAGAAGACGAAAGAGGGGATGCCTTCCGGGGCATCCCCAAGCTTAGGATTTTGGTTGTCCTTGAATATTACCTTGGGGTGCCTTGGGCATCCCCAAGATTAGGCTCTTGCCACTCCTTATTCCATAGTCCATCGAATCTTTACCCAAAACTTGAAAACTTCACAACACAAAACTCAACAGAAAACTCGTAAGCTCCGTTAGTATAAGAAAATAAATCACCACTTAGGTACTGTTGTGAACTCATTCTAAATTCATATTGGTGTAATATCTACTGTATTCCAACTTATCTATGGTTCATACCCTCGGATACTACTCATAGATTCATCAAAATAAGCAAACAACACATAGAAAACAGAATCTGTCAAAAACAGAACAGTCTGTAGTAATCTGTATCAGACGCAAACTTCTGGACCTCAGACAAATCTGCCAAAAAGGACAACCTAGATAATTTGATTATTGATCTACTGCACTTGGAATTAGTATTTTATCACTTTCTAGTGATTTTTAACAATTGTTTTCGTGAGTAGAAAGTTTCTGTCTTTTTCAGCAAGATCAAATAATTATCATCCAAGAAGATCCTATAGGTCTTACTTGGCACAAACACTAATTAAAACATAAAAACACATCTAACCAGAGGCTAGATGATTTATTTATTACTAGACAGGAACAAAAAGCAAGGAACAAAAATAAAATTGGGTTGCCTCCCAACAAGCGCTAACGTTTAACGCCCCTAGCTAGGCATGACGATTTCAATGATGCTCACATAAAAGATAAGAATTGAAACATAAAGAGAACATCATGAAGAATATGACTAGCACATTTAAGTCTAACCCACTTCCTATGCATAGGGATTTTGTGAGCAAACAACTTATGGGAACAATAATCAACTGGCATAGGAAGGTCAAACAAGCATAACTTCAAAACTTTTAACACATAGAGAGGAAACTTGATATTGTTGCAATTTCTACAAGCATAAATTCCTCCCTCGTAATAATTTCCAGTAGAATAATGAATGAATTCAACAATACAACCATCACATAAAGCATTCTTTTCATGATCTACAAGCATAGAAAATTTACTACTCTCCACATAAGCAAAATTCTTCTCATTCGGAATAGTGGGAGCAAATTCAAGAAAATAACTATCATGTGAAGAATAATCCAATTGAAAAGTAAAATCATGATGAAAAGTTTCATGGTTATCATTATTCTTTATAGCATATGTGTCATCACAATAATCATCATAGAAAGGAGGCATGCTTCCATCATAATAAATTTTCTCATCAAAACTTAGGGGACAAAAAATATCATCTTCATCAAACATAGCATCCCCAAGCTTGTGTCTTTGCACATTATTAGCATCATGGATATTCAAGTAATTCATACTAATAACATTGCAATCATGCTCATCATTCAAAGATTTAGTACCAAACATTTCAATGCATTCTCCTTCTAGCACTTGAGCACAATTTTCCTTCCCATCATTTTCACAAAAGACGTTAAAAAGATGAAGAATATGAGGCATCCTTAATTCCATTTTTTTGTAGTTTTCTTTTATAGACTAAACTAGTGATAAAACAAGAAACAAAAAGATTCGATTGCAAGATCTAAAGATATACCTCCAAGCACTAACCTCCCCGGCAACGGCGCCAGAAATTGCTTGATGTCTACTACGCAACCTTCTTCTTGTAGATGTTGTTGGGCCTCCAAGTGCAGAGGTTTGTAGGACAGTAGCAAATTTCCCTCAAGTGGAAGACCTAAGGTTTATCAATCCATGGGAGGCGTAGGTTGAAGATGATCTCTCTCAAACAACCCTGCAACCAAATAACAAAGAGTCTCTTGTGTCCCCAACACACCCAATACAATGGTAAATTGTATAGGTGCACTAGTTCGGCGAAGAGATGGTGATACAAATGCAATATGGATGGTAGATATAGGTTTTTGTAATATGAAAATATAAAAACAGCAAGGTAGCAAGTGGTAAAAGTGAGCGTAAACGGTATTGCAGTGCTAGGAAACAAGGCCTAAGGTTCATACTTTCACTAGTGAAAGTTCTCTCAACAATAATAACATAATTGGATCATATAACTATCCCTCAACATGCAACAAAGAGTCACTCCAAAGTCACTACTAGCGGAGAACAAACGAAGAGATTATGGTAGGCTATGAAACCACCTCAAAGTTAATCTTTCTGATCGATCTATTCAAGAGTCCGTAGTAAAATAACACGAAGCTATTCTTTCCGTTCGATCTATCATAGAGTTCGTACTAGAATAACACCTTAAGACACAAATCAACCAAAACCCTAATGTCACCTAGATACTCCAATGTCACCTCAAGTATCCGTGGGTATGATTATACAATATGCATCACACAATCTTAGATTCATCTATTCAACCAACACAAAGAACTTCAAAGAGTGCCCCAAAGTTTCTACCGGAGAGTCAAGACGAAAATGTGTGCCAACCCCTATGCATAAGTTCATTGAAGCCGCAAGTTGATCACCAAAACATACATCAAGTAGATCACGTGAATATCCCATTGTCACCACAGATAAGCACATGCAAGACATACATCACGTGTTCTCAAATCCTTAAAGACTCAATCCGATAAGATAACTTCAAAGGGAAAACTTCAAAGGAGAAACATCATAAGATCCAACTATAATAGCAAAGCTCGCGATACATCAAGATCGTGCCAAATCAAGAACACGAGAGAGAGAGAGAGAGAGAGAGAGAGAGAGAGAGAGAGAGAGAGAGAGATCAAACACATAGCTACTAGTACATACCCTTAGCCCCGAGGGTGAACTACTCCCTCCTCATCATGGAGAGCGCCGGGATGATGAAGATGGCCACCGGTGAGGGTTCCCCCCTCCGACAGGATGCCGGAACAGGGTCCCGATTGGTTTTTGGTGGCTACAGAGGCTTGCGGCGGCGGAACTCCCGATCTCTTCTGTTCCTCGATGTTTTTAGGGTATATGGACATATATAGGCGAAAGAAGTCAGTCAGGGGAGCCACAAGGGGCCCACGAGGGTCGGGGGAGCACCCAGGGGGTAGGGCGCGCCTCCCTGCCTCGTGGCTTCCTTGAAGCTTCCCTGACGTCTACTCCAAGTCTCCTGGATTGCTTCCATTCCAAAAATAACTCTCCCAAAGGTTTCATTCCGTTTGGACTCCGTTTGATATTCCTTATCTTCGAAACACTGAAATAGGCAAGAAAACAGCAATTTGGGCTGGGCCTCCGGTTAATAGGTTAGTCCCAAAAATAATATAAAAGTGTTTAGTAAGGCCCATAAACATCCAAAACAGATAATATAATAGCATGAATACTTCATAAATTATAGATACGTTGGAGACGTATCAGATACCTCTCCGACAATCGGAGTGACAAATCCTAATCTCGATTTATGCCAACTCAACAAGTACCGTCGGAGACACCTGTAGAGCATCTTTATAATCACCCAGTTACGTTGTGACGTTTAATAGCACACTAAGTGTTCCTCTGGTATTCGGGAGTTGCATAATCTCATAGTCATAGGAACATGTATAAGTTATGAAGAGAGCAATAGCAACAAACTAAACGATCATCGTGCTAATCTAACGGATGGGTCAAGTCAATAACATCATTCTCTAATGATGTGATCTCTCTTATCAAATGACAACTCTTTGCCCATGGCTAGGAAACTTAACCATCTTTGATTAACGAGCTAGTCAAGTAGAGGCATACTAGTGACACTCTGTTTGTCTATGTATTCACACATGTACTAAGTTTCCGGTTAATACAATTCTAGCATGAATAATAAACATTTATCATGATATAAGGAAATATAAATAACAACTTTATTATTGCCTCTAGGGCATATTTCCTTCAGTCTCCCACTTGCACTAGAGTCAATAATCTAGTTCACACCGCCATGTGATTTAACACCAATTGTTCACATCTCTATGTGATTAATACCTATAATTCACATCGCCATGTGACCAACACTCAAAGGGTTTACTAGAGTCAATAATCTAGTTCACATCGCTATGTGATTAACACCCCAGAGTAATAAGATGTGATCATGTTTTGCTTGTGAGAGAATTTAGTCAACGTGTCTGCCACATTCAGAACCGTATGTATTTTGCAAATTTTCTATGTCTACAATGCTCTGCATGGAGCTACTCTAGATAATTGCTCCCACTTTCAATATGTATCCAGATTGAGACTTAGAGTCATCCGGATCGGTATAAAAGCTTGCATCGACATAACTCTTTACGACGAATTCTTTATCACCTCCATAACCGCGAAATATCTCCTTCGTCTTCTAAGGATAATTTTGGCCGCTGTCAAGTGATCCACTCCTAGATCAATATCGTACCCCCTTGCCAAACTCATGGCAAGGTACACAATAGGTTTGGTACACAACATATGATACGTCTCCAACGTATCTATAATTTTTGATTGCTCCATGCTATATTATCTTCTGTTTTGGAAATTATTGGGCTTTATTATTCACTTTTATATTATTTTTTAGACTAACCTATTAACCGGAGGCCCGGCCCAGAATTGTTGTTTTTTGCCTATTTCAGAGTTTCGCAGAAAAAGAATATCAAACGGAGTTCAAACGGAATGAAACCTTAGGGAACGTGATTTTCAAAACGAACATGATCCAGAGGACTTGGATCCTACGTCAAGAAATCAAGGAGGAAGCCACGAGGTAAGGGGGCACGCCTACCCCCCCAGGCGCGCCCTCCAGCCTCATGGACCCCATATTGCTCCACCGACGTACTCCTTCCTCCTATATATACCTACGTACCCCCAAACGATCAGATACGGAGCCAAAAACCTAATTCCACCGTCGCAACCTTCTGTACCCACGAGATCCCATCTTGGGGCCTGTTCCGGAGCTCCGCCGGAGGGGGCATCGATCACGGAGGGCTTATACATCAACACCATAGCCTCTCCGATGAAGTGTGAGTAGTTTACCTCAGACCTTCGGGTCCATAGTTATTAGCTAGATGGCTTCTTCTCTCTTTTTGGATCTCAATACAATGTTCTCCCCCTCTCTTGTGGAGATCTATTCGATTTAATCTTCTTTTGCGGTGTGTTTGTTGAGACCGATGAATTGTGGGTTTATGATCAAGTTTATCTATGAACAATATTTGAATCTTCTGGATTCTTTTATGTATGATTGGTTATCTATGCAAGTCTCTCCGAATTATCAGTTTGGTTTGGCCTACTAGATTGATCTTTCTTGCAATGGGAGAAGTGCTTAGCTTTGGGTTCAATCTTGCAGTGTCCTTTCCCAGTGACAGTAGGGGCAGCAAGGCACGTATTGTATTGTTGCCATCGAGGATAACAAGATGGTTTTTTATCATATTGCATGAATTTATCCCTCTACATCATGTCATCTTGCTTAAAGCGTTACTCTGTTCTTATGAACTTAATACTCTAGATGCATGCTGGATAGCGGTCGATGTGTGGAGTAATAGTAGTAGATGCCGGCAGGAGTCGGACTACTTGTCTCGGGTGTGATGCCTATATACATGATCATACCTAGATATTCTCATAACTATGCTCAATTCTGTCAATTGCTCAACAGTTATTTGTTCACCCACCGTAAAATACTTATGCTCTTGAGATAAGCCACTAGTGAAACCTATGGCCCTCGGGTCTATCTTCCATCATATTAATCTTCCAACACTTAGTTATTTCCGTTGCTTTTACTTTACTTTGCATCTTTATTATAAAAATACCAAAAATATTATCTTATCATATCTATCAGATCTCACTCTCGTAAGTGACCGCGTAGGGATTGACAACCCCTTATCGCGTTGGTTGCGAGGATTTATTTGTTTGTGTAGGTGCAAGGGACTCGCGCGTAGCCTCCTACTGGATTGATACCTTGGTTCTCAAAAACTGAGGGAAATACTTACGCTGCTTTGCTTCATCACCCTTTCCTCTTCAAAGGAAAACCAACGCAGTGCTCAAGAGGTAGCAAGAAGGATTTCTGGCGCCGTTGCCGGGGAGGTCTACGCAAATGTCAACATACCAAGTATCCATCACAAACCCTTATCTCCCGCATTACATTATTTGCCATTTGCCTCTCATTTTCCTCTCCCCCACTTCACCCTTGCCTTTTTATTCGCCCTCTCTTTTTCGTTCGCCTCTTTTTCGTTTGTTTGTCGTCATGGCTAGTCCTTTATATTATTCTCCCTTGTCTCCCGAAAATGAAGTTCTCAATTTTAAACAAAGGGAGGGAGAAAATCTAAATGACGCTTGGTATAGAATTTTCAATGCTCAAAATAGATCCACTAGAAAGCAATCTACTTCCGTTCTTCTCCGCAATTTTTATGTAGGCACCAATCCTTGGTATAGATATATTCTTGACACCATTACCGGAGGGAACTTCTTGGGTAGCCATACTTTTGATTCTTATAATGCTATGATAGATTTGTTTTGCTCACCACCTCTTTTAGTTGATGGAACTATGTTAACTTTGGAGCATGTAATGCAAAGACTTGAAATTATTGAAAATAAAGTTGCTACTTTAGAGTTAATCGAAAATTTGGATAAAAAGATCCACAACCAAATTACCCAATATGGATCCAAAGTAGGAGTCACTTTGAAAAATATTAAGGAAAAGGAACCCATAGTTAATGAAAGAATAAATCAAGATTCCACTAGAATCGATAAACTTGAGGGTATCATTACCAACTTGGGAACCGCTTTTTCTTCCGTAAAGAATACTCCAAGTCCTCCAACTAAAATTGCCAAGCTTATGTATGTTCCTAAAAATAAGGGTGAATCCTCTAGTAAGGAAACTGCGGATCTCAAATCTATAAGTATTCATCCCAATCTTTTCGGTATCATTAAGGAACCATTTGCTACAAATGAATTTTTTGATCTTGTGCCTAAGAGTTTAATAGTTAATAAAAGAAAGAAACTCCTAAGGATGATAGATGTCTCATTGAAGAATTGCCTACCAAAGATGGCAATACCTAGATCTATCCTTGCTTTTATGCCTAGTTAGGGGCGTTAAATGATAGCGCTTGTTGGGAGGCAACCCAATTTTATTTTTAGTTTTTTTTTGCTTTTTGCTTCTGTTTAGGAATAAATATTTGATCTAGCCTCTGGTTATATGTGTTTTTATGTTTCAATTAGTGTTTGTGCCAAGTTAAACCTATAGTATCTTCTTGGATGATAGTTATTTGATCTTGCTGTAATTTCCAGAAACTCTCTGTTCACGAAAATAATTATTAAAAATCACCAGAACGTGATAAAATATTGATTCCAATTGCTGCTGATCAATAAACAAATTGTCTAGGTCTTAAAATTTTGGCTGATATTTTTGGAGTTCCAGAAGTGTGCGTTAGTTACAGATTACTACAGACTGTTCTGTTTTTGACAGATTCTGTTTTTCGTGTGTTGTTTGCTTATTTTGATGAATCTATGGCTAGTAAAAGAGTTTATAAACCATAGAGAAGTTGGAATAAAGTAGGTTTAACACCAATATAAATAAAGAATGAGTTCATTACAGTACCTTGAAGTGGTTTTTTGTTTTCTTTCGCTAACGGAGCTCACGAGATTTTCTGCTGAGTTTTGTGTTGTGAAGTTTTCAAGTTTTGGGTGAAAGATTTGATGGATTATGGAACAAGGAGTGGCAAGAGCCTAAGCTTGGGGATGCCCATGGCACCCCCGAGATAATATAAGGACACCTAAAAGCCAAAGCTTTGGGATGCCCCGGAAGGCATCCCCTCTTTCGTCTACTTCCATCGGTAACTTTACTTGGAGCTATATTTTTATTCACCACATGATATGTGTCTTGCTTGGAGCATCTTTGTAACGCCCCGGATCCGATGCGCCAGGTGTCTTCCAGTTATTCGCCGTCGTTGCCATGTCATTTGCTTGCGTGTTGCATTTTGTCATGTCATCATGTGCATTTCATTTTGCATACGTGTTCGTCTCATGCATCCGAGCATTTTCCCCGTTGTCTGTTTTGCAATCCGGCGCTCCTATGTCATCCGGCGTTCCCCTTTTGCCTCTTTTCGTGAGCGGGTGTTAAACATTCTCGGAATGGACCGAGGTTTGTCAAGCGGCCTTGGTATAGCACCGGTAGACCGCCTGTCAAGTTTCGTGCCATTTGGAGTCCGTTTGATACTCCAACGGTTAATCGGGTAACCGCGAAATCCTCTTTTGTGTGCAACCCAACACCCCTTCATAGTGGCCCAAAACCCATCCTAACCCCCTCCATCCTATCGGTCGTTCGATCACAATCGTGTGGGCGAGAACCGCACCTCATTTGGACACTCCCACCTCCTTCTATGTATAAATATGTGCATCCCCTCCAATTTTCGCGCAGTCCAACCCTAGCCTTCCTTTTCCTCGCGCCGCCGGACACGTCCAACCTCACCCGGACATGTCCACCGCCCACCACCTCACTCCGCCAATCCGAGCCGCCACATCACCACCGCCGCCTCGCGCCCAATGGGACGCCGCCACGTCACCTCCATCGCGCCCACATCGCCGCCGCCGCCCGGGGCCAGATCCGCCCGCCCGGCCGAACCGGGCCGCTCGGGCCAGCAGCGCCGCTGCCGCTTCGCCGTCGGGGCTCGAGGCCTCCCGAGCCCGCCTTCGCCGCCGCCCCTTCGTCGCCCGTCTCCGGCGGCGCCGGCAGGCGTCGCCAGCGCCGACCTCGCCGTCCGCCGCCCGGCGTCCCCGCGCCGACCCAGCTGCCTCGGCGGGCCTCGCCGCCTCGGACCAGCGTCCTTCCCGACCCAGCGTCGCGCCTCCGCCCCTCGCCCGCCTTCCCGTCGCCGGAGGCCGGCGCCCGCTCCTCCTCTGGCGCGCAAGGCCTCCTGCTCCTCCCCGCCGCCGCCCGGTGACCAGCGTCGCGCCCGGGAGCCGCCGCCTCGCCGACAAGCTCGCCGGAGTCTCCTCTCCGGTGGATCTGGAAAGGGTGGACCAGATCCACCCATTCACCGAACCAAACGCCCCCGGGTCGAACTGCACCGCGCCATCCCGCTTCGTCCGATCCCCCGTTGACTTTCCCGCGAGGTCCAAATTCTTCCAAGTCCCCTGCATTTTTAGCATATTTCATCATGCCATAACTCTGCATCCGCGGCTCCATTTTGTGCGTGTAGCATGTCAAATTGTTCGTCTCGACGAGTACTTCATTTCATTCCATTTCATCATGTTCTCTTGAGCTCATCTTGATGCCTGAATCATCGTTGCAAGAGTGCTATATGATGTTAACCTGCTGAAACTGTTATAACTTGATGATTTGTTATTTTTGTTGCATTTGATGTGTGCATCCTATGAGTATGAGTCCTACATGAGTTTTGAACTATGCCATGCCATCTTTACAGGTGTGCCATCCATGTATTTTTGTGAGTTGTGTAGTGAGTGCATCAAGCTTGTTAAGTAGGGTACTTGCTGTTACTGTTTTGCTAGGCTGAATCTGTTATTTCGTGATGCTATGTAAACCTGCTGCTACAAGTCATTCTATGCATAATCTGGAGATGTTCACTAAGGATATTTTGTTATGCATGTCATGCTATATCCATCCATGCCTCTGTTGGCATTTATGGATCACCCTAGCTTGACTCAATCTAGCTCTACTTTTGCTATAAAATGTTTCCTGGCAGATTGTTTACATGTTATTCAATTTTACCAAGGTTGTTGTAGTTGATCCTTGCATGCTATGATGTTGTTCTTTCCATTCCTAGCTTCCATGCCATGTTTTCTTGATGGGTGTATGCTTAGTTTGTCATAAAATGCCTCGTAGTGAGTGCATCGAGCTCGTTAACATGCCTACTTATTGTTGTTCCTGCCATGTATGAATCTGTATTATAACTTGCTATGTTTACATGGGTGCCATCATATCTTCTGATCCTTTTTGGCTCATGGTCAGTAAAGGACTTTTGATCTATGCATTTAGTAGTATCATGGCATGCCTTTGTTTTCCATGATAAGTTCCTGTAACATGTTATTTTATAGCTCTAAACATTGCAACCTGATGTTATTTTCTGCAAAGTCTGAACTGTTATTATTTGCAATCTTGCCATGTGTGTTTGAGCATATTCAAGTGATTTCTGGAGATAGCTCAGTGTTCATGTTTTGTTATGCTTTACCTTTACATCATGCCCATGCATTTTGTTTTCATATTGTGGTACTGTAGAATGTTGTTTTGATGCTTGCAATATGCCTAGTTGCTGTTTTGGACAGATTATTGCTCTAACTTGTATAGTGTGTGTTGAACCGTTGCTCCGTTTTGAGTGTGCTCTATATGAAACTTGCTTGATTTTGCATGTAGTTTCATATTATCATGTTGCATACTTGTTTTGAGAGTGTTTGCTTGAGGCTTGTATGCATTTTGCATCAATGCCATGTTTAACTTGTTTTGCTCATATCTTCTAGGCCGTAGCTCCGAATCAAATGAACTTTATATGTAACTTGACTAGAATTTCGTGTAGATCATCTTGGTGCATTTTAAATTTCTGTTTAACAACTTGAACATAAAGTTATTCAGATCTGGACCAATTTCGAAATTTACATATGAGGACTTACCGGAATTGTTATATGTTGTTCCCGGCCTCATTTAAACTTGCCTTGATGTGTTGCTCTTGTTTGCATCATCTCTTGCCATGAGTAGCCTCATCTAGATTTGTCATGCATCATGTTTGTTGTGCATCTTGTCATGTTCATGTGTGGTGTGTTTACTTTGTTGTGTGCTTCTTTTCGATAGTTCCTGTTTCGTTGCGATCGTGAGGATTCGTTCGTCTACGCTTGGTTCATCTTCGTGGCTTCATCTTCTTCATGGACTCATTCTTCTTCCTAGCGGGATTTCAGGCAAGATGACCGTCACCTTGGATCTCATTACTATCATTGCTATGCTAGTTGCTTCGTTCTATCGCTATGCTGCGTTACCTACCACATGCTTCAAGCCTCCCAAATTGCCATGAACCTCTAACCTTTGTCACCCTTCCTAGCAAACCGTTGTTTGGCTATGTTACGCTTTTGCTCAGCCCCTCTTATAGCATTGCTAGTTGCAGGTGAAGATGAAGATTGCTCCATGTTGGATTATGTTTATGTTGGGATATCACAATATCTCTTATATTATTAATGCATCTATATACTTGGTAAAGGGTGGAAGGCTCGGCCTTATGCCTGGTGTTTTGTTCCACTCTTGCCGCCCTAGTTTCCGTCATATCGGTATTATGTTCCCGGATTTTGCGTCCCTAACGCGGTTGGGTGATTTATGGGACCCTTGACAATTCCTTTGAATAAAACTCTTCCAAAGAAGGCCCAACATTGGTTTTACCATTTGCCTCACCTAGCCCTTTTTCCCTTGGGAGTCGCTCTCAAGGGTCATCTTCATTTAGCCCCGGGCCAATGCTTGTCTAAGTGTTGGTCCAAACTAGAGCCACTTGCAGCGCCACCTCGGGAAACTTGAGGGCTGGTTCTAGTTATGCGTCATTGCTCATCCGGTCGTGCCTCGAGACGAGATACTGCGGCTACTATCGGGATGTCGGCATGCCGGGAGGTCTTGCTGGTCTTGTTTTATTCTTTGTCGAAATGTCTTGTAGCCGGATTCGAGACCGACCGGTCTTCCGGGAGAAGGAATATCCTTCGTTGATCGCGAGAGCTTATCATGGGCTAAGTTGGGACACCCCTGCAGAGTTTGAACTTTCGAAAGCCGTGCCCGCGGTTATGTGGCAGATGGGAACTTGTTAATATCCGGCTGTAGTAAAATTGAAGTAAACTCTTCTAAAATACACCAACCGTGTGCGTAACCGTGAGTGCCTCTTTTCGGGGTTGATCGAGAGGAGAACACGGTTTCTGGGTTATGTCTGACGTAAGTAGGAGTTCAGGATCACTTCTTGATCATTACTAGTTGACGACCGCTTGCTTTGCTTCTCTTCTCGCTCTCATTTGCATAAGTTAGCCGCCATACTCTGCTTAGTCACTGTTGCAACCTCACCACCTTACCCCTTCCTTTCCCAGTAAGCTTTGCTAGTCTTGATACCCATGGTAATGGGATTGCTGAGTCCTCGTGGCTCACAGATTACTACACCACCAGTTGCAGGTACAGGTTATGCGATGATCATGACGTGAGAGCGATGTTACTTGTTTTGGAGTTCTTCTTCTGCTTCTTTGATCAGGGGATAGGTTCCAGATCGGCAGCCTGGGCTAGCAGGGTGGATATTGTTTGAGTTTCTATTTGTGTTTCATCCGTAGTCGGATGTTTATCTTATGTATGATGTATTGTTGTATTTATGTGACATTGTATGTCTTGGAGTATTCCCACTATTATGTAATGTTGATGTAATGATATCCACCTTGCAAAAGCGTCTTCAAGATGCGCTTCTATCCTTGGTGGGACCTTCGAGTTCCTGTAGGATAGGGTTGCATCTTGGGTGTGTCAATCTTGTATGAGTTGAGTCTTTGCTTTTAGTTTACCACAATCATCCTTGCTATACACATCTTTTGAGAGAGAGAAACATGATTCGGAAATTATTAGAATACTCTATGTGCTTCACTTATATCTTTTGAGTTATATAGTTTTTGCTCTAGTACTTCACTTATATCTTTTAGAGCACGGTGGTGGATTTGTTTTATAGAAACTATTGATCTCTCATGCTTCACTTAGATTATTTTGAGAGTTTTAAATAGCATGGTAATTTTCTTAAATAATCCTAATATGCTAGGTATTCAAGAATAGTAAAAACTTTCTTATGAGTGTGTTGAATACTAAGAGAAGTTTGATGCTTGATGATTGTTTTGAGACATGGAGGTAGTGATATAAAAGTTGTGCTAGTTGAGTAGTTGTGAATTTGAGAAATACTTGTGTTGAAGTTTGCAAGTCCCATAGCATGCACGTATGGTAAACTTTGTGTAACAAATTTGAAACATGAGGTGTTCTTTGATTGTCCTCCTTATGAGTGGCGGTCGGGGACGAGCGATGGTCTTTTTCTTCCAATCTATCCCCCTAGGAGCATGCACGTAGTGCTTGGTTTTTTGATGACTTGTAGATTTTTGCAATAAGTATGTGTGTTCTTTATGACTAATGTTGAGTCCATGGATTATATGCACTCTCACCTTTCCATCATTGCTAGCCTCTTCGGTACCGTGCATTGCCCTTTCTCACATTGAGAGTTGGTGCAAACTTAGCGGTGCATCAAACCCGTGATATGATACGCTCTTTCACACATAAACCTCCTTATATCTTCCTCAAAACAGCCACCATACCTACCTATTATGGCATTTCCATAGCCATTCCGAGATATATTGCCATGCAAATTTCCACCATCCCATTTATCATGACACGTTCATCATTGTCATATTGCTTTGCATGATCATGTAGTTGACATAGTATTTGTGGCAAAGCCACCGTTCATAATTCTTTCATACATGTCACTCTTGGTTCATTGCATATCTCGGTACACCGCCGGAGGCATTCATATAGAGTCATACTTTGTTCTAGTATCGAGTTGTAATCATTGAGTTGTAAATAAATAGAAGTGTGATGATCATCATTTTTCTAGAGCATTGTCCCAAGTGAGGAATAAAAAAAAGAGAAAGGCCATAAAAAAAGAGAAGGCCCAAAAAATAAAAAAGAGAGAAGGGACAATGCTACTATCCTTTTACCACACTTGTGCTTCAAAGTAGCACCATAATCTTCATGATAGAGAGTCTCTTGTTTTGTCACTTTCATATACTAGTGGGAATTTTTCATTATAGAACTTGGCTTGTATATTCCAACAATGGGCCTCCTCAAGTGCCCTAGGTCTTGGTGAGCAAGCAAGTTGGATGCACACCCACTTAGTTTCTTTTGTTGAGCTTTCATATATTTATAGCTCTAGTGCATCCGTTGCATGGCAATCCCTACTCCTTGCATTAACATCAATCGATGGGCATCTCCATAGCTCATTGATTAGCCTCGTTGATGTGAGACTTTCTCCTTTTTTGTCTTCTCCACATAACCCCCATCATCATATTCTATTCCACCCATAGTGCTATATCCATGGCTCACGCTCATGTATTGCGTGAAGGTTGAAAAAGTTTGATATTACGAAAGTATGAAACAATTGCTTGGCTTGTCATCGGGGTTGTGCATGATGAGAGCATTCTTGTGTGACAAAAATGGAGCATGACTAAACTATATGATTTTGTAGGGATGAACTTTCTTTGGCCATGTTATTTTGAGAGGACATAATTGCTTAGTTAGTATGCTTGAAGTATTATTATTTTTATGTCAATATTGAACTTTTATCTTGAGTCTTTCGGATCTGAATATTCATACCACAATTAAGAAGAATTACATTGAAATTATGCAGAGTAGCATTCCACATCAAAAATTCTGTTTTCATCATTTACCTAGTCGAGGACGAGCATGAATTAAGCTTGGGGATGCTTGATACGTCTCCAACGCATCTATAATTTTTGATTGCTCCATGCTATATTATCTTCTGTTTTGGACATTATTGGGCTTTATTATTCACTTTTATATTATTTTTGGGACTAACCTATTAACCGGAGGCCTAGCCCAGAATTGTTGTTTTTGCCTATTTCTGAGTTTCGCAGAAAAATAATATCAAACGGAGTTCAAACGGAATGAAACCTTCGGGAACGTGATTTTCGGAACGAACATGATCCAGAGGACTTGGACCCTACGTCAAGAAATCAAGCAGGAAGCCACGAGGTAGGGGGACGCGCCCTCCACCCTCGTGGGCCCCACGTTGCTCCACCGATGTACTCCTTCCTCCTATATATACCTATGTACCCCCAAACGATCAGATATAGAGCCAAAAACCTAATTTCACCGCCGCAACCTTCTGTACCCATGAGATCCCATCTTGGGGCCTGTTCCGGAGCTCCACCGGAGGGGGCACCGATCAAGGAGGGCTTCTACATCAACACCATATCCTCTCCGATGAAGTGTGAGTAGTTTACCTAAGACCTTCGGGTCCATAGTTATTAGCTAGATGGCTTCTTCACTCTTTTTGGATCTCAATACAATGTTCTCCGCCTCTCTTGTGGAGATCTATTCGATGTAATCTTCTTTTGCGGTGTGTTTGTTGAGACCGATGAATTGTGGGTTTATGATCAAGTTTATCTACGAACAATATTTGAATCTTCTGAATTCTTTTATGTATGATTGGTTATCTTTGCAAGTCTCTTTGAATTATCAGTTTGGTTTGGCCTACTAGATTGATCTTTCTTGCAATGGGAGAAGTGCTTAGCTTTGGGTTCAATCTTGCAGTTCCTTTCCCAGTGACAGTAGGGGCAGCAAGGCAAGTATTGTAGTGTTGCCATCAAGGATAACAAGATGGGGTTCTTATCATATTGCATGAATTTATCCCTCTACATCATGTCATCTTGCTTAAAGCGTTACTCTGTTCTTATGAACTTAATACTCTAGATGCATGCTGAATAGCGGTCGATGTGTGGAGTAATAGTAGTAGATGCAGGCAGGAGTCGGTCTACTTGTCTCGGACGTGATGCCTATATACATGATCATACCTAGATATTATCATAACTATGCTCAATTCTATCAATTGCTCAACAGTAATTTGTTCACCCATAGTAAAATACTTATGCTCTTGAGATAAGCCACTAGTGAAACCTATGGCCCCTGGGTCTATCTTCCATCATATTAATCTTCCAACACTTTGTTATTTCCGTTGCTTTTATTTTACTTTGCATCTTTATTATAAAAATACCAAAAATATTATCTTATCATATCTATCAAATCTCACTCTCGTAAGTGACCGTGTAGGGATTGACAACCCCTTATCGCATTGGTTGCGAGGATTTATTTGTTTGTGTAGGTGCGAGAGACTCGCGCTAACCTCCTACTAGATTGATACCTTGGTTCTTAAAAACTGAGGGAAATACTTACGCTACTTTGCTGCATCACCCTTTCCTCTTCAAGGGAAAACCAATGTAGTGCTCAAGAGGTAGCAGCATAGCATACTTTATAAAACCTATGGCTGAGGCATAGGGAATGACTTTCATTCTCTTTCTATTTTCTGTCGTGGTCGTGTTTTGAGTCTTACTCAACTTTACACCTTGCAATACAGGCAACACTACTAGGAAAAGGGCTATAGCTAATATGGACATTAATGGCAGTGGCGCACCATGTGTAGGTACGCCATTAGTGTCCATGTCACTAATGGCGCACCACACCCACGGTGCGCCACTACTAACAATTTTTTTTCCAAAACTAGTAATGGCGCACCAGGGCATAGTGCACAATTACTAGTTTTAACTAGTAATGGCGCACCACACACTCTGTGCGCCACTACTAATAAATTTTTTTTTACTTTTTTTTCAAAACTAGTAATGGTGCACCACAACCACGGTGCGCCACTACTAACAATTTTTTTTATTTTTTTTTGCAAAACTAGTAATGGCGCACCACGTAACAGGTGCGCCATTAGTAACCAGGGTTACTATTGGCGCATTGTTAGATGGTGCGCCATTGGTAACCTGAGAGCAGCTAGATATTTTGGACAACCACCTACCACACTCACTTTCCCCACTTCATTCTCTCCACCTCCTCCTCCAAGCTTGTCTCGGCTGACTCCTCCTCCTCACCTCATTTGCACCATAGATTCATCCAAATTAAGTGGTTAAATTGCCTTTTTTTTATAGGTAAGTAAGGGGAAAGATTTCTTTATGTTGTAGATCTACTTTTTTCTTCCTCCAACAATGTGCACATGCACTTTTTATGGCCTAGATCTACGTATGTTTGTGGTGTTGCATATGTTTGTGGTGTTGCATATGTTTATGTTTGCAGGTACAGGTATTTGAAATGTGATAGTTGCCAATATTTTGCCGGAATGTTGATTCATTTCTGTTTAGGCGAGAATTTGGCACTATGCATTCTTTTTGGTCCTATTTTTAGGCAAAGTCATGCCAATTTTTTGGTTCTAAAATATCATTTTTCTACCCCGCAGGCGACCATGGTCCGCACGATGACCGAAGGCATCGTGAATAGGTTTTTGAGCTCTGCGAAGGCCGAGATGCTTCAAAAGAACGAGACGGAGATAAGAAGTCCGTGTCGAAGATGCAAGCTGAAGAGCCTTATGGACCCGGATTCCGTACAGGCGCGGGACCACCTGCTCTTGCGTGGTTTCATGGATGGCTATCAGTGGCAAGTTGATGAAGGTGATTATGAATTCGTCCATGGGGGCCGGGCAAGAAATGAGGAAGGGCAGCAAGACAACCGTGGCGAGGGCGGGCGAGAAGACGAAGAATCTCCAGGATGGTCACGAAGTAGATGCAGTACACAGTCATCATGTAGAAGATGCCGGACATGATGATGAGGAAGATGCCGGAGCAGACGAAGGGCATGATCATGAAGATGAAGATGCCGGAGCAGACGACGATGGACCATCGATGGCGCACCATACTGTACTTTAATGGCGCACTGCAATAAACACACTAGTGGCGCATTATCTCGAAGTGCGCCATTAGTAACCCAAAGCACAAGGTAAATATGGCCCCCTGGGAGGCATAGTAATGGCGCACTGGTGGACATAGTAATGGCGCACGGTGTGGTGCGCCACTATTATCTGGGATACTAGTGACGCACCAGAGGTGCGCCATTACTATTTGTTACTAGTTGCGTGTTAATAGTGGCGCACCTGTAGTGCGCCATTAATAGCAAAAACAGGTGCGCCACTAACAGCCCTTTTTCTAGTAGTGCAAGAACTCCTTCTTTGACTATTCCATTTTGAACTATTTCAAAATCTTGTCAAGATATGTACTCATTGAAAAATCTTATCAAGCATCTTGATCTATCTCTATAGATCTTGATGCCCAATATGTAAGCAGCTTCACCGAGGTCTTTCTTTGAAAAACTCCTTTATACTTTCCAAAAAATTCTACATCATTTCCGATCAACAATATGTCATTCACATATACTTATCAGAAAGGCTGTAGTGCTCTCACTCACTTTCTTGTAAATACGGGCTTCATAGCAAGTCTATATAAAACTATATGCTTTGATCAACTCATCAAAGCGTATATTCCAACTCCGAGATGCATGCACCAATCCACAGATGGATCGCTGGAGTTTGCACAGTTTTTTAGCACCTTTAGGATCGAGAAAACATTCTGGTGGCGTCATATATAACTCTTCTTTAATAAATCCATTAAGGAATACAGTTTTGACATCCATTTGCCAGATTTCATAAAATGCGACAACTGCTAACAGGATTCGGACAGACTTTTAAGCATTGATACGAGTGAGAAAATCTCATCGTAGTCAACACCTTGAACTTGTCGAAAACCTTTTGCGACAATTCGAGCTTTGTAGATAGTAACACTACTATCAGAGTCCGTCTTCCTCTTGAAGATCTATTTATTCTCAATGGCTCGCTGATCATCGGGCAAGTCAATCAAAGTCCATACTTTTTTCTCATACATGGATCCCATCTCACATTTCATGGCTTTGAAGCCATTTCTTGGAATCTGGGCTCATCATCGCTTCCTCATAGTTCATATATTCACCATGGTCTAGTAACATGACTTCCAGAACAGGATTACGGTACCACTCTGGTGCGGATCGTACTCTGGTTGACCTACGAGGTTCGGTAGTAACTTGATCTGAAGTTTCATGATAATCATCATTAGCTTCCTCACTAATTGGTGTAGGAATCACTAGAACTGATTTCTGTGATAAACATTTTCCAATTCGGGAGAAGGTACAATCACCTCATCAAGTTCTACTTTCCTCCCACTCACTTCTTTTGAGAGAAACTCCTTCTCCAGAAAGGATCCATTCTTAGCAACAAATATCTTGCCTTCGGATCTGTGATAGAAGGTGTACCCAACAGTTTCCTTTGGGTATCCTATGAAGACGCATTTATCCGATTTGGGTTTGAGCTTATCAGGTTGAAGCTTTTTCACATAAGCATCGCAACCCCAAATTTTAAGAAACGACAACTTTGGTTTCTTGCCAAACCATAGTTTATACGGTGTCGTCTCGACGGATTTAGATGGTGCCCTATTTAACCTGAATGCAGTTGTCTCTAATGCATAATCCCAAAATGATAATGGTAAATCGGTAAGAGACATCATGGATCGCACCATATCTAATAAAGTACGGTTATGATGTTCGGACACACCGTTACGCTGTGGTGTTCAAGGTGGCGTGAGTTGTGAAACTATTCCACATTGTTTTAAATGAAGGCCAAACTCGTAACTCAAATATTCGCCTCTGCGATCAGATCGTAGAAACTTTATTTTCTTGTTATGATGATTCTGCACTTCACTCTAAAATTCTTTGAACTTTTCAAATGTTTCAGACTTGTGTTTCATTAAGTAGATATACCCATGTCTGCTTAAATCATCTGTGAAGGTTAGAAAATAACGATACTTGCCACGAGCCTCAACACTCATCGGACTGTATACATCGGTATGTATTATTTCCAATAAGTTACTGGCTTGCTCTATTGTTCCGGAGAACGGAGTCTTAGTCATCTTGCCCATGAGGCATGGTTCGCAAGCAACAAATGATTCATAATCAAGTGATTCCACAAGTCCATCCGCATGGAGTTTCTTCATGCGCTTTACACCAATATGACCTAAACGGCAGTGCCATAAATAAGTTGCACTATCATTATTAACTTTACATCTTTTGGCTTCAATATTATGAATATGTGTATCGCTATGATCGAGATTCAATAAACCATTTACATTGGGTGTATGACCATAGAAGGTTTTATTCATGTAAACAGAACAACAATTATTCTTTGACTTAAATGAATAACGGTATCGCAATAAACATGATCCAATCATATTCATGATCAACACAAACACCAAATAACATTTATTTTAGGTTCAACACTAATCCCGAAGGTAAAGGGAGTGTGCGATGGTGATCTTATCAACCTTGGAATCACTTCCAACACACATCTTCACCTCTCCCTTAACTAGTCTCTGTTTATTTTGCAACTCATGTTTCGAGTTACTACTCTTAGCAACTGAACCCGTATCAAATACTGAGGGGTTGCTGTAAACACTAGTAAAGTACACATCAATAATATGTATATCAAATATATCTTTGTTCACTTTGCCATCCTTATTATCCGCCAAGTATCTAGGGTAGTTCCACTTCCAGTGACCATTTCCTTGCAGTAGAAGCACTCAGTTTCAGGCTTGGGTCTAGCTTTGGGCTTCTTCATGGGAGTGGTAACTTGCTTGCCATTCTCCTTGAAGTTCCCTTTCTTTCCCTTGCCCTTTTACTTGAAACTAGTGGTCTTGTCAACCATCAACACTTGATGCTTTTCTTGATTTCTACCTTCGCCGATTTCAGCATCACGAAGAGCTTGGGGAATTGTTTTTGTCATCCTTGAATATTATAGTTCATCACAAAGTTCCAGCAACTTGGTGATAGTGACTAGAGAACTCTGTCAATCACTATCTTATCTGGAAGATTAACTCCCACTTGATTCAAGCGATTGTAGTACTCAGACATTCTGAGCACATGCTCACTGGTTGAGCTATTCTCCTCCATCTTGTAGGCAAAGTACTTGTCAGAGGTCTCATACTTCTCGACTCGGGCATGAGTCTGAAATACCAATTTCAGCTCTTGGAACATCTCATATGCTCCGTGACCTTCCAAAACATTTTTGAAGTCTCGGTTCTAAGCCGTAAAGCATGGTGCACTAAACTATCAATTAGTCATCATACTAAGCTTGTCAAACGTTCATAACATCTACATCTGCTCCTGCAATAGTTCTATCACCTAGCGGTGCATCAAGGACATAATTCTTCTGTGCATCAATGAGGATAATCCTCAGATCACGGACCTAGTCCGCATCATTGCTACTATCAACTTTCAACTTAGTTTTCTCTAGGAACATATCATAAATAAAACGGGGAAGCTATACGCGAGCAATTGATCTACAACATAGATATGCAAATACTATCAGGACTAACTTCATGATAAATTAAAGTTCAGTTAGTCATATTACTTAAGAACTCCCACTTAGATAGACATCCCTTCAGTCATCTAAATGATCACGTGATCCATATCAACTAAACCATGTCCGATCATCACGTGAGTAGCTTTCAATGGTGAACATCACTATGTTGATCATATCTACTATATGATTCACATTCGACCTTTCGATCTCAGTGTTCCGAGCATATCCGCATATGCTAGGCTCGTCAAGTTTAACCCGAGTATTCTGCATGTGCAAAACTGGCTTGCACCCATTGTATGTGAACGTAGAGCTTATCACACCCGATCATCACGTGGTGTCTCAGCACGAAGAACTGTTGCAACGGTGCATACTCAGGGAGAACACTTATACCTTGAAATTTTAGTAAGGGATCATCTCATAATGCTACCATCGTACTAAGCAAAATAATATGCATAGAAGATAAACATCACATGCAATCAAAATATGTGACATGATATGGCCATCATCATCTTGTGCCTTTGATCTCCATCTCCAAAGTACCGTCATGATCTCCATCATCACTGGCATGACACCATGATCTCCATCATCTTGATCTTTATCAACGTGTCGTCACATGGTCATCTCGCCAACTATTGCTTTTGCAACTATTGCTATCGCATAGCGATAAATTAAAGCAATTATATAGCGCTTGCATCTTATGAAATAAAGAGACAACCATAAGGCTCTTGCCAGTTGCCGATAACTTTAACAAAATATGATCATCTCATACAACAATTTATATCTCATCATGTCTTGACCATATCACATCACAACATGCACTGCAAAAACAAGTTAGACGTCGTCTACTTTGTTGTTGCAAGTTTTACATGGCTGCTACGGGCTTCTAGCAAGAACCGTTCTTACCTACGCATCAAAACCACAATGAGTTTTCGTCAAGTGTGTTGTTTTAACCTTCAACAAGGACCGGGTGTAGTCAAACTCGATTCAACTAAAGTTGGAGAAAGAGACACCCGCCAGCCACCTGTGTGCTAAGCACATCGGTAGAACTAGTCTCATGAACGTGGTCATGTAATGTCGGTCCAAGCCGCTTCATCCAACAATACCGCTGAATCAAAGTAAGACGTTGCTGGTAATCAGTATGACTATTATCGCCCACAACTCTTTGTGTTCTACTCGTGCATATAACATCTACGCATAGACCTTGCTCGGATGCCACTGTTGGGGAACGCAGTATTTCAAAAAATTTACCTACGATCACGCAAGATCTATCTAGGAGATGCATAGCAACGAGCGGGGAGAGTGCGTCCACGTACCATCACAAACCGAAAGCAGAAGCGTTTAGTAACGTGGTTGATGTAGTCGAACGTCTTCATGGTCCAACCAATCAAAGTATCGAACGTACGGCACTTCCGTGTTCAACACACGTTTAGCTCGATGACGTCCCTCGAGCTCTTGATCCAGTTGAGGCCAAGGGAGAGTTCCGTCAGCACGACGGCGTGGCGACGGTGATGATGAAGTTACCGGCGCAGGGTTTCGCCTAAGCTCTATGATGATATGACCGAGGTGTGTAACTGTGGAGGGGGGCACCGCACACGACTAAGAGAAGACTTGGTGTGCCTTTGGGGTGCCCCCATTGAGGGAGTCCTGGATTAGGGGGTGTCGGTGTCAAAACCGGCGGATCTCGGGTAGGGGGTCCCGAACTGTGCGTCTAGGCGGATGGTAACAGGAGACAAGGGACACGATGTTTTTACCCAGGTTCGGGCCCTCTCGATGGAGGTAATACCCTACTCCTGCTTGATTAATATTGATGATATGGGTAGTACAAGAGTAGATCTACCACGAGATCAAGGAGGCTAAACCCTAGAAGCTAGCCTATGGTATGATTGTTGTTCGTCCCCACGGACTAAAACCCTTCGGTTTATATAGGCACGGATAGGTTAGGGTTACACGGAGTCGGTTACAATGGTAGGAGATCTACATATCCAGACGCCAAGCTTGCCTTCCACGCCAAGGAAAGTCCCATCCGGACACGGGACGAAGTCTTCAATCTTGTATCTTCATAGTCTTGGAGTCCGGCCGTGATGATAGTTCGCTATCCGGACACCCCTAGTCCAGACTCCTCGGTAGCCCCGAACCAGGCTTCAATGACGGCGAGTCCGGCACATATTGTCTTCGCATTGCAAGGCGGGTTCCTCCTCCGAATACTTCATAGAAGGTTTTGAACACCAGGATAGTGTCCGGCTCTGCAAAACAAGTTCCACATACCACCGTATAGAGAATAATTTTTGCACAGATCTGCTGACGTACTCCGCGGCGTGACATCACACCACGGCCAGGCCTTTATATGAATCATTTTTACCGTTCCACCTTAGCGCGTTTAGCGAGGCGGTTTCCTTGGCACGTCTTATCAAAGCATAGATCGTGCCCCCTTATTCCGGGATTCTCATCAATACGGACGTGGGTAACCCATCCGCGCCATTGATTACGGCGCTTGGGAGATAAGCGAGTTCTACCAGGCTGGTGGGGGACGCATAACTTCGTCCGTCCATATAAGAGGATAAGGATCCACCTTTTCACCTACGCCTTCTTCCTCCTTTGCTCATCCATTTCACAAGACTTTTCGAGCTCCAGCGCCCAAGTCCGCACATCCCACCTCAACCTTCTCCAACCATGTCAGGCGGGAGGCAGGTGGATGGCCTCCTCAAATCACGGAGGGCACATCACAAGCTGCGGGAGGCGGATACTTGTCCAGCAACACGCAGACAAGCTGCCCGACGCGGGCAGCTCATTCCAACCCCAGGCCCCATGAGAGGTGGTGTTTCTCCCCACTTCCTCTGCGGACTAGGTTTTCCACTTCACCCATTTGTCCGGGGCTCATGTTCTACTACGGCCTGGACTTCCACGACCTGGCCCCAATTTCATCCTCAACATCTCGGCGTTTATCGTGGTGGTGCGAGGCCTTCCTCTGCATCCAGCCTCACTTGACTTATGGTGAAGATCTTCAATGTCCGCCAAAGGTAGTGGCGGCCGTCAAGCGAGTCTTGAGGCGCCATGGTTGGCAAGATGGCCAAAGTCCTATGGCTCGAGGGCTCCTTTGTGGAGACAATAAAGGGGTGGCAATCGGGTGGTTCTACATCACCGAGCCACGCGACCCCAAATGGGTGGCGGCCCCAATTCAGATCTGGCTTCCCACACGGCTCTCGTCATGGAAAGAGACGGGCACGACATGGGGAATTCGGACGAGCTATCCGGACTCAAACATGCGTCCAAACTTGGTGGACAAGAATCTCGGGCTTGTCAACGTAATCCAGTGATGCTCATCTGCCGGATTCTCCCATGCCAACAACGGGCCTTCAAATTGTGGGAGTTCGATCCGGCACAACACCCCACTCTGACAAGGCTCTTCGACACTACGTACGAAGATGCCTGGAAGGTGCTGTTCAAGGGCGCCGAGGCTCCCACATCCGCTACCGAAGATCGCGGATTCAGCTCGCAGCATCAAGCCAGCGAGGTGAGTTATTTTACCCTTTATGGGACTCTTTTTTCATAGTTTGACTCTATGTGGGATCTAAAACTCCCTAACCTTTAACAGGACTGGCTGAAGACATCCGGACATGTTAGCTGTCCGGCTCCTTTGCCAGAAGACCCAGCGGACGCCTCGATTGCCAGGCTGCTGGCTCCGGTACCTCATGTGGTGCCGGAGAACAAGGCCAAGAAGGAGGCACGGGAACTCGAAGGAGCTCCCGGCGCTTTGGTGTTATCGAGTCTCAAGCGAGAATCTTCTCCCGAGATGAGGAGGAAGAAAAAGCCTCTCCCAGTGGGAGGAGAGGAAAAGGAAGGCCGCCTAAGCGGGAGGCCGGAGAATCAAGAAGGAAGAACCCTTCCTCCGGACTTCTCCACCAACATCGACAACAACGAGGAGGATTGGCCAACAAGGGCCAAGCCCCTGGCGAGATCGTAAGTGTCCAGATACCCATGGCTTTTTTTATCATTGCATAGTGTTCTCTAATGCTGAACAATCATGCAGCCTGCCCAAGGGCGAGTTCGCCGCTTCGTCGAGCGAGTCCCTGAGTTCGTCGGAAATGGAGAGTACTTCACTTCCGGCCGCCTCCTCACCTCACGCTGCGGAAGACGCCGCGGTGGGGCCCCAAGGGGGGCTTGGTCAAGAGGAGGTGGCGCAGGAGGCGCCGCAAGGCAACCTCCCGGACTCCAGGCGTGTGGGGGGCGAGACCCCCAGGGGCTCTAAGCCCGACCCTCGTCCGGACTCCATGCGGAACCTTCAGCGGTTCGAGTCCGCAAGCGGTCCTTCGCAAGAAGGTTAGATGCCGTGTCCTCCGCCCAACCGGAGGCACGGATAGCTCATTGAGGCGCTTAACAGCGCTTCCATCGAGGAGGAGCACCGCCTTTGTTATGAGTGCGGTGATCCGGACAGTTCGATCCGCCAAGAGCGGGCTGACGAAGCTATATCAGCCTTCTAACAGGCTTTGAGGTAAGTTTAGAATATGTAAAAATATTACCGCATAGACAGTAGCCCTCGATGCTTAGTTCGTGTTCGGAAAGAAAAGCGGACTAAGGATCTAAAAAGATATACGCAGGAGTCTAACATAAGTATGTCAATATGGGAATGCAGGCTACGCTGTTGACCTCTGCCAAGACCCTTCATGGAGGTCGATGCATTGAAGCAAAGCCTCGGCGGTCCGAGAACGAGCTCGGCCTTGCCAAGAAGCAGCTCGAGGACAAGGAAGGTAAGTAATACCTTATGAAAGAAATACCTTATAGAAAGGTTTCGGTTGCAAAAAATTACAGGAATAACATGGGTACTGCAGGCGCCACGAACGAGGTGGCGACCCTGAAGGAAGCGGTGTCCGTGGCCGAAAACAAAGCGGCCGCGGAGCGCATCGAGCGAGAGAAGGGGGAGGCGCAGCTGGCCAAGGTACGACAAGAGCTCCAAGCTCTCGTGGAAAAACACGAGAGTTTGCTGCGTGACTCGAAGACTCGAGAGTCCGAGCTCGCCTCGGCTCTTGAGAGTGCCAAAGCTGCTAAGGCCGAGGCCCAAAAAGCCCTCCAAGAAATTGAACCATTAAAGAAGATAGCGGCGGGTAAGGCTTTCTTTATGCAAAGCAAGCATGTGAAAGTGAATTACCTATTACTTACCCGGATTCAGAGCTCTCCAGGAGAATTCGCAGATTTGCCCGTAGTGTGTCCGATGTTGCCGCGTTCTCTGCGCCAAGGAGGGAGCTCGGCGGAAAAGGTGTTCGGTCTCGGTATCTTCGAGGCGGACATCCAGTGCCTGGCGACCAGTGAAGCAGCTGGTCGAGCTCCACAAGGTCGCCGAACAGGCCATGAAGGGCCTTATAGTGCGGATGTGGCCATTGGAAGCCATGCCTGGGAGCTACTTCAGCTTAGTGCAACGGCTGGTGGACGCCTGCCCACGGATTGAAGTCATCAAGCGCTCCGTCTGCATTGAAGGTGTCCGTCGGGCCCTTGCTCGTGCTAAAGTGCTTTGGGGCAAGCTGGATGCGGAGAAGCTTGTGACGGACGGGCCACCGAAGGGCAAGGAGCATCACGCCCGAAATGTACTATGAGGGCCTCTGAAGGGTGCCCGCCGAATAGCGGATGAGTGCTCCAAAGATGTAATTTTTAATAGTGGCATTTGTTATCTGACGCTGAAAACTTGTTCATATCGCTAAGCAACGCTTGTTAATTTAAAATATTACCTTACGTGCGGCCGTTTATCAAATTTGAGAGATGGCAAGTCGTTGGCTTCAGCCCCCATGCCACAGTCTTTGGGGTGTTCGGGATAAACTTGAGCACTCTTGTTCCCATTCTTGGGTCCATCTAGGAGGCGCTCAATGCAGCGAACAAGGCAACCAGACTTATAATGCTTGAACACTCTCACTTAGCCATAGAATTCTATAATTTTAAATTTGGTGAAGCCCTAGTATTCGGAAGACCGAGTTGAGGCGCTATCCACGCCTTTGGCGGACAATTCGGTTCCTCGCTCTAAGCGGCATAAGTCTTTAGGGACCGAAAAACCTCTCGAACAGCGACCGGCTCTCGCCCTATCATGACGGTCAGTTTTAGCTTTCTCCACTGAGGTGCTCAACCCAGCTCAATTGGGGCACAATCGCAGTGGTTCTCCCGGTGCTACCTTAGCCGATATAACGGAACGTAAGGTACCAAAACATGGGAGCCGGGCAAACCCAACTATTGACCCAAGAAATGATTCGGAGTCGATTCATATAATGCTATAAGTTCGGGGTGCCGCACTTGTGAAAGTGTTCGGACTTATCACACCATAATTTTGGGGTACTTAAGCCCCTGGTGTATTGGCCGTACCAAAGTGTACGGGTGCAACATGTCATGAAATGAACATATGTATAGATAAAGAAAGGAGTGCAATAATAAGCAAAAGCTATGTATTGTTTATTCAAAATGGTACTGCAATGAAAGCAGAACGATACAAATAGTGCAATAGGCGAGGGATGGGACTATCTAACATGTCCCCCTCCAGGGGTAAGCTGCGGGATGGTATGTAAAACAGGTATAATGCTCGTAATAGAGACCACCTGAACACTCGACGTAGCTTTCTGCTTCCCTGGCTGTTGCATCGTGGGTTCGGCGATTCTAGTGCCGGACAGGACTTCTGGAAAACGGAGTCCTGAAAGTAAGAAAAAAGAAGAGAAAAAGAAAAAGGAAAAAGGAATGACACAATCGGGAGCCCCTAGTGCGGTTGAGTCGCATTCTGAGCGTGCCGTGGTCGTGCCCCTCCCCTTATGCCCATGGTATCTCCAGAGCGTAGTTATGTACGCGTAGTACTGGCTTCGTAAATTCGCGAGGGCTGGGGTTGGGGCCGGATTGCTACGCATGCTTGTATCATGCCAGGCGGTCTTGTTGTAGGTTACTCCGGGCGCGCTTGACAGTGTACAGACGCTTAGTGGCCGGACTCGAGAATTGTTGTGAGAGGCTACTTTGCACCACCGCCGCGAGGGCCTCCGTGTGCTCCTCTGTTCGGAGAGAGCGTTCGGTGTTACCATTGACCGTGATTACTCCTCGAGGTCCTGGCATCTTGAGCTTGAGGTATGCGTAGTGCGGCACCGCATTGAACTTTGCGAATGCGGTTCGTCCGAGCAGTGCATGATAGCCGCTACGGAACGGGACTATGTCGAAGATCAACTCTTCGCTTTGGAAGTTATCCGGGGATCCGAAGACCACTTCAAGTGTAACTGAGCCCGTACAACTGGCCTCTACACCCGGTATGACGCCTTTAAAGGTCGTATTTGTAGGTTTAATCCTTGAGGGGTCTATGCCCATTTTGCGACCTTTATCCTCGATAAAGCAGGTTCAGCTGCTACCGCCGTCCATCGAGGACTCGGTGAGGTGAAATCCGTCAATAATTGGGTCAAGAACCAATGCGCGAAACCGCCGTGACGAATGCTAGTGGGGTGGTCCTTCGATCGAAGGTGATCGGGCAGGAAGACCATGGGTTGAACTTTGGGGCGACTGGCTCCATCGCATATACGTCCCTTAGTGCACGCTTCCGCTCCCTTTTGGGTATGTGGGTTGCGTATATCATGTTCACCGTCCGCACTTGTGTGGGAAAAACCTTCTGTCCTCTATTGTTCGGCGGCCGGGGCTCTTCCTCGTCATCGCTATGCAGCCCCTTGTCATTGAGTTCGGCACTTAACTTGCCTGCTTGCTTGAACACCCTGAAGGAAATATGCCCTAGAGGCAATAATAAAAGTTATTATTTATTTCCTTATATCATGATAAATGTTTATTATTCATGCTAGAATTGTATTAACCGGAAACATAATACATGTGTGAATATATAGACAAACAGTATGTCACTAGTATGCCTCTACTTGACTAGCTTGTTAATCAAAGATGGTTATGTTTCCTAACCATGAACAAGGAGTTGTTATTTGATTAACAAGGTCACATCATTAGTTGAATGATCTGATTGACATGACCCATTCCGTTAGCTTAACAGTTGATCGTTTAGTATGTTAATGCTTTCTTCATGACCCATACATGTTCCTATAACTATGAGATTATGCAACTCCTGTTTACGGAGGAACACTTTGGTACTACCAAACGTCACAACGAATCGGGTGATTATAAAGGAGTACTACAGGTGTCTCCAAAGGTACTTGTTGGGTTGGCGATTTCGAGATTAGGTTTTGTCACTCCGATTGTCGGAGAGGTATCTCGAGCCTTCTCGGTAATGCACATCACTTAAGCCTTGCAAGCATTACAACTAATGAGTTAGTTGTGAGATGATGTATTCTTAAACGAGTAAAGAGACTTACGTAACGAGATTGAACTAGGTATTGGATACCGACGATCGAATCTCGGGTAAGTAACATACCGATGACAAAGGGAACAACGATGTCGTTATGCGGTTTGACCGATAAAGATCTTCGTAGAATATGTAGGAACCAATATGGGCATCCAGGTTCCGCTATTGGTTATTGACCGAGAATGGTTCTAGGTCATGTCTACATAGTTCTCGAACCCGTAGGGTCCGCACGCTTAACGCTTCGATGACAGTTCATAATGAGTTTATAAGTATTGATGCACGAAGGTTGTTCGAGTCCGGATGTGATCACGGACATGACGAGGAGTCTCGAAATGGTCGAGACATAAAGATTGATATATTGGAAGCCTATGTTTGGACTTGAATGGTTCCGAGTGAAAACAGGATGTTCTGGAACACCGGGGTTACGGAACCCCGGGGGTATATGGGCCTTCATGGGCCTTGAGGAGAAGGAGAAGGGCCGCCAGGTGGGCTGCGCGCCCCCTCCCCTTCCAGTCCGAATAGGACAAGGAGAGGGGGCGCCTTCCCCTTCCCCTCCCCAATCCTACTCCAACTAGGAGAGGGGGAGTCCTACTCCCGGTGGGAGTAGGACTCCTCCTTGTCGCGCCTCCTCTAGGGCCGCCACCTTCCCTTGTCTCCTTTATATATGGGGCAGGGGCACCCCAATACACACAAGTTGATCTATGGATCTTGCCTTAGCTGTGTCGGTGCCCCTTCCACCATATTCCACTTCGGTCATATCGTCGCATGAGCTTAGGAGAAGCCTGCGCGGAGAAGTCATATCGTCGCGGAGCTTAGGCGAAGCCCTGCGTCGGTGGAGCATCAACATCGCTACCACGCCGTCGTCTTGACGGAACTCATCCCCGACACTTTGCTGGATCGAGTCCGGGATCGCCATCGAGCTGAACGTGTGCGAACTCGGAGGTGCCGTGACGCTCGGTGCTTGGATCGGTCGGATCGTGGAGACGACGACTACATCAACCGCGTTGTGCGTGGGCGGACACTCTCCCTTCTCGCTGTGCCATCACCATGGTCTTGCGTGATCGTAGGAAAATTTTTGAAATTACTACGTTACCCATGGTGGCATCCGAGCCTGGTTTTATGCGTTGATGTCATATGCACGAGTAGAACACAAGTGAGTTGTGGACGATACAAGTCATACTGCCTACCAAAGATGTCATACTTTGGTTCAGCGGCATTGTGAGATGAAGCGCCCGGACCGACATTACGCCAGACGCTTACGCGAGACTGGTTTCACCGCCCGAGCACTCGTTGCTTAAAGGTGACCGGCGGGTGTCTGCTCTCTCACTTTAGTTGAATCGAGTATGGCTCGCCCGGTCCTTGAGAAGGTTAAAGCGGAGTCTATTTGACGAAGTATCGTTGTGGTTTTGATGCGAGGTAAGAACGGTTCTTGCTCAGCCCGTAGCAGCCACGTAAAACTTGCAACAACAAAGTAGAGGACGTCTAACTTGTTCTTGCAGGGCATGTTGTGATGTGATATGGTCAAGACGTGATGCTATATTTTATTGTATGAGATGATCATGTTTTGTAACCGAGTTATCGGCAATGGCGAGAGCCATATGGTTGTCGCTTTATTGTATGAAATGCAACGCCATGTAATTGCTTTACTTTATCACTAAGGAGTAGCGATAGTCGTAGAAGCAATAGTTGGCGAGACGACAACGATGCTACGATGGAGATCAAGGTGTCGCTACCGGTGACGATGGTGATCATGACGGTGCTTGGCGATGGAGATCACAAGCACAAGATGATGATGACCATATCATATCACTTATATTGATTGCATGTGATGTTTATCCTTTATGCATCTTATCTTGCTTTGATTGACGGTAGCATTATAAGATGATCTCTCACTAAAATTATCAAGAAGTGTTCTCCCGAGTATGCACCGCTGCGAAAGTTCTTCGTCTTTGAGACACCACGTGATGATCGGGTGTGATAGGCTCTACGCTCAAATACAACGGGTGCAAAACAGTTGCGCACGCGAATACTCAAAGTTAAACTTGACGAGCCTAGCATATAACAGATATGGCCTCGGAACATAGAGACCGAAGGTCGAGCGTGAATCATATAGTAGATATGATCAACATAGTGATGTTCACCATTGAAACTACTCCATCTCACGTGATGATCGGACATGGTTTAGTTGATTTGGATCACGTGATCACTTAGATGACTAGAGAGATGTCTGTCTAAGTGGAGGTTTTAATATGATTAATCAAACTTAAATTTATCATGAACTTAGTACCGATAGTATTTTGCTTGTCTATGTTTGATGTAGATAGATGGCTCGTCTTTGTTGTTCCGTTGAATTTTAATGCGTTCCTTGAGAAAGCAAAGTTGAAAGATGATGGTAGCAATTACACGGATCGGGTCCGTAATTTGAGGATTATCCTCATTGCTGCACGTAAAAATTACGCCTTGGAAGCACCGCTGGGTGACAGCTCTGCTGCAGATCTTGAGCGAGAAATTGTGAACGTCCGCAAAGCAGAGCTGATGACTACTCAATAGTTCATTGTGCCATGCTTTACGGCTTAGAACCGGTCTTCAACGACGTTTTGAACATCATGGAGCATATGAGATGTTCCAGGAGTTGAAGTTAATATTTCAAGCAAATGCCCGGATTGAGAGATATGAAGTCTCCAATAAGTTCTATAGCTGCAAGATGGAGGAGAATAGTTCTGTCAGTGAGCACATACTCAAAATGTCTGGGTATAACAATCACTTAATTCAGCTGGGAGTTAATCTTCCGGATGATAGTGTCATTGATGTAATTCTCCAATCACGCCACCAAGCTACAAGAGCTTCGTGATGAACTATAATATGCAAGGGATGACTAAAACAATTCTCGAGCTCTTCGCGATGCTGAAAGCCGCGGAAGTAGAAATCAAGAAAGAGCATCAAGTGTTGATGGTCAGCAAGACCACTAGTTTCAAGAAAAAGGGCAAAGGGAAGAAGAAGGGAAACTTCAAAAAGAACAGCAAGAAAGTTGCTGATCAAGAGAAGAAACCCAAGTCTGGACCTAAGCCTGAAATCGAGTGTTTTACCGCAAGCGATCGACCTTTGAAGCGGAACTGCCCCAAGTATTTGGCGGATAAAAGGATGGCAAGGTGAACAAAGGTATATATGATATACATGTTATTGATGTGTACCTTACTAATACTCGCATAGTACTGGTATTTGATATCGGTTTCTGCTAATATTTGCAACTCAAACAGAACTACGGATTGCGAAGATTGGCTAAGGACGAGGTGACGATCGCGTTGAAATGGTTCCAAAGTCGATGTGATCGCGATCGGCACGCTACCTCTACATCTACCTTCGGGATTAGTTTTAGACCTAAATAATTGTTATTTGGTGCCGCGTTGAGCATGAACATTATATCTGGATCTTGTTTATTAAGTAGACGGTTATTCATTTAAATCAGAGAATAATGGTTGTTCTATTTATATGAATAATATCTTTTATGGTCATGCACCCTTGAAGAGTGGTCTATTCTTGTTGAATCTCGACAAGAGTGATACACATATTCATAATATTGAAGCCAAAAGATGCAGAGTTGATAATGATAGTGCAACTTATTTGTGGCATCGCCGCTTAGGTCATATCGGTGTAAAACGCATGAAGAAACTCCATACCGATGGGCTTCGAATCACTTGATTATGAATCACTTGGTACTTGCGAACCGTGCCTCATGGGCAAGATGACAAAACGCCGTTCTCCGAACTATGGGCGCGCAACTGATTTGTTGGAAATCATACATACCGATGTTTGTGGTCCAATGAATGTTGAGGCACTTGGCGGATATCGTTATTTTCTCACCTTCACAGATGATTTGAGCAGATATGGGTATATCTACTTAATGAAACACAAATCTGAAACATTTGAAAAGTTCAAAGAATTTCAGAGTGAAGTGGAAAATCATCGTAACAAGAAAATAAAATTTCTACGATCTGATCGTGGAGGAGAATATTTGAGTTACGAGTTTGGTTTACATTTGAAACAATGTGGAATAGTTTCAGCAACTCACGCCACCCGAACACCACAGAGAAATGGTGTGTCCGAACGTCGAATCGTATTTTACTAGATATGGTGCGATCTATGATGTCTATTTCGATTTACCGCTATCGCTTTGGGGTTATGCTTTAGAGACGGCCGCATTCACGTTGAATAGGACACCGTCAAAATCCGCTGAGACGACGCCTTATGAACTGTGGTTTGGCAAGAAACCAAAGTTGTCGTTTCTTAAAGTTTGGGGCTGCGATGCTTATGTAAAGAAACTTCAACCAGATAAGCTCGAACCCAAATCGGAAAAATGTGTCTTCATAGGATACCCAAAGGAGATGTTGGGTACACCTTCTATCACAGATCTGAAGGCAAGATTTTCGTTGCTAAATTCGGGTCCTTTCTAGAGAAGGAGTTTCTCTCGAAAGAAGTGAGTGGGAGGAAAGTAGAACTTGATGAGATAATCAGATCTGCTCCCTTATTGGAAAGTAGTTCATCACAAGAAATGGTTCTGTGACAACTACACCAATTAGTGAAGAAACTAATGATGATGATCATGTAGTTTGAGATCAAGTTACTCTTGAACCTCGAGGTCAACCAGAGTAAAATACGCACTGAGTGGTACGGTAATCCTATTTCGAAGTCATGTTACTTGACCATGGCGAACCTACGAACTATGAAGAAGCGATGGTGAGCCCCGATTCGCAAAATGGCTGGAAGCCATGAAATCTGAGATGGGATCCATGTATGAGAACAAAGTATGGACTTTGGTTGACTTGCCGATGATCGGCAAGCCATTGAAAATAAATGGATCTTTAAGAAGAAGACCGACGCCGATGGTAATGTAACTGTCTACAAAGCTCGACTTGTTGCAAAAGGTTTTCGACAAGTTCAAGGGGTTGACTACGATGAGACTTTCTCACCCGTAGCGATGCTTAAGTCTGTCCGAATCATGTTAGCAATTGCCGATTTTATGATTATGAAATTTGGCAAATGGATGTAAAACCGCATTCTTGAATGGATTTCTAGAAGAAGAGTTGTATATGATGCAACCAGAAGGTTTTGTCGATCCAAAGGGTGCTAACAAAGTGTGCAAGCTCCAACGATCAATTTATGGTCCGTGCAAGCCTCTCGGAGTTGGAATAAACGCTTTGATAGTGTGATCAAAGCATATGGGTTTGTATCTGCACTTTTGGAGAAGCCTCAGATTTACAAGAAAGTGAGTGGGAGCTCAGTAGCATTTCTAATATTATATGTGGACGACATATTATTGATTGGAAATGATATAGAATTTCTGGATAGCATAAAAGGATACTTGAATAAAAGTTTTTCAATGAAAGACCTCGTGAAGCTGCTTACATATTGGGCATCAAGATCTATAGAGATAGATCAAGACGCTTAATTGACTTTCACAAAGCACATACCTTGATAAAGTTTTGAAGAAGTTCAAAATGGATCGTGCAAAGAAAGGTTTTTACCAGACATAAGGTGTAAGATTGAGTCGACTCAATGCCCGACCACAGCAGAAGATAGAGAGAAAATGAAAGATGTTCCTATGCTTCAGCCATAGGCTCTATCATGTATGCAATGCTGTGTACCAGACCGACGATGCTTAGCTGTAAGCTTGGCAGGAAGGTACCAAAGTAATCCAGAGTGGATCATGGACAGCGGTCAAGAACATCCTGAAATACCGAAAAGGACTAAGGATATGTTTCTCGATATGGAGGTGACAAAGAGCTAGTCGTAAATGGTTACGCCGATGCAAGCTTTGACATCGATCCGGACGATTCTAAATCGCAAACCGGATACATGTTTTTATTAAACGGTGGAGCTGTCGGTTGGTGCAGTTCTAAACAAAGCGCCGTGGCGGGATCTACATGTGAAGCGGAGTACATAGCTGCTTCGAAGCAGCGAATGAAGGAGTCTCGGATGAAAGAGTTCATTTCCGATCTAGGTGTCATACCTAGTGCATCGGGACCGATGAAGATCTTCCGTGACAATATCGTGCAATTGCCTTGGCAAAGGAATCCAGGTTTCACAAGAGGACCAAGCACATCAAGAGACGCTTCAATTCCATTCGGGACCAAGTCCAAGTGGGAGACATAGAGATTTGCAAAATACATACGGATCTGAATGTTGCGACCCGCTGACTAAGCCTCTTCCACGAGCAAAACATGATCAGCACCAAGACTCCATGGGTGTTAGGATCATTACTTTGTAATCTAGATTATTGACTCTAGTGCAAGTGGGAGGCTCAAGGAAATATGCCCTAGAGGCAATAATAAAGTTATTATTTATTTCCTTATATCATGATAAATGTTTATTATTCATGCTAGAATTGTATTAACCGGAAACATAATACATGTGTGAATATATAGACAAACAAGATGTCACTAGTATGCCTCTATTTGACTAGCTTGTTAATCAAAGATGGTTATGTTTCCTAACCATGAACAAGGAGTTGTTATTTGATTAACAAGGTCACATCATTAGTTGAATGATCTGATTGACATGACCCATTCCGTTAGCTTAACACTTGATCGCTTAGTATGTTAATGCTTTCTTCATGACCCATACATGTTCCTATAACTATGAGATTATGCAACTCCTGCTTACGGAGGAACACTTTGGTACTACCAAACGTCACAACGAATCGGGTGATTATAAAGGAGTACTACAGGTGTCTCCAAAGGTACTTGTTGGGTTGGCGATTTTGAGATTAGGTTTTGTCACTCCGATTGTCGGAGAGGTATCTCAGTGCCTTCTCGGTAATGCACATCACTTAAGCCTTGCAAGCATTACAACTAATGAGTTAGTTGTGAGATGATGTATTACGAAACGAGTAAAGAGACTTACCGTAACGAGATTGAACTAGGTATTGATACCGACGATCGAATCTCGGGTAAGTAACATACCGATGACAAAGGAACAACGATGTCGTTATGCGGTTTGACCGATAAAGATCTTCGTAGAATATGTAGGAACCAATATGGGCATCCAGGTTCCGCTATTGGTTATTGACCGAGAATGGTTCTAGGTCATGTCTACATAGTTCTCGAACCCGTAGGGTCCGTGCACGCTTAACGCTTCGATGACAGCTCATAATGAGTTTATAAGTATTGATGCACCGAAGGTTGTTCGAGTCCCGGATGTGATCACGGACATGACGAGGAGTCTCAAATGGTCGAGACATAAAGATTGATATATTGGAAGCCTATGTTTGACTTCGGAATGGTTCCGAGTGAAAACAGGATGTTACGGAACACCGGGGTTACTGAACCCGGGGGTATATGGGCCTTCATGGGCCTTGAGGGAGAAGGAGAAGGGCCGGCCAGGTGGGCTGCGCCCCCTCCCCTTCCAGTCCGAATAGGACAGGAGAGGGGCGGCGCCTTCCCCTTTCCCTCCCCAATCCTACTCCAACTAGAGAGAGGGGGAGTCCTACTCCGGTGGGAGTAGGACTCCTCCTTGCGCGCCTCCTCTAGGGCCGCCACCTTCCCTTGTCTCCTTTATATACGGGGCAGGGGCACCCCTAACACACAAGTTGATCTACGGATCTTGCCTTAGCGTGTGCGGTGCCCCTTCCACCATATTCCACTTCGTCATATCATCGCGAGCTTAGGAGAAGCCCCGCGCCGGAGAAGTCATATCGTCATGAGCTTAGGCGAAGCCCGCGTCGGTGGAGCATCAACATCGCCACCACGCCGTCAGGTTGACGGAACTCATCCCCGACACTTTGCTGGATCGAGTCCGGGATCGCCATCGAGCTGAACGTGTGCGTAACTCGGAGGTGCCGTGACGCTCGGTGCTTGGATCGGTCGGATCGTGGAGACGCACGACTACATCAACCGCGTTGTTATAACGCTTCGCTTTCGGTCTCACGAGGGTACGTGGACGGACACTCTCCTCTCGTTGCTATGCCATCACCATGGTCTTGCGTGATCGTAGGAAATTTTTGAAATTACTACGTTATTTAACACACCCAGCAATCCCCGCTGGTGTGATTGGCTGGTTTTCGGGGTGCCATGTATCCGCACAAGTGATCGAGTATTCGGTCCAAGTTGTACGGGCCCCGGTATTTCTTTTGAATGGCTTCTTCCACGACCGGTTTAGAGCCTCGAATCCGCATTGACGTCAGATCTTCAGCATTATCGCCGCACGCGGCGCTTTGTACTTGTTGCGACGCGACCGCCATTGCTGTCCTTTGTATCCGAACTATCGTGGTGTTTGGCCAAGTTGTTGCTTCGAGCCAGCTAGTTGTCCTCTCCGCACAAAAGCCGGTCATGAGTGTTGTGAGGGCTGCCATGGATTTTGGCTTTTCTGTCCTAGGTGCCGGGCAAGCCACTCGTCGCGGATGTTATGTTTGAAGGCTGCAAGGGCCTCGTGATCCGGACAATCAACGATTTGATTTTTCTTTGTTAGGAACCGTGTCCGAATTGTCCGCCGATTCTTCCGCTGCTGAATTATGTGGCTAAGGTCATCGGCGCTCGTGGTCGCACATATGTGCCCCGGAAGTTATCAAGGAATGCGGCTTCCGTGTCCTCCCAACAACCAATTGATTCTGCCGGCAAGCTGTTGAGCCAATGTCGAGCTGGTCCTTTAAGCTTGAGTGGGAGGTATTTGATGGCATGTAGATCATCACCGCGGGCCATGTGGATATGGAGGAGATAGTCCTCGATCCGCACCTCGGGATCTGTGGTACCATCGTATGATTCGATGTTTACGGGTTTGAAACCCTCGTGGATTTAATGATCCATTACTTCATCCGTGAAGCATAGTGGGTGTGCGGCACTCAGATAATATATCACGACGTAGCTCATATGAGCTTTGTTCATCGCCTTCGCCCGACCGGTTTGTTTGATCCGCGCGACGGTAATCATCCCGTCGCTATGCCCACGATCCGTAGATCGATCTTGTATGTTTTGCCTTATCCTCCAATATATCTCGCAAGTCCGGCGTGTTTTCCCGTGCCTTGGTACTTTTGAGCGGCGCGGGGTGTGGCTTGAGCGGAGGGCCGAGAGGTTTTTCGTCGCCACGGGTGGCCGGTCCGCAATGTCGCGGCGCTGGTGACTTGGGTGCTTCCTCCTCGATCGAGGCAACGGCATGCGCTTGGGGTAGCTTTTGAGGGGCGCTCGAGTTCATACTCTTCGCTGCAAGGACTTCACCATCCGCCGCCTAGCGTGTCTTGGTCAGCTCTAAGTCGTTGCTGCTTTTTCTTGAGGCTGCTTGCCGTGGCTATAAGCCTGCGCTTGAAACGCCCTGTTCGGCGGGATCCCGTGCACGACAAATTGCCGTCGCCGAGGCTTGCCTCATCTTGGAGGGAGGCGATAATTATCGCCCTCGACCTCTCTTTCTCGCCAGACCGTCGGCGGACTTGCTTCTCCCTCCTCCCGCGCCGAGTCCCGCCTGGAGGGGTTGTCTTCGCACTCGTCCGGTGTGTTATTATCTCCCGCGCTGGAATCACTGTTTTTATTGTGGCGGGATTTAGAGCGGCGCCGCTGACGTCGGTGCTTCGGTTGCTTCTTGGAGGGGTCATCCTCCGTTGTTCCATCGCCGTTCCCATCTTTTGGGATGTCCACCATGTATATGTCATATGACGAGGTGCCCTTCCAGTGCCCTGTAGGCACTAGGTCTTGGTCGTCTCCGACATCGTCGTCCATACCGTCGATGTCTTCGGAGTCGAAGTCGAGCATGTCGGTTAAATCATCGACAGTGGCTATAAAGTGGGTGGTGGGTGGGCATTGAATTTCTTCGTCGTCTCAGATCCCAACCTTCCCGTCCGTAGTTCGCCAGGCTCTCCGGATAAAGAGAGAGACTTTAGTGAATTCAGGATGTCGCCAAAGGGCGAGTGCCGAAAGATGTCCGCGACAATGAACTCCATGACCGGCGCCCAATCAGATTCGATTGGGGGGCGCGGAGGGTTCGGAGTCCGGAGAGGAGTCCGCACCGGAGTCGAGGTCTTCGCAGCGACAGGGATGGAGTTCGCTCAATCGCCAGAGATCGAGCCCCGAGGCGGTGTCCAACCACTCGCCCTCGATCGGGGAATCCGCCCGGATTAAGGGTCGGAGCGACGCCGTGCGGCCTCCGTGGCACCGCTCGCCAGAGCTAGATCATGCCCATCGAGACAATGCGGCACGCTTGGCTGCGGCTCGAACTGCCGAAGATCAAGTCTCCGCAGACGCCGACCGATAGTTCAAACTTCCAAATCTAACTCGATGGCTGGGGCGTAGCTTCGATCGCTCCGGATGGCTGTTAATTGCCCGCAGCAAAGCCGCCGAATACGAAGATCTGTCCGGGAGAAAAGTCTCACCCCGACCACGCCATTGTTGATGATCAAGGAGCCATCGGGCCTATCGGTGACGCATACGCAGGAACTCTCAATGAAAGCACCAATGTCGTGTCAAAACCGGCGGATCTCGGGTAGGGGTCCCATCATGCGTCTAGGCGGATGGTAACAGGAGACAAGGGACACGATGTTTTACCAGGTTTGGGCCCTCTCGATGGAGGTAATACCCTACTCCGCTTGATTAATATTGATGATATGGGTAGTACAAGAGTAGATCTACCACGAGATCAAGGAGGCTAAACCCTAGAAGCTAGCCTATGGTATGATTGTTGTTCGTCCTACGGACTAAAACCCTCCGGTTTATGTAGGCACCGGATAGGTTAGGGTTACACAGAGTCGGTTACAATGGTAGGAGATCTATATATCCGTATCGCCAAGCTTGCCTTCCACGCCAAGGAAAGTCCCATCCAGACACGGGACGAAGTCTTCAATCTTGTATCTTCATAGTCTTGGAGTCCGGCCGTGATGATAGTTCGGCTATCCGGACACCCCCTAGTCCAGAACTCCCTCAGGGGGTATCCGGACAGCCGGACTATATACATCTCCGGACTATTGAAGCATGAACGTACAAGACTCAAGACTTCGTCCCGTGTCCGAATGGAATTCTCCTTGGCGTGGAAGGCAAGCTTGGCGATCCGGATATTATATCTCCTTCCTTGTAACCGACTCCATGTAGACCCTAGCCCTCTCCGGTGTCTATATAAACCGGAGAGGTTGGTCCTTAGAAGGCCGATCACAATTACAATCATACCATCATAGGCTAGCTTCTAGGGTTTAGCCTCTACGATCTCGTGGTAGATATAATCTTGTACTACTCATATCTTCAATATTAATCAAGCAGGAAGTAGGGTTTTACCTCCATCGAGAGGGCCCGAACCTGGGTAAACATTGTGTCCCTTGCTTCCTCTTACCATCAGCCTAAGACGCACAGATCGGGACCCCCTACCCGAGATCCGCCGGTTTTGCCACCGGCACCCGTCCCACGTATATAAAGGGGGGAAGGAGGAGGCCGGACCAAGGGGGGCGCGCCAGGTGTGGGGAGTCCTACTAGGACTCCCTAGTCCTAGTAGGATTCCCCTCTCCTTTCCTTTTACGGAGGGGGAAAAGGGGAAAGGAGAGGAGGGGAAGAGGAAAGGGGGGCCGCGCCCCCTCCCTTTCCTATTCGGACTCCACTTGGGGGGGGGGGGCGTCTCCCCCTTATGGGATATCCCCTCTTCTCTCCCATTGCCCATAAGGCCCATGATTTCCCCCGGGGGGTTCCGGTAACCTCCTGGTACTTCGGAAAAATGCCCGAATCACTCGGAACCATTCCGATGTCCGAATGCAACCTTCCAATATATGTATCTTTACCTCTCGACCATTTCGAGACTCCTCGTCATGTCCGTGATCTCATCCGGGACTCCGAACAAACTTCGGTCATCAAATCACATAACTAATAATACAAATCATCATCGAACGTTAAGCGTGCGGACCCTACGGGTTCGAGAACTATGTAGACATGACCGAGACACATCTCCGGTCAATAACCAATAGCAGAACCTGGATGCTCATATTGGCTCCTACATATTGTACGAAGATCTTTATCGGTCAAACCGCATAGCAACATACGTCATTCCCTTTGTCACCGTATGTTACTTGCCCGAGATTCGATCGTCGGTTTCATCATACCTAGTTCAATCTCGTTACCGGCAAGTCTCTTTACTCGTTCCGTAATGCATCATCCCACAACTAACTCATTAGTCACATTGCTTGCAAGGCTTATAGGGATGTGCATTACCAAGAGGGCCCAGAGATACCTCTCCGATACTTGGAGTGACAAATCCTAATCTCGATCTATGCCAACCCAACAAACACCTTCCGAGACACCTGTAGAGCATCTTTATAATCACCCAGTTACGTTGTGACGTTTGATAGCACACAAGGTGTTCCTCCGGTATTCAGGAGCTGCATAATCTCATAGTCAGAGGAATATGTACAAGTCACGAAGAAAGTAATAGCAATAAAACTTAATGATCATTATGCTAAGCTAACGGATGGGTCTTGTCCATCACATCATTCTCTAATGATGTGATCCCGTGCATCAAATGACAACACATGTCTATGGTTAGGAAACTTAACCATCATTGATTAATGAGCTAGTCAAGTAGAGGCATACTAGGGACACTCTGTTTGTCTATGTATTCACACATGTACTAAGTTTCCGGTTAATACAATTCTAACATGAATAATAAACATTTATCATGATATAAGGAAATATAAATAACAACTTTATTATTGCCTCTTGGGCATATTTCCTTCAATTGGGACGTTTGTCGGCCTCCGCCTTACCGGCCAGCTAGCCAGCAGCAATGGTGGCCGTCTCCGTCTTTTGCTCCGGCGACAGTCTGTCCCAGTGAGCTTTGGAGCGCGATACTGCCATGGTGGGTGTGATGCAGAGAGGAGAAAGTGACCGGAGGAGGATGACTGTGCCTATGGCCAGGGCTAGGTTTATAGAGGACGAATGTTAATGGTTGGCGGCAGACTGACGAACGGGTAGCGCCGGAGTAGGTTCCTCGGCACCCGCGTGTCATTAATGTGGGTGGCAGACGGACAGACAAATGACTATGGTGTCGTTTGAATGCAGAGTAGTAGCGTGCACTGGGAAGAGGCGCAAGCGGCGCTCTCTCGGCCAGCGTGCCGCTTCAATGCCGGCGCGAGTGAGGGGTCGCGTCAGCTCTGGCCGGGCATGAATGCGGCACTGACGCTTTGAAGCGGCACTGGCTGTTTCGGGTGAGAAGCGCGCACGGGCGAGGAAGGGGGTTTTGATGGGCCAGGGCGGCCAGACGAGGGCGTTGCAGCGATCTGGACACGCAAAGCCCACCCCCTTCTCCGATTTGCGAAAAAAGGGAGTCCGAACCGTCAAGCGGATTGATACCTGCCCGTGTTGGATGGTACAACACGTCCAGACAGCGCGGTCTGGACATATGTAGACGGTTTGAGGGTCTGCATTGGAAATGACCTAAAGTTGCCCAATAGCAGAGAGAGGGGCTAGTCTTAGACAGTCTTATAAAGCAACCATTATAAAGCATGAGTGAACATATATAATTGGTGTGTCTTAGAGAGATAGAGACCATGTACTAACATTTAGACAAATAGAATACATAAATACTTCACTAGCTAGCTCGTTAGATCATGGACCAGCTTGGCCCAAAATGACTATTTTGAAGTTTCAAATGTCTGGAAGTATCGGTGGCATCAGCAAAAAGATGATACTGGTACTAGATACTTCTACACATTGAAATACTTAATGCAGCCACTACGATGATGTACACATTGCAATACTTAATGCAGCCACTTGCAAGCTGCAAGTGAAAGACCGGGACCTTGAGCAAGCAACAACCAACACAAGATATTTGTTTCCCTGTCACGTATAGCTATGTTCCACCTTGCCACTCTATTTTCTTACTTCTCCCATTGCAAGGAGATGGCCCTCTCTTCCAGGTGATGTAATCCTAGAAAAAACAGCCTGAACTACTCCCTCCGTTCCTAAATAATTGTCTTTTTAGAGATTTCAACAAGTGACTACATACGAAGCAAAATGAGTGAATCTACGCTCTAAAACATGTCTACATACATCCGTATGTTGTAACCATTTGAGATGGCTAGAAAGACAATTATTTAGGAACGGAGGGAGTAGAAGCCAACATGTGTTTGGAATTCCTTATCTATCTTTGCATCAAGTTGTGATCGAGGAGGACTGGGATCTTGAATTGGGATGGTTGACAGAAATATGGATTCACCTAATTGATGGCGGACGTGTCATTTTGTAACATATGCAGATGATACGATTTTTTTTTGAATTAATGTACACACACATATATTGTTTATTATTAAAACAAGGCCAAACAATGTCAAATGTTCATACCAAACAAATTGGCCACAAAAGAAAAAAGGAAAACAACCACCCACCCACATAGAACTCACCCCGGGGCAATATATCTCTGCAATCCTATCACAGACCATATGACCGTGGACCACAATCCACAGATCAAGCGACTTGAGACCTAACAACAGGTGTAAAATTCGAAGGCAATGCCTTCAAAAACAGATGGTTGCTCACGACAGGATAAGTAAATAAATACAAGAAGTGTATCAAGTCTCGACTGTTTATTTGGAGGGATATACTTTATATCAATTTGGTGGGAGATTTAAATATTTGTTGAGTGTCTACTCGCACGTACTACTCCGGTGACGCCCAGCAACACTAGACAAGATGCATGCGCGCGCCAGCTTGTCCCATCACCCACCTGCCGACCCGCCACATCGGTGGACATGCACGCGAAGAATATACTCCCTCCGTTCCTAAATAATTGTCTTTCTAGAGATTTCAACAAGTGACTACATACGGAGCAAAATGAGTGAATCTACACTCTAAAATACGCCTACATACATCCGTATGTTCAGCCCATTTAAGCATTGCCAGAAAGACAATTATTTTAACGGAGGGAGTAAAACGGAGCGGCCTCCCCGTCCACGGCAGCCGGTGACGCCCCGCCGGTGTTGTGCCTAGCCCCAGGGTACGGGAGCACACGAGCGCGCGCTCCCCCGATCGAAAACCACGTGACATGATATCAACCAGAGACACTCCGCCGGTGACGTGAGCCAGCAAAGGCGATGGACGCTTAAGCTAATCTTAACCAAAGTGCATGTACTTGAGATAGATACTTAGGACTAATCTAATTCAAGTGGCCGCAGCTTACGAGGTGTGCGTCTGCTCCGCTCTCTGTTCGTGCACGGCGCCACCATGGTTGGAAAGGGGCCGGAAATTGATATGCGAGCATGCCTTGGTATAATGTGGTGTCAGAGCATCTATAGTCGGACCTCTTAAATCCGTCTCAAATCCGCCTCATATGATTTGGGTGGGTCGCCCGGTCACTGACCGGTCACGTTTTTTCAATTCGCATTTAACGCCTCAACCGGCATCAAACGCCGGATCGACCGGTACCCGTGATCCGGCCGAATATGGGGAGGATATGAGGGCGACCGGAGCGCCCAGGCACGCCCGCCACGTCGGACCCGGCTCATGCTGGCCCACCCGACCTCACTTGTATTTGTCCCCATCATCTCGCCGGAGCAAACCCTAGCCACTTCACTCCACTCCCCTCCCCTCTCCTCCGTCACCCAAACTCGTTTTCGGCATGGCGGGCAGCGGATCAGACACCGATCAGTCCGGACCCGTCGACAGGGGTGTCATCCCGTGTGGGTTGGAGGAGGCAATGGCAGTCCACATTGCACTCCGCCGCTCCCGGGAGGACATCGCTCGACCGACGTACGGATCCGTCTGCCGCGACGCCATAGGCTCACCGGGCGCTCGGGTCCTCTGGTGCTGGATCCTCGCGGTCCCGGCAGACGGAACACCTCTCCTTCCCTATCACCGGTCAGGCAGACTATGGGTCCCATCGGGAACGGACAGCCCGCCGTGGGAAGGAGAGGATAAGGGCCGTCGAGGCCCGTATCGCGGCGGAAATGGCGGCGGCGGACGCGGCTGATGCGGGGGCGCGGGCGACCGCAGAGGAGGAAGCTATCTGCGCCCGCACTGTGAAGAAACGACAACGGAAGAACACACGCCCTCTCGCCCGAGAGCAGGGAGGACAACGACGGCGAGTACAGCTCCAACGACAAGCAGATTCGGCTCGATCCGTAATGCGTCTTGGACCGGTACTTCCGTGAAAAGGACGTCAAGGGCAGCCGTGGATGAACTCCACCATAGCCAAACATGCCGACTTTGATAGTTCGATGGCATGTTTAGTGTAATGTGATGGAGTAGCTGAACGATGCGTGTGCGTCGACGTAATTGCATGAGTTTGTATGAATTTGAAATATGAAAATTGAGAAGTCTAGATGTGGATTGCATTTTTTAAGAAGTGCCTCACGGACACGCCTGACGCATCCGCGGATATTTGAGGAGCTGGATTTGTAAAATCTAGCTGTAGATGCTCTCATGGCGTGATGGTGTATATTTGGCGCCCGGATTGGTCTCCATGTGCCGTCACAGGGAACAATGATAGTATATTTTATGCAATTCGCTTGTGAGAGAGAGTAGAACGGATCGATCAAAGGCTCGTGCGCAAAGTACTCACTCTTTTCTGGTTTATAGGGCTTATCTTAAAATTTTAGTTTTTCCATTTTATAAGTTTCAATTTGGTTGTTTCCCATCACATGTTCAGATTTCAAGGTGCATTAAATCATTGCATGCAAGTATTAAGAGAAAATTGATCAATGCATGTAATTTATGCATGCATGCATTGTAATTAATGCATTGGTAAACATACTTTTGAGGAAAACAAGAGCATTAATTGGGTGCTTTTACAAATTACAAAAAGTATTCCACCACTCACCATCTACCTTGGTTGGTGAGATTTTTTAGTTGAGCCTTATAAACCGGAAAGAAGGGAGTACGCCATTCAACTTGCTCGAATCATCTGCTTTCTCGTATGTACTCCATTAAGCATATTAGTACTAGTGACGACCTGCAAAGAGGAAGGTACCCTCGCCTACTCCAGGTCTCCAGCTTAATTAATTAACCCGGTCGATGAACAGGTTCTAAAGCCAAGCAACGCTAAGCTAAGCTAATATAGTACTAGTACTGATTAATCTCTGTAGTAGTAGCAGCAGCTAGACCACCGATTCACTAACTCATATGATTGTTTCATGACATGGTACAATCTATTATTTTTTTGGCTTGTACTCCCTCTGTTCTAAAATAGATGACCTAAACTTTGTATTAAAGTTAGTACAAAGTTAAGTCATCTATTTTGGAACGGAGGGAGTAGATAGAGAGCATCAGCACTTTGTATGTTCACTTGACTTTTTTTTTGAGGCAATGTTCAATTGACTGATGGTACTTCGTAAATTTGACGTGGCTCTCGAGTGCGAGAGGCCCCATCGATCGGCACAACCATTCATTTGCTGTATGGCGCCCAACCAAACTACTCCAAGGTTGAGGTAATAGATTCGCAAAAAAAAAGAGGTTGAGGTAATAGACCGTCGTGACAAGGAGAGCAAAACTCCGGAAGATTTTCTCCCCGCGGTGCCGATGCGTTGGATGCCATCTACACGTCCGACGAGGACAGCTCGATCGCTGCACGGAAGCGGCAGCCAGCTGCACCGAAACGGACTGGCAGGTAGTACTACCGACCAAACGCCGTCGATCGGTCGACCGACCGAACGAAGCACCATGCATGGCTCGATGGCAGACGACAGCGCCGCGCTTTCGAGTCATTGATGCACCGTCTGTGGGTTACGTACATGTCACGACGAGCAGGCGCACTGTGCCGGCAACAGTACGAGCGGTGCGCTGCAGCCACCGGCGACGGTGAGCCTCTCCTTTCCTCCTTTTGTCGTCTCGCGGAACAGTCGGCTGACGGCCGCTCGCCTGGACACGCTGCGCTGCATATGCGCCTCTGCACGGCAGGTCGGCCATCTGAGATTTGACGAGCCATGTGATCCCGACTCGGAGGCGCGCACTCGCCACCACCACGGGCAAAATTTCGTGTTTTGACCCTTTTTTCAAACCTATTCGAGATCTGGCTCTAGTTTGAAAAAATTTCGAGATTTGACCCATTTGCTACCGTCGGACCACCATAGTAGAGTAAGATAACAGCCTCACCGCATAGGCACTGGCGGTAGGATTGCACATCCCACCGCCAAAAACCTCCTAAGTATTGAACACAATACAGGCGCGCGCCACCGCCAAGCACCTTGGTGGTAGGGTTGTCAGAGGCTACCGCCAAATTGTTTGGCGCTAGCGATGTTCCTCATCGCCAAAGTCTCCGACGGTGAGGTTGTTATACTCTCGCCATGGTCCCTGGCGGTAGCAAAATGGTCAGATCTCAAATTTTTTTCAAACTAGAGTCAGATCTCGAATAGGTTTGAAAAAAGGGTCAAAACACGAAATTTAGCCACCACCACGCACACCCACGGACATCCCTCCGAACCAAAAAGTGCACACACCTGCCACCTCGCTCTCGTACCGTCGGGGGATTCGTCGCGACATGGCATCCGGTCTCCGTGCGCGCCACGTCGAATGAATCGCCGGAGATTGGACGTCCGGGGGCGGGGTGAATCGGATCCGCCGCTCTGCTTGGTTGTGACGTGAACGCGCGCCGGCACAGACCCACCGTCCATTCGCTCGCCAATCGTCGGGAAGCATGATTCGAGTGGCGATCGGTGAGGTAAATGGAAGAGAAATCAGCAAAGTTTGCCCTTCTGTTCCGTTTTGTATACCGTAGGAATCGTACATTCACTGGTTACCTGCGAGATGTATACATGTCACGACCAGCAGGCCTCCTGTCCCGTAGCAGTGCGCGCTAGTACCACCGCAACCGTTGAGTGGCTCTCTTTTCCTCCTTTTGTCGTCTGGTGTAATAGTCTGGCTCATTTTGTCAAATATTTTGCTTGACTCCATCGATACCGAGGCCAACTTTTGGGTCATCACCGGTACAAAAGAATTAGGGTCTCTTATTTTGTGAGAGTGGTCTCATGCTATGTATTGAGTGACTTGTAACAAACTATTTTTTCTCTTAATTAATGAATGAGGTAAAGCTTTTGTCTCAGTTTTTAAAAAAAATAGTCTGGCTCACGGCACAGAGGGTCATTTTGTCAAATATTTTAAAAACGAGTTTATTTTGTGCTGAACTTTGGCCAAATGGCCAGTTTTTCACGGCTCACCGCACAGCGGCATATGGCCTTCTGCTCAGCGGCTCGGCCATTTCACAAGACTCGTGATCAAGACTCGGAGTCGGAGGAGTCGTCGCGACTCTCGGCAGGAAACGCACGAACGCGCGCATGGCACCGGCAACGTTGCGTATCCTCGGTGGAGCAAGCAACATGTTCACGTCCACTCGCTCGTCCACCGTAACAAAAAAGTTGTCGACTATTAATTCATGAACCTGGCAAAAGTCGTGTATTATACTACTGTATTAAGTTTGGACAAGTTTAAAGTAAATAATAAGCAAAACTGATAGTACTCCAGAATCAACCATTTTTTTTAATAAGATACGGAAACAATCATTGGTCGGATGGTGAGGAGGGTATTTGTACCCCCGGTCCGCCCGGCACACCATTTTGCAATGGCGAGTCAGCAAAATGTCAGACATGCCGTCCTAGACGGTAGAAAACTACTCGAGCGACACGCCAGCTTGTCCCGGCGCGGCCAGCCAGCCACCTGCCCCGCCACATCGGTGACATGCACGCGAAAATATAAAACGGAGCGGCCTCCCCGTCCACGGCAGCCGGTGTGGTGCCCAGCCCCGGGGGACGAGGGGCACACGAGCGCGCGCTCCCCCCATCGAAAACCACATGACATGATACCAACCACAAGCACCCAGCGGTGACGTACATGAGCCAACAAAGGCTATGGACGCTTAAGTTATTCTTAACCAAAGTGCATGTAATACTAGAGATAGATACTTAGGGCTAATCTAATCCAAGTGGCCGCGGCTTACGAGGTGTTCTCCTCCGCTCTGTTCGTGCACGGCGCCACCATGGTTAGAAAGGGGCCGGAAATTGAGAGGCGAGCGTGCCCTGGTATAATACGGTGTCATGGCGTGATCATGTACTACGTTTCGCGCCCGGATTGGCCTCCCGGTGCCGTCACAGGGAACAATGCTGTATTTTATGCTCCCCGTGAGAGCGAACAGCATGGATCGAGCGAGCAGCATGGTGCACCGTTCAACTTGCTCGAATCATCTGCTTTCTCGTATGTAAGTACTCCATTAAGCATATTAGCATTAGCACTGACGATCTGCAAAGTCCAAAAGTGCCCTACTCTAACTCTTACTTCAGCATGACTACTTAACCTGGTCGATCGAACAGGTGCTAAAGCAAAACAAAGCTAATGTAATAGTAATAGTAGTAGTACTGATTATTAATCGCTCTAGCGCGGCATACTATACTACTCTATCTGTCTATGTAGTAGTAGCTGCTAGACCACCGATCACTAACTCAGATGCTTGGTTCATGTCATGGTACTATTCTCTCCGTTTCAAAATAGATGATTCAAATTTATACTAATTTTAGTATAAAATTGGGTCATCTATTTTGAAATGGAGGAAGTACAATCTATTATTTTCTCCCTTATAGAGAGCTTTAGCACTTTGCAGTTGATCAACGTTCACCTTACTAATCCAGTAGATTTCGTAAATTTGACGTTGCGCTCGAGTGCGAGAGGCCCCAGCCATTCATTTGCTCTACCTCTACGGAGACCAATCAAAGGAGTCCAATGTTGAGGTAATAGACTGTGGTGACAAGGAGAGCAAACTTGGGTGCCGATGCGTTCGATGGCATCTACGTCCGACGAGGACAGCTCGATCGCTGCAACCCGAAGCAGCAGAAAGCTGTACCGACCAAGCGCCGTCGATCGGTCGACCGACCGGACGAAGCACCATGCATGGCTCGATGGCAGACGACAGTGCAGTGCCGTGCTTTCGAGCCATCTATGCATCACCGTCTGTGGTTTACATGCATGTCGCGACGAGCAGGCGCACAGTGCCGGCAACGGTGCGAGCGGTGCGCTGCAGCCACCGGCGACGGGGAGCCTCTCCTTTCCTCCTTTTGTCGTCTCGCGGAACAGTCGCCTCACGGCTGCACTGCATATGCTCCTCTGCTCAGCAGGTCGGCCATTTGACAGGCCATGTGAACCGTGATCCCGACTCGGAGGCGCGCACTCGCCACCAGACGCAGACCGACGGACACCTCTCCGAACCAAAAGCGGCCGCCCGCCCGCGCACACGCCGAGCAGCAGCCCACCGCGCGCCGCCGGGGGATTCGTCGCGACTTGGCACCCCGCCCGGTCTCCGCGCTCGCCACGTCGAACGAACCGCCGGTGATTGGACGTCCGGGTTGGTGAACCGGATCCGCCGTTTCTGCTAGGTTTGTGACGTGAACGCGAGGGAGGGCCTAGGTGGCGAGTGACATTGGAGTGAACGGGCAGTGGCGCTCCGCACCAATACCGTGGTGACCGACGACGACGTCCCCGTATCCTCGGCGGAGAGGAAGCAACCCGGTGCCGACGGCACCCCGGTTCCTTTACGTCCCTGTCCCACGCCGCTCCCATCGTCCATTCGCTCGCCGATCGCCGGGAAACATCATTCTTCATTCGAGTACCGAGGTAAACGGAAGAGAAATCAGCAGTGTGCCCTTTTATTCTGTTTCTTTTTCTGATTTACTAAAGCACATCTAGATGTGCTTAACATTTCACATCTAAATCCCATGTCATTGATTTTACAAGGAGATTCGTGTAAATATTTTCTTTTATCTTTTTCTTTTCCTTCTTATAGTTTGATAGAATCATTTAGATGTGCAATCATTAAGGTACATCTAGACATGCCCTTGACATAACTTTTTTTACAGCGTAGGAGTCGTACGTATCCATTGTGAAAAGAGAAGCACCATGACGACACCTAGTTTGTTTCATTCACCTGCGTTGGGTGCTTCGTTTTCATTCACTGTCGATCGCCGTCGGCGTCATCAACACTGCAGCACGGTTTGGAGGCATCCGCCGCTCTAACAATATTCACGGGACAGCGATCGATTTCTCCAATTTTGAAGGAGGGGCCATTTGTGTCGCTTTGCGCTCCACCATCGCACCATCGCGCAAGCAAGCCACTTGCTTTGCGCTCCACTGAACCAACCAGGGGAGCCTCTCACATTACTCAGACGGCGGTGGGATCTCCTCTGCTGGATACGTTTTCATCGCTGTCACAAGCATCAGATCCTGCAAGTGTTGCACTACGCCACGCCCAGGTGCAGGAGTAGCAGTACAGTTTAATCGAGCGGCTGTGTCAGGTTTGGGGGTTTACCAAAACCTGCAAATTGGAATCCCATCTGGATTTAGAGCAAGTACAATAAGGTGATGTAGGCGGGCTGTAAGACATTAAATATTATACGCTTCATTACTTGGAAGAGAGAGAGAGAGAGAGAAGAAGCGCCATTAGCTAAGTTAACGGTACCGCAAAGACGCGCGTCTTCTGAGACTTTGTGAGAGAGTGGGGTGGCCACGATCAACAAAGAAGACATATTTATATCTACTATCAGATTGTTGATTATAAACATTATACGCGACATTAAGAACATCATATAGCCAGCAGCTGGCTATATTATTAACCATGCTCTTAGCAGCTGGGCTCTAATCAAGCACCGCCAGATTTAGTAAGCCACTAGTAGGTAGTAGTACTACCTGTGAGATTCTGCTAACATGTTGTTGCTTCATGCAGGCCGATGCAGGACAGATCGATGGGCAGATCTTGATCCAATTACAACCAAGTGACAAATAGTTTGCAGAGCATGTGGCTTAGTCAAGGTCAATAATAAAAATGGTTAACATAATCACCCTACATGTCAGTGTCATGCTGCACATACAACCAGCCTGTTTATAACATTGCAAGGAATATTTGAGCACCATGTGATGAGTGGTCGATCGATCAACCAACCAGTCGCCAAGGTTAATGGTGAAACTCCTGCTGGAGTGGTTTTTTTTTATAAAAAGGCTTTGTTGAAATATCTACTCTGTCAAGATTCTACAGAACACAAACAACATTTTAAAAGTTCAACAAGGGGACAGACTTTCAGACAACTTAGAGAGCTCAAGTTCTTGATTCATTTTGGAAAAAAATTAACAGTACTAGCTCCAAATCTCATGACCTAATTCTGCACCAGGATACAAAATATCCCTCCTTTCTGCTCGGCACACCCGGGAACAGGTGCGCCGAAGCCACCTGCAAGCTTTTCACCTAGCCCCAATGCCAATCTCTACATCTCCTTCCATTAATCCTGGCTCATAACCTGAGCCAGCAATATACACAATAACACGACATATAGGATATATATCATGCACATATGCTGACAGAAACTAATTAACGGGTTTGGTCCCCTGGTAGAGGGTGCCAACGATTTTCTGTTTTTTGCTCCGTCGGTCGATGCTAGGCGGCGGCCACGGTGCCGCTGGTGCCGTCGGAGCCGCCGCTGCCGGTCGCCGGGAAGCACTTCTTGTCCTTGAGCTCGTCCAGGTTCATCTGCTGCTGCCTGCATTCGAGGCTGCAGAAGGCCACCTCACCCCTGCACAATGCAATAAGAGATATTAAGCTTGGCGATCATTGGTTGTAGATGGCATGTTCCATCAATTAACCAGCAATCTGTCTGCCAGCACAAGAAATGCAGATCTGTGGTCTGTGAGTGAGTGGTATTATTGGAGGCAGGAGGAGACCCACTCAACATCCTATGAATGATGCAGAGGTAGTTACAGAGTGCACAGCTGGATGGAAGGGAAACAACTTATTATTTTTCGAGTGTTCTTGTCATCACACACACAAATTGGTTCCTTTTTCCCCTCCAAAGAGGGGAGAAATGCAACAACTAAAAGCAACCGATTGTTTTGTTTTGTTGCATTTGATTGTTGCTCTGCCAAAAACAGGGAGGCCATCAGATCAAGCCGGTGTTCGTTTCATCAACCAAATTAAAGCCCCAAGTCACAAAATAATTTCTCTAAAAACATAGAGCCGGAATAAGAAGAGCAAGATTAGATTAACCATCAACCTCGAATCCCAAAGATAAGCGTGAACAAATCAAAACTGCTACGTGAAACAAAGCAAAACTGCTCTAGGAAAAAATAGTGAAGTCGGGGGAAAAAACAAGCCGCGGCAGGGCTCAAGGCTTACATGTATATGAAGGTGTCGCGGCCGGGGCCGAGGCGGCGGCAGCAGAGGCCGCAGGCCTTGAGGAAGGCGGCTGTCTCCACGGCGGCGTTGAAGTCCCCCGAGTGGCGCCTCTGGAAGGCGGCCGAGGCGGCGCCCCACTCCGTCTGCGCCGGCGCCGCAGAGGCGCCCCTGGCCGCCCGCGTGGGCTGGCGCCCTGCGGCCTCCTCCTCCGGCGGCACCGCGAAGCCCGACATGCTCGTGGTCCGCCGCATCGAGCTGCTGTTCCGGTGCCTCTTCCCCAGCGTCGTCATCGCCCCTCTCCGCCTAGGTTCCACCGGCCGGACGGACGGAGTCGGAGAGGGGGAGAGGGAGGGCCGAGCTGAGAGGGAGTGGGGGATGGCGAGTGGCGAGGGAGGAGGGGGGAGGAGGGAGGGCGGGGGTAGTTAAGGAGGGGCGGCGGGGTGGGAGGGAATCGGGGGATCTGGGCCGTCCATCGGAATCTGCGGGGGATACTTTTCCCTCTCTCCCTCCTCGTCAGTGATGCGATTCTGACTTCATGGGCGTGGGGCCCGTGTGCCCTCGGCGTCGGGCATTTCTCTCTCCGAATTTAATGGCCCCGATGCCATTTTGTGAATGGAACCTTTCCGGGGTTTTCCAGGAGCGCCTGGCTACGCGCACACGGAGCTCGCAACTGCTTTTGCTGGATTCCGTTTCACTTGCTGTCCCTTTGGCCTTTGCCACTCTTTCTCTCGTAGCATCAACCGTCTTCCTCCTCCTCCTCCGATGTCAGTATGAAAATGCACATTTTCGCTCTTGGACAACACCACTCTTCTCCGCCTTTTCTACAGTGGCTTCCGCTGCTGGACTCGAGTACCTCGCAAAAAAAAAAAACATAAAAACTCACCCGTGTTTTTTTCTTCTTAAAGTTCAGTTTTTTTTTTTTTTTGCGGGGGTCTTAAAGTTCAGTTTAACTATGTTTGATCAAGTGCATATAGAGAAAAATATCTACACTGACAAATCAGTGCCGTTATACTCATCACCAATATATTTACACATCTTTTTTGCTTAGTTTGTAATCTAGATTTTTTTTTTGGCGGGGTAGTTTGTAATCTAAATTTTATGCTTTCTTTCTATAAACGTGATCAAACATAAAAGCATTTGACTATTAAAATAAATATGGTTTATACTTCGGAAGCGGGGAAGAAGGCTACATGATATACCACTAGATAGTTATAGAAAAATAAAAACAATAAAGCTACAAGAAGTTAAATGTAAAATTAATCTACACACAGAAAAGCCACAAAGATCTTGCTGGGAATAGTGTTACACAACATAAAAGCACAAAAGACAACATGTCGGACATTATTCATAGTGATATCTTCGTTGCTTCTTGTTTCTCTGTGTGTAGATCAAATTTACATTGGTATAAACCTCTTGTCAACTCACTTTGTTTCCTCTTTTAACGAATTATGCTTTACAACCTTCTATACATGTTATCGTGATTTAGATTCGAGCAAAGCTCCAAAGTGGTGGTAACACTAGAATCTTTCATGTTGTCTCCCTTCATTGTTGCGGTGACCACCCTCTACTATCTCCCAACGTCGTCGAATATAACGTCTTACATGATTGAAAGACGTCTCGACCTTAATACCCCTACATCTTTTGTCCATTCAGAGAAGACTATGCCTAGGCCGATTCATGAATACACCGATGGTTATTTTAGTTGCATTTTACATGATCATGATTATACCATTTAGTCCAGTAATACTTACATGTTTGTACCACCCGATCATATGCTTTTGATAAAAAAAGTTGGGAATTATGTCAAACTGAATATTGTACTAGAGTTATGCACATCATTCCACTCGAAAGCAGCGTGAAAAATAAATGAAAAATAGCAAACAAATTCAAAACAAGGTGATTTTTTTGGCATCGAAGATGCTTGAGTGCGCTAGGTGGGTGCACAAAGTTCATGGTGAAATTGACATCCGAGGAGCTCTGGGCAAACAAAAAAAAAATTGTCTATCAAAGAAACTTTTAAAAGAGCACTGTTTAGACCCCTGTTTTTAAGAGCTCCTCGAATGTCATTCCACCACAAAATTTTGCACGCACCTAGCGCACTCGAGCATCTTCGTTGCAATTTTTTAGTTTTAAAATTGATGTACTATTTTATTTGAATTTACTATTTTTTTTATAGAGAGCAAATGAGCATGGGCTCGGTGTTAGATTACCAAACACACTCCTCCCATTTCGGTGTTGCATGACTTATTTACATTACAATCTGATTTTTCAAACATAAAGTCAAAATTTAGACCATTGCTTCTTCTTTGTTGAAAAAAGTCATCGCGAAGGCAAGGTGATCCTGCAGTTCACTAAAAAGAATAGAGATGATCCAATTTACAGAGATGATTCAGCTCAACGGCTACAAACTCAGGAGCCTTCGTTTTCCTTGGGCGATGGAGAGCGGCCGATCGGCCCGGGGAAAAGGAATTGAAGAACCTCCGAGCCTCCCTCCCCTGTTCGTGTCCGGGGTGCGGCACGCAGCTGGCGCACAGGCCGCGATCGATCGGCAGCGCCGGGAAACAGCCAGAGGCGAGACGGCACGACGAGCCACCGTCCCTCCAGGTGGATGAGCTGGCAGGGTCGGGGAACACGCCAAGCTGTCGCCGTCGCGACAAATTGACGTCTCCTCCGGTCTCCAATCATTCCGTCGCATCGGTCGATTCGTCGCACGCCCCCAAAAGATCCTGAGACGCGTGGCAACGCCAGATCTTAGATGTCTCCAAGGCATGGAGGCATGGTGATGGTAAGAACATGGTGCGCCGCAACAAGTTACCGCGACACCGCAGCTTTCGCAGCCGTCAACGTGGACCGGGGGGAGGAGTTCTAGTGTGCGAGTGTTACCGTTCTTGCTAGTTGCTAGTACCTACCCAGGCGTGAAAGCACCGCTAAAAATCATTGGGAATTCTCGAACTTTGCATGTGCATATAGGTCTCCAACACCTGGCACTCTGCAAAAACTCAGTTGGAAACGCAATGTTCATACACTACTTTTTTTGGTAAATTCTTCAGTAAATAGTTGATTTACCCCCCTCTCTTCAGGCATACTGCTCATAATTCCCTCCCTGCCCCAGCTTTCTACTTTCTTTTTCTCTAAAAAACTTTAAATCGTATTCATCCATTACCATGGCCATACCAAGATCACCAGAAATAACAAAAATTACATTTACGTTCGCAGACCACCTAGCGACGACTACAAGCATTGGAGCGAGCCGAAGGCGCGCCGTTGTCATCATCTCTCCCTTACAGAAGCTGGGCAAATATTATTGTATTAGACAGCTGGGAAGTCGTCGTGCTAAGACGCCAAAGTACCAGCACACCAGAACAGAAATCGTCGTCGATAAAGAGAAGTGTATATCAAAAGTATCCAACCTGTAGACATACCAATTTAGACGAACAAAAACTAGATCCGCCGAAGACAAACCCTGATCTCCACATGCCCTCTAATGACGATAAATGCACCACCGGGGCTGGCACTGGGCAGGAAGAAATTTATTCCATCTTTAGGGAGCCACTGTCACCTCGTCTTCCTGAGCAGGACACAAACCTAAAAAGGACACCAAAAGACATCTATAAACTGAACATAAGCCCTCCCATTGGCAAAGGCCGAGATCCACCACATATGCATGGCCTAAGGCCACAAAAGATAAGGTAGACCTCCGGTAGCACTGGCAGAGACGAGCAGATCGAGTCACCTGTCTCGCGGGAGTATAGAGCCACTATAGTTGGTGCAAGGCGTACCTACACTAGAAGAAAACGGGCCTTTAGTCCCGGTTCTGGAACCGGGACTAAAGGGTCGGGACTAAAGGGCAACCGGGACTAAAAGACTAAAGGCCCTCCACGTGGCCGTTGTCTTCTCGATCGGTCACCCATCCTTTCACTACTCCAGCCTGAGCACGCTTAACTTTCGAGTTCTATCCCCCTTGTTTCCAAGTCTGCACTTGTTGTTTTCCAAGCAGTCAATTCTATTAACCCTTAGGAGTTGAAGTTAAGCATGGAGTCACACGTTACACCATTTGAGTTTGAAATTATTATTCTTAAAACCAATAATTATTTAGTAACACTAATATTTCTTGAATAAGTAGTTTGACCATAGTTTGACCAGATTTGACCAAAATTCAAAAATCTGAAATAATTATTTAGTAGCACTAATATTCTTAAATAATTATTTAGTAACACTAATATTTCTTGAATAAGTAGTTTGACCACAGTTTGACCAGATTTAACCAAAATTCAAAAAAACTGAAATTTGAGCATATCTTTTTTTCCTTTTAGAATTTGAGGATTCTAAAAAATTGCAAAACGGCCTACGGCACCAAAATCGGATGCGGATTTTCGTGCTGAACATTTTGATATATTATATGTTTTTTTCGACACCGTATGCAAAAGATATAGTCGTTTTACTTTTTTATCACACTTTTTTTTGTAAAACATGTCCAAATTTATGTTTTAAATCTTCCTAACTAGTGCATGTAGTAACATAACTACATCTCGAAGGATTTAAATTTTTGAAGTTTTTATCATTTTCTTTTGTTTTTTCCTAAACTGAAATGATGATACACGGGGGGGGGGTAGAGTTTGAACCCTTTTAGTCCCGGTTTGAGACACGAACCGGGACTAAAGGGCAACCGGGACTAAAGGGCATTGCACCCTTTGGTTCGTGTCTCAAACCGGGACTAAAGGTTTAATCTTTGGTCCCGGTTTGAGATACAAACCGGGACTAAAGGGTATCGTACCCTTTAGTCCCGGTTCGTGTCTCAAACCGGGACTAAAGGTCCCATTTAAACCGGGACTAGTGCCTTCCCGACGCCCTAGCTGCATGAACTGGGACTAATGCTCACATTAGTCCCGGTTTGTAATGCAACCGGGACTAATGTGTACATTGAGAGTGGACGAAAACCCTGTTTTCTACTAGTGCTACTATGTACTTAAAGCAGCCCCCGGCTTTTTACCTAACGTGTAAATCAAATTTGGACATGAATTCTTCTCTTCACATTGTAGAAGATACATCATGATCCAATTTTGGCAAAGTATTGAAGTTTGAGTTTTGCTCCGGTACACCCACCCGCCCCCCTCACATACACACCCTAAAATTTTACTCAACTCTTAAAGTTATTTAAAAAGGCTGTCGCTATATGAGCATGCAGATCAAACGTATCTTTTTCTAGAACACAGATCAAACATATTGAATAGACCGATTTGCAGCAAAGGAATATACCACCATTTTTATTGAAATTTATAACTTATAATCTGCATCGAAATCTGTAAAATTTTCTAAGGGGTGTATTGAAGCAAAGTTCATTTGAGTTTCATTTTATAGTTTTTTTATTGATGGTGCTACCATGCAATGGTGACATGGTAGCATGTCTAAGGTTATATAGCACTCGAATTTCTCTCGCGTCGATTTGTACTTTATCTGTACATGGGATTGTGGTTGCCTGATCAGTTAAGACCTTTAAATAATATAAAATCATAAAAAAAATAAGGGTTATAATTTATCATGTCATGATATTTCTAATTTTAGTATTAAAAGGTAGCAATACACACAAAAAGTGCTAAATAGTGGGGTTGATCCGCAACCCTATTTGCAATCACATGTCTTTTTGGTTTATCAAGTTGTGCTTTCTTAATTTCGACTTGAACTTTTGTGATATTACATATGTGTCTTAATATATATACTTTACCATCAAAATGCCTAGTAAAAAAAAGTCCTTTTGTCAACAAATATCTTTTAAACCCTGCAAAGAAAAAAGATCTGTCAAACATCTTGCATAGAAAAACTTGACCACTCTGGTTAGAACTTACTAAAATGCAACTATCCAAAATTTTAGAGGTTCAACTCGACATGCATTTTCTGCCATCAAAGACATGTTCGCTTCTTGTTTTTGAAGATTTTTTTTGAAGTTTTAATAAGAAAAACTTCAAACATTTCGCATGTAGATGTTAGAATGAACTGCTCACTTGCGAAGCTTTGGGGGTGAAACGGTGAGTTGATTTGTGGTCTACACAAGATACAAGCATGACGGGTTAAAATATCATCTTTTTTGCAGGGGAGGTTAAAATATCGTCTTCATGTGCTCTAAATTTGAACTTTGGGAACATGCCACAAAAACGCAACATCTTGCAGAAACTAGACAGCCGCATCTAATATCCCGCTGAAAGAAGACTCCGTCTCTATGAAGCACCAAAGCATCTAATATGATTGATGCCCGATGAGCTTAGGTTACCATTGTATTTCGAATCATTCAATCATGAATTGATTCTCATTAAAAATAACATTCAGTAATTATACGTAATAACATCGCACGAGGTAATGTTTTTTTTCAAATATGCATAAGCATGTGTATCATGTTTTGAGAGAAGAAGCGGCAAGAAGCCGGGCTACAACGTCTTTCGCCCCTTACAACCCCAATCACAAGGTTTAGCAGTTACATCCACCAAGCACCCAACACGCATACTACGATACATTCTTCATCTAGACTAAGGCCAACTCCACCGCACGACCCTATTCTGTCGGCCCCCGTCCGTTTGGGGTAAAAGGGACAAACGAGACGGCCCAGCGCGCGGGCGCAAACGGACTTTTGTCTGCTTTGTGTCCGCTTTCGACCCATGCGCGGCCCAAGTTTGCGCCGCTTTTGGGGTGAAACGGACACCACGCGGACGCGCGGGTCATCTGCGCGTGTCCTCCCCTGGCCCGCCCGTCGGTGGCACGGGACGGGCCTTTTTCTATCCGCCCCCTCCCTCCCTCCGGCCGCATCCACTCCACTCTTCCCCTCTCTTCCCCGCCGCCGCCATCGCCATCGCCATTGCAGCCGTGCAACTCGGACGCGCGCTTGCCCAGCCCCTTCCTCTCGTCGCCGCCGAGCTACCCAAGCACGGCCACCTTATTTGCGCACCCGCCGACCGGATTTGGGGCGGATCCGGTCGGTCTTGAGCTCGCACGGCTGTGGGAGGCCGGGCCGCGCCATGGACTGGCCGGGCACCTCGCCGGAAGGACCTGGCAGGGCCATAAGGCCACATGCGCGAGCGATGGCTCAAATCCTCTCAGCCGCCGGATCTGCACCGTCGGTGGTCCGCTGGCAGATACGCGAATGGCGGCCGGCCGGGCTCGGTGCTTGCCCAAAAGCTCGTCGGCTCACCGTTGCCCCTCATCAAGTGCGACCACTGCCCAAGGGTGGTCGTGCGCCGCGTGTCTACAACGCCGGGGCATCCCGGATGGGTGTTCATCAAGTGCTTAAACGATGGGGTATGTGCTCTTTTAGCTTCGGTTTGTGCTCTTGGATTAGACTAGTGGTGCTAACTTGAAGTTGTATTGTGTAGAACGGATGCAAGTTTTGGTATTTGAGAAGAAGAGTACATCGATATGTTGATAGAGCGAAATGTAGTGCATGTTCGTGCACTTTTAGCTAGCCTAGAGGCTTTAGATGAGATAAGTGCACTTGTTGCTAGATTAGAGGCTAGGCACGATAGTACGTGTGAGGAAGCAACGTCGACTTCTGGCTTGAAGAAGAAACGAGGATGTAACGTCGGGCCTCCTCCACAGATCAACAATGAGTGCATCGAGAAGGCCCTAACCTAACTCAAGGGAGCAGTTATGGAAGTTGGGTATCTTCTCAACTGTATTCTTGTGGTTCTTGTTTTCTTTGGCCTTGCTTTACTAGTAAAAATGTGATGATGTATTGTCATGTACCAAAAATAAATGATAAAAAAAGTTTAAGGACTCCACCGCATCCCAGGGCATGCCCGGACACGACCCCAAATCCCTACCCAAACGGACAGAATCCGGACGGGTCGCGCGGTGGAGTTGGCCTAACCTCATACCAATGACGATATGGCACACCACAGAGCAACCAAGCTGCGTCGCAACCGGCGTCGGAGACCTGTACAGAGAACATGTAATGTTGTCCTAGTCATAAACCACACGTTCTACCAAGGAAAATGACGATGGCATGATACAGGCACTGAACGACTTAAATTGACCTGTCAAGGCGCACGAGGACCTGGTAAAATCCGATCCACACGTACGTACGCGCGCAGCCACGCACGGAGGAGAGAAAACAATAGTAGCCGCGTGGACTGTGGAGCTAGCTACGTCAAAAGGCTTGGCACCCACACGAAAAGCTAGCTGAGTTCACCTCACCACCTGAGCATCACCTTCCATCCATGTCCTGCTTCGCCAATGGGTGGCGGATCACTGGATCTGGCGGTGTCACCATGCATGTGTAGAAGCTCCACTACCCCCGGCTGCTTTGCAAGACGACGACGAGAAGGATCATCGGGCCATGGACTGGATGGAGTGGAAAGGATGCGTGCGATGGAGGATGAGGATGGAAAAGAAATCACGTAGCCGAGCAGCCATTGGGGGTTGTCGTCACTGAGAATGCCGGTGATCTGCTTTCGTGGGAGGACTGCTTTCTCTCTTCCTTTTTCTAGATGATGAAGGTGCTGGACTGCTGGGTGGTGACTGACTGACTGGCTGACTTACTGAATGATGGCGATGGTCATGGACTACACACTCACTCGTTGCACCGGCCAGCTGATCCATGACACGTTGCCGCCACAGCACCATGCTGTGTGACTGGCCTTCTCCTTCTTCTTCACTGCCACTGGGTGTCGTTTTAGAAAGAAGTAACTTTAGAAAATGGAATATCATACAAATACCAGTCAATCTACCTTAATAATAATAATAATAATAATAATAATAATAATAATAAGATGATGATGATGATGATAATAAAAGGATTTGTAAGATGAAAATACCGCTCAAAAACAAAATCTTTGTATGGTATCTTCGTAGAGGAGTTATTCTTACCAAAAAGATAACTTTTCAAAGAAAAATTGGCAAGGAAGCATGTAATGTGTTTTTTGTCATCATAATGAGACAATAAAATATTTGTTTTTCCAATCCAGATTGGCTCATTCTGTATGCTTAGTCATCCAAGTAGTTTCCTCCACGTAGTGCTATCTACAGCCGGACACCTCAAAACCATCTCATACGTCCGGATGGGCCGCCCGATCAATGTTCGGTCACGATTTTTCGACCAGACGACCCCCTCAAATGGGACTCAAACACCCGGGGCTGACCGGCACCCCTCATATCCAGCCCAAATATGGGACGGATATGGGGGCGCCTGGGCGGGCCGCCCGATCACAATTTTTTGACCTAGACAACCCCCTCAAACGGGCCTCAAACGCCCGGACTGACCGACACCCCTCATATCTAGCCCAAATATGGGACAGATATGGGGCGCTCGAGCACGCCCGCCACATCGGACCTGACAGCCCGACCCCATCGCAACTTGCACCAAATCCACCAAACCTTCCTCACCTCCCGCCGCCCATCCAACCTTTCCCGCACGCGAACCCTCGCCGTCCTCCACCCTTACTCCCAATCCTCACCATCGGTCCTGATCCAATGCGGGAGATGTCATCCAGCCCATCCCAGACTGCCGTGATGGAGACTGCAGTCCACTCTTCCGTCAGCGTCCCTTCGCCGGCTCCGACTTGCAAGGCGGAGAGCGTCTCCCGGAAGTTGTGGCGACGTCGCAACGAGAGAGGGAGGCGGAGATGATGTCGCAGGGAGGTTCAGACATGGTGGAGCAGTTGTCTCCTTCGCCGCGCCCGGAACCCCACACCTGAAACGCCCTCGATGCGGCTATATCTCCCACGTGTCGAAGCACGACTTAGAGGCATAACCGCATTGAAAGCAATGTCGCAAGTGAGGTAATCTTCACACAACCCATGTAATACATAAGGGAAAGAGATACATAGTTGGCTTACAATCGCCACTTCACACAATACATGAGTAAAACATTACATCATACAGATACAATCGAGGTCCGACTACGGAACCAAAATAAAAGAAGACTACCCCAAATGCTACAGATCCCGATCATCCCAACTGGGCTCCACTACTGATCAACTGAAACGAAACAACACAATAAACAAGATCTCCATCGAGCTCCTCCTTGAGCTCGGGTCCATCAACTGCACGGTTTCATCGGCACCTGCAAACTGGTTTTGGAAGTATCTGTGAGTCACGGGGACTCAGCAATCTCACACCCGCGAGATCAAGACTATTTAAGCTTAAAGGTAGGACAGGGTAGTGAGGAGGAGCTGCAGCAAGCGACTAGCATATATGGTGGCTAACATACGCAAAAGAGAGCGAGAAGAGGAGGCAAAGCACGGTCGAACAACTATGATCAAGAAGTGATCCTGAGACTACTTACGTCAAGCATAACTCCAACACCGTGTTCACTTCCGGACTCCACGAGAAGAGACCATCACGGTTACACACGCGTTGGTGTATTTTAATTAAGATCAACTTCGGTTTTCTACAACCGGACATTAACAAATTCCCATCTGCCACATAACCGCTGGCACGGCTTTGAAAGTTCAAACCCTGCAGGGTGTCCCAACTTAGCCCATGATAAGCTCTCGCGATCAACGGCGAATAGACCTTCTCCCCGGAAGCCCGATCAGTCTCGGAATCCCGGCTACAAGACATTTCACAGCAATAAAACAAGTCCAGCAAGACCTCCCGGCGTGCCGACACCCTGATAGTAGCCGCGCGTATCTCGTCTCAGGCCACGACCGGATGAACACTACGTACGGCAACCGACGATACCCCAAGTTGCCTCGGGGCGGCACCGCAAGTGGCTCTAGTTTGGACCAACACTTAGACAAGCATTGGCCCGGGGGTTAAATAAAGATGACCCTCGGGATGCGCGACTCCCAAGGGAAAAAGGCTAGGAGGCAAATGTAAAACCAATGTTGGGCCTTGCTGGAAAAGTCTTATTCAAAGCGAACTGTCAAGGGGGTCCCATAAATCACCCGACCGCGTTAGGGACGCAAAAATCCGGGAACATAACACCGATATGACGGAAACTAGGGCGGCAAGAGTGGAACAAAACACCAGGCATAAGGCCGAGCCTTCCACCCTTTACCAAGTATATAGATGCATTAATTAAATAAGATATATTGTGATATCCCAACAAGTAAACATGTTCCAACAAGGAACAACATCTCCATGTTCCAACAAGGAACAACTTCATCTTCACCTGCAACTAACACGCTATAAGAGGGGCTGAGCAAAGCGATAACATAGCCAAACAACGGTTTGCTAGGAAAGGATGGTTAGAGGTTTGACATGGCAATGTGGGTGGCATGATATAGCAAGTGGTAGGCATCGTAGCATAGGCATAGCAAAAGAGCGAGCAACTAGCATAGCAAAGATAGAAGTGATTTCGAGGGTATGGTCATCTTGCCTGAAATCCCGCAAGGAAGAAGAACGAATCCATGAAGAAGAACGAACGGAGGAAGTCGAACGAATCCTCACAACTCCGGAACGAACCCGAAGCTCACGAGAGAAGCAAACCGGAAAGAAGCACACAACATAGTAAACACACAAGCATAAACATGGCATGATGCACAAACAAATATGATGCATGTCCGGTTTAATGAGGCATGGCATGGCAATATGCACAAACAACACTACAAGTTAAGTGGAGCTCAATATGCAACGAGTTGCATATTGAGGGAACACCACAACACTTATTTAGTTCTCTCTCGGTTAGGTACACAACAATATTAAATGTTGTTAAACATGGCAAGAGGTGGAGCATAATTAAACTAGCTATTTAGGCAAGTTTAAATGAGGCCGGAAATAAGAAACAACAATTCCGGAAAATCCCCATATGCAAATTATGGATTCGGTACAGATCTGACCTAAAGCATATTTTAGAGTTGTTAAACATCAACATAAAGTGGACCAAGTTAATCTAGGCATTTTTCCACCCCATTTACATATAAAGAACATTTAATTCCGAGTTACGGTTATTAAGTTATGAAATAAAACATTTTAACATGGTATATTAGCAAATTAATGCAAACATCAACATAAACATTTTTAACATAGATGAAAGTGGCATATTATTAATCTACACAATATTCTAAGCATTTTACATGTTAAAATCATTTTAATCTGATGCACGGTTAATGAGTTGTTAAATGCATGAAGTTTAGGGTCCAATCAGAAACTGAAAATCACGGATAATGCTAAAATCGCAAAACTGGAAAAAAAAAAGCTATCGGGCGAAACTGCAGGCTGGCCCAACTGAAAAAAAAACAAAAGGAGGGGCGCTGGGGTGGCATCTCACCATGGGCTTTGGCCGGTCGGTGTGCGGAGCAGAGGTCGGAAGGGGCGCTGGGCACAGGGAGGCATTGTGTTGGCTCTGGGCTGGGAGGCCCACGCGTGGGTCAACGGCGCCGGTCGGGTGGCTGGATCCCGATCCATGGCGGCGACGGCGGATGGCAGGGCTCTCGGCGAGAGCGAAGAGGCCATGGGCGGCGGCTCGATCGATCCGGACGGACCTAGCAGGGGACTCCGTTCAAGAACGGCGAGGTCCACCGGCGATGGGGCGGCGAGGAGGCGAGGAGCTCCTGGGAGGAGGAAAAGAGAGAGAGCGAGGTGAGAGAGAGGGAGGACGAAGGGAAGGAAGAGAGGAGGCGGGGGACTGGGGTCCGTGGTGTGGTGCTCAGGGCGACGGGCTCGTCGGGCGGAGGCGGCAGTGATCGTCGGCGGCGAAAGCAGATCGCAGCGGGCGGCGGGTCCGGAGCTCGGGAGGAGGCGAGCGCCAGGAGGGAGGCGGTGGGCGCGGGCGCCTCGGGCAGATCGGGGCCCAGGCGGGCTGAGCGGGCTCACTGCATGGGCATGGTGAAGAGGAGGAGACAGGGCGACGTGGAGGCTGGGTGGTGGCTGGAGGCGGCGGCGCAGGCTCAGTGTGGCGCGCTGGCCGGTGGGGCGTGCCACTTGGCGGCGGTGGCTTCCAAAAGGAAAACGAGGCCGAGGTGGGAGGTGGCAGCGGTGATGATTGGGAGGGCGCTGATTTGAGGAGGAGGAAGAGAAGGCCAAAAATGGAAGGGGCTTCCTTTTATAGGCGAATTAGGGTTTGGGGGTTAGGAGGGTTTTGAGGCCTCCGATCGCGATCCGACGGATCCGATCGAGAGAGAGGGGTTGGGGGACTGTGTAGAATGCCTCGGGCTGAGAAGAGAGAGGAACAGAGCGACCCGACATCTGTTTCCGGAGACCGAAAACGTCCGACGTAAATACCGGCTATATCGCGGTAGTAGGTTTAACGATTGGGCTATCAAATGGACTCCGAATGCGACGAAACTTGGCAGGCTGCCTGTCTACACTATAATAAGACCGCATGACAAATTGCAACCCATTCCGAGAACATTATTATGCCACTTATAAAATAATATTACGGAGGTGCCGCGGGCGCGTGCAAGTGTATCCGGACTCGGAACGGACAACGGAGAGAACCGGCGGAACCCGAACGGATGCAAGTTTTGAAAAACATGCGGATGAAATGCAGATGATGCCATGAGATGAAATGCAAAACAAGAACAAAATGCAAAACAACAGACAAAACCCAACCACGAAGGAAATAATAAATCACATCTCCGGAAAGGGCAAGAGTCGGAGTTACGAATATGGAAAGTTGTATCCGGGGTGTTACAACACTCCACCACTACGAGAGGATCTCGTCCCGAGATCTAGGATGGCACCGGAGGGAAAAGGACGAGGAAGATAAGAGGTGAAACTAAGTTGCTTCTTTGACAAACGAGTGAAACCAAAGAACCTTGAGAGGTTGAGCAAAATGAAAGAAAGAAAACAACGAAGATGAACGAGATTGCAAACAATCCGTTAGAAAAGAGGAACAAGGAACATTACGATAACTTGAAGGTTGAAAAGGCATGAATCAAGAGTTTAATGGACAAGATAGAATTCGAAACCACTCCGTTTAAAACAAGATGAGAGAGGAATAATTCGGGCAGCACTCCGATTGCAAATGGAAGGAGTTGAACACGAACTTAAGAAGATGGGATGATACTTGATGAAATCAACAACACACTGCCTCCGGAACTATTGAAAAAAAGCACAAGGGGTAAGAAAGATTTCAGACAGCTCTCCGGTTGAGGAAGCAGGCAAAACTTGATAAGATGAGAGAACTCGAATGAAAACATGACACTCCGGTTAAATGGATAAGCAAGAAAAAGAACATGATCTTGACAAAAGAAAGATGATGGGTCGAAGAGTGCAACATCACAATGCCTCCGGAAGAAAAATTGAAGATAGGTCATTGGAATAAAGGAATGGAGAAGAAAATGACAACTTCTGCCACAAATGAACTTGGAAAAGCACCCTTGCAAAGAAGAATTGAACGGAGTTGTTGGAAAACCAACAACGAAAAGAATAACCTTGTAGTGGGCTTATGGAAACATCTCCACATTATGAGGTGAGTTTCTGCCACCAACGGAAACAAACGATTGGATTGATATCAACAAGGAGACGAGAAACTAGTTTCACCGGGAGGACAAATGAAGAACTTGGGTCATTAATAAGCACCATAAATAGCAACAATCCTTAGGGAAAGCTTTAGGTGAAATATAGCCCAAGATAACTCCAATGAAGAGATTGATGGATTTAAAATACCTCATTCTTGACAACATGTGAATCATGAAACACGAAGGGAAATTGCCAAGAGTGACATAACACCATCTCAAGAGATAAGGTAGAAAGAATTGCACTTCGGAATGCAAGAAGAAGAATACTTGAACTCCTCAAAACAAAACATGTGTTGAACACCCTGTTCAATTTTGAGTATAGCTTGACGGATCTTAACTCCGCGAGAAATCTTGATGACCAATTGAAGAATGAAAAGAATCCTAGACGAACCACCATGTAGAACCTCCATGATGAACTCCAGTAAACAAAAGGGTGATAGAAAGAAAGAGAAGTTGACAACACAAGGTGAAGCCTTGCAGTGATAAGATGAAGCTTTGAAATGATATAGCCGAGAAAACTTGGAACTCCGGAAAGAAAAGATGAACAAATGAAATCAAGAATTGTGATGATCCTCCGGAATAAGGAATTGAACTTACTCGATGAAACAAGAATAAGAATTACATTATGCTCATCCTTCACCAATTAAATTGATGACAAGCAATGGATTTGGCATACTACTTATTCTCGTAGAAAAGATTAAGATAGATATGGCGCAAACTTGAGAAGGTCTTCAACAAATCACCGGTAGGATTGGAAAGAACGAATGAGTCTATATGATAACGAAGGAAGAAAACTTTTGAACAAACCACCATAATAATTGAGAATGAAGTAGCAAAGGCACAATTCACCGGGAAGAATTGTAAAACGAATAAAGGTGCTTGACAAAATTTAGATACATTAGAACGAAGAGATCATGAACTGATTAGAGGATATTTGAATGATGCACCGGTAAGATTTGGAAAACCAGAGTTGAACGCTTGAATGAATAATTCTGAGATGATGGGCTCCGAAGAATCAAACTGAAAAGACTCCTGAAATGCTCCGGGTGGGTTAAAATAATTCTCACAATCAAAACAATTATGAGGATGGCACGAAGCTAGAACCATGAATCTTGAAGAGAAAGAAGCGAGATTTAAGAGAAACTCTTCTTCGGTCTTCAAAATTCGAGAATGACGACGAGAACATCACCATGAAATTATTGAAGCACTCCGGAATGAAAATTAGGAAGGTTGAACCAACAATGAAAATAATTTGGAAGATCTTGGAGAAAACCAAGACTGATGATAATCCATTCTTACGTCAAACTTTGCAAAGAATTTGAGAAAAAACTCCGGAAAAATTAGAAGAGTCAGGTAAGATCCTGGAAAAAGACCTGTGGGTTAGGGCCCACTCAAAAGAACCACTGTTGAACAATTGTTTGAAATAGATATTGCACCGGTAGAGTTAAATGGCTTGAATGAGATAGCATCCTCAAAAGAACTTGAGTGAATTGAGAATGGAAACTAGAATCTTCTGAGATATCTTCAACACTCCGGAACAATTGAATAGCGAGAAGTGGATGATTAAGAGATGCACCGACATGAGAAAGCATTTGAAATGATGAAAAGAATACGATCAACACTGAAAACTTGACTTGAGTCTGCCGGAGAAGAATACGAGAATGATGAATGATGAACTTGAAACTGTTGAGCATCTTCATGGGAAAACACCGGATAAGAACATTGAAAGAAAAGAACGAAGAGACTTCACTCAATAAAAATGGATACATGATTAAGAAATCTGAATCCTTGAAGAAAAAGGGGTGGGAGGGCGGGAAATCAAAACAACTTGGGTCGGATGAAACGAACACCGTTGGTTGAGAAAAAGCTTAGAATTGATCTTGCGAATGTTGGGATGATCAGATTCACTTGAAGAGAAGCACGCCGGTTGAGAAAAGAATTGACATGACAAGCTCAGTGATCAAGAAGGATTAGTATTCACATAGAAATATGAGAACACCATTTAGAATAAGGTATGGAATCAATACTTGACTTCGAAGCAACTCGAATAACACAAATAGAACAAACAAAGGATTTGGCTTCAAGAATGAGCCGGAACAAACACATGATAGAGATTTCGCCCAAAGTGTTCGTGGTGGGGCCCACACGGACACGACGTATAGCGGACGTCACGAATGACAAACAAGACGTCCCCGAATCAACATAGCCAAGGATTCTTTAAGGCGCCTCGCGACCACTCAGAATCGACCGTGAATGGGCGGACCACTAGACGTTGAACCCCAATCTCAAATCATACATCGTCGGAAAGAATATCACGTAAGCTACTAGAATTCCCACCTATAAACTCCGAAACTTTCTGGTTATGCAATCTGGTGTTGGGGATACAGGGACACAAAATATATCACCCAAACTAACAATACCTAGATCCATTGTATCCATCCGTCAACACATAACCAAGAAAACTCCGAAATCGTGTACCTCGACCTTGAAAAACATCCGTTATACAAGTCATGGCAATACTCCCTTTTCGCCACGAGATTGGGCTATCGAGGTTATCTCACCAACAACTGTACAAAAGAGATTTCGATGTCGGCAAAACTCGGTATTCCAGAATCAGAACGATAAAATTGTGACGACAACACCTCGGAGCTCAACTCCCCGGACACCGCCACAACCCCTAAATGTCGAGGCACCAAGAACAATGTTCTCGTCACAAAACCATCGGAACGATTCCAAGATACCCACGTGATCCTAAAAAAAAATTTTAGTGAAATTTGAGGAGAGAAAAGTCAAAACTCTACGTCAGGATGCCTCACCAGAGCGACGAAGGGACTGAGGAGTAAAAAGAATCCTACTCTCCGATATATATAATCCTAAGACTCAAAACATTTTCCATTCTAGACTCAACAACGTCAGCAACAATCAAGTAGGGGGCTCCTAAGTCGGGGAAGGCTCTGATTACCAACTTGAAACGCCCTCGATGCGGCTATATCTCCCACGTGTCGAAGCACGACTTAGAGGCATAACCGCATTGAAAGCAATGTCGCAAGTGAGGTAATCTTCACACAACCCATGTAATACATAAGGGAAAGAGATACATAGTTGGCTTACAATCGCCACTTCACACAATACATGAGTAAAACATTACATCATACAGATACAATCAAGGTCCGACTACGGAACCAAAATAAAAGAAGACTACCCCAAATGCTACACAGATCCCCGATCATCCCAACTGGGCTCCACTCTTGATCAATCAAACGAAACAACACAATAAACAAGATCTCCATCGAGCTCCTCCTTGAGCTCGGGTCCATCAACCTGCACGGTTTCATCGGCACTGCAAACTGGTTTTGAAGTATCTGTGAGTCACGGGACTCAGCAATCTCACACCCGCGAGATCAAGACTATTTAAGCTTAAAGGTAGGACATGGTAGTGAGGAGGAGCTGCAGCAAGCGACTAGCATATATGGTGGCTAACATACGCAAAAGAGAGCGAGAAGAGGAGGCAAAGCACGGTCGAACAACTATGATCAAGAAGTGATCCGAGACTACTTACGTCAAGCATAACTCCAACATCGTGTTCACTTCCGGACTCCACGAGAAGAGACCATCACGGTTACACACGCGGTTGGTGTATTTTAATTAAGATCAACCGGGTTTTCTACAACCGGACATTAACAAATTCCCATCGCCACATAACCGCGGGCACGGCTTTGAAAGTTCAAACCCTGCAGGGTGTCCCAACTTAGCCCATGATAAGCTCTCGCGATCAACGGCGAATAGACCTTCTCCCGGAAGCCCGATCAGTCTCGGAATCCGGCTACAAGACATTTCACAGCAATAAAACAAGTCCAGCAAGACCTCCGGCGTGCCGACACCACGATAGTAGCCGCAGTATCTCGCCTCGAGCCACGACCGGATGAACACTACGACGGCAACCGACGATACCCCAAGTTGCCTCGGGCGGCACGCAAGTGGCTCTAGTTTGGACCAACACTTAGACAAGCATTGGCCCGGGGTTAAATAAAGATGACCCTCGGGATGCGCGACTCCCAAGGGAAAAAGGCTAGGAGGCAAATGTAAAACCAATGTTGGGCCTTCTGGAAAAGTCTTATTCAAAGCGAACTGTCAAGGGGTCCCATAAATCACCCGACCGCGTTAGGGACGCAAAAATCCGGGAACATAACACCGATATGACGGAAACTAGGCGGCAAGAGTGGAACAAAACACCTGCATAAGGCCGAGCCTTCCACCCTTTACCAAGTATATAGATGCATTAATTAAATAAGATATATTGTGATATCCCAACAAGTAAACATGTTCCAACAAGGAACAACATCTCCATGTTCCAACAAGGAACAACTTCATCTTCACCGCAACTAACACGCTATAAGAGGGCTGAGCAAAGCGATAACATAGCCAAACAACGGTTTGCTAGGAAAGGATGGTTAGAGGTTTGACATGGCAATGTGGGTGGCATGATATAGCAAGTGGTAGGCATCGTAGCATAGGCATAGCAAAAGAGCGAGCAACTAGCATAGCAAAGATAGAAGTGATTTCGAGGGTATGGTCATCTTGCTGAAATCCGCAAGGAAGAAGAACGAATCCATGAAGAAGAACGAACGGAGGAAGTCGAGCGAATCCTCACAACTCCGAACGAACCCGAAGCTCACGAGAGAAGCAAACCGGAAAGAAGCACACAACATAGTAAACACACAAGCATAAACATGGCATGATGCACAAACAAATATGATGCATGTCGGTTTAATGAGGCATGGCATGGCAATATGCACAAACAACACTACAAGTTAGTGGAGCTCAATATGCAACGAGTTGCATATTGAGGAACACCACAACACTTATTTAGTTCTCTCTCGGTTAGGTACACAACAATATTAAATGTTGTTAAACATGGCAAGAGGTGGAGCATAATTAAACTAGCTATTTAGGCAAGTTTAAATGAGGCGGAAATAAGAAACAACAATTCCGGAAAATCCCCATATGCAAATTATGGATTCGGTACAGATCTGACCTAAAGCATATTTTAGAGTTGTTAAACATCAACATAAAGTGGACCAAGTTAATCTAGGCATTTTCCACCCCATTTACATATAAAGAACATTTAATTCCGAGTTACGGTTATTAAGTTATGAAATAAAACATTTTAACATGGTATATTAGCAAATTAATGCAAACATCAACATAAACATTTTTAACATAGATGAAAGTGGCATATTATTAATCTACACAATATTCTAAGCATTTTACATGTTAAAATCATTTTAATCCGATGCACGGTTAATGAGTTGTTAAATGCATGAAGTTTAGGGTCCAATCTGTAAAACTGAAAATCACCGGATAATGCTAAAATCGCAAAACTGGAAAAAAAAAAGCTATCGGGCCGAAACTGCAGGCTGGCCCAACTGAAAAAAAACAAAAGGAGGGGCGCTGGGGGTGGCATCTCACCATGGGCTTTGGCCCGGTCGGTGGCGCAGAGAGGTGGAAGGCGCTGGGCAGGGGGAGGCCAGGCTTGGGGGCAAGGCCGGGAGGCCCACGCGGCGGGTCAACGGCGCTGTCGGGGTGGCTGGATCCCGATCCATGGCGGCGACAGCGGATGGCAGGGCTCGGCGAGAGCGAATGAGGCCATGGGGCGGCGGCTCGATCGATCCGGACGGACCTAGCCATGGGGACTCCGTTCCAAGAACGGCGAGGTCCACCGGCGATGGGGGCGGCGAGGAGGCGAGGAGCTCCTGCAGGAGGAGGAAAAAGAGAGAGAGCGAGGTGAGAGAGGGAGGGACGAAGGGAAGGAAGAGGGAGGCGGCGGGACACAGGGTCCGTGGCAGGTGTGAGTGCTCCGGCGCACGGGCTCGTCGGCGGAGGCGGCAGCGTGATCGCCGGCGAGCAGACAGATCAGGCGGCGGGGTCCGGAGCTCGGGAGGAGGCGAGCGCCAGGGAGGCGGTGGCTGCTGGGCGCCTCGGGCCCAGATCGGGGCCAGGCGGGCTCGCTGGGCTCTCTGCGGGGCATGTGAAGAGGAGGAGGCAGGCGGCGTGGAGGCTCTGGTGGCAGGAGCGGCGGCTTGAGGGCTCAGTGTGGCGCGCGACCGGTGGGGCGCGCCACTTGGCGGCGGTGGCTTCGCCGGTGCGGAAAACGAGGCCGAGGTGGGAGGTGGCAGCGGCTGATGATTGGGAGGGCGCTGATTTCGAGGAGGAGGGAAGAGAAGGCCAAAAATGGAAGGGGGGGCTTCCTTTTATAGGCAGAATTAGGGTTTGGGGGGTTAGGAGGGGTTTTCGAGGCCTCCGATCGCGATCCGACGGATCCGATCGAGAGAGAGGGGTTGGGGGACTGTGTAGAATGCCTCGGGCTGAGAAGAGAGAGGAACAGAGCGACCCGGCATCTGTTTCCGGAGACCGAAAACGTCCGACGTAAATACCGGCTATATCGCGGTAGTAGGTTTAACGATTGGGCTATCAAATGGACTCCGAATGCGACGAAACTTGGCAGGCGGCCTGTCTACACTATAATAAGACCGCATGACAAATTGCAACCCATTCCGAGAACATTATTATGCCACTTATAAAATAATATTACGGAGGTGCCGCGGGCGCGTGCAAGTGTATCCGGACTCGGAACGGACAACGGAGAGAACCGGCGGAACCCGAACGGATGCAAGTTTTGAAAAACATGCGGATGAAATGCAGATGATGCCATGAGATGAAATGCAAAACAAGAACAAAATGAAAAACAACAGACAAAACCCAACCACGAAGGAAATAATAAATCACATCTCCGGAAAGGGCAAGAGTCGGAGTTACGGATATGGAAAGTTGTATCCGGGGTGTTACAACACCCCTTCCTTCCGAGCACCGACGCGGATTACGCCGTCCGACCCCGTCGGGACAAAGGAGGATTCGACAACCGGCTGGGCCATTATGGAGAGCTTTCCACCCACGCAGATGCCGGCGGTCGATGTATGTGACTCGCCACAGCTCGTTCGGGCGTGGATGAGCACGGGCACCAGCTACGCCAGGGCTGCCCTCGACATGTTCGACGGAATGACCGAAGAAGAGTTGGTACGTTTTCTTTGCTCCTGTCTGATCAGATTTTGGCATAGACCACTAGTTCATTTCGCAAATGATGAATGTTTGCAAACCATAATCATGTAGGAGGCTTTCTTGTCGAACATGATCAATGACAATGAAGATCCGACCACAATGGAGTATGGATTGGAGGCCGCCGCCGCATTTGAAGCTGGGACAACATCCGATCCAAATCCGAACAAGAACAAGAAGACCAAGACGGCAAAAGCAAGAGGTTCGACATTCTCAAGATTTGAGGACAGCTTGTTGGTCAAAGCTTGGTTGGCCACAACGATGGATCCAATATGCGGCACCGAGCAAAAGGGGAACAAGTATTTGGAGAAAATTTGGAAGGAGTATCAGAACAAAAGAAGTATGTGGAGCCGCATCCTATCATGACCACCCGCAATGTGGCATCTCTCCAACATCGTTGGGGGATCATTTAAGGGGAAGTGAACAAGTGCATCGGCTACTACGCACAAGTGACCAAACGCCCTCAAAGTGGGATGGGAGTGGCAACTCACATACGCTCAATTGGTTCATCTTGTCGTCATATGCATATGCTTATTGTGTTTACATTCTCGTGCTCATACATATGTTGTTTTCTAGACGGAAGTGGCGGCCACTTTGTATCACGAGGCGGAGAAGAAGCCGTTTGCTTTTAGCCATTGTTGGATCATACTGAATTGCAAGCCAAAGTGGAACCAACTTGTGGCCGATCTCAAGTCCGGCAAGAAGAGGAAGGATGGCTCAAGCTCCAACCAATCAATTGGGTTGGATGATGAAGATGACGATGTTGTCGTCACGAATGGAAAAGCCACCGTGCCAAAGGATAACCGCCAAGTCATGGGAAATAAGTGGGAGAAGGCACGTGCCCACGTGACGCTGCTACTACAAAAATGTCGGCCACGTGGATGGGCATTTTTTGGGCGAGGGGGAACAAGGAGGAGAGGTACAAGCTCATGTTGGATGTGCAAAAGGAGAGGATGGAGTGGGACCGGAAGAGGACGGAGAAGAAGCTCGAAATTGAGAAGGAGAAGATTGAGTTGGAGAAGCAAGAGGCGGTGATCAAATGGGCACTCCAGAAGGCCAAGACATTTTACGACGTAGAGATTGAGAAGGAGAGATTGCAACTCGCACGGGACGCGGAGGATGCAAGGATCATGCTGGCAGACCAAACCCTCTTGAATGAGCATGTGAAGATGTGGCTTGTGGATAAGAAGAAGGATATCAACGACCGTAGGTTTACAAGGCGGCGAGGGTGGCTGCGGCCCGGAATGCAGGCGGAGCAGGCAGCCTGGATGCAGGCGGAGCAGGACGAGCAGGAAACATTCCGCCTAGAGCACGACACATTCCGCTCGGAGTAGGCGCCAGGCCAGTGATCCGAAGCCATCCGTCATGCTCGGACATTGATTTTATTTTGGCATGTTCGGTTTGTTGAATTATGATTTGCTTTGTTTTCTTTCGAACTGTTGAATTCATGCAATTTGTGTCGTATGATCGATGTGCATGGATTGCATGGATTTGAGGATCGGAATTTGAGGTAAGTGAATGTGCGGCGCAACATATGAGGGGTCACCGGGCACTGTCCGCGGACGCACCCGCGGGCATATAGGGGCCGAATTTGTCAAGTCCGGCTGTTGATGCTCGAATATCTTTGTTAATGGGTTACATGAGATTGATCACAAGTTTAGAATACTTCTCAAGGTCTGAGCCCTTGCCGTTATTTGGTCGCTTTGGGTATGTAGAAGTGATAAAGTCTTTAACGATAAAATTTCTTCTCTTTTGCAGGTTATTGAAGGAAATATGCCCTAGAGGCAATAATAAATTTGTTATTTTATATTTCCTTATATCATGATAAATGTTTATTATTCATGCTAGAATTATATTAACCGGAAACTTGATACATGTTTGGATACATAGACAAAACACAGTGTCCCTAGTAAGCCTCTACTAGACTAGCTCGTTAATCAAAGATGGTTAAGTTTCCTAACCATAGACATGTGTTGTCATTTGATGAACGACATCACATCATTAGGAGAATGATGTGATGAAAAAGACCCATCTGTTAGCTTAGCATAATGATCGTTAAGTTTTATTGCTATTGCTTTCTTCATGTCAAATACATATTCCTTCGACTATGAGATTATGCAACTCCCGGATACCGGAGGAAAACCTTGTGTGCTATAAAACGTCACAACGTAACTGGGACAAAGATGCTCCACAGGTATCTCCGAAGGTGTTTGTTCGGTTGGGATAGATCAAGATTAGGATTTGTCACTCCGAGTATCAGAGAGGTATCTCTGGGCCCTCTCGGTAATGCACATCATAATAAGCCTTGCAGGCAATGTGACTAATGAGTTAGTTGCGGGATGATGTATTATGGAACGAGTAAAGAGACTTGCCGGTAACGAGATTGAACTAGGTATGAAGATACCGACGATCGAATCTCGGGCAAGTAACATACCGATGACAAAGGGAATAACGTATGTTGTCATTACGGTACGACCGATAAAGATCTTTGTAGAATATGTAGGAGCTAATATGAGCATCCAGGTTCCTCTATTGGTTATTGATCAGAGAGGTGTCTCGGTCATGTCTACATAGTTCTCGAACCCGTAGGGTCCGCGCGCTTAACGTTTGATGACGATTTTGTATTATATGAGTTAGTCACAAGGTGATGTAGTAAAGGGACTTGCCGGTAACGAGATTGAACTAGGTATGAAGATACTAACGATCGAATCTCGGGCAAGTAACATACCGATGGACAAAGGGAATTACGTATGTTGTCATAACGGTTCGACCGATAAAGATCTTCGTAGAATATGTAGGAGTCAATATGGGCATCCAGGTTCCGCTATTGGTTATTGACCGGAGAGGTGTCTCGGTCATGTCTACATAGTTCTCGAACCCGTAGGGTCCGCACGTTTAATGTTCGTTGACGATATAATATTATATGAGTTATGTGATTTGGTGACCGAATGTTGCTCGGAGTCCCGGATGAGATCACGGATATGACGAAGAGTCTTGAAATGGTCGAGAGGTAAAGATTGATATATAGGATGATGGTATTCGGACACCAGAGTGTTCCGGAGGGTACCGGGTACTTATATATTGGGTCGTCCGAAAGGAGTTTCAGGCACCCCCGGCAAAGATATGTGCCTTATGGGCCAAGTGAGAGAACACACCAGCCCTGGTGCGCCCCTATAGAGGCCAGCCCTATGAGGAGGAGAAGGAAATAGGGGAGGGCAAGGAAAGTCTGGATTAGGATTCCTACTTCCTTCCCTCTCCCCTCCTCTTTCCTTCCCCCTCGGTTATATATGGCAGGGGGGCGCGCGGCTTGGTAGGGACTCCAAGTAGGATTCCTCCTACTTGGGCGCCTCCTATGGCTGCTCCTCCCTCCCACCCACCTATATATATGAGGAGGGGGGCACCTAGCACACAACAGACAATTGCCTAGTCGTGTGCGGCGTCCCCCTCCACAGTTTACACCCTCGGTCATATCTTTGTGGTGTTTAGGCGAAGCCTTGCGAGGATCACTTCACCATCACCATCACCACGCCGTCGTGCTGACGGAACTCATCTACTACCTCGACGTCTTGCTGGATCAAGAAGGCGAGGGACGTCACAGAGCTGAACGTGTGCAGAACTCGGAGGTATCGTGCGTTCAATACTTGATTGGTCGGAGCTAGAAGAAGTTCGACAACATCAACTGCGTTGTCAAACGCTTCCGCTTTTGATCTATGAGGGTACGCAGACATACTCTCCCCCTCCCGTTGCTATGCATCTCCTAGATAGATCTTGCGTGAGCGTAGGGTTTTTTTTTTGAAATTGCATGCTATGTTTCCCAACAGATTGGAGGTTACGTCATGGATACTTTTGACCGATATGGACGGCAACATGATCTTTGGATTGGTCCTCCTTCGTTGTAGGCGTTATACGGTATCTACATGAGTACTTGTATTTGGCCTTTTAAAACATTTTTTACTTCTAAAGCTTGGACTTGATTGACTGTCTACATCTTTGTTATGCAGAGGCCACATGTAATATTTAAACCTTTTTAAATAATAACGTGCCCTTATAAAAAATATACCTTTATGAGTATAAGTAAATGTAGTGATGTTAGGAAAACAAAATAAGCCAAAATGATGAATTGGGTCGGTTGGGTCACGGATTTTTTTCTCGGTGGCTTGGGCAGTTGTCTTGTCTATGTATAGACTCGACTTCGGTTACCCATTCAACTTCAACCAACAATGCATGACGGTGAGGTTTTTCTTCTCCAAAATCTTACATGCATGAGAAGGCTACAAAACAAAACATATCCGGCCAGTGATCAAGAAAAGTATGCATATTCGGCCAGTGATCAACAAAGCTATGCATAACCGGCCAGTGCTCAACAAAACTATGCATATCCGGCTACAATACTATGTATATCCAGCAAGCGACCACCAAAACTATGCCTATCCGGCTAGTGATCAACAAAACTATGCATATCTGGCTCTGAAACTAAGCATATCCAGCCAAATAAACTTACTTGCTTGGTGATTTGCGCATCACTAGGCCACCATCTGATGAGATGCGGCAAGTGGACGCAATATTTCAACACGACCTCTTGGACGGTGCATCATCGATGGTTGAGGGACTTTGTTTCACGGTTGCGGATGACTGCGTCGGAGTAGGGCGAAATGCTTGTGTTCATGGAACCATGAGTGTATGCTGGCCCAAAATGTTGTGCCCTTTTGCTCTGTGTGATGGATCGAATCGAGGCTAGTATCCAACCATACATCGCACAAGATGTCGAAGCTTTCTCGTCTACCCCTCTTCTTCGGATCACCGGCAAAATCATCTGGATCATCATCCTCGTTGTCCTCCTCCTCTTGCTACTATTCGATGGCCCAATTGTATGCCTGTGCCGCTCTAGGTGTAGCCTTGTTGTGTGTCGGTCTGGATGTAGCCCTGCTGCGTGTAGATGTAGTTGCCAGACTGGGTGTGATCCGAGTCTTCCACCTGCTCGTCCTCATAGCCACCTCATCCTCCGCCTTCGTCGTGGATGTCGAACATCTCCTTGTCCGCGTCGTCGTACACCGACTCCCCCGCTTCAGGCATAACAGCGAACAACATGTGGGCACCCATCTGCTCCCCGCCCACCATCCGCATCTGGAGAAGATGCGGCGAAGAACATCGACGATGTAAGTACTTTCCCAATGGCGGTTGCCATGGACTGCCTACCAAGCTACTTGGCGGCATAGAAGTACATAGTCTTGTAATGCTCCGGCCATGGCGGTGTCTGTATGGTGGGCGATTGGGCACTGCGGCCCAGGCCGCGACCTCCACCATGTCTGCGACCAGCACGCCCACCTCCATGTCCGCCACCAGCACGCCCTCCGTCGGCCTTGTGCTTCTTGAGAATTTCCTCCTTTGCGGCCTTCACTTTGACGCGGCGATTTTGTCGCGTCACCGAGTTAATCTTCCGGGCGAATGTGATGCTAGGATCCTCTAGCACCTCCACCAACTGCATCTCCAGCAGGCTATCCTCCGATCCCATGCATCAGCGGCGGGATGGAAGAGGAGAGTGGGAGAAAAGGGTGGGAATTGGGTGGAGAGTAGCGGGATGGAAGAAGAGAGTGGGGGATTTTGCCGAGGAAACAGTGCGGGCAGCCACAAAAAACGTGGGCTCCTCCTTCCTTTTGAGTGCGCCAGGGGTGTCAAAGCCTGATGTGTCTCATGTCCTTAGTCTTGCAAAGCACCCCAACATTAGGTTCCGTTTTGCGGGAAAATCGTGGTCCAGACTGCTCAGCGGACAGATGAGGGTTGGCGTTGGATGGCTTCCGGGGTCCGGACAGCTGCGCCCGCACGGATACTACCAGTTTGAGGGAGGCATTGTAGATGCCCTAACTATTTTGGTATGAGGGAATGGAAAATAATAGTCATCAATTGTATCATGGTGCAAAATTAGGTCATGAGATTTGAGCTGCTACTCTTAAGCATTTCCAAATGAAGAACTTAAGCTCTCCAAGTTGTCTGAAAGGCTGATTCTCAGGATTTTTTTTTTGCCTGAAAGTCTCCTCCCTAGATGAACTTTAAAGTAGTACTCCATCCGTTTTTATTTACTCGGAATATTAGCTTCTACTGAAGTCAAACTTTATAAGTTTGATCAAGTTTGTAAAAAACAATATGAACATTTACATCAACAAATTTCTATGATGTGAACATATATGCAATGATGAATTCAATGGTATTGATTTGATGGTGTATATGTTAATATATTTTTCTACAAACTTATTGAAAGTATATAGAGTTTGACTTTAGACATATCCAATATGTGGGGTAAATAAAAAGGAGAGAGTAGTATATTTATCTATTCGGTAATTTTAAAGTAGTAAATTTTGTTGTATAGAATCTTGAGGTAGATAATTAGGGTTTGTTGACCCTTCCACAGAGCCCTTATTTTTAAGCCGCTCCAGCAAGAATTTCACCATTAACCATCGATCACTCATCACATGCTGCTCAAAGATTCCTTTCAATTTGGTTACGTGTTACAAACAGGTTGTACGCGCACCATGACACTGACATGTGGGATCATGCTGCCAAATTATGCGACGCTTGGTTAGATCAAGATTCAAGATCTGCCCAGGCGTCGACCTGTCCTGCATCTGCCTGCATGAGGCAACACCATATTATAGTAGAATCTCACAGGTAGGCACCCTACTAGTGGCTTACTAAATATGGCGGTGCTTGATCAGAGCCCAGGAACTGCTGCTACATTCAGATCAGATGGGATCCCATTTTGCAGTTTTTGGTAAACCCTGAGACGGCTGATTAAACTACACTACAACAGCATCACTCAGGCCAGTGCTTCTGCAAAATTTGCAGGATCTGGTGCTTGTGACAGCGATAAAAACCTATCCAGGAGAGGAGATCTAGCAAGTAATAACATCAGGCAGAGCCTCCCCTGGTTTGTTATGTTTCTTCCGACGGACGCACTGAAGCCGCGGACGCTTCCAAACCTCGCTGCAGCTAGAGGTGATGACGCTGACAGAAATCGACGGGAACGCAGGAAAAGAGAGAAATACGCCTCTCTTTTTTAGTACGATTGCTAGTTGTTTTCCTTTTCCTTTTCCTTTTCCTTTTCCTTTTCATACATTTACCTCGACGATGGCTACTCGAATAGTGTGTGCTTTGCTTCACGACCTCGACGTGAACGGCCGTCAGGATACGCAACGCAACGTCGTCGGTCGGTCACCACGGTATCGTCTCAATCTCAATCAAAAGAAATAGTAGAAAGCAGAAGGGTCCCTAAAAAAAAGAGCAGCAGGGTGGTGGATGGATCCGATTCACTCCGGCGGTCCAATCTCCGGCGTTTGTTTATCCGGACGTGGCGCGCGGCGGGAGGAGGAGGACGACAGGTGCGCGGGGACCGGGACTCCAGGAGGTGGAAGCCAAGCGCGCGTTCGTGCGGAGAGAGAGAGAGTCGTCTCGGCGAATCCGCTGGCGGCGCGACGCCGGGCGTGCTACTGCTCGGTAGGGGCCGGCCGGCGGTCACTTTTTGGTTAAGAGGCGCCCGTCCGTGCGGTGGCGCGCACATGGCGGCCTGTCAAATGGCCGACCGGCTGAGCGGAGGCGCATATGCAGCGCAGCGTGCCCAGGCGAGGCGTCAGCCGACTGTTCCACGAGACGACAAAGGAGGGAAAGGAGAGGCTCGCCGTCACCGGAGGCCGCAGTGCGCTGTCCGTCAATGCGGTGCGTACTGTTACTGGACAGCGCGCCCGCTCGTCGAGACACGCAGACGGTGTGCCATGGCTCGAAAGCGCGGCATTGCCGCCTGCCATCGAACCCATGCTGCTCGGGTCGATATGCACCGGCGACCGGTCCGATCGACGGCGCTTCTTCTCTGTCTGCGGCGTCTTGTCTTCGTCGTCTGTAGATACTCCCGGCGAACGAACCCATCGGCCGCACCGCGTGAGGGAAAAAAAACTTCCAAAATTTGCTCTCCTTGTCACGACGGTCTATTATCTCAACGTCGGAGTACTCTGATTCGTCGCCGGAGAGAGCACATGAATGGTTGGGCCGATATCGATGGGCCTCTCGCACTCGAGAGCAACGTCAAATTTTACGAAATCTATTACGATCAGTCTAGCAAAGTTTGGTTAGCTGCAAGCTGCTAATGCTCTGTGTGAGAAAATAAAGATCGCACCGTGTCATGAACCAATCATATGAGTTTGTGATCGATGGTCTAGTTGCTGCTGCTACTACCTGTACCATGTCATGAACCAATCATATGGGGTAGTGATCGATGGTCTAGCTAGTATAGTATTGCAGCGCTAGATCAATTAAGCAGCAAACACATTTGCTTTGCTTTGCTTTAGAATCTGTTCGATCGATCAGGTTAATTAGTATGCCGGAGTAGAGTAGGGCACTTTGCATTTTGCAGGTCGTCAGTAGTAATATGATTATGCTTATAATGGAGTACATACGAGAAAGCAGATGATTCGAGCAAGTTCAATGGTGTACTTCGCGAGCGAGCCTTTGCTTCATCCATGCTACTCTCTCTCTCTCTCTCTCTCTCTCTCTCACACACACACACACACACACACAGCTGGAAGGATAAAATACAGCATTGTTCCCTGTGACGGCACCGGGAGGCCAATCTGGGCGCGAAACGTACGTGACCAAGACATGCTCCGTCCGATGCTCGCCTCTCAATTTCCGGCCCCCTTTTTGACCATGGTGGCGCCGTGCAGAAGCAGAGCACACCTCGTAAGCCGCAGCCACTTGGATTAGAATTGGATTACTAGTTTAGTACGCGTACTACGTACTATGCTGATCTCTGGTACATGCACTTTGGTTCAATTAGCTTAAGCGTCCGTCACCTTTGTTGGCTCACGTCACCGGTGGAGTGCTTGTGGTTGGTATCATGTCATGTGGTTTTTGATCGGGCGGAGCGCGCGCTCGTGTGCCCCCCGTCTCCCGGGGCTGGGCACCGCACCGGCGGGGCGTCACTGGCTGCCGTCGATGGGGAGGCCGCTCCGTTTTATATTGTTCGCGCGCATGTCATCGATGTGGAGAGGGCGGCAGGTGGGTGGCTGGCCGTGCCGGGACAAGCTGGCACATGCATCTTGTCTGGTGTCGCTGTACGTACAAGTTGGCATGTCGACATTTTGCTGACTCGTCCGTAAAAAAATGTTTCTGAGAGCAGGGCGAGGGCTCTTCAACTGTTGTGTCACGGTATCACTGTATTGTCTTTGAGCCCTTCTACGTACATCAAATTATTTTAGGTTGTTTTATAGGTTAATGGTCTATATTAGACAATACTACCTCCGTCCGGGATTATTGGTCCCGTGGGCAGCGATAGCTCGTCCGTTTTTTCAAGGCCGGCTAGAGTTTAATCACAAGAACAGTTAATGCAGAGATGCATGCGAGCCGGTGCAGGATGTAAAGCTTTTCTTTCATTGGTCATGCATGCGCCAAAGCTGGCAAGTGCAACGGAGTCCAACACTATTGAATTTAATTACCAACGTTAAGTGCGCCCTCCAGCCAATGCATGCAGCTGCTTGAATAGCGCGTGAAAACAGCTGCAATTACCTTGGTACTAGAGATTTGGTCTAGGGGACTTTTAAACCCGGACGGAGGTAGTAATTCATAATGAATTTTATAGAAGGATGAGTTCTCGAATTCAGGTCGGCGATAGCTCTACTTGGAGCTGTCTAGCACTAGACCACATGAGAGTTCTTCCTGTCGCTGCCACTCCGGCACCAGCATCCAGCCAGCGAGCCGCCGGCTTCCATCCAGTCCCCGGTGTCGCCCATCTCTCTCTCTCCTCCAACGTCTCCTAGCCACCAACAAGCAGCTGCCAGCGGCAGCGGGCATGGGAGGCAACTGCTAAAACTACCTGCACGACTGCAACATCTCCGAGGAGTGCTCGTTCCCAGCGGGTCATGTTCGCTTAGGCGCGGAGGGCCATCAGTCCAAGGGCTGCAGGCAACTAGAAAAAAATTGATAAAACTCCGTCAGAAAGCAGTCCGATCTTAGAGCTTTGTTGTGTTCCATCCGAAACACCGTGACACAAATTTCCTCCTCAGATGGTTCAGGTGATTAGCTTGTAGCATGACAACTTAATGTGAAAACATTGGGCTATTCACCTTGTCGCATGACATGTCTACATTATTTGACTAGTAAAGACATAATAATGATAATCTTGTAATTGTACATGGCGCAGTAAATATTGTAATGCGGTAATATTTTAATGTGACACGATGAAATAAACCGATAACATGTGAACTTACTCACTTTGTTGAAAGAGAAATAATAATTCATAACTAGCAATATTGACGGTTCGATTACATATACAGTTTTTCACAATCATACGACAGTGATATCATGCGCGTATTGAAATATTGTAGCAAAGACTACAAGATTTTGAGAAAATGGATATTTTTCCTCGCATGAAGATCGCAGGATGGAAGAAAACAACCTACTACAGGAGGTTAAAGTACAAACGAAAATAGCTAAACACACCACATGTTTGGTGCTCTTAATACCACCTAAGTGATAAGTTGGACTGTTGGAGCATCTTAAAAGAGCTCAAGAAATGTACTTTTATCATCTGCATATATTGCACCACGATGCGCCCACCATCTATCCGGCGAACCCACATTTCTACCAACCATCCCGATTCAAGATCCCAGTCCTCAATCACAACTAGATGTAAATATACATAAACTATTCGTAGCATATGTTGGGTTCTAGTTCAAGGCATTTTTCCTAGGTTTACATCACCTAAAAGATAGGGCCAACACAAGGCAACGGGAGGGTGGAGTAGCGAGATGGAGTGGCAATGGGTGGAACATAGCTATACGTGACGGGGAAAGAAATATTGTGTGTTGATTGTTGCTTGAGGTCCCCGTCTTCCACTTGCAGCTTGCAAGTGGCTGCATTAAGTATTTTGTACGCGGACATCATCTCGGTGTCTGCATTGAGTATTGCAATGTGTGGAAGTATCTAGTACTGTATCATATCTCTTTGGTGATGCCACCGATAATTCCAGGCACTCGAAATGTGAGTATTGCTTGCCAACTTCAAAATGGTCATTTTTGGTCCAAGGTAGTCCATAATCTAAACTTGCTAGTGAAGTACTCTATCCGTATAAAAATATAAGAGTGTTTAGAATACTAAAGTAGTGAACTAAACGCTCTTATATTTCTTTACAGAGGAAGTATTTATGTATTGCCACTATGTTAGCATGTGGTATATATCTATGTTCACCCCTGGTTAATGGTTGCAGTATAACTCTATAGCATCTCCCTTTCTTGTAGGGCAGACTTCTGCAGCAATTTGCACCAACATACATAGTCTTAATTTGGATGTGACCCATGTGGATCCTCTAATGGGATGTCATCAGAGGCCATATTTGGTAAGTTCCTCTGTTGCTTATTAGCTCAGAGCTTTAATACCTGAAAAGGACAGGATTCCAACTACCAGCATTTTCAAAAAGGATTCCAACTACCCAAATGTTCCGTCTCTTTCCACAAATGGGCTGCCCTTTCTCTTACTAGATGACCCGTTGCGCCGATGGCGCAAAGGCCGAGTGCAATGCAAGTATTGAAAGAGTGAACATAAATATATTTAGGGACAGATTGGAAGACATGGATTATTCATGATACATAGTGTTCTAAGAAGCTTACGATAGATTATTTACAATGCTATTAGGAAGGAAGGTAGATAGGCAAAGATACATCTTGTGTTCACTGATTTAGTCTCGAAAGAGTGAAGTAAATGAATGTATGTTCATCGTAAAGGTACTGAAAGGAAGAACCACACCGTGGGCAAAAGCAAAGATGCAACACATCAAAATGGATTTCATACTTATACATGACCATAGCGCAGTTCAAAAAGGAAAAATATTTCTAAGGTGAAGCTATAGACAGAGAGCTTCGCATCTTATTCAGCCAACATAGGAGACTAAACACAACATCCACAGAACCAAGTCGTAATGGTGAAGCTATACATATACAGCTTCACATGGCAATCAGACAGCTCAGCAGGCTAAATATGATGCTCATGGGGATCGGACATAGTGACCGTAGTTGTCATCCATGTCTTGATGATAATCGTCAGCTGAATCTTCATCAGAATGCCCACTGTATACTGGATCAGACACTTCATCATCTGAGTACATGCCCTTTTCCTCTAGGAACTGAGATGTTGTGGTTGTAGTGTTTTGAAGTGCGACCACTGCATCGTGAATCTCCATGATAGCCTGCTTCAGATTAGAAACAGACATTGATGCAGCAGGGTCCGAGGCAACGCCAGCAAGTCCATGGATTTTGTTTGATGCAGCATGCACTTCTTCCACATAGTTGCATGCTTCTTTAGTTATCTTGTAGCTTATTTACATTGTTTTTAACAAGCAAGGCACATAGGTAGAGATACATCATGTAGACACCTTTGAATTTGCTATATATAATTGGTAGTGTTATGACTACTATGTAGCAGTACCAATACGACTGAGGGGATACATCAATATTAGGAAGTCCTTGATTACATTTAGTATACACGACAACAAAAGGATGCGTATCACATAGATGAACCAATTAGAAGTGATGTTAGTAGTGAGTAAGTAGGGGATGTAGGTGAAAATGTAATGCAATGTGGATTGTATTACAATAGTAGTGCAGATCGTAGAATGCCTTAGATCGGTTTACAAAAACACTTATATATAGACAGCCTCATAGCTCATTTAGGCATCTTCTTAGTCTGATTGTGGCCTTAGGGTGTGAACGTACAAATAAGCAGAGTGTCGTTGTCGGATAATGCTTGCACAGTACACTTTGACAGGTACTTGAATGCCTTTAACAGGTGATGGTTCCACCGTTAAACCATCTGGAGCATCCCATATAGTTATTATCTTCAGAATATATTTGCTTTCATAGGTCCATATGCACACTTGTAGAACCAAATATCAGGGGAATCACCAACATGATAGTTGTTCTCTAGAATGCAATAAGGACTCAGGACGTCTTCAACTATAGGAGGGTTGTAGAACTCAGTTGGTAGCCCTGTAAATAGTAATCCTTATCTCATCTCTTCAAGAGAGGATAGAAGATACTGCACCAACAGACGTGGACCATTTCTGAACTAAGAATGCGCCAAATCATCGTTGGATCCCAATGGCGTCAGTAGATAATATGTGAAACAAAGGCGTAGTTATCGACCCTTTAAAAGATATTAGATACTTGCACTTGTCAGTCTGCTAGGTTGTGATTAGTCTAGGGGATGCAACTTGCATTTCTTGGAGGGAATGTATCAACTTATCTTTTGTGAGCATCTTATCTTCATTGCATGATGTTAAGAGGAATTGATGGTAGGCTCAATAGATAGTGGTTGCGAATATTACAGTGGGTAAGAATGTTGGTATAGAACAGGATATTGATGGTAGGTTCAACACATAGTGTTTGAAAATATTACAATGGGTAGAGGAATTTATCCAAGGAATTGCAACTAACAAAAGGGACATAAAAAGTTTTTAGATCAGGCATTTGACGATGTACTGAGCTAGAGCATAACAGAGTCTTAACATTAATTTACTTTCTGTGAGTGTAGTCATTGTCCATGTCATGATGATTATCTTCACCAAAACCTTCACCAGAATCTTCATCATAGGCCGAATCGGACCTCTCCCCATATGGATATATGCCTTTCTTTTGCACCGAGAGACACGCTACGCCTGTAACATTCTGAAGTGTAGCTATAGTATGATGAATCTTCAGAAGATTTTTCTTAAGATCACAAACAGCCATTGGAGTGGCAGGATCCAGGGCAGCACCAACAAGTCCATGGATTTCGTTTGATGCGACCCGTACTTCCTCTATGAAGCCTGATGCTTCCATAGTCATTGCTTCATGGTCTTCTTGTGCTGGAAAAATTATTGTTCTTTTTCAAGTAGCTTGTTAGTAATGTCTTCATTTGCTTTTTCTTCGTGTTGCATCTGCTCGTAGATGTAATCAACAAGCACTTTGCGTTTGTTACGTTCCATGAACCTGATGGCTCAAGCAGCTGCGTGATCCATTGATGTCTCTCCATCCTTGCATACAATACTTGATAGGTAGGTTCGCTGTGACAAAGCAGAGAGATCTTTTGTTGTGGAGTAAAACCCAACATTTGATACATACCGACCCTGCTCGCTGGCACCCGTGAAGTAGACCGGTGTAGCGAGGTCAAGCTGTTTAAACATCACTTTAGCCAGGAACCTAGTGGACAGCTTAAGCCGGTCCACAGAAACTGCTATGAAAAAGAAAATCAGAAGGTTAGGGAGAGAGACATGGTATTACACCGTACTCATTTAAAGTAGAAACATGTATATGTCAATGGCAAACGAAAGGTGATTAGTTTATGTGCATGTGCTTGTTTGGTCAATAATGAAACCAATATTTCTGCAGTTTGTGTGCAAGTTCATTCAGTATTAGAAGTTATCTGATTAACATATATGAATTTTTTTAGCTAAGTACATACCTCCTGTATGTAGGCGTGTTTAAATCCTAATACTTCCTCAGAATTAAAAAGTTTGTCTTTTCCATTACCTGTTTACTACACTTGGATCCAAACTGTTCATTACCTACTGTATCTTGGGGCAATTTCATATAAGGTATGGCTTAGTGTGAATTGGAAGAGCACCTACAGAGTTTGGCCTCCCTGTTCTATTTCTCTATACATTTGATTCATACTTGACGGAAACGTGTCCATGTGATTCCAGTAAACCTACTACAGCGGTTCAAAGGATTCAGGAAACACAATAGAACAATCTGTAGGATCGAAAGTATGTCTAGAGGGAGGGTGATTAGACTACTTGACCAAATAAAAACTTATCCTTTTCCCAATTTTAGTCTTTGGCAGATTTTAGCTATCTTAGCACAAGTCAAGCAATCTTAACACAATTCAAGCAAGCATGCAAAGAGTATATGAGCAGCGGAAAGTAAAGCATGCAACTTGCAAGAATGTAAAGGGAAGGGTTTGGAGAATTCAAACGCAATTGGAGACACGGATGTTTTTGTCGTGGTTCCGATAGGTGGTGCTATCGTACATCCACGTTGATGGAGACTTCAACCCACGAAGGGTAACAGTTCTTGTGAGTCTCTGAAGGGCTCCACCCATGAAGGGTCCATGAAGAAGCAACCTTGTCTATCCCGCCATGGCCGTCGCCCACAAAGGACTTGCCTCACTAGCGGTAGATCTTCACGAAGTAGGCGATCTCCTTTCCCTTACAAACTCCTTGGTTCAACTCCACAATCTTGTCGGAGGCTCCCAAGTGACACCTAGCCAATCTAGGAGACACCACTCTCCAAGAAGTAACAAATGGTGTGTTGATGATGAACTCCTTGCTCTTGTGCTTCAAATGATAGTCTCCCAAAACTCAACTCTCTCACAGGATTTGGATTTGGTGGAAAGAAGATTTGAGTGGAAAGCAACTTGGGGAAGGCTAGAGATCAAGATTCATATGGTAGGAATGGAATATCTTGGTCTCAACACAAGGGTAGGTGGTTCTCTCTCAGAAAATGTGTATTGGAAGTGTAGGTTTGTTCTGATGGCTCTCTCCATGAATGAAGAGGAGGTGGAGGGGTATATATAGCCTCCACAAAAAATCTAACCGTTACACACAACTTGCCAAACTCGGTGGGACCGAATTGTTAAACTCAGTCGGACCGATTCAGCAAATCTAGTGACCGTTAGGATTTTCGGTGGGACTGACATGCAACTCGGTAGTGTTGGGGAACGTAGTAATTTCAAAAAATTTCCTACGATCACGCAAGACCATGGTGATGGCATAGCAACGAGAGGGAGAGTGTCCGCCCACGCACCCTCGTGAGACCGAAAGCGAAGCGTTATAACAACGCTGTTGATGTAGTCGTGCGTCTTCACGATCCGACCGATCCAAGCACCGAACGACGGCACCTCCGAGTTCGCACACGTTCAGCTCGATGGCGATCCCGGACTCGATCCAGCAAAGTGTCGGGATGAGTTCCGTCAAGACGACGGCGTGGGACGATGTTGATGCTCCACCGACGCAGGGCTTCGCCTAAGCTCCGCGACGATATGACTTCTCCGGCGCAGGCTTCGCTAAGCTCATGACGATATGACGAAGTGGAATATGGTGGAAGGGGCACCGACACGGCTAAGGAAAGATCCGTAGATCAACTTGTGTGTCATGGGGTGCCCCTGCCCAGATATAAAGGATACAAGGGGAGGTGGCCGCCCAACGGGAGGCGCACTAAGGAGGAGTCCTACTCCCACGGGAGTAGGACTCCCCTCTCCTAGTTGGAGTAGGATTGGGAGGGAAAGAGGAAGGGCGCCCCCTCTCCTTGTCCTATTCGGACTGGAAGGGGAGGGCGCGCAGCCCACCTGGCCGGCCCTTCTCCTTCTCCTTGAGGCCCATGAAGGCCCATATACCCCCGGGGTTCCGTAACCCCGGTGTTCGATAACATCCTGCTTTCACTCGGAACCATTCAAGTCCAAACATAGGCTTCCAATATATCAATCTTTATGTCTCGACCATTTCGAGACTCCTCGTCATGTCCGTGATCACATCCGGGACTCGAACAAACTTGGTGCATCAATACTTATAAACTCATAATGAACCGTCATCGAAGCGTTAAGCGTGCGGACCCTACGGGTTCGAGAACTATGTAGACATGACCTAGAACCATTCTCGGTCAATAACCAATAGCGGAACCTGGATGCCCATATTGGTTCCTACATATTCTTTATCGGTCAAACCGCATAACGACATCGTTGTTCCTTTGTCATCGGTATGTTACTTACCCGAGATTCGATCGTCGGTATCCAATACCTAGTTCAATCTCGCTACGGTAAGTCTCTTTACTCGTTCCGTAATACATCATCTCACAACTAACTCATTAGTTGTAATGCTTGCAAGGCTTAAGTGATGTGCATTACCGAGAAGGCTGGAGATACCTCTCCGACAATCGGAGTGACAAAACCTAATCTCAAATACGCCAACCCAACAAGTACCTTTGGAGACACCTGTAGTACTCCTTTATAATCACCCGATTCGTTGTGACGTTTGGTAGTACCAAAGTGTTCCTCCGTAAACGGAGTTGCATAATCTCATAGTTATAGGAACATGTATGGGTCATGAAGAAAGCATTAACATACTAAGCGATCAAGTGTTAAGCTAACTGAATGGGTCATGTCAATCAGATCATTCAACTAATGATGTGACCTTGTTAATCAAATAACAACTCCTTGTTCATGGTTAGGAAACATAACCATCTTTGATTAACAAGCTAGTCAAGTAGAGGCATACTAGTGACGATTGTTTGTCTATATATTCACACATGTATTATGTTTCCGGTTAATACAATTCTAGCATGAATAATAAACATTTATCATGATATAAGGAAATAAATAATAACTTTATTATTGCCTCTAGGGCATATTTCCTTCATCTCCCACTTGCACTAGAGTCAATAATCTAGATTACAAAGTAATGATCCTCACACCCATGGAGTCTTGGTGCTGATCATGTTTTGCTCGTGGAAGAGGCTTAGTCAACGGTGCGCAACATTCAGATCCGTATGTATTTTGCAAATCTCTATGTCTCCCACTTGGACTTGGTCCCGAATGGAATTGAAGCGTCTCTTGATGTGCTTGGTCCTCTTGTGAAATCTGGATTCCTTTGCCAAGGCAATTGCACCAAGATTGTCACGGAAGATCTTCATCGGTCCCGATGCACTAGGTATGACACCTAGATCGAAATGAACTCTTTCATCCAGACTCCTTCATTCGCTGCTTCGAAGCAGCTATGTACTCCGCTTCACATGTAGATCCCGCCACGACGCTTTGTTTAGAACTGCACCAACCGACAGCTCCACCGTTTAATAAAAACACGTATCCGGTTTGCGATTTAGAATCGTCCGGATCGTGTCAAAGCTTGCATCGACGTAACCATTTACGACTAGCTCTTTGTCACCTCCATATACGAGAAACATATCCTTAGTCCTTTTCGGGTATTTCGGGATGTTCTTGACCGCTGTCGATGATCCACTCTGGATTACTTTGGTACCTTCCTGCCAAGCTTACAGCTAAGCATCGTCGGTCTGGTACACAGCATTGCATACATGATAGAGTCTATGGCTGAAGCATAGGAACATCTTTCATTTTCTCTCTATCTTCTCATTGTGGTCGGGCATTGAGTCCGACTCAATCTTACACCTTGCAACACAGGTAAAAACCTTTCTTTGCCTGATCCATTTTGAACTTTTTCAAAACTTTATCAAGGTATGTGCTTTGTGAAAGTCCAATTAAGCGCCTTGATCTATCTCTATAGATCTTGATGCCCAATATGTAAGCAGCTTCACCGAGGTCTTTCATTGAAAAACTTTTATTCAAGTATCCTTTTATGCTATCCAGAAATTCTATATCATTTCCAATCAATAATATGTCGTCCACATATAATATCAGAAATGCTACTGAGCTCCCACTCACTTTCTTGTAAATACAGGCTTCTCCAAAAGTCAGACAAACCCATATGCTTTGATCACACTATCAAAGCATTTATTCCAACTCGAGAGGCTTGCACTGGACCATAAATTGATTGTTGGAGCTTGCACACTTTGTTAGCACCCTTTGGATCGACAAAACCTTCTGGTTGCATCATATACAACTCTTCTTCTAGAAATCCATTCAAGAATGCGGTTTTTACATCCATTTGCCAAATTTCATAATCATAAAATGCGGCAATTGCTAACATGATTCGGACAGACTTAAGCATCGCCACGGTGAGAAAGTCTCATCGTAGTCAACCCTTGAACTTGTCGAAAACCTTTTGCAACAAGTCGAGCTTTGTAGACAGTTACATTACCATCGGCATCAGTCTTCTTCTTAAAGATCCATTTATTTTCAATGGCTTGCCGATCATCGGGCAAGTCAACCAAAGTCCATACTTTGTTCTCATACATGGATCCCATCTCAGATTTCATGGCTTCTAGCCATTTTGCGGAATCTGGGCTCACCATCGCTTCTTCATAGTTCGTAGGTTCGCCATGGTCAAGTAACATGACTTCCAGAATAGGATTACCGTACCACTCTGGTGCGTATCTTACTCTGGTTGACCTACGAGGTTCAAGAGTAACTAGATCTCAAGCTTCATGATCATCATCATTAGTTTCTTCACTAATTGGTGTAGTTGTCACAGAACCATTTCTTGTGATGAACTACTTTCCAATAAGGGAGTAGATACTGATTATCTCATCAAGTTCTACTTTCCTCCCACTCACTTCTTTCGAGAGAAACTCCTTCTCTAGAAAGGATCCGAATTTAGCAACGAAAATCTTGCCTTCAGATCTGTGATAGAAGGTGTACCCAACAGTCTCCTTTGGGTATCCTATGAAGACACATTTTTCCGATTTGGGTTCGAGCTTATCTGGTTGAAGTTTCTTTACATAAGCATCGCAGCCCCAAACTTTAAGAAACGACAACTTTGGTTTCTTGCCAAACCACAGTTCATAAGGCGTCGTCTCAACGGATTTTGACGGTGTCCTATTCAACGTGAATGCGGCCGTCTCTAAAGCATAACCCCAAAACGATAGCGGTAAATCGAAATAGACATCATAGATCGCACCATATCCTAGTAAAATACGACACGACGCTCGGACACACCATTTCTCTGTGGTGTTCGGGTGGCGTGAGTTCTTAAACTATTCCACATTGTTTCAAATGTAAACCAAACTCGTAACTCAAATATTCTCCTCCACGATCAGATCGTAGAAACTTTATTTTCTTGTTACGATGATTTTCCACTTCACTCTGAAATTCTTTGAACTTTTCAAATGTTTCAGATTTGTGTTTCATTAAGTAGATATACCCATATCTGCTCAAATCATCTGTGAAGGTGAGAAAATAACGATACCCGCCAAGTGCCTCAATATTCATTGGACCACAAACATCGGTATGTATGATTTCCAACAAATCAGTTGCTCGCCCATAGTTCGGAGAACGGCGTTTTGGTCATCTTGCCCATGAGGCACGGTTCATAAGTACCAAGTGATTCATAATCATGTGATTCCGAAGCCCATCAAGATGGAGTTTCTTCATGCGTTTTACACCGATATGACCTAAACGGCGGTGCCACAAATAAGTTGCACTATCATTATCAACTCTGCATCTTTTGGCTTCAACATTATGAATATGTGTATCACTACTGTCGAGATTCAACAAGAATAGACCATTCTTCAAGGGTGCATGACCATAAAAGATATTACTCATATAAATAGAACAACCATTATTCTCTGATTTAAATGAATAACCGTCTCGCAATAAACAAGATCCAGATATAATGTTCATGCTCAACGCGGCACCAAATAACAATTATTTAGGTCTAAAACTAATCCGAAGGTAGATGTAGAGGTAGCGTGCCGACTGCGATCACATCGACTTTGGAACCATTTCCAACGCGATCGTCACCTCGTCCTTAGCCAATCTTCGCAATCCGTAGTTCCTGTTTGAGTTGCAAATATTAGCAACAGAACCAGTATCAAATACCTGTGTACTCTGCGAGTATTAGTAAGGTACACATCAATAACATGTATATCACATATACCTTTGTTCACCTTGCCATCCTTTTTATCCGCCAAATACTTGGGGCAGTTCCGCTTCGATGTCGATCGCTTGCGGTAAAAACACTCGGTTTCAGGCTTAGGTCCAGACTTGGGTTTCTTCTCTTGATCAGCAACTTTCTTGCTGTTCTTTTGAAGTTACCTTCTTCTTCCCTTTGCCCTTTTCTTGAAACTAGTGGTCTTGCTGACCATCAACACTTGATGCTCTTTCTTGATTTCTACCTCCGCAGCTTTTAGCATTGCGAAGAGCTCAGAATTGTCTTAGTCATCCCTTGCATATTATAGTTCATCACGAAGCTCTTGTAGCTTGGTGGCGTGATTGGAGAATTTCATCAATGACACTATCATCCGGAAGATTAACTCCCAGCTGAATTAAGTGATTGTTATACCCGGACATTTTGAGTATGTGCTCACCGACGTAACTATTCTCCTCCATCTTGCAGCTATAGAACTTATTGGAGACTTCATATCTCTCAATCCGGGCATTTGCTTGAAATATTAACTTCAACTCCTGGAACATCTCATATGCTCCATGACGCTCAAAACGTCGTTGAAGACCCGGTTCTAAGCCGTAAAGCATGGCACACTGAACTATAGAGTAGTCATCAGCTCTGCTTTGCGGACGCTCATAACTTCCGCTCAAGATCTGCAGCAGTTCTGTCACCCAGCGGTGCTTCGGGGCGTAATTTTTCGTGCAGCAATGAGGATAATCCTCGTTACGGACCCAATCCGTGTAATTGCTACCATCATCTTTCAACTTTGCTTTCTCAAGGAACGCATTAAAATTCAACGGAACAACAAAGACGAGCCATCTATCTACAAGTAAACATAGACAAGCAAAATACTATCGGTACTAAGTTCATGATAAATTTAAGTTTAATTAATCATATTAAAACCTCCCACTTAGACAGACATCTCTCTAGTCATCTAAGTGATTACGTGATCCAAATCAACTAAACCATGTCCGATCATCACGTGAGATGGAGTAGTTTCAATGGTGAACATCACTATGTTGATCATATCTACTATATGATTCACGCCGACCTTTCGGTCTCTCGTGTTCCGAGGCCATATCTGTTATATGCTAGGCTCGTCAAGTTTAACCTGAGTATTCGCGTGCGCAACTGTTTTGCACCCGTTGTATTTGAACGTAGAGCCTATCACACCCGATCATCACGTGGTGTCTCAAAGACGAAGAACTTTCATAACGGTGCATACTCGGGAGAACACTTCTTGATAATTTTAGTGAGAGATCATCTTATAATGCTACCGTCAATCAAAGCAAGATAAGATGCATAAAGGATAAACATCACATGCAATCAATATAAGTGATATGATATGGTCATCATCATCTTGTGCTTGTGATCTCCATCGCCAAGCACCGTCATGATCACCATCGCCACCGCGCGACACCTTGATCTCCATCGTAGCATCGTTGTCGTCTCGCCAACTATTGCTTCTACGACTATCGCTACTCCTTAGTGATAAAGTAAAGCAATTACATGGCGTTGCATTTCATACAATAAAGCGACAACCATATGGCTCCTGCCATTGCCGATAACTTCGGTTACAAAACATGATCATCTCATACAATAAAATATAGCATCACGCTTTGACCATATCACATCACAACATGCCCTGCAAAAACAAGTTAGACGTCCTCTACTTTGTTGTTGCAAGTTTTACGTGGCTGCTACGGGCTGAGCAAGAACCGTTCTTACCTACGCATCAAAACCACAGCGATACTTCGTCAAATAGACTCCGCGTTTAACCTTCTCAAGGACGGGCGTAGCCACACTCGATTCAACTAAAGTGAGAGAGCAGACACCGCCGGTCACCTTTAAGCAACGAGTGCTCGGGCGGTGAAACCAGTCTCGCGTAAGCGTCACGCGTAATGTCGGTCCGGGCGCTTCATCTCACAATACCGCTGAACCAAAGTATGACATGCTGGTAGGCAGTATGACTTGTATCGTCCACAACTCACTTGTGTTCTACTCGTGCACATGACATCAACGCATAAAACCAGGCTCGGATGCCTTTGTTGGGGAACGAGTAATTTCAAAAATTTTCCTACGATCACGCAAGACCATGGTGATGGCATAGCAACGAGAGGGGAGAGTGTCCGTCCACGCCCTCGTGAGACCGAAAGCGAAGCGTTATAACAACGCGGTTGATGTAGTCGTACATCTTCACGATCCGACCGATCCAAGCACCGAACGACGGCACCTCCGAGTTACGCACACGTTCAGCTCGATGGCGATCCCGGACTCCGATCCAGCAAAGTGTCGGGGATGAGTTTCGTCGACGACGGCGTGGTGACGATGTTGATGCTCCACCGACGCAGGGCTTCGCCTAAGCTCATGACGATATGACTTCTCCGGCACAGGGCTTCGCCTAAGCTCATGACGATATGACCGAAGTGGAATATGGTGGAAGGGGCACCGCACGGCTAAGGAAAGATCCGTAGATCAACTTGTGTGTCATGGGGTGCCCCCTGCCTCAGATATAAAGGAGACAAGGGGAGGTGGCGGCCCAAGGGGAGGCGCACCAAGGAGAGTCCTACTCCCAGGAGTAGGACTCCCCCTCTCCTAGTTGGAGTAGGATTGGGGAGGGAAAGAGGAAGGGCGCCCCCTCTCCTTGTCCTATTCGGACTGGAAGGGGAGGGGGCGCAGCCCACCTGGCGGCCCTTCTCCTTCTCCCTTGAGGCCCATGAAGGCCCATATACCCCCGGGGTTCCGTAACCCCGGTGTTCAATAACATCCTGTTTTCACTCGGAACCATTCAAGTCAAACATAGGCTTCCAATATATCAATCTTTATGTCTCGACCATTTGAGACTCCTCGTCATGTCCGTGATCACATCCGGACTCGAACAAACTTGGTGCATCAATACTTATAAACTCATAATGAACTGTCATCGAAGCGTTAAGCGTGCGGACCCTACGGGTTCGAGAACTATGTAGACATGACCTAGAACCATTCTCGGTCAATAACCAATAGCGGAACCTGGATGCCCATATTGGTTCCTACATATTCTACGAAGATCTTTATCGGTCAAACCGCATAACGACATCGTTGTTCCCTTTGTCATCGGTATGTTACTTACCCGAGATTCGATCGTCGGTATCCAATACCTAGTTCAATCTCGTTACGGTAAGTCTCTTTACTCGTTCCGTAATACATCATCTCACAACTAACTCATTAGTTGTAATGCTTGCAAGGCTTAAGTGATGTGCATTACCGAGAAGGCTGGAGATACCTCTCCGACAATCGGAGTGACAAAACCTAATCTCGAAATCGCCAACCCAACAAGTACCTTTGGAGACACCTGTAGTACTCCTTTATAATCACCCGATTCGTTGTGACGTTTGGTAGTACCAAAGTGCTCCTCCGTAAACGGAGTTGCATAATCTCATAGTTATAGGAACATGTATGGGTCATGAAGAAAGCATTAACATACTAAGCGATCAAGTGTTAAGCTAACTGAATGGGTCATGTCAATCAGATCATTCAACTAATGATGTGACCTTGTTAATCAAATAACAACTCCTTGTTCATGGTTAGGAAACATAACCATCTTTGATTAACAAGCTAGTCAAGTAGAGGCATACTAGTGACATACTGTTTGTCTATATATTCACACATGTATTATGTTTCCGGTTAATACAATTCTAGCATGAATAATAAACATTTATCATGATATAAGGAAATAAATAATAACTTTATTATTGCCTCTAGGGCATATTTCCTTCAGGTAGGACCGATATGGTTAGGGTTAGGGCATAACGTAATCTCGATGAGACCGATTAAACAAACTCGGTGGGACCGATTTTGGTAATAAGCTAACCAGAGAGTTGGTCAGGTAAATCGGTGGGACCGGTTCGCTCATTTCGGTGGGACCAAAATGTTATGAAAAGGAAACAGAGAGTTTACATTGCGATCTCGGTGGGACCGATCGCTCATCTCGGTGGGACCGAAACGTTACGAAGGGAAACAGAGAGATTACAATCCCATCTCGTTGAGACCGAGATCCCCATCGGTGAGACCGATTTGCCTATGGTTTGTGGAAGTGGCTATGACATCTGAACTCGGTGGCGCAGGATAGAAAGAATCGGTGGGGCCGAGTTTGACTTTAGGTTTAGGTCATATGTGGATGTGAGAAAGTAGTTGAGGGTTTTGGAGCATATTACTAAGCACTTTGAAGCAAGAACCTCATTAAGCAACACCTCATCCCTCCTTGATAGTATTGGCTTTTCCTATAGACTCAATGTGATCTTGGATCACTAAAATATAAAATGTAGAGTCTTGAGCTTTGAGCTTGAGCCAATCCTTTTATCCTTAGTATTTTGAGGGGTCCACTTTTCTCATCCATGCCATGCCATTCATTGAGCTTTCCTGAAATATTTATCTTGGAATAATGTTAGCTCAATGAGCTATATGTTGTTAGGAATTACCAAAACCACCTAGGGATAGTTGCACTTTCAGTCTCCCCCTTTTTGGTAATTGATGACAACATATAGATCAAAGCTTCGACAAATGATAATAAGAGTGAAAAACATTATCGCTTTGAGAAGTATGTGATAAGCAAGAGCTCCCCCTAAATTTGTGCATAGTTTAAGATTTTCTTTGCACTGCAAATGCACAAAGAGTTAGGCTCATGGGTTACTCTTCCATGTCACATACATCTTGGTGGAGCGCTCAAAACAATAGAATACATGCACTCATCACCAAGCAAAGTGAATGATCATATAGAGAAAAGGATAATGTCATCCAACAAGAATTAATGTAGCATATGATCAAACACATGATTATCCAAGTATCACATAGACAGAAAGTATCTCAATCAAGCAAATAAAGTTCAACCACCAAAGCAAGAGAGAATAAAAAGCAACGCTCTCTCTCGAAGCCTATGATCTATACATTTTTCTCCCCTTTGGCAAAAGTTACCAAAAGTTCATAGAAAATGCATAGCACTAAATCGTCTCTCGTGCTTGATCTTGGTGGTGGTGTAGATAGAACGCCAGGACGAAGGCATCGATAGATGTGGATGGAGCTGGTGGAGTAGGTCTTTGGAGCTGGTGGCACTTGAAGCTGTAGCTGGTGCGGATGAAGTGGCTCACGGTGTGCATCCTTGCGCACTGCGGTGACCTCTGAGCTCTAGGCACTCTAGAAAATGCCTTAGTGGTTGTCTTGCCCTTCCTCTCCGCATATCATCCACGAAGTTGCTCAACAATAGGCTGGATCTCGATTACCTTCACATCCATGTCATAGAACTTCGCTCCATGATCCTCTCCGGGCTCTCCTGGTTTTGAGTCAAGGTGGCAAGCCCTTCTCAATCCTCAGAGTGGATGCAATCAAGTAGCCAAGTTGATCCTGTTTGCTCTTCAAGAAGTACTGAGATGCCTCTTCCATTGTTGGCATCTTGGCAGCCTTCTCAGTCCTTGCCTTCTCCTTCTTCGCTTGTGCTTGCACAGAAGATGGTTCATCTTCATTCATAACCACTTGGTTGTCCTCAAAGTCTGGATAGATAGGCATGTGCTCCTTGTCCAACAAGTATGTGCCAGTGCCCATCTTGGAGTTAATCAGCTCCTGGATCTGTGGGGCATACCCACAACTTCTCTTCTGGTCAACAGCTGTCCTCTTGATAGTTTCAACTATAAGACTCACGACCCACTACAACAATACCCCACCTATAGCAACGCTTTTTTCCGTATCTATAAGTCCATATATGCGTTGTTAGTGTATTTACCAACGATTTGGGATGTGTATCCTTATCCAGCGTTGCTAGCACATAATGCAATGCTTATATGGTCGTTGGTAAAAGGGACCGTTGCAAGAGTACGAGCATAAAGCCGACCATTACAACATTTTTATATGTTGGTGTTGAATGTACAAGTATCCAAATCTCATTTCTAGCAACTAGGAATTTGCAACGCTTCAAGTGTTGTTACATATATAATGTGAATAATATTGCCAACAATTAAAATAATGCTCAATATAATGGTGATAATTATGTATATAAGTGAGGAAAAAAAATAAAAGAATATACTCATAAGAGGAATAAATCATATATTGGATAAAGCTGTTGGATTACAATGGTTGATATTACAGGAGAAACATCATCCAAATTTGATGCATAATCTAAATATTTTCTTGACAACAAAACTTAAACAGAAAGCATCCATCAACATCCCTACAACTTAACTAGGGAACACCATCCAACATGAACATCATCCCTACAACTTAACTAAAATTGAAAGCATCCGTCATCATCATCATGAACCGGAACATCATCATCATCATGAACTGGAACATCATCATCATCATTGCAGTACATTTGCCATGCACGCATATAAGAATCCACATATCTTTTGAATCTACAAAGAAAATAACAAAATGAACTGTTAATACACAATGCATTGACATGATGCAAGTAGTGATAGAGGCAGGATATTAGGCACCCTGCATTATCAAGCGTATTACAACTTTTGCGACTCCGTACCAAATCTCCAGTTTTCATAAGTGCCATATCGACATGCACTACCCATAATTCATTTGCAATCTCAGCATCATCAAGTTTAAATTTAGGATCACAACTTACAACTATAACAAGAGCTATGTCCCTGTTATGATTATGAAAAGATACCGACATGAGTGTTAGTTGTCATTGATGACTAATCCAGACGCCACAATATATGACACAGCCTGCAGAACAACTTGACTCAGTAAAATTGTATGGACAGTAGCTTAAGTGCTACTGTGCATTCAAGGGCAATGTGAGTGATAGTACCACTTCTCTTCTCTTCTCTTTTCTTCTCAAGTTAGTTAGCAAACTGAACCAAAACAGTTTTAGCCATCTGAAACTGAACCAAAACATTTAGCTCTAGTTGGTTTCAGTCATCCAACAGGAAACAAACAAACCTACATGTTCTCACCACGCTTTGGAACAAAACTACAACCTCAGATCCACTAAAACAAATTTACATAGTTATCACCAGCCTAGAGGTCCATTGCTAATGCCGTACACCTCCAGTCAAACTATTTTGTGTGAACCAACAGAATTATTTATTGTCAAATAAGTCCACTGAAACCTACAACCCCAAATAAATTTGCATATAGAGCAGCATAGAACCTAGCACGGCTCAATGGCAGTGGACACAACGAGCAATACCACGGTAGGGAGAGGGAGAGAGTATACCTTCCATGGGATCGTCCATGACTTGCTCCATGAACTCGACTTGCTCCATGGCATCACCGTACATCGAGCTGGTGCATGCAGCTTCAAAACCAAGGGAAAAAGGTTACAGGTCTACAGCCCCAAATGATATAAATTTGCATGTAGAGCAGCATAGAACCTAGCACGGCTCAATGGCCGTGGACACAACGAGCAATACCACGGTAGGGACAAGGAGAGAGTATACCTTCCATGGCATCGTCCATGACTTGCTCCATGAACTCGACTTGCTCCATGGCGTCGCCGTACATCGAGCTGGTGCATGCAGCTTCAAAACCAAGGGAAAAAGGTTACATGTGTCTCATGCATCTCTAGAACGGCGCAACAAGTAAAGCTTCATCAAGTTCCATTCCTACTTATTAAAACAGAAGAGCAAAGCTATATTCCTCATGTTATAATTTATATGAAAAAAATCAGGAATCCAAGGTTAGTAAATATACAGAGGATATTGGTGAATATTGTGATTACCTTTAATTACATAACAAGAGTCTAAATCTTGTGTGCTCCTAAAATTAGCTGTGTGGAAACCCCAAATGGATCCAATGCTTTAGTGATCTCGGTTAAAAAAAGGAAACCACAGTTTCAAGTTAACAAACAAAACTAAAGCTAATATACATGAATATCTGTCTTATATATATGCAAGGTTTCATTAAGAAATGTTTTCTGAAATAAACATGTACATCACTCAAATCTTCTACATAAGAAACACATCAAATGATTATGTTAAGCCACCTATAAACATCAAAGTAAATAGCTGGCTGGAGGCAGCAGTGCAGCACTACTGTTTGGAACTTTGATTATGTGGTGCTACTGGAGGTGATCAGAGCTGCAGACCACCCCAACTGGATGCTTTCACTCTCGACAACACAATTGAGTCAAGAGGAGTACTCATCAATACACACGTACAAAACAGATACTTTTTCTAGATAAAACAATAGTGATCGAGTCGATTGCATAGTTCTTTCTTCTGTTATGACCTTAAAGGATGGAGAATAAAAAACGATTCGCCAGCCAGTTCCTTCACTCAATAGCCTTGCCGCCAAAGACGTCTACGGCCGCCTAATCTGCTTCAAACTACCATCACTACACCTCCGCCGCCACATGGACTATCATTAGATTGATTTAGTAATTAGCCTAAAAGAATATATGTTGGATTTTTTGCATCATAAAAACCTGAACAGGAGAATATTAAAGATTATAAAAGAAAAAAATTGGGGCCTTGGAGAGATACTGTATTAATTAGACTCTGACCTGATTCTTAACCATACCTGGTGTTTTATGTACATATTACCTCAAACACAGTGGTTGACTGGTTGCTGCTCCAAGACGTAGATGGGCTTCAGAATAGCTTACTGGGAAGAGAATCAGTCCCTAAAATGTTGTTGCCTGAAAGAATATGCAACTCGGGGTTAATTTGAAACCACTACTGCTCCTGATGTGCCACAAACCAAATCAGAGAGGAGGAGGAGCAAGCTCCATGGCTGTTTTGTCCCGAGCAGCTGCCAGGATATCCACTGGTCGTTCCTCCCTGCACGTGTACATGAGAAGAGAAGAGCAGAGGTTAGAGAAAGGGGGGAGAGAGGGGACGAAGCCAGGGGAGGGGATGCACTCACCGGACGAGACGAGGACGACGACCACCGGAGCCGATGCCCGAAACCCTAGCCAGGGGGGAAGGGTCGCGGGTGGGCTTTGGTGGCCGCGAGCGCTGGATTAAACCGGATGGGAGGGCGCCGCGGTGCGCGGGGACCTTGAGCTGTGCTTCGGGGTGGCGGGGTTCGCCGAACGTCGACTAAATCAGCAGCCGCAGATGGCGCAGCAAGGATCCGCGTCAAGAGAGGGAGATGGGACACTATAGGGATGGGTGGGTGGGGATGGGGCATATCCGGCAGCCTCCGGAGCTGCAGGTGGGAGGAGACGAGGGGGAGGGGCCGGCGGCGAGGTGGGAGGAGCCGAGGGGGAGGGCGGCAAGGTGGGTCAGAGGAGGGAGACGAGGCAATGGGTGGCGGCGATTTGGGAGAGATGAGGGAATCGGGGACTCTGTTTCTTGCGCGTCTCTCTCTCCTTTCCTTCGTATTTTTTTTCATATGTGTACCACGATAGGGTCATGAGCTGCACTCTACAACGCATATGCTACAACCCTTTATATACGTATCTACTATAAATTTTGCAACATATAATCAAACTGTTGTAGAATTTTTATTGCTTTATAGAGTGTATCCTTGTAGTGACCTTGAACTTTTCTGGCACATCAAATAAGTGTAGCAGATTTATTGCATGGCCTCTCATCATGTTGTGATCACCTGACTTGGGCAAGAGAGTGTGCCTAAGGATCCAGTTAATGGTTGGCAGTCCTGACAGAAGGTAATGTACTGATCCAAACTTGTCTGATTCTATTGCAGCATCTGGGATCTCCTTGTACACATGTGCCACAGTGTTGTGATCCATCTTCTTCTTGGCATAGACATCCAAGTCATCTTCTTCCTCCTTAGGTGCATTGATCAGATTAGCCCATTCTTCAATTGATGATTGGTATCTAGTACCTTCAGACATCCATACTATCTTGCCATCTGGATAGAAGTGTGCTGTGGAGTAGAATTGCATTATTAGCTCGTCATTCCATTTTGTGAGCTTCTGCCCAACAAAGTCTGTCGCTCCACAAGCACTGAAGCTGTCATAGACACCAGGATAGTGTTCTTCATTCTCCTTGATGTACTCCCAGTTCACCCATCTCATGTCACACACTATTGGCTTCTTGTCCAGCAGAATTGTCTCATAGAAGTCCTGCTGTTCTTTTGTGTGGAACCTGTAGTCTACAGCAGTTCTCCTTATGGTGGCATATGGATCTGACTCTCTCCATAGCCTCAATCCTGAGTCCTTCCTGGTGTTCATGTTCTCATCTACAGGATGGGCATCATTGTGATCAGGGATTTTTGGCTTCAATTTTCTCAGCACATGTGACTCATCATCATCTTCTTCTTCAGCAACAGTTTCAGGCACTGGGGCCTTGTTCTTCTCAGCAGTTGGAATGTTCCTGGTACTCCTCTTAGGTGCAGTCTTGGGTTTGGAGGCAGCCTTGGGTGCTACTTTGGTCTTTGATGAAGCAGCCCCTGACCTAATGGCATCACCCATAAGCTTCTGAGCTTTGGGTGCTGGTGCAGCATCCTCTTCTTCTTCCTCCTCTTCCATCATGGAAGGCTTTCCAATTACTCTGGCCATGGTCTTCTTGAAACTTTCCTTCCTCTTCTTACCTTCTGCAGCAGCCTCTTTGGGTTCAGCTTCCAAAGATGCTTGAGTGGGGGCTCTGGCTTTAGACATGGATTGTCTTGCTGCTGGCCTTTTGGTCTTCAGACCTGGCTTAGTTGCTGCAGCTGAGCTATATTCTTTCTTGAGCACCTTCTTCTTGGAAGTGGCCTCATCCTCAACAGCCACATAGTCTTCATCCTCAGATTCTGAGGTTCTCTTCTTTCTGGCCCGGGTGGCAGCTTTGGGTAGGTTGCTTGGGGTGCTCCTGCTGCCCTCATCATAGCTGCTAGAGGGACTAGTGCCCTCACTCATGTGAACCTGCTCCTCTTCCCTGTTCTGTCTGTCACTTTGATCAGACATATTGCAAACACTGACAACAGACCCTGTGAGTATATATAGATGAGATAGAGTGGATGAGCATCACAAAATACAGAGGTTTTTGCAAAAGAATGAGTCAAAGACTTAGTTTTAGTTTTCCACAGAAAGCATTTCGGATCTACCGATTTGTAAACTTGATGATACCGAAGCAGCTTTTAGACTCCGAGATGGTTTCAGCGGAAACCTAACCCTAAATTTTCAATTCATCTCTAATCTACGAAGTGTTTTGACTGGATAAGATAGTTTCAATCGTGGCAAGATTCATGGCGAACACAATGTGCTAGGAATCAGATAGGGATAGCACAGTGATCGAGTTCATACCCTAGTTCGGCGATGAACTCGCTACGGCAGCAATGGCGGGGATGATTCCCGTTGACGGCGGCGGAGACCAGCAGCAGGAGGCAGCTGGCGACGACGAGGACGATCCGGAGACCCTGGAGGCAGAGCGGGCTGAGCGCGGGCGAAAGAGTTCGGAAAAAAAATCCAAAATTTTGCCCGTGGGTATATATAGCCCGACCACATCGGTGTGACCGAAAGTGGAACAACTTCGGTGGCACCGAGATGCATAACGCAAGCGATTCTGACAACTCGGTGTGACCGAAAAGTTGAAATCGGTTGCACCGAGATTGAAAACCTAGATCGACTTAGTGATCTCGGTATGACCGAAATGGATGAATCGGTCGGGCGAAAAACACAAAGAAGTTTTGGAAGTTTAAGTCTATGACGAATCGGGGACTCGAAAGTGCTCCTCACACGAGTGGTTCGAATCGACTTGATCAAATTTTGTGATGTAGCATGAATAGAGTTTGATACGAGAAAAGCATAGATAGCTAGAGAAGGTTCTTAGGCATTCTTGTCCATCCACTTGGCAAAAGAAAAAGAAAACAATCAATCAAAACAACAAGTGGATGTCCTCGAATGAGTAAAATATGCAACCAACATGCTCACACAATAAAATGGCAAATGAAATATGTGGCGAAGCATGCACAACCAATTCTAGCATCTATCAAGCAATTGGCGATGACTAGGTCATCAATATATGAGTATATTGACTTAGGAGTCAAATGCGAACATTTGATCATAGGTCATACTCATCGTTTAAGCTCAAGTGGGGTCACCACTTTTACATAATGCATTGTTGTGTTCACACCATTAGAGTTGCTTTGACTCAATTCTTAGAGTAAAGCTCCCCCTAGATGTGAGATCCCCCCTTAGAGGGATGAACTAACCTTGGATTTTGTCGATGATGACTTCATGTAGGTGTTGAAGAAGTGGATGCTCAACGTTGATGTAGATCATTTGGAGCAATCCTGTGGTGTGAGTTGTACTTTCAATACCTACACGGGTTAGTCCCACAAGGAACAAACAAGGATATCCATAGACACAGAGTGATGCACACACAAGATAATGTCTATGAGAGCATTAGGTTACCTTGTCCCTTGTCTTACCAACAAGAGGGTTTGTGACTCCTTCAACTAGTGCAAGATGTGGAAGTTGATTGCACTTGTTCTTGCCAAAATGTTATGAGTGAAATATGTTGGCGGAGTCACCCTCAAGAACTCTCTAGTTCTTCTTCTTCGGGATCCACATCATCTTGATGGGAATCCTCGGAGTTGTAGTCATACTTGATGAAGTGGAACTTGATGTAGTCTTGGGAACCCACTTGACCAAGGCCTTAGGAGCTTCTTCAAATGCATCAATTTCTTCTTGAAGCTTGTCCTTGCCTTTTTGCTTGTGGTCTTGTGGTGGAAGATCATCTTGAGCTTGTGTCCCTTTGAAAGAAGTAGGATCATACTTCTCTTGTTGAGGAACAAACTTCGTCTATTGATCTTCTTCCCACTCAACTCCATCGGCATTGAACTTTCGTTCAAAACCAACACCTTGATTCTTCCGGTGCCTTCCTTGCTTGCGTACAATTTCCTCAAATTGCTTACTCCCGACAAGGCTCTTGTAAACACCTTTCCCTATAATTCCCTTCAATAAGCTATTTTCTTGCTCAAGTGTAACTTGGCTAAGAGAATCATTAGTGGAATCAAGAGAACTACTAGAAGCAACAAATTTGATTTAGCATGATTATTGTTACTACTAGAGGAAGAATCCTTCTTGTTCTTGTTACTAGACTTGACTTGAGGCATGTAAGCAGATAAGAGTAAATGCTTGGCAATGTAAGAAGAACTTTTCTTGCGAAGATCATCATTGATTGCCTTTAAGAACTCATGCTCTTGCTCAAGGTTGAGCTTTTCAAAGCGCAACTTCTCATGAGTCCTTAAAAGTTCTCGATGATCTCCTAAGATAGTTTCATGAGCTAACTTAAGAGTGTTTAGTTCTTTAGTTAGAAGCTCAATCTTCTCCTTATCATTGTCATTCGTTTTATCTTGATTAGCATGATTAATTGACGTTTCATCATAGTATTCATCACTAGAGTTGTCAACAAGTAAATCATCATCACCTAACAAGTCATCTTCATCACTATTGAAATCAACATACTCGGGGTGTGTTACCTTTGGACCTTTGGCCATGAAGCATCTTCCAATTCCTTCATTTTGTGAATCAAATATGTCGTAGGAGTTGGTTGCTACAAGTGCTAGACCGGCAACACCTTCATCTTGAGTATATTCGGAGTCAGAGTGATAGCTTCTCTCGGAGTGATTCTCGGAGTCGGATCCGGATACCCATTCACCAACATGAGCTTGATGTCTTCGTTTTGTGTAGCTCCTTGATGACTTGTCCTTCCTTTCCGAATCCTTGCTTCTCCGTGAGGGTCTTCGTTCATAACGATCATCTCTACTCCTTCTCTCTCTTGGTGGTGATTCTTCTCTTCTACTTCTTCTTTTTGGAGAATCTTCTCTTCTTTTGTAGGGTGTCGTACACTCATTGGAATAGTGTCCGGGTCTTCCACAATTGTAGCAATTACGCTCTCGACTAGAAGATCTTTTGCCATTGTAGGACCTTGACTTGGAGCTTCTCTCTTTGCTTCTACTCTTCTAGAATTTGTTGAAGTTCTTCACCATTAAGCTCAATTCTTCATTGAAGGTTTGTTTCTCACTTGACGATGTGGGGGCTTCACATGAGGCTTTGTATGCACCACTTGATTTGTTGTGATGTTCCTCCTTATCCTTGAGTGACATCTCATGAGCAACAATTCTTCCAATGACTTCTGATGGCTTGAGATCTTTGTAATTGGGCATCATTTGGATCAATGTGCACACGGTATCATATTTTCCATCCAAGGCTCTTAGGATCTTCTTGATGATGAATCTGTCGGTCATCTCTTCACTTCCTAAGCCGGCAATCTCATTTATGATAAGAGCAAGCCTAGAGTACATTTCAGCGACACCTTCACCATCCTTCATTTGGAACTTGTCAAGTTGACTTTGAAGCACATCCAACTTGGATTCCTTGACGGAGTCTGTACCTTCATGCATATCAATCAAAGTATCCCAAATTTCCTTTGCATTCTCAAGGCGGCTGATTTTGTTGAATTCTTCAGGGCACAATCCGTTGAAGAGGATATCACAAGCTTGAGCGTTGTATTGCAGCATCTTCAACTCTTCTGCGGTAGCTTCATGGTTCCGTTCTCTCCCATCAAAGAATTCACCTTGCAAGCCAATACACACAATAGCCCAAACGACGGGGTTATGTCCAAGAATATGCATTTTCATCTTATGCTTCCAACTAGCAAAATTAGTTCCATCAAAGTAAGGACCTCTATGATGATAATTTCCCTCGCTAGACTCCATACTCTCCTAGGTTGTGAAACCAAGGCTATGACTACCAAAAGCTATGGAAATCAAAGAAAATGGAGACCAAAGCTCTGATACCACTTGTAGGATCGAAAGTATGTGTAGAGGGGGGGGGGTGATTAGACTACTTGACCAAATAAAAACTTATCCTTTTCCCAATTTTAGTCTTTGGCAGATTTTAGCTATCTTAGCACAAGTCAAGCAATCTTAACACAATTCAAGCAAGCATGCAAAGAGTATATAGGCAGCGGAAAATAAAGCATGCAACTTGCAAGAATGTAAAGGGAAGGGTTTGGAGAAATCAAACGCAATTGGAGACACGGATGTTTTTGTCGTGGTTCCGATAGGTGGTGCTATCGTACTTCCACGTTGGTGGAGACTTCAACCCACGTAGGGTAACGGTTGCGCGAGTCCACGGAGGGCTCCACTCACGAAGGGTCCACGAAGAAGCAACATTGTCTATCCCACCATGGCCGCCGCCCTCGAAGGACTTGCCTCACTAGCGGTAGATCTTCATGAAGTAGGCGATCTCCTTGCCCTTACAAACTCCTTGGTTCAATTCCACAATCTTGTCGGAGGCTCCCAAGTGACACCTAGCCAATCTAGGAGAGACCACTCTCCAAGAAGTAACAAATGGTGTGTTGATGATGAACTCCTTGCTCTTGTGATTCAAATGATAGTCTCCCCAACACTCAACTCTCTCTTAGAGGATTTGGATATTGTGGAAAGAAGATTTGAGTGGAAAGCAACTTGGGGAAGGCTAGAGATCAAGATTCATATGGTAGGAATGGAATATCTTGGTCTCAACACAAGGGTAGGTGGTTCTCTCTCAGAAAATGTGTGTTTGAAGTGTAGGATCGTTCTCATGGCTCTCTCCACGAATGAAGAGGAGGTGGAGGGGTATATATAGCCTCCACACAAAATCTAACCGTTACACACAACTTGCCAAACTCGGTGGGACCGAATTGTTAAACTCGGTCGGACCGATTCAGCAAATCTAGTGACCGTTATGATTTTCGGTGGGACTGACATGCATTTCGGTAGGAACGATTTGGTTAGGGTTAGGGCTGTCACAGCCCTAGAGCTTGCTTGTAACTAGTGGCATTGCATCCATGCATCATGTTTAAATTTCTAAGAAACTTGAAATGGGGATTGCCTAAACCCTAGCATTAAAGCAATTCAAGTAGGTTCAACCGAAATATTTTCAATGACCTCAAAATATCCTTTTAAAATGTCCATGATTTATGGAAAAAGGTGAAAGCCTCTACCAGAGATAATGCATATTTTTCCAGGACATTTTGGTCATTGAATTAAATCATTATGGTATTGAGTTGGAGTTTAAAAGTTACCATTAAATATTGGTTGCTCCAAATATTCTGAGATTTATTGTGTGGTTTGAAAATAATTCAAATATACCTCACAAAAATTCACAGAATTAACCAAAGTGTTTTGGCTGGGTTTTTAATTGCAAACTTAAAGCAGATAATAGAAAAGTAAAACAAATAAAAAAGAGAGGAGAGAAACCCTACCTGGCGCTCACCTCTCAGCCCACCTGGCCCAATTCCACCAGCCCAGCCCACCTACCCCGCCGCTCATCGTCTTCCTCTGCCAGTAGGCAGAGGCGAGGCGTGGCGCGTGCCCGACGCTCGCCACGCCACCTCCTGCTTGCCGCTCCCCTCCCCCGACGCTCTGGACGCCTCCCCCGAGCGCCACGCACCCCCCTGACCTCTCTCTCCCTCGCCCGTGGCCTCTCCCCTCCTCTGCTCTCTCACTCGCACGCACCCGAGCGGCCCCGTCGCCACCGTCGCCGTTCGTCGTGGCCACCGACCTCCCCACGGCCAGCCATTCCGCCCACGAGCTCCGCCTCGCCACCCTGAACCTCTCCGCCGAGCCACACGAGCCGGGAAGCGCTGCAACACCCTCGACGTCGTCGTCTTCCTCCTCGGGCAACCGAGATCGTCGCCTCCGGACCTCCCCCGCGGCCACTGACCTTTCCATCGTGCTCGCGGTGAGCCATTGAGCTTTTCCCCTCACCTCCCCCTCTCGCTAGCTTCCCTAGCCGCCGCTTCCACCTCACCCGAAAACTCCCCGCCGCCGGCCATGGCGCCGTCGTGGCTAGAGCCACAATGGCTCGAAGCCAACCTCACCTTTGTGCTCAGCGTAGCACCAGGAGCTCGTAGCCACCACCCGCTCCTCCTCCCGTGCACCGTAGCGTCAAACCCGACCCCGCCCGAACTCCGGCGGCTGGCTAGGTCGTCGCCGGCGCCGATTCCGGCCACCCCAAGCTCAACGAACTCCAACAAGAGCTGCGGCTCGACCCCAGCTCCACCTAGATGCCTTCCGCGGCCCATTTGGTCGCCAGAATGGCCAAATCCACTTCCGCCACCGCGTCGGGCTCGCCGGCGGCTAAACGCCGGTGCAGCCGACGTAGTCTTTGACCACGGGTGGGCCCTGGTTGACTCTGTTGAGTCAATGCCAGGTGGGGCCCAGCCCTGTTAACTAATCAGGTTTAGTTCTAATTAATATTTTGCTAAACTAATTATGCTGACACGCGGGACCCACTGTCAGGTTTGACCCGGACCGTGTCCCGTTGACCGCTGACGTCCCACTGACGTCAGGCTGACGCAGTAATACCTTTTCTGGATTTATTATAACTCAGGAAATTCCAGAATATCTCCAAAACTTCTAAAATTCATAGAAATTCAACCGTAACTCCAATGGAAACAAATTATATATGAAAAATGATCAGAAAAATATGAAGAATCTGTTTATGCCATGATCATGCATGTTTGAACAAGTTAACCTCACTAAATAGGACAAATGATGATTAGGGCAATTTATGAAATAACATTTGGAGTTGGAATTTGTTCTTGTTTGAGTTCCACTTCAATTAACTTGGCTAGATATTGCATTAGGTGAATTCAGTACCTTAACATGACATGTCATTCATGTGAATGTGCATTGCATTGATTGTGTTCTTTCTCGATTTGCGGTGTTTGTCCCTCTCGGTGAGCGGCGTCTGAGCGATGAATTCGATGACACCGATGAAGAACTATATTATCTTCGAAGTGCCGTGCAAGCAAATCCCCTTGTTCATTCCGATATAATCCCACTCTCTCGCTCCTGCTCTCTTTTACTGCATTAGGACAACAACGATTCATGTGTTACTTCTGCGGTAGCTGAACCCTTTATCCTCTGCATGACTGTCATTCCACGGTAATTAGATGAAACCCACTAGCATGAGTAGGAGTTGTTTGAGCCTGTTGTGCCTACTCATTCATGCTTGTTTGTCATGCCTGCTACTGCTTAGAGTTGAGTCAGTCCGATTCATCGGGGATGAATCGGAGGTGTGTGAACATGTCCTACTGTGTGTATGAACTAAGTGTGTGAACACGATTTGGTAAAGGTAGTGGTGAGAGGCCATGTAGGAGTACATGGTGGGTTGTCTCATTGCAGCCGTCCTCGTGAACTGAGTTACGTGTTTGTGATCCATGAAAGCAGATTACTACCACGCATTGGGCCCGAAACCAATGGACCCTCTCGGCTTCTTAACCACCCTTGTCCTCGGTCAGGGAGTTGCAAGTAGTTTCGGTGTTTGTAGCATCTTTGGGGCCGCACGCAACGCTGACCTTAGGGGTGGGTTGTGTTGCGGTAGGCACGTGGCCCGTGTACCGATTCGCCCGTTTGGTGTCTCGGGAACCCTGCACACATCGTTCGGGGCTGTATGGGAAACCTCGGCGGACTCCTGCGGATGGAACCGAATAGGCGATAAACACGGACTAGGGACTTGAGTGTTTAGGTAGGCCGTGGCCGACACCCACGTTGGGCTTCCGCTTGAAGGTTGCGAGTACATGTCGTGTGCGGCGGTAAGTGGTGAGCGTGTGTGAAGAAGTACACCCTGCGGGGTTAATATGATCTATTGAATAGCCGTGTCGGAAAAGGACTTACGGGTTGCCTATAACAGTTCATAGACAAGTGAAAGTGGATACTCTAAAATCGCAAGATAAGCGTGAGTGCTATGGATGGCGTTCTCGTGAGGAGGAGGGGCGGGTCCATAGTGGTGTATTGATATGGTGAATATGTGGACTCGTGTGCGCCACCTCAAAAGAGTTACTTGCGATCGTAGTTCAGGATAGCCACGAGTCAAAGCTGGCTTGCTGCGGTCAAACTCCACCACCCCCTTTTGATAATGATGCATATGTAGTTAGTTCTGATGTAAGTCTTGCTGAGTACAATTGTACTCACGTTTGCCTATTTTATGTTTTTGCAGAGAGAATTCAGTCTCGCTAGTAGTTCCACGTGGACTTCGACATTTAGCTTGTTACCTCAGCTACGATCTTGTGCCTCGGCATGATCTGGTAGATAGTCAGGCTTCTCAGTCTTTTTCATTCATAGTTGTCTGTACTCAGACATGTTTAGCTTCCGCTTGTGTTTTGACTTGTTTGCTCTGAGTGTTGGGTCATGAGACCCATGTTTGTAATATCTCGCTCCTCGGAGCCTAATGAATAAATATTTGAGTCGTAGAGTTATGTTGTGATGCCATGTTGTATCTACACATATTTAGCATATTGTGTATATGTTTTGAATGCTTGGTATGTGTGGGATCCGACAAACTAGTTCTTTATCCTTGGCAGCCTCTCATATGGGGAAATGTAGTCTCGTGCTACGGCGATAGTAGTCCGCTACTGCCAGTTCACCGGAGTCCGCTAGCCCAGCACTACTGCTTGGACACTTGACTGGCGGCATGTGTTTCACGCCGTTCCTATATACGTCCTTCGGGAAATGTCACGCGGTGATATTGAGTCCTGCCTAGCTGCTACAGCCGGGATACGGTCGTGTTAGCCTAGTGCTACAGCCCAATTCATCGTTGATGACCGACATGCTCGATGTGATTCATGTATGCATGTCCCCATGGGTTAGCGCCGCTTTGGGTTCACGACTAGCCATGTCGGCCGGGTTCTTTGTCATATGGATGCTAGCGACACTATCATATCGTGAGCCAAAAGGCATAAGCGGTCCCGGGCCATGGTAAGCCGACACCGTGGGAATACCGTGCGTGAGGCCGCAAAGTGATATGATGTGTTACATGCTAGATCGGTGTGACTTAGGATCGGGGTCCTGACAAGGGCATAACGTAATCTCGGTGAGACCGATTACACAAACTCGGTGGGACCGATTTTGGTAATAAGCTAACCAGAGAGTTGGTCAGGTAAACTCGGTGGGACCGGTTCGCTCATTTCGGTGGGACCGAAATGTTACGAAAAGGAAACAGAGAGTTTACATTGCAATCTCGGTGGGACCGATCGCTCATCTCGGTGGGACCGAAACGTTACGAAGGGAAACAGAGAGATTATAATCCCATCTCGGTGAGACCGAGATCCCCATCGGTGAGATTGATTTGCCTTGGGTTTGTGGCAGTGGCTATGACATCTGAACTCGGTGGCGCCGGATAGAAAGAATCGGTGGGGCCGAGTTTTACTTTAGGTTTAGGTCATATGTGGATGTGATAAAGTAGTTGAGTGTTTTGGATCATATCACTAAGCACTTTGAAGCAAGAACCTCATTAAGCAACACCTCATCCCTCCTTGATAGTATTGGCTTTTCCTATAGACTCAATGTGATCTTGGATCACTAAAATATAAAATGTGGAGTCTTGAGCTTTGAGCTTGAGCCAATCCTCTTATCCTTAGTATTTTGAGGGGTCCACTTTTCTCATCCATGCCATGCCATTCATTGAGCTTTCCTGAAATATTTATCTTGGAATAATGTTAGCTCCATGAGCTATATGTTGTTAGGAATTACCAAAACCACCTAGGGATAGTTGCACTTTCAATCTCCCCCTTTTTGGTAATTGATGACAACATATAGATCAAAGCTTCGACAAATGATAATAAGAGTGAAAAACATTGTCGCTTTGAGCAAAAAACCACAATTTGTAGCAAAAGCATTGAAGGGAGAAACAAAGAACTGCAAAGCATGCAAGCAGCGGGGAGGAGGAACACAAAGGAAAAAAGAATCCATCAGGGCAAGAATTAGGAAGAAGCTAAGAAAACTGGGCACACGCTACAAACATCAAGACAGACCAACATTCATATATCTGCCCCAGAGTAGTAGGCAGGAAGCAAACCACCAGGACAAGCATAAGGGAACCAGGACATTCTTGATTAGGAAGCGACAAGTGGGTAGTTGCTCCTTCTTTTGCTTGGGAGCTCTTAGAGAGTTAAATTAGAGGCACTGGCACGAAAACAAGAACATCCCCAAACATAAATAACAGGACAGGAGATCAAACTCCAAAAATGAATCTCCAGCTATTACAACTCTTATATTTCTTTATGGAGGGTGTAATAGAATAGCCAAAAAAATTGAGAACTCTGCTAGAAACATGATTTATTAATACAATGCAAAGAATATCAAAGAGAACAACTTGGCTGGTTATATCACAAAACCAACTGATTATCTTAGTTTGCCTTCCTCTAAAAATCATGAGCAATGCCTCCTAATTTATTTTCCCTATCACAAAGCAGTGTACATGCACAAAGGAAAATGATTGAGGAGTTAGGTTACATAACACAAAACTATTACGTATATGGTGCATAGGGTGCTATTTTTTTTTTGAACCATAAAAAAATAGCACCCTATGCACCATATACGTAATAGTTTTGTGTTATGTAACCATATATGGTGCATAGGGTGCTATTTACTCAACCAATGAAACTTACTTGCCAAAATGGGAAAGCAAAAAACAGCCAATCATCTACAAAGCAAGAAAAAACAGAATCAAGAAACCGAAAGCAAAAACTGGGATAGAGTGATCCTGATGAGCGCAACCCTCATCTCGTACTTGACCTTGAGCTTGCTGGTTCTGCCGAATTAAATTGTAGATTGAATGAATAAGAAAATCAATCTGAGTTGCACAGACAAAAATATTTGCTAGAATAAGTTTGTATGACAGCAGAATTTCTTGCTTAAACAGTAATGAGAGTGAGTCTAGTCTAGCCAAAAGAGCAAAATTACCGGCAAGTTTCCCCGGCATCTCTAAGTTGCCAGTTGCCGGCGAGTAGCCTGGCTTCCGTTTGAGCCATCATGGCCACTGCCACCATGTATTTTACTTCTTTGTAAGCGTCTTGCCATAACAAAATCTTAAACTCGTCCAGTAGGTCGGCACAAGCAATAGGAACTCTAGTATTGAACAAAAAACGATCATAAAATACTGAAATCTTATAAGCGAAAGGTAGGTCCATGGATGCTTATTTTGGCCAACATGGCTAAGGCACAACACCAGATTACCCTGCCGAATAACACATTCAGTAAAGTAACTCATGAAACGTCATTCAAAAAATTGAAACAAAACTAACGAGGCATCCTGAAATCTGAAAGCATGATAACGAAGCATGGTGTACTCTTAAAAGAGAAGTAAGCCATGGTTGAACACCTGTTTTTTCTCGAGCAGTTTTTTGGTTATATGAAAATAGAAAGAACAAAGAATGCAATAAAACAGCTAAAGAAAATTAAGTACGCACACATACACCTACAAAGGTTTGGTGTTTTACCTACACATACACCAACAATCTAGGCAGATGAGAGAGAGAGAGAGAGAGAGAGAGAGAGAGAGAGAGAGAGAGAGAGAGAGAGAGAGAGAGAGAGAGAGAGAGAGAGAGAGAGAGAGAGAGAGCTCACCTTATTCTGCAGTCTTCCTCTTGTCTTCTTCATCCGATCTGCACATATCTTATTTAGAAAAAGAACATAAATCAAGAAATCAAAATCAGATTATCAAAGAACCAGGGAAATCAAGGGGCAAAAAAAATAGAGGTGCTCCTTCCTCGCATCTGTCCTCCCCACCCTCCTCCTGTTCCTCCACACCCACCATGAATCCTGCGCCAGATCCAGAGTAAGTATTGGCAGCAAAAGATAAGAGGCACGAGTAAGAAAGAAAGAGGAAGAGAGACAGTTCCTTCTTGCCGCTGTCCAGGGCTGCCAGACGAGCCAGGGCGAGGCAACGGCTGGCCTGCGTCACCTCTCCCGCTCTGCCTCAGATCCGCGTCGACCTCCGCCCCACCCTCATCTCTCCTCTCCCGTGCAATGGTTGCTCCCTCCTCGATCTCTCACCCTCCTCGTCGTCAATCCGCTCCTCCCCTATCGCTGAACTCCGGCTCGGGTAAGGGACGGGGGCTCCTCAAGGGGGCGGGAAGGGCACCGGGCGGAGAGGCTCTGGCGCGATGGAGGGCGGGGAGGGGGAGGCGGCGTCTACGTGGGGAAGCATGGGGAGCGGGGAAGGAAGGTTGCGGGGCTCGAGGAGAGTGAAGGATTGGTCGATAGGGTTTGACTAGGCTCGACCCACCCCACGTCGCCCACTACCGCCGCGGTCAAACTTTTTTTCACCAAAGCTAGATGCCACACATATACGAGACGCACACTGCAAGCTGGATCCGCGGGCAAAGCATCCCCACCTGTCATCGACTGGAGCTTGATATCATAACGTCAAGAGAAATGAATGGCTAGATGTTTGACAACACCGTAAAAATGTGCCAGCTAGGTAAATCGCTCGATCCAGAACGAGCGCGCGAAGGAGTTGCTCTAGAATGGCGGGTAGGGTAGCAAGGTTTATATGTTAAATTTCAAGGGGCGCAGGATACTAGCAGTTACAAGTGCCATCCTTTCAAACACTTTTTTTGTGGAAATCACACATGATTCTTTCTTTCTTGTTAACTTCCGAAGAGGACCGCTGTCGGTGTCAAAACCGGCGGATCTCGGGTAGGGGGTCCCGAACTGTGCGTCTAGGCGGATGGTAACAGGAGACAAGGGACACGATGTTTTTACCCAGGTTCGGGCCCTCTCGATGGAGGTAAAACCCTACTCCTGCTTGATTAATATTGATGATATGGGTTGTACAAGAGTGGATCTACCACGAGATCAGAGAGGCTAAACCCTAGAAGCTAGCCTATGGTATGATTGTTGTTCTTCCTACGGACTAAAACCCTCCGGTTTATATAGACACCGGATAGGGTTAGGGTTACACATAGTCGGTTACAATGGTAGGAGATCTACACATCCGTATCGCCAAGCTTGCCTTCCACGCCAAGGAAAGTCCCATCCGGACACGGGACGAAGTCTTCAATCTTGTATCTTCATAGTCGAGAGTCCGCCAGCGGTGATAGTTCGCTATCCGGACACCCCTAATCCAGGACTCCTCGGTAGCCCTGAACCGGGCTTCAATGACGACGAGTCCGGCGCGCATATTGTCTTCGGCATTGCAAGGCGGGTTCCTCCTCCCAATACTTCATAGAAGATTTTGAACACAAGGATTGTGTCCGGCTCTACAAACGAAGTTCCACATACCACCGTAGAGAGAATAAAATTTGCACAGATCTGCTAACGTATTCCACGACGTGACATCACACCACGGCCAGGCCTTTATACGAATCGTTTTTACTATCCCACCTCAGCGCGTTTAGCGAGGCGGTTTCTTTGGCACGTCTTATCAGAGCGGAGATCGTGCCCCCTTATTTCGGGATTCTCATCAATACAGGCGTGGGTAACCCAGTCGTGCCCGTTGGCACGCCTCCTCGATCGAACGCGAGTCCCGAACGGTCACGGGGAGGGCTCTTGGTATTCAATCTCTTTATAACGAGACCAAGGCCCGCTCTTTTCTTTCAATCTCAATCGAATCCGCCCCTCGCCTCGAGTTCCAACACCCAAAGCTCCAGATTTAGGCGCTTCGGACCTTCAACGATGTCGGTCCGACTGCTGCGGCGGTGGATGTCTTCCTCCGTCACGGAAGAAGATGTGCTAAAAGCGAGAGGCGCCAGTATCTAACCGGCGAAATTTCGCATAGGCTGCTGCCCAAGGGCAGGTTATTCCACTCGAGCACTGGTGAGGCGTGGTACTCGTGTCTCACTTCCTTTGGGGTTTAGGCTTCCGAGGGACCACTTTGTGAGGGGCTCATGTTTTATTATGGGCTGGAATTCCATGACTTGGATCCGAGTCCATCCTCCACATCTCGTCGTTCATTGTCGTATGTGAAGCCTTCCTCCGCATTACCTCTCACTTGGATTGTGGCTCAAGACCTTCAAAGTGGAGCGAAGATGATCAAGGGCATCGGCAGAGAGTGCGGAGGGCTGTTATAATCAAGAATCGGACGCTCCATGGCCGAGGCTCTTTTCAAGAGGAGCTCAATTTATGGCAACACAGTGGTTTTATATCACCGCTCCATGGGCACCAAATGGGCGGCGCCACCTGCCTTCCTCGGGTCCTCCATTGCGGCGGCGTCATGGGTCAATAAAGGGCTCGACTGGGACCGTCAGGGCGTACCTCATTGCGAGGGGCGTGCACGAGACCTCGAGAGAGAGAGAGAGAGAGATCAATCTGGTCGTAGTAGCGCGGGTCATGCTGATTCGCCGCACCTTGCCTGCAAGCGTCGCCCCCTCCGCTGTGGGAGTTTAATCCGGAGGGACCACGAGCTCTCCAACATTTTATGGGCGTAACGCCCGTGGAGATGTACCAACTGTTCTTGGATCACAAGCAATGTGTCCGGACTTAACCGAGGACGCAGGTGCGAGCTGCAATCGCCCGGATACTCAAGTAAGTAGTCCTGTGCCGGACATGCTATCCGCATATTTATCATAAACTTGCCCTTAAAAGAGCTATCCTTTAAACAGGAGTGGATAGCAAAAGCAAAGCTGATCAGGTGTCCGCCCCCCCTCCCTGAGACCACGCCGGATCCTTTATTAACCAGGATGCTAGAGGCTTTGCCTTTTGAAGAAGGCGAAGGGGGGAACAAGGGAACTACTACCTCCGTGAAGGAGGCTATCAAGAAAGGGGATCGAGAATCCCTCCTCCAAGGGAGAAGAGGACCGCTTCGAAGATCCAAGACCAAAGCCTTGAAGCGGGGAATAAATCTTAGCTAGAGGTCTGCGGCGGGAGATGCCCGGCCGCACTATTTCCCCAAGGAGATCAGCCCTCAATGAGCCGTAAGTAAAGGGAAATTTTTTAAAAGAGACACCCCGTTTATTTTGTGACAAGAACAAAGTTTACCTTGTAGTTCGGATCTCAGCCCTTCACAGTGAGCTCGTCTTGAGGATCTTGGTCGGAGATGATGGAGAGCGAAACGCCTCCGCCTGCCGTACCGATATGCGAGGCGGACGATCCTGAGGTGTCGTCGCGGAGGGCTTCTCCGAATCCGGCGGGGCCAGAAGGCAGGCGCATGTCCCCTCAAAGCTCTCCATGTCCGGCCTTCGAAAAAGGCCACCAGACGAGTCCGGCACCAGCGGGTGTTGGTCGGAGGAGTGAAGGATCTGCTCGAGGCGGCGTCTATCTCGGAAGATCACCGTCACGTTAATGGGTACGGTGATTGAAAAGATTTCATCCGCGAGGCGGATTGCATGAAGCCGTCGTAAGTTCTTGGCGGGTTTTGAGGTACGCAAAATGATGTACCTTGACAGTTTTGCATATAAAATGCACCTGTATAGATAGTAGCCCCGAGACTTGGTGCGGTGTCAAAAATGACGGCGCGCCGAGGATCATAACCCAGTATAATATCGCTCTTCCTATGTAGGTGGCGAGGCGTCCGGTGGCTAGCGGGTTGATGAATTTGCGAATCAAGCGGCAACTTGCGTGGCGGATGCGGACATCACGCTTGTTAGTAAGCGGCTTGACGAGTCACAAGGTATGCAACTTCTCCTCGGACAGCTGGTAAGGGAGCTTGACGCCCATGCCTTACAACATGTATGCTTAATGCAGATGGTGCCACTGCTATGGAGAACCTTCGGGCGGAGCTTGCCCGAGCCAAGGAGCAAGCCAGAAAAAGTGATGCGGCTGCCTTAAAGGCGGCCGCAGAGCTAAAAGCCGAACAGGCTGCTCACTGCCGAAGCAAGAACGAAATGGCCGAGATGGCCGTGAAATTGAAGAATGCTACCGACCATTGCAAGCTTCTTGAAAAAGAAGATTGAGCGAAACAAGAGGACCTGAAAAAGGCCGCCACCGAGGCCAAGGATACTCGCTCTGCGATGAGAGCTATGAAGGAGGAGCTGCGTTAGGCCGGAGATATTGCGACTAGAAAGCCCTTTCTGATGCGGAGGAAATTCACGGATCCTAAGTACGCTCAATTGGACCGGCTGTGGGGTGCGGAGGATGCTTATCTGGACTTGGCGGCGAGTGGCGCAGACGCGGCCGAACACTTCCGAGGTCAAAAGGATCACGGAATGGAAGAGCTTTTTTGGTCGCAGTTCCATAGTCCAGAGCGTCCACTTTCATGAACCGATCGTTTGGCCGAATGGGATGAGCTGAATAGGTTGTCCGGACTTGCCATGAAGGTTGTCGTGACTCATTTGTGGCCGAAAAGGCCCGAGCCGAAGAGTTATTTTGGCTTGGTGCAACAGTTCCTTGGTGCGGTGCCGCATATCGATGCAATGAAGCGGTCAGCATGCATAGAGGTGCGCGAGATGACTCTTGCCGTGTCAAGACATACTGGGCGGAGATGAAGGCCACCGACGTTGCATCCCAAGATTCGGACTGAAGCCAAGTACCTGTCGAGCACTATTTTGAGGAAGTCCTGCAGTGCGCTCGCTTAATAGAGACGCAGTGCTTGAAGGATATTATGTTTCAATGACATGTATGATTTGTGAAAACAATGTTTCAATATAATATAAGAGCTTTTTATACTTGTGCTTTCAAGAATTAAAACACCTCCTGTGCGGCCGTTGATGTATATGTGTATATAACACGAAAGATGGCAGTCTTGACTTAGCCCCACGCACATAGTGCGGGGTGTTTGCAAAAGGCACATTTTCACACTTAATCCAACGTCTTGGTCTGTAAAGGAGGTGATAGCGTAGCAAACTAGGCAACGGACTATAATGCTTTATCACTTTCACTTAACCATAGGAGTTCGATGGTGGGGCTACTATATAGCCCCTAGGGGCACCGCGCTCTCCGAATTGGGCGCGTATGTGCCTGACCGGGAAACGGTCCTTCGTTAATGGAAATTCTAAACATTCCGGTGGGTCATCGAGTTGTTGAGCAGTCTCACGCTATATCATGACGATCAGTTTTGGCTTTCTCTCTTGAGGTGCTCACTGGCGAACCGGGCACAATCGCAGTAGTTCTCCACGGTGCCGCGTTAGCCGATAGAAGCGGGCGTAAGGCAGCAAAACACGGAGCCGGGCAAACCCAACATTTTACCAAAGACATGATTCGAGCTGATGCATATAAGGCCTAACTCGAGACGCGAACACTCCCTAAGGTATTCGGTCTTTATGAAAGCAGGCAGAATAATGCCCTAAGCCCCAGTGTCTAGGTATGCGCATAAAATTCTGGTGCAGCCGATGCCAAAACGCCAGCCTCCTCCTCGGTTATAGCAAGAAACCGAGGATGTGTATCAACAAGAGGCAGTAAAAAAGTTTTACGCAGGGTCTTAATCTGAAAAGAATCCTTACAGCGGGTCCCTCTGCGTCTGCGCTGTGTCTTCGTTGTGCGTATCACGGATGGGTGTATACGGTGTTCATCTGAAAAAGAAGAACTTACTTGAAAAGAAAAAAAGATCGTCTGAAAAATGTACTTTATATTAAATAAGCAGAGTACGGTTGAAAAGTGAATAAAATTGAGCTTTATTGTCTCTTGTTGTACATGCGTGCAACCCTTATGCGGGGTATGCCGCTAGTAGGCGTTGATATGTTTACGCGGACTCGTCTAGCCATGTCCGGGTCCGAATGACCTATTCAGTGCTTTGATTAGCGGGCGGATGAGTGTGGGGCTGTCAAGGCAGTCTCACGTTCTTCCGTCTTTCGAGTAACACTTGATACTCCTTTTCATGAGATGATGCCACGTGGACGGGCATTTTAAGTGTAAGAGATGCATAATGCGATATTGCGTTAAAGCGGTAGCTTCACGTCGAGAGTGCTTGATAGCTACTTTGAATGGGGCGATATGGAATGTTAACTTTTCGCAGCGGAAGTTGTCGGGTGAGCCGAACACAACTTCTAGCAGTAGGGAGCCCGTACAATGGGCATATAGGCCTGGCATTACCCCTTTGAAGGAGGTGTTGCTATGGCGAATTTTGGTTGGGTTTATCCCCATTTTGCGGATTGCGTCCTGATATAGCAGGTTTAGATCGCTACCTCCGTCCATTAGGACTTGGGTAAATTGGAGTCCGTCGATTATAGGATCTAATATCAAGGCAGTCCATCCTGCGTTCCGATACTTCCGAATAGTCACGATGATCGAAGGTGATTGGTTTTGACAACCATCGTTGGGACTTTCTTTGGGATTGACCGTGCGGTGGCGTGTTTCTATGGGCGCGCGCTCTGTTTTTCCCTTTTGTCACTTGAAGTGAGTTCACTGTTTTGACTTCTTGTGGGAAATTCTTTTGTTTTCCGGTGCTCTGCTTGTGGGGTTCGTCATCGTCCTCGCTTGGTGTGTCGAGCCCTTGTGTTCGGACATTGAGTTTGCGGACTGCTTGAAACCCAACAATATCTGTGGGTATGGTTTGCAGGCTTCCCGGGAGTACTGTGGATTTGGCATATTTTGTCCAAGATTTTGTTTAGGTTGGATAGCTCGTCGCTATTGTCCTTTAGGGGCATTTTTTTATGATTCTACCGGGAGCTTCTGAATCTGGCGTTGACTGCCGTGCTCTTCCGGCTGTTTCCCTTTGTCCGGCGCTGGTCCTTACTGCGTCGTGGTTTTTCATTTCCATCCCTGACTTCGGATGTACTTGGGTCGCTGGTACTGCATCTTGCCAGCCAACTATCCTCTCCCGCGCAAAAGCGGGTCATGAGGCTTGTTAATGCAGCCATTGTTCTCGGCTTCTCCTGGCCGAGGTGTCTGGCGAGCCATTCGTCTCGGACATTGTGTTTGAAAGCTGCTAAGGCTTTGGCGTCCGGACAGTCGACTATTTGGTTCTTTTCGATGAGGAACCTGTTCCAGAATTTGCGGGCTGACTCTCCGGGTTGTCGAGTTATGTGACTTAAATCGTCTGCATCCGGAGGACGGACATAGGTCCCTTGAAAATTTGCCCGAAAAGCATCCTCGAGCTCTTCCCAACTTCCAATGGTATTTTCAGGGGGGCTTTTGAGCCAATGCCGGGCTGGCCCTTTGAGCTTGAGGGGTAAGTATTTTATGGCGTGGAGATCATCTCCTCTAGCCATGTGTATGTGGAGGATGTAATCCTCAATCCGAGACTCAGGTCTGTTGTTCCGCCGTATGCCTCTATGTTTATGGGTTTGAATCCCGCTGGGAATTCGTGATCCAGCACCTCATCGGTGAAACACAGGGGGTGTGCGGCACCCCTATATTTGGGTGTGTCGTGATGTTCGGATAATTGGCGTGTTGCATTGCTTGGAAGAGCTTGCTTTCTCGGCCCATAGATGGACCTAACTGGGCCATCCTTTTGATGTGAATCCTTATGCGGATCGCGTGCTGGCTTGAGTGCGGCGCCGCTTGCCGCTCTATGTTTGCCATGTGGTCGTCTATCCGACCGGGCGGCCTCTTTTTTTTTGATTGCGGGGGCTCTACGGCCTCCTCATCGAATTCGGGCAGTAATTTGCGCTTCGGGTAGCTCTTTGTTTGGCGACTGTCGCGGTATTTCTCTGCGGTGTTGAGTACTTTGCTCCATCTGATTCCGAGTGCATCTTCCGCTGTTTTCAGCTTCCGCTTCTGCTTTTTCAGGCTACGCGCAGTGGCGACAAGCCTTTTGTGGAGGTTCTTCTGTTCCAACAATTTGTCCGGCGTGAGATCGTCCGGACTATTATCTTCGCCGGGGACGGGTTGTTTATCCAAGTTGTCCTATTCGGACGGTTGCTCAATAGCATGTTCGTCGTCCGCCGGTTCGCCCTGCTCTATGGTTGGGTCTGTGTGGCTGCCGTCTTTGTCGGCGGGACTGGTGCGGCGTTTATGTTGCCGTTTGACTGCTTTTCAAAGGATTTATCCTTCGTAGTGTCCGTTGTTCCTCGTCGTCACTTCCTTTAGGTGTATCCACCATGTATCGTCGTGGGGTGAGGTAGCTGTCCGATATCCTATAGGTGCTGGTTCATGGTTGTCTCCTACATCATCGTCCATACCGTCGATGTCTTGGTCGAAATCGAGCACGTCGTTTAAGCTTTCGACGGTGGCTACAAAGTGGGCGGTGGGTGGGCGTTGAATTTCTTCGTCGTCCGCATCCCAACCTTCTGACCGTAGTCCGGCCAGGGCTCTCTGATAAAAGAGAGGCTTTAGTGAATTCAGGATGTCACCAAAGGCGAGTCTTGAAAGATGTCGCGGCGGTGAACTCCATAACCGCGCCCAATTGGATTCGATTGGCGGTAGCGGAGGTTTGGTCCGGAGGCGCAGTCCGGCACCTTGGAGTCACGGTCTTCGCAAAGGACAGGGATGGAGTTCGGCTCGATCGCCGTAAAGATCGTAGCCCCCGAGGCGGTGTCCAACCACTCGTCCTCGATCGGCGGAGTCGGCTCCGAGCTAAGGGTCGGAGCGGACGCTGGTGCGGCCTCCAGGACACTGTTCGGCGGCAGAGCTAGATCGTGCCCATCGAGACAGTGTGGCGCGCTTGGCTGTGGCTCGAATCCGTCGAAGATCAAGTCTCCACGGATGTCGCCCGTGTAGTTCAAACTCCCAAATCTGACCTGATGGCCAGGGCCGTAGCTTTCAATCTGCTCCAGATGGCCGAGTGAATTAGCCCGCAGTGCAAAGCCGCCGAATATGAAGATCTGTCCGGGGTGAAAAGTCTCACCCTGGACCGCGTCGTTGTTGATTATCGAAGGAGCCATCGGGCCTAAGGATGACGACACAGAGGAACTCTCGATGAAAGCACCAATGTCGGTGTCAAAACCGGCGGATCTCGGGTAGGGGGTCCCGAATTGTGCGTCTAGGCGGATGGTAACAGGAGACAAGGGACACGATGTTTTTACCCAGGTTCGGGCCCTCTCGATGGAGGTAAAACCCTACTCCTGCTTGACTAATATTGATGATATGGGTAGTACAAGAGTGGATCTACCACGAGATCAGAGAGGCTAAACCCTAGAAGCGAGCCTATGGTATGATTGTTGTTCGTCCTACGGACTAAAACCCTCCAGTTTATATAGACACTAGATAGGGTTAGGGTTACACAGAGTCTGTTACAATGGTAGAAGATCTACACATCCGTATCGCCAAGCTTGCCTTCCACGCCAAGGAAAGTCCCATCCGAACACGGGACGAGGTCTTCAATCTTGTATCTTCATAGTCCAGGAGTCCGGCCAACGGTGATAGTTCGGCTATCGGGACACCCCCTAATCCAGGACTCCCTCAGCCGCCTTATTCACCTACTTCCTACGTAAAGCAGTGGCAAATTTTATAAATCACAAACTGACTGTGATTGTGTAGCTCACCCGCCGTCTACAGCACAAGCCACTCTGTTCTCCTAGATCCAAGATAGCACGATTGCCAACTCTGTATGCACATGTGTACATTCATGCATGTACATCTCAAAACATAAAAATATACTTCATATGCTTCTACATCGATCTATACGTATTCTAGGAGTGCAAGTGGCACTGTGTTTATAATTGTGTAGTGACTATAGTCAACATTCATTTAGATACTAGTGAATTCAATGCTCGCAAACTTGGAATATTTTGGTGAATGAGACTTGAACTGCTGAGTGGATTGTTGCATACTACATGCCTACATGGCTACATCTCACGATGACTTTTGAGCAAATTGCAAATATTGACCTATGGGTCAGATACCTTCGAGACCTATAAAATAAGAAGATTTGCTCTGAACCTAGCCGGCCTTCACCATTCTTGGTGAATACGTAAACCTTTGGTCAACTCATTTGCTTAGTTATATTTGCCTCATGACAGGGAACCATGCGTGCAGCTGGCATTTTGCTGGTTTTTAAGCTTTACAAATCAGTAACTACTCATGTACGTAGTAACAAGCAAAAGTTGACCTCGTAGAGTCGCAACTACTCATGTAGAATCCCTTACACTATACACTCTTGCCTCAAAACAAAAGCATAAATCGTTAACTGTCAAGGCTGCACGCCACATTTTATTATCTAAGACATCTACAGAAACATGTACAAACTCATCATTGTCCACTGTCGAGGCTACACGCCAACAATCCTGTCGTGGTTTTGTCACAGCAGATGTCCTTAGCGTGAGGACTTAGTCGCGAGGCCAACGCATCTATGTGGTAGCTTGAGAGGGGTTGGGCGGAATCGAGAGACTCTAGGCGGATCATCACACAAGACGAGGATTTAGACAGCTTCGGGCCCCGAGAAACATCATCCGGAATAGCCCTACATGCTGTTTGAGGCTAGGTCTCATTATGCTCATCGAGAGTCGCCGCATAAGCCGGCTCCCCCTTTGTGTCTAGCCCTAGATATTGTTTCTTGTTTGCTTGTAGATTGTCCCTCTTTGGGGAGCCCTGCCCCTCCTTATATATGTTGAAGGGGCGGGTTACATGTGGAGTCATATTAGGATTAGGACTAGTCTATCTCTAATGCAAACCGGATACAAGTCCTGGTCTTAACTCCTTGTAAGGTAAATATTCCTCATGCCTTTCCTCTTAAACCGGCCCACAATAGTTGAACCGGCCTTTATGAACCGCCAGACGGGCCACCGGGTCTTGTCGCTCCTCGACCCGTCCCATGGGTCACCATGAGTTACAGCGTCTGGCGGGTTCTTTGGTAAATTGCCGTGTGCAGGCGGGTCACCGATGAATATCGCCAAGTGCCGTGGGACCTCAAACAAACCGCCAAGTCCGGCCGGGTTAACTTCCGGCCGGTTTACACCACGGGGTATATCCCCGACATTAGCCCCCAAGTTTAGCTTGGATTTATCCATGGTAAACTTATGCTGCAAAATAAACACCAGAACAAATTTGGCAAGTTGTGCTCCGGGTTAAGAATTCTTGTAGACCGGCACCTGATCGTCCTTAAGTCCTTTGTCATTTCCTCCTTCTAGAAAAACCGGGTCAATAACCAGCTTCATACTCAAATTGCTGATGTTGGCTTCTTATAGAAAAAATATTATGAAGAATAATCCACTTGAGTCGGCTTCCAAAGCGCCGGTTTAAGAAATATTGGTCTTGAAATACTCATCGATATTCAACGGTTTGAAGATGCAGAACTTGCCGGTTTTATCATTGCCAAAGACTGTCGGGTTATAAAACTTGATAATTTCGAGTCATGATTATTGCGAGACACGGTTCATGATTGTTGCCAGCGCCGGTTCATGATTATTAATGACGCCGGGTTGCAGCCACAGTGGTCATAATGATTGGTGGCCTTGGTCAACCTAGTTTGCTCAATCGGAGAATTTGAAAATATTTCTTCGATAATAATATAATACCTGTAGCCCCCAAGTCTTTGAGCAGAACAAAGTGGTGGCTTAAGACTTTGCTTCAATATAAATACTGCCACCTTCAAAGAAATCCATGTTGTTCATCCCAGTGACTAGTAAAACTGAATACTCCATACTATGTAGCCCCCAAGTGCGGGTTGTCATGCTTGCAGCAACACAGGACTTATAATTATCTTATACTCATAAAACTTCAACCAGTGTAGCCCCGAAGGGCCGGGTCATTATGCAATAATGAGCAGGGACTTTGTAGGTATAATCATGTAGATTTGAGCAATGATGTGTAGCCCCCAAGGGCTGGCTCAGTAAGATAATATTGAGCTGGGACTTAATATATACTTCAATGAAAATAACATCATATGATGTAACCCCCATCATGGGACTTGAATCCACGTCCACAAGGTTAAGAGCCTTTTGATTTACCAACTGAGCAGTGGACCCTTCAATATAATGAATAAAAAGCTTTGTACCTTCAACTGTTGACAGGAGCAATTGGTAGCCCCCAAGGGCCGACTCATTATAATATGATGAGTCGGGTCTTCAATAATATGAGCAAAAAATTACTTTGCATTAGCCTCAAAGTGTCATGGTGCATGCTTGCAGCGACATGAGACTTGCATATTTGATATAATCTCAACTTAAATAATGTAGCCCCCAAGTGCCGGGTCGTAAGCCTGCAGCGACTCGGGACTATTCCCTCCATTGTAGAATAAATCATACCCATTGATGAAATAATAGCCATTCTTATTTGAGCGACTTTGAAAACCTCGGTCATAATATTGGTTATTGATAACTATAATAAAAATATAGCCATGTTGGCTATTCAAGATAATATAATCTGGTATGAAAAACCTTATTCATTTAATATCATAATGAAAATTCAGCCAAGTTTGGCTATTTGAATAATATAACCCAATGATTTATAAGCGCATGATTCCAATGGCGCAATCCAAATATGTACTGGCGACTTATAGTCCAAAACCAAGCCGGTTTAATAAACACCGGACAATTTATCATCATGCTTTATTCAACCTGTCTCTGCATACAACAAGTTTAAAGTGTCCTGGCGGTTTACCATCGGACGGGTCATAATGCCCAACATATAACCCAGGTTTATAACCAAGGCTGCACTTTAAGAATAATCAATGAAATATATCATACCTGTCACATTGAATCACATCATTGGTTTACCAATTTTTTGTAGTAAGGGTGATAACCCCAATCTTGAGTAATAATAACTCCTTTCATACTGTGTCGATTTATGATAAAACCGTACCGGGTTGTGATAAACACCGGTTTAACCATATATTATACTGGTGACTCGTAGTCAAACCAGACCGGGCGGATAGTCTCCGGATTATGATTTGATCATGTCTTGACAATTTGTAATTGAAAGTCAAGCGGGTTAATGAACACGGTTTACTCCATAATAAGATGGTAACATAAAATCAAACCGGGCAGATAGTCTCCGGATTAGGATTTGACCGTGTTCCGCCAATTTGTAATTGACAGTTTGAACCGGATTAACAATGTCGGTTTAAAAACGTAAAAGAAGTAAAAGTTCTTTAGCAAAAAAGAACAGAATTCAAGCAAAGGCAAAATAAAACCATTGCAAATGAGGCTTTCTTGAGCGATCGGATGGTGTTACCATGGTCGGACACGACCAAGCTCCCAATAAGGTGTAGCCATGGTTCAAGTCAGCCAGGTCCCCAAGCGAAACCGTGGCATTATGCCGATCAAGTGGCGTGGCCATGGTTGGGTTCGACCAAGCCCCAAGTGACTCTATGGCCTTAGGCCGACCAAAGGCGTGTTGGTTCAGACTTGACCATGTCCCCAAGTGATCTGGTGGCTTTCGCCTATCAAAAGGTGTCGCATTGGTTGGACGCCACCAAGCCCCAAGTGATGTTGTGGCACTAGGCCGATCAAGAGGCGTGGCTATGGTTCGGATACGACCAAGCCCCCAAATGATGTTGTGGCATTGAGCCGATCAAGAGGTGTGACTATGGTTCAGACATGACCAAGCCCCCAAGTGATCAATAATATGATAAGCCAATAAGGCATGATACCCATGTTTGAACCGCGCATCATGGCAGCAGGTCCTCTTTGGCACCTTTTAACTTACTGTAAGAGATAAATCCTTCTTGAACCGGGATTTTGAACCGGATATCGAGATCTTCAAAGCTTTGTGGGAGACATCTTTCCTTTGAACCGGATTTTAAACCGGAATCTTTTTTTATGACCCGGGACCTCTTCATTGAGTCCGGATTTTGTAACTGTCATATACTTTCTAAGCCAGAAATTTTTTGACGGCCTTTAAGTTTTTATCAATATAACAGGAGCCTCCAGGACGGGTTATCTTTCCTCCATCGTCCTAGGGTTCTTAATTTTCTTTGAAACTGGCAAGATTTGCCGAGTCATGTCATCGTAGCCCCCGTGTTTCAAAGGTGACTCGAGGAGTTGGCTTGAGACTCTTCATATGTGACCGTGATGTAAACCGGCATAAGTTGTATATCCTTGGTGTTGATAGCCCGATGTGAATCCACTGAAGATTGTTGTAACTGCGGCGGGTTATAAATGATCCCGTATGAGCCGTGTTCAGCAACTCGGTCAATGGTTCCTTCCAACTGGTGATTTGAAGTTAACCAAACTGTAGTGACGGTGACTTGTGCGCCTGCCCATTGAGCCATCCAGTGCGGGCGGCGGTTGATAGTATATGATAATTTGCCTCCATTTTGTTGAAAGAAAACCCGGGCTCCCCAAGCAGTGACTTGATCATATTCAATAAACAGCTCATGCAGATAGGTGCGGCCCGGTATGCTGATGTAGACCAGGCCGCGAGAGACGGACGACAAAGACGACTGCAACATCAGAGGCAGCTCGGACAAATGAGTCGGCCACGGCATTGTAAGCCAGTGCGGACGGGGAAGACCGGCACCGGTGTCGTAAACCGGCACGGACGGGCGAGGTAATCGCAGGCGTGGTCCCGGCAAGCTGATGTAAACCGGGCCACAGGGACGGCGACTTGCTCACGTTCATTCACCGGGTGGTATGACACGGACGAAACACCAGTGCAGAATGTTGCTAGCGCATGCTCCATACCCATGGTATAGACCACGTTTATAATGAATAATTGTCCTGCATATCAAAATATACAGTCCAAAATAATTTTTTTTTGACAAAAAACAATATGTGTCAAAAATAGACTTAGATAGATGTCACCTGATATGTTAGGTCGGAATTTATCCACCGCGGTGAAGCTAAAATCAACCACACATGAGTCACCCACAGGAACAAACGGATGAACCGACCGCGGCGTTCTAAAAGCCGATACGGACGGGCGAGCTGGCCGCGGCGTTGTAAGCTGACGGGCGAGTTAGTCCCGTGTGTTGATGAAGCGGGGGACGACGACTTACCCATGTAGCCGTCTAGCGGCATGGCACGGACCAGCCCTAGTGCAATAATCTAGGCACGCGCCCCTTTGCGACACCTTTGTAACAAATAATGATCCTGCCCAAAAATAGCAAAGACCAGAGTAATTGTTCTTGGAAAAATATTATTTGCGCTGATAAAATATGTAGGAAGGATAGCACCTTGTAGTATTGTGCAGCGTCGGTAGGCCGGCTTGTCGCGGATACCCCGGGTTGCATCCATGGTCACAGCAGCGGCAGCAGGGCGGAGACGTGGAGCAGTGTAAAATTGGGTACAACTGTTGCACTCATATACAGCACCACTCCGGTGGAATATGCCTTCTTGGCAACTTGTGATCGGCGGTCCACGAGGCACATAGTACGCCGCGCTCCCGTCAGTCTTCATGACTTGATTGATCTGTCTCCGAATCACAGGCTGTGAGCGGTGGTTTGACCCTTTGTTAATTGTTCTTCACCTATGGAACGACCTCCATCACCAGCGACTTGGCAGGCTGCGGCTATGCAGCAGAGGCGGTAGCGAGGCCCGCAGGTAGACACAACGGGTTTCAATGGCGATTTGGGAACACACAGGCAGGAGTAGCGAGGCGGATTACGATAGCGGCGAGACGCTCGGTCGCGAAGGGTGTAGCGGTGGCTGATCTGAGACAACAACTTCGCCGCGGGGCCGCTTCAGAGCGGTCTGAAACCGGCGGGCCAGCGGATTGACTTTAACCGAGGACGGCTCGTAGCTGCTGCAGAATTGACCCGCGGCGGGCTGGCAGCCAGAGCAGCGTAAGAGGCCGTCCATTGGAACTGCAGCCGCAGGCGGCGGCGGGTAAGGCCAGCCACACGGTAGGCGACTCAAGACTCGCGCAACATGCGGCAGGAGTGGAGGCGAGGCGGTGCGGTAGTCCTTTGTCCAAACATGCATGCTCACGTGAAGCGGTCTCCACCAATAATATCTCCTCAAAATCTAAGCTATAACATAGGCAGTACTCAAGTACTAGATTTATCACTTGATGCGAATAGCAGCCATGTAGCATTGCCTTTAAGCAATAGTAGCATAATTTGTTTAAGTAGTCCTCCTCCGTTACAGCTTGATAGCAGCAGCTTTTAGCAGCTCAATGTATGAAACCGCCTCGGGTTTGACCCTTGTCTCTGCAGGCGTGTTTTTACTGATCTAACCCGGCGTACGGTAGTATTGATCTCCAACTCGGATTCGACAGATCACGTTGCCCCGGCGATGCGCAAATAAAACGCCAAACCCTCGTATCCTTCAAATCTCATCGATTGTAAATCTGGATTAACGAATATGACTCTGACGTAGACCCTTCCAAGTAGGTTCCATTGTTAATTGCTGACCATACTTTCCATTGTCCAACGTGACCATTGCCAGGGCGATTTGACTTGGCTTGGCAACTTGTAGAACCTTGACTCATCTCGATCGAATCTGAACAGGTTGTTTTGACTGCTCGTCAACGAAGTAGATCCTTTTGAAACCGACTTTCATCCGGTAAATTATGAAATTCTCGATCTCCTGAGAGGACCCCTCCAAGAACTCATCACCATCGTGCGCAGGCCCCACGGTGGGCGTCAACTGTCCTGGTTTTGTCACGGCAGATGTCCTTAGCATGAGGACTTAGTCGCGAGGCCAACACGTCTATGTGGTAGCTTGAGAGGGGTTGGGCGGAATCGAGAGACGCTAGGCGGATCATCACACAAGACGAGGATTTAGACAGCTTCGGGCCCCGAGAAACATCATCCGGAATAGCCCTACATGCTGTTTGAGGCTAGGTCTCATTATGCTCATCGAGAGTCGCCGCATAAGCCGGCTCCCCCTTTGTGTCTAGCCCTAGATATTGCTTCTTGTTTGCTTGTAGATTGTCCCTCTTTGGGGAGCCCTGCCCCTCCTTATATATGTTGAAGGGGCGGGTTACATGTGGAGTCCTATTAGGATTAGGACTAGTCTATCTCTAATGCAAACCGGATACAAGTCCTGGTCTTAACTCCTTGTAAGGTAAATATTCCTCATGCCTTTCCTCTTAAACCGGCCCACAATAGTTGAACCGGCCTTCATGAACCGCCAGACGGGCCACCGGGTCTTGTCGCTCCTCTGACCCGTCCGCCGGGTCACCAGTGAGTTACAACGTCCTGGCGGGTTCTTTGGTAAATTGCCGAGTGCAGGCGGGTCACCAGATGAATATCGCCAAGTGCCAGCGGGACCTCAAATAAACCGCCAAGTCCGGCCGGGTTAACTTCCGGCTGGTTTACACCGCGGGGTATATCCCCGATAAATCTCATACTTTCTTGCAACGAAAAGATCTAATAAGACATGCTCCACTTTACATCTATTTTTCTTCAACCATATGCTTTTTAAAAACTGCATGCATCTGAAGGAAATATGCCCTAGAGGCAATAATAAAGTTGTTATTTATATTTCCTTATATCATGATAAATGTTTATTATTCATGCTAGAATTGTATTAACCAGAAACTTAGTACATGTGTGAATACATAGACAAACAGAATGTCACTAGTATGCATTTACTTGACTAGCTCGTTGAATCAAAGATGGTTAAGTTTCCTAGCCATAGACATGAGTTGTCATTTCATTAACGGGATCACATCATTAGAGAATGATGTGATTGACTTGACCCATTCCGTTAGATTAGCACTTGATCGTTTAGTATATTGCTATTGCTTTCTTCATGACTTATACATGTTCCTATGACTATGAGATTATGCAACTCCCGAATACCGGAGGAACACTTTGTCTGCTACCAAACGTCACAACGTAACTGGGTGATTATAAAGGTGCTCTACAGGAGTCTCCGATAGTACTTGTTGAGTTGGCATAGATCAATATTAGGATTTGTCACTCCGATTGCCGGAGAGGTATCTGTGGCCCTCTTGGTAATGCACATTACTATAAGCCTTGCAAGAAATGTGACTAATGAGTTAGTTGCGGGATGATGCATTACGGAACGAGTAAAGAGACTTGCCGGTAATGAGATTGAACTAGGTATTGAGATACCGACGATCAAATCTTGGGCAAGTAACATACCGATGACAAAGGGAACAACGTATGTTGTTATGCGGTTTGACAGATAAAGATCTTCGTAGAATATGTAGGAACCAATATGAGCATCCAGGTTCCGCTATTGGTTATTGACCGGAGATGAGTCTCGGTCATGTCTACATAGTTCTCGAACCCGTAGGGTCCGCACGCTTAACGTTCGGTGACAATCGGTATTATGAGTTTATGTGTTTTGATGTGCCGAAGGTAGTTCGGAGTCCCGGATATGATCACGGACATGACGAGGAATATTGAAATGGTCGAGACGTAAAGATTGATATATTGGAAGCCTATGTTTGGACATCGGAATGGTTCCGGATGAGTTCGGGCATTTACCGGAGTACCGGGAGGTTACCGAAACCCCCCGGGGAGTATATGGGCCTTATTGAGCCTTAGTGGAATAGAGGAGAGGAAGGGCGCGGCCCCCTAGCCCAATCTGAATTTGGTGGGCGCCCGCCCCCCTTCCTTCCCTCTCTCCTCCCTTCCCTCTCTCCTCCCCTTCCTTCTCTCCTACTCCTACTACTTGGAAAGGGGGAATCCTACTCCCGGTGGGAGTAGGACTCCCCAGGGTGTGCCATAGTAGAGGGCCGGTCCTCCCCCTCCTCCACTCCTTTATATACGGGGGAGGGGGCACCCCATAGACACACAAGTTGATCATAGATCTCTTAGTCGTGTGCGGTGCCCCTCTCCACCATATTCCACCTCGCTCATATCGTTGCAGTGCTTAGGTGAAGCCCTGCGCCGGTAGCTTCATCATCACTGTCATCATGCCGTCGTGCTGACGAAGCTCTCCCTCGACACTCTGCTGGATCGTGAGTTCGTGGGACGTCACCGAGCCGAACATGTGCAGATTGCGGAGGTGCCGTACTTTCGGTGCTAGGATCAGTCGATCGTGAAGACGTACGACTACATCAACCGCGTTGTCATAACGCTTCCGCTTACGGTCTACGAGGGTACGTAGACAACACTCTTCCCTCTCGTTGCTATGCATCACCATGATCTTGCGTGTGCGTAGGATTTTTTTTAAAATTACTACGTTTCCCAACAGCATCAAGTAGTTGACCAAAAATTTCTCAATTAATGACAAATAAAATAAGAAAATTTCATAATTAAGGCTCCATTGTTTCAAAGGAATTTCATAGGATTTCTGGAGGATTGAAATCCTTAGGATTTTTTTCCTATGTTGGTCCTTTGATTCATAGGATTTGATTTCATAGGAATTTTTTCTATGGAATCTTTTTACTACATTTCATAGGAAATCTAACATCCACTCTAACCTCTTTTTACAATTCCTTTGTTTTTCCTGTGGCTTTAAACACCCATTGTTAATCCTATAAGATTCAAATGGGCATGTCGGCTCGCCCCTACCCCCCTACGTGCAGGCGTAGAAGATGAACCAAGCGACCAAAAAATTATCATGGATAGAAACATTTGGTTGTCATACAAACGCTCCCCAATGCTAGCTGGCATCACAAAATTTAGGTAAGGCATCCCTGGCTACATACCAAACAGACCCTATAGTTTGTTCTTTATGGGTAATAGCTAGCGCTCGTTAACAGAAACTCTGCGTCTGCGCAGGTTCAATATGCCTGTTTTGTTTTTTGAATTTTGTAGTCACTCCTCGATTTGGTATTATTGTTTAGAGAAGTACTTTGGTGTAGCACATATGCCCGTGTGTTGCAACGGGATGACAAAATTGGCCTTTTAATGAAAATAATGTTAGTATTAAAATGAAATTATGCAACCACTGCTCATTTATTTATTCCCTTTGTTTCACAGCACGTTGTCCTTCATGTTTATGCCAAACGGGAACCTCTGTTTGTTTTTAGTTTGATCCGCCCGACTGTAGATGCTCTTAACCTGTCAAGGCCCACGAGGGCCTTGTAAAATCCGATCCACACATACGTACCCGCGCAGCCACATAAGGAGAGAAAACAATAGTTTTTTTTGCGGGTGTAGAGAAAAAACAATAGTTAATGAGTAGACTTGAAAATAAATCCGAGTTGCCCAGCCTGTAACCAGGGGCATGATGACATATGACATATGTTGTTCGAATTTAAATTGGCAATGGACATGTGGAAGATGCTCGGTCTTGAGCTTGATATCAAACAGGCACTGAAAGTTGACAAGGCGGTGAGCTTGTGTTGGCACATCTTCTGTGCCTTCCAGAACAACAAATCCAAGTGTTGGGCTTGCCGAAGTTTAGAGAAACGATGGCAACGACGGCTTGGTATTTGTGGTATGAAAGGCGAAAATTGACACATGACGAAGAAACTCAAAGTGCATATCAAATCAATATGTCAGTTAGAGGCTTAATAGCAAATTATGCCATCTCTTACAGCCCAAAGGCTCACGTCCGTTCAGATGCTTGGTTGAAACCAAAGTATGGTTACGTGAAATTAAATGTTGACGCGGGATTTGATAGTGACACACTCGCAGCAACATTTAGAGCAGTTATCCGGGACCATAGGGGGGAATTTATAGCGGCTGCTAATGAAAAGATGGACCTTTGCTTCGACTCGTTCACAGCAGAAGCAATTGCAGTGAGGTTTGGTTTGAATCTTGCTAATACCGTCGGATGTAGTAAGATTGAAATGAATTCGGATAGCGTGGAGGTGGTGAATGCGTTGAGCCAAGGCTACTCTTCTTCAGTCGCTTCATCCATTATAGACGACTGTTATTTCATGTCATTAGGATTTTCCCATGTCATTTATGATCATTGTAATAGGGAACATAATTGAGTAGCTCATGAACTAGCAAGGTTAGCTAGGTTTTCTTCTCCGAGTGTTTGGATGGATAACGCCCCTAATGAGGTTATCCCTTTACTTGTAAACGATGCTATTTTACTTATGAATGAATAAAGGAGAAGAAGTTTATCAATTTTTTTTATTTTTGAGGCAATGGAAGCACGCTACGTCAAAAGCCCTTGGAACCCACACGAAAATCTACCTGACTAGACTTCACCTCACCACCTGAGCATCACCTTCCATCCATGTCCTGCTCTGCCAATGGGCCGGTGGCGCTACTCCCGGCTGTTTCTCAAGAGATGGACGACGACGATCGTCAGGAGAGGGCGTTGGGCTGGACGGATTGGAAAGGATGTATGCATCATACAGGATGGAAAAGAAATCACGTAGCAGAGTAGCCATTGGGGGTTGTGGGTGCTGACTGACTGAATGATGGCGATGGCCTACATGTTGGAAATTGTCGACTACACGGTCTATCGAGCATATACAGCCAGGCGTGCCAAACGAAAATCTGACCCAAACGAGTGCCTCAAATGGGTCTCAATTGTCCGGACTGACCGACACCTCTCGTATCCAGCCTAAATATAAGGTAGATACGGGACACCCAGGCGCGCCCGCCACGTAGGAATGACGATTTGGTCTCACGTGGTAATGCCCGGAAACCCGGTGCTCCAACCGACGCCTCCTCCATTGTCGCAGTGTGAACGTGTGTGCACCGCTCCAGCTCGCCGCCCGAGGCCAAATCCGGCTATTTAGGACGGTCGGCGTCCCCCAACCCTAGCCCATCCACCCCCCTCTCTGCGCCATCACCCAAGCACGTCCGCCTCCTCTTCCCCGCTCTCCCACGCTCTCCGGCATCGCCATGGTCCGGCGCACGATCACGACGTATGTTATGCTGACGCCGAAGCGCCGGAGGCAGATCATGGAGGAGATTTAGGCGAGGCGCACCGCCCGCATCGCTGTCAGTCTGCCTCCGGACTCGCCGGAGTCGGAGGACGAGGGAGAGCAGCTACCAAGCCGATGGAGATGGCGGATCCAAAGGAGGAGGAGGCGGAGCAGCCTGCTCTGGGATTCACCGTGGAGGAGGCGGAGGCGCAGTTCGCCGTCGTCCAAGCCGCGAAGATGGCGGAGCAGCCGGCCATCCCGGAGTCCATCCAAGATGAGGCCTATGTGGAAGCCAACCGATAGTTCCTCCGGCAGGAGCAGACGGTGTCCTTCGCACTCTTCGCCGAACTCGACGCGAAGATAGAGGAGGAGAAGGCCGGGGCGGAGTAGCCGGAGCTGCAGCTGCCGCCCATGTACCCGGTGCCGGGCACGAAGATTGTTGACATCTCCGACGAGGAGTAGCTACGTAGTACATTGGTTTTTTCTAGTTTGCAAGCTTTTCTACATATTTGAGAATCTTGTATGAGATGTTCGGATGCAATTGTGTTAATTTGAGGAGTGCCCGGTCACTGCCGCACACACACCCGGACGCGTCCGTGGGCATTTGAGGGGTCATATTTGTAATATGCGGCTGTAGATGCTCTAACTCCCCTGTTTTTTGTGGTGTGGCTTACAATGTATATTGAGGCTAAAGAGTAGGGATCTATTTATAGTCTCCACTTTTAGATGTTTTTATTGTTTCCATTTGTTTTTGTAAAATTCCGTATGACTCCTGAGCAATGTAACCAACCACGATCAAATATGCCAGCTTTCCGAGTCTAACTATACTAGTCCCTAACACACATGTGTGAGTCACGTGCCATGATTAGATTGTATGTATGAGATCAACTTCCAATCTAATCATGTGGGTCCAAAACCTACAAGGCCGATCCTGTAAAACAAACCCAGCTCTTTTACCCTACCCTATGATGTCCTAGGAAAAAGACGTGCATGCATATAAATTCCACTAGAGTCGATCCCTATTAATTCTTCTACTGTATTTCATCACAGTCGTCCTCGGCTCCTCAAGTATTACTTTCTCGAGTGAAATTCCGCATCATTGATTCCATGTCACAAACATTAGTAATACGAATAATCTTAGATTAAGCTAAATAAATTATAACCATGTTGAATAAATGTTGAAAGCCACGTAAATATCGAACACTACACACCCACTCGTTGCACCGGCTAGCTGGTCCATGACACGTGTGTTCACACATGAGCACGTCACCGTGTACCTCCAACGCCGAGGGTGATGCACCGCAACTCGCGTCGAAGGAGATTCGACCGGCAGCGCGATACGCAGGACAGCCAGCAGATGCTTTGTAGACCCGAAGCCCAGCTTGCCCGGGTGGGACCCCGTCAGGGCTCGCGGCGGCTATGGGATGCTCCAGGTCGATTCACTCGCCCCTAGAGCCTCGTGGATCTGCAGCCCTCCAGCATGAAGAACTAGCGAAGAACGAGAAGAAAGATACAAGAAGAGATAAAAAGTAGATGAACATGAAAAAGTAGTAGATTGATTTGATCGATTGCATGTTTTTCAATCAGCCGTCACCCCTTAGGTATATAAGAGGCGGTTTGACTTCCCGTGCAAGGAAAAGGTTTGGATTTACGTCCAAAACCCTAGTCAAATTCGGATTGGTTTTGCCCGAACTTTTCAAAACTGTTCGATCTAAAACTGGCTGCACCTTGCGGGTCTTCTTTGAGGTAGTAAACGACCTAAGATGGAAATGAGCCCAAAAGAAATCTTGACCATTTCGACGAGGCAAACAACTTTTGTGTTGAACATTATTTGATCTGAGGTCATCCCGAGGGCCAAATCGCTCGAGAAAAAAGACTACTATTCGTGCTACCCATCAGACATAGTGGCTGATGGGGCGCGCCACTTTTGGCTCGTGACACGGTTGTATTCGGATGGCTCTAATTTTTTCATACGAACATGGATTAGGACGATTTTTATATCAGAACCGACCATTTCGACGAGACGAAGATAATTCATGTAGATCATTTTTTCATATGAGGTCGTCTTGGGGGCGTAATCAGCCGAATAGTGTTCTTAATATAAAATCTCAGTATTTCGGACACAACTTCGACCTTAGAGATGGGATCGGATGGCTATGGCCCAAATATCAAAGTTTCTCCTTTTGACAATACAGAACTTTCTCACTGTAAGCACTTTCTATTTGAGGCAATATTAATTGTGTTTTTGACCATGCCAAAATCTGTTGTCAACAACGTGGCCGCCTCAGCACACATGGCCCATGCTGTGTGACTGACCTTTGCCTTCTTCACTGCCATTGGGTACCGTTTTAGAAAGAAAGAAAAAACAAGTTTAGAAAATGAAAAATCATTCATATACCAGTCAAGCCAAAGTTATTTTTTACCAAATGAATAACTTTAAGCTTTCCAAGCTGTCTGAAAGTCAGCCACCTATCTGTTGTAGTTTTTGTTCTGTAGAATCTTGAGGTAGCAGAGAATTAGGATTTGTTGACCCTCCACATAGCCTTTTTTTCCCTGTCTAAACTGCTCCCACAACAATTTCACCATTAAGCTTAGCAACCAAGGGCTCCATCGATCAAACATCACATGGTGCTCAAATCTACCCTAATTAATTAATTAATTAATTAATTAATATATTAATAATAATATAATAATAATAATATATATATATATATAATATATAATAATAATATAAAAGGGCTATTGCTTCTGCCCGTACGTCATATAATTTACCCTCAAAGTTGCTACAAATTACCGAGTATGCCACCTATAAGTCAGAAAAAACGTTTCATTTTTCCCATCGCAGGTCGCTGCGCTAAATTTGTTTATCAGTTAGCGAACCTCCTTTAACATCAGTAAAGATGTTTATAGCCTGGTGGCTAGAGCGCCACACATGTACCCAGGAGGTGCCGGTTCGAATCCAGTCGTCACCCTTTTTAATTTTAATTTCCTTTTTTGTTTAATTTAGTTTTAGAAATTAAGAGAAACCACAAGGAGTATAAGATCTCTATATGAGGTAAACACGTTCCCTTTTTGCCAGTCATTATGTACCCTTGGCCTTTTAATGTGGGAGCTCATGTACAAAATTTTCTTTACCAGTTACTACACCCATGGTGCCAGGGCATGACCCTTTTTAATTTTAATTTCCTTTTTTGTTTAATTTAGTTTTATAAATTAAGAGAAACCACAAGGAGTAGAAGACCTCTATATGAGGTAAACACGTTCCCTTTTTGCCAGTCATTATGTACCCTTGGACTTTTAATGTGGGAGCTCATGTACAAAGTTTTCTTTACCAGTTACTACACCCATGGTGCCAGGGCATGACCGTTTTTAATTTTAATTTCCTTTTTTGTTTAGTTTAGTTTTAGAAATTAAGAGAAACCACAAGGAGTACAAGACCTCTATATGAGGTAAACACGTTCCCTTTTGCAGTCATTATGTACCCTTGGCCTTTTAATGTGGGAGCTCATGTACAAAGTTTTCTTTACCAGTTACTACACCCATGGTGCCAGGGCATGACCCTTTTAATTTTAATTTCCTTTTTGTTTAGTTTAGTTTTAGAAATTAAGAGAAACCACAAGGAGTACAAGACCTCTATATGAGGTAAACACGTTCCCTTTTTGGCAGTCATTATGTACCCTTGGCCTTTTAATGTGGGAGCTCATGTACAAAGTTTTCTTTACCAGTTACTACACCCATGGTGCCAGGGCATGACCCTTTTTAATTTTAATTTCCTTTTTTGTTTAATTTAGTTTTAGAAATTAAGAGAATCCACAAGGGGTATAAGACCTCTATATGAGGTAAACACGTTCCCTTTTTGCCAGTCATTATGTACCCTTGGCCTTTTAATGTGGGAGCTCATGTACAAAGTTTTCTTTACCAGTTACTACACCCATGGTGCCAGGGCATGACCCTTTTTAATTTTAATTTCCTTTTTTGTTTAGTTTAGTTTTAGAAATTAAGAGAAACCACAAGGAGTACAAGACCTCTATATGAGGTAAACACGTTCCCTTTTTGCCAGTCATTATGTACCCTTGGCCTTTTAATGTGGGAGCTCATGTACAAAGTTTTCTTTACCAGTTACTTTTAGAAATTAAGAGAAACCACAAGGAGTATAAGACCTCTATATGAGGTAAACACGTTCCCTTTTTGCCAGTCATTATGTACCCTTGGCCTTTTAATGTGGGAGCTCATGTACAAAGTTTTCTTTACCAGTTACTACACCCATGGTGCCAGGGCATGACCCTTTTTAATTTTAATTTCCTTTTTTGTTTAATTTAGTTTTAGAAATTAAGAGAAACCACAAGGAGTATAAGACCTCTATATGAGGTAAACACGTTCCCTTTTTGCCAGTCATTATGTACCCTTGGCCTTTTAATGTGGGAGCTCATGTACAAAGTTTTCTTTACCAGTTACTACACCCATGGTGCCAGGGCATGACCGTTTTTAATTTTAATTTCCTTTTTTGTTTAGTTTAGTTTTAGAAATTAAGAGAAACCACAAGGAGTACAAGACCTCTATATGAGGTAAACACGTTCCCTTTTTGCCAGTCATTATGTACCCTTGGCCTTTTAATGTGGGAGCTCATGTACAAAGTTTTCTTTACCAGTTACTACACCCATGGTGCAGGGCATGACCCTTTTAATTTTAATTTCCTTTTTGTTTAGTTTAGTTTTAGAAATTAAGAGAAACCACAAGGAGTACAAGACCTCTATATGAGGTAAACACGTTCCCTTTTTGCCAGTCATTATGTACCCTTGGCCTTTTAATGTGGGAGCTCATGTACAAAGTTTTCTTTACCAGTTACTACACCCATGGTGCCAGGGCATGACCCTTTTTAATTTTAATTTCCTTTTTTGTTTAATTTAGTTTTAGAAATTAAGAGAATCCACAAGGGGTATAAGACCTCTATATGAGGTAAACACGTTCCCTTTTTGCCAGTCATTATGTACCCTTGGCCTTTTAATGTGGGAGCTCATGTACAAAGTTTTCTTTACCAGTTACTACACCCATGGTGCCAGGGCATGACCCTTTTAAATTTAATTTCCTTTTTGTTTAATTTAGTTTTAGAAATTAAGAGAAACCACAAGGAGTATAAGACCTCTATATGAGGTAAACACGTTCCCTTTTGCCGTCATTATGTACCCTTGGCCTTTTAATGTGGGAGCTCATGTACAAAGTTTTCCTTACAGTTACTACACCCATGGTGCCAGGGCATGACCCTTTTAATTTTAATTTCCTTTTTTGTTTAATTTAGTTTTAGAAATTAAGAGAAACCACAAGGAGTATAAGACCTCTATATGAGGTAAACACGTTCCCTTTTGCAGTCATTATGTACCCTCGGCCTTTTAATGTGGGAGCTCATGTACAAAGTTTTCTTTACCAGTTACTTTTAGAAATTAAGAGAAACGACAAGGAGTATAAGACCTCTATATGAGGTAAACACGTTCCCTTTTTGCCAGTCATTATGTACCCTTGGCCTTTTAATGTGGGAGCTCATGTACAAAGTTTTCTTTTACAGTTACTTTTAGAAATTAAGAGAAACCACAAGGAGTATAAGACCTCTATATGAGGTAAACACGTTCCCTTTTTGCCAGTCATTATGTACCCTTGGCCTTTTAATGTGGGAGCTCATGTACAAAGTTTTCTTTACCAGTTACTACACCCATGGTGCCAGGGCATGACCCTTTTAATTTTAATTTCCTTTTTGTTTAATTTATTTTTATAAATTAAGAGAAACCACAAGGAGTATAAGACCTCTATATGAGGTAAACACGTTCCCTTTTGCAGTCATTATGTACCCTTGGTCTTTTAATGTGGGAGCTCATGTACAAAGTTTTCTTTACCAGTTACTACACCCATGGTGCCAGGGCATGACCGTTTTTAATTTTAATTTCCTTTTTTGTTTATTTTAGTTTTAGAAATTAAGAGAAACCACAAGGAGTACAAGACCTCTATATGAGGTAAACACGTTCCCTTTTTGCCAGTCATTATGTACCCTTGGCCTTTTAATGTGGGAGCTCATGTACAAAGTTTTCTTTACCAGTTACTACACCCATGGTGCCAGGGCATGACCCTTTTAATTTTAATTTCCTTTTTGTTTAATTTAGTTTTAGAAATTAAGAGAAACCACAAGGAGTATAAGACCTCTATATGAGGTAAACACGTTCCCTTTTTGCCAGTCATTATGTACCCTTGGCCTTTTAATGTGGGAGCTCATGTACAAAGTTTTCTTTACCAGTTACTACACCCATGGTGCCAGGGCATGACCCTTTTCAATTTTAATTTCCTTTTTTGTTTAATTTAGTTTTAGAAATTAAGAGAAACCACAAGGAGTATAAGACCTCTATATGAGGTAAACACGTTCCCTTTTTGCCAGTCATTATGTACCCTTGGCCTTTTAATGTGGGAGCTCATGTACAAAGTTTTCTTTACCAGTTACTACACCCATGGTGCCAGGGCATGACCCTTTTTAATTTTAATTTCCTTTTTTGTTTCGTTTAGTTTTAGAAATTAAGAGAAACCACAAGGAGTACAAGACCTCTATATGAGGTAAACACGTTCCCTTTTTGCCAGTCATTATGTACCCTTGGCCTTTTAATGTGGGAGCTCATGTACAAAGTTTTCTTTACCAGTTACTTTTAGAAATTAAGAGAAACCAAAAGGAGTATAAGACCTCTATATGAGGTAAACACGTTCCCTTTTTGCCAGCCATTATGTACCCTTGGCCTTTTAATGTGGGAGCTCATGTACAAAGTTTTCTTTACCAGTTACTACACCCATGGTGCCAGGGCATGACCCTTTTTAATTTTAATTTCCTTTTTTGTTTAATTTAGTTTTATAAATTAAGAGAAACCACAAGGAGTATAAGACCTCTATATGAGGTAAACACGTTCCCTTTTTGCCAGTCATTATGTACCCTTGGCCTTTTAATGTGGGAGCTCATGTACAAAGTTTTCTTTACCAGTTACTACACCCATGGTGCCAGGGCATGACCGTTTTTAATTTTAATTTCCTTTTTTGTTTAGTTTAGTTTTAGAAATTAAGAGAAACCACAAGGAGTACAAGACCTCTATATGAGGTAAACACGTTCCCTTTTTGCCAGTCATTATGTACCCTTGGCCTTTTAATGTGGGAGCTCATGTACAAAGTTTTCTTTACCAGTTACTACACCCATGGTGCCAGGGCATGACCCTTTTTAATTTTAATTTACTTTTTTGTTTAGTTTAGTTTTAGAAATTAAGAGAAACCACAAGGAGTACAAGACCTCTATATGAGGTAAACACGTTCCCTTTTTGCCAGTCATTATGTACCCTTGGCCTTTTAATGTGGGAGCTCATGTACAAAGTTTTCTTTACCAGTTACTACACCCATGGTGCCAGGGCATGACCCTTTTTAATTTTAATTTCCTTTTTTGTTTAATTTAGTTTTAGAAATTAAGAGAATCCACAAGGGGTATAAGACCTCTATATGAGGTAAACACGTTCCCTTTTTGCCAGTCATTATGTACCCTTGGCCTTTTAATGTGGGAGCTCATGTACAAAGTTTTCTTTACCAGTTACTACACCCATGGTGCCAGGGCATGACCCTTTTAATTTTAATTTCCTTTTTTGTTTAATTTAGTTTTAGAAATTAAGAGAAACCACAAGGAGTATAAGACCTCTATATGAGGTAAACACGTTCCCTTTTGCCAGTCATTATGTACCCTTGGCCTTTTAATGTGGGAGCTCATGTACAAAGTTTTCCTTACCATTTACTACACCCATGGTGCCAGGGCATGACCCTTTTTAATTTTAATTTCCTTTTTTTTAATTTAGTTTTAGAAATTAAGAGAAACCACAAGGAGTATAAGACCTCTATATGAGGTAAACACGTTCCCTTTTGCAGTCATTATGTACCCTCGGCCTTTTAATGTGGGAGCTCATGTACAAAGTTTTCTTTACCAGTTACTTTTAGAAATTAAGAGAAACCACAAGGAGTATAAGACCTCTATATGAGGTAAACACGTTCCCTTTTTGCCAGTCATTATGTACCCTTGGCCTTTTAATGTGGGAGCTCATGTACAAAGTTTTCTTTACCAGTTACTTTTAGAAATTAAGAGAAACCACAAGGAGTATAAGACCTCTATATGAGGTAAACACGTTCCCTTTTGCAGTCATTATGTACCCTTGGCCTTTTAATGTGGGAGCTCATGTACAAAGTTTTCTTTACCAGTTACTACACCCATGGTGCCAGGGCATGACCCTTTTAATTTTAATTTCCTTTTTGTTTAATTTATTTTATAAATTAAGAGAAACCACAAGGAGTATAAGACCTCTATATGAGGTAAACACGTTCCCTTTTTGCCAGTCATTATGTACCCTTGGTCTTTTAATGTGGGAGCTCATGTACAAAGTTTTCTTTACCAGTTACTACACCCATGGTGCCAGGGCATGACCGTTTTTAATTTTAATTTCCTTTTTTGTTTAGTTTAGTTTTAGAAATTAAGAGAAACCACAAGGAGTACAAGACCTCTATATGAGGTAAACACGTTCCCTTTTTGCCAGTCATTATGTACCCTGGGCCTTTTAATGTGGGAGCTCATGTACAAAGTTTTCTTTACCAGTTACTACACCCATGGTGCCAGGGCATGACCCTTTTTAATTTTAATTTCCTTTTTTGTTTAATTTAGTTTTAGAAATTAAGAGAAACCACAAGGAGTATAAGACCTCTATATGAGGTAAACACGTTCCCTTTTTGCCAGTCATTATGTACCCTTGGCCTTTTAATGTGGGAGCTCATGTACAAAGTTTTCTTTACCAGTTACTACACCCATGGTGCCAGGGCATGGCCCTTTCTAATTTTAATTTCCTTTTTTGTTTAATTTAGTTTTAGAAATTAAGAGAATCCACAAGGAGTATAAGACCTCTATATGAGGTAAACACGTTCCCTTTTTGCCAGTCATTATGTACCCTTGGCCTTTTAATGTGGGAGCTCATGTACAAAGTTCTCTTTACCAGTTACTACACCCATGGTGCCAGGGCATGACCCTTTTTAATTTTAATTTCCTTTTTTGTTTAATTTAGTTTTAGAAATTAAGAGAAACCACAAGGAGTATAAGACCTCTATATGAGGTAAACACGTTCCCTTTTTGCCAGTCATTATGTACCCTTGGCCTTTTAATGTGGGAGCTCATGTACAAAGTTCTCTTTACCAGTTACTACACCCATGGTGCCAGGGCATGACCCTTTTAATTTTAATTTCCTTTTTGTTTAATTTAGTTTTAGAAATTAAGAGAAACCACAAGGAGTACAAGACCTCTATATGAGGTAAACACGTTCCCTTTTTGCCAGTCATTATGTACCCTTGGCCTTTTAATGTGGGAGCTCATGTACAAAGTTTTCTTTACCAGTTACTACACCCATGGTGCCAGGGCATGACCCTTTTAATTTTAATTTCCTTTTTGTTTAATTTAGTTTTAGAAATTAAGAGAAACCACAAGGAGTATAAGACCTCTATATGAGGTAAACACGTTCCCTTTTTGCCAGTCATTATGTACCCTTGGCCTTTTAATGTGGGAGCTCATGTACAAAGTTTTCCTTACCAGTTACTACACCCATGGTGCCAGGGCATGACCCTTTTTAATTTTAATTTCCTTTTTTTTAATTTAGTTTTAGAAATTAAGAGAAACCACAAGGAGTATAAGACCTCTATATGAGGTAAACACGTTCCCTTTTTGCCAGTCATTATGTACCCTCGGCCTTTTAATGTGGGAGCTCATGTACAAAGTTTTCTTTACCAGTTACTTTTAGAAATTAAGAGAAACCACAAGGAGTATAAGACCTCTATATGAGGTAAACACGTTCCCTTTTTGCCAGTCATTATGTACCCTTGGCCTTTTAATGTGGGAGCTCATGTACAAAGTTTTCTTTACCAGTTACTTTTAGAAATTAAGAGAAACCACAAGGAGTATAAGACCTCTATATGAGGTAAACACGTTCCCTTTTTGCCAGTCATTATGTACCCTTGGCCTTTTAATGTGGGAGCTCATGTACAAAGTTTTCTTTACCAGTTACTACACCCATGGTGCCAGGGCATGACCCTTTTTAATTTTAATTTCCTTTTTTGTTTAATTTATTTTTATAAATTAAGAGAAACCACAAGGAGTATAAGACCTCTATATGAGGTAAACACGTTCCCTTTTTGCCAGTCATTATGTACCCTTGGTCTTTTAATGTGGGAGCTCATGTACAAAGTTTTCTTTACCAGTTACTACACCCATGGTGCCAGGGCATGACCGTTTTTAATTTTAATTTCCTTTTTTGTTTAGTTTAGTTTTAGAAATTAAGAGAAACCACAAGGAGTACAAGACCTCTATATGAGGTAAACACGTTCCCTTTTGCAGTCATTATGTACCTGGGCCTTTTAATGTGGGAGCTCATGTACAAAGTTTTCTTTACCAGTTACTACACCTGTGGTGCCAGGGCATGACCCTTTTTAATTTTAATTTCCTTTTTTGTTTAATTTAGTTTTAGAAATTAAGAGAAACCACAAGGAGTATAAGACCTCTATATGAGGTAAACACGTTCCCTTTTTGCCAGTCATTATGTACCCTTGGCCTTTTAATGTGGGAGCTCATGTACAAAGTTTTCTTTACCAGTTACTACACCCATGGTGCCAGGGCATGACCCTTTCTAATTTTAATTTCCTTTTTGTTTAATTTAGTTTTAGAAATTAAGAGAATCCACAAGGAGTATAAGACCTCTATATGAGGTAAACACGTTCCCTTTTGCCGGTCATTATGTACCCTTGGCCTTTTAATGTGGGAGCTCATGTACAAAGTTCTCTTTACCAGTTACTACACCCATGGTGCCAGGGCATGACCCTTTTAATTTTAATTTCCTTTTTGTTTAATTTAGTTTTAGAAATTAAGAGAAACCACAAGGAGTATAAGACCTCTATATGAGGTAAACACGTTCCCTTTTTGCCAGTCATTATGTACCCTTGGCCTTTTAATGTGGGAGCTCATGTACAAAGTTCTCTTTACCAGTTACTACACCCATGGTGCCAGGGCATGACCCTTTTTAATTTTAATTTCCTTTTTTGTTTAATTTAGTTTTAGAAATTAAGAGAAACCACAAGGAGTACAAGACCTCTATATGAGGTAAACACGTTCCCTTTTTGCCAGTCATTATGTACCCTTGGCCTTTTAATGTGGGAGCTCATGTACAAAGTTTTCTTTACCAGTTACTTTTGGAAATTAAGAGAAACCACAAGGAGTATAAGACCTCTGTATGAGGTAAACACGTTCCCTTTTTGCCAGTCATTATGTACCCTTGGCCTTTTAATGTGGGAGCTCATGTACAAAGTTTTCTTTACCAGTTACTACACCCATGGTGCCAGGGCATGACCCTTTTTAATTTTAATTTCCTTTTTTGTTTAATTTAGTTTTAGAAATTAAGAGAAACCACAAGGAGTATAAGACCTCTATATGAGGTAAACACGTTCCCTTTTTGCCAGTCATTATGTACCCTTGGCCTTTTAATGTGGGAGCTCATGTACAAAGTTTTCTTTACCAGTTACTACACCCATGGTGCCAGGGCATGACCCTTTTTAATTTTAATTTGTTTTTTTGTTTAATTTAGTTTTAGAAATTAAGAGAAACCACAAGGAGTATAAGACCTCTATATGAGGTAAACTTGTTCCCTTTTTGCCAGTCATTATGTCCCCTTGGCCTTTTAATGTGGGAGCTCATGTACAAAGTTTTCTTTACCAGTTACTACACCCATGGTGCCAGGGCATGACCCTTTTTAATTTTAATTTCCTTTTATGTTTAGTTTAGTTTTAGAAATTAATAGAAACCACAAGGAGTACAAGACCTCTATATGAGGTAAACACGTTCCCTTTTTGCCAGTCATTATGTACCCTTGTCCTTTTAATGTGGGAGCTCATGTACAAAGTTTTCTTTACCAGTTACTACACCCATGGTGCCAGGGCATGACCCTTTTTAATTTTAATTTCCTTTTTTGTTTAGTTTAGTTTTAGAAATTAAGAGAAACCACAAGGAGTACAAGACCTCTATATGAGGTAAACACGTTCCCTTTTTGCCGGTCATTATGTACCCTTGGCCTTTTAATGTGGGAGCTCATGTACAAAGTTTTCTTTACCACTTACTACACCCATGGTGCCAGGGCATGACCCTTTTTAATTTTAATTTCCTTTTTTGTTTAGTTTAGTTTTAGAAATTAAGAGAAACCACAAGGAGTACAAGACCTCTATATGAGGTAAACACGTTCCCTTTTTGCCAGTCATTATGTACCCTTGGCCTTTTAATGTGGGAGCTCATGTACAAAGTTCTCTTTACCAGTTACTACACCCATGGTGCCAGGGCATGACCCTTTTTAATTTTAATTTCCTTTTTTGTTTAATTTAGTTTTAGAAATTAAGAGAAACCACAAGGAGTACAAGACCTCTATATGAGGTAAACACGTTCCCTTTTTGCCAGTCATTATGTACCCTTGGCCTTTTAATGTGGGAGCTCATGTACAAAGTTTTCTTTACCAGTTACTTTTAGAAATTAAGAGAAACCACAAGGAGTATAAGACCTCTATATGAGGTAAACACGTTCCCTTTTTGCCAGTCATTATGTACCCTTGGCCTTTTAATGTGGGAGCTCATGTACAAAGTTTTCTTTACCAGTTACTACACCCATGGTGCCAGGGCATGACCCTTTTTAATTTTAATTTCCTTTTTTGTTTAGTTTATTTTTAGAAATTAAGAGAATCCACAAGGAGTACAAGACCTCTATATGAGGTAAACATGTTCCCTTTTTGCCAGTCATTATGTACCCTTGTCCTTTTAATGTGGGAGCTCATGTACAAAGTTTTCTTTACCAGTTACTACACCCATGGTGCCAGGGCATGACCCTTTTTAATTTTAATTTCCTTTTTTGTTTAGTTTAGTTTTAGAAATTAAGAGAAACCACAAGGAGTACAAGACCTCTATATGAGGTAAACACGTTCCCTTTTTGCCGGTCATTATGTACCCTTGGCCTTTTAATGTGGGAGCTCATGTACAAAGTTTTCTTTACCAGTTACTACACCCATGGTGCCAGGGCATGACCCTTTTAATTTTAATTTCCTTTTTGTTTAGTTTAGTTTTAGAAATTAAGAGAAACCACAAGGAGTACAAGACCTCTATATGAGGTAAACACGTTCCCTTTTTGCCAGTCATTATGTACCCTTGGCCTTTTAATGTGGGAGCTCATGTACAATGTTCTCTTTACCAGTTACTACACCCATGGTGCCAGGGCATGACCCTTTTTAATTTTAATTTCCTTTTTTGTTTAATTTAGTTTTAGAAATTAAGAGAAACCACAAGGAGTACAAGACCTCTATATGAGGTAAACACGTTCCCTTTTTGCCAGTCATTATGTACCCTTGGCCTTTTAATGTGGGAGCTCATGTACAAAGTTTTCTTTACCAGTTACTACACCCATGGTGCCAGGGCATGACCGTTTTAATTTTAATTTCCTTTTTGTTTAATTTAGTTTTAGAAATTAAGAGAATCCACAAGGGTATAAGACCTCTATATGAGGTAAACACGTTCCCTTTTGCAGTCATTATGTACCCTTGGCCTTTTAATGTGGGAGCTCATGTACAAAGTTTTCTTTACCAGTTACTACACCCATGGTGCCAGGGCATGACCCTTTTAATTTTAATTTCCTTTTTGTTTAATTTAGTTTTAGAAATTAAGAGAAACCACAAGGAGTATAAGACCTCTATATGAGGTAAACACGTTCCCTTTTTGCCAGTCATTATGTACCCTTGGCCTTTTAATGTGGGAGCTCATGTACAAAGTTTTGTTTACCAGTTACTACACCCATGGTGCCAGGGCATGACCCTTTTAATTTTAATTTCCTTTTTGTTTAATTTAGTTTTAGAAATTAAGAGAAACCACAAGGAGTATAAGACCTCTATATGAGGTAAACACGTTCCCTTTTGCAGTCATTATGTACCCTCGGCCTTTTAATGTGGGAGCTCATGTACAAAGTTTTCTTTACCAGTTACTTTTAGAAATTAAGAGAAACCACAAGGAGTATAAGACCTCTATATGAGGTAAACACGTTCCCTTTTTGCCAGTCATTATGTACCCTTGGCCTTTTAATGTGGGAGCTCATGTACAAAGTTTTCTTTACCAGTTACTTTTATAAATTAAGAGAAACCACAAGGAGTATAAGACCTCTATATGAGGTAAACACGTTCCCTTTTTGCCAGTCATTATGTACCCTTGGCCTTTTAATGTGGGAGCTCATGTACAAAGTTTTCTTTACCAGTTACTACACCCATGGTGCCAGGGCATGACCCTTTTAATTTTAATTTCCTTTTTGTTTAATTTATTTTTATAAATTAAGAGAAACCCCAAGGAGTATAAGACCTCTATATGAGGTAAACACGTTCCCTTTTTGCCAGTCATTATGTACCCTTGGCCTTTTAATGTGGGAGCTCATGTACAAAGTTTTCTTTACCAGTTACTACACACATGGTGCCAGGGCATGACCGTTTTTAATTTTAATTTCCTTTTTTGTTTAGTTTAGTTTTAGAAATTAAGAGGAACCACAAGGAGTACAAGACCTCTATATGAGGTAAACACGTTCCCTTTTTGCCAGTCATTATGTACCCTTGGCCTTTTAATGTGGGAGCTCATGTACAAAGTTTTCTTTACCAGTTACTACACCCATGGTGCCAGGGCATGACCCTTTTTAATTTTAATTTCCTTTTTGTTTAATTTAGTTTTAGAAATTAAGAGAAACCACAAGGAGTATAAGACCTCTATATGAGGTAAACACGTTCCCTTTTTGCCAGTCATTATGTACCCTTGGCCTTTTAATGTGGGAGCTCATGTACAAAGTTTTCTTTACCAGTTACTACACCCATGGTGCCAGGGCATGACCCTTTTTAATTTTAATTTCCTTTTTTGTTTAATTTAGTTTTAGAAATTAAGAGAATCCACAAGGAGTATAAGACCTCTATATGAGGTAAACACGTTCCCTTTTTGCCAGTCATTATGTACCCTTGGCCTTTTAATGTGGGAGCTCATGTACAAAGTTTTCTTTACCAGTTACTACACCCATGGTGCCAGGGCATGACCCTTTTAATTTTAATTTCCTTTTTGTTTAATTTAGTTTTAGAAATTAAGAGAAACCACAAGGAGTATAAGACCTCTATATGAGGTAAACACGTTCCCTTTTTGCCAGTCATTATGTACCCTTGGCCTTTTAATGTGGGAGCTCATGTACAAAGTTCTCTTTACCAGTTACTACACCCATGGTGCCAGGGCATGACCCTTTTAACTTTAATTTCCTTTTTGTTTAATTTAGTTTTAGAAATTAAGAGAAACCACAAGGAGTACAAGACCTCTATATGAGGTAAACACGTTCCCTTTTGCCGGTCATTATGTACCCTTGGCCTTTTAATGTGGGAGCTCATGTACAAAGTTTTCTTTACCAGTTACTTTTAGAAATTAAGAGAAACCACAAGGAGTATCGACCTCTATATGAGGTAAACACGTTCCCTTTTGCCAGTCATTATGTACCCTTGGCCTTTTAATGTGGGAGCTAATGTACAAAGTTTTCTTTACCAGTTACTACACCCATGGTGCAGGCATGACCCTTTTAATTTTAATTTCCTTTTTGTTTAATTTAGTTTTAGAAATTAAGAGAAACCACAAGGAGTATACGACCTCTATATGAGGTAAACACGTTCCCTTTTTGCCAGTCATTATGTACCCTTGGCCTTTTAATGTGGGAGCTAATGTACAAAGTTTTCTTTACCAGTTACTACACCCATGGTGCCAGGGCATGACCCTTTTTAATTTTAATTTCCTTTTTTGTTTAATTTAGTTTTAGAAATTAAGAGAAACCACAAGGAGTATAAGACCTCTATATGAGGTAAACTTGTTCCCTTTTTGCCAGTCATTATGTCCCCTTGGCCTTTTAATGTGGGAGCTCATGTACAAAGTTTTCTTTACCAGTTACTACACCCATGGTGCCAGGGCATGACCCTTTTTAATTTTAATTTCCTTTTTTGTTTTGTTTAGTTTTAGAAATTAAGAGAAACCACAGGGAGTACAAGACCTCTATATGAGGTAAACACGTTCCCTTTTTGCCAGTCATTATGTACCCTTGTCCTTTTAATGTGGGAGCTCATGTACAAAGTTTTCTTTACCAGTTACTACACCCATGGTGCCAGGGCATGACCCTTTTTAATTTTAATTTCCTTTTTTGTTTAGTTTAGTTTTAGAAATTAAGAGAAACCACAAGGAGTATAAGACCTCTATATGAGGTAAACACGTTCCCTTTTTGCCAGTCATTATGTACCCTTGGCCTTTTAATGTGGGAGCTCATGTACAAAGTTTTCTTTACCAGTTACTACACCCATGGTGCCAGGGCATGACACTTTTTAATTTTAATTTCCTTTTTTGTTTAGTTTAGTTTTAGAAATTAAGAGAAACCAAAAGGAGTACAAGACCTCTATATGAGGTAAACACGTTCCCTTTTTGCCGGTCATTATGTACCCTTGGCCTTTTAATGTGGGAGCTCATGTACAAAGTTTTCTTTACCAGTTACTACACCCATGGTGCCAGGGCATGACCCTTTTTAATTTTAATTTCCTTTTTTGTTTAGTTTAGTTTTAGAAATTAAGAGAAACCACAAGGAGTACAAGACCTCTATATGAGGTAAACACGTTCCCTTTTTGCCGGTCATTATGTACCCTTGGCCTTTTAATGTGGGAGCTCATGTACAAAGTTTTCTTTACCAGTTACTACACCCATGGTGCCAGGGCATGACCCTTTTAATTTTAATTTCCTTTTTTGTTTAGTTTAGTTTTAGAAATTAAGAGAAACCACAAGGAGTACAAGACCTCTATATGAGGTAAACACGTTCCCTTTTTGCCAGTTATTATGTACCCTTGGCCTTTTAATGTGGGAGCTCATGTGCAAAGTTTTCTTTACCAGTTACTACACCCATGGTGCCAGGGCATGACCCTTTTTAATTTTAATTTTCTTTTTTGTTTAATTTAGTTTTAAAAATTAAGAGAAACCACAAGGATTCAAGACCTCTATATGAGGTAAACACATTCCCTTTTTGCCAGTCATTATGTACCCTTGGCCTTTTAATGTGGGAGCTCATGTACAAAGTTTTCTTTACCAGTTACTACACCCATGGTGCCAGGGCATGTGTTCTATGTGCCGCACTTCAACTAAAAGTCATCTCAAGTCAGAAAAGAATTTCTTTATTTCCGTAGCTGAACTCGCAAACCATGCTTTATCTGGAAAAAAAAATCATGCAACCTTGCAACCACAAAATATGAAGTTTTCCGTTTGTACTATCAAATATAAAAAAGTTCTATGTTTATTGCAATCCTCAAGAGAAAAAGTTACTGCCCGAGTGCACTTCTCTACTGCAGATTTGAGTTTATTTTCTTAAAGTTCTATTAGTGTAACTCTTGATTTTTCAACCTATTTTTGTCACTCACTTAGAATTTTAGTTCATATTAAAGATATGCAATCCTTGTTCCCACATATCTCGGTAAAGATTAAATTCAGCTTGACTGCAAATGCATTTTGCAGATACAATCGTCTCTCCCGTTGCAACGCACGGGTCTTTTTGCTAGTATTGCTTTCATGTTGGTAACGTGTTAGAAACAGTTTGTATGCGCACCATGACACTGACATGAGGTATCATGCTGCCAAATTATGTGACGCTTGGTTAGATCAAGATTCACGATCTGCCCAGGCGTCGACCTGTTTGCCTGCATGAAACAACAACATATTACTCCCTCCACTTTTAAATATAAATCTTTGTAAATATTTCATTATAGACTATATACGGATATATATAGAAAGAGATGTATTTTAGAGTGTAGATTCACTCATTTTGCTTTTTATGTACTCCCTCCGTTCGGAATTACTTGTCACAGAAATGGATGTATCTAGACGTATTTTAGTTCTAGATACATTCACTTCCGAGACAAGTAATTCCGAACGAAAGGAGTAGTTCATTGTGAAATCTCTACATAGATTTACATTTAGGCTTATATTTAGGAACGAAGGAAATAGTAGAATCTCACGGGTAGGCACCCTACTAGTGGCTTACTAAATATGGCGGTGCTTGATCAGAGCCCAGGAACTGCTGCTACATTCAGATGGGATCCCATTTTGCAGTTTTTGGTAATAATCCCCGAGTCAGCCTCTCTCTATATACTAGTGCACACTCACTTAGGCAGAGTGCTTCTGCCAAATTTGCAGGAGCTGATGCTTGTGACAGCGATCAAAACGTATCCAGGAAAGGAGAGGAGATCTAGCAAGTACTAACACAGTATCAGGCAGGCGGAGCCTCCCCTGGTTTGTTATGTTTTTCCAAAGGAGGAAAAAAGACAAGTGGTTTGCTTGCGTGATTCTTTCGCCTGGCCTGCCCTCGACAGGATCTTGGATGCCGGCGGCTTCTCTCAAACCTTTCAATCTTGGATTGAAAACATTTTACACACGGGCAAAACTGTTGTCCTCCTAAATGGTATTCCAGACCACTGGATTCAATGCAAGAAAGGCCTGCGACAGGGCGACCCAGCCTCGCCCTACCTGTTCCTCATCGTCGCCGATCTACTTCAGCAACTCATCATCCAAAACTCCGAGCCAGATCTTCTCCACCACCCCATCTTTACCCACCTGCCACCCACCATTCTCCAATACGCTGATTATACACTTATTATCGCAGCCGCCTCCCCCCTTGCTGCCACAGCCCTCAAAAAAATCCTAGATAACTTTGCGCAAGCTACCGGCCTCACCATCAACTTCTCCAAAACCACCATGGCCACCCTACACACAGATGAAAACTTTGCTGATGCTGCTGCTCTCGCCATGGGCTGCTCGCGCGCACCCTTCCCTCAAACTTACCTAGGACTCCCCCTTGCCCCCACCAAGCCCCCCTCCAGTGCGTTCGCTCCCTTGATTGCCCAATCTCAGAAATTACTAACTGGTTGGCGCGCAAAACTCTTGGACAAAGGCGATCGACTCATCCTCATATCCGCGGTCCTCGACTCCCTCCTTACATACTTCATGTATGTATTCCGTATCCCAAAAAAGACCCTCAAAGTCATCGACTCTCTAAGGAGGTCATTTTTCTAGGCTGGTGAAGATGCCTGCTCGGGTGCTCAGTGTCTGATTGCGTGGAAAAACGTTTGCTCGCCTAAAAAATTCGGTGGTTTAGGGATCAAAAACCTACACGTTCAAAACAACTGCCTCCTAAAGAATTTTGTTGTCAAAGCACTCTCCTCCGTTCAGTCTCCTTGGCTAGACTGGCTAGACCTCCAACACCCAAACGCCCTCTTCTCTTCGGCACCCCAAACCTCCTTCTTGTGCCGCACGATAACCCAACAGATTCCTACCCTCCAGTCAATCACCTTTGTACTCACCAACAGTGGCACACACACATACTTTTGGATGGATACATGGCTCACACCAAAACCCCTAGCTACCACCTTCCCGCACCTCTTATCGCACTCTATCCTACAACTGGTTAAAGTAGCTAACATTTTGCGCTTCGGTATCGAAGAAAACCTCCGTAATCGTCTCTCTCTAACAGAAGAACGAGAGTTTGCTTCGCTTTTGGCTGTTTTGCAGGACTTCACTGTTAGGGAACGTTGCAGAAAATTAAAATTTTTCCTACGGTTTCACCAAGATCCATCTATGAGTTCATCTAGGGCAGGGCTTCGCTAAGCAACTACGGGAGGAGGAGGAGGTGTTGCAGGGAGGAGGGAGGCGCCAGGCTTTCATGGTGCGGCCACCCTCCCTCCCTCCCTTTATATAGGTGCAAGAGAGGGGGGCGCAGCCTGCCCTTCCTCCAAGGAAGGGTGCGGCCAAGAGGGGGAGGAGTCCATCCTCCCCAAGGCACCTCGGAGGTGCCTTCCCCCTTTAGGACTCTCCCCTCCCCAAGTCTCCTTGGCGCATGGGCCTCTTGGGGCTGGTGCCCTTGGCCCATATAGTCCAAGGCGCACCCCCTACAGCCCATGTGGCCCCCCGGGGCAGGTGGACCCCCCGGTGGACCCCCAGACCCCTTTCGGCACTCCCGGTACAATACCGATAAAGTGCGAAACTTTTCTGGCGACCAAAATAAGACTTCCTATATATAAATCTTTACCTCCGGACCATTCCGGAACTCCTCGTGACGTCCGGGATCTCATCCGGACTCGAACAACATTCGGTTTGCTGCATACTCATATTCATACAACCCTAGCGCCACTTGAACCTTAAGTGTGTAGACCCTACGGGTTCGGGAGACATCTGCGACATGACCGAGGCGGCTCTTGGGCAATAACCAACAGCGGGATCTGGATACCCATGTTGGCTCCCACATGCTCCTCGATGATATCATCGGATGAACCACGATGTCGAGGATTCAATCAACCCCGTATACTATTCCCTTTGTCAATAGGTATTTTACTTGCCCGAGATTCGATCGTCGGTATCCCAATACCTCGTTCAATCTCGTTACCGGCAAGTCACTTTACTCGTACCATAATGCATGATCCCATGACCAGACACTTGGTCACTTTGAGCTCATTATGATGATGCATTACCGAGTGGGCCCAGAGATACCTCTCCGTCATACGGAGTGACAAATCCCAGTCTCGATCCGTGTCAACCCAACAGATACTTTCGGAGATACCTGTAGTGCACCTTTATAGTCACCCAGTTACGTTGTGACGTTTGGTACACCCAAAGCACTCTTACGGTATCCGGGAGTTACACGATCTCATGGTCAAAGGAAAAGATACTTGACATTGGAAAAGCTCTAGCAAAATGAACTACACGATCTTGTGCTATGCTTAGGATTGGGTCTTGTCCATCACATCATTCTCCTAATGATGTGATCCCGTTATCAACGACATCCAATGTCTATAGTCAGGAAACCATGACTATCAGTTGATCAACGAGCTAGTCAACTAGAGGCTCACTAGGGACATATTGTGGTCGATGTATTCACACGTGTATTACGATTTCCGGATAATACAATTATAGCATGAATAAAAGACAATTATCATGAACAAGGAAATATAATAATAATACTTTTATTATTGCCTCTAGGGCATATTTCCAACAGTCTCCCACTTGCACTAGAGTCAATAATCTAGTTACATTGTGATGAATCGAACACCCATAGAGTTCGGTGTTGATCATGTTTTGCCCATGGAAGAGGTTTAGTCAGCGGATCTCGACATTCAGATCCGTATGCACTTTGCAAATTTCTATGTCCCCATCTTGAACATTTTCACGAATGGAGTTGAAGCGATGCTTGATGTGCTGGTCTTCTTGTGAAACCTGGGCTCCTTGGCAAGTGCAATAGCTCCGGTGTTGTCCTGAGAAGAGTTTGATCGGCTCCGACGCATTGGGTATGACTCCTAGGTCGGTGATGAACTCCTTCACCCAAATTGCTTCATGTGCTGCCTCCGAGGCTGCCATGTACTCCGCTTCACATGTAGATCCCGCCACGACGCTCGCTTGCAGATGCACCAGCCATTGCTCCACCATTTAACATATACACGTATCCGGTTTGTGACTTTGAGTCATCAGATCTGTGTCGAAGCTAAGCGTCGGCGTAACCCTTCTGACGAGCTCTTCGTCACCTCCATAAACGAGAAACATGTCCTTTGTCCTTTTCAGGTACTTCAGGATATTCTTGACTGCTGTCCAGTGTTCCTTGCCGGGATTACTTTGGTACCTGCCTACCAAACTTACGGCAAGGTTTACATCAGGTCTGGTACACAGCATGGCATACATAATAGAACCTATGGCTGAGGCATAGGGGATGACACTCATCTCTTCTTTATCTTTTGCCATGGTCGGGCATTGAGCCGAGCTCAATTTCACACCTTGCAAAACAGGCAAGAACCCTTTCTTGGACTGATCCATTTTGAACTTCTTCAAAATCTTATCAAGGTATGTGCTTTGTGAAAGACCTATGAGGCGTCTCGATCTATCCCTATAGATTTTGATGCCTAATATGTAAGCAGCTTCTCCAAGGTCCTTCATTGAAAAAATCTTATTCAAGTAGGCCTTAATGCTGTCCAAAAGTTCTATATCATTTCCCATCAAAAGTATGTCATCTACATATAATATGAGAAATGCTACAGAGCTCCCACTCACTTTCTTGTAAACGCAGGCTTCTCCATAAGTCTGCATAAACCCAAACGCTTTGATCATTTCATCAAAGCGAATGTTCCAACTCCGAGATGCTTGCACCAGCCCATAAATGGATCGCTGGAGCTTGCATACTTTATTAGCATTCTTAGGATCGACAAAACCTTCCGGCTGCATCATATACAGCTCTTCCTTAAGATAACCGTTAAGGAACGCTGTTTTGACGTCCATCTGCCATATCTCTTAATCATAGTATGCGGCAATTGCTAACATGATTCGGACGGACTTAAGCTTCGCTACGGGAGAGAAAGTCTCATCATAGTCAATCCCTTGAACTTGTCGATAACCCTTAGCGACAAGTCGAGCTTTATAGATGGTAACATTACCATCTGCGTCCGTCTTCTTCTTAAAGATCCATTTGTTTTCAATCGCTCACCGATCATCGAGCAAGTCTGTCAAAGTCTATACTTTGTTTTCATACATGGATCCTATCTCGGATTGCATGGCTTCAAGCCATTTGTTGGAATCTGGGCCCGCCATCGCTTCTTCATAGTTGAAGGTTCACCGTTGTCTAACAACATGATTTCCGGGACAGGGTTGCCGTACCACTGCAGTGCGGGCGTGTCCTAGTGGACCCAAGTTCAGTAGCAACTTGATCCAAGTACCTTGATCATCATCATTAATTTCCTCTCCAATCGGTGTAGGCACCACAGAACATTTTCTGAGCTGCACTACTTTCCGGTTCAAGAGGTAGTACTTCATCGAGTTCTACTTTCCTCCCACTTACTCCTTTCGAGAGAAACTCTTTTCGAAAGGATCCATTCTTGGCAACAAAGATCTTGCCTTCGGATCTAAGGTAGAAGGTATACCCAATGGTTTCCTTAGGGTATCCTATGAAGACGCATTTTCCGACTTGGATTCGAGCTTTTCAGGTTGAAGTTTCTTGACATAAGCATCGCATCCCCAAACTTTTAGAAACGACAGCTTAGGTTTCTTCCCAAACCATAATTCATACGGTGTCGTCTCAACGGATTTAGACGGTGCCCTATTTAAAGTGAATGTAGCTGTCTCTAGAGCGTATCCCCAAAATGATAGCGGTAAATCGGTAAGAGACATCATAGATCGCACCATATCCAATAGAGTGCGATTACGATGTTCGGACACACCGTTACGCTGAGGTGTTCCAGGCGGCGTGAGTTGTGAAACGATTCCACATTTCCTTAAGTGTGTGCCAAATTCGTCACTTAAATATTCTCCTCCATGATCTGATCGCAAGAATTTTATCTTTCGGTCACGTTGATTCTCTACTTCATTCTAAAATTCCTTGAACTTTTCAAAGGTCTCAGACTTGTGTTTCATCAAGTAGACATACCCATATCTACTCAAGTCATCAGTGAGAGTGAGAACATAACGATATCCTCCGCGAGCCTCAACACGCATTGGACCGCACACATCGGTATGTCTGATTTCCAATAAGTTGGTTGCTCGCTCCATTGTTCCGGAGAACGGAGTCTTGGTCATCTTGCCCATGAGGCATGGTTCGCATGTGTCAAATGATTCATAATCGAGAGACTCTAAAAGTCCATCAGCATGGAGCTTCTTCATGCGCTTGACACCAATGTGACCAAGGCGGCAGTGCCACAAGTATGTGGGACTATCGTTATCAACTTTACATCTTTTGGTATTCACACTATGAACATGTGTAACATTACGTTCGAGATTCATTAAGAATAAACCATTGACCATCGGAGCATGACCATAAAACATTTCTCTCATATAAATAGAACAACCATTATTCTCGGATTTAAATGAGTAGCCATCTCGTATTAAACGAGATCCTGATACAATGTTCATGCTCAAACTTGGTACTAAATAACAATTATTGAGGTTTAAAACTAATCCGTAGGTAAATGTAGAGGTAGCGTCTTGTGGCGATCACATCGACCTTGGAACTATTCCCGACGCGCATCGTCACCTCGTCCTTCGCCAGTCTCCGTTTATTCCGCAGCTCATGCTGTGAGTTACATATATGAGCAACAGCACCGGTATCAAATACCCAGGAGTTACTACGAGTACTGGTAAGGTACACATCAATTACGTGTATATCAAATATACCTTTAGTGTTGCCGGCCTTCTTGTCTGCTAAGTATTTGGGGCAGTTCCGCTTCAAGTGACCCTTCCCTTTGCAATAAAAGCACTCAGTCTCAGGCTTGGGTCCATTCTTTGACTTCTTCCCGGCAACTGGCTTACCGGGCGCGACAAGATCCTTGCCGTCCTTCTTGAAGTTCTTCTTTCCCTTGCCCTTCTTGAACTTAGTGGTTTTATTGACCATCAACACTTGATGCTCCTTCTTGATTTCTACCTCTGCTGACTTCAGCATTGAAAATACTTCAGAATAGTTTTCACCATCCCCGCATATTGTAGTTCATCACAAAGCTCTTGTAGCTTGGTGGGAGCGATGAAGGATTCTGTCAATGACCGCCTCGTCCGGGAGGTTAATGTCCACTGGGACAAGCGGTTGTGCAACCTGACATTTTGAGTATGTGCTCACCGATGAGAACTGTTTTCCTCCATCTTACAACTATAGAACTTGTCGGAGACTTCATATCTCTCGACCGGGCATGAGCTTGAAAACCATTTTCAGCTCCTCGAACATCTCATATGCTCCGTGTTGCTCAAAACGCTTTGGAGCCCGGTTCTAAGCTGTAAAGCATGCCACACCGAGCGAGGGAGTAATCATCAAGACGAGACTGCCAAGCATTCATAATGTCTTGGTTCTCTGGGATGGGTGCATCACCTAGTGGTGCTTCTAGGACATATTGTTTCTTGGCTGCTATGAGGATGATCCTCAGGTTCTGGACCCAGTCCGAATAGTTGCTGCCATCATCTTTCAGCTTGGTTTTCTCTAGGAACGCGTTGAAGTTCATGGTGACATGAGCGTTGGCCATTTGATATACAAGACATTTTGCAAAGATTTTAGACTATTGTTCATGATAATAAAGTTCATCTAATCAAATTATTTAATGAACTCCCACTCAGATTTGACATCCCTCTAGTCATCTAAGTGTTACATGATCCGAGTCGACTAGGCCGTGTCCGATCATCACGTGAGACGGACTAGTCATCGTCGGTGAACATCTCCATGTTGATCGTATCTTCCATACGACTCATGTTCGACCTTTCGGTCTCTTGTGTTCCGAGGCCATGTCTGTACATGCTAGGCTCGTCAAGTTAACCTAAGTGTATTGCATGTGTAAAACTGCCTTACACCCGTTGTATGTGAACGTAAGGATCTATCACACCCGATCATCACGTGGTGCTTCAAACAGCGAACTTTAGCAGCGGTGCAGTTAGGGAGAACACTTTCTTGAAATTGTTATGAGGGATCATCTTATTTACTACCATCGTTCTAAGTAAACAAGATGCATAAACATAATAAACATCACGTGCAATTATATATAGTAGTGACATGATATGGCCAATATCACATAGCTCCTTTGATCTCCATCTTCGGGGCTCCATGATCATCCTGTCACCGCATGACACCATGATCTCCATCATCATGATCTCCATCATCGTGTCTTCATGAAGTTGTCACGCCAACGACTACTTCTACTTCTATGGCTAACGGGTTTAGCAATAAAGTAAAGTAATTTACATGGCGTTCTTCAATGACACGCAGGTCATACAAAAAAAAGACAACTCCTATGGCTCCTGCCGGTTGTCATACTCATCGACATGCAAGTCGTGATTCCTATTACAAGAACATGATCTCATACATCACATATATCATTCATCATTCATCACAACTTTGGCCATATCATATCACAAAACACTTGCTGCAAAAACAAGTTAGGCGTCCTCTAATTGTTGTTGCAAGTTTTACGTGGCTGCAATAGGGTTCTAGCAAGAACGTTTTCTTACCTACGTGAAAGCCACAACATGATTTGTCAACTTCTATTTACCCTTCATAAGGACCCTTTTCATCGAATCCGCTCCAACTAAAGTGGGAGAGGCAGACACCGCTAGCCACCTTATGCAACTAGTGCATGTCGATCGGTGGAACCGGTCTCATGTAAGTGTACGTGTAAGGTCGGTCCGGCCGCTTCATCCCACAATGCCACTGAAGCAAGAAAAGACTAGTAGCGGCAAGCAAGTTGACAAGATCTCGCCCACAACAAAATTGTGTTCTACTCGTGCAATAGAGAACTACGCATAGACCTATCTCATGATGCCTTTGTTAGGGAGCGTTGCGAGAAAATTAAAATTTTTCCTACGGTTTCACCAAGATCCATCTATGAGTTCATCTAGCAACGAGTCATGGGAGAGAGATTGCATCTACATACCACTTGTATATCGCGTGCGGAAGCGTTCATTGGAACGGGGATGATGGAGTCGTACTCGCCGTGATTCAGATCACCGATGACCTAGTGTTGAACGGACAGCACCTCCGCGTTCAACACACGTACGGAGCGGATGACGTCTCCTCCTTCTTGATCCAGCAAGGGGGAAGGAGAGGTTGATGATGATCCAACAGCATGACGGCGTGGTGGTGGATGCAACAGAACTCCGGCAGGGCTTCGCTAAGCAACTACGGGAGGAGGAGGAGGTGTTGCAGGGAGGAGGAGGCGCCGGGCTTTGGGTGCGGCCACCTCCCTCCCTCCCTTTATATAGGTGCAAGAGAGGGGGGGCGAGCCTTGCCCTTCCTCCAAGGAAGGGGTGCGGCCAAGAGGGGGGGAGGAGTCCATCCTCCTCAAGGCACCTCGGAGGTGCCTTCCCCCTTTAGGACTCTCCCCTCCCCAAGTCTCCTTGGCGCATGGCCCTCTTGGGGCTGGTGCCCTTGGCCCATATAGGCCAAGGCGCACCCCCTACAGCCCATGTGGACCCCCGGGGCAGGTGGACCCCCCGGTGGACCCCCGGACCCCTTTCGGCACTCCCGGTACAATACCGATAAAGTGCGAAACTTTTCCGGCGACCAAAATAAGACTTCCTATATATAAATCTTTACCTGCGGACCATTACGGAACTCCTCGTGACGTCCGGGATCTCATCCGGGACTCCGAACAACATTCGGTTTGCTGCATACTCATATTCATACAACCCTAGCGTCACCGAACCTTAAGTGTGTAGACCCTACGGGTTCGGGAGACATGCAGACATGACCGAGATGGCTCTCGGGCAATAACCAACAGCAGGATCTGGATACCCATGTTGGTTCCCACATGCTCCTCGATGATATCATCGGATGAACCACGATGTCGAGGATTCAATCAACCCCGTATACTATTCCCTTTGCCAATCGGTATTTTACTTGCCCGAGATTCGATCGTCGGTATCCCAATACCTCGTTCAATCTCGTTACGCAAGTCACTTTACTAAATCCGTAATGCATGATCCCGTGACCAGACACTTGGTCACTTTGAGCTCATTATGATGATGCATTACCGAGTGGGCCCAGAGATACCTCTCCGTCATACGGAGTGACAAATCCCAGTCTCGATCCGTGTCAACCCAACAGATACTTTCGGAGATACCTGTAGTGCACCTTTATAGTCACCCAGTTACGTTGTGACGTTTGGTACACCCAAAGCACTCTTACGGTATCCGGGAGTTACACGATCTCATGGTCAAAGGAAAGATACTTGACATTGGAAAAGCTCTAGCAAAACGAACTACACGATCTTGTGCTATGCTTAGGATTGGGTCTTGTCCATCACATCATTCTCCTAATGATGTGATCCCGTTATCAACGACATCCAATGTCTATAGTCGAAACCATGACTATCGGTTGATCAACGAGCTAGTCAACTAGAGGCTCACTAGGGACATATTGTGGTCTATGTATTCACGTGTATTACGATTTCCGGATAATACAATTATAGCATGAATAAAAGACAATTATCATGAACAAGGAAATATAATAATAATACTTTTATTATTGCCTCTAGGGCATATTTCCAACAGTCTCCCACTTGCACTAGAGTCAATAATCTAGTTACATTGTGATGAATCGAACACCCATAGAGTTCTGGTGTTGATCATGTTTTGCCCGCGGAAGAGGTTTAGTCAACGGATCTGCGACATTCAGATCCGTACGCACTTTGCAAATTTCTATGTCCCCATCTTGAACATTTTCACGAATGGAGTTGAAGCGATGCTTGATGTGCCTGGTCTTCTTGTGAAACCTGGGCTCCTTGGCAAGTGCAATAGCTCCAGTGTTGTCACAGAAGAGTTTGATCGGCTCCGACGCATTGGGTATGACTCCTAGGTCGGTGATGAACTCCTTCACCCAAATTGCTTCATGTGCTGCCTCCGAGGCTGCCATGTACTCCGCTTCACATGTAGATCCCGCCACGACGCCTCGCTTGCGGATGCACCAGCCATTGCTCCACCATTTAACATATACACGTATCCGGTTTGTGACTTTGAGTCATCAGATCTGTGTCGAAGCTAGCGTCGGCGTAACCCTTACGACGAGCTCTTCGTCACCTCCATAAACGAAACATGTCCTTTGTCCTTTTCGGTACTTCAGGATATTCTTGATCGCTGTCCGGTGTTCCTTGCGGGATTACTTTGGTACCTGCCTACCAAACTTACGGCAAGGTTTACATCAGGTCTGGTACACAGCATGGCATACATAATAGAACCTATGGCTGAGGCATAGGGGATGACACTCATCTCTTCTTTATCTTTTGCCATGGTCGGGCATTGAGCCGAGCTCAATTTCACACCTTGCAAAACAGGCAAGAACCCTTTCTTGGACTGATCCATTTTGAACTTCTTCAAAATCTTATCAAGGTATGTGCTTTGTGAAAGACCTATGAGGCGTCTCGATCTATCCCTACAGATTTTGATGCCTAATATGTAAGCAGCTTCTCCAAGGTCCTTCATTGAAAAAATCTTATTCAAGTAGGCCTTAATGTTGTCCAAAAGTTCTATATCATTTCCCATCAAAAGTATGTCATCTACATATAATATGAGAAATGCTACTGAGCTCCCACTCACTTTCTTGTAAACGCAGGCTTCTCCATAAGTCGCATAAACCCAAACGCTTTGATCATTTCATCAAAGCGAATGTTCCAACTCCGAGATGCTTGCACCAGCCCATAAATGGATCGCTGGAGCTTGCATACTTTATTAGCATTCTTAGGATCGACAAAACCTTCCGGCTGCATCATATACAGCTCTTCCTTAAGATAACCGTTAAGCAACGCTGTTTTGACGTCCATGTGCCATATCTCGTAATCATAGTATGCGGCAATTGCTAACATGATTCGGGCGGACTTAAGCTTCACTACGGGAGAGAAAGTCTCATCGTAGTGAATCCCTTGAACTTGTCGATAACCCTTAGCGACAAGTCGAGCTTTATAGATGGTAACATTACCATCCGCGTCCGTCTTCTTCTTAAAGATCCATTTGTTTTCAATCGCTCACCGATCATCGAGCAAGTCTGTCAAAGTCCATACTTTGTTTTCATACATGGATCCTATCTCGGATTGCATGGCTTCAAGCCATTTGTTGGAATCTGGGCCCGCCATCGCTTCTTCATAGTTCAAGGTTCACCGTTGTCTAACAACATGATTTCCGGGACAGGGTTGCCGTACCACTGCAGTGCGGGCGTGTCCTAGTGGACCTCTGAAGTTCAGTAGCAACTTGATCCAAGTACCTTGATCATCATCATTAATTTCCTCTCCGGTCGGTGTAGGCACCACAGAACATTTTCTGAGCTGCACTACTTTCCGGTTCAAGAGGTAGTACTTCATCGAGTTCTACTTTCCTCCCACTTACTCCTTTCGAGAGAAACTCTTTTCCGAAAGGATCCGTTCTTGGCAACAAAGATCTTGCCTTCGGATCTAAGGTAGAAGGTATACCCAATGGTTTCCTTAGGGTATCCTATGAAGACGCATTTTCCGACTTGGATTCGAGCTTTTCAGGTTGAGGTTTCTTGACATAAGCATCGCATCCCCAAACTTTTAGAAACGACAGCTTAGGTTTCTTCCCAAACCATAATTCATACGGTGTCGTCTCAACGGATTTAGACGGTGCCCTATTTAAAGTGAATGTAGCTGTCTCTAGAGCGTATCCCCAAAATGATAGCGGTAAATCGGTAAGAGACATCATAGATCGCACCATATCCAATAGAGTGCGACACGATGGTCGGACACACCGTTCTGTTGAGGTGTTCCAGCGGCGTGAGTTGTGAAACGATTCCACATTTCCTTAAGTGTGTGCCAAATTCGTGACTTAAATATTCTCCTCCACGATCTGATCGCAAGAATTTTATCTTTCGGTCACGTTGATTCTCTACTTCATTCTAAAATTCCTTGAACTTTTCAAAGGTCTCGGACTTGTGTTTCATCAAGTAGACATACCCATATCTACTCAAGTCATCGGTGAGTGAGAACATAACGATATCCTCCATGAGCCTCAACACGCATTGGACCGCACACATCGGTATGTATGATTTCCAATAAGTTGGTTGCTCGCTCCATTGTTCCGAGAACGGAGTCTTGGTCATCTTGCCCATGAGGCATGGTTCGCATGTGTCAAATGATTCATAATCGAGAGACTCTAAAGTCCATCAGCATGGAGCTTCTTCATGCGCTTGACACCAATGTGACCAAGGCGGCGAGTGCCACAAGTATGTGGGACTATCGTTATCAACTTTACATCTTTTGGTATTCACACTATGAACATGTGTAACATTAAGTTCGAGATTAATTAAGAATAAACCATTGACCATCGGAGCATGACCATAAAACATTTCTCTCATATAAATAGAACAACCATTATTCTCGGATTTAAATGAGTAGCCATCTCGTATTAAACGAGATCCTGATACAATGTTCATGCTCAAACTTGGTACTAAGTAACAATTATTGAGGTTTAAAACTAATCCCATAGGTAAATGTAGAGGTAGCGTGCTGACGGCAATCACATCGACCTTGGAACTATTCCCGACGCGCATCGTCACCTCGTCCTTCGCCAGTCTCCGTTTATTCCGCAGCTCATGCTTGTGAGTTACATATATGAGCAACAGCACCGGTATCAAATACCGGGAGTTACTACGAGTCTTGGTAAAGTACACATCAATTACATGTATATCAAATATACCTTTAGTGTTGCCGGCCTTCTTGTGCGCTAAGTATTTGGGGCAGTTCCGCTTCAAATGACCCTTCCTTTGCAATAAAAGCACTCGGTCTTAGGCTTGGGTCCATTCTTTGACTTCTTCCGGCAAGCTGGCTTACCGGGCGCGACAAGATCCTTGCCGTCCTTCTTGAAGTTCTTCTTTCCTTGCCCTTCTTGAACTTAGTGGTTTTATTGACCATCAACACTTGATGCTCCTTCTTGATTTCTACCTCTGCTGACTTCACATTGAAAATACTTCAGAATAGTTTTCACCATCCCTGCATATTGTAGTTCATCACAAAGCTCTTGTAGCTTGGTGGGAGCGATGAAGGATTCTGTCAATGACCGCCTCGTCAGGAGGTTAATGTCCATTGGGACAAAGCGGTTGTGCACCCGGACATTTTGAGTATGTGCTCACCGATGAACTGTTTTCCTCCATCTTACAACTATAGAACTTGTCGGAGACTTCATATCTCTCGACCGGGCATGAGCTTGAAAACCATTTTCAGCTCCTCGAACATCTCATATGCTCCGTGTTGCTCAAAACGCTTTGGAGCCCGGTTCTAAGCTGTAAAGCATGCCACATCTTGAACGAGGGAGTAATCATCAAGACGAGACTGCCAAGCATTCATAATGTCTTGGTTCTTCAGGATGGGTGCATCACCTAGTGGTGCTTCTAGGACATATTGTTTCTTGGCTGCTATGAGGATGATCCTCGGGTTCGGACCCATCCGAATAGTTGCTGCCATCATCTTTCAGCTTGGTTTTTCTAGGAACGCGTTGAAGTTCATGGTGACATGAGCGTTGGCCATTTGATATACAAGACATTTTGCAAAGATTTTAGACTATTGTTCATGATAATAAAGTTCATCTAATCAAATTATTTAATGAACTCCCACTCAGATTTGACATCCTCTAGTCATCTAAGTGTTACATGATCCGAGTCGACTAGGCCGTGTCCGATCATCACGTGAGACGGACTAGTCATCGTCGGTGAACATCTCCATGTTGATCGTATCTTCCATACGACTCATGTTCGACCTTTCGGTCTCTTGTGTTCCGAGGCCATGTCTGTACATGCTAGGCTCGTCAAGTTAACCTAAGTGTATTGCATGTGTAAAACTGCCTTACACCCGTTGTATGTGAACGTAAGGATCTATCACACCCGATCATCACGTGGTGCTTCGAAACGACGAACTTTAGCAACGGTGCACAGTTAGGGAGAACACTTTCTTGAAATTGTTATGAGGGATCATCTTATTTACTACCATCGTTCTAAGTAAACAAGATGCATAAACATAATAAACATCACGTGCAATTATATATAGTAGTGACATGATATGGCCAATATCACATAGCTCCTTTGATCTCCATCTTCGGGGCTCCATGATCATCCTGTCACCGGCATGACACCATGATCTCCATCATCATGATCTCCATCATCGTGTCTTCATGAAGTTGTCACGCCAACGACTACTTCTACTTCTATGGCTAACGGGTTTAGCAATAAAGTAAAGTAATTTACATGGCGTTCTTCAATGACACGCAGGTCATACAAAAAAAAGACAACTCCTATGGCTCCTGCCGGTTGTCATACTCATCGACATGCAAGTCGTGATTCCTATTACAAGAACATGATCTCATACATCACATATATCATTCATCATTCATCACAACTTTGGCCATATCATATCACAAAACACTTGCTGCAAAAACAAGTTAGACGTCCTCTAATTGTTGTTGCAAGTTTTACGTGGCTGCAATAGGGTTCTAGCAAGAACGTTTTCTTACCTACGTGAAAGCCACAACGTGATTTGTCAACTTCTATTTACCCTTCATAAGGACCCTTTTCATCGAATCCGCTCCAACTAAAGTGGGAGAGACAGACACCCGCTAGCCACCTTATGCAACTAGTGCATGTCAGTCGGTGGAACCAGTCTCACGTAAGTGTACGTGTAAGGTCGGTCCGGGCCGCTTCATCCCACAATGCCACTGAAGCAAGAAAAGACTAGTAGCGGCAAGCAAGTTGACAAGATCTACGCCCACAACAAAATTGTGTTCTACTCGTGCAATAGAGAACTACGCATAGACCTAGCTCATGATGCCCTTTGTTGGGAGCGTTGCAGAAAATTAAAAATTTTCCTTCGGTTTCACCAAGATCCATCTATGAGTTCATCTAGCAACGAGTCATGGGAGAGTGATTGCATCTACATACCACTTGTATATCGCGTGCGGAAGCGTTCAATGGAACAGGGATGATGGAGTCGTACTCGCCGTGATTCAGATCACCGATGACCTAGTGTTGAACGGACAACACCTCCGCGTTCAACACACGTACGGAGCGGATGACGTCTCCTCCTTCTTGATCCAGCAAGGGGGAAGGAGAGGTTGATGATGATCCAGCAGCACGACAGGCGTGGTGGTGGATGCAGCAGAACTCCGGCAGGCTTCGCTAAGCAACTACGGAGGAGGAGGAGGTGTTGGGAGGAGGAGGCGCCGGGCTTTGGGGTGCGGCCACCCCTCCCTCCCTCCCTTTATATAGGTGCAAGAGAGGGGGGGCGCAGCCTTGCCCCTTCATCCAAGGAAGGGTGCGGTCAAGAGGGGAGGAGTCCATCCTCCTCAAGGCACCCCTGAGGTGCCTTCCCTTTAGGACTCTCCTCCCCAAGTCTCCTTGGCGCATGGGCCTCTTGGGGCTGGTGCCCTTGGCCCATATAGGCCAAGGCGCACCCTACAGCCCATGTGGCCCCCGGGCAGGTGGACCCCGGTGGACCCCGGACCCCTTTCGGCACTCCCGGTACAATACCGATAAAGTGCGAAACTTTTCCGGCGACCAAAATAAGACTTCCTATATATAAATCTTTACCTGCGGACCATTACGGAACTCCTCGTGACGTCCGGGATCTCATCCGGGACTCCGAACAACATTCAGTTTGCTGCATACTCATATTCATACAACCCTAGCGTCACCGAACCTTAAGTGTGTAGACCCTACGGGTTCGGGAGACATGCAGACATGACCGAGATGGCTCTCGGGCAATAACCAACAGCAGGATCTGGATACCCATGTTGGTTCCCACATGCTCCTCGATGATATCATCGGATGAACCACGATGTCGAGGATTCAATCAACCCCGTATACTATTCCCTTTGTCAATCGGTATTTTACTTGCCCGAGATTCGATCGTCGGTATCCCAATACCTCGTTCAATCTCGTTACCGGCAAGTCACTTTACTCGTACCGTAATGCATGATCCCATGACCAGACACTTGGTCACTTTGAGCTCATTATGATGATGCATTACCGAGTGGGCCCAAAGATACCTCTCCGTCATACGGAGTGACAAATCCCAGTCTCGATCCGTGTCAACCCAACAGATACTTTCGGAGATACCTGTAGTGCACCTTTATAGTCACCCAGTTATGTTTTGACATTTGGTACACCCAAAGCACTCTTACGGTATCCGGTAGTTACACGATCTCATGGTCAAAGGAAAAGATACTTGACATTGGAAAAGCTCTAGCAAAACGAACTACACGATCTTGTGCTATGCTTAGGATTGGGTCTTGTCCATCACATCATTCTCCTAATGATGTGATCCCGTTATCAACGACATCCAATGTCTATAGTCAGGAAACCATGACTATCAGTTGATCAACGAGCTAGTCAACTAGAGGCTCACTAGGGACATATTGTGGTCGATGTATTCACACGTGTATTACGATTTCCGGATAATACAATTATAGCATGAATAAAAGACAATTATCATGAACAAGGAAATATAATAATAATACTTTTATTATTGCCTCTAGGGCATATTTCTTCTTCTTCCTCAGAGTTCTCCGCTGCGCTTGCTTTCGCTCTAGTGCCGTCGTTCCGTTCAAGATCCATCTTCGGCGATGAGGAAAGAGAAGACGGTGGCTCTCGAGCGCGCGAAGAAGGCGACGACGAAGGCGAAGGGGAAGAAGTCCAGCCGGGGCGGATCTTCCTCGAGGTCTGGCCTGCCGACGGGCTAGATCCAGGGCGACTGGATTCGCTCGGTGATCCGCCAGGACGACATCGACGACCTGGTCGAAGGGGGACTGATTCCCCACGAATCGGCACGGCTCCCGGGGAACGAGACCGAGCCGCAGCCGTGTGAGGGTGAGCGCGTCCTCCTCGCCACTCATATTGACCGCGGGTTCTCCTTTCCTCCTCACCCTTTCTTCTGACGTTTCTTGAATTTTTTCGGGGCGCAACTCCACCATTTCACGCCAAACACTATTGTGTACCTTGCTGCCTTCGTGTCTTTGTGTGAGAATTTCTTGGGCTGCCGACCCCACTGGGGCCTCTTCAAGCACATCTTCACATGCCGCTCCCAGTCGGTCAAAAAGGCACATCCGAGTGATGAAAGGACGCATGTGATCCAAATGTGCAGGGGCCTTGGGATTCATATGAGGGGCAAAAGTTCTTTTCCAGCCATGATTCTTCCTGACTCGGACCGTGGGTGGTAGTCGACCTGGTTCTACTGCAAAGACCAGCCGACTCCAGGGCAGTCGACTGGACTTCCCCCTTTTTCTTTGGCCCGAGTGGGGAAACCCTCCCCTTTGAAGGTGATCCTGGAGGAGAAGGCACAAGTCAAGGTGCTGGTCGATCGAGTAGTTCAACTTGTTCGCGATGGGTTGACTGGTATGGATTTGCTGGAGGTTTTCCTTCGGCGACGCATCCAATCGCTTCAAGCTCGTGACCACCCGATGTGGATGTATTCGGGCACTGATGACACCACTCGGACTCATCCGGAGGAGGTCGATGAGACCATGTTGGAGGGGTGGCTGACACTGTATCACAGAAAACAAAGACAACCCCAGGGGAGCCAGGAGAATTCCTCCACTTGACCAATCTTACGAACGAGACAAAGTCCAATTCTAAATTTTCGACTATAATCTTGATTTATTCACACAGTTGTTTATGCTTTACCGACTGACTTTGTCCTGCTTGTTTTCTTCCAGACTCTTACCGAAATGTACTTGATGCCCAAGGGAGAGCAGGAGCAGGATCCAGAGGGCAAGGCAAGCGGAGGCAAAAGCGGCGAATGGCATTCTGACGGAGAGGGAGACGGGGAGAGCGACGACTTGAGTGACGAAGAAGAGGTCGGCTCTCCTCCCCGCAGGGAAAGGCGATCCAAGCTTGCTCAAGATCCAGCGAGCGCCTGTGACAAGGCGATCGTTCCGACTGGTCAATCGTCAAAGCGTCCTCGGACATCCTCTCCAGCACCAACTGAGAAGGCCCCAAAGAAGACCAAGGTCGTCGTGCAGAAGACTCGGAAGGCGCTGCCAAAAATCAAGATTGACGTTCCTATTGCCTCTACGTGAGTGTTCTTTTTTCGCTTTTACTCGACACTCTGCGCTGTTTATCTTTCCTTTGGTTTGATCGAATGAACCTTGAAATTGGCAGTGCCGCTACCTCTGGGACTTCAGCTTATAGAAACGAGGATGAGGAAATGGAAGACGCGGTCACCTCCAATCCGGGTACAATCTTTGTTATTTTGTCGTCCTTTTGTCGACTGAACTATGATATATCCGGTCGGGCGATGAAATTTTGGCGACTGATCTTTTTGTAGCTCCCAACGTTATTGACCTCCCCGACGATGATGATGACGAGCCTCAGAGGCCCTTGGGGAGAAGGAACAGGAAAACGTCCGCTGGCAAGACACCTCAGTCGACGCCAGTGGCGGAACCGGCAGTTCAGAACGCTGGTGACGCCAATCGGACTTCCGTTTCTCTCGCCATACCGCTGTCGAGTGCTCGACCTTCTGCGTCAGCCGCGCGTGCTCCTGCCGATCCACCTTCAGTTTTTGCTACACATCACGTCCCAGAAGACGAAGTGGGTGCTGCCAAAGAAGCTATACGCCAAGCAGGCATCATGATGGAGAAGATGAAGATGGTGCGGGATGCCAGCCATGCTGCTTATGATGCCAGCTCCACTCTCTAGAGCAACGTTCAGGTTCCCAGATTGTCGACTGGCTCTCTTGACTTGTTCGATTAGGATATGGTACCTGAAAACTCTCTTTCCAAGGATCTTCGCTTCTGTACACCCAGTGGGTGTTTCGATTTGTCACTGAGCAAATTCGTACTTGGAGCTGAATCTGATGTTGTTGTCGATTGAATTTTTTGGACTAGTGGGGGCACGCTGAGTGCACCCACTGGGTGTAGTCCCCGAGACTATGGTGGACTGCAGGTAGTCGACTGTAGTCTTGAATTTTGAATTTCTTCACTCGGTCTGAGCAGGTCATGTCGAGTGGATTTTTGAACCAGTGGGGGCACGCTGAGTGCACCCACTGGGTGTAGTCCCGAGACCGTGGTCGACTGCTGGCAGTCGACTATGGTCTGAAGAATCTGTTTGTTGTTGTCTCTCTCTTTTTTTGTTGCACTCGCGCTGAAAAAAGGCCTTGTCGAGTGTAAACTGAATCAGTGGGGGCACGCTAAGTGCACCCACTGGGTGTAGTCCCCGAGACTACTGTTGGATGTTTGATTCGGCAGTAGTCTTAGAATTTGTTGGCTTTATCCTTTTACCTCTCTGAAATAACCAATCTTTTATCTAGTCGACTGACTCATTCCTTGATTGTAGAAATCTTGTGATCTTGGAGCTCGCTTTGCTAACTTGGAGAAACAGCAGATTCAACTCAACCTTGACACGAGTTGGCCATGGCGAACTCGCAGAAAGCCAAGGATAGCGTAATGGTAAGAAAGACATGTCGACTGGTTTGTCTTCGATCTGGATTTCATTCCGCTCTTTCTGAATCAAGCATTATTTCTTTTCAGAGAAACTGAACCAGGCTCTCGCCAAAAAGGATCAAGATCTGGCTGCCGCACAGAAGAAGGCTGATGACAAGACTGCTCTGGCTGAACAAAAGCTGGCTTCAGTCGGCAAATTGGAGGAAGAAAACGCCAAGATAAAATCTGCCCTGGACGAAGCCAACAAGGAAGTAACCCGCTTGAAGAAGGACAAGGTCAATCTGAACGAGAGGATGGAAGGCATTGCTCGCAGGAGGGATGATCTGAAAAGTTATCTGAGAAGCCTTGCCAAGAAGTTGTTCATCAAGCTTGAAGGTAGATATTCTGTTCCGACTGGTTTATCTTCGTCGACTCGGCATACGACTATTGACTCATCCTCGGATTGTGCATGCAGAGTTTTGCCAAGATTTCGGGGAGGAGACTGGGCGAATTGAACCAAGCTTGGACCCCATCAACTCCCCCGTGAAAGATGAAGCTGCTATGAACTTGCTCCTACTGGAATCCCGCATCGACGGTGTCGTTGACTACCTTGCTCGACTGAAGGTCGCAATGTCCCGGATCGACACAGCACTCGGGCAAAGGGCAACGCTCCCGAATGACCTCGAGTCTCTGATGACTCGACTTAACGAGATCACAGGTCGAGTGCAGGAGTGGAAAAAGTCTTCTGCCCGTTTCGGTGCTGATGTGGCTCTGTCTTTGGTTCATGTCCATTGCAAGGAGGCGCGAGAAGAGAAGTTGGCGGTGATCAAGGTTGCCAATACCAAGAAGCATGACTTCCAATCCTTCATGGAGACTTCCATTGCTGCCGCCACTCGGATTGTTGATGGCATTGACCTGGATGAATTTGTCGAGCCTGCCAGCCCTCCTCCTGCGGAGTGAACAAACTTTTATGCTCCACCTTAAATTTGCCTCGAGATGCCGAGTGGTTTTTGTAACCGTTAAACTCTTTCGGGCTGAGTGCCCAAGTACTTCTGCGGTCTTGAACTTTTAGGGTTCGTCTGGACTTGATTTATCTTAGGATATGCTTGTGATTGCTTTTGGAATTTGTTCTACACTTGGAATGACCTTTGTGTTTGAGATGCGGCTCTAAAGTGGAGACTTCAATCGACACGCGCCTCGTCGTCCTTGCACTCAAGGACGGAGCGCATGTTGTATTTGTGGCGTAGCTCCGAAGGGGAAGGTTGCAGTCGACCTGCACCTCGTCGTCCTTGCGGATAGGGATGGAGCGCACATTGTATTTGTGGCGTAGCTCCGAAGGAGAAGGTTGCAGTCGACCTGCACCTCGTCATCCTTGCGGATAGGGATGGAGCGCACATTGTATTTGTGGCGTAGCTCCGAAGGAGAAGGTTGCAGTCGACCTGCACCTCGTCGTCCTTGCGGATAGGGATGTAGCGCACGTTGTATTTGTGGCGTAGCTCCGAAGGAGAAGGTTGCAGTCGACCTGCACCTCATCGTCCTTGCGGATAGGGATATGTTTCGAACTTAGGCGAGTATAAGACTGCAGCTAAGACTCCGAGCGGGAGGATCGCTCACCACTCGGTAGGATTTTTTAAACTTAGGCAAGTACTGGATTGTAGCTAAGCCCTCGAGTGGGAGGATTGCTCACCACTCGGTAGGATTTTTTAAACATAGGCGAGTACCGGACTGCAGCTAAGCCCCAGAGTGGGAGGATTGCTCACTATTCGGTAGGATTTTTTTAAACTTAAGCGAGTACTGCACTGCAGCTAAGCCCCCGAGTGGGAGGATTGCTCACCACTCGGTAGGATATTTTAAACTTAGGCGAGTACTGGACTGCAGCTAAGCCTACAAGTGGGAGGATTGCTCACCACTCGGTAGGATTTTTTTAAATTTAGGCGAGTACTGGACTGCAGCTAAGCCCCCGAGTGGGAGGATTGCTCACCACTCGGTAGGATTTTTTAAACTTAGGCGAGTACTGGACTGCAGCTAAGCCCTTGAGTGGGAGGATTGCTCACCACTCGGTAGGATTTTTTGAACTTAGGCGAGTACTGGACTGCAGCTAAGCCCCCGAGTGCGAGGATGGCTCACCACTCGGTAGGATTTTTTGAAACTTAGGCAAGAACTGGACTACAGCTAAGCCCCCGAGTGGGAGGATTGCTCACCACTTGGCAGGATTTTTTGAACTTAGGCGAGTACTGGACTGCAGCTAAGCCCCCAAGTGGGAGGATTGCTCACCACTCGGTAGGATTTTTTTAAACTTAGTAGTCTTGGACTGCAGCTAAGCCCCGAGTGGGAGGATTGCTCACCACTCGAGAGGATTTTTAAACTTAGGTAGTCTTGGACTGCAGCTAAGCCCCAGTGGGAGGATTGCTCACCACTCGGTAGGATTTTTTGAACTTAGGCGAGTATTGGACTGCAGCTAAGCCCCCGAGTGGGAGGATTGCTCACCACTCGGTAGGATTTTTTGAACTTAGGCGAGTACTGGACTGCAGCTAAGCCCCTGAGTGGGACGATTGCTCACCACTCGGTAGGATTTTTCGAACTTAGGCGAGTACTGGACTGCAGCTAAGCCCCCGAGTGAGAGGCCTGCTCATCACTCGATAGGTTTTTTTAAACTTAGGCGAGGACTGGACTGCAGCTAAGCCCCCGAGTGAGAGGCTTGCTCATCACTCGGTAGGATTTTTTTAAACTTAGGCGAGTACTAGACTGCAGCTAAGCCCCCGAGTGAGAGGCTTGCTCATCACTCGGTAGGATTTTTTTAAACTTAGGTGAGTACTGGACTGCAGCTTAGCCCCCGAGTGAGAGGCTTGCTCAGCACTCGGTAGGATTTTTTTAAACTTAGGCGAGTACTGGACTGCAGCTAAGCCCCCGAGTGAGAGGCTTGCTCATCACTCGGTAGGATTTTTTAAACTTAGGCGAAAGGGATTCACAGCTAAGCCCTCGAGTGAGAGGCTTGCTCATCACTCGGTAGGATTTTTTAAACTTAGGCGAAACGGGTTCGCAGCTAAGCCCCCGAGTGAGAGGCTTGCTCATCACTCGGTAGGATTATTCAAACTTAGGCGAAACGGATTCGAAGCGAAGTTACCCAATGGGGGATTTCAAACGCAAACGAAAGCAACAACAGATTGTTTAGGAAGATTATATAGCTCTTTACTTTGATAAACAAACTACAAAGGTATTTTTTATTACATCTCATCCGAGTGAGTACTTAAGTATAAAAGGGGCGGAGCAGCTCCGCGTTCCAAGCTCGTGGCTTGTATTTCTGATGCTCGACATTATAAAGATGGTATGCTCCATTGTGGAGAACTCTGGTGACAATGAAGGGACCTTCCCAAGCAGGGGCGAGCTTGTATGGTTTCTGTTGATCCACTCGAAGAACCAAGTCTCCCTCTTGAAAGGCTCGACCCCTCATGTTTCTGGCATGGAATCGACGCAAGTCTTGCTGATAAATGGTCGACCGGATCAAAGCCATCTCTCTTTCCTCCTCTAAAAGGTCGACTGTGTCCTGCCGAGCCTGTTCCCCTTCATCTTCAGAGAAGAGCTCAACTCGTGGTGCATTGTGAAGTAAGTCACTCGGCAGAACAGCTTCAACTCCATAGACCAAGAAGAATGGAGTTCGGCCAGTCGACCGATTGGGAGTTGTCCTTAGACCCCAAAGAACTGACGGAAGTTCATCAACCCAGGCGCCTGCTGCGTGCTTGAGATCATGCACCGATCGGGTTTTTGATCCTTCGAAATTAGGCCATTTGCTCTTTCTGCTTGTCCATTCGACTGGCGGTGAGCGACTCAAGCATAGTCGACTCGTGTGCCTTGAGAAGCGCAGAAGGCTCTAAACTCATCAAAATCGAAGTTCGACCCGTTGTCAGTGATGATGTTGTGTGGAACTCCGTATCTGAATGTCAATTCTCTGATGAAACTGACAGCAGGGCTGGCTTCAAGATTCTTGATAGGCTTAGCTTCAATCCATTTGGTAAACTTGTCAACTGCTACAAGCACGTGAGTGAAGCCGCTCCTACCGGTTCTCAGTGGCCCGACCATATCCAATCCCCAAACAGCAAAGGGCCAGACGAGTAGAATGGTCTTCAGGGCTGACGCAGGTTTGTGCGACATGTTGGAGTAAAAATGGCAACCCTCACATTTGTCGACTATATCTTTCGCCATTTCATTTGCTCGTGGCCAGAAAAACCCAGCTCGGTATGCTTTTGCCACGATGGTCCGAGAGGGCGCATGGTGGCCACAGGTCCCCGAGTGGATGTCGTTGAGGATCATTCGACCTTCTTGTGGCGTTATGCATTTCTGAGTGACTCCCGTCACTCCTTCCCTAAACAGTTGTCCTCCTATCATAGTAAAGGTTTTGGATCGACGGATGATCTGTCGAGCCTCTTCTTCATCTTCTGGGAGTTCCTTCCTAAGAATATATGCAATGTACGATACTGTCCAGTCGGGAGTGATGACCAGAACCTCCATGATCAGGTCGACCACGGCTGGGACCTCGACTTCAGTCGAATCTGTGGCACTCTTAGGCTGCAGGGGCTCTTCCGTGAAAGGATCTTCTTGAAGTGACGGTGTGTGAATGTGTTCCAAAAACACATTGTTGGGAATGGCTTCTCTCTTGGAACCTATCTTTGCCAAATCATCGGCGGCTTGATTTTTTAGTCGGGGTATATGATTGAGCTCTAACCCCTCAAACTTCTTTTCCAATTTCCTCACTGCATTGCAGTAACCAGTCATGGCTGGGCTTCTGACGTCCCACTCCTTCATCACTTGATTGACTACCAAATCTGAGTCGCCATAGACCATAAGGCGACGGACGCCGAGTGAAATGGCCATACGTAACCCATACAGGAGTGCTTCATATTCTGCTTCGTTGTTGGAGAATCAAAGTGAATCTGAAGGACATATCTGAGCTTGTCTCCTCGGGGGGATACCTGTACCACCCTAGCACTGGAACCGTTTAGCATCTTGGAGCCATCAAAAAACATGGTCTAGTGCTCCGAGTGAACTTGAGTCGGCAGTTGCTGTTCGATCCACTCGGCGAGGAAATCTGCTATTGCTTGGGACTTGATAGCTTTCTTTGCCTCAAACTTGATATCTAAGGGAAGGAGTTCAATCGCCCACTTTGCCACTCGACCAGTTGCATCTCTGTTGTGCAAAATCTCTGACAATGGAGCGTCGCTAACGACTGTAATTGAATGGTCAGAGGTAATGTGCAACCTTCTTCGTGGTCATATAAATCCCATAGACAAGCTTCTGGTAATGCGAATATCTTTGCTTTGATGGAGTCAAAACTTCAGAAACATAATATACTGGGCGCTGAAGTTTATAGGCTTTTCCTTCTTCTTCCCGCTCGACCATAAGTACTGTTGAGGGAGTCCCGGATTAGGGGGTGTCCGGATAGCCGAACTATCACCGTTGGCCAGACTCCTGGACTATGAAGATACAAGATTGAAGACTTCGTCCCATGTCCGGATGGGACTTTCCTTGGCGTGGAAGGCAAGCTTGGTGATACGGATATGTAGATCTCCTACCATTGTAACCGACTCTGTGTAACCCTAACCCTATCCGGTGTCTATATAAACCGGAGGGTTTTAGTCCGTAGGACGAACAACAATCATACCATAGGCTAGCTTCTAGGGTTTAGCCTCCTTGATCTCGTGGTAGATCTACTCTTGTACTACCCATATCATCAATATTAATCAAGCAGGAGTAGGGTATTACCTCCATCGAGAGGGCACGAACCTGGGTAAAAACATCGTGTCCCTTGTCTCCTGTTACCATCCGCCTAGACGCACAGTTCGGGACCCCCTACCGAGATCCGCCGGTTTTGACATCGACATTGGTGCTTTCATCGAGAGTTCCTCATGCGTCGCCGTCGGAAGGATGCCTCAGCCCGTCTTTAAAGGCGATACTATCGCCAAAGGAGCCTTGGCCATTGGTCGACTCTTCGCTAGGTGGTTTTCTTATGACCACCAGTTCGCCATCAGCGCCAGCGATGACTTCTCGAGTCATCGAAACCAATCTTCACGTTAATTGAACTTGCGAACACTTGGATCAATCGAGCTCTCCTCCGTAAGCGAGCTCTTGGATCGCATCGCCGCTTTGGGAGTCGCCACAGACTACGACGGATTGGGCCTAAAACCGATCGCGAGAGATCAACTCTCCCAGGCTACCCATCATGTTGCTGTGATAGAGGAGCAATCGGCGATTCTTCTTCTATCTTAAGGACTAGCTACATCCGGTTCCCGATTCCTCCATGCGGATTCCCGAGAGGGCGGATGTCGATCAAGCCCTGAACTTAAAGTCGGTGGCGGGTTGGATTCATTGGATAACATTCAAAATCCGAACTTCCGAGTTCAGAAACTTCGCCCCGAGTCTTAAATTGACGGGTTCGGATCTAGTTCCACCGCCCACCCAAACATTAACGATCTATCCCGAATTCGGCAAGAGCCAGCTGAAACAGTACATCATTACTGGGCCAGATTCCTCCTGGTTATGGACAGGATAAAGGACTGCCGAGAGGAGGACGCAATCTCACTTTTCTGCAATAATTGCACGGACAAGGGAATCCTAAACGCCATAAGTCGCCGCGAAATTACACGCTTTGCTGACTTGGTGACCATAGTACAAAAGTAATGTGCGATGGAGAGTGCTTGGAAAACCGAAAGTAAATTTTGGGATAATCCGGCCCCGAATACATCCCTAGTCCGGAATAAAAGGGTGCATCATCACCAAGCACCTGGGTTATACACCAAAAAACAAAAACCTCCTAAAGGGCACGGAACCGTACTGGAGGGTTGGCTAAACGGACCCTGCAAAATTCATAGCATAGAGGGCGCCACTCCAACTCATAGCCTTCGAGCATGTTAGATACTACGGCAGGTGGCCAAAAGTGGCGAAGATCTTCTAGCCTCGTAATCCCAGCCCAGCAACACCGAGACGGTATTAACAGTCTTGAGACTTTCGCATCAAATAACATGCGAAGCGAACACTCCATAACCTTGCGAAGTCTACCAAGTAGCAACAATAAATCCATGGAGGACACGGCTATTACCTTTAATGCCGGTGGCGAACCCAAATTCGAATAGCCCGAGCACCAGCCGCATTGGTCCTCGGTCCAATAGTGGACGGCTTTCGCCTTACTAAGGTACTCATGGATGGCGGCAGCGGACTAAACCTCATCTACGAGGAAACCCTCAGAAAAATGGAAATAGACTGGAACCGCATTGAGCGAATGTAACGCCCAGGATTCGATGCGCCAGGTGTCCGCCAGTTATTCGTCGTCTTTGCCATGTCATTTGCTTGCGTGTTGCTCTTTGCCATGTCAGCATCTGCATTTTATATCATGTCATCATGTGCATTTCATTTTGCATACGTGTTCGTCTTATGCATCCGAGCATTTTCCCCGTTGTCCGTTTTGCAATCCGGCACTCCTATGTCTCCGCGCGCCTTTTACCTCTTTTTCGTATGCGGGTGTTAAGCGGTCTCGGAATGGACCGAGGTTTGTCAAGCGGCCTTGGTATAACACCGTGAACCGCTGTCAAGTTTCGGATCATTTGGAGGTCGTTGGTACTCAACAGTTAACCGGTAACCATAAAGACCTCTTTGTTTGCAGCCCAACACCCTTCCAAACTGGCCCAAAACCCACCAAACCCCCCTCCATGCTCTCGGTCGTTCGATCACGATCGCGTGGCCGAAAACCGCACCTCATTTGGACTCTCCTAGCTCCCTCTACCTATATATATATGTGCCTCCCGTCCAAATTCGCGGATGAAAACCCCTCCAAACCCTAGCCCCGCTCTCCTCATGCATACGGACATGTCCAGCCGCCACCTCACCCCGGCCAATCATGGGCGCCACGTCATCACGCCGCGCCGCGCCAGCCAACCAGCGCGCCACGCCGCCCAAGGCCGCCTCCACGCGCCCGGCCGCTTTCGGGCCCGAGGCGGCCCATGAGCCCGCGCCGCCGCCGCCCGCCGCCTCGCCTCCGCCCCGCCTCATGGGCACCGAACCTCGCCGGATCCGCGCCGCCGCCGCCTGGCCAGGTCGTCCCGCCGCCGCCTGCGCCCGCCCCCGCGTCGCCTTCGCCGGAGCTCGGCCGGATCCGGCGAGATCCGGCCGGATCCGCCTCGTCCCGCCCCTGCAAGACCTCGCCGGAGACCTCCCGGGCCTCTTCTCCGGCGAACCTCGCAATCCGTGCCGATGGTTGACTTTCCTCTCCCCTCCAAATCCACTAAGTCCCCGAGTTTGTGATTATTTTCATGCATTTTCATCTCATCATATCTCTGCATCCGTAGCTCCGTTTTGCGCGTGTAATATGTCAAAATGTTCGCCTCGAAGAGTAGATCATTTCATCTCATTGCATCATTTTCATTTAATCTCACCTTGATGCCCGAAATGCTGTTAGAAGAGTGCTATGTGATGTTAGTTTCTGTTTCTTAACAGAACTTGCACTTTTGTCATTTTTGCCATGATTGATGTGTGCATCCTATGGACTTGAGTCCTACATGTGTTTTGTAATATGCCATGCCATCTTTACAGGGGTGTATGCCATGTATTTTTGTGATCAATGTGGTGACTAGCACAAGCATGCAAAGTAGGCTTCCTGATGTTGTTGTTTTCAGCCCTGTTTTGCTGATATTTTGATGCCATGTTAACTTGATGCTACAGAGAGATCCATGCATATTTTGAGATATTTCAGTAAGGATGTTTTGTTCTACATGTCTTGCTCTATACATCCATGTATTTTTTTGCAATTATGGAGTGCCATAGCTTGAGTCAATCGAGCTCTACTTTTGCTATAAAATGTTTCCTGGAAGATTGTTTACATGTTATTCAATTTTGCCAAGGTTGTTGTAGTTGATCCAAGCATGCTATGATGTTGTTCTTGCCATGTATAGCTTCTATGCCATGTCTTCTTATTGTTGGTTGCCTTGCTATGCCATGTATTGCTCTGTGGTGAGTGATTCAAGCTCACCAACATGCCTACTTATCGTTGTTCCTGCCATGTTCAAATCTGTAATATAACTTGCCATGTTTACGTGGGTGCCATCATATTTTCTGATCCTCTTTGGCTTATGGTCAGTAAGGGACTTTTGTTCTATGCTTTGAGTAGATTCATGCCATGCCTTTGTTTGCCATGTTAAGTTCCTGTAGCATGTTGTTTCATAGCTCTAAACATTGCAACCTGTTGTTATTTCTGCCAATGCCTGAAACTGTTATTATTTGCAATCTTGCCATGTGTTTTTGAGCATGTTCTAGTGATTTCTGGAGATACCTCAGTGTTTATGTTTTGTAATATTTTACCTGTACATCATGCCCATGCCTTTTGTTTTCTTGTTGAGGTCCTGTAGCATGTTGTTTTGATGCTTGCAATATGCCTAGTTGCTGTTTTGGACAGATTGTTGTCATAACTTGTATAGAGCGTATGTGTTGATCCGTTGCTCCGTTTTGAGTGTGCTCTATATGAAACTTGCTTGATTTTGCATGTAGTTTCATATTATCATGTTGCATCCTTGTTTTGAGGTGTTTTCTTGATGTTTGTATGCATTTTGCCCCAATGCCATGTTTAACTTGTTTTGCTCATATCTTCTAGGTCGTAGCTCCGAATCTAATGAACTTTATATGTAACTTGACTAGAATTTCATGTAGATCATTGTGGTGCATCTTAACTTGCTGTTTAACAACTTGAACATAAGGTTCATTCAGATCTGGTCCAATTTCGAAATTTGCATATGAGGACTTACCGGAATTGTTATATGTTGTTCCCGGCCTCATTTAAACTTGCCTTGGTGTGTTGCTCTTGTTTTGCATCATCTCTTGCCATGAGTAGCTTCATGTAGTCTGGTCATGCATCATGCTTGTTGTGCATCATGCCTTGTTCATGTGTGGTGTGTTTACTATGTTGTGTGCTTCTTCTTGTTAGTTCCCGTTTCGTTGCGATCGTGAGGATTCGTTCGTCTTCGCTTGGTTCGGCTTCGTCCGTTCGTCTTCTTCATGGACTCGTTCTTCTTCCTTGCGGGATTTCAGGCAAGATGACCGCTACCCTGGATCTCACTACTATCATTGCTATGCTAGTTGCTCCGTTCTATCGCTATGCTGCGCTACCTATTACCTGTTTATCAAGCCATCCCAATTGCCATGTCAGCCTCTAACCTTTTGCACCCTTCCTAGCAAACCGTTGTTTGGCTATGTTACCGCTTTGCTCAGCCCCTCTTATAGCGTTGTTAGTTGCAGGTGAAGATGAAGTTTGTTCCTTGTTGGAACATGGAGATGTTGTTCCTAGTTGGAACATGCTTACTTGTTGGGATATCACAATATATCTTATTTAATTAATGCATCTATATACTTGGTAAAGGGTGGAAGGCTCGGCCTTATGCCTGGTGTTTTGTTCCACCCTTGCCGCCCTAGTTTCCGTCATATCGGTATTATGTTCCCGGATTTTGCGTCCCTAACGCGGTCGGGTGATTTATGGGACCCCTTGACAGTTCGCTTTGAATAAGACTTTTCCAAAGAAGGCCCAACATTGGTTTTACCATTTGCCTCACCACCACCTACTTTTCCCTTGGGAGTCGCTCTCTCGAGGGTCATCTTTATTCAGCCCCGGCCAATGCTTGTCTAAGTGTTGGTCCAAACTAGAGTGCTTTGCAGCGCCACCTCGGGAAACTTGAGGGCTGGTTTTAGTTGTACGGACTGCTCATCCGGTCGTGGCTCAGGGACGAGATCTGTGGCTACTACTGGGTGTGTCTGCACGGGAGGTCTTGCTGGTCTTGTTTTATTGCTGTCGAAATGTCTTGTAGCCGGATTCGAGACTGATCGGGTCTTCCGGGAGAAGGAATATCCTTCGTTGATCGCGAGAGCTTATCATGGGCTAAGTTGGGACACCCTGCAGGTATAAACTTTCGAGAGCCGTGCCTGCATGTTATGTGGTAGATGGGAATTTGTTAATATCGGTTGTAGTAAACTTGAAGCAAACTCTTCTAAAATACACCAACCGTGTGCGTAACCGTGAGTGTCTATTTTCGGGGTTGATCGAGAGGAGAACACAGTTTCTGGGTTATGTCTGACGTAAGTAGGAGTTCAGGATCACTTCTTGATCATTGTTAGTTGACGACCGTTCCTTCGTTCCTCTCCTCGCTCTCATTTGCGTATGTTAGCCACCATATATGCTTAGTCGCTGCTGCAACCTCACCACTTTAGCTCTTCCTTACCCTTTAAGCTTTGCTAGTCTTGATACCCATGGTAATGGGATTGCTGAGTCCTCGTGGCTCACAGATTACTACACCACCATTGCAGGTACAGGTTTGCGATGATCATGGCGTGAGAGCGATGTTTGCTTGTATTGGAGTTCTTCTTCGCTTCTTCTTCGATCGGGGATAGGTTCCGGTCGGCAGCCTGGGCTAGCAGGGTGGATATTGTTTGAGTTTCTGTTTATGTTTCATCCGTAGTCGGATGTTGTTCTTGTATGATGTTGATGTATTCTTGTGGCATTTGTGCCTTATGTATGCATCCCTATGTATTATGTAATGTTGATGTAATGATATCCACCTTGCAAAAGCGTCTCAATATCGGGTCTATCCTTGGTGGGACCGTCGAGTTCCTTTGGATAGGGTCGCATATTAGGCGTGACAATGAGCAGCACAACCTTTAGAGGAATAATCCCTAGCCGGAAGCATGCTGCAGGGAAAAATCACCTTGGGCGTAGTGTTCGCTCGCCGGACAATTACAGGTCCGACGAGGTCACATTTCAAGTGGCCCGTTCAGCAGCGGATATCACGCTTTATTAGGGCGAGAGGCAATCACAATTTTTCAAGCTATACCCCACTATGGGTACATGAAGCTTAAAATGCCGGACCTAACGGAATCATCACTCTCGCTAGTGATCCGAACATAGCACTCAGCGCCGAAAACAAGACAGCCGCACTAGCCCTCGAGGCACTATCAAAGCCCTAGCGGCCGAGGAACTCATCTGCGATGCGCTCCACGGTGAACATGGATGATGTGATACTTGATAAAAGATCCAAGTCCACCTCTTTTAAACCAGCGGATGAAATAGTCAAATTTCAAGTCCACCCAACAGACCCTGCAAAGACGGCCTCCATTGGGGCACAATTAAACCCGATGTAGACGCGTGACTACGAGAATTTCTACGAGAAAAGCGGGACATTTTGCTGGCACCCTTCGGACATGCCGGGAATCCACGTCGGCTGGCGAGCACAGCCTAAATATCCTAAAAGGATTCAAGCCAGTCAAACAGGCTCTTCGGCGCTTTTCCGAACCCAAGAGACATGCCATGGGAGAGGAGCTAGCCAAACTTCTAGAAGCCGGATTCATCAGAGATATAAAACATCCGGACTGGCTAGCAAACCTGGTGATGGTACCAAAGAAGGATAAATCCTGGCGCCTATGTGTCGACTTCAAAGACCTTAATAAGGCTTGCCCAAAGGATCCCTTCCCCCTCCCTCGCATTGATCAAATTATCGACACTACAGCAGGACACGACTCATTGTGCTTCCTCGACGCGTACTCCGGCTACCACCAAATCAAGATGGCGGAGCCAGACCAAGCTGCAACAGCATTCATCACTCCATACGGCCCATTCTGCTTCAACACAATGCCCTTCGGGCTCAAGAACGCCGGCGCAACATATCAGTGCATGATTCAGACATGTCTGGCAAACCAGATCGGCAAAACAGTAGAAGCATATGTAGATGACGTGGTCGTCAAATCCAAGCATGTAGAAACTATAGTAGATGACTTGAGGCTCACATTCGACAATCTTCGAAAATATGACATTAAGCTCAATCCGGAAAAATGCGTCTTCGGCGTTCCAGCCGGAAAGCTCCTGGGCTTCATTGTGTCCGGTAGAGGAATTGAAGCAAACCCAGCCAAGATCCGAGCTCTGTCACAACTAGATATTCCAAAGGACCTCAAACAAATACAAAAATTGACTGGATGCGTAGCGGCTCTAAGCCGCTTTATTTCCCGTTTGGGAGAAATGGCGTTACCCCTTTACCGCCTCCTCCGGCGCACCGAACACTTCGAGTGGACGGATGCCGCCTCGGCCAGACTCGAAGAAATAAAAGCCATATTGGCAACAAATCCGGTCTGGGCGCGTAGCGGGCGAACCAATGCTATTATATATCGCGCAACACATCAAGTTGTCAGCGGTGCTCGTCGTCGAGCGAAGCGGACGGACACGGTTCCCTCTTCAAAACCGGTTTATTATGTGCCCACCGTCCTAACTCCATGCAAGTCCGGTACCCACATTATCAAAAGATAGCATACGCGGTGTTCATGGCATCCGGAAGCTGCGACACTACTTTCAAGAGTGTTCGATAACGGTAGCCTCGAAGTACCTCTTAACGACATTATAAACAACGCGACGCGACGGGCGGGCGGATTGCTAAATGGGCCATAGAGCTCCTTCCATTCGACATAACCTATAAGCCATGACGAGCTATCAAGTCGCTTGTTTTGGCCGACTTCGTGGCGAATGGACCGGCGAACTCCCTAAAGAGTACAGCGCATACTCAATTGGATCATGCACTTTGACGGCTCCAAAATGTTGGCGGCACGGGGGCTGGCGTCGTCGACGTCCCCAACCGGGACACAGTCCAATCGTCCTTCGAGATAATGTATCGAGACTCCAACAACGCAGCGAATCGAGGCCCTTACGCACGGCCTCCGGATGGCGATCTCCATGGGCATAAGCGCCTAGAGGTGCGCGGGGATTGAACCTCGCGATATCTCAAATAAGCGGAGACTTTGATGCCAAAGATCCGAAAATGGCAGCGTACCGCAATGCGGTCCTAAAATGTCAAGACGGTTGAAGGGCTCGAATTTCATCATATAGCCGGGATAACAACCAGCGGCGGACATATTGGCACGCATTGGTGCAAAACGCGATGCCGTCCCACCCAACATCTTCCTGGAACGGCTGTTCAAGCCATCCGTACTATGGGAAGGGGAGTCCGGAAATAACAATCCGGACCCAGCCGCACTACCTGACACCGAACACTCTGACACAATCGGAGGCTCTACCACCGAGATAAGAACCTCCGCTCACGAAATAATGGCGGTTATCGCCCCGTGGATGGAACCATTCCTAGCCTACCTAACTAGGCAGGAACTCCCCGAAGACCAAAATGAGGCTCGCTGCATAGTACGGCGATCCAAAGCCTATAAAGTCCATGAGGGAGAGCTCTATAAGAAAAGCACAACAGGAGTCCTTCAAAGGTGTATCTCCAAAGAGGAAGGGCGAAACCTCCTGGGTGAAATTCATGCCGGACTGGGTGGGCACCACGCCGCAGCCCGGGCCCTTGTAGGCAAGGCCTTCCGTACAGGATTTTATTGGCCGACGGCCCGGCAGATCTTGAGGATTTAGTCCAACGATCGTTGGTTGCCAGCTTTTGCTAACCAAAGCCACATGCCACCCACCACCCTCAAAACTATACCCATCACCTGGTCGTTCACGGTGCAGGGGTTGACATGGTTGGACCCCTTAAGGAGGAACCCATAAGCAAAAATACCTATTGGTCATGGTGGATAAATTCACCAAATGGATAGAGGCCAAGCTCGTTAAAGCGGCGAATCCGGACGGTGATAGACTTCATATCGGGGTGGTGCACCGTTACGGTGTCCCCACAGTATCATCACTGATAATGGCACCAACTTCACGGCCGATGAGGTCAAATTATGGTGCAAAAACATGGGCATCAAGCTCGATTACGCCTCAGCCTATCACCCTCAAACCAACGGCCAAGTCGAGCGAGCAAACTGTCTAATCATGAGCGGCATTAAACCCAGACTAGTGCGGTCCCTCAAGGAAACTAACACGCACTGGATTGAGGAGCTCGACTCCGTACTGGGGCTGCGGACCACGCCGAATCGTACTACGGATTCACACCATTTTTATGGTGTACGCGCAGAGGCAGTCTTGCCTGTGACATAATTCATGACTCACCTCGCGTGCGCATGTACGAAGAAAGAGAAGCCGAGCTCGATCGGCAGGACAGTTTGGACGCATTGGAGGAGGAGCGCGACGTGGCAAAAGCTCGTTCCACATTTTATCAACAGCAGGCTCAAAGATATCAAAGCGAGGAAATGCGGGCCAAAGCTTACAGCGTTGGCGAACTAGTTCTCGCTGCCGGACAAGAAAAAGGACAAACTCAAGCCCAAATGGGAAGGTCCTTCATCATCGACCAGGTCTGACCGGTGGAGCATACCGTCTGCAAGCGATCGGATAACCGACTCGAGCGAACCCATGGAACGCAGCCCGCCCACGAAGATTCTACGCCTAAGCGCCGGACTCCAAGTTCGTCTCCTTCCTCCGTCCACATTTTTTATTTTTGCTGTCTGTTATTTCTCTTCTTCCTCCTCCTTCTTCTTGAAGCCTTTAGAGGCTCGTTTGCGCTTTGTTCGCACATACTTGACGCGCTGTCCGCGCTCATTATACCTGGGGGCTTCTTTAACAGAAGCTTATTTATACGAGCTTCATGCCCAACACATGTGCCAAACTTCCGCATGTACCTTTTACTCACCATTATATGCATCGATATGACATAAGTTTTGGCCAAGCTGGGTTGCCTGGCTCTTGTGCTTACCCCTACGTTCCCGATTGTTCGGCTAGGTGGTAAAGGAGCACCTCTGCGATTATTCTGCCGGTTCGATCGGATGTGTACCTCGGTGGGTGAAGCCGAAAGCTAAGCGTTCTTAAAGGAATATTGGTCGGTGAACTGAAAGATGATTTTAACTATTTATCCATCTGCCCCAGATGATTTTCTGCTTTCTTAGCAGTTTGGACATGCACTTTAGGGCATGCCTCCCAGCGAAAGGAACCCTTAACGGAACTATTCTCCACGGAAGATGTTTCTTACTATCCATGTAATATAACATAACTAGTTGGGCACTTATGCGATACAGCAATAATGACCCCACGCCTTGTCTCCATGCATGCCCGGTTCTTATATAACCGCGAGGGTATTCGGACACACTCGGACTATTGGGTCCCGAGGTCGAAGCGAAAAGGTCCGCTATGACAAAGCGATCTACAATCCGGCTAGAAGACATTTTCATGTCATATTCAATTACATAGTCAACTCGACTCATTGTATTCCTTCTCAATGCCATCTAATAGGCTATCTAATTTACAATCTTGCTGGGAATACTTGGCGGCCAATTCTACTTGGTCGTACACTAAGCTTACAGGATCTCCTTCCCATCAGGCCCCACAGTCCGACCTCGGCCATGTGGTTTGGGTCAACAACCGTGTACCGCGTCTTTACCATGGCCCAGCCTCCTGGCGCCTTGACGGCAGGCCGATATCTTCCATAGTCGGAGCGCGCCGTGCTCCTTCAAGCCGCTCTGCCAGCTCCCGAATGCCTTCGGCGGGGAGATAGATGGCCATAAGGTCTGGCCGGCGCCTTTCATCACTGCCGAACTCGTTCGTGCAGGTGACACGATTCGGGAAGAAGATCACCAAGAACGGGCATCTCCTCCTCGGGGCGACACTGTGAGCAAACCTACATACATGTTTATGTTAGTCGCCTTCCTCGCCGAACTCTTTCAAAGTTCATTAAAGCACTTCTGAAAATGCCGCGGCAAGCCGTCGATTCTCCTTCTACGGAGTCGGACAACTGAGCACGAACATCCTTTAGTTCCTCACCCGGTTGGGTGTTGGCATCTTGGAGGTTATTTTTCTCCTGCCGCACCCTCGTAAGCACGCTCTCGCCAGCCTTTAGCTGGGCGCAGAGCTGTTGCTTGTCCGGATCTAGTCCGCGCCATCTGCAATATTATAGTCAGATTTACACACGCCGCACTTCATAAACTATTTATCTTTTGAAGCATATATTACGGAGGGGTCTCTGTGGCTCCCCACATGGCGGCTAGTCTTGACCTCAAGTTGGGCCTTGCATTCTTCAAGCTCCGGCAGTCGGGTATTCTTTTTGTAAGATCTCAGATAACAAATGATCCTTAAATCAGTTATTCTAACTATTTTAAGTCTCGGGGGCTACTGGCATATATAACTGTCAAATTTCCTCACCCGTATGTCCTTTACATACTGCTCCGTGGCTCTTGCTAGACCATCTTGAGCAGCACGGAGGTGCGCATCTCCTGAATTGAAGGCATTTAAGGCCTCTTGGGAGAAACATGCGTCACGAAGAATTGTCCGGCGGCGCCTGTGATTCATGGCGCTCTCCACCTCGGAGTTGGTGGCGGACAATTTGTCGGCATCCTCTGTCGAGGAGCATCCGGCCTTGCGCCTCGTGCTCGCCTCCGCCTCTGGACCCGGCTTTGGAGCACGGCTGGCGGAGGTTCGATTAATAACCTCTCCGGACTCGATCCGCGGCGCTTTTTCTTGAAAAGAGCACCAGCGTTAGTACACCTTCCAGGAATCAATCCTGGGAATATGGTGACACGCCATACCGTTGCGGCGGAGTTTCGGTCCGGACCGCACTTCCTTTTAGCTGCTTGGGCCGTCTTGCCCTTGTTGGCTAGCCGCCGCGGGCTCGGCCTCCTGCCTCGAAGGCACCCCCTGCGAAACACCATTGGTATACGGTGATCAAAAAATAAGCACGGATGGGTCATTATCAGAATATTGGGACCTCGGTCTCAGTTACCTGTGGGGCTAGAAGTATTCCGAGGTAATCGGTCGTAATGCCGACCAAGGCATTGTCGATGCTAAGTTGGTGGAACACCCCGTCGATCAGCTCCACCTTTAAAGCCGGATCCTCTTCGGAGGCCGGATCGAGGGACCGTTCCGGATCCTCGGGTTGTGGAGGCGGACTGTGTAACTTCTCCACGGCCCGGCGCAGTTCCTGCGTAGAAACCATAAAATGAGATATTTAACCACGGGAACATGGATCTGACAGGCCACAGAGATATTTGCTTACCCAACTTCGAGGATTATTCGAAGAAAACCCGCTCAGTGGATTGACGCGGAGAAAATCCTCCTCTTCCCCTTTGTACATGGCGGACAAGGTCTTCACTAGTTCGGTAACCGATCCCGGCCCTTTGCGGCCATGGCGGGTGGCGTCGTCCTCCCCGTTGAAGTCCCACATAGGGTGGCCCCTATATTGGAGCGCCTGCACTCCCCTCATAATGCAGATTGCCATGACTCCAATCATGGTCAATCCGGCATGAGCCAGTAATCTTATTCGGCTCATCAAGTAAAGGACGTCCCGGTCATTTTCCCTCCAGGGGCTCATGGCGCCGGCTTAGGCGCTTCTTCAGAGAAGCGTTGCTAAACTTCGGAAGGCCGATCCGAACAGGATCCGGCAGCGGGACGTCCTCCATGTAAAACCATTCCGAAGGCCAGTCTTCGGATGCCTTCTTCGGGGTTCTGAATAGATATCCGGTCCCGGCGATGCGCCATAGTTCGGCTCTGCCCACTTGATATATTGACCCCTCATGAGAACGGGGTACAAGGCAGAATAATCTCTTCCACAGTGCAAAATGAGCCTCGATGCCCAAGAACAGTTCGCAGAGGGCCACGAAGCTCGCGATGTGCAAAATGGAGGCAGGCGTAAGGCGGTGCAACTGGAGGCCGTAGAACTCCAAGAGCCCCCGGAGAAACGGATGGATTGGAAATCCGAGTCCTCTTACTAGATAAGAGACAAAGCACACCCGCTCTCCTTTAGAGGGATCGGGGACACTCTCCGCTTGCTTTCCGCCCTTGTAGGTGGCAAGTCCGGCTCAAACCGGAACCATGAAGGCCCGGGGAAGAAATCCCTTGGTTTGGAGTATAACTAGCTCGCTATGCGGGACTGAGCATCTCTCCCAATTTCCAGGCCGAGGGCTGGGAGCGCGAGAGGAGGAGCCGCGTCAACTGTCCATGATGGAATGGGTTTTTGTCAGAGGCGCTCCGATGAAAGCTCGTGGAAGGGGGATGGAGTGACTCAGATCTAGATCCTCGTCCCTTTTATAGGCGGCTCATTTGCGCAGCTAGGGGGGTAAGTGTAAAAGTACCCTGGCTTTTCGCATTCATTCAAACACGTGGAAGGTGGCCATTATTGGGCGTAGAAGCCAAGGAGCGCAGCATTTATCAGAAGCCGGACACTATTCGACAAGTATATGGAATTTGGAGAAGAACCCGCCTCGCAATGCCGAAGACAAACTATGTGCCGGACTCATCGTCATTGAAGCCTGGTTCGGGGGCTACTGAGGGAGTCCCGGATTAGGGGGTGTCCGGATAGCCGAAGTATCACCATTGGCCGGACTCCTTGACTATGAAGATACAAGATTGAAGACTTCGTCCCGTGTCCGGATGGGACTTTCCTTGGCGTGGAAGGCAAGCTTGGCGATACGGATAAGTAGATCTCCTACCATTGTAACCGACTCTGTGTAACCCTAACCCTATCCGGTGTCTATATAAACCGGAGGGTTTTAGTCCGTAGGACGAACAACAATCATACCATAGGCTAGCTTCTAGGGTTTAGCCTCCTTGATCTCGTGGTAGATCTACTCTTGTACTACCCATATCATCAATATTAATCAAGCAGGAGTAGGGTATTACCTCCATCGAGAGGGCCCGAACCTGGGTAAAAACATCATGTCCCTTGTCTCATGTTACCATCCGCCTAGACGCACAGTTCGGGACCCCCTACCCGAGATCCGACGGTTTTGACACCGACAACTGTACTGACGACTTGTCTAGTGGCTGCAATGTAAAGCAGTAAAGGCTCTTTGCTGATTGGGGCAGCAAGCACCGATCTGGGGAAAGCGGGGCTTTTAGCTCTGCGAATCTTTTGATCGACTTTGAGAGTCCACTCGAACTTATCTGACTTCTTCATCAGTCGGTAAAGAGGCCATGCCTTTTCACCGAGGCGAGAAATGAATTGACTTAGGGCGGCCAAGCAACCAGTAAGCTTCTGGACATCATGCATACACACGGGGCGTTTCATCTGGAGTATGGCACCCACTTTCTCTGGGTTAGCGTCGATCCCTCATTCGGAAACGAGAAAGCCGAGCAATTTTCCCCTGGGACTCCGAATGTGCACTTTGATGGATTAAGCTTGATATCCTACCTTCTGAGGTTGGCAAAGGTTTCAGCAAGGTCAGCCAGTAGGTAGAAACCTTTACGTGACTTAACCACAATATCATCCATGTATGCTTCCACATTCTGACTGATTTGAGTGAGTAAACACTTCTGAATCATCCGCATGAATGTGGCTCCAGCATTCTTCAAGCGAATGGCATGGTGACATAATGAAGCACCCAAATGGGGTAATGAAAGCTGTTTTTATCTCGTCGGGTCCATACAGACGGATCTGATGATACCCCGAATAAGCGTCCAAAAAGGACAAACGCTCATACCCCGCAGTTGAGTCGAAAATTTGATCGATGCGAGGGAGAGGAAAGTGATCTTTCGGGCAGGACCGATTGATACGCTTGAATTCAATGCACATGCGAAGTGAGTCGTCCTTCTTAGGAACCATGACAACATTAGCTAGCCACTCAGAGCGGTAAATCTCTCGGATAAACTCAGATGCTAGGAGCCGAGCCACTTCTTCACCGATTGCCTTTCTCTTCTGCACGGCGGACCGTCGAAGATGTTCTTTGACTGGTTTCACTTTTGGGTCGACTCGCAGACGATGCTCAGCTAGCTCCCTGGGAACACCAGGCATGTCGGAAGGTTTCCATGCAAAGATGTCCCAGTTCTCACGGAGGAACTGGATGAGCGCTTCTTCCTATTTGGAGTCGAGTGTTGTTGAAATGTGAGTCGGAGCAGCATTGGGATCCGTCGGGTGAATATGAATCGGCTTTGTCTCGCCAGACGACTGAAATGCTGAATCTGTGGCAGGCTTCTTAGCTCGCAACAAATCACTCGGATCTGCATTTTTCTGATACTACTGCAATTGCACTGCTGCCATCTGCGTATTGGCGATCTTCGTGCCTTTCTGGAAGCACTCTTCTGCCTTCTTTCGATTGCCAGTGATAGTGATCACACCTTTAGGACCAGGCATCTTCAACTTGAGATACACGTAGCATGGTCGAGCCATAAAACATGCATAAGCTGGCCTACCCAGAATAGCGTGATAAGCACTCTGGAAATCCACAACTTCAAATGTCAATTTTTCTTTGCGGTAATTCTTGTAATCACCGAAAACTACATCAAGGGCGATCTGACCGAGTGACTCAGCCTTCTTGCCAGGAATGACTCCATGGAAACTCATATTGCTTTCATTGAGTCTGGACATCGGAATGCCCATTCCTTTCAACGTCTCCGCATACAGAATATTCAGGCCACTGCCACCATCCATTAGAACTCTAGTCAACCGAGTGCCTTCAACGACTGGGTCGACCACCAATGCTTGCCTCCCGAGGGTGGCTATATGCGTCGGGTGATTAGACTGGTCGAATGTAATGGCAGTCTAAGACCATTTCAAATAACTGGGCGTCGCCAGAGCGACCATGTTTACTTCTCTGTTGATGACTTTCAGTCGACTTTTGCTCTCAACATCAGCAAAAATCATCAGAGTGGAATTGACGTGAGGGTAACCATCGTCATTTTCCTCTTTGTCCTCAACTTTGTCTGACTCTTTTTCCTTCTCTTTGGGTTGTTTCTCTCGGAACTGTTGGATTAGGAGCCGACACTATCGAGTGGTATGCTTTGGGTAAATGAGATTACCCTCCTCATTTTCTTTGTGTGAATGTGGCATGACAAATCCAACACATCATTCCCATCTTGATCTTTTACTTTCTTAGGGTTCCACGGCACCTTGGGTTTTCCCTTGAACTTTCCTTGAGTCACGGCTAAGGCTTCTCCAGGAGCAGCTGGCTCGGCTTTGCGCTTCTGCTTCCGACTGGAGTTCCCTCCTCCCGTTTCATGGACGACTGTTTTGCGCTTGCCACTCCGGAGCCGATCCTCGTCTTCACCATTGGCATACTTGGTGGCAATCTCCATCATCCGACTCAGAGACATATCTCCGGTCCGACCGAACTTCAGATTCAACTCTCGATATTTGACGCCTTCCTTGAAGGCACAAAATGCTTGGTGATCAGACACATTTTCCACCGTGTGATGCAACGTGGTCCATCTCTGGATATAGTCCCTCAAAGTTTCATTTGGCTTCTACACACAAGATTGCAGCTCTGTCAACCCTGCTGGCCGTTTACATGTTCCTTCAAATGTTCTGACAAACACTCGGGCAAGATCTTCCCAACTGTAAATATTGTCGGGCGCTAACTGATTTAACCATGCTCTGGCCGAGCCCTCCAACATCAGAGGAAGGTGCTTCATGGCCACTTCATCATTGCCGCCGTCAATCTGAACAGCCACTCTGTAGTCCTCAAGCCAAGTGTCAGGCTTGGACTCACCAGTGAACTTACTGACTCCAGTCGCCAACCTGAAGTTGGGAGGAATCACCGCGGCCCTAATGGCTCTGCTGAAGCACTCTGGGCCTGAGACATGCACTCTGCTGCTGGTTGGAAAATCTCTGTCATGGACTTCTCTGTGAGCTCTGTTTGTGTCGACCAAACCTTGTACGAGAATAGATCTCGCATCAAAGCCCGGTTCCACAGGGTCGATTGGAATCCTTTGCCCTGCGTGTGAGGCGTCTGTCATCATCTTTGTCGAGGCACGTATGACCCACTCCTTGGGGGAGGCGTGGGCACTCGACGACGATCATCGTGATCGAGTCGGTGATCATACTGCTCGCGGTTTCTGTATTGATCTCGCCGGTCCCCATGCCCCTCACGCCTCGGGGGCGATCTTGGGTTGTGGGCCGACTGGAATGTATCTGCTATGACGGATCTGCTGTGGATCCTATTCCGCGACTAAGATACAGCTGTATTCTGTTCTCCTGCTGCCCGGAGTAAAGCCCTGATCTGCATCAAACCTCTGCCAGCTTCTGACTGAGACGGCTGGATTGACTCTGCTATTCGGTCTGCGGCTGTGAGATTCTGGATTGGAGTTCGATATACCTGAGTTGGAGGTGGAAAAAGTTGTCTTCGACTGGATTCTGGAACCCGCTGCCGAGCACGCTCGTCGAGTGCGTGCTGGAGGTTCTCCAGTCGAGTGCGCTCAGCCAAGTTGGCCAGGCGCGCCTCCTCCAAGGCTCGGGCCTCGGGGGTTTCTCCAATGATAGGAGTATGAAGTGCATCCATGTTCCGGCGGCGAAGTTCTTCCCTCTGCTGCGAAGAGAGGGGATCGAGGAGATACTCCTCGTGGACACGTGACGGATCGCCTCCGCCATATCCACCGTCAACGCGAGGGAAGCCAGGAGGACTGCGAGGCCCATCGACCATCAGGACTTCTGCCGTGGGATCACTGTTGTCGCACTCGGATGCAGTTTCTACGGAGCCAGTCGACAGATCGAACAGGCCGTAGAGTGTTTCGTCAGGCTCGATTGCCGCGACTTGGGGGGCGGCCGACTGGCGGGCCACCGCGTGCCTCACCCACCGCTGAAGCCTTGATCGACCGGAACGCTTGCGCCCTTGGGCAACAGGGAGGGAGGACGCCACAGGAGCTGACTGATATTGAGTCGACGGCTGTCGCAGGAGGACGCCAGCAGACGACGCTGAAGTCGTTGCCCAGCAGACGGGGGCGCCTCGGCGTCGAGTGGAGCCTCTTGGAGCCAGCGAGTCATCGGCGGCGAACACGAAGCGCCGAGGCGGATCTCGCGACCCTCGGCCAAACCTCCGCTGAAACCATGTCGATGGGGATCGGAAAATCGCCTTCTCCAACAAGTCGCTAAGACACCTGCCCCACGGTGGGCGTCAACTGTCGTGGTTCTAAGTCTGACAGTAGAATAGGGGGTAGGTGATGTAGAGGCAAGATCTTAGCTATGGAGGAGTTGTACACGCATGTTTTATGAGTTCAGGCCCTTCTCGGAGGAAGTAACAGCCCCTCGTCTCGGGCCCGGGGCGGTCATTGGATTATATCGTGTGAGTTCAGGGTGCGAACCCTTGTCCCGAGGAGGGGGTGGCTTATATAGAGTGCACTAGGACCCCAGCTCCCCTCCGTTACATTGGGTTAAATGTACATCAAGAAGGGCGCATCGTAGCGCTTGACAATAAAGATACATAATGACCATTAAAGCTATGACTTAATTCCCGACCGTTGCGGTGCGAGTGGCTCTAGATCTTCGGTAGTCGGTGATAGTCTTCACGGTCGAATGAGACTTCACGACTGCCGAGTGGAACATAGCTTCATGGTCGAGTGGATGATGATTCTTCTTCAAATGCTTCTCGTTTTTTGAGAGATGTCCTTGGGGAGGGTATCTTGGACAGGTCCATGACCCTACCCTAGGTACATAGCTTCATCACCCCCCTCATCTGGGGCACCAAGGCTCCTCGCAAGATCAAGATTTTTGCTTTGCTTCTTTTCAAAGATCGCCTCAACTCTGGAGTGAACCTAGCCCGTAAGCATATAATCTCCTCCAACCTATGCCCTCGCTGTGCTACATCACCTGAAGACTCCACTCACATCTTCATCACATGTCCTCTTGCCAATAGGATTTGGCAACGAGTAGGTTTCCTGCCCTCGTCTGACGATCTCAATGAGCTTTGGGACACCCCGCTACCTCAACACCTACCCAAGAATGCTTGGTCCTTCGTCCTCCTCGCTCTACTTTGGAAGATTTGGGCAGCGCGTAATGACATGTTGTTTAGGAGAATCGATCAACGTTCTGTAATAACAATTAGAAACTTGATCTCTGACCTAGACCTTTGGTCACACCGTCTCGACATGGGTGACAAGGAGGACGTCTTCTCGTGGCGTTCCTTCCTCTCTGCACGCTGCACCGTGCCGCTGTAATTCTGTATTCGCTGCTTCTGCAGCCGTTTGAGTAATATATTCAGGTGGGGACCCCCCCCCCCTCTGGTGATTCTCAAAAAAAAATGCTGGCTTCTTCATAACGGGAAAAAGAAAGCGTTATCTAGCGGGCGCTTCCAAACTGTGCTGCTTGTTCCATGAGACGACAAAGGAGGGAAAGGAGAGGCTCGCCGGAGGCCACAGTGCACCGTCCGTCCGTCAATGTTGTGCGTACTGTTACCGGACAGCGCGCCCGCTCGTCGTCACACGTAGACGGCGTGCCATGACTCGGAAAGCACAACATCGTCGTCTGCCATCGAACCATGCTTCTCGGGTCCGATCGATGGCGCTTCTTCTCTGTCTGCGGCGTCTTGTCTTCGTCGTCCGTAGATACTCCCATCGAACGAACCCATCGGCCGCACCCGTGAGGGAAAAAAGAACTTCCAAGGTTTGCTCTCCTTATCACGACGGTCTATTATCTCAACAATGGAGCACCTTGATTCGTCGCCGGAGAGAGCACATGAATGGCTGGGCCTGTTGATGGAGAGCAACGTCAAATTTACGAAATCTACTTTGATTATAGTCTAGCAGAGGTTGATTAGCTACAAGTTGCTAATGCTCTTTGCTACTCCCTCGGTTCCTACATATAAATCTTTTTAAAGATTTCAATATAGACTAAGGAATACAAAGAAAAAAGAAAGACTGCACCATGTCATGAACCAATCATATGAGTTGGTGATCGATGGTCTAGCTAGTGGTACTACTACTACTACATAGAGTAGAGTAGTATATAGTATGCCGCGCTAGATCAATTAAGCAGCAACCACATTTGCTTTGCTTTGTTTTAGAACCTGTTCGACCGACCAGGTTAATTATTTAGGCTGGAGTAGAGCAGAGTAGGGTACTTTGCACTTTGCAGATCGTCAGTAGTAATATGCTTAACGGAGTGCATACAAGAAAGCAGATGATTCGAGCAAGTTGAATGATGTACTTTGCGAGCGAGCCTTTGCTTCATCCATGCTACTCTCTCTCTCTCTCACACACAGCCGGAAGGATAGAATACAACATTGTTCCCTGTGACGGCACCGGGAGGCCAATCCGGGCGCGAAACGTACGTGACCAAGACATGCTCCGTCCGATGCTCGCCTCTTAATTTCCGGCCCCCTTTTTGACCATGGTGGCTCCGTGCACAAACAGAGCAAAGCAGAGCACACCTCGTAAGCCGCAGCCACTTGGATTAGTTTAGTACTCACGAACTATGCTAATCTCTGGTACATGCACTTTGGTTAAATTAGCTTAAGCGTCCGTCACCTTTGTTGGCTCACGTACGTCACCGGTGGAGTTCTTGTGGTTGGCATCATGTCATGTGGTTTTCGATCGGGAGGAGAGCGCCCTCGTGTGCCCCTCGTCCCCCGGGGCTGGGCACCACACCGGCTGCCGTGGACGGGGAGGCCGCTCCGTTTTATATTGTTCTCGTGCGTGTCATCGATGTGGCGGGGCAGGTGGGGTGGCTGGCCGCGCCGAGACAAGCTGGCGCGCGCATCTCGTCTAGCCTTGCTGTACGCACAAGTTGGCACAAGTTGACCAAAACGTTTGTGAGAGAGGGCGCGTATGTGGGGCGAGGGCTCTTCAACTGTTGTGTCAGGGTATCACTGTATTGTCTTTGAGCCCTTCTAGGTACATCAAATTATTTTAGGTTGTTTATATGGTTTAACGGTTTATATTAGACATTAATTCATAATGAACCTTATAGAAGGACGAGTTCTCGAATTTAAGTCGGCGATAGCTTGGCTTGGAGCTGTCTAGCACTGATTACAGGCCAAAAGTGGTTGCAGAGGCCGAGCTCCACTGAGCTCTATATACATTTCTCAGCCAAAATACCTTTTCCTTAACTCAAAAAAATCTGAAAAAAATGTTTTCATGTAGACATATACTTGAAGTATACGTGTACAAATTTTCAGAAACATATGTATTCATATGTGATGTATACAAAAAAGACAAATACACAGATTGAAATTGGCTTTTTCTTTGTTGTATTTGTGTCAAATATTTGTCATTTTTGTGTAGCATGCAAATGATCAAATTAGTTACTGAAAATTTATACATACTTAAAGAATATGCATATGTATTTGCGCAAAAAAAATTGGCATTTTTCGAAACTTTTATACTCCATATTTTTTGATTTTTTTTTTGTAAAACGAGCTTCATCGAGCCCGGTCTTTGCAACGCTGCTCTCTGATTACAGGAGAGTTCTTCCTGCCGGCTACCACCCCGGCACCAGCGTCCAGCCAACGAGCCGCCGGCTGCTATCCAGGCCCTGGCGTCCCCCATCTTTCTATCCTCCAGCGTCTCCTGTCCCCCAACAAACAGCTGCCAGTGGGCATGGGAGGTAACTGCTAAAACTACCTGTACAACTGCCACATCTCCAAGGAGTGCTCGTTCCCAGTGGGTCGTGTTCGCTTCGGCGCGAAGGGCCATCAGTCCAAGGGTTGGAAGCGTCCAATTTTTTTTTGATAAATCTCCGTCGGAAAGCTGTCCGATCCTGAAGCTTTGTTGTGTTCCATCCGAAACACCGCTAACAAATTTCCTACTCAGATAGTTTAGGTGATTAGCTTGTAGTATGATAATTTAATGTGAAAACATTGGGCTATTCACCTTGTCGCATGACATGCCTACATTATTTGACTAGCAAAGACACAGTAATACTTTCTCCTTCCATCTATATAGGGCTTAATGCATTCTTCAAGACCGCCTTTGACTATTGATAATATTAATAAATAATAATATATGAGATGTATAATGTGAAAATTATATTGTTGGAAGCTCCTTTCACGTACGAATTTGAGGTATGCTTTGTGTAACTTGCATGTCATATATTATTGCTCTAACACTTGGTCAAAGTTAGCCTCGAAAAACACATTAGACCCTATATAGATGAAAGGAGGGAGTACTAATATTGTAATTGTACATGACGCAGTAAATATTGTAATATTTTAATGTGACACGATAAAATAAATCGATAACATGTGAACTTACTCAGTTTGTTGGAAGAGAAATAATAATTCATAACTAGCAATATTGACCATTCCACTGCGTATACAATTTTTCACACTCATACGACAGTGAAATCATGTGTGTATGGAAATATTGTAGCAAAGACTACAAGATTTTGAGAAAATGAATATTTTTCCTTGCATGAAGATCGCAGGATGGAAGAGAACAACCTGCTACAGCAGGTTAAACTACAAAAGAAAAGAGCTAAACACACCTCATGTTTGGTGCTCTTATAGCACCTAAGTGATAAGTTGGACTGTTGGAGCATCTTAAAAGAGCTCAAGAAATGTACTCTTATCATCTGCATATATTGCACCACGATGCGTCCACCATCTATCCAGTGAACCAGTCCATATTTCTGTCAACCATCCCCATTCAAAACCCTAGTCCTCGATCACAACTTGACGTAAATATACATAAACTATTCGTAACATGTGTTGGCTTCTAGTTCAAGGCATTTTTCCTAGGTTAACATCACCTGAAAGATGGGGCCAGCGCAAGGCAACGGGAGGGAGGAGTACCAAGATGGAGTGGCAACGGGTGGAACATAGCTATTCGTGATGGGGAAAGAAATATACTTTTTTTTGAAATTGGGGGAAATAAATATTGTGTGTTGGTTGTTGCTTGCTCAAGGTCCCGGTCTTCCACTCGCAGCATGCAAGTGGCTGCATTAGACTAGCCACAATGGAGAGTAACATACACTAGTAACATACACATATTCCTAGACTATGTTACTACCTTTATAGTGGGTAGTAACATAAGTGTGGTAACATGCAGAGCTTCATTTATTATGTTATAGACTCATATTGCTTTGGGACATGTGATGTTACAGTAACTAGCTAAGTTACTACTACTACCTCTCTCCTCATTAACTCATTGCCACATAAGCAAATTTGTTGAGTTGGACTCGATGTTACTACTGAAGTTACTCCCACTGTGGCTAGTCTTAAGTACTTTGGACGTGGACATCATCTTAGTGTCTGCATTGAGTATTGCAATGTGTAGAAGTATCCAGTACAGTGTCATATCTCTTTGGTGATGCCACTAATAATTCCAGACACTCGAAATGTGAGCATTCCTTGCCAACTTCGAAATGTGAAGTATCTATATATTGTTATTATGTTAGCATGTGGTTTATATCTATGTTCACTCCTGGTTAATGGTTGCAGTATTAACTACATAGCATCTCTCCTTGCTGTAGGGCAGACTTCTGCTGAAATTTGCACCAATGTCTCTACCCTTATAAAAAATAGAGTTGGTGATGATGATGTGCCTGCCATCCTGTAATATAGGCAATTCAATTTATATCCGATGGATAGGAAGGAAACTATGGCAACTTTGCAAAAAGATACCCACACCCCTCTCCACATTTGCAAATAAGGCATTCCCTCGTTCATCATTTTCTCCCACAAGATAAACTACTCATACAAATACATCTTGATGTTCCGTGCAACGCATGGGCATCTTGCTAGTATAGTCTTATTTGGATGTGACCCATTTGGATCCTCTCCTGGGATGTCATCAGAGGCCATATTTGGTAAGTTTCCCTGTTGCTTATTAGCTTAGAGCTTTAATACCTGAAAAGGACAGGATTCCAACTACCAACATTTTCAAAAAGGATTCCAACTACCCAAATGTTCTGTCCATTTCTTTCCACAAATGGGCTGCCCTTTCTCTTATTTCAAGAGGCAAGATACCTGCAGTTACAAGTGCTATCCTTTCAAACACTTTTTGTCGTGGAAAACACACATGATTGTTTCTTTCTTGTTAACTTCCGAAGAGGGCCGCCTTATTCGCCTACTTCCTACGTAAAGCAATGGCAGATTTTATAAATCACAAACTGGCTGTGTAGGTCTCCCTAGATTCAAGATAGCACGACTGCCAGCTCTGCGTGCATATGTGTACATTCATGCATGTACATCTCGAAACATAAAAATACACCTCACACGCTTCTACATCGATCTATATGTATTCTAGTAGTGCAACTAACGTTGACTTTGGAGCAAAATGCAAATATTTACCTATGGGTCAGGTAGCTTCGAGACCTAAAAAATAAGAAGATGTACTCTGAACCTAGCCGGCCTATGTAAACCTTTGGTCAACTCATTTGCTTAGTTATATTTGTCTCATGACAGGGAACCACGCGTGCAGCTGGCATTTTGCTGGATTTTAAGCTTTATAAATCAGTAACTACTCATGTAGTAACAAGCAAAAGTTGACCTCGTAGAGTCGCAACTACTCATGTAGAATCGCTTACACTATACACTCTTGCCTCAAATCAAAAGCACAAATCGTCAACTGTCAAGGTTGTACGCCACCTTTTATTATATGAAGCTGAAACATCTACAAAAAACATGTACAATTACGGTCTACTGTCGAGGCTACACGCCAGCAATCCCATACTTTCTTGCAACTAAAAGATCTAATAAGACATGCTCCACTTTACATCTATTTTTTTCAACCACATACTTTTTGAAAACTTCATGCATCAAGTAGCTGACCAAAGATTTCTTAATTAATGACAGACAAAATAAGAAATTTTCATAATTAAATTTTTTTAACCTATAGGACTATTTGGATCACGCCCACGTCAGCCGTCAAATCGGGCTCGCCTATAATTTGGCGAACAATTTGGTCACCTCCATCACGCGGCTCGCCCCGACGTGCAGTCGTAAAAGATGAACCAAGCAACCAAAAAATTAGCATGGATACATTTGGCTGTGATCCTAACGATCCGCCATGCTAGCTGGCACCGCCAATATTTAGGTAAGGCATCCCCGGCTACATACCAAACAGACCCTATAGTTTGCTCTTTATAGGCAATAGTTAGCGCTCGTTAACAGGAACTCTCTATCTTAGCAGGCTCAATATGCCGGTTTCGTTTTTTGATTTTTGTAGTCACTCCTAGATTTGGTACTATTTTCCAAAGAAGTACTTTGTTATTACTAGCATATATGCCTCTGTGTTGCAATGGGATGACAAAAATCGGCCTTTTAATGAAATAATATTAGTATTAAAATACTGAAATTGTGCAATAAGTGCTCATTTATTATTCCCTTCGTTTCACAACCCGCTATCCCTTTTGTTTATGCCAAGCAGAAAACCTTTGTTTACTTTTAGTTTGAGGCGTCCGACTGAGCATTTACAACCGGACCCCTCAAACCCGTCTCAACGCCCGGGCAGGCCTTTCTGTCACGGAATTTGGACCCAGACGAGCCTCTCAAATCGCCGTCAAACGTCCGGGATGACCGGCACCCCCATATCCAGCCCAAATATGGGGTGGGTATGGGGCGGTTCGGACGCGTACGAGCGCGCCCGCCACGTCGACTTGGCCCAGCCTGGCCCACGGCTGCCCCACAAATAACGCTGTCCGGAAAACCTAGACCGCAGTCAATCCAAACTTCACTTCACTTCTCTCTCCGTCCACTCCACTTCTGATCCCCACCAACGCATCCGATGGGCAGCGCTGCCTTCGGTGGGGACTCCGGCTTCGACGACGACTGGTCTAGCCTGCTGCGTGAAGCAGACCCCGATGATGTGGAGGAGGTCGCCCTCCACATCGCATTGATGCGTTTGGTCGTCGGCCAAGGCGAATCCGGCAGTGGCGGATCCACTTCGTCAGTGCCCGACGCCCGTTGAGGCAGCGCCGGCGATGTCGCCGGCCCTCCCCGCCCGGCACAGCTTCGGCCACTCTGCTCCACTCCTCCAGACACGCCGCCGCCCACCACCAGCACCCTCTGCTCCGGAGGTGGTGCCCCGCCACCGCTGGGTCCTCGTGCTTGCAGCGGGGCAAGCGCGTTCTCCGACGCCCGAGTCGGAGGCACGAGCAGCCCGGCGTGAGCGGCAGCGGGCGAGGGAGAGGGCAACGACGTCCAAGTCGATGTTTGCCAGCCGTCCGCGCGCGAGCGCGCCGGTCTATCCGAAGGGAGCACTCGTCGCTTCCGTCCTCCGCCGCTCGCTCACAACGGCGGAGACGGATGCACGGCGCCTCCGCCGCAAGAATGCCAAGGCGCTCCGACTCGCCATCGAGTTGTCGGAGCGCAAGGCAACAAAGGAGGCGGCGGCGAAGGCGAAGGCGGCCCTCCATGCCAAGGAGCAGGACCGCCTGCTCCGCAGGCTGTCGGGCATGAGGTGCAGCTCTGACTCTGATATGACGGATGGCTCCACCTCCAGCTCCGATGACGACGCTCCTCCGCACACCGACGCCTACACAGAGGAGGGGCACAACCAGCAGGGGAAGGGGCCGGCGAGGAAATGGTGATTTCCTCCGCCCTTCCTCGTTCAGTTTATTTTATCCATGTTTGTAGTATGGATTTGCGCTGTCCGCCGTTGAACTCCGATGAACCATGTTCCTTTTGTCCGCTAATTCGATGAACTAAGCTATGATCATGTGTTTTACGTAGTGTCGCATGAATTGCATGGTTTTGAGGTTTAGAATATGAGGACGCGAGTGTGGAAGACGAAATATGATGCGTGCCCAGTCACTGCCTGCGGATGCGCCCGGGCGCGTCCGCAGGCGTTTGAGGGGTCGGATTTGATGCTCTTAACCCGTCAAAGCCCACGAGGGCCATGTCAAATCCGATCCACACGTACGTATGCGCGCCGCCACGCAGGGAGGAGAGAAAACAATACTCCCTTCATTCCTTTATACAGGGCCACAAACTCAAGTTACAGGTACCAAGATAAAATTTAATGACTATTTTGCAAGCCCACTTTTTCTTTCGCTAACCGGGATCATTAATACGCTCACATGCAAGAAAGGAATTTAGAAGGAAGTAATACAGTGTCGTTATGATTACATGCATACAAGTATTAAAACAATTAGTAGTACGAGGAAACATAATTAATCTTTGTCTTGATTACAGTTAGTAACCTTGTATAGATGTAAAATATATTTTTTATAGTGGCCTTATATAAGAGAATAGAGGGAATGGTGACCGAGTGGATTGTGGAGGCAGGACTGATTTTTCGTTTTAGGCAATGGAGGCATGACTGGTGAGCACGCTACGTCAAAAGCCCTTGAAACCCACATGAAAAGCTACCTGATTTCACCTCACCACCTGAGCATCACCTAACATCCATGTCCTGCCCCAGTGGGTGGCGGATTGCTGGATCTGGTGGTGTCATTATGTATGAGGGCATGTACAATGATGGCATATGGATACAGATGCCTCATGATAAAAACTAATTTGAGGCATATATATTGATTTTTTTTCTTCCCCAACGCAAGCTACTACTGATGGGCTCATCAAAGAATAGAAAGTGACTCTTACTACACATGTATCCCTTCTCTCCACTTTAATTTTTCCAACTTTATGCACCAGACCACACTTTTTCTTTCTAAGCACTCGTCTCCTGAAGAGGATCCCGCTTCCCTGTCTGAACCTACTTTTTCTGTCATCCATTCCTACATGGCATGTGAGGCATCACCCTGAGGCTATGCATTGGCCATGCCCTGAAGAAGCTCCACTACTCCCGGCTGTTTTTCAAGAGATGGATGACGACGATCCCCCCTTCATCGTCTGGAAAAAGGAAAAGAGAAAGCACTCCTTCAACAAAATCAGATCACCAGCATTCTCGGTGACGACAACCCCCAGTGGCTACTCTGTTACGTGATTTCTTTCCCATCCTGTATGATGCATGCATCCTTTCCAATCCGTCTAGCCCATAGCCCTCTCCTGACGATCGTCGGGGAGCGACTAGGATAGAAAAACGGCCTTTGGTGAAAGAATAGAAAAATTCAATATGAGCCACCCGATTGGAATTGGATGGCATAGATCTTTGTGAAGAGAGTCGTAAGCATAACTACACTCTTCTGTGCAAAACAGACCCTCACTTCTACTCCCTCTGTTCCCAAATATAAATCTTACTAGAGATTTTAACAAATGACTATATACGGAGCAAAATAAGTGATTGTACACTCTAAAATATGTCTACATATATTCGTATGTTGTAGTCCATTTGAAATGTCTAAAAAGACTTATATTTATGAACGGAGGGAGTAGTTATTTTCTTAGCCAATATCCTTCTTCTTCCTCCGCAGCGTCAGCACAGCCCCGAAATTCCCCAAATCTAATGGAGTTACAGCCCCCTTCGAGTCCCTCTTGCTTGCCGATGGCCACTGCGACGGCGGTTCAGATCCGTTGCCAAGCTCCGGCCCCGTGTTGTGCAACTCGCGTACGGCAAACGGTGGTGGGTGCCCTGCCTCGTGATCCCCTTTCTAGATCTAGCAGTAGCTCGACGGTGGCGGCAAGTCGGTGCTGGGGTCCTCGCCTCCTTTCCGTCCCAGGCTCGTCCTCAAGTTTTTCTTTTTCTGCGGTGCTATGCCATCAGTGAAATTTCTTGTTACTTGATGGCGAGGCAGTGATACACCTACGATTGACAAGGAAATTCGCAAGGCTTGCTGTTGTTAACATGGACTGGGGTCATATTAAGTTCCTAATACTTCCTGGTGCACGCGCGCTATCTCGTCGAATCGAGCGGCCGGGGCCGACCGCTCGATGCGAGCGAATACTGCGGCCCACGGGCTCAGGTGTTATCTGGTCGGGTCAAGACCTGAAGGGCACGCGCTCCCCGCTTCATCCCCTTTCTCTGTCCACGTTCTTTCCCATACTCCTGCCGCCGCCTCCCGCTGAACCAGGTCCGCGCCCGATCCGCCGGCGTTCATCGAAGACCAGGCCGCGACCGCGGCTCTCCTGGGCGGCGACCCGGCGGCGTTCGCCGCGCTGCTCTCCACACGCCAACCGCGCCTCCGAGGCCGCCTTCCAGTGCATCTGCCTGCTCCCAGTCGAAGCCCCTCATGTCGCGCCTCGCTTCGTCGCTCGCGGCGACGGCCACCCCCAACGTTATGTGATTTTATGCGTGACGGCGTCGTGGTCGTCATCCACCTCCAGCTCGTTGGCTAGGCATCGAAGCCGCCAAGCTATGGCAACTTCCCCGTGCATGGCTGCATCGACCCTGCATCGTGGCCGTGGCTGTTATCCTGTTGGCAGACCTCTGTCCTCTCCTGTGTGCTAATTTCTCTCATGGTGTGTGCCTGGGTTTATACGTGTACTTGTTGGCTCATGTGATGTGGATTGATCTGAGTGCTAGCTTTGGTGTGTGCCGTGTGCGTATAGATCTGAATCATGTGCATATATATCTGAATGCTAGTCACACAGTTCATAGGACTACAATTTGTTTGGTACCTCTTTTTTCGGTTGAGTGGTACTCCGTCCGGGTTTATTAGACCCAAAGACCAAATCTGCAGGACCAAGTAAAGCAATTATTAGCTTCGCTTAAACTCCGTAATCTCAGGCTTTAGTAAATGCCCGTCGCTTGGCCGCCGTATTTGCATGCATGCATTGGCTGGTGTGGCTGCTGCCCCACCATCTCGTGCGCGGAGATTAAAATTGATCCCTTCTACTTCCTCTGTTCCTAAATATTTGTCTTTCTAGCCATCTTAAATGAACTACAACATACGGATGTATGTAGACATGTTTTAAAGTGTAAATTCACTCATTTTGCTCCGTATGTAGTCACTTGTTAAAATCTCTAGAAAGATAATTATTTAGGAACGGAGGGAGTAGCAGTGAACGGCAACCAATCCCATATGCATGCACAGTTGGTCCCCTTCAGCGTTGAAATTAAATCGGAGAGTAAAGTGAACGTTTTTCACAAGCAGCCTAAGAATGACGGACATGCAGCTCTGGCCTAGGGGCCCTTTAAACCCGGACGGAGGGAGTATGTAATACTAACATTGACATATTCAACTGATGTTTGCACAATCCTCAGTTTTAGGGCAAGCTGGTAATGTTCAAACCCTCTCAGTTTTGCAGTTGGCCGGAGTATTTGACGAACTGAGATGATATGTCATATAAGAGGAAAAGATGCACATCGACTATTAGATAGTTGGTCGAGGCAACACATGCAGTTGCACATCGTCTGATAGACAGTTGATCGGGAAACACACGCAATTGCACATCGTTTAATAGACAGTTGGCTAGAGCAAAAGACGAAGTTGAGGTGGTGAAAATTGCACATCCGCGATAATCAATGAAAAAGTTGCACATCGAGTGCTACTCAGTTAGTCGGGGGATCAAACGACATTGCACATTATCCGATAGACAGTTGGCCGGGACAACAAGCAAATTTGCAGTCATGTAGTAGCTCACGCACGACATCGGAGTTGCACACTCTCGTCGGCAATAGTTGCACATTCATGGCCACAGAGTTGCACAATCTCGTCCGTATAGTCACACATGAATTGCCGTGGGAGGTTCTCACGCCCGGCCGTGGAGTTGAACATTCTCGTCGGCATAATCACACATGCATGGAATTAGAGTTGCACAATCTTGCTCGCATAGTCGCATATGAATTGCCGCGGGAGGTGCTCACGCCCGGCCGCAGAGTTGCACACTCTTGTCGGTATAGTCACACAAGCATGGCCACTGAGTTGCACAATCTTGTTCGCATAGTCGCACATGAATTGCCGTGGGAGATGCTCACGCCCGGCCGCAGAGTTGCACACTCTCGTCGGCATAGTCGCACATGCATGGCACAGAGTCGCACAATCTCATCCGCATAGTCGCACTTGAATGATGTGGGAGGTGCTCACGCCCGGCCGTGGAGTCGCACACTCTCGTCGGCATAGTCGCACATGCACGGCCACAGAGTTGCACCATCTCGTCTGCATAGTCGCACATGACTTGCCGTGGGAGTGCTCACGCCCGGCCGCGGAGTCGCACACTCTCGTCGGCATAGTCGCACATGTATGGCCACAGAGTTGCACAATCTCGTCTGCATAGTCGCACATGAATTGTTGTGGGAGGTGTTCATGCCCGGCCGCCGAGTTGCACACTCTCGTCAGCGTAGTTGCACATTCATGGCCACAGAGTTGCACAATGACACATGAATTGTTGCGGGAGGTGCTCACGCATGGCCGTGGAGTTGCACACTCTCATCGGCATAATCGCACATGCTTGGTCATAGAGTTGCACAATCTCGTCCGCATAGTCGTACATGAATTGTTGTGGGAGGTGCTCACGCTCGGCTGTGGAGTTGCACACTCTCGTCGACATAATTGCACATGCATGGCCATAGAGTTGCACAATGTCATTCGCATGGTCGCACATGAATTGTTGTGGGAGGTGCTCAAGCCCGGCTGCGGAGTTGCACATTTTCGTCGGCATAGTCGCAAATGCATGGCCATAGAGTTGCACAATCTTGTACGGACAGGCGCACATGAAATGTAATGGGAGGTGCTCACGCCTGGCCGCGGAGGTGCACACTCTCGTCGGCATAGTCGCACATGCATGGCCATAGAGTCGCACAATCTCGTCTGCATAGTCGCACGTGAATTGCTGTGGGAGGTGTCGTGGTTCTAAGTTTGACAGTAGAATGGGGGGTAGGTATGGAGAGGCAAGATCCTAGCTATGGAGTAGTTGTATACGCAAGATGTTTACGAGTTCAGGCCCTTCTCGGAGGAAGTAACAGCCCTACGTCTCGGAGCCCGGAGGCGGTCGACTATATTATGTGCGTATGAGTTACAGGGGTGCGAACCCTTTACACTGAGGAGGGGGGTGGCTTATATAGAGTTCGCGGACCCTCCGCCCTCGATTATGCAGGGATTAAGGTACATTAAGATAGGGAGTTACTGGTAACGTCCCACATAAAGTTCTATGATGGCCATGAAGCCACTTAATGACCTACCGTTTGCGTGCAGACTGACTGTAGATCTTCTGGCGGTCGAGTGGTTAGTTGATGGTCGAGTGTCTTCAGGTCCGTCGAGTGGAATCCTTCCAGGTCGACTGAAAGGTGTTTTCTTCAGGAGATGTCCTTGGGGAGGGCACCTTGGACAGGTTCATGACCCTACCCTAGGTACATGACTTCATCAGTAGCCCCCGAATGGATCGAGGTTTGAGTGGGGAAGGAGTTGAGAATTCTTCCGACCCACTTGACGTGCGATGAGCACGTCTTGTCCTGGATCAATAGGCTTAGGTGACGGCTTCAACTTCTTTTTCAGTCGCCTTGATCCATTCTTTGTATCTGTCGATTATGTTTTTTGTACTTGGTGAACTCCGAGTTACAGGACGGAGGAAATCTTCTGTCTGACGATTTGCTCTGCGGCACGCGGATTTAGCGGGATTCGAATTTTCGGGAAACGAGCGGGGCGGAGGAAGCCGCAGTAATCGGACGGGATAAGGCAGGGACTACTCGATCTCCGCGCCACCTTTTTCGCCACGTATCGCGCAGTCGACTGTTGCGGGATTTGACAGGATCGTCCAGGCCTACCAGTCAGTCACTCGGAAGCAACCTCATATAAGGCCTCGGACGGGGGTTTTTGAATAGTGAGTTCCCCTTTCCTCCTCCCTTCTCCAGATTCATCCGCTGCGTGCGATTCCTCCTCCGCTTTGCTGCTCCGTGTACGTCTCGTCGGCGACAATGGTGAAGGACAGGATGGCGGCTTTGGAGCGGGCGAAGAAGGTGTCGGCGAAGGCGAAGGGAAGATCGACCAGTCAGGGCGGATCCTCGTCGAGGGTCGGCTTGCCGCAGGGCTGGATCCAGGGCGACTGGATCCGCTCGACTATCAGCCAGAAGGACCTCGACGACATGGCCAATGAAGGACGGATCCTCCATGGAACGGCGCGGCTCCCGGGGAAGGAGTGGACGCCACAACCTCTGGAGGGTGAGTGCGTTCTCTTGGCCAACCACGTCGACCGCGGGTTTTCTCTGCCGCGTCACCCTTTCTTTCGGGGATTTCTGAACTTCTTTGGGGCACAACTTCACCACTTCACTCCCAACTCCATCGTGTATCTTGCTGCTTTTGTGTCGCTGTGTGAGAATTTCTTGGGTTGCTGGCCTCATTGGGGCCATTTTAAGCACATTTTCACTTGTCGCTCCCAAACGATGAAAAAGGCCAATCTGAGTGACGAGAGAACTCAAGTGATTCAGATGTGTGGGGGTCTTGGGGTCCAAATGAGAGGAAAAAACTCTTTTCCGGCCATGATCTTACCCGAGTCAGTCTGTGGATGGCAGTCGACTTGGTTCTACTGCAAGGACCAGCCAACGCGAGGGCAGTCGACTGGACTCTCTCGTTTTTCCATGGACCGATTGAGCAAACCATCTTCTTTGAAAGTGATCCCGGAAGATAAGGCGTAGGTGAAGGTGTTGGTCGAATGAGTTGTCCAGCTCATTCGAGACGGGGTAACAGGCATGGATCTCTTGGAGGTCTTCCTTCGACGACGCATCCAGCCGCTTCAAGCCCGAGACCATCCGATGTGCTTGTACTCCGGCACTGAGGACACCACTCGGAGGAGATCGAGGATGCCATCCTGGAAAGATGTCTTGGGGGCATCACAGGAAACAAGGACAACCCTCGAGGGGCCAGGAGGATCCCTCCACTCGACCAGATCCCCTGAAGTAGACAAGGTCCATTCCTGCATCTTTGATTGTTATCCTGTTTTCTCCATCTTGTTTGCTTCAAATCAGTCGATTGACTTTGTATTGTTTGTTGTCTTCCAGGCCACCACTGAGATGTATTCGATGCCCAACGGGGCGCAAGAACCAGTCGAGGAGGAAGGGAGCGGAGGTGAAAGCCAGGAGGAATGGCAATCCGATGGTGCGGAGGACGAAGATGATGACAGCTCCAGCGAAGAGGAGGAAGAAGTCGACCCTCCTCGCATGAAAGGCGATCCAAGCTCACCCATGACCCCGCGGACGAGCGTGGCAAGGCTATCACGCCTGTCGGGCAGTCGAAGAAACTCCCTCGGACGAAATCTCCGGCGCCGACTGAAAAAGCGTCGAAGCAACCCCGAGCGACGTCATCAAAGCCGACGAAGGCTTTGCCCAACATGAGGATGGCCATTCCCACCATTTCCGGGTACAGCAGAATTCGTGTTTTCTTGTTTGGCACGGACACATTTTTGGTCGACTTGTTGGTGATCAACTGATTCTGAAAACTGCGGCGCTGCTACCTCTGAGACCTCGGTTAGAAATGAAGACCGGAGATGGAAGATGCTGCCACCTCTAACCTTGGTATGATCTCTGTAGTTTCGCTTTTGGTCGATTGGATTTCCGTTTTAACTTTGAATCTTTCACGTAGTCCCTCCTCATGTCATTGATCTCCCGATGATGATGATGAGGCGCCGTGAGGCGGAGGAGGACTAAGAAGGCACCCGCTTGGCAAGGCGATCAGGTTGCATCGATTACGAGGTCTTTGGTTCATGAGGGTGGCAACATCACTCGGACTTCGTGTCTTTCATTTGTCTTGGTGGCGAGTATCCGGCCTTCATCATCGACTGCTGATCCGCCCTCCCTTTTCGCCACGCACCACGTCCCAGAGGACCAAGTGGGTGCTGCTAAGGAGGCTATACGCCAGGCGAGGATCATGATGGAGCAAATGAAGGTGGTCGGGAAGCCAGCCAGCGACCTATGATGCCAGCTCAGCTCTTGAGCAACGCCGAGTTAGTTGATCACCACTTGTTCTGTTAGGATATGCTACCTGAAAAACTCTTCTTTCTGAAGATCTTCGTATCTGTACACCCGCTGGGTGTGTCGACTGAATTTTTGGACTGGTGGGGGCACGCTGAGTGCACCCACTGGGTGTAGTCCCCGAGACTATGGTGGACTGCTGGCAGTCGACCGTAGTCTTTATACTTTGTATTTCTTTGATAACTTTTTAACCGGTCTGGTCGGACCATGTCAAATGGAATCTTGAAATCGGTGGGGGCACGCTGAGTGCACCCACTGGGTGTAGTCCCCGAGACTATGGTGGACTGCTGGCAGTCGACCATAGTATGAAGAACTCTTTTTTTTGTCTCTTTCGGTCGACTGATCGAACCGAGTCGGTAAGACCAGTGGGGGCATGCTAAGTACACCCACTGGGTGTAGTCCCCAAGACTACTGTCGAATATTTTGATTCGGCTGTAGTCTTAGAAACGCAATGATTTTTCTTAGTCACTCGGAAGTAACCTATCTTTGATGTCTGTCGATTGATTCTTCGCAGAAATCCTGTGAGCTTGTGGCTCGCTATACTGAATTGGAAAACAAACAGATCCAGCTCAACCTTGACTTGAAGCTTGCTCAGGAGAACTTGCAAAAGGCGAGAGACAAAGCAAAAGGTATGGCTGGTGAGAACTTGACGATTGTCTTTGTCTTTCTGTCCCTTCCTAGTTCTGATCTCGCTGTCATTTTGCAGACAAAATGGAGGAGGCTCTGAAGAAGAAGGATCATGACCTTGCCGAGGCGCAGAAAACGGCTTTGAACAAAACCAAGCTCGTGGAAGAGAAGCTGTCTTCATCGGAAAACTTGAAGAAGAGAACATAATCTGAAAGCTGCTCTCGACGCCGCCAACAAGGAGGTTAGCCGGTGAAGAGCGACAAGATAGCTCTGGCGACAAAAGGTGGCTGGCGGGGAAGAGGAACGATCTGGAGGCTTATCTGGGAGGGCTCGCCAAGAAGTTATTCCTCAAGCTTGAAGGTAATTCCTCTTATCCGTGACTTGTTATCACCGACTCATCATAGAACCATTAGCTTGAACTCGAGTTGTGTTTGCAGAATTCGCCGAACTTCGAGGAAGAGACTAGTCGAGTGGAGACAAGCCTGGACCCCATTAACTCCAGCGTGAAGGATGAAGCTGCCACGAATGTGCTCCGACCGAGTCTCGCGTTGCTTTGTGGTGGACTACCTCGCTCGGTGAAGGTTGCGGTGTCGCGGATTGACTCGACACTCGGCAAAGCGAAACACTTCAAAATGACCTCGAGTCTTTAATGACTCGGTGAATGACGTTCAAGTCGAGTGCAGGAATGGAAAAAGTCTTACGCGGATGCGGTGCGATGTTGCTCTGTCTCGGTCGTGTTCACCGCAAGGAGGCGCGAGAGGAAAGGTGGCGCCCATCAAAGTTGCCAATACCAAGAAGTACGACTTCCGATCTTTCATGGAGACTTTCATTGGTGCTGCCACCCGGATCGCCGACGGGATCGACCTGGACCAGTTCGTCGCGCCTTCCAGTCCTCCACCTGAGGAGTAAAAAACTTCTATGATTCGTCTTAAATTTGCCTCGGAATGCCGAGTGATCTTGTAACCGATAAACTTTAATAGGCTTGAGGCCTGTGTACTTCTGCATCCGTAGGATGTTATCCGAACTTTACTTATCGTCGAAATATGCTTTTGTTTGCCTTCGAGTGAACTTTGTTCTTCACTCGGATTATGCTTCAGTGCTTGAGATGCAGCTTTTGAGGTGGAAAATCCAGTCGACCTACACTTCGTTGTTCTTGCAGGCAGGGATGGAGTTCGGATTGTACTTATGGCGCAGCTCCGCAGGAGAAGGTAACAGTCGACCTGCACCTCGTCGTCCTTGCGGATCGGGATGGAGCGCACGTCGTACTTGTGGCGCAGCTCCGAAGGAGAAGGTAGCAGTCGACCTGCACCTCGTCGTCCTTGCGGATCGGGATGGAGCGCACGTTGTACTTGTGGCGCAGCTTCGAAGGAGAAGGTAACAGTCGACCTGCACCTCGTCGTCCTTGCGGATTGGAATGGATTTCGTGCTTAGGCGTAGTCTTGGACTGCAGCTAAGCCTCCGAGTGGGAGGGTTGCTCTCCACTCGGTAGGATTTTCGACTACTTAGGCGTAGTCTTGGACTGCAGCTAAGCCCCAGTGGGAGGTTAGCTCTCCACTCGGTAGGATTTTTCAAACTTAGGCGATCTTGGACGCTGCTAAGCCCCCGAGTGGGAGGTTTGCTCTCCAGTCGGTAGGATTTTTCAAACTTAGGCAAGTACTGGACTGCTGCTAAGCCCCCGAGTGGGAGGTTTGCTCTCCACTCGGTAGGATTTTTCAAACTTAGGCAAGTACTGGACTGCTGCTAAGCCCCCGAGTGGGAGGTTTTCTCTTCACTCGGTAGGATTTTAGACACTTAGGCGAGTACTTGTACTGCAGCTAAGCCTCCGAGTGGGAGGCTGGCTCTCCACTCGGTAGGATTTTAGACACTTAGGCGAGTACTTGTACTGCAGCTAAGCCTCCGAGTGGGAGGCTGGTTCACCACTCGGTAGGATTTTTTAAACTTAGGCGAGTACTTGGACTGCAGCTAAGCCTCCGAGTGGGAGGCTGGCTCACCACTCGGTAGGATTTTCAGATACTTAGGCGAAAGGGATTCGCAGCTAAGCCCCCGACTGGGAGGCTGGCTCTCCACTCGGCAGGGATTTTTTTTACAAACTTAGGCGAAACGGGTTCGCGGCTAAGCCACCCACTGGGGGAAATTTCTTATGTAAACGAAAAGTAATAACAATCACTGGGAAAATTATAACATTCTTGTCTTTGATAAACAAACTACAAAGGTACTTTTATTACATCTCATCCGAGTGAGTACTTAAGTGTAAAAGGGGCGGAGCAGCTCCGCATTCCAAGCTCGAGGCTCATCAATCTGGCGATCGACGTTGTAAAGATGGTATGCTCCATTGTGGAGAACTCTGGTGACGATGAAGGGACCTTCCCAAATGGAATCGACGCTAGTCCTGCTGATAGATGGTCGAGCGGATCAGGGCCATCTCTCTCTCCTCTTCAAGGAGGTCGACTGCATCTTGCCGGGCTTGCTCCGCTTCATCTTCAGAGTAGAGTTCGACTCGGGGTGCATTGTGAAGCAGGTCACTCGGCAAAACTGCTTCAGCTCCATAAACCAGAAAGAATGGAGTTCTCCCAGTCGACCGATTAGGAGTGGTCCTCAATCCCCAAAGAACCGACGGAAGTTCATCGACCCACGCTCCTGCTGCATGCTTGAGATCATGCATCAGCTGAGGTTTCAGTCCTTTGAGAATTAGACCATTTGCTCGTTCTGCTTGTCCGTTCGACTGGGGGTGAGCAACTGAAGCATAGTCGACTCGCGTGCCCTGAGAGGCGCAAAAGGCTTTGAACTTGTCGGAATCGAAGTTTGACCCGTTGTCAGTGATGATGCTATGCGGAACTCCATATCTGAATATCAACTCTGTGATGAAACTGATAGCAGTGCACACATCGAGGTTCTTGATAGGTTTAGCTTCGATCCACTTCGTAAACTTGTCGACTGCCACTAGCAAATGAGTGAAACCGCTTCTGCCAGTTCTCAGTGGTCCAATCATATCCAACCCCCAAACAGTGAAAGGCCAGACGAGTGGAATGGTCTTCAAGGCTGAGGCGGGTTTGTGTGACATATTGGAGTAGAACTGACATCCTTCACACTTGTCGACTATTTCCTTTGCCATTTCATTTGCTTTTGGCAAGTAAAACCCGCTTCGGTATGCTTTAGCCACAATGGTCGAGAGGGCGATGGTGACCACAGGTCCCAGTGGATATCATCAAGAAGTATCTGACCTTCTTCTGGCGTTATGCATTTCTGGCCGACTCCAGTCGCGCTTTCTCTGTATAACTGTCCCTTGATCGTAGTAAAGGCCTTGGATCGGCGGACGATCTGTCGAGCCTCTTCTTCGTTCTCTGGGAGCTCTTTCCTTAGGATATACACGATGTACGGCACCGTCCAGTCGGGAGTGATGACCACGACTTCCATGACCAGGTCGACCACAGCTGGGACTTCAACTTCAGTCGGATCAGTGGCACTTTTTGGCTGCGGAGCTTCTTCGGTGAAAGGATCCTCTTGAACTGACGGTGTGTGGATGTGCTCCAAAAACACATCACTGGGAATGGCTTCCCTCTTGGACCCTATTTTCGCCAAATCGTCAGCAGCTTGATTTTTCAGTCGGGGTACATGATGAAGCTCTACCCCCTCGAACTTCTTCTCTAGCTTCCTCACTGCATTGCAATAACCAGTCATGGCTGGACTTCTGACGTCCCACTCCTTCATCACTTGATTAACCACTAAATCTGAGTCGTCGTAGACCAGGAGGTGACGGACGCCGAGTGAAATGGCCATACGCAACCCATACAACAGTGCTTCGTATTCTGCTTCATTGTTGGAAGAATCAAAGTGAATCTGGAGCACATATCTAAGCTTATCTCCTCGGGGGGAAACCAACACTACCCCAGCACCGGAACCATTCAGCATCTTGGAACCGTCAAAGAACACGGTCCAGTGCTCCGAGTGAACTTGAGTCGGTAATTGCTGTTCGATCCGCTCGGCGATGAAATCTGCTACTGCTTGGGACTTGATGGATTTCTTTGCCTCAAACTTGATATCAAGGGCAAGGAGTTCAATCGCCCATTTCGCCACTCGACCAGTTGCATCTCTGTTGTGCAAAATCTCTGATAATGGGGCGTCGCTGACGACTGTAATGGAATGATCAGAGAAGTAATGATCAACCTTCTTCGCGGTCATATAAATCCCATACACAAGCTTCTGATAATGAGGGTATCTTTGCTTTGATGGGGTTAATACTTCAGAAAGATAATATATCGGGCGCTGAACTTGAAGGCCTTTCCTTCTTCTTCCTTTCGACCGTAAGTCTTGTAATGACGACTTGTCCTGTGGCTGCAATGTAAAGCAGCAAGGGCTCCTTGCTGATTGGGGCAGCAAGCACCGGTTGGTGGAGAGCGAGCTTTGAGCTCGCAAACGCTGCATCAACGGAGTCACTCGAACTTGTCTCGACTTCTTCATCGATCGGTAAAGAGGCAATGCCTTTTCACCGAGGCGAGATGAATCGACTTAAAGCGCCAAGCATCGAAGAAGCTTCGGACATCGTGCACACGCATGCAGGCGTTTCATTGAGTATAGTGCCAACTATTTCTGGGTTGGCGTCGATTCCTCGTTCGGAAACGAGGAAACCGAGTAACTTTTCGCCAGGAACTCCGAATGTGCACTTTGATGGATTAAGCTTGATATCATACCTCCTGAGATTGGCAAATGTTTCAGCAAGGTCAGTCAACAGGTCGGAACCTTTCCGTGACTTGACCACAATGTCATCCATGTATGCTTCCACATTCCGACTGATTTGAGTGAGCAAACACTTCTGAATCATCCTCATGAATGTGGCTCCGGCATTCTTGAGGCCGAATGTCATGATGACATAACAGAAGCACCCGAATGGAGTGATGAAAGCTGTTTTGATCTCGTCGGGTCCATACAGACGGATCTGATGGTATCCGGAATAGCCGTCTAAGAAAGACAACCGCTCACATCCCGCAGTCGAGTCGACTATTTGGTCGATGCGGGGGAGAGGAAAATGATCTTTCGGGCAGGCCCGATTGATATGTTTGAAGTCGATGCACATGCGAAGTGACTTTTCCTTCTTAGGGATCATGACAACATTGGCGAGCCACTCGGAGTGGTAAATCTCTCGGATAAACTCTGCTGCTAGGAGCCGAGCCACCTCGCCTAATGGCCTTTCTCTTACGGACGGCGGACCGTCGAAGATGTTCTTTGACAGGTTTAACTTTTGAGTTGACTTCGAGAGCGATGCTCAGCCGGTCCACAGGAACAACCGGCATGTCGGCAGGCTTCCATGCGAAGATGTCCCGATTCTCACGGAGGAACTGGATGAGCGCTTCTTCCTACTTGGAGTCGAGTGTTGTTGAGATGTGAGTCGGAGCAGCATTGGGATCAGTCGGGTGAATATGAATCGGTTTCATCTCCCCGGACGACTGAAATGTTGACTCCGTGGCGGGCTTCTTGGCTCGCAACAAATCACTCGGGTCTGCAGTTTTCTGGTACTCTTGCAGCTCTACCACTGCCATCTGAGCATCAGTGATCTTAGAGCCTTTCTGAAAACACTCTTCTGCTTTCTTCCGATTGCCAGTGACATTGATCACACCTTTGGGACCTGGCATCTTCAGTTTGAGGTACACATAACATGGTCGAGCCATGAAAGCGCATATGCGGCCTCCCGGGATAGCGTGATAAGCGCTCTGAAATCCACGACCTCAAAGGTCAACTTTTCCTTATGAAAATTCTTGTATTCACCAAAACCACATCGAGAGCAATTTGGCGAGTGACTCAACCTTCTTTCCAAAAATGACTCCATGGAAGCTCATGTTGTTGGTCTTTGAGTCGGACATCGGAATGCCCATCCCTTTCAACGTCTCTCGCATACGGTATGTTCAAGCCACGCCACCATCCATCAAAACCTTAGTTAGTCGAGTGCCTTCGACGATCGGGTCGACCACCAACGCTTGCCTCCCGGGGTGGCTATGTGTGTCCGGTGATCGACTAGTCGAGCGTGATGGCGATCTGCGACCATTTCAGATAAGCGGGTGTCGCCGGGCGATATATTCACTTCTCGGTTGGTAACTTTCAATCGAATTTTGCTTTCAACGTCAAGCAAAAATCATCGAGTGGAATTGACACGGGGTATCCACCGTCACTATCTTCCTTGTCCTCAACTTTGTCCGACTCCTTCTCCTTGTCCTTGGGCTGCTTCCCTTGGGCTGCTGAATCAAAGCCGATAATTGTCGAGTGGTATGCTTTGGGTAAATGAGTTAACCCTCTTCATCTTTCTTCGTGTGAATGTGACATGGCAAGTCCAACACATCATTTCCATCTTGGTCTTTCACTTTCTTGGGGTTCCAAGGCCCCTTGGATTTCCCCTTGAACTTTCCTGGAGTCACGGCCAAGGCTTCTCCAGGAGCAGCTGGCTCGGCTTTCCGCTTATGTTTCCGACTGGAGTTCCCTCCCCCGGTTTCATTAGCGGCTGACTTGTACTTGCCTCTCCGGAGCCGATCCTCTTCTTCACCATTGGCGTACTTGGTGGCAATCTCCATCATTCGACTCAGAGTCATGTCTCCGGTCCGACCGAATTTCAGACTCAACTCTCTGTTCTTAACGCCTTCCTTGAAGGCACAGACTGCCTAATGATCAAATACATTCTCTACTGTGTGGTGCAAAGTGATCCATCTCTGGATGTAATCCCTCATAGTTTCATTCGACTTCTGCACACACGACTGCAACTCTGTCAACCCTGGTGGCCGCTTGCAAGTTCCTTCAAATGTCCTGACAAACACTCGGGCAAGATCTTCCCAAGTGTAAATGCTGCTGGGTGCTAACTGATTCAGCCATGCTCTGGCCGATCCCCCCAACATAAGAGGCATGTGTTTCATGGCCACTTCATCGTTGCCGCCGCCAATCTGGACAGCCACTCGGTAGTCCTCAAGCCAGGTATCCGGCTTGGACTCACCAGTGAACTTACTGACTCCAGTCGCCAACCTGAAGTTGGGAGGAATCACCGCGGCTCTGATGGCTCTGCTAAAACACTCGGGTCCTGAGACGTGTACTCTGCCGCTGGTGAGCGCATTTCTGTCATGACCTTCTCGTTTAGCTCTGTTCCTGTCGATCAAGCCTTGAACGATGACGGATCTCGCATCAAAGCCTGGTTCCCTGGGGTCGACTGGATTCCTTTGCCCAACACTGTGATGGCGTCTGTCATCTTGCTGTCGAGGCGCATATGATCCACCCCTTTGGGGAGGAGTGGGCACTCGACGTTGATCATCACGATCGAATCGGTCCTCATACTGATCTCGCCGGACTCCATGTCCCTCATGCCTCGGGGGCGATCTTGGGCTATGTGCCGACTGGACTGTATTCGCAGCGACGGATCTGTTGTGAATCCTGTTCCACGACTACGATACAGCTGAATTTTGATCTCCTGCTGCCCGGAGCAAATCTCTGATCTGGAGTAAGCCTCTGCCAGCCTCCGACTGGGAAGGCTGAATGGACTCTGCTATACGGGCTGCAGCTGCTAAATTCTGAATGGGAGTTGGTATACTGAGTCGATTGTGGAAAGAGTTGGCGTCGGCGGACGGCGGGACCCGATGTTGCGCTCGTTAAATCGAGCACGCTGGAGATTTTCGGTCGAAGCGCTCAGCCAAGTTGGCCAAACGCGCATCTTCTAAGGCACGGGCCTCGGGGGTTTCTCCAACGATAGGAGTGTGAAGCGGATCCATGTTCTGGCGGCGAAGCTCCTACCTTTGCAGCGAAGTAAGGGGCTCGGGTTGGTACTCTTCGTGAACCTGCGCCGGCTTGCCTCCGCCAACGCCTCCGTCGGCGCGGGGGAAACGAGGAGGACTACGTGGTCCATCGACCGTTAGAACCTCCGCCGCTGGATCGCTGCTATCGCACTCGGATGCAGTCTCTGCGGAACCAGTCGACAGGTCGAACATGCCGTAGAGAGATTCATCGGGCTCGATTGCCGTGACTTGAGGGGTGGCCAACTGGCGGGCCACTGCGTGCCTCACCCACCGCTGAAGCCTCGACCGACCGGAGCGCTTGCGCCGGCGAGAGACTGGGAGGGAGGACGGCACAAGAGCCGACCGATACTGGGTCGACGGCTGCCGTAGAAGGACGCCGCGGACGCACGCGCGAAAGTGTGTTGCCCCGCGGACGGGGAGTGCGTCGACGTCGAGTGGAGCCTCCTGCAACCAAGCGGACTCGTCGGCGATGAACGTGAGCGCACCGAGACGGATCTCGCGGCCCTCAACCGAAACTCCACCTGAAACCATGATGAATGGAATCAGAAAAACTGCAACTTCTCCAACAAGTCGCTAAGACACCTGCCCCATGGTGGGCACCAACTGTCGTGGTTCTAAGTCCGGCAAGAGAATGGGGGTAGGTATGGAGAGGCAAGATCCTAGCTATGGAGTAGTTGTATCGCAAGATGTTTACGAGTTCAGGCCCTTCTCGGAGGAAGTAACAGCCCCACGTCTCGGAGCCCGGAGGCGGTCGATTGTATTATGTGCGTATGAGTTCTGGTGCGAACCCTTTACACCGAGGAGGGTGGCTTATATAGAGTTCGCGGACCCCTCCGGCCTCGATTATGCAGGGATTAAGGTACATTAAGATAGGGAGTTACTGGTAACGTCCCACATAAAGTGCTATGATGGCCATGAAGCCACTTAATGACCGACCGTTTGCGTGCAGACTGACTGTAGATCTTCTGGCGGTCGAGTGGTTAGTTGATGGTCGAGTGTCTTCAGGTCCGTCGAGTGGAATCCTTCCAGGTCGACTGAAAGGTGTTTTCTTCAGGAGATGTCCTTGGGGAGGGCACCTTGGACAGGTTCATGACCCTACCCTAGGTACATGACTTCATCAGGAGGTACTCATGCCCGGCCGCGGAGTTGCACACTCTTGTCGGCATAGTCGCACATGCATGGACATAGGGTCGCACAATCTTGTCTGCATAGTCGCACATGAATTGTTGTTGGAGGTGCTCACGGCCGGCCGTGGAGTTGCACACTCTTGCCGGCATAGTCGCACATGCATGGCCACAGAGTCACACAATCTCATCTGGATAGGCCCACACGAGTTGTTGTGGGAGGTGCTCATGCCTGGCCGCGGAGTTGCACACTCTCGTCGGCATAGTCGCAAATGTGCTTTTGTAATACTGACGCCCGGCCACGGGGCTGCACACACGCGGTGACTACCTGGCAGTTGGCCGGTGCACCGGGGTAGCAGGCGAAATTGCACATTTTAGTGTTACAGAGTAGTATGGGGTGGTGACATTAGTGAAAACTGCGTGCCCACAGTTATAGAAAAAGTTTGCACGTCGACAATCAGCTAGTTGCACACCGATGGCTAAACAGTTGCACCAAACGGAGACTAAGTTGCACACAAAAAATTTCATCGAAACATACCCATGCGGGATCTAGTTTCAAAGAGCACGTACTGAGGGTTCCAAGGGTGAAAACGGATCTCAATTTAGACACGCGGTTTAAAAATTATGACTTTTTAAAAATTTGAAAACTCAAATTAAATGCATTCACACATGTTCACATGGATGTTTTTGTCTGTTTCCATGATATTTTTTTCTAATATATGGATTAGTTTTTCAGTATATAAATTAGAGGGGAGTGATTATTACTATTTACAGATTATTAGGGACCAAAACTTCTCGTTTTTGGCCGGCCGCTTGCGAAGGGTAGCGAGCAGCCGACCGCTCGCTAGACCAGCCCTATTAAGTTGCTTTCAATAATTCATTAATTCTATTATATTGTAAGTAATCTCTCCACCAAAACTATTTTAGCCATTCTCAAAGTGCAGTTTTTTTAATTAAAGTTACTTGAGAATCAACCTTGAAAGAATATGATTTAGGCCAAACTTGTATGTGTTCTCTGTGTGGCGAACGTTTCTTTTTTGTTTTGCATGCCTGTGCTTATTACAGACTTCTATAAAATCTCTCAAGGATTTTTGCAATGCAATTTTAAAATTAGATGTTGGTAAACAAAAGTTTAGGAAGAAAAGACACTTTGTTTTGCTGATTTGGTAGGCTGAAGTACGAACCATAGATTCATGTTGTCTGACTTAAATATGTTTAATAGTTTTTGTTCTTTTTGTAGTTATACATGAGCACTTTATCGAAAAAAGTTATTCAGGAGCAAGAATAAAATGTCAAGGGATATGAAATCACTCCGTTCTTTGGTCTATATATCACAACATAATGATGACCCATTCTTAAAAATTGCCATATCTACTTATACTTACTAAGCACCACACCAGTACTACGAGCAATTATTTTGAGCTTTTATGCAAACGATGTTGGTATTTCACTTGCGAGGAGTGGTACCATGGTCAAAGTTTCAGTTCTTCTAATAATCTTACTTAATTTTCATGCTAGTCACCTAAATCTAGTATTCTGCTACTTAAAAGCACAAAAGATGTGCTTGTCACATGTTGACTTTGATAATTTGACACATATTAGTTCCTATCCAAGTCTGCATGGGTCGCAATTGAAAACTTGCTTCGCATACCTGTTCCATGGGGCCGACGCCAAACTGGGGGGACAATGTGGAATTCCACCGCTAGTTTCAGAAATGTAATATTTAGCTGTGATTTAAAGACACTGATGTTTATCCAATTGGTCTTGAAGCCAGCCTGATGGTTTCTGGCCATTGAACACAGCATCTAGTCTGACAAAGAGTTTGTCCTTCCCATTGGGAACCTTCCAAGACGTGACACATTGTCCAAATAGATAAATCTCAGCCTCACTTCATGCATAATATGAGAACAAAATTAGCTGTTGCAAAAGGTGAAAAATGAAGTTCAGCTACTATTTTCTGTTGCAACAGTAGGGAAACTGTTGTGATAAATTGAGTTGAAATATATAGAAGCCATGGTCTTATAGTGTCAAAAATGCTCTTATATTATGGGACGGAGCGGGAATCGCCCACATTAGTTAGCATCGACAAATTCTTCACAAACCTGGAATGGGAGGCCCTTTTCCCCTCCTTCATGCTCGTCGCCGCGTCCATATCATGCTCGGATCACAGCCCTCTGATCCTTGCCAGCGCCACCGCTCCTCCTCGACGAGAAAGATTTCGTTTTGAAAGCTTCTGGGTTAGTTTTCCTCATTTCAAAGAAACGGTGCTATGGGCATGGCAATGCCCCGCCACCCAAACTTGTGCCTTCAGCAGAATCAAAACAAGGCTTGAGCGGGTGGCCAAAGATCTGAAGATTTGGAGCGGCAGCTTATTCAGTGACGCGAAGTTGCAGTTTCACATCGCCAGAGATAATCACGAGATTCGATGTGGCGATGAAAAGCGTCAACTATCTCGGCTGAATTCAACCTCGTAAAGCTCTGAAGCAAAAATCATTGGCCTTGCGGTGTTGAGCGAGCTCGTTGATGCCAAGCCTCTAGGAAAACATGGCTCAAGGCCGGAGATGCCACAACTGCCTTCTTCAACGCAAAGGCCTGCTCAAGAAAGAGGAAAAATTTCATTCACTCCCTGCGAACTGATGATCACGTGGTGATTGAGCATGACGAGAAGGCCAACACCATTTTGAGCACTTCAATAGGATCATGGAGCTGCTTGAGCCCGAAGATGCACCATCAAGCGGGCTGATTTAAACTGCCAATGATCCGGGCCGATGGTCCGGATGCTCCTTTCACCGAAACGAAGTCTTGAGAGCAATTCGGATTCCCCTTGAGAAAGCTCCAGGGCCAGACGGCTTCAATGGGCAGTTTTTTGAAGCTCTTTGGGACATCATAAAAGTTGAGGTGATGGCAGTGTTCAACCAATTCCATAGCTTATCCGGAGCCAATTTCGACAAGATAAATTCTGCTTTTGTGGCCTTGCTACCCAAGAAAGACGGAGCTGAATGTGTGGGAGATTTTCGGCCCATCAGTCTCATCAACTCCATTGCTAAGCTCATTACCAAGGTGCTCTCGATCAGATTGTCTGAGAAGATCTCACACATTATTTTGCCAGCTCAGAGTGCATTCCTCAAGTCAAGATGCCTACAAGATAACTACCTCTATGTCAGAAACTCAGTTCGCTCCCTCCACCGTAAAAAGAAGCCAGCTTTATTGATCAAGCTGGACATCGCTCGAACGTTCGACTCGGTATCCTGGGAGTTCATGTTTGAACTGCTACAGCATCTGGGATTTAGCAACCGATGGAGGGACTGGATTGCCATGCTGCTCGGGTCTTCCTCTTCCGCGTTCCTACTAAACGGCGACCCTGGAATTCCTCTGATCCACCGCCGTGGACTGCGGCAAGGAGACCCCTTGTCCCCACTCTTGTTTATCCTAGCCATCGACATCCTCCACTGCCTCATAACAAAAGCTGCTGAAGATGTACGCTGACGACGCAGTCATTTTTGCAAACCCAGTTCGAGAGGAGTTCGACAAGCTGCTTGACATCATCACTCGTTTTGGGGAGGCTTCAGGTCTGCACCTCAACATCGCAAGTGCTTTATCACGCCCATCGAGATGTGACCACATTAACCTCCACGAGGTTCTCGCATGCTTTGGCGGGCATATAGTTGCCTTCCCAATCAGATATTTGGGATTGCCAATAAGCCTAGGAAGAGCCAGACTGGTTCATTTTCAGTTCATCTTGGACCGCATCCGAGCTCGACTGACTGGCTGGAAAGGGAAGCTGATGCATATCGCAGGGAGAAGAGTGCTGGTGAGAAGCGTCCTATATGTAATACCAACATTTGCACTCTCTGTCCTTCGACCGCCAAAGCTTCTTTACAAAGGGATCGATAAAGCTCGCCGAAAGTTTCTTTGGGCACAAGAGGATGAGCTCAGTGGTGGCAAATGCAAGGTTGCCTGGAAGCACATTGCACACCGACTGAGTATGGAGGCCTTGGCATCCATGACCTGCAGAAATTCTCCTGCGCCTTGCGGCTTCGATGGTTGTGGCTGTCATGGCAAAATGAAGACATACCTTGGAAGGGATCAGAGCTACCATGTGACAAGGAAGACAAGGCAATGTTTGACAATGCAACCACAGTGACCCTCGGAAACGGCAGGACGGCTTACTTCTGGCAATCCCCATGGATCACCTCTCCAAACCTTGCCAGAGCTGTTCAAGCGATCACGAGGTAAAAACAGGTGCGTTGCTGACGCGCTTGAAAATGATAAATGGGTGCTGGACATCAAGGTACGCCCCCAACGAAGACCTGATTCATAACTTCATCATCCTCTGGAGAGCTCTGCGGGCCCAAATGGTGTCGCTGCAACCCCAGGTGGCTGATAAGATCTCCTGGCATCTTCAGAGTGCTGACATATACAGCGCAAAGTCAGCTTACAAGGCACAATTCAGCAACCTACAGAAGATGGATGATAGGCAGCTCATATGGAAAACCCGGGCATCCGGAAACATAAAAGTTTTCTTCTGGCTATTGCTCAAAAATCGGTTCTGGTGCAATGATAGACTCCAACGCAGAGGATGGGAGAATGGGTAGATCTGCACTTTATGCACAAGAAACCTGGAGACGTCAGTAAATCTTTTTTGGGATTGCCCGGTCAGCAAGGAAATATGGAGAAGGATCTCTGCCTGGAATGACTGTGACAGGCTCATGCGCCTCGCCTCGTCCTCAGATCACCTCACCTCCTCCATTTGCAGAATGCGCAACCTCATCCAACAATCAAGACCAAGGCTCAGAGAGAGGCTCAAGACGATGATCTTTCTTGTCACATGGCACATCTGGAAGGAGAGAAACAACAGAACTTTCAGACATGAATCAAACCAAATCTGCAATGTGATCTCCGCGATCAGAAGAGATGCAGAGGTTTGGAAGCTAGCAGGGGCTAAGTGCCTTGCAACACCACTAGGGGATCCAGGCTAGGCTCTATGTTTCCTTTCAACCCTGATTTTCAGGGTTTTTGAAACCCCTCTCTTGTAACCAATCATGATCACTTGATCATGAACATATTTCCCGCTTCCTACCTGCTTAATATATGAATGCCGGTGGTACACCGATTCTTTAAAAAAAAGGGACGGAGGGAGTATGTGCTAGCTACTACTCAACAAGCACTACAAAAATGTATGTGCATGACTGAACCATAATTCGAAGCTTTACAACCTTTTAGCCCGTCAGAAAACATAATTATTTCTATTTCTTGCCTTGTGATGTAAACTATAATTGTTTTTTCTTGTAATTGTAGATGGATGATGCTCTGAGAACTGGAAACATCAGGACTGCAGATGGACAAAAGAAGATTTTCTCAAAGCCTTCCCTTCCTTCAAGTTGCGAGAACTTCTCTCCATTTGTTTGGTGTGATCTCTCCGAGCACATGAAGCTTGATGATCAAGAAGCAGTTCTAGGGAAAGGCTAGAGCTTTTCTGTCATGTATCATCAATATAGTAAAGCTCGTCTTTTTTTAAATAGCAATGCATGTTGAGTGGTGATCAAATTAGTCCCTAATAGTGTCTTGCTTTCCGTGTACTAAAAATGGTGCTACCATGTATCATCAAGATATATACGAATGTATGTCCCTTATGTTATGGTCCAGACTGCAGACTAACATTTAGTTATGCTTAAAAGGGGTGGCTTAATTTTCTGCATGTATTCACATATTTGTGATACATATTGACACACTTTGTAGTGACAAACATATTGGAAAATATAGAGCTCCTGGGTGCTCCACACCCCTATACGAATTTTAATCATAAAATATCCCAAAAAATCAAAAAAAATCTGAAATTTTGGGACATCAAACGTGGGTTCTCAATCTACTCTTGTGTAAAATTTCATGAAAAATACCAGAAAACGTATCCGTGGCGAAGAAAATACTGTCCGAAACAAAAATCCATCCAAATAGTTTTTTTTTCTCTTTTTTGCCACAGATGCATTTCCTGGTTTTTCTAATAAAATTTCACACGGAAGTAGAACGGGACCCCAGGTTTGATATCCCAAAATCTCAGTTTTTTTTAATTTCTCAGTATTTTTTTGAATTTAATGTTCATATAGGGGGTGGAGCACCCGGGGTGCTAAAAATTCGTTTCCCAACCATGTTCAACTTCCTTCATAATTAGTGGTGTAGTACAAGCCACTAATGTACCCAAAATATACATGGATTTCATGAAGTAGATGTGTGCAAAGATTTTTATTATAGAACTAACAAGATATGGGGTATCATGCAGATTAAGTGGTATTTGGACAGAACAGCAGATCTAAAATGGCCACTGGATAGAACGAATGGAGAAGGAGATGAGATGTTTGAGGTGGTTGCTACAAAAGTTCTGTTATATAACTGACTATTGGTAGGGGGTGAGGGAGTCCTGGATTATGGGGTCCTCAGGTGTCCGGGCTATGCGATATGGGCCAGACTGATGGGCCGTGAAGATACAAGGAAGAAGGCCTTCCCCCATGTCCGGATGAGACTCTCCTTTGCGTGGATGGCAAGATTGGCGTTCGGATGGATAGTTTTTTTTCTCTGTAAACCGACTCTATACAACCCTAGGCCCATCCGGTGTCTATATAAACCGGAGAGTTTAGTCCGTAGAGGTTATCAGAATTTACATAGGCTAGACAGCTAGGGTTTAGCCATTACGATCTCGAGATAGATCGACTCTTGTAACACCTATACTCATCAAAGTCAATCAAGCAGGAAGTAGGGTATTACCTCCATTAAGAGGGTCCGAACCTGGGTAAACATCGTGTCCCTGTCTCCTGTTACCTTCAATTCTCAGACGCACAGTTCGGGACACCCTACCCGAGATTGGCCGGTTTTGACGCTGAGATTGGTGCTTTCATTGAGAGTTCCACTGTGCCGTCAATGGAAGGCTCGATGGCTTGTGATTATCAACAACGATGCTGTTTCCGAGGAAACTTTTCTCCCCGGTCAAATTTTTGTGTTCGGTGGCTTCGCTCTGCATGCCAATTCAATTGGCCACCTCGAACAGATTGACAGCTACGCCCCTAGTCATTAGATCAGTTTGGGAGCCTGAATTATGTCGCCGATATCCGAGGAGACTTGATTTTCGAAGGGTTCGCGGCCTCAACCACCGCTCTGGCCTTAGATCCGGAGCAAACAGCAGGGTCCGAAGATGGGAGTTTGGAGCCCACCGGACTCTTTGCTATTATGAAGCTCACTATCGGAGATCCGAAGGCGATTGTGTCATTGATGCGTCTCCAACGTATCTATAATTTTTGATTGTTCCATGCTATTATATTATCCATCTTGGATGTTTTATATGCATTTATGTGCTGTTTTATATGATTTTTGGGACAAATCTATTAACCTAGAGCCCAGTGCCAGTTTCTGTTTTTTCCTTGTTTTTGAGTTTTACAGAAAAGGAATACCAAACGGAGTCCAATTGTCGTGCCAATTTTTGATGATTTTTTATGGACCAAAAGAAGCCCTCGGAGTAAAATAGTTGGGCCAGAAGAGTCCCGAGGCGTCCACGAGGGTGGAGGGCGTGCCCTACCCCCTGGGCGTGTCCCTCTGCCTCGTGGACGACTCGGAGACCCCCCCTGACGTGAGACCGACACCAAAAATTCCTATAAATACAGAAACCCCCAGAAAGAAGCCTAGACCGGGAGTTTCGCTGCCGCAAGCCTCTGTAGCGACCAAAAACTAATCAGGACCCTCTTCCGGCACCCTGCCGGAGGGGGGATCCATTACCAGTGGCCATCTTCATCATCCCAGCGCTCTCCATGACGAGGAGGGAGTAGTTCACCCTCGGGGCTGAGGGTATGTACCAATAGCTATGTGTTTGATCTCTGTTTCTCTCTCGTGTTCTTGATTTGGCATGATCTTGATGTATCGCGAGCTTTGCTATTATAGTTGGATCATATGATGTTTCTCCCCCTCTACTCTCTTGTAATGGATTGTGTTTTCCCTTTGAAGTTATCTTATCGGATTGAGTCTTTAAGAATTTGAGAACACTTGAGGTATGTCTTGCATGTGCTTATCTGTGGTGACAATGGGATATTCACGTGATCCACTTGATGTATGTTTTGGTGATCAACTTGCGAGTTCAGTGACCTTGTGAACTTATGCATAGGGGTTGGCACATGTTTTCGTCTTGACTCTCCGGTAGAAACTTTGGGGCACTCTTTGAAGTTCTTTGTGTTGGTTGAATAGATGAATCTGAGATTGTGTGATGCATATCGTATAATCATACCCACGGATACTTGAGGTGACATTGGAGTATCTAGGTGACATTAGGGTTTTGGTTGATTTGTGTCTTAAGGTGTTATTCTAGTACGAACTCTAGGATAGATCGAACGGAAAGAATAGCTTCGTGTTATTTTACTACGGTCTCTTGAATAGATCGATCAGAAAGGATAACTTTGAGGTGGTTTCTTACCCTACAATAATCTCTTCGTTTGTTCTATTAGTGACTTTGGAGTGACTCTTTGTTGCATGTTGAGGGATTGTTATATGATCCAATTATGTTATTATTGTTGAGAGAACTTGCACTAGTGAAAGTATGAACCAGAGGCCTTGTTTCCTAGCATTGCAATACCGTTTACGCTCAGTTTTACCACTTGCTACCTTGCTGTTTTTATATTTTCAGATTACAAAAACCTATATCTACCATCCATATTGCACTTGTATCACCATCTCTTCGCCGAACTAGTGCACCTATACAATTTACCATTGTATTGGGTGTGTTGGGGACACAAGATACTCTTTGTTATTTGGTTGCAGGGTTGTTTGAGAGAGACCATCTTCATCCTACGCCTCCCACGGATTAATAAACCTTAGGTCAGCGACTTGAGGGAAATTTGCTACTGTCCTACAAACCTCTGCACTTGGAGCCCTAACAACGTCTACAAGAAGAAGGTTTTGTAGTAGACATCAAGCTCTTTTCTGGCGCCGTTGCCGGGGAGGCTAGGTAAGCGGCACTAACACCCGGTCAACTAAGCTCTTTTCTAGCACCGTTGCTGGGGAGGTTAGTGCTTGAAGGTATATCTTTAGATCTTGCAATCGAATCTTTTTGTTTCTTGTTTTATCACTAGTTTAGTCTATAAAAGAAAACTACAAAAAAATGGAATTGAGGGTGCCTCATATGCTTCATCTTTTTAATGTCTTTCGTGAAAATGATGGAAAGAAAATTGTGCTCAAGTGCTAGAAGAAGAATGCATTAGAATGTTTGGCACTAAATTTTTGTATGATGAGCATGATTGCAATGTTGTTTGTATGAATTCCTTGAATATCCATGATGCTAATGATATGCAAAGCCACAAGCTTGGGGATGCTATGTTTGATGAAGATGATATTTTTAGTCCCCCAAGTTTTGATGAGAAAATATATTATGATGATAGCATGCCTCCTATTTATGATGATTACATTGATGAAAGTGGGTTTGGAAGAGTATCAACTTTAGGAAGTAATGATCCCACTATTTTGGAAGGTGTTGAATCTTATTGTGATAATTATGAAAGTGGATTTGGAGAGGTCATGACTTTATTTAGTGATGATTCCACTATTTCGGAAGAGGTTCCAATTGATTATGAGAACAAAGTTGCTTTCTATGATGATTATTGTGATGACATGTATGCTATAAAGATTAATGATAAACATGAAATTTGTCATCTTGATTTTAATTCTCAATTGGATTATGCCTCACATGATAGTTATTTTGTTGAGTTTGCTCCCACTTCTATTCATGAGAAGAAATTTGCTTATGTGGAGAGTAATAAAAATTCTATGCTTGTGGCTCATGAAAAGAATGCTTTATGTGATAGTTATATTGTTGAATTCACTACAAAAAAAGACACATCTATGACATTTTGGGCCGAACGAATTTTTTTCCTATCATACTTATGACACTTCTATGACGATAATTGTGACAAAACCCAGTATCATCATAGATGTGGTGGGCTCCTACTTCTATGACAAAAATCATGACAGAAAATGAGCTTTTCATCTGGGCGGGCGGAGGCGCAGCTGCATGACATTCTTTGGGCCGTCCATGGCGAAAAAACCATGGTAGAAGCGAGGCGAGGAAATATCGGGTGTTCACGGTTACGGCGGGTGGTGCAGGCCAAGCGATATGCATTTCTCGACACGCACGCACGCGTGGAGTGCGGCGTTGGGCTCTAATCGAACCCGAGCGAGGCGTTGGGCTCTCGCTGAACCCGGCGATTGCCTGCAGAGCTACGCGTTCTATGAACCCAGCGATCGATCGATGGCGTTAATCGAACCGGATCGGCGATTCTTCCCGCTCGCTGCTAGCTGAAGCCGATCGATGCTGCCTCTAGATGAGCAATGGCGTTCTTTGGGGGGGTTGGATGAATAGTTCCGGTGGGGGTGGATGAACAGGACCCCGTGGTGTTGCCTCTGGATGAACAGTGAGCGTTGCTGGGGGGGGGGGGTTGGATGAACAGTTCCCGGTGGAGGTGGATGAACAGGACCCTGTAGTGTTGCCTCTGGATGAACAGGACCCCGATCGATCAAGCCGGTTGGGGCTGGATGAACAGGCCCCGTGGAGGGCTGGATGAACAGGACCACCCCGTGGAGGGCTGGATGAGCAATAGCCCGTGGAGGGGTGGTTGAACAGTAGCCCGTGGAGAGGGCTGGTTGAACAGTAGCCGGTGGAGTAGCGTATGGTGGAGGCTGGATGAACAGGAGCCCGTGGATAAACAGTCGCAGGTGGAGGCTGGAGGAGGTCGACGATGGATGAACAGTAGCCCGTGGAGGCTGGAGGGTGTCGATGATGGAGATGAATAGTATCCCGTGGAGTCTCGTTTTGCGGTACGCCACACCCCTCCCAATGAACAGGACCCCCGTTTCGACCGTAGCGCTCCAACACAAGTCTGTTTCCTCCATTTTGCGGTACGCCACACCCCTCCCGATCAACAGGACCCCCGTTTCGACCGTAGAAGGTCCGTTTCCTCCATTTTGCGGTTCACGAGACCCCTTCCGATGAACAGGATTCCGTTTCGAACGTGGCTGGTCGAACACGAGGCCGTTTCCTCCGTTCTGCGGTACGCCAGGCCTCGTTTCCATCGGTTGTTCCGTCCAAGCCGGTTGGCTCCCACGTGTTCCGTTGCCTCCCCATGAACACGACGACGACGCAGTTTCTATGTTCCGATCCAGCCATGTACATGAGCCCTGGCCGTACGTATGGGCGAGTAGGCGTTCGAGACCCAGCCCGTATGTACGTACGTGGCCGTATTTTCTTTCTTGCACACCGCGCTAGACGTGCGTGTACATGCTACGTCGCGGCGCCTCTACATTGACCGGTATGTGCATTACACGTTTGCGAGCGGACCGACAACGCCACGCACGATTCGACCAGGTGGGTCCCAAGCGCCGAGCACTTCCTTACTGCGAAGATGTAGCTGGTGGGTCCCGCAATCGAGGGGCGAATCGTTTTTTGCCGGACGCACTTCCTTGCGTGCGAAGATGTAGTTGGTGGGTCCCAGCAGTCAGGGGGAAACGTTTTTTTCGCAAAATACGGTGGCCCGTCTGGTGGGTCCCCGCTGTCAGGTGGAGGAATAATTATTTTACGCGTAATAAGGAGGCACTTCCTTGCGGTCGTCGTGAACCCAGCTGTCAGCCTCTCCACGTACAGTACTCTTCCGATGGAAGTCGTTCCTTGACCACGTTGACCATGCCGCGCCAAGAGCACCAGGGCGGTGGACGACGATGAGGCCTAGGAAGGGGATGATGCCGAGCCGGGGAAGACGCGACAGTGGAAGCCCGCGCGGAGAGGAGTACGAGGGTTCACTGGTTCGGCTGCGGTGTGAGGCTGCCGTCGCTGCAGGGCCTGGCCAGCGGTGGGAATAGTAGAGGCGATGAGGCCTTGGCAAAGCCACCCGTCCACGGGAGGCAGGAGCATGCGGCACGACCGACGCTGCTTTGGGGTAGTGGAGCAAGAAGACCAGAGGTTGAAGAAGCACTACGGCCGTTGGATGGATATCGTCACGGTCCTTTGGAGCTAGAATCGTTCATATTGACTAAGTTGACAAAGCACTCCGTCCCCGTAAACTTAGTAGGCCCACAAGTCAGCCTCCCACCAAGGCGAGTCCCAACTAGCATGGGGAGTATTCATTTTTTATGCGTAATAAGGAGGCACCTCCGGTGGGTCCGAGCTGGCAGCGGGGGGTTAGGAAATACAGTGGCCAGTCCGGTGGGTCCCAGCAGTCAGGGGGAAAACGTTTTTTTCACCAAATACGGTGGTCTGTCCGGTGGGTCCCTGCTGTCAGGTGGAGAAATAATTATTTTCCGCGTAATAAGGAGGCACTTCCTTGCGGCTGCCGTGGACCCAGCTGTTAGCCCCTCCACGTACAGTACTCTTCCGATGGAAGTCGTTCCTTGACCACGTTGACCACGCCGCACCGAGAGCACCAGGGCGATGGACGACGGCGAGGCCTAGGAAGGGGACGACACGGAGCCGGGAAAGACGCGGCAGTGGATGCCCACACGGAGAGGAGTACAAGGGTTCACTGGTTCGGCTGCGGTGTGAGGCTGCCGTCGCCGCAGAATAACAGGGGGTGTGGGTGAGTGGAGGGATGCCCTGGCCAGCGATGGGAGTAGTAGGGGGCGGTGAGGCCTGCGCGGCAGCACAACCGACCACGAGAGGCAAGAGCAGGCGGCACGACCGGCGCTGCTTTGGGCGGCTGGAGCAAGAAGACCAGAGGTTGAAGAAGCACGACGGCCATTGGATGGACATCGTACGGTCACTGCAGCTAGAATCGTTTATATTGACTAAGTTGACAAAGTCCTTGGTGCGCGTCAACTTAGTAGGCCCACAGGTCAGCTTTCGAAATGGTGCACCCCAGATGTTAGGGGGAGGAATCATTTTTTGGGCGGGTGAAGCTAGAATATCCGAGATTGAAGAAGAAGCACGATATCCGTTGGATGGACATCCAAGGGCCACTTCTGCTAGAACTATGTGTTGACTATAAGTTGACAAAGCCTTGCATACGCGTCAACTCTTTTTTTTAGGGGACGCGTCAACTTAGTAAGGCCACAAGTGTGTGGCAGAGAACTTATAGCCCATTTGAGATTTGTAAGAATGTGCAGCTAATTTTTGAATTCTAATGGAATTTACTATAGCCCATTTACAGTTTGTTAAAAGTACAACGCATTTCAACCAACCGTTCAAAACAGAATTCAATAAAATTTCCCACATTTTGATAGGATCCGAAATATTTTTATCCCGAAATTTCTAGTTAGATTAAATAAAATTTCAATATAAATTTATATTATATAAAAATCCAACGAAACATTGCACTCGCAAAAATTAATGAAATTAAAATTTTCAAATAATATTTTATAAAGTAATTACGTGTTTGGTGCATTTTTTATAGTTACTGCTCAGTCTTTATAATTACATCCTATTTATTATTTCTTAAAGCCCATTTTCTTGTTAAGCCTAATGCATCCCTCCTAGGAAAGATTTGCAGCCCAGCGGGGCGGAGAATAACAACTTGACCTTGCCTGGTATTCCTAAAAAAAGTATAGCTGGGCTAGCCATTTTCAGCTTGAAAAAAAATAATATCTGGGCTGGATATCTGGCCTGGGCTAGACGGGCCACAACCCGCCTAGTTAATAGCTGCAGCGATGTTTTCGTTGTTGTTCAGAGGAGAAAAATTAATATCTGGCCTAAACATCGCTCAAGAAAAACTATGCAGTGCTCACACCTCAAAAACACAAATACTGCTCGAGCTGCTTGGTCCCAGCTGTCGGCCGCTTCTTGTGCAATTCTCTCATTTACTGACTACATAGGTTGAAAATGGGGTGGGACCGTGATGTCAAGAAACCAGGAGGAAGAAAAAGAATTATACTTTTATATACTAATAAGGAGGCACTTGCGTACGTGTGGCTATGGCCCTGGTGGGTCCCCACTGTCATCCTCTCCAAGTAAAGTTATCTCCTCATCCTCATGTCCGTTGACCATGTTGACAACGCGAGACGGCGGCGCCACGGTGAGCGCAACCACTCTAAGGATGACAGAGAGGGCCTCGCGGGCCCTATGGATGGTCTGATACAGCGCCCACTGCTCATTCGGGAAGCCAGGATCATAGGGCCACATGTCCACGATGACATTGTCGTTTGCTTGTTCACCGGTGCTCGTTGAGGAGACGGAGGTTGCAGCACAGGTCCTCCTGCGCTGGTAGCTCTTCCGCCATTAGGGCGTCGAAGTGCGGCCGCACCTTCTCTATGGTGAACACGACATGAACCAGCTTGGACAGTGGCACCGGCTCCTGGTCGGAAGCTACGTCCATCGTCTGATTGTCGTCGGTCAGCTCGGCGAGGTAGCTGGCGAGCTAGCATGTCCGGCTACTAGACCGACCCGCTGCCAAGCACGAGTCTGACTGCACTGGCCCACCTAGACCGCCTCCCTCGCCCGCGCGCGCTTTCCGCCTGAAATGCGCAGCGCCGCCCATCCCGCTTCCCAGTGCATGCGATTGCTCCGCCTTCAAACGACACAAGTGCCGTCTGTCTGTCCTTCTGCCGCCCACATTAATGATACACGGTTGACGAGGCGGCTACTCCGGCGCCACACGTCCATCCCTCTGCCGCCCACCATTGCTATATAAACTGCTGCGCCGGCCATAGCCACAGTCATCCGCATCCGTTCCTATTCTCCTGTCCACACCACTACTGCCCGCCATGGCTTCCTCGCGCTCCAGCGCTCTTTGGGACGGTCGGACGACGGACCACAAGGAGATGGCAGCCATTGCTGCCGACTGGCTGGCCGGCAGGCAGCTGGAGGACGACGACGTCCCAATGGAGAATATGGTAGTCGACGATCCGGCGCCAACCCCCTCCTCCGCGCCATCCTCGCCAGTGCATTGCACCATGACCATCGGCGAGGCCCGTGCCCAATATATGGACACGGTGAGGCAGAAGCGTGACGAGCAGTTCCGGGAGGTGCATGCCGATGCCGCCTACAACCACCATCTCCTCCAGGAGCACCTGCGGGCGGAGGAGCAGATCGCCGCAGAGCGGGCGGAGCAGGAGGCGCTGCTTGACTCGTACCGCTCCGCCTGTGAGGGCCGCCTCAAGCGCTGGCGGTACCGCATGCGGGTGGCGGAGGCTGCGGCCGCCTACAAAGAGGGCGATGAAGCGGGCGAGGCGCTGTTTGGTGAGACCGAGGACGAGGCAGAGGACAATGCCAGCTCCAACGAGTCCTCGCTCCACTAGCGTCGACGAGGCCCTGCTCCGCCGAAGCCCCACGGCGCCAACAACGAGGCAGAGGACACCGCCGGCTCCGCCGAGGCCCCACCCTGCCGGCAATGAGGGGGAGGATTTCCCCCGCTCCGCCGCCCGCCGGCAACAAGACAGAGGACATCGCCGGCTCCGCCGAGGCCCCGCCCCGCTGCCAACGAGGTCGCGCCACACAGAAAACGAGGAAGAGTAGAACACGGTAGGTTGCCGCCGCTCGGGTCCAAGTAAGGCCACCGCTGTTACCCTCTGGTTGCTGGCACTGAGATGTACATCATGGAGAAATTCTATGATTACAGGATGATTGAAGAGCGCTCTGTGGTTGAGCAAGCTCATGAGATACATTCATTTGCTATAGAACTTGAGAACTTCAGATGTATGCTACCGGACAAGTTTGTTGCCGGAGGTATCATCACTAAGCTTCCTCCTTCGTGGATCTCATTGGCACTCTTGATGTGGAAGAAAAGGCGAGAGCAAAGGACACACGTTCTCGAGGAATTGAGGGAGGATCTAGTGCCAATCTGGTACAGAAGAACTTCCGGCCCCACAAGTTCAAGAACAAGGGCAAGTTTGATGGGAAGAACAAGGCCGTGCAACACACGAACTTCAAGAAGAAGAATGAAGAGAAGAAAGGTGTTTGTCATGTAGGGATCGTGATCATTGGGCTCCTAGTTTCCCTAATCGCTATGACAAGCTAGGCGGGTTGACCACTGATGGCCCGTTAGCTTCTTGGTGGCGACGTGGAGTCGGAGAGCTATGTTGGAGAAGGACGCTGCTTCTACTTAACTGCTGGTGCAGTTGGCTGACTGACACGTGGGCCCAATAGGTATCTGGGCCACATGTCGATTACATAACTGCACCTCTGATTTAAGTCCTTCAAGCTTCTGTTCGCTCACCGGACACAGTGGGTAACCGGTTAATTAATTATACCTCCAGCGCACCCCTTTTTAGTTGAATAATGTATGAAATGTAATGAAACCCGGCATGTTTATATGAAATACGACCATGTATGAATGAATTTATTTTGATTAGTTTGAATTCTTGTATCACTGGCATTGGATGAACATGCAAAACAATACGTACTAGCATTATTCGTGGTGATCACCTCGTTTGCAGCAGTTTCACATGTACTCCTCCGGTCCTTTCTAGTCTGCATACAAGTTTTGTCTGCAGTCAAAGTATCTCTACTTTGACTAATCTTATAAAAAAAGTATGCACTTTCACAATGTGCGAAGTAAAAAGGAACAGAAGGAGTACAAAGAGCTCGAGCAGCTTTTTAGCGTTCCTGTACATTTTAATCACAGCGATTCACATGTCATAGAGAACATTCAAAACAATCGATGATTATGCATCTCAGCGATTCACATGTCAGAGCTAATATTTACTTCACAAATAAAGAATAAAGAAAACAATGGATCGACGCTGCTGACAGCAAAGGGCGTCCCATTCGAAAATATCAAACGCATGTCTTCTTGCTAAAATCAATGAGCAAATTTTGACAAGGTTTTCCCATTCCAAAATATCAAATGCCTATGATTGTGGAATGGGCAGGGTTTGCCATCAATTCGGACATTGACATGGCACCTCGTGCTAAATAAACCAGCTGTTCTTTTTGTGCAGTTCCACCAAAATCAACCAAATTCGCGCATAGCTTGTATGATTTCTCCCTTATATGTTGCAACGCCTTGAACTTATCGGCACCTCCTTTCTTGTGGTGGAAATGAATGATTCGATGTATTCATGAACATTTTGTGCAGTTCCCATTGAAATCGAGCTGGGCACCCCTGACAAATACAAAAAAGTGATTAGTATAAAGCAAACTGTACTATGAATTGACAGTTTAAACAGGCACCTACATGGTCCATGTAGAGCACACTTTTAGAAAAAATGGAACTCACCGGAAAGAATCCTAGAACAACATTGTACTCGCGCATCACAACAAGAAAATGGAGATTTGTCAGTCCTTCTGAGCTGAAGTTAGCTTGGTCTTGTGGGGGGTAATGTAACCATCCTTCAACTGCTCCTTCTGATGAGAAGATAGACACGACTTCTTCATCCTGGCATAATCGAAACTAGTCACTTCACGTACTCCATATTCTTCTTCAGAGGAGGATGATCCTGTTGTGCAAATACAAGAGGATAACTAAATGCTAGCATCCGTGTTTGCTCAAAAAAAGGAAAGGAAATATTTAAAACAACACAGATGAAGCACTTCTCAAGGACAATACCACTTTTTGATGACAGTATCTAAACAATAGCACAATACCAATATAGATGACAAAGCTCAATCATATGGATGAAATCAGTGGGCGAGTACCAACCTTTGTCAGGAGGCTTATTGTGTAGAGCATACAGATGAAGCACTTCTCCGGAACCATCTTTTGCTATCTACTGTGGTGGCCATGCTTACTATATACTCCTCGATTAGATTAATGTTTCCAACATCTTCTTGTGCAGTTCCACTAAAATATATGGTATCTTCAAAGAAGATCCCTGTTTGCACAAGTAGAGATAATTATGTATGACATTAAAAGTGGCATCAAATCAGTGGCAAAACAATCGCTCGTTCCAGCCATAGCAGTAAATTAAGATGCAAAACTATATCATTACTTGTGTCATCATAGTTCCAGTGCTTCATTATAGCACCAGGAGTTGATTGTTGTTTTTCTTCCGCTTGTTCTTCCCCTTCATCACTTGGTTCAATAACAGACAAGCTTCGCCTTCAATGTAAGATTTGGCATGTCAATTAGGTTGCACAAGTATAGCACTAAACAATGACCTTAATTTTCTGATGAAAGTGGCAAAATACAGGCCAAGAGTTGTGAAATATCCTTATCTTATCTCAATGGGATATTGCGGTGCACATACAGATTGGAAGTCTTGTCTCCATTTGTGCAGTTCACTAAAATCAAGCAACATTACTGTACAAGTAGCACAACATATAAAAGCACACTGCAGAATCATGTGAAAGAAGGCTAGTACTGACCTCTCATGACACGGAATTCAAACAACTCACAAGAAGAAGATCTGAACCAAATTTGCCAACATGGACAGGAAGTAAGATCTCCTCTTGTGCAGTTCCACTAAGATCAAGCAATCAAGCAACATTGTCGGTGTGACATTTTGGTTGAACTGCACAAAACACTCTTAAAACAAATGTGCTTTGTGCAGTGCAACAAAAGGTCACAATGGCAACGAGGTGAAGTAGATAACCCTGTTTACACAGAGGTGCAAAGGAAACAACTAGTGGTCAATAACGGTGGATGACACAGAAGCCAACAAAAGAAGCATCTACCCTATCTAAATGGGAAAGAAAGCAAGACAGTAGCATTTGTCAAACGGTGGCATTGATTAATATTAACAGAAAGATTATATTAATTATATTAACAATAAAATTCGTTAAACATGTAATTTGCTTTTAACTGTGGCATTGCATCAATTTTCCAGCGGCATTATTAGAGGGTGTTTGTTTACAGGGACATTTTGGTGGAGGGACTAAAAGAACTCCGTGTCAGTCCCATCTAAACCAAACAGGAGGGACTTTTAGGGACTAAAAGTGGGCATTTGGGACTAAAGAAAGAAGACCCAGAGGGAGAGTCTTTTTGGGACTTTTTCTAACAGTTGCCCCTGCCACGCATCGCACCTTGTATCTATTAGTTCATTACTAGGGTAACATGGTCTTTTAGCATGTCATTTAATAACCTCTAGTCCATGTTTAGTCCCTGGAACCAAGCAGGTAGGGACTAGGGAGTTTTAACCAAACATGGCCTTAGATTAACAACAGCTAAAGAGTTGCAGGGACGGTGGGCCGACCAGCACCATGTGCATCTACCGATGTCTTTGGGTGATGCATGGTCTGTTGCAACAAAGAACAAACAACCAAGGAGCATATTTGTGTTGGTCCCAATTTTGTTATCTTTAGACACCTTTCCCGATGTGAGCGCAGCAAATCTAGTCCTGCTCAAACTCTACAGCCTTGTCCCAGTTTTGTTACAGATGTGCGCACTGTGTTTGTCATTGTTTTCCCTTTTCGACCAACGTAGGTGCTCGATAGCCAGTCTGTGCTAGTACTTTCCCCATTTCCTTTCCTCTATGAAGCACGTCCTAGATTTATGCTATACAACTTTCCCCACTACTTTCCCCATTCCCGTCCTCTTTGAACCACGTCTTAGATTCATGCGATACAACATTCCCTACTACTTTCCCCCTTCCTTTCCTTTTTGAACCACGTCCTAGATTCACGCTATACAACTTTTCCCACTACTTCCCCCCTATTCCCTTCCTCTTTGAACCACGTCCTAGATTCATGGTATACAACTTTCCCCACTACTTTCCTGTTTGATCCAACACCTAGATTCGAGTGCAGAAGCGGAAAAATCCCACATCCAGCTAGAGCAATGCATGTGGAATAAGTAAATTATACCTTAAGGTTCTTGGGGTGTGGTTCGGTGGGCGACCAGAGGCCGTTCGACCCACAGTACGGCGGCGAAGAAGAAGGGGTCGGAGGCCCTCCCGCGCTGCCGCTGGGTGAAAGTGAACAGCTGCGCCGGTAGTGGATTCCCTCCCTCACCGACAGCGACAACGTTAAGCCTCCTTCCCTTCCCGGAGGACGGATCCTGCCGGCTCTTTGACCAGCAGTGAGGGGGAGAGAGAGAGGCCAACGAAGTCTTGTTTAGACCTGGAGAGGGTGAGAGAGTGTGAAGAGAGCAACTACAAGCAGACCAGCAGTGAGGGGAGAGAGAGAGGCCAACGAAGTCTTGTTTAGATCTGGAGAGGGTGAGAGAGTGTGAAGAGAGCAACTACAAGCGCTGAGGCTGCAGCGTGTATATATATACTGGAGAGAGTGTGAAGAGTGCAAACCCTAGAAAACAAGCACCGAGGCTGCAGCTTATACGTGATGAGGTGATTATATGGTCACTATGAGATCGTATAGCTCCGTATCCATCCATTTTTACCATTCAAAGAATCCTCCTGGCACGAATTCTGCTCAAGTGTAGTTATCTAACCCGAGACCTCAAGTTTGATGAGCGAACAGGCTAACCAGCTAAACAACCCTCCCGTTATGTTCAACGAGAGGAAAATAACCTTTTATACATTCCTGCATTCGTGTGACAAGCATGCCGTGTTTTTTTGTATGTGTGTGTGGGTGTCATTGAGATTTAAATCATAATCATGTCATGTGGCTTTGGTGGTAAGACTATCCGCAGTGGTGCAGAAATAATGCAGCCTTAGTCACCTTACCTCTCTCCACGTAGTACGTTGGGTCCCACCAGTCAGAGGGTGACACAAACAAATTAATAAGAAAAATTAAAAGCGCCAGCGGTGTATCTTACCTCACACATCTCGCTACTGCTCGAGAACACTGTCCAATTGATCCCTCTGTTCGCTCACGTACTATTTTAAGTGAATCCTTTTTATAGCATGCACACAATTTTGGGCACTTGTATTCGACCTAAGTCAGTGTGCCACCGTATCTCGTACGACTCTCTCCGTCTAGGTGCAATAAGTCACGTTAGAAGGTGCAGCGGGACCAAGGTGCAAGCAGATTGGAGGAGAAGTAGAAACTTGACCGGTCATTCCTCCAATCAAAGCCTTGATTTCTGTCTCTAAACGCAACAATTAATCCAAACAACTAAGAGATGCCATTTTAGCTACCATGCAGGGCCACGTAAACTCGCATGCAAGCCGACTTTGATTTCTTAACTGATCAACGCGTAGTTGCACTCCATGCATTGGGTCTCCATGGGAGATAACAAGGCAGAGTAAGTAGCGTGTGGTTACATTGCTTAGGCTGGTCATAGTGGTGAGTAACTTGGACTAGTACAACATGCATATGTTACTAGTCTATGTTACTACTACGCGAAGTTTGCCGTCGGAAGCGAGCCGATCTGGCTCTCCTGAGCTAGCAAGGTTTTTCTAGCCCACCCAAGCTAGCTGGCCCACAAAAGCTAACATATTTTAATAGTTCCAAAAGCCTAACCTTGCCAGGCTATGCTATAAGATGTTCTTGCTAAGCATCCAATTGCTCCCTAAGTAACAACGCTCGCTAGCAACGAGGCCAGGAGGGGATTGAGATGCGAAGTTAATGGACGACGCCTAAACATTTTGGGAATATCTGATTTCCGTAGGATGACTTAACACCTAGACGGAGGGAGTACTACTCCTCAGTCCAGGTTTGATGGAATATTCGTCACCTCTTATCTTCTTGTACGTAGTCCATTTGTATCTCACTTCTTGTGGCTTCGCACTCGCACGATTTTCCTATTCTATGAACCTGTGTGTGCGTGTACGTGTGCGTGTGTGTGTTTAACAGCATGTGTGTGTGTGTTAGAGAGAGCGATAGATCGACCTACTCCTACAGAGAGATGGTGTGCAGTGTACGGATTTTAGCCGCGAGAGTCGGTGCATCCTCTCGTTTCCGGGCGTCCGGTAGGGACAGTCGGACAGCTGCCACACCCGCTCCTGACCAGCCTGGCCCACCCAAAGCCCCTCCATTGCCCGCGCGCACTTCCCGCCCGAAACGGTCAGCGCCGCTCCAAAGAATCGGTGCCGCATTCATGTCCAGGCAGAGCAGACGCGGCCTCTCATTGGCGCCTGCGTTGAAGGGAGAAGCGGATTCAAGATTGATGGTTGCTTCGTCTGTCCAACTTACTGCTGGGTCTATGTGATTTGACGGCTCATTGGTCATTATTACTAAGGTGGTAGGACTGCTGGATGTCCCACGCTTTCGGCGAAAGGAGGCACTACTAGATTACAAGTTTCTCCATTCTTACGACGGAGTGCAAGAGCAGTGAAAACACACAGGCTCAGTGATTACATGGCCCACCTCACACTATCACCATATTTTCTGGACACCATGCGACACCTGACTCTTTACATAGTACTCCCTCCGTTCCTAAATGTAAGTCTTTGTAGAGATTCGACTAGGTGGACTACATATGGAACAAAATGAATGAATCTACACTTAAAATGCATCTATATACATCCGTATGTGGTTCATGGTGAAATCTCTACAAAGACTTATATTTAGATACGGGGGAAGTACTTGTATAGTACGTACTGTAATTTATCAGCGAGATAGTACAATGCTATGAAGCTTCCAGCTTCTGTTACATGTATCTTGCGTCCAAGGTTTCCCGTTGCAACATTTCATCAAATACAAAGGAGACTAACATGCATGCTATTGCATCTCAATGATTGACAGATCATAGCAAATATGTACTCCCTCTGTTCCAAAATAAGTGTCTCAACTTTATGCTACATATGGAGCAAAATGAGTGAATCTACACTCTAAAATACGTCTATATACATCAGCGTTTGGAGTATGTACTAGTAGTTCATATTAAAATCTACTAAAGGACATATATATTCCAAACAATATGATAATCTCTCTAACCAAGGTAGTAGGGACGAGGAGTAAACGGAGGGAGTAGTAAAATTTTCTCCTCGTCCTGCGAGCCACCGCGAGCGTGGGCGAGGGAGCTGGCGTAAGGCGTACAGTAATACTACTACTCATGCAGTCCCTAGCCATTGAAACAGAGACAACTAAAGAAAAAAATGATCCATGCAGTCCCTAGCCCTTGAACCTTAAACCGTAACCAGGCTTTAATTTGCTGGCAACGTCGGAGCTTCCTAAGAAATTAAGTTTGCAACCCTTTGACCATCGGATCATTTTGTGCAGTTTCACCAAAATCGAGATGAGCATCCCTGTGGCAAAGAAATTGAAGAAGCGTGATTAGAATAAGATTATTGGGACTAGTTGATGAGACATAAACTCATCACAAATACAGTACGCAGAAGCCAGTAGCGGTATGTGCGGGGCAAAGAAGTAGAGAAATATCCACATGGAGTGATGTGGCCAGCTGGAGCAGTGGTGCAAGCCGGCTGTAAAGGGAGTTGTACCTGAGGGATGTCGGGACGTAGCTCAACCTAGAGGAGGGCGGCGGGAGGAGGCAACTACCCACGTCGCGGCAGTGAGCAATGGACGAAGGCAACCTCACCGGCTTTGTGAGAGAGAATGGTGGTGACCCCTGATCGGGACGTGCCGACAGTGGGTTTTCGCCGTCGTTGACGGCGACCGCATCTACACTAAGCATCCACCCCTTCCCCTGGCGGACGTGATCCACCGAGATGTTAGAGATGTGGCCATGGTGGTTTTGTGCGAGAGAGTGTCAAAACTGAAGAGAGCAACCCCAGCAAGCAACCGTGTAGGCTCGTCCTTCCTATGTATATAGTGGAGCGGTTTCCTTTTCTCTCCATATAAACCTATTGATATTGCATACGTGCCACTGAAGAAAAAAAACTTTATTTATAAATGAGGCAGCACCTACTACTCGTTCTTTTATAAATCTTGCGCTTGGCATCTCCAAACTATTAACCTTGCGATTGGCTCTTCGCCTCTTCGGGAAGTCGAGCAATATAGTACCGCAGTATATATCGTTCTGGCTATATGAGACCAAATGAATTGCTGCACATCCACCACGTGGCAAGGTTCGAGGGGCGAGGGAGAGTGCCTACTATTATGTCCGTTTCAATATGGACTACATACGGAGCAAAATGAGTGAATCTACACTCTAAAATACGCCTATATACATCAGTGTTTGGAGTATGTACTAGTAGTTCGTATTGAAATCTACTAAAGGAAATATATTCCAAACAATATGATAATCTCTCTAACCAAGGTAGGGACGAGGAGTAAACGGAGGGAGTACTAGTAAAATTTTCTCCTCGTCCTACGAGCCACCGTGCGCGTGGGCGAGGGAGCGGGCGTAAGGCGTACATACTCATTAGTAAGCAAGCTTCACCTCATCCTGCGAGCCACCGCGCCCGTGGGCGGGGCAGACAGCGTACTAAGCAAGCTTCTCCTCGTTCTGCAAGTTGAGGGGACACATCAAAAGTACTCCAGTGTATAGAGCCTTGCCTCTAAGGTAGGCCCCACATGGTTTGCCTCTTTTTTAACATAACGCGTCAAGTCGCAATTTGTTTGTTCAACCATGGTAGACGATCCTTCCTCCATCTAGTGGACAACCAGTACACATGTCAAATTACCATGTGGTCTGCCTTTTCGTACAGAAATGAGCTCCACCGTGTACCCGCGCGGGTGTGGTTGGGAAAGAGACGGGAGTACGTGCGCCGTGCGTGCACCTCTTCTCTTCGTGCACGTGCCCCACCTACGTGGGTGTTTGTGAGAGATACAAACCTAGACAAATGGCTTGTGCATTCGTGAGTGTTTTTTGTTTTGGTGGGAGGTTGATTTCGTAAATGTATTTGTGGGAATATGTGTCGATGACATCTCAAACAAAATTTTGGATGCAATGTGTGTGAAATGGAGGCCTATCCATATCATATATAGAGGGTCGGGCGATCCACGAGAAGAGAGGGAGGTGTCATAGATATCGATAGAGTCGAAGAGAGGATCAAGTGGGTGGGTGCGAGATCGATGAAGAGAGCCATCGAAATTATGTGTGTGTGCAAGTCAAAGATATAGGGCGACTGACCTAGCTACCGGAACGTCGGAGGGCACAGGTCAAGTTTGTGTGTGTCAGGGAGACATGACTAGAGCGCTCGATGTATCGGTGTGTGTGTGTGTGTGGGAGGGGTGGGGGAGGGGTAGGCAGAGGCCTAACTATAGAGTTAGAACGACTCGTATATGTGTTGAGAAGGAGAGACCCAGCTATGTCTTGAGGGAGATCGGTTGACATCCATACATAACTGAAGGACGGGAAATAGGATGGGACAGAGAGAGAGGAGAGAAAGAGAGGGAGGGAGAGGGGTAGAGTGATGGATGGGTGATGGAGTTGCTTCTCGAAGATGGTGGGAGAGGCCTACTAGACAAACTGAGGGTGGAACTGCAATATTATCAATAAGAGTGGGGGATGTGTTTCTGTGTGTGCCTGTGCGTGATAGATCTCTCGGGACACATCTGTGATGCCCGGATAATTAAGCTACAGTGAACCTCTGCTAATGATGCCATGTCACCTCGGTTACTGTTGATAAACTCGCGTTGATACGAAACCGTTCCAATTTCAAAATCAAAATCAAGTTAAACGGTAAATGTTTTCAAATATTAAAACTAAAATGTTCGGGTTGTGCCAAATAATGCATAGGTAATTATGGTGGAGAAACCACACTTTTATAAAAGGTTTGAATGCTCTAAAATGATTTAAGCGGTAACTAAAACATTATTTAAATGCCTTTGGTATTTTATAAAATACTAAACTATTCTATTTTGGGTTAAAACCTTTTGTGGCTGAGGGTTATTTTGAAATGTTATTTTAGGAGCTATTTTCATATTTTACTAAATAAAATTAATGTGGAACTAAAATTAAAAAAGAAAAGAAAAGTAAAAAGAATAAAAACAAAGAAAACAAAAGACCCCCCCTCTCCCCTGGACCAAGTGGCCCAGCTGGCTACCGAACTGGCCGACCCGCCCCGTTGCCAGCCTAGTTACCCCCAGCGTAACCTAACCCCCTCGATCCCCTCTCATTCCCAGCCCACTCCCCTCACCCCTCATCCACCGCCACACCCCTGCACACACAAACCGTGCCAGGGAGAGGAGCTCCCTGCACCCATTTACATCGCCAGCGCCTTCGCCACATCCGGTCGCCGCTCGCCGAACGCCTCGTCCTCGCCGGCCCCTCCCGGCCTTTTTCCTCACCCTCCTGCACGTCGCCCGTCTTCCCTGAGCTCCACATGACGCCGTGCTCGCCGTCCAGACACCAACCGCCGTCGCCCGATACCGTCGTCCTCATCCCCACCTCACCGGACTGCCTCCTCCACGTCGTCGTCATCCCCGTCCTCCTTGACCCCCGCTGCCTTGTCCCTACGGCCCACGGTGAGGCCCCCGGCCTCTCCTCCTTCCCCAGTCCCCATGTGTATACCGCACGCTCGTGCACCCGGCCGCCATCCCGCTCGCTTAGCCGCAGCCCCGTCGCCTAGCACGAGCCGCTCCGCCCCTGATCTTTCCCCCTCGTGGCCTCGGCGTCCGTGCGATGCGCCCGCGTGCTCGTCGCATCCCCGACGCCTGGCCGTGCCTGGCTGCTCGTCCGAGGCCGCGGTCCACGCCGCGGCTCCTGCCATCGCGCCTCCTCAGACTGCGCCAGCAGCCTGCACCCTCACCTCGATCCACGCCCCCTTCGCCTCCGATGCTTTGCTCCTCCTCCCCCCGCTGCACCGCCTCCCCAGCAGCGGTGGCTCCGCCGGCCACGCTGCGCTGTCCGGAAGCGGCGCTGCACCTGCGCCCGCCAACCTCCTGTCTGCGCTCGCTCCCCTCACCCCTGCCCCCGCCGTCCCATTCGCCCGTCGCCGCTGCGCGTGCAACCATCCGTGCCTCGCCCATCCGCCCGCCCGCTGCGGCGTTGTGGATCGCCGGCGCCGCAGCGCCCATGACTCGGTCCCCTCTACCCCGCCGCCTGTTCGGCCGGGCGCTCGTGCGACCCAGCCGCCGTTACCAAGCCCGGCTCGCCACGTCACTTGGCGGGTTCGCCCGCACCACAGGGCTCGCCCGTTCGCTAAGCGCCCACACCCGCTACGCCCAACACCCGTTAGCCCCCTTGGCCTATGGCAAACGGGGCCTAGCCCCAGAACGTTTTATAAAAAATAATAAAAATAAAAATAAATAAATAAATAAAAATGAATTAATAAAATTAACTATTAATTACTTAATTAATTAATCATGTTTAACTAATCTAATTAACTAGTTAGTTTAATTAGACAATAATTAGTTTAGCTAAATCCTAATTAACCTGAACAGAGTATGACAGGTGGGACCCACACGTCAGATTGACCCAGTCAACACCTCTGTTGACTGCTGACGTCAGCAAGCACTATTTTGGATAATGTTGAATTAAAAAATTAAATAAATGCTAAAAAAGATTAATTCTTTTAAAATTAACATAAAATAAACCTTAGCTCGGATAGAAAAACTTTGTATATGAAAGTTGCTCAGAACGACGAGATGAATCCGGATATGCAGTCCGTTCGTCCGCCGCACGTCCCTAGCATAGCGAACATGCAACAATCCACCTCCGTTTCATCTGCCCGAAAACGTCAAACACCGGTAATACTTTCCCAGATGTTTCCTCCCTTCACCAGTAACACCTACTACCGCGTTAGGGCACACCTAGCACCGCGTTTTGTCATGTTATGTTTTGTGATGCTCTGTTTGCATTGTATTCATTGTTTCTTCCCCCTCTTCTCCCCGGTAGACTACGAGACTGACGTCGTTGCTGCCACGATCGAGTACGGTGTTGACGACCCCTCCTTCTCGACTGAGTTTCCAGGCAAGCCCCCCCCCCTTGATCACCAGATATCACCTATTCCTTATCTCTACTACTTGCATTAGAGTAGTGTAGCATTTTACTGCTTTCGGTTAATCCTATTCTGCTGCAAAGCCTGTCATTGTTGCTACAGTTGTTACCCTTATCTGCTATCCTAATGCCTAGTATAAGATGCTAGTGTTGCATCAGTGGCCCTACACTCTTGTCCAAATCGCCATGCTATATTCTTTGGGCGTGATCACTTGGGAGGTGATCACGGGCTTATCTATATACTTTATAATGTTACATTACTTATGATACTTTTTAGGAGATGGGGCTGAAGGGCAGGTGGCTCCATCTGGTAGAGGTGGGCTGGGTTCCGACGCCCCGATTGTTACTTTGTGGCGGAGGCGACAGGCAGGTTGAGACCACCTAGGAGAGGTGGGCTGGCCTGGTCGGCGTCGCGGATACTTCAACTAACACGCAGCTTGAGATCTTGGTATTTGATCTGAGTCAGCCCTTGGTGTCGGGTGGTAGGTGCAACATATGCCAACGGGTGGCTAATCATAGTGGGAGCCAATAAGGCGTCGCCGGTGCACAGAAGCGGGATGAGGCGAGACATGCCGCCGCGAATCTTACCCGGCCGGGGCTCTCAATGGAATAACACCCCTCTGCTGCTCTGCGGGGTTTCCGCATGATCACTAGATGAACAAGTTGCTACAAGAGGCTCCTTGAGCTGTTCGGTGTGAGGAAGAATAAGGGCACCGCTAGCTCTCCTCTTCCCTTTACGTGGTGTCTAAAACTATCAGAGTCCAACCCTTTGCATGGGTGCCCTGGTTGGGTTTATATAGGCCTACCCCCCAGGGGTACAATGGTAATCCGGCTAGGTGTGGGCCCTAGCCATCCTTTGTCTTCATCCATGGCTTCTCCTTGACGGCTGAAACCCATGGTGGTGGGCCCGCCCGGCCGCCGGCTTCACAGGCGACAGTGGCCCCACCGTTGAGGGCTTTGTCGAGGCGGGTTCTGTTGCCTCAATCCTGATAGCGAGGGCTTTGTCGGGTAAGCATGCCTCTGAGGTCGCTGCCTTGGCGGCGATCACTTGTAACCTCACTCGTCTTGTCTCCTTAATGAGGCGCTTCTTTGAGGAGAACAAGCCGGCTATGGGAAGCCGGCCATATCTCAGGCTGACTGGGGGAGGCCGAGCCGCCTTCGGGCATCTCTCTGACCGGAGGGACCCGCCGCCTGCGAGTAGTACAGACAGTCTGTCGTGGGCGACGTCACAGTCAACATGGCTACAGTGCTGCGTCGGACGGGTGATGGCTGCCCCGTACGGCGTACTGTAGCCACACGCGCTCCGGGATGCGGGGGTGGCAAGCTTTACTGTAGCCACGCCCCGTCTCATCGCCGTTATGTGGGTGCAGATTCTGAGGGTGCGGCCTTGGCCGCCTGCGGGGTGGCCGGCTCCTTGGAGTCGGCCTTCTGTCATCTTGACTTCTGAGTCGGCCCTCTGGTAGCCGGCTCCTTGGAAGCCGGCCCTCTCGTGGCTTTCTTCTATGGGTCTTGGGGCCAGGCCGCCCCCTGATAGCCGGCCTAGATGACAGCCGGCCGGGGGAAGGCGGCCCAACGTCTTGTATGTTGGATAACTTGATTGGCTTGATTGGCTTGTAATTTTTTCAGAAGCCCCAGGGGGAGCCGGCTAGGCTACCCGTGGTCATTACTCGACAGTTGTCCCGAAGCTGATTGGGCTTCGAGGTCGAAGGAGGACGAAGCTCGATCAGCTTCCTATCACAGGAAGCGGCAGCTAGAGCCGGCCTTGAGCAGGTGCGCCGTCTTGAGGAAGCTCCGTGGTTAGAAGGAGGAGCAGCGAGCGGCTTGCGCGTTGACTGCGCGTCACCTTGCGCGCCACGTGGCGAAAGGCTCTGCCAGCCCACGCAGCGACGGGGCGTCGCTGCGAGCCGAGGCCTACCAAGCCTACGCCTCGCCCAGCGTGATTCTCTGCGGCCCAAATGGACTGCTTTCGTCTTCTCGGCGATTCACAGACGCCTTTAGGGCGCCATAATCGCGGGGCGTGGGGGGTGGGCGCGGTTAATCCCACGTTCCCCCACGCCTCGCCTCCTCGGCTCCGCTGCCCGAGCCTATAAGTAGGGGGAGGAGGGGGGGCGACAGGGGCTCGCACGCTCGCCCTCGCTCCTCTCCTTCCTCTACTTTCTTCCTCACTCTTCCGCCGGGCGCCTCACCACCCATGACGTTCCGCATGCGAGCTATCTTGGCTCGCGCGGTTCCTTAGCGGCGTGGCGTGCTCTCCGCCGCTGCTCTTTCAAATCCACTTTCGTTTCCATGGCGTTGTCGAGCTCGTGGGGCGGCTCCAACGTCCACGAAGATCACATCGATTGGCTCCGCCGGACGCGGCGGTTGCCGGGCGAGGACCTCGTGAAGACCCGCCTCGCGCCGGAGACAAAAATTTCGCCGGCGCCGGAGGAGGGCGAGCGGGTCATCTTCAGCTTGCACTGCCTGCGCGGCCTCGGCCTGCCGGCTAGCGGGTTCTTCCGCTCCTTCCTCGACTTCTACAATCTTCAGCCGCATCACCTCACCCCCAACACGGTGATGCTGCTATCTTCCTTCGTCACCTTGTGCGAGGGTTTTCTCGGAGTCCTCCCCACCCTGGAGCTCTAGGGGAGTTCTTCCAGTGCAAACTCGGCACTGTCTCTACGGGCGTGCCCGCCCCCTGCGGTGCCTTCATCGCCAAGCGGAGGACGACCGACAACAACCCCTTTCCGCCTATCCGCTAATCCGGTCGGTGAAGCTTTGGCAGCGATCGTGCTTCTCGTGCGGAGCGAACGCCGCGCAAAGGCGACTACCTCAATCTGCCGGCTTATGTAGCGGCCGCGCTACAAGGCGGCGTCTTGGTCCTCCGAGCCCGGTCGCTCACCTTGGCGGGAACGCCGCCATCACCGGCTCGGGTGATGGTCCCATCGAGGGCTTGGTGTGGGCCGACTTGGTAGCGCCGCCGTGGAGCGTCGGTGCTTCCACTCCAAAGCCGGCCGCACATGATCTGCCGGATGGCGGCTTGCCGACCCGCGCCGGCCGGTGAGCAGAGAGATGCCTCACGACGAGGTATCTTACATGGTGAATTATGTCTCCAGCGCAAACTCACCGTGGAGTGGCAGTATCGCAAGGCGCCATATTCTCGGGCCAACCCGCGCTGTGGTGAGTTTTCCTTATTCTCTTCTTCTTTTGTTGCCGTGTTAGCGATAGCGACTCTTGACTAATCGGCTTTGTCTTTGGCGAGCCCTCTTCTTGACCGGCGCCGGGGCCGTAGGGCGAGCGCCAGATTCTGCCGACCGCCCGTGGGCGACCCGGCGACCGGATCTGGGGCGGCCGCCATGGACGATACCGTAGTCGCAACCGGTGGAGAAAAGCGGCCCGACCTTCGGCCGGCCGGGGACTAGCGGAGGATAGCGAAGCCGAGCCATCCACGCCGCCTTGCCGGTGGCGATCGCTAAAGCGCGGGACCTTCCGCGCGCCAACTGCTGCTGGGTGGCGCGTTGAAGCGTCGGGCGCGCCAGTCTCTTCGGCACCGGCGAAAAACCCAAAACTCCGCTGGCGGCGACCAAAGCGAGGCAATGGCCGTAAGCGCCCGCTTCCGCAAGGTGGTGAATTAGCCGCAAGCGGTCTCGGCGTAAGTGTTGTGTGTCTTGTACTTATGTTGTCTTTTTTGGTTGAGGCTCATGTGAGCCGTCTTCTTGGTTTGTTGAACAGGGTGCCGCTTTCCCTTGAGCGGTTTGACGCCGCCTCCATAGTCGCGCCGACGGGTGGGTCTTGAGTTCCGCCGAGTGGACCCCGCTCCGACCTCATGGAGGCAGCAGAGCGGAGCAGCAGGAGGCTCGGCAGGCGGGAAGCGGCGGAGCGAAGGGCCGTCCAGGCGGCGGAGAAGTCGGCCGAGGCGCAAGCCGACGCCAGCCAAGGCCGAGCGGAGGCTGCGGCCGCCTTGAGGAGGCGGAGGTTTTGCGCAATCAGCCTCCGCGAGCTCGTCATTCCCCAGCGCCATGGCTCCCAGCGTCCCGTGCCTCCGTTGGAGAGGCCGACCCGACCAGCCGGTGATGGAGAGGGGAGGATGGCGTGACAATCTGAGGAGGACCCACGATCGGCGCCCGGGAGGCGGGCCAAAGCGGCCGACCTTCTGCGGCGCTGGGCGGCGGCCGAAGCCAGTCGTGGCGGGGCGGATCTGGTGGAGCGAAAAGGGCTCGGGCGCCAGCTCTGACCTGAGGACACAGGCTGGCCAGCGCCCGACGTCAGTGGGCGCCAGTGGCGGGACGGCCCGAGCTAAGCGTGGCGGCACGGGAGGTCCGACGCGGCTTGAGCTCAGCCGGCTTGCTGCAGCGATACACCGGAGTTCCTTGCTTTCGCTGCGGTCGTCCAAGTGAGTCTTACATCTTTGATCGATTTCTCTTTTGATTTCTTCCATGGGGGCGTCGGCCACTGCTGGAGTGTAGTCCCGAGTTTGAGTCAGTTGCTAAGCGGGCGTCTTGAAACTTCTAAGCGACCTTGATAGCAATCTTGTTCTTATGCACCTCCATCTGATTTTCAGGAGTATCACAATCTTGGCCGCCTTCAACTCCAGGCCGGGGAGCTGAGCGAGGAAAGCCGCCCGATCGACAAATAGCAGAGTAAGTACTTGATTTCTTCTATCTCAAGTGGGGGCGTCAGTACCTGCTGGGTGTAATCCCGAGATTGGGCGGCTCTTTGAGCAGCCGTGTCGGATCTTCCAGCGACTTTTCCCTTACTGCTTTTTCCTTTTTCTCCATGCTTGCAGAGCTAACGCCGACTTGAGGGGCAGCTAGGCGAGGCCAGACCGCTCTTGCGCCAGGAGGCCGAGATCGTCACCTTGGCCGAGGCAGCGACCGCTGGCTAAGATGCTGGCGGCTAGGAGGAGAGCCACAAAGCGACAAGAAGAAGCGCAGGACAACGAGGCCGCCCTTATGGCCGAGTTCAAGACCGAGGCGGCGGGCTGGGCTGAAGCAAGGCAAGCGCTGGGCGAGGGTTATGGGCGGGTGGAGGATCTGATTGACGGTAGGCCGCCTTCCTCTTCTCACTCCTTTGCTTGCTCCTTGCCCTCTTGTTCATCTTGATTTTTGTGCCGTTTTCTTGTTCTTCACGCATGATTACTTCCCGGCTACTCCGTCGCCCGCCAAGCTCATTGAGGCCCACCTTGAGCAGCGCCCGACAAGCAGGGGGTTGTCGCGCGACGCCGACCGGACGCTCGAGGCAGCTCTTGGCGATCCAGGCCGGCTGCATCCGGCTCACCGCATGCTCCGCCGGCTTCAGCGTGCGGGCGCAAGTGTTGGCAGCTCTCAGCTGGCGAGTGATCCCCGCACCCCGGTCGGATGCCGATTGGTGGAGGTTCGCAGTTGGCGCTTCGAGCTGGAAGGCCTCGCTGCCGGTCCGGCGCCGGGCGGGCTGGAGTTCGTCCGGGCCTGGTATCCTGGGTTGAACCTCGCCCGGTGAGCACTTGGAGGCAGGAGGTGGCGAGGAGCTGGTGGCGGTCGCGGCCGACAATCATCAGTAGCGCCTCATCTATCGCCGAGAACACCGACACCAGCGTTTTCGCTCTGAAGTGAGCGACAAGTGAGTCGCCGGCGGAGGAATGGTTCGGGCGAAACCTGCGAGCGAGACTCGGCGGAGAGATCGCTTCGATGGAAGTCGAAGGCAGCGAGGAGGAGGCGGCGAAGACGCCCGCGCCAGACGGTGGCGACCAGCCGGCTTCAGCTGATCGTGTCTCTAGCAATGAGGCGCAGCCTTGCGCCGCCTGCAGTGAAGATCAGGCCGAGATTCGGCAGTCGGCCACTCCTCCAGCCAGCGCTGCCGCCTCCGCCGACCTGCCCGACTCGCCTGTTGCTCCGCTGGCTTGATTTGCCGCTCTCACTTTTCTGCTGTTGCTTCTTTGAATTTTTTTTATTAATTTTGCGCAGTTCCACCCACTGGGGGTGTATTCAGACTATGTTGAATGCTGTACTTTCGAAGGCTTTTGTGTAAATATAATTATGCCTGTGTTTGGCTTCCATTCGAGTTTGCTTTTTATCCTTAGGCTGGTTCCTTTGTCGCCTTCCCTTGATTGCCGCCTTCGGCCCGAGCAATTTTGCTCTGCGATGCGTGGCTGGGAGAACAGCTATTTTGGGAAGGCAAGTATGAAACTTTGTTGGATTGTGGAAGGGTTGAATGGTAAGCGGGCGGCTACTTTGGTAGCGATGCGAACTTGGAGAGAAGCGGCTTTTGTTATATAAGTTCGTTTGTCCTTAGCCGTTTTTCGTGTGGGCATCCTTTCCTGCCTTTGACTCTTGCCAGCCGGACAGTCGGCTCTTCGAGCTGCGGCTTTTGACAAGAAGAGGGCTTGAGTGCGGCACACTACTTGTCTGACTGCGGGTGGAACTTTAAATATAACTCAAAGCGGCCAGTCCCGAACCCGACTAATCGAACACAGTGCAGACGAAAAAAGGTGAAATGACAAAGTCATAGGCATGATACTCGTCATTCATAGATAAAAGGTGGCAGTTCCCGAGTGCTCCTCGGGGGGCCCATTGTCTCATACTTAGTATGAAAGGTAGCATGATACATACTGCATTTTAACTGTAAAATCTTCGGAGGAGGTTGGCGTTCCATGGTTGTTTCGACTCCTTGCGGAATCATCTCTCTTCGTGCCTTGACTACGTGTGTCGATTAGGTAGTAAGGTCGTTTCCCAATGCTCTGCGGACAGACGAAGGACCTTCCCAAGGGCGAGAGCTTGTGCTGGCGGCTGTTAGCTGGATCAGCCGGAGCACAAGGTCGCCCTCTTGAAAGGATCTTGGCTTGACCTTCGGCTATGGTATGGCGCAAACCTATTTGGTAGATGGCAGACCGGTGAGGGCTAACAGCCAGCTTTCTTCGGTAGTCGACACCGTATTCTCGTGCTTCTTTGGCCTCGGCTTCCATGTACATGGTCACCCGTGAGTCGAACTCAATGTCGGTTGGGATGACAGCCTCGGCACCATATACAAGGAAGAAAGGGTGAAGCGGTTGACTTGTTTGGGGTAGTCGCAGAACTCTAGAGGGCGGCGGCAGCTCGTCGAGCCAACACCCGGCGGCGCTCAGTAACACGATCAGTCGGGGCTTGATGCCGGAAAGGATGTGGCCATTGGCTCGCTCAACTTGGCAGTTTGACTGCGGGTGGGCAACGGACGCTAGGTCCAGTCGGATGCCCTGCGTCGCGCAGAAACGTGCTAATGCTCCTTGGCAAAATTAGTGCCGTTGTCGGTGATGAAGCTGTGTGGCACGCTGTACCGAGTTGTGATGTCTGCGATGAATGTCACGACAGTCGGCCCGTTCAGCTTCTTAATCGGCTTTGCCTCGATCCACTTGGTGAATTTATCCACGACGACAAGCAAGTGTGTCATGCCGCCGCGCGCCGTCTTGAATGGGCCCACCATGTCCAATCCCCAGACGGCAAAAGGCCAGGTGAGGGGAATGGTCTTGAGTTCTGAAGCCGGCAGGTGTTGCTTGGAGCTGAAAAGTTGGCAGCCTTTGCAGTGTTTGACCAATTCCTTGGCATCATCCAAGGCAGTCGGCCAAAAGAATCCATGGCGAAGGCTTTGTAGCGAGGATCTTGAGGCTGCGTGGTGGCGCATTCGCCTTGGTGAATGTCTCGAGGATTACTATGCCCTTCTCGGCTCGGCCTGGCGCTGGAAGACTCGGTGACCGGTGCTGTGAGCTCTCTTTGGCAGTGTATATCGCCAGCTCGGCGTTGGACTTGTCTTGCCGCGATCTCGTCGGCCGGCAGTTCTCTATTTATTAGGAAGTTGAGGATGGGCAGCCCATGATGGAGTGTGACTTCTTCTATAGCCAACACGCTCACTGCAACCAACGGCGGGTGGGCTGGGTGGTGAAAGCTGGAGCTGGCCACGCCTATGGTGTTGAAGCAGTCCCGGGCGACTACCGCGGTCCCGGGCGGGTTACTGAAGTCCCGGGCGAGGTGCGACTATGGCAGTCCCGGGCTGCCTATAGAAGTCCCGGGCGCTGCTTGGCTCCCAAGCCCGATCCGGCTCGTCGGGTTAGGTGGCGAAGATGGAGCGGATTCTAGAGGCGGCTTGATAGGCGCCTTGAGGCGTTGGAGAGAGACACCAGTTGGTATAACTTGCCGGGTTGAGCCTATCCGTGCGGGGCATCTGCTTGCTCGTTGTCGGCCCGTGTACGTGGAGGAACTCGCATCCTTTGAAGTAACGCTGATTTCTTTGAGCGAGGCGATAGCTCGCCATGTTTGCATCCTTGGCGTCGATCGCCGGATGACTGCTGGACCACAAATCCGAGTCGCCATAGCACGGGATCCGGCGGATGCCGAGCTCTTTAGCTGGAGTCCGTGTATGGCGCCTCGTGCTCGGCCATGTTGTTGGAAGGCGAAGTGAATCCGTGGCGTGTATCTGAGTTTGTCGCCTTTGGGAGAGGTGAGGATGATGCGGCTCCCAAGCGGTGCGCATGTTGGACCCGTCGAAGTGCATCCGCCAATGAGTGGAGTCGGGAGGCTGGCGGCATGTCTTGGGTCTCAGCCGATCAGCGAAATCGGCCAATGTTTGCGACTTGATGGCGGTGCGAGGCTGGTAGAAGATCGTGTTGGAGCCAGCTCAATGGCCCATTTTCCACCGGCGGATCGTCGGCTGCCTATGATCTCGGCGGCGGGCGGTGCATACGACCGTGATGGAGTCCTCTTGAAAGTAGGGCTTGAGCTTCTTGGCGGCGAAGTACGCCATAGCACATCTTCTGTGTCTGGGTAGTTACGCTTTGGCGGATAGTACTTCGCTTAAGTAGTAGACCGGCCTCTGGACCGGCTGAGCTCGGCCTTCTTCTGGATGCTGGACCACGATGACGACGCTAACCACCCGGCTGGTGGCGGCGATATAAAGGAGCATGGGCTCTTTCTCAGTCGGCGCCGCCAAGACAGGCGGCGTGGCAAGCATCTTCTTCAGCTCGTGAAAGGCTTGGTCGGCTTGGTCGTTCCACTCGAAGTGAGTGATTTTCATCATGAGTCGGTAGAGGGAGAGAGCCTTTTCTCCCAGCCGGCTGATGAAGCGGTTCAGGGAGGCCAGGCACCCGGTAAAATTCTGGACGTCTCGCAACTTGGTGGGAATCTCCATTCTTTCAATGGCTTTGATCTTCACTGGGTTGCATTCAATGCCGCGTTCGGAGACCAGGAAGCCTAGGAGCTGGCCGGCTGGCACTCCGAACATGCATTTCTCGGGGTTGAGCTTGATCTGAAACCGGCACAGGTTCTCAAATGTTTCCTTGAGGTCCTCCAACAAAGTGTAGCGCTTCTCCGTCTTCACCGCGATATCGTCTACATAGGCGTGGGCATTTCTGCCGAGTTGCTTGAGGAGGCATTTACGCATGCAGCTGAAAGGTGGCACCGGCATTTCTCAAGCGAATGTCATCGTCGGTAGTGACTCGAATGGAGTGATGAAGGCGGTCTTTAAGCGGTCGGTCGGGTCCAACTTTATCTGGTGGTAGCCTGGTAGGCATCAAGAAACTCAACAGCTCGCATCCGGCTGTGGAGTCTATTATGATCAATCTGGGTAGGGCAAAGGGATCTTTGGGGCAGGCTTTGTTGAGGCTCGTGTAATCTATACACATCGCCACTTGTTATTCTTCTTGACCACGAGGACGGGTTGGCGAGCCACTCTGGAAAGAAGACCTCCATGATGAAGCCGGCTGCCAAGAGCCGGGCTATCTCTTCTCCTATGATCCTTCTCTTCTCTTCTGACAGTCGGCGGAGGGGCTGCTTGACTAGCTTGGCGTCTGCTCGGACGTGTAGCTTGTGCTCGGCGAATTCCTTCGGAACACCCGGCATGTCCTTGGGGGACCATGCGAAGATGTCCCGATTCTCACGGAGGAATCGGCGAGCCAGCTTCCTATTCTTGTCAGGTTTGCCCGATGTGGCGAACCTTTCAGGGTGCTCTGGGTCCGGAGGTATCTTCTTCGTTTCCTTGGCCGGCTGGAAGGAACCTTGGGCATCACACTCTTTGGGGTCGGGGGACAGGGCAGGCTGCTTGCCGGCCATGGCCACGACCCGGTCCAACATCTTCTTCTCTTGGCGACTACGAGGGACTCGGCCAGCGAGCTGGCAGCTCTGGCGCTTTTCGGAGGACTTCTTGTGTCGCTTGGCTATGGTGATGATGCCCTTGGTACTCGGCATCTTCATCTTGAGGTAGGCATAGTGGGGTACCGCCATGAACTTGGCCAGAGCAGGCCGGCCAAGCAGCGCATGGTAGGGGCTCTCAAGGTCCAGCACTTCAAACCAGATCGCTTCTTGGTGGAAGTGATCCTTGTCTCCGTACAGAACATCTATCTTGATCTTGCCGATTGGTGAACAGGACAAGCTGGGTACAATGCCATGGAACACGGTCCGGCTTGGCATGAGGTGCTTGGCCCTGATGTTCAGCTTCTCCATGGCATCTCGATGCAGGATGTTGATGCTGCTCCGCCGTCTATCGATCTGCGGGAGAATCGAGCAACAAGCTTTGTCCGTTGCTAGTTGCCTCAAAACCAATGCATAGGGCCGGGGACAGCATCACCTACGGGTGGTCGGCCCGGCTCCGGCTGATAAGTCTCTCGACGGTGCATGTATTCGAGGTTGTTGGAGGCGACCGCGTTGACTTCTTGATGTTGTCGGCGACGGCTGCGCCGGTCTTCGGGCTGGCTCGTGAAGATGACGTAGGCGGCGTGCTCTTTGGGGATCTCGTCTTGGACGGTTCCGACTGCTGGTCGAGCGGCCGGCTGTTGGGGAGCCAGAGGCGGCTGTCCAGCAGGCGGAGGCGGCACCAACCCTTCACCTTTGGTGATTCGGGTGAGCCAGTGGCACTTCCAGGTTGTATGGTTGGACGGCTTCGCGCCGCTGTGGAACTTGCATGGGGCGTCAAGGGCTTGCTCGTAGGAGAAAGTCGGCTGCCAAGCCGGCCTGCCGCCCTTCGGCTTCTTGGGAGCGGGCCGCTCTTCAGGTTGCTCGTCTTTGACGGTGGCCACCCGCCGACTGGCTGGAGACGGCATTGGGCCCTTGAGCTTGTTGTCGTCTTTGATGCAGGGCGTCGGCTAAGCGCCGGCCGGCGTTTTGGGAGCGGGTTGAGTACCTTCCGGCAGCGTCTACGAACTCGGTCTTCATTGAGGAGTCGGCGGTGGCGTGCTTATCGGCGATGACAAGTAGCTCGTCGAGGTAGCGGCTCGTCACGAAGGAGCTTGTGCTTGAGGAGGTGCCTTCTCGGCACCGGCGGTGAAATATTCTATGGCTTGAACCTCGTGCACCCCCTCGCGGGAGTTGCGAGCTCGGCCCAGCGTGAGGTAGTCGCGAGTCGACTCGGTGGGTCCTTATGCGCACAAGGAGAGTTACACGGGCTTGGGAGCCCGCTTGTAGAGTGCTGGTGAAGTTGCGCTAAGAAGGCTTGGTGAAGTCTAGCCAGCTGTTGATCTTTGTCGACTTGAGGCTGTTGAGCCGAGTTCGCGCCGTGCCACGAAGCATGAGGGCACATATTTCACGACAGCAGCGCTTTGTTGCCGTTAAGCTATCTTGACGGCGGTTGAGTAGTCGATCAGCCAATCCTCCGGCTTCACGAACCGTTATATAGGCGTATCTCGGGGCGAGAACCCTTTGGGGAAGGGCTCGTCATGGATGCGGGGGCCGAAGCAAGGCGGCCCGACATCGTCTTCTTCTTCAACCGCCATGGATCGCGCCAGGCGGTCGATCCGGTTGCGGGCGTCGTTTTCGCCGACTCCTTCGCGGCGGCCTAGTCGGCCGCTGAGAGTCGGATGTGTGACAGGTGGCGGGGTGGGATATCTTCTCCCTTGAGTGGAGGAGGCGGGTTGCCTCATTGTTCCACGGCTCGAGGCCGCCTTCAGCGTCGCGCTTCGATGGAGATCCGGGTCCGGCTGCGCTGGCAGCATCCTTCTTGCGGTAATGGCGTTGCCCGCGATCGGCGTCGCGTGGCGTTGCACGTGCTCTCGGCGCGGGGAGAGCTTCGGCGCGGCGCTGTCTTCTTGCCGCTCTGCGCGCGCCGTCGATTCTTTGGATCGCCTAGCCATGTAGGGAAGCTCGTCCGGTCCTAGCCCGTTCAACTCTTCTACGGCCGCCTGGGTAGCGCGCAGGTTCTCGAGGGGCATGGCGTAGACGGGGCAGTCCACGCCTAGCATGTCGGCGATGGCTGCGCCGCGTTTTCTGACAATGCCGAAGTCGGCTCGGCCCGCGGGAGGCGGCGTGCGGCGGTCGACTTACAGCGCTGGTGGGCCTCGGTAAAGCGTCTCGGGAAGCTATCCTTTGGCCCTCAGCGTGGAGCGGCGGTAGCGCCTCGCGCCTCGGCGTCGGCGTCGGCCGGGAGAGAAGCGGACAGGTCGTCTGGCGCCCGCTTGTGGGCGTCGTGGGCATTCGCGCCGAGGGCGCCGTGGTGATGACCAGCACCTCGGTGATGGCACGCCCTGTTGTCGACAGGGGAAGCGGGTGTCGAAGATGGCGGCGTTGGTGGGGAAAGGCGTCGCGGACGCCGTGTCGAGTCGACAAGCATCGGGTCGGTGGAGCCAGCAGACTCCAAGTTCCGCAATGGGCTCATTTGGAGGCGTGGAGTTGGTCGAGGAAGGCTGACGAGGTGGCTCTCGAGGCAGCGGTGCCGCGTCGGATCTGGGCTCGTCGGAGATCACGAGCCTCGCCAAGTAGGTCGGCGAGGCAGCTGCCATGTGAGCACCATGACGCCTTGCAGTAGCGTCAGGGCAAGCGCCATTAGGCGTTAGGCGGGCTACGCTCGTGGGGAGGAAGAGGTTCCCGTCGAGAACAGGTCTCGGACGACGGTGCACTGGCCCCATGGTGGGCGCCAAATGTCGGGTGGTAGGTGCGACATATGCCAGCGGGTGGCTAATCATAGTGGGAGCCAATAAGACATCGCGGTGCACAGGAAAGCAGGATGAGGCGAAGACATGCAGCCCGGCGAATCTTACCCGGCCGGGGCTCTCCGTGGAGATAACACCCCTCTTGCTGCTCTGCGAGGTCTCCATGATCACTAGATGAACAAGTTGCTACAAGAGGCTCCTTGAGCTGTTGATTGTGAGGAAGAATAAGGGCACGGCTAGCTCTCCTCTTCCCTTTCGTGGTGTCTAAAACTATCGAGTCCAACCCTTTGCATGGGTGCCACAGGGGTTTATATAGGCCTACCCCGAGGGGTACAATAATAATCCGGCTAGGTGTGGGCCCTAGCCGTCGGTGTCTTCATCCACCGGCTTCTCCGCCTTGGCATTTGGGAACTGCCATTGGTGGGCCCAGCCCATTACCCGGCTTCTGGCTGACAGTGGCCCCACCGTTGAGGGCTTTGTCGGGGGCGGGTTACTGTTGCCTCAATCCTGATGATGAGGGCTCTATAGGGGTAAGCATGGCTACAGTGCCGTCGCCTTGGCGGAGATCACTGTAGCCTCACTTCGTCTTGTCTCCTTAATGAGGCGCTTCCTTCGAGGGAGGGAACAAGCCGGCTATGAGGAGCCGGCCATATCTCGAGCCAAGCTGGGGAGGCCGAGGCCTTGGGGCATCTCTCGACGGAGGGACCCGCCGCTGCTGGGTAGTCTGAGACAACCTATCGTGGGTGGCGTCACGGTCAACATAGCTCTGATGCTTGGCCCGGACGAGTGATGGCTGCCCGTCTGCGATCTTTAGTAGCGCGGCGCTCCGAATCACGGGGTGGCAGGCTTCTTGTAGTACGCCCGTCTCATCGCCGTTATGTGGGTGCAGGTTACGAGGTGCGGCCTTGGCACGCTGCGGGTGGCGGCTCCTTGGAGTCGGCCTTCGTCAACCCGACTCTGTGAGTCGGCCCTCTGGTAGTCGGCTCCTTGGAAGCTGGCCCTCTCGTGGCTTTCTTCTATGGGTCTTGGGGCCAGGCCACCCCCTGACATCATGATGACCTGAAGCAGAGAAATGAAGGAATCAACACAGTGAATCTACCTCTTCGAGAAGAGCAACCAAGACCGAGAAGAATCGTTAGAATTTCGTAACCTAGTCTTTCCCCTTTACTCCGCCTCTTAAATCTCGGGACGAGATTTCTTGTAGTGGAGGAGAATTGTGACGCCCTGATAATTAAGCTACAGTGAACCTCTGCTAATGATGCCATGTCACCTCGGTTACTGTTGATAAACTCGCATTGATTCGAAACCATTCCAAATTCAAATTCAAAATCAAGTCAAACGGTAAATGATTTCAAATATTAAAACTAAAATGTTCGGGTTGTGCCAAATAATGCATAGGTAATTATGGTGAAGAAACCACACCTTTATAAAAGGTTTGAATGCTCTAAAATGATTTAAGTGGTAACTAAAACATTATTTAAATGCCTTTGGTATTTTATAAAATACTGAACTATTCTATTTTGGGTTAAAACCTTTTGTGGCTGAGGGTTATTTTGAAACGTTATTTTAGGAGCTGTTGTCATATTTTACTAAATAAAATTAATGTGGAACTAAAATTAGAACAGAAAAGAAAAGTAAAAACAATAAAAACAAAGAAAACAAAAGACCCCTACCTGGACCAAGTGGCCCGGCTGCACCTTAAGCTGGCGGCCCACCCCATTATGACCTAGTTACCCTCGGTAGTAACCTAACCCTCTCGATCCGCTCTCATTCCCTGCCCGCTCCCCTCACCCCTCATCCGCCGCCACACCCCTGCACACACAAACCGTGCCAGGAAGAGGAGCTCCCTGCACCCATTTCCATCACCGGCGCCTTCGCCACATCTGGTCGCCGCTCACCGAACGCCTCGTCCTCGCCGACCCCTCCTGGACTTCTTCATCACCCTCCTGCACGTCGCCCGTCTTCCCGAGCTTCGCAGGACGCCGTGCTTGCCGCACCGACGCCAACCGCCGTCGCCCGAAACCGTCGTCCTCATCCCCACCTCACCGGACTTCTTCCTCAACGTCGTCATCATCCCCGTCCTCCTCAACCCCCGCTGTCTTGTCCCTACGGCCCACGGTGAGACCCCCGGCCTCTCCTCCTTCCCCAGTCCCCATGTGCATACCGCACGCTCGTGCACCCGGCCGTCGCCCCGCTCGCATAGCCGCAGCCCCGTCGCCTAGCACGAGCCGCTCCGCCCCTGATCTTTCCCCCTCGTGGCCTCGGCGTCCGTGCGACGCGCCCGCGTGCTCGTCGCATCCCGATGCGGCAGCGCTGGCTGCTCGTCGGAGCCGCGATCCGCCGCTCCTCCCGCCATCACGCGCCTCCCCTGCGCCCGCGCCGCGAGCCCGCACCCTCACATCTGTCACGCCCCGCTTCGCCTCGATGCTTTGCTCCGGCCCTCCGCCCCCCCCCGCTTGCGGCCGCCTCCACAGCCGCCGCTCCGCCCGGCTCCACGCCCGTTTTCTGTGGGCGCTTGGCACCGCGCCCGCCAACCTCCATGTGCGTTCCGCTCCCCTCGCCCTGCCCTCGCCGTCCCCTCGCCCGTCGCCGCCTACGAGCAGCCAACCGCCTCGCCCGTCCGCCCGCCCTTTGTGCAGCGTTGCCGTTCGCCCGGCGGACGGCGCCACGACTCGGCCCCGTCGCCTCGCCGCCCTGTTTGGCGGCGCTTCGTCTGCGGCTTCCAGCGCCCGGCTTTGCCCGCGTCACTGGCGGTTTCGCTTTGCACCACAGGGCTCGCCCGTTCGCTTAGCGCCCACACCCGCTACGCCCAACACCCGTTAGCCCCCTGGGCCTATGACAAACGGGGCCCAGCCCAGAACGTTTTATAAAAAAAAATGAATTAATAAAATTAACTATTAATTACTTAATTAATTGATCATGTTTAATTAATATAATTAACTAGTTAGTTTAATTAGACAGTAATTAGTTTAGCTAAATCCTAATTAATCTAAACAGAGTATGACAGGTGGGACCCGCACATCATATTGACCCAGTCAACACCTCTGTTGACTGCTGACGTCATGCTGACGTCAGCAAGCACTATTCTGGATAATGTTGAATTAAAAAAATTAAATAAGTGGTAAAAATGATTAAATCTTTTAAAATTAATAAGAAATAAACCTTAGCTCGGATAGAAAAACTTTGTATATTAAAGTTGCTCAGAACGACGAGATGAATCCGGATAGGCAGTCTGTTCGTCCACCACAAGTCCCTAGCATAGCGAACATGCAACAATCCACCTCTGTTTCATCTGCCCGAAAACGTCAAACACCAGTAATGCTTTCCCGGATGTTTCCCCCCTTCACCAGTAGCACCTACTACCGCGTTAGGGCACACCTAGCACCGTGTTTTGTCATGTTATGTTTTGTGATGCTCTATTTGCATTGTATTCATTGTTTCTTCCCCCTCTTCTCCCCGGTAGACTACGAGACTGACGCCATTGCTGCCCCGATCGACTACGGTGTTGACGACCCCTCCTTCTCGTGAGCTTCAGTGAGCCCCCCCCTTGATCACGGATATCGCCTATTCCTTATCTCTCTTGCTTGCATTAGAGTAGTGTAGCATGTTCTGCTTTGGTTAATCCTATTCTTACGCATAGCTTTGTCATTGTTACTTTCTGATTGTTACCCTTATCTGCTATCCTAATGCCTAGTATAAGATGCTAGTGTTCCATCAATGACCCTACACTCTTGTCAAAATCGCCATGCTATACTCTTTGGGTCGTGATCACCGGGAGGTGATCACGGGCTTATGCTATATACTTTATCTTTGTTACATTACTTATGACACTATTAGGAGATGGGGGCTGAAGGGCAGGTGGCTCTATCCCGGTAGAGGTGGGCTGGGTTCCCAGCGGTCCCCGCCCATTACTTTGTGGCGGAGCGACTTGGCAGAGTTGAGACCACCTAGCGAGAGAGGTGGGCACGGCCAGTCGGCATTCGCGGATACTTCAATTAACACGCTTAACGAGATCTTGGTATTTGATCGAGTCGGCCTGGCCTATACACACTAACCAACTACGTGGGAGCGATTATGGGCACTTTCGGCGTCGTGGTATCGGCGAAGCCTTCTTAACGTCGGCGGCGGCGGGCGGCGAGATTGGACCGTAAGCTGCGCTTGTATTAAGGGGCTAGAGTCTGCCCGGCCGCCCTCATAGCGTGCAGGTGTGTAATGGGCGATGGGCCCAGACCCCTGCGCCATAGGATTTAGACCGGCGTGCTGACCTCTGTGTTGTGCCTAGGTAGGGTTGCGACGTGTTGATCTTCCGAAGCCGGGCATGACATAGGAAAGTGTGTCCGGCCAAAGGGAATTGAGCGTGTTGGGTTATGTGGTGCACCCTGCAGGGAAGTTTATCTATTCGAATAGTTGTGATCTTCGGTAACAGGACGACTTGGAGTTGTACCTTGACCTTATGACAACTAGAACCGGATACTTAATAGAACACACCCTTCCAAGTGCCAGATATAACCCGGTGATCTCTCTCACACAGGACGACGAGGGGAGGGTCGCTGGGTAGGATTATGCTATGCAATTACACTTGGTGAACTTACCATCTACTCTCTTCTACATGCTGCACGATGGAGGCTGCCAGGATTAGCTATCCCCCTCTTATTCTGGCATTCAGCAGTTCAGTCCACCGATATGGCCCCTTTACACATATACCCATGCATATGTAGTGTAGATCCTTGCTTGCGAGTACTTTGGATGAGAACTCATGGTTGTTTTTCTCCCTCTTTTCCCCCTTTGCATTCTTCTTGGTTGTCGCAACCAGATGCTGGAGTCCAGGAGTTGGAGATCCCGAGGATGATTCTACGTGGAGTTCGGCTTCGTGGAGTAGTTAGGAGGTCCCAGGCAGGAGGCCTCGCCTTTTAGATCATTGCTACTTCTGTGCTAGCCTTCTTAAGGCAAACTTGTTTAACTTATGTCTATACTCAGATATTGTTGCTTCCGCTGACTCGTCTATGATCGAGTACTTGTATTCGAGCCCTCGACGCCCCTGGCTTGTATTATGTTGCTTGAATGACTTATTTTATTTTTAGAGTTGTGTTGTGATATCCTCCCGTGAGTCCCTGATCTTGATCGTACACGTTTGCGTGTATGATTAGTGTACGATTGAATCGGGGGCGTCACAACATCCATGGATGATGAAGGGGAACCATGTGTTTGGTAAGCAAACCTAACTATATCGGTAGATCAATTGTTGTTTGTCGGAGGAAGGGAGAGACATAATTAATGAGGTAGATTGATCGACGCGTGGGGAAAACGAATTATAAGGACCTAGCTAGCTATATGTATAGAGGGAGATCGGCCGGTGTACGTCCATTTGTTAGAGGCAAATAAGGCCCGGCGAGACGGATAGACAGAGAGAATGGAGCTAGGAGGTGGTGCGAGAGGCCGAGCTACTAGCTAGATAGGGGTAGGAGTGTGCGGTTGTGAGATTGATGACAAGAGGGGCGAGAGTTTACATGTGTGTGGGACCGTATGAGAGACACGATGCAAGGACACATAAAGGAGGAGATAGAAGGTGCATGTGTATGTTGTAGGCAGACATCGCTGGAGAGGTTTATCGATCGATGTGTGTCGGAAAGGAGTTGTGGAGACTGTGGGAGAACTACCTAAAGAAAAAAATGAATGTGCGTGATGGATAGAATGCTGAGGGAGGGGGAGGGCGAGGAGGGCGTGTGTGCATGCATGAGAGAAAGTTAGTGGTACCTACAAAGGTTAGAGGATTGTGTGGGTGTAAGAGACTAACAAAGATCATAATTTGATATGAAAGTGGATTCATATATTTGAATAGGAGATCATAGTGTTTTAAACATATGCATGCATGAATATAGCGGTGATACGCGTGTTGTGGTTTTGCACATGTTATACCATAATGTGATAATGCATGGCATTTGCAACTCACAACTAAATGTCGAACAATCTAAACCATACTATACATTGAACAATCTCACATTTTATTTGAATTTGTGATAATGTGTGGCGTTTGCAGCTTACAACTAAATATCGAACAATCTAAACAATACTATATATCAAACATTGTCACATTTTATTTGAATTTGTGGTAATGTGTGGTGTTTGCAACTCACATCTAAATACTTGTAGGCGTAGGGGGCGGGGCACCATACATAATGTGATAAACACATTATACATATGAGACATGGTTTAGTTTGTGAAGATCTAGCTAGAGCTTGAAATGTAGTATGATTTGAAATCAACATAAAGTGGATTCAAAAAATCGAGTTCGAGTTCATATAGTATACATAGTTCATATGTAACTCGAGACTAATCATGTGGTGTGCTGTGAAGATAATACACAAACAATGGTTTAACTTGACAATAATGACGATTGTTGATCTTACTAAAACAGAGAAACGAATTCAAATGCTTTGACTTCACAACAATCATTATTGTAGATCTTATTCAAATAGAGGAACGAATTCAAATTTAGTTCATATTGAAGCGGTAGTAAATACGTTTGGAATGCACTAAAACGTTCATTTGAGTACTAGGTTGCATGCATTATACACGTAGCGAAATATTTTAATTGAACATGACATAAATTCAAAGTTTTGAATGAAATTTGTAGTGCGAATTGATTTGGTACAGTACACATTAGGCTTGTCCGGAAATTTCATCCCGCGCCTTTTTAGCCCGAAATATTTAAGATATTTCTTTGTCTCGTTGTGCTCCGACAACTCCCTCCATCTCAACACGTGCCTTGCTATTCAAAAATTACAACGCGCGCGAAAACTCCCACCTCCTGTGAAATCCCGACACACGAAATGCTCGTGATACCCCTGAACCGAAAGAACCCCCTCAAATCGGTGGGGGTGCTTTCATAACTTACCCCACATTTCGGACAAGCGTGTCCCTAAGCCATGGTTCCCCACTCCCGTCCCATCCGCACACCCATTCATACACCGAGGCCGGGAAAACCCGTGAAGCCCCACACCCTCCTCCGTCCGCCACCCTACAGGAGCCTCTTCCCCGACGACGTCGTCCACAGCAAGACCTCGATGTCCCTCATCCATCCTACCGGATCAGGATCTTTCGTCGATCTGGTCGTCCCGCTGGTTCAGCCACCCCGTCCTCCACCTCCAAGGAGCTGCCCCGATGTTCCCCTCGTCTTTCGTGCCACCTCCATTCCCACACCACCGTCTTCACCTGCACCACCGGAAGAGCATCATCGTCACCGTTTCCTCGGATGAAGTTGTGGCCTAATCGGCGCCACCAAAGAGGTTGTACACTAATATCCGCATTTTCTTCTTGATTTGATCTCACGGTGCTGCCGGCGCTCGGTCCCGAGCCGACACGGCGCGGCTCCATCCACGGCATCGTCGCCGGCCACTTCCTCCATGGCGTCGCTCCCTCAGCGGCGACGTCCACATCAGTAGGAGCTACTGCTGCTTTAGCTCTCGCTCGCGCTGCTGCTCTGCTCTTGCTCTCGGTCCACTGCCTGGTCTGGTCTTGCTCGCGCTGTTACTCTCGCTCTTGCTCTTGCTTGCGATGCTGCTCCAATTTAGCTACACTTCAGTCGACTGAATCGACTTTTGGGTCAGTCGATTTTCAGGGGGGGGGGGCTCACCGGAGTTAAGGAAGAACCAGCCACAGCGGGGATGGGGCTCGTCGGAGAGGTACCCCATTATCTATCCTAGGGTTCAGGGTGGGGGCGGTGGTCGCCGGCGATGGTGGGGCGGTGGCGTGGGGATCGCCGGAGAAAAAGCTCAGCACGGGGGGGCGGGGGGGCTAGAGGGATGGCCGAGGCGGCGGTGGACCGGCGGTAGGGAGTGTTTTAGGGGCGGGCGGGGCGGTGCACCGCCGGCCATGGGCGGCGGGGGACGGCTATTTGGCCGGCGGTGGCTGGCGGCTCAGGGGGTGGAGGTTGAAGATAAACTGCATGCCATTGATTTCGTATCCAATGGCTGCAAAATCGACTGACTAGAGATGAAAAAGTCAGTCGACTGACGTGTAGCCTCACCTCTAGTGTGTTCAGTTTTGACAACAAAATTCAGTTTCGACAGCAAAATTCAGTTTCGACAGTTAAGTTCAGTTTTGATAGTTAAATTCAGTTTTGATAGTTAAGTTCATAGATGAGCGACTGATGTATACATCTAGCAATTTGTGGTTATGTATTTTACGTCATCTATTGGAGATGCTATTAGAATTCCACTCAGGTTAACGTTGTCTCTCTTGTCCTGCTTCAGCCTCGGCGTCGTACAACTCTCCGGAGCTGCTCCAACGATGAAACCCTCCATCACAGCGGAGCAGTACCTCGGGCTCCATCTCCAGACGCCTAAGATCTTCTTCCCCTCCTCCGACAGCCAAATCAACCAGAGCATCCTCACCGGCCAACCCAATCACGCTGAGATCGACATGGCTTCGCCAAAGAGGTTGTACAATTCTTGTGGTTTGACTTAAGCTCACCATGCTTCTTTGCATCCTGTGATCTTCCAATTCTTGTGAACCAAACACCCAGATTGGCAGGAATCCTGTGTTTTTAAATTCTCTTTTTTGCACATGCATTCCTATCCTATTCCTGTCTATTTCCTATCCCTGCATTGTTAGAGTCCTCAAATTCAAACAAGCCCTTACACAATTACTTCTGTTACAGATATGTGTCAACGAAAACCTTATGTGGTTTCTCCTACTCCTGCGGTGCTATGTTCCACCCAGCTCAGTTGCTCCAACGATGAAAGGGTTCACCACAGCAGGGATCCGCTCTCCAGACTGTCATTCGCCGCCTCAAATCTTCTTCCCGGCCGCCGGCAACCACGACAACTGCAGTACCATCATCAAGTGAGCAGATGACCTTGAGGACTACACGGGTCCGCAAGAGAGGTCGCACTCTTCCATGTCTGCTTACGTTATGCATCGCTTAATATGATGACATGCTACTTTATCGTCGTGTTCACCTATTAGACTTCGACTCGGGTCCAAACTTATGCTGAAACTTGAGTTTTTAAATGGTTGTGGGGTACATATTGGGGCAGCAATCAGTACTATATGTCTACTATCTGGTTAATCTTGGGTTTCTACTATGAGTTTCATGTTGGGTGTAAACAAACATTAAAGGAGCCATTATCTGTATTTTTTAAATAAAGCTATTATCTGCCTGCTATCATTGGTTTTGGGTCTATCCACAGTTTGCTACCTTCACTCTGGATTTGTGCATGCACTCCTTACATAATCTCACTATGTTTTATTCCTATGCATGTCACTTATTGTACACAATGGAACTGAACATGTAGAGCAAAAGAGACGAGCCTTGCATTGCAATAAAATTTCATGCAGACGTCGCTCCATGGTGGGCGCAAAGGCAGCCCCCTGCACCCATTTCGGATCATAATCAAGAGGAAGATAACTGTTTTGAGGGGGGATTCAGAAGCAGAAGACCACTCCTATTTACCCCATGAGGTCTTCGCTCTAACTTGGCATGCTGATGTTGGTAATATCATGCATATGGTGCCTTGCATTGCTTACTATATACATCAAAGATGTCATCCGCTTAGTTTAGACATGCTTTGTGTCAATTCCATCTGTTTAGTTTCTTTATCGTATATGTGAATCATGTAATGCCATCTTGTTTAGCCAGGCATCATATATGTGAATTTTGCAATGCCACCCTGGTTAGCCAGTCATCTTATATGTGAATTACATCATGACATCATTTTTTTATTACGTGTTAAATTTGTCAACAATTTTAGTACATTCAATTACTCTTCTGTGCATCAGCCATTCGACACGGTCATGGAAAAATCTAGAGTGGAAACAAGGTCTTCAGCAGACAATGCTATCGAAGCGCATGTCTTGTTGGTTCTGATAGCTCCTCGGAGGAGGATTGAGAGACAGATGACCAGTCCTATCCCCCGAGGTGCATGCTCTAACTTGGCAGGGTTATGTTGCTCATATCGTGCGTATGGCATCTTGCATTGCTATGTCATTTGCTAAGTTTAGACATGATTTATGTGAATGCCACCTGTTTAGTGTCTAATTACCATATATGTGAATTATGCAATGACATCTTGTTGCAGGACATTATATATGTGAATTATGCAATGCTATCTTGTTGCAAGGCATTATATATGTGAATTATGCAATGCCATGCTGTTTAGCCAAGCGTCATATATGTGAATTATATCATGCCGTCCTTTTCTTATATTTCTCATTGCTTTTGTCGACAATGTTTGTATATTCAACTGCTCTTCCTGTGCATCAGCCATTTGAATTGGTGATGGAGAAAACTGGAGTAAAAACAAGGTCTTCGGAGCAGACAATGCTATCTGCTGAAGCAGATATGTTGCTGGTTACGATAGCTCTTCAGAGGAGGATTCAGAGGCAGATGACCACTCCTATTATCCCCCTGAGGTATATGCTCAAACTTGGCAGGGTTATATTACTCATATCATGCATATGTTGTATTGAAATGCTTAGTTTTTACATCATATACACAATATTGAATGCCATCTCCTTAGTTGACACATCATATATGCGATTGCCCTCTGCTCACTTCCTTAGTATATAAATCATATATGTTTACATAGACAACATGTATCTGAATTATGGCATGCCAACCCATTTTCTAAAGACATAATATAGTTATATCATCTCATCTTGTTTACATAGTCATCATATTTTGAATTATGTCATTCTATCCGTGAATTATATCATGCCATCATGTTTCCATCGAAGGCATGTTTGTGATTTGTGGCATGCCAACCACTTTAATAGACACATCGTATAGTTATATCATGTCATCATGTTTACATAGTCATCATATTTTGAAGTATGTCATTCCATCCTGTTTAGTTAGCCATCATACATGTGAAATTGTGTCAGGCTATCCTGTTTAATTAGCCATCATATATTTGAAATTATGTCCTGCTATTCTATTTGGTTAGACAACATAAATGTGAATTATTTCATGCCCTGTTTTCTTCCCTACTATCCATTGCACCTGTCTATCTTACAATGTCTGTACATTCAATTAATTTTCTTGTTTATCAACCATTTCAATTGGAGGGGGTGATGGAAGTATCTGTAGGAGTAAAAACACGGTCTTCAGAAAAGATCGTGCTACCTGTCGACGGAGATAGAACCACGGTTGTACTTGCCCAAGAACCAGCCCCACCACACATAACCCAGACTCACGCATATTGTACCCCTACCCAGTTTGACAGAGAACCAGCTCCACCCCTTCTAACCCCAACCCCAGCAGATAGTAACCCAGTTCCCGTTGACACATCACCGTCTCCACCACAGAGCACCCAAACATGATCACTTAGTAAGGCAACTGCAGTGCCCAAAGCACGAGGACCACCACTCCGAACCCCAAGTCAACGCTTAAAGCAGTAGAATAATTGTTCTCAGGTCAGGTTCCATATCTATGGTTCATACAAATTTGCTCTTGCATCACTGTATTTACTCATACCAACTAATTTCAAATTTGAAGGATGCAATTGAAACTCCAATGGCGCAACAGGCATGTTTTAAAACTGTTTCTTTAACGTGTTTGCTGTTGTAACTTGCCCTATGTTGATTTCAGTTTCAATTGAATAAACAGTTATGTTCTCATGCCATGCACATTACAAGTGTTGTTATTGCTTGGTAGTTTCCCACACTTATATTCTGTCTATGCTGCTTTGTCTTAAATAGATATGATTCGAACTGTATCTATATTGATTTGGCAACATAAACTAGAATGATATAGACCATACAGTGACAATACTACATAGATATATGTTTGTTTCATGCTGTTATCCTGTCCACCTTACTACTGAACTGATTTACCAAAATGAGTTTCATATACTACATTGTAAACCTGTGATGTGTTTCTTTGTTTCTCTTTTAGAACACGGATAAAATATTGGAGAATAGTACCCCGTTATGCAATGGTAAAGGAAGTAATGCAGATAAGGTTCAAGATAGTGAGACATCCCTGTTGTTCTCCAAGAAAGCTGATAAAAAATATATTGAAGACACTGAGACAACCCCAAAGTCCTGTCTTGATGTAGTGTTCGAGTTACTGGCTACTACTGCTTGCACCAGCTCTTCGAACTCGCTGCCTGAATCAGTTCGGCTTCTTGAGTCTCAAATTCAAGTTGAAAGACATCGATCAGATGTTATGCGATAGGAAGCGAAGGACTGAGGAAGTCCTGCAGAATTCAGATGCATACTTTACGGTGCAACGACAAGTCTTTGGAGGATTTAAGCGCCAAACAAGAGAAAGTTAATAAGCTTGCTAAGCATCTTGCCGCATTATGGGTACCAGGATATTGTTTCTTGAGCTCTTTCAAGTGGTTTCATTCTGAACTTGTTTTGCTGCGGCGTTTATATGTTGCTTTGTTCCCTATATTTGCACTTGTGGCGAACTTTGATGCCCAGTGGATGTAATATGTGTAATAGCCGTGATAGCCTAGCGTAAGTTGCTTGCTTATTTATTTCCTTATTGTCTTGTTTATTTGTTTTCTTGTAGTCAGTGCAGTTCTTTTTCCGCGGTTTGCTAGTGGCTGCAATAACCTATTTTTTTAAAACTAGGCCACATTAACAATGGGCTACCTATTTACTGTAGTTAACATGGGCCTCCTACGGGTCGTAGAAACAATGGGACTTCTAAGGGTCGTAGAAACAATGGGCCTTCTACGGGGCGTAGACACAATGGGCCTTCTACGGGCCGTATCATCAATGGGCCTTCTACGGGCCGTATGATCGGTGGGCCAAACATGGGCCAATAACAGACCACATTATGGCCGTAAATGGGCTAGAGTTGAAATCGTTTGTTCATGGGCCGACCATAACGGGCCGTCGTTAATCTGTCGTATTTGATGACGCTATGAAAACGGCCCAACGTATTAACGGCCCACAAACGCGCCGACTGTAACCACGGGCTGTATTTGGCCCACAAGCAGAAAATGACAGTAACGGGTCGAAAGTAAACGAATGCTGGAAATGAGCCCTGAGAAGGCCGAAAGATAACATGGGCTGGAAACGGCCCAACGGAATAATGGGCCGTTAATGGGTATAAAGTGATGCATTATTTATTACGGGCCAGTTTTACCACGGTCCGTTAATGGGCCGAGGGTTACTAAGGGCCTCATATGGGCCAAAAGACATCATGGGCCATACATGGGCCAGAAGTTTAAACGGGCTGGAATTATATTGGACGGCCCAGATGAAGCTACTGGGCCTAATTCGGATAGGCCGTAAATGGGCCCTGGGTTAGCGGGCTGTAAATGGGCTATTTGCGAACAGGTCGTTAACAGGCTTGCCGTGGGCCGGCCCGCCACCTTTTGATCAAGTCAAACAGGCCGGCCTTTTCACATGAATGGGCCTCTGTTGGGCCGTGCCACGTGTCGACGTATCATAGGCGCTTTGGGTCCAATGAGTGGATGACATCTGTCCCAACGGTGAGCCGAGAAGTGTTTCCTCCAGCCAATGATGATTTTACGTGTCGACGTATCATAGGCGCTTTGGGTCCAATGAGTGGATGACATCTGTCCCAACGGTGAGCCTAGAAGTGTTTCCTCCAGCCAATGATGATTTTACACGTGGAAAATCCCCATTGGTCGGGGCTGTTAACGGGTTATCGGATCCAAAACCGGACCCGATAGCTTAACAGTGTTCCGTTACGGTGGATGCCACATGTCGGTCACCCTTGATGAAAGCACTTCTGTGACGCGCGATTTATCGTCATGGAAGTGGACACTTCTGTGATGATAATTTTGGTAATGTCATGGAACACTTCTATGACAGCACAGTTATGACTATCTTGATTCTGTCATAAATTTGTCATGGATGTACATGCATGACAGAAAATGTGACCTACTGTGACAAACACGTATCATCACGGAAGTGTATTTTTTGTAGTGATTCATTCATGATGCTATTGAAAATTATTATGAGGTAGGAATATATGCTTGTAGGAATTGCAATAATATCAAGTTTCCTCTCTATGTGCTTAAAGTTTTAAAGTTATGCTTGTTTTGCCTTCCTATGCTAGTTGATTATTGTTCCCATAAGTTCTTTCCTCACAAAACCCCTATGCATAGGAAGTGGGTTAGACTTAAATGTGTTGGTAATATGCTTCATGATGCTCTCTTTATGTTTCAATTCTTATCTTTTATGCGAGCATCATTGAAATCATCATGCCTAGCTAAAAGGCATTAAAGAAAAGCGCTTGTTGGGAGACAACCCAATTTACCCCTACTATTTTTGTGTGTCCACATGATTAAGCTACTGTAGTAATCATGTTTTATAGATTTTGTTTCAATAAAGTGCTAAGTAAGACCTTTAGGATAGCTTACAGTGATAGTTGTGTTGATCCTGCTGAAAATCAGAAAATTTGGCGCCAGTAAATTAGTTTTGATAATTCACATAAACGTGCTTTTGATCTTCTTCTTTTTCTATGGATTGGTACACAAATTTCTCAGGTTTTCCAAATTTGGTAGGATTTTTGGAGTTCCAGAAGTATTCGAACAAATCAGATTGCTACAGACTGTTTTGTTTTTGACAAATTCTGTTTTTCGTGTGTTGTTTGCTCATTTTGATGAATCTATGAGTAGTATCAGTGGGTATGAACCATAGAGAAGTTGGAATACAGTAGATATTACACCAATATAAATAAAGAATTAGTCCACAACAGTACCTAAGTGGTGATTTATTTTCTTATACTAACAGAGCTTATGAGATTTTCTGTTGAGTTTTGTGTTGTGAAGTTTTCATGTTTTGGGTAAAGATTCGATGGACTATGGAATAAGGAGTGGCAAGAGCCTAAGCTTGGGGATGCCCAAGGAACCCCAAGGTAATATTCAAGGATAAACAAGAGCCTAAGCTTGGGGATGCCCCGGATGGCATCTCCTCTTTCGTCTTCGTTCATCGGTAATGTCAGATGTGGGGTTCCAACAAACCCTTAAGTTCGAACACTGGGGTGCGCGCGAAGTCTTTCCCTCCTACCAATCTACGCCCTAGCTCGCTAAGATCTCGTGGACAAACTCGGCGAACTCGCAAATACGTAAAGGCACGGATTTATATGGTTCGGGCCACCGCTATGTGTAATACCCTACCCGGTGTGGTGGTGGTGGATTGCCTCTTGGGCTGATGATGAACAGTACAAGGGGAAGAACAGCCTCCTGAGGTTGAGGTGTTCTTATGCTTGGTAACTCAGCGGGTGAGAGCTGGGTGAACTGCTCGATGCCCCTACGGTGGTGGCTAGCTCTACTTATATAGGCCCTGGTCCTCTTCCCGAATATTGAGCGGGAAGGGAGCCAACAACGGCGGGCAAATTTGAAGGGGGACAGCTAGTACAAGCTATCCTGACAAAAGCAGTCTTCACCTGCAAAAGGCTCTGGTGGTGACACCATCTTGGGCTCCACGATGACCTCCGTCTTGCCATCCTCCTGGTCTTGGTCTCGTTGCACCAATATAGCAACCTTTGCCTGATGCCTCGGTACTCCTCGCCTGCGCTGGCCTCCTTAGCACCAAAGAGGAAACAAGGATGCTGCGCGCGCTGGCGCCTGCCTGGCGCCCGCCTGGTGTCGATCGTCATGGCTCATGTCACGAGAGCCTCGTGAGGTTTGCCCCGCCTTGATATCTCCGCTCCTCGTGAGCCTGCCTGGCTTGGCCGCTCCTGAGGAGGTCTTGCATCGTCCGCCTCGCGAGGCTTGGCCCCTCGCGAGGGTCTTGGATGCCTCATCGACAAAGATGGGCCGTACGGCCTGCTAGCTCAGCCACGCCGTGGGCCGCAAGTAGGCAAGTCTAAGTACCCCCATTCCCAGGACGCCAACAGTAGCCCCCGGGCCCAAGGTGCGCTCGGGCTTGGCTTCGCGGCGAAGCCAAGGGCCAAGTACAGAGCACCGCGGGCCCCCAAAGCCTGTGGCCTCGGTTGACGCGTGGCGGTTGTGGACGTGGGCGTCTCCGCTTCCCCACGCTGCCTCGGCTACTGCACGACTTGACAAGTCCCTGTGACATGCAAGGAAAACCATCATTACCTGCGATCGTGGGAGGCACCAGTTGGCCTTCTCTTGCTATAAATGGGGAGGGGGGGTGGAGCCCCCGTTGCCCATCTCTTCCTCGCTTGCTTGCTTCTTCCTCCTTGCTCCACTTCTAACAACTATGGCGCCTATCAGAAGGTTTTCTGCCGAAGAGAAGGGAAAGGTTCCCCGGAATGACCCGGGGGCACTTCCGCCGAAGAATCGGTTAGTCCATCATCGCGATGAAGCGGCGATGCAGGTGGTGACGAGGCCTTGGTGCGAGCGGCCTCCTCCGGGGCACCCGCTACCCTTGTACGCCTGAGCCGAGGACTTGGGAGGACGGAGCAACGAGCAGTGCCGCCCACGTCGCGTCCGGGGTCGCCGCGCCACAGCGACGCGTGTCGTCGCCCTCGGAACCCACGCCGCAGACTCCTCGCGCGAGCTGGTGCTGTTTGGCGCCGATGCCTCCAAGCTCCTGGAGCCGCTTCTCGCGGTTCTTCTCCGACGTGATGCCGCCGAGGGGGCCTCTCGAGCTCTGGTTGCAGCACGCCGACTGCAGCGCTCCGGCGACCGGAGCAGAGATCGAAGCGGTCCCCGCCGGCAAGATCCTCATGACTCGCGGCTGGGGCGAGATCGCGCGGGTCTGCCGCGTGAGGGGTGTCCTCACGATCCACTTTGAGTTCGATGACGTCTCCACGCTCTTCTTCAAGGTCTTCGATGCAGAGGGCCGCCGCCTGGAGTGCTGCTCCGAAGAGGAGCGTCAAGCTGACGCGCGCTCCGCTCGCGGCCACTCCAGCAGCAGCAGCAACCCTTGTGAGTCCGGCAGCTCTCCCGAGCTCTATGAGACTCCGGAGACGAGCGACGACAGCTACGCGCCCCCGAGCTCTCGCCGCGCTCGGAGCAGAGCTGCAGTGTTGGGCCGTCGCGCCGCTGATCTGGATGGGGTTGGCGCCGGCCTCCCGTGACCCACTGTTGATGGTGGCGTCTGCCATGGGAGGGTGTAGATAGGATCCCCCTTAGTTTCAGCTTTCGTTCCCTGTGAAGAATCATGAATTACCCCATGGGGGCATGTAAGGGTCTGTAATGCCTTTTGTGCCTATCTTCCCTGTTATGAGAATTTGGTGAACGCATGTCCCTTTAAGGCTCGGTCCCCCCTTTCTTTCCTCGCGATAGCTTATTGCTCTACGCTGACAGGTCTCGGTCCCCAGGCAGGCTACAGCCGTCGCTGGTATGCCAGGTCGCGTGCAGTGGTCAAGGACAGGAGGTGTGCGGCCCGAAGTCCAGTAAGAGCCCCTGAGGCGCGATGCTCAGGAGGTCCCCCTTAGCGCCCAAGCAGCCATGGTAAGGCGAGAAAGGGAGTTGACATGGCTGCAACGGGGTTGTGACAAGGCGTGAGTGACCATTAGGCCCGAACATTTAACCGATCCAAGGGCAGGACTTATCTTGTTGACTTCGTGGTGATTCCTGATGGTGCGCTAGGCCTGCGCGCCAACTTGTGCGGCATAGCCAGGCCAGCCCATACGAGTTTCCCTCCACATGCTCTCCTTAACGCTCTGCGTCCTCAGGTCCCGGCCCTCGAGCGAGCTCAGCCGCCGCTGGTATGCCAGGTCGCGATGCCGTGTGCAAGGCCAGGAGGTGAGGGCTGGAGAGCCAGTAAGAGCTTTTGAGTCGCGATGCTCAGGAGCCCCCCTTTTAACGCGCAAGCGAATTGCACGAGAGAAAGGAGACTTGTGGTGCCGCCTGCTGTCCTTCCCATGGGATCCTTGTGAACAGGCACAAGCAGAAACATGGTTCGCCGTTATAGCTGTCAGCCTGCCGCTAGTTGCTTTGGATGAAGTGAAGGCACTGAGGGCCTAGTGAGGTGACATGCGCAGGGCGTGCCGCGTGCCAGAGCTTGACCGCTCAGATTTGTCGATGTGGCAGGGACGGACCCATGCACCAGTGCCATGCCTGTGAGGTGGCCCCGTGGGAGGCGATGATCGAGCAGGTGATAGCCGTGGGCAGGTTAAGCATGGAAAGCACATCAGCTTAGGAAAATGCAGGAAGATACATGCCATTGGATCCGGCCCGAGCGGCTTGGGGATGATGCAGCCCGTGGGGCACCCCCAGCAAGGTAAGCTAAAGACATAAGAAAAAGGGATACATGCCACAGGGGCGGGCCCATGTGGCCTGGAAATAATGCAGCCCGAGGGGCGCTCCCAGCTAAATGAGCTTGGAAGACGTCACCTGGTTCTGTAGACGAAGTAGAGTTGGTGTAGCTGAAGGCGTGCGTCGAAGGAGTGACTCCTCATGAGCCACCGGAGCCCTGAGCCTCGGGAGGCTCTGGGGGCTCGGGAGGTTCCCTGAGGACCGTCTCCATCTCCTCCAAGACGACATGATACCTGGGCCTCCTGAGCCGCCAGGACACGCCGCATGTTGCACTGATAGTCTGATGCCACGCTCGGCAAGCCGAAGGGCATGCGAACATAGCTGTGTGGTGGGCCCTCGCAGTGGCCCACAGGCGATGGCCAGAAGTGCTCCTGAGATGCGGCCCTATTGAGCCTGGGGACGTCGATGCAGACACGCGGCCCAGCATCCTCGCCAGGATGCGGAGCTGCGCCTCGTGAGCAGCTGTCGCCGCGCATGGCTCTTGCTTCTTGCAGTTCCTGAGTGGTCTTGGTGATGAACTCCTGAGTAATGGGCACTCCTTGCCCTGTGCTCTCCGGAGGGTCACGTGCCGCGAAGCACGCCTCCAAGTGGTGCCCAAGCACCTCCCTCGTGTGGTTGGCAAGGTCGAGGCCCTTTAGAAGAGAGCCCCCGAGCCCTGTCCGAGGAGGGCGCTGGGCGCGCCTTCCTATGCGATGGAGGAAGGCGCCCCTGGGATGGACGCTCATCCTGATGAGGCCCCTGCCGCGTCGCCATTCTCCTGAGGTCCTACGCGGCGCAGCTGCTTCTTCTTGGGGATGGCCTCCGGAGGGCCCTCACTTCTGCTTTCGGGGTCGTCGATTGCTGCAGCTTGGAAGGCGCGCTCAAGGGAGCACACCGCATCTCTTTCTTCACACGGGACCGTGATGATTCCTCCGCTTCCTGGCATCTTGAGGACGTTGTAGCCGTGGTCGGTGACCGCCATGAACTTGGCCAGGGCCGGATACCCAAGGATGGCATTGTACGGCAGGCGGATGTGCGCGATGTCGAAGTTGATGAGCTCGGTGCGGTAGTCCTTGCGTTCGCCGAAGGTGACAGGCAGGCGGACTTGCCCTATCGGTGTGGTGGAGCCGTCGGTCACTCCTGAGAAAGGTTTGGTTGGCTGGAGCTGCTCGTATGGCACTTGGAGATTGTCGAACATGTCGACGGACAGGATGTTGAGCCCTGCGCCGCCATTGATGAGGGTATTGGTGACCTGCACATTGCTGATCATTGGGGAACACAACATCGGGAGGGCACCCGGCAGTGGCCGCGCACTTAAGCTGATCTGCCGAGTTGAAGGTGATTGCGCATTGGGACCACTTGAGCGGGCGCGTGGCCTCGAGCTTGGGGAGCACCGCGTTCACCTTGCGAGCGAACTGTTTGAAGATGCGCTGAGAGGCTGGGGCCTAGGCGCCGCCCAAGATGCATGTGATTGCATGCGGCTCCTGGAAGCCCCTAGCCCCCTCGTCCTGATGGTGGTCGTCGTTCCTTCTCGGTGGCGGCAGCGGGGGAAGACCGGTGTTGCCTTGGGGGCGATCCTCGCAAGGCTGGTCCCTCCAGGCGCCCTCGCGAGGATGGTCCTGCTAGCGGTCCTCACGAGGCCTGTTGCGCCGCTCCTCGCGCGGGCCACGGTTGTACCAGCGTCCGCCTCCACGTCCTCCTCCAAGGTCGTAGCCCCGGTCGTTGCGCTCGGGGCGTCGACTGAAGCGTCCTTCCCGTATGGCTCTAAGCTCTTGACAGTCGCTGGTGTTGTGGGTGTTCAGGTTGTGGAAGGCGCAGAATGGTCGGCCGTTCTTCGATGACTCGTGCTGATCTCTGCCCCGCTTGGTGTGGGGCTCCTTTGCGAGCACCACTGCCTCCTTGCGCTTCACGTCCTTGGCCTTGGCCTTCTTCTCTTCCGCTCCTGCAGCTGGCAGCTCGAGTAGAAAGAGGCGCCCCTCCTCAGCTCTTGCACACTTGGTCGCCAGATTGAACAGCTCCTGAGATGTGCAGAGCTCCTCATGGATAGCGAGCTCTTCCTTCATCTTGACATCGCGGACGCCGTCGGAGAACGCGGAGATGACGGTCTCGTCCGTGACCTTGCTGATCTTGATGCGGGTGTTGTTGAAGCGCTGGATGTACTTTTGGAGGGTCTCTCCCGGTTGTTGCTTGATGCGGCGTAGGTCACCCGCGGCCGGCGGGCGGTCGCGAGTGCCCTGGAAGTTGGTGACGAAGCGGTCGCGCATCTCGTCCCAGGAGGAGATCGAGTCGTGCTGCAAGTTCAGGAGCCAGGAGAGTGCCCCATCTTTGAGAGCCATGGGAAACCAGCTCGCCATGACTTTCTCATCGCCATTGGCTGCTTTGATGCTCAGCTCGTAGAGCTGCAGGAACTCCGCGGGGTCGGCGGTGCCGTCATAGTGAGGAGGCAGGTGCGGCTTGAACTTGCCTAGCCAGGCAACGCTACACAGCTCGGGGGTGAAGGCGCGGCAGCCAGCTGTGGTCGCTGGTGCCCGTCTCGGAGGTGGATCTTGGTCTTGACGAGGTCCGCGCGGCACCGCTGCGAGCGGCGCGCGGTCCTGACGAGGCGGCGCGGGGAGCGCAGGTGCAGCTTCTCGCGGCCGCGGGATTTCTTGGCAGCTTCTTTCCTCGCGCGCTGGCACCGGGCGTGGTGGATCACGCCGTGGGGCCACGTGCCTTGGTGCCAAGGCGCCGTCTTGGGGCAGAGGTGGTGGAGGCGCGCCATGGGCCTCATCACCCCTGGCTGTCTGTGGGTGAGGTAGAGAGAGGGACGGCACCAGGGAGCCCCCTGCGGCGCGGACGAGCTCGGTGACGCGGTCGAGCCACTCCTCGTAGCGGTCGTCGACGGGGCGGTAGCGCAGGAGTTCATTTGCCGCAAGGAGCGCGGCCCGCGCCTTCGTGGGAGCGCGGCGTGCGTGAGATGAAGAACCGGCCGGGGTTAGCGATGGTGTGGCAGGGCGGCCGTCCTGCCGCACCGAAGGATGTAGCGAGGATGCCTGCTGCTCGTTCCTCGCCGGGCCGGTGGCAGCGTTGGTGGCGGGAGACGGAGAACGATGAGGTGGCCTGCTGACGGGAGCCGTCTGAGCAACGCGGGCGGTGAGGGCAGCCCGACGCTCAGCTCGAGCACGGTGAGCGTCCGCCATGGAGACGATGGAGCGACGGAGCGACGAACTGATGGAAGGGAAGCTACGGCGCACCCCTACCTGGCGCGCCAAATGTCGGATGTGGGGTGCCGGCAAACCCTTAAGGTTTGAACACTGGGGTGCGCGCGAAGTCTTTCCCTCCTACTGATCTACGCCCTAGCTCGCTAAAATCTCACGGACGAACTTGACAAACTCGCAACACAGAAAGGCACGGGATTTATACTGGTTCGGGCCACCGTTGCGGTGTAATACCCTACTCCAGTGTGGTGGTGGTGGATTGTCTCTTGGGCTGATGATGAACAGTACAAGGGGAAGAACAGCCTCGTGAGGTTGAGGTGTTCTTGTGCTTGGCAACTCAGCGGGTGAGAGCTGGGTGAACTGCTCGATGCCCCTACGGTGGTGGTTAGCTCTACTTATATAGGCCCTGGTCCTCTTCCCAAATATCGGGAAGGGAGCCAACAACGGCGGGCAAATTTGAAGGGGGACAGCTAGTACAAGCTATCCTGACAAAAGCGGTCTTCGCCTGCAAAAGGCTCTGGTGGTGACACCGTCTTGGGCTCCACGATGACCTCCGTCTTGCCGTCCTCCTGGTCTTGGTCTCGTTGCACCAATATAGCAACCTTTGCCTGATGCCTCGGTACTCCTCGCCTGCGCTGGCCTCCTTAGCACCAAAGAGGAAACAAGGACGCTGTGCGCGTTGGCGCCTGCCTGGCGCCCGCCTGGTGTAGATCGTCATGGCTCACATAAAGAGAGCCTCGTGAGGTTTGCCTCGCCTTGATATCTCTGCTCCTTGTGAGCCTTCCTGGCCTGGCTGCTCCTGAGGAGGTCTTGCATCGTCCGCCTCGCGAGGCTTGGCCCCTCGCGAGGGTCTTGGATGCCTCGTCGACGAAGATGGGTCGTACGGCCTGCTAGCTCAGCCACGTCGTGAGCCGCAGGCAGGCAAGTCTGGGGACCCCCGTTCCTAGGACGCCGACAGGTAACCTTACTTGGCGCTATATTTTTATTCACCACATGATATGTGTTTTGCTTGGAGCATCATTTTATTTTCTTTTGTTTTGCTTACTGTTTGAATAAAATACCAAGATCTGAAATTCTTAAATGTTAGAGAGTTTTCACATAGTTACATAATTATTCAGCTACTCATTGATCTTCACTAATATCTTTCGGAGTAGTTTGTCGTTTTCTCTAGTGCTTTTACTTATATCTTTTTAGAGCACGGCAGTGGATTTATTTTGAAGAAATTGATGAACTCTCATGCTTCGCTTATATTATTTTGAGAGTCTTAAACAGCATGGTAATTTGCTTAGGTTATGAATTTAGTCCTAATATGATGGGTATCCAAGAGGGATGTAATAAAGACTTTCTAATAAGTGCATTGAATACTAAGAGAAGTTTGATTCCGTATGATTGTTATGAGATATGAAGATGGTGATATTAGAGTAATGCTAGTTGAGTAGTTGTGAATTTGAGAAATACTTGTGTTGAGGTTTGCAAGTCCCGTAGCATGCACGTATGGTAACCGTTGTGTAACAAATTTGAAGCATGAGGTATTTCTTTGATTGTCTTCCTTATGAGTGGCGGTCGGGGACAAGCGATGGTCTTTTGCTACCAATCTATCCCCCTAGGAGGATGCGCGTAGTGCTTGGTTTTGATGACTTGTAGATTTTTGTAATAAGTATGTGAGTTCTTTATGACTAATGTTGAGTCCATGGATTATACGCACTTTCACCCTTCCACCATTGCTAGCCTCTCTTGTACCGCGCAACTTTCGCCGGTACTATGAACCCACCATTTACCTTCCTCAAAACAGCCACCATACCTACCTATTATGGCATTTCCATAGCCATTCCGAGATATATTGTCATGCAAATTTTCACCGTTTCGTTTATTATGACACTCTCCATCATTGTCATATTGCTTTGCGTGATCATGTAGTTGACATCGTATTTGTGGCAAAGCCACCGTTCATGATTTTTCATACATGTTACTCTTGATTCATTGCACATCCCGATACACCACCGGAGGCACGCATATAGAGTCATATTTTGTTCTAGTATCGAGTTGTAAGTAAATAGAAGTGTGATGATCTTCATTATTAGAGCATTGTCCCATGTGAGGAAATAAAAAAAAGAGAGAGAAAGGCCAAAAAATAAGAAAAAAAGAGAGAAAAAGAGAGAAGGGACAATGCTACTATCCTTTTTCCACAGTTGTGCTTCACAGTAGCACCATGATCTTCATGATAGAGAGTCTCTTATTTTGTCACTTTCATATACTAGTGTTCATTTTCATTATAGAACTTGGCTTGTATATTCCAACGATGGGCTTCCTCAAATACCCTAGGTCTTCGTGAGCAAGCAAGTTGGATGCACACCCACTTAGTTTCTTTTGTTGAGCTTTCATACATTTATAGCTCTAGTGCGTACGTTGCATGGTAATCCCTACTCACTCACATTGATATCTATTGATGGGCATCTCCATAGCCCGTTGATACGCCTAGTTGATGTGAGACCATCTTCCTCCTTTTTGTCTTGTCCACAACCACCACTCTATTCCACCTATAGTGCTATGTCCATGGCTCACGCTCATGTATTGCGTGAAAGTTGAAAAGGTTTGAGAATACTAAAGTATGAAACAATTGCTTGGCTTGTCATCGGGGTTGTGCATGATTTGAATATTTTGTGTGATGAAGATGGAGCATAGCCAGACTATATGATTTTGTAGGGATAAGCTTTCTTTGTCCATGTTATTTTGAGAACACATAATTGCTTTGTTAGTATGCTTGAAGTATTATTATTTTTATGTCAATATTAAACTTTTGTTTTGAACCTTATGGATCTGAATATTCTTGCCACAATAGAGAAGATTACATTGATAAATATGATAGGTAGCATTCCACATCAAAAATTCTGTTTTTATCATTTAGCTACTCGAGGACGAGCAGGAATTAAGCTTGGGGATGCTTGATACGTCTCCAATGTATCTATAATTTTCTATTGTTCCATGCTATTATATTTTCCATCTTGGATGTTTTATATGCATTTATATGATTTTTGGTACTAACCTATTAACCTAGAGCCCAGTGCCAGTTTCTGTTTTTTCCTTGTTTCTGAGTTTTACAGAAAAGGAATAACAAATGGAGTCCAATTGACGTGCCAATTTTTGAGGATTTTTTATGGACCAAAAGAAGCCCCCGAAGTAAAATAGTTGGGCCAGAAGAGTCCCGAGCCGTCGACGAGGGTGGAGAGCACGCCCTACCCCCGTGGGCGCGTCCCCCTGCCTCGTGGACGACTCAGAGGCCCCCCTGACGTGAGACTGACGCCAAAAATTCCTATAAATACAGAAACCTCCAGAAAGAAACCTACATCGGGAGTTATGCCATCGCAAGCCTCTGTAGCCACCAAAAACCAATCGAGACCCTCTTTCGGCACCCTGCCGGAGGGGGATCCATCACCGGTGACCATCTTCATCATTCAGGTGCTCTCCATGACGAGGGATTAGTTCACCCTCGGGGCTGAGGGTATGTACCAGTAGCTATGTGTTTGATCTCTCTCTCTCTCTCTCTCTCTCTCGTGTTCTTGATTTGGCACAATCTTGATGTATCGCTAGCTTTGCTATTATAGTTGGATCTTATGATGTTTCTCCCCCTCCACTCTCTTGTAATGGATTGAGTTTTCCCTTTGAAGTTATCTTATCCGATTGAGTCTTTAAGGATTTGAGAACACTTGACGTATGTCTTGCATGTGCTTATCTGTGGTGACAATGGGATATTCACGTGATCCACTTGATGTATGTTTTGGTGATCAACTTGCGAGTTCAGTGCCTTGTGAACTTATGCATAGGGGTTGGCACATGTTTTCGTCTTGACTCTCCGGTAGAAACTTTGGGGCACTCTTTGAAGTTCTTTGTGTTGGTCGAATAGATGAATCTGAGATTATGTGATGCATATCGTATAATCATACCCGCGGATACTTGAGGTGACATTGGAGTATCTAGGTGACATTAGGGTTTTGGTTGATTTGTGTCTTAAGGTGTTATTCTAGTACAAACTCCAGGATAGATCGAACGGAAAGAATAGCTTCGTATTATTTTACTACGGACTCTTGAATAGATCGATCAGAAAGGTTAACTTTGAGGTGGTTTCGTACCCTACAATAATCTCTTTGTTTGTTCTCCGCTATTAGTGACTTTGGAGTGACTCTTTGTTGCATGTTGAGAGATTGTTATATGATCCAATTATGTTATTATTTTTGAGAGAACTTGCACTAGTGAAAGTATGAACCCTAGGCCCTGTTTCCTAGCATTGCAATACCGTTTACGCTCACTTTTACCACTTGCTACCTTGCTGTTTTTATGTTTTCAGATTACAAAAACCTATATCTACCATCCATATTGCACTTGTATGACCATCTCTTCGCCGAACTAGTGCACCTATACAATTTACCATTGTATTGGGTGTGTTGGGGACACAAGAGACTCTTTGTTATTTGGTTGCAGGGTTGTTTGAGAGAGACCATTTTCATCCTACGCCTCCCACGGATTGATAAACCTTAGGTCATCCACTTGAGGGAAATTTGCTACTGTCCTACAAACCTCTGCAATTGGAGGCCCAACAACGTCTACAAGAAGAAGGTTGTGTAGTAGACATCAGTCATCGGCAAGCCCAGAGTCAGACTGGGTTCCCCCCAATCATTGGAAGGCCCGACTCGCCCCCGGACTCTAGCTCCGAACTCTCGAAGTCCACGCCAAGTAAGCATGGCCAGGAGGCTTTTACCCTGCCTAGCTCCGCGGACTCTCGTTTCCCCGTCCAAACCTTGCTCTTAAACGAGGCTCTAGACTTAATGCGATTCCTCGCCATTACAGAGGAATCACCTCCAAACTACACCCAGCCCGGATTAGGGGCTGAGAGCGGGGAATTTTATGCCCCACCCACCACCCACTTCATAGCCACCGTCGAAGACCTAACCGACATGCTGGATTACGCCTCCGAGGACATCAACGGCATGGACGACGATGCCGGAGACAAACAAAACCAAGACCCTCAGTTTATCGGACGTTGGATGGACACATCCACATACGACATGTACATGGTGGATACACCCAAAGAGAATGATGACAAAGGCAGGAAGGATCCGGTTGAGGACAAGCCTGTTGAGGCACCACCGAAACGTCGACACCAGCGACACCGCTCAAAATCGCGTCGCGAAAAGGACAACAATACCGGCATCGGAGACAATAATACTCCAGAAAATGCCGAAGAACCGAAAGCCCTTGTCGAGCCCACATCCGAACATGATGATTGGGAGGAGGGGCAAGTTAACCCCGACGATCCGGTCGGGAATGAGGATTCGGAGGACAGTAACTATCTACCAATCTCCGAGCATGATGTGTGCCTCGGCGATGAAGACTTCATCATGCCAGAGGAACCCCTCGAGCACGAGCGCTTTAAGCGCCAGCTAATCGCCACTGTGAGAAGCCTAAAAAAGAAGCAGTAACAGCTCCAAGCCGAACAGGATACACTCAACGACAAATGGATCCAGGTCCTAGCTGCCGAAGAATATTGCCTCCAACGGCCAACAAAGAGTTATCTGAAGCGTCAGCTACTACCACAATTTGACAATGAGGCCCTCGAGCCAAAACCGGCAAGACATGACCGCTCTGATGAACCAGGCCGGCCACCACGTGGGCGAGAAAAGCGCATAGTTATGAGAATATCTAGGCAACGATCATGAATATAGGCATCACGTCCGTGTCAAGTAGAATGAAATGATTCTGCATCTACTACTATTACTCCACACATCGACCGCTATCCAGCATGCATCTAGTGTATAAAGTTCATAAGAACGGAGTAACGCACTAGGCAAGATGACATGATGTAGAGGGATACACTCAAGCAATATGATATAAACCCCATCTTTTTATCCTCGATGGCAACAATACAATACGTGTCGGTTCCATTTCTGTCACTGGGATCGAGCACCGCAAGATTGAACCCAAAGCTAAGCACTTCTCCCATTTCAAGAAAGATCAATCTAGTAGGCCAAACTAAACCGTTAACTCGAAGAGACTTGCAAAGATATCAAATCATGCATATAAGAATTCAGAGAAGAATCAAATATTGTTCATAGATAATCTTGATCATGAACCCACAATTCATCGGATCTCGGCAAACACACCGCAAAAGAGTATTACATCGGATAGATCTCCAAGAACATCGAGGAGAACTTTGTATTGAGAACCAAACAGAGAGAAGAAGCCATCTAGCTAATAAGATCGCCGTGATTGAATCCCCCTCTGGCAGATCGCCGGAAAAGGCCCCAAGATGGGATCTCACGGGTACAGAAGGTTGCGGCGGTGGAAAAGGGGTTTCGTGGCTCCCCTGGATGTTTTCAGGGTATAAGAGTATATATAGGCAAAAGAAGTAGGTCTATGGAGCTACGGGGGGCCCACGAGGGTGGGGGCGCGCCTACCCCCTGGACGCGCCCTCCTGCCTCGTGGCCGCCTCGTTGCGTCTCTGACTTCCACTCCAAGTCTCATGGATTGCGTTTGTTCCAAGAAATATCCTCGTGAGGTTTCGTTCCGTTTGGATTCCGTTTGATATTCCTTTTCTGTGAAACATTGAAATAGGCAAAAAACGGCAATTTGCACTGGGCCTTCGGTTAATAGGTTAGTCCCAAAAATAATATAAAAGAGCATATTAAAGCCCATTGAACATCCAAAACAGATAATATAATAGCATGGAACCATCAAAAATTATAGATACGTTGGAGACGTATCAACCTTGGCACCTCCACAGCTAGAGATGGCAACGGTTGGCCACGACGCAAAAAACACAAGCATCCAAGCAACAATGAGGATACCAAAGACACGACAGTCAACGCTGGATTCAGCGACTCTAAAGCCGGTCAGCCAAAGAAGCCATGTAAAGGAAACAAAGATGGTTCATCTAGTTTGGACAAAATACTCGACCGGCTTTCTAAATTCATGGCACCCCTGACAAGCCTGGCAAGCATTCCAACAGAAACCGTTGGGTCTTCAAACAGGCCGGTAAGTTAAATACTGAACATAAGGGGAAGGAGCCGCCTAGCGAGGATGACGATGAGCCATGCCCACCGAACACAGGGGGGCAAAAGAAATCCCCGAGGTAAAAGCAGTGAATATTATGTACGTCACTCATATCCCTAAGCGGGAGCGCAAGCGCGCATTAAGGGACGTCTACGCCATAGAGCCAGTCGCCCAAAAATTCAACCCATGGTCGGCTTGTCCGATCACTTTTGATCGTAGGGACCATCAACCAGTATCCGTCATGGAGGTTCGGCAACATTGGTCCTCGATCTAATCATCAACGGATTCCATCTCACGCGAGTCCTCATGGACGGCGGCAGCAGTCTTAACCTGCTTTATCTGGACACCGTCTGTAAAATGGGTATCGATCCGTCAAGGCTCAAGCCCACTAAAACCACCTTTAAAGGAGTAATACCCGGCGTGGAGGCCATGCTTCATTTTTGGCACACAAAATGCTCCCATCATGCACAACCCCGATGACAAGCCAAGCAATTGTTTCATACTTAGCCTTTTCAACTTTCATGCAATATATGAGCGCGAGCCATGGACATAGCACCATGGGTGGAATAGCATATGATGATGGAGGTTGTGTGAGAAGACAAAAAAGGAGAAAGTCTCACATTAACGCGGCTAATCAACGGGCTATGGAGATGCCCATCAATTGATGTCAATGTGAGGAGTGTGGATTGCCATGCAATGGATGCACTACAGCCATAAATATATGAAAGCTCATCAAAAGAAACTAAGTGGGTGTGCATCCAACTTGCTTGCTCACGAAGACCTCGGGCATTTTGAGGAAGCCCATCATTGGAATATACAAGACAAGTTCTATAATGAAAAATTCCCACTAGTATATGAAAATGACAAAATAAGAGACTCTCTATCATGAAGATCATGGTGCAACTTTGAAGCACAAGTGTGGAAAAAGGATAGTAACATTTCCCCTTCTCTCTTTTTCTCTCATTTTTTTGTTTGGGCTTCTTTGGCCTCTTTTTTGTTTGGGCTTCTTTGGCCTCTTTTTTATTTATTTCTTGTCCGGAGTCTCATCCCGACTTGTGGGGGAATCATAGTCTCCATCATCCTTTCCTCACATGGGACAATGCTCTAATAATGAAAATCATCACACTTTTATTTACTCACAACTCAAGAATTAGAACAAAATATGACTCTATGTGAATGCCTCCGGCGTTGTACCGGGATGTGCAATGAATCAAGAGCGACATGTATGAAAGAATTTCTAAGGTGGCTTTGCCACAAATATGATGTCAACTACATGATCATGCAAAGCAATATGACAATGATGGAGCGTGCCATAATAAATGGAACGGTGGAAAGTTGCATGGCAATATATCTCGGAATGGCTATGGAAATGCCATAATAGGTAGGTATGGTGGCTATTTCGAGGAAGATATAAGGAGGCTTATGTGTGATAGAGCGTATCATATCACGGGGTTTGGATGCACCGACGAAGTTTGCACCAACTCTCAAGGTGAGAAAGGGCGATGCACGGTACCGAAGAGGCTACAAGTCATCAAAACTAAGCACTACATGCATGCTCCTAGAGGGATAGATTGGTAGGAAAATACCATCGCTCGTCCCCGACCGACACTCATAAGGAAAGCAATCAAAGAACACTACATGCTTCAAATTTGTCACACAACGTTTACCATACGTGCATGCTACGGGACTTGCAGTCCTCAACACAAGTATTTCTCAATTCCAAAATTACCCAACTAGCATGACTCTAACATTACCACCTTTATATCTCAAAACAACTATCAAGTATCAAACTTCTCATAGTATTTAATGCACTCTATATGAAAGTTTTTATTTTACCCTTCTTGGATGCCTATCATATTAGGACTAATTTTATAGCCAAAGCAAATTACCATGCTGTTCTAAAAGACTCTCAAAATAATATAAGTGAAGCACGAGAGATCAATAATTTCTATAAAATAAAACCACCACCATGCTCTAAAAAGGTATAAGTGAAGCACTAGAGCAATATTTATCTAGCTCAAAAGATATAAGTGAAGCACATAGAGTATTATAATGAATTCTGATTCATGTGTGTCTCTCCCAAAAGGTGTGTAAAGCAAGGATGATTGTGGTAAACTAAAAAGCAAAGACTCGAATCATACAAGACGATCCAAGCAAAACACATATCATGTGGTGAATAAAAACATAGCCTCAAGTAAAGTTACCGATAGATGAAGACGAAAGAGGGGATGCCTTCCGGGGCATCCCCAAGCTTAGGCTTTTGGTTGTCCTTGAATTTTACCTTGAGGTGCCTTGGGCATCCCCAAGCTTAGGCTCTTGCCACTCCTTGTTCCGAAATCCATCAAATCTTTAGCCAAAAACTTGAAAACTTCACAACACAAAACTCAAACAGAAAATCCCATGAGCTCCGTTAGTATAAGAAAACAAATCACCACCTTAAGGTACTGTCATGAACTCATCCTTTATTTATATTGGTGTTAAACCTACTGTATTCCAACTTATCTATGGTTCATACCCCCCGATACTAGCCATAGATTCATCAAAATAAGCAAACAACACACGGAAAACAGAATCTGTCAAAAAACAGAACAGTCTGTAGAAATCTGTATCAAACGTATACTTCTGTAACTTAAAAAATTATGAAATAAATTTGTGGACGTGAGGAATTTGTCTATTAATCATTTGAAAAAAGAATAAACCTAAAAGAACTCTCCAGCAAAAAATGACATCTAATCTCGTGAGCGCTAAAGTTTCTGTTTTTTACAGCAAGATCGCAAAGACTTCACCCAAGTCTTCCCAACGGTTCTATTTGGCTCAAACACTAATTAAAACATAAAACCACATATAAACAGAGGCTAGATTAATTATTTATTACTAAACAGGAACGAAAATCAAGGAACAAAAATAAAATTGGGTTGTCTCCCAACAAGCGCTATCGTTTAACGCCCCTAGCTAGGCATTGATAATTTTAATTATGCTCACATCAAAGACAAGAATTAAAGCACAAAGAGAGCATCATAAAACATGTGACAAACACCTATAAGTATAACATACTTCCTATGCATAGGCATCTTATAGGCAAACAAATTATCAAGGCAAGCAAAAACTAGCATATGCAAGGAAGCGAAAAGAAACAATAGCAATCTCAACATGAAGAGAGGTAATTTAGTAACATCAAAATTTCTACAACCATATTTCCCTATCTCATAATAATTACATGTAGTATCATAAGCAAATTCAACAATATATCTATCACATAAAATATTCGGTTTATTAACCACATGCATGCAAAGTTGACACTCTTCCAAAATAGTGGGATTATCATAAAATAAAGTCATGACCTCTCCAAGCCCACTTTTATCAAAAACTTCATAAGATTGAACATTATCCAAATATGTGGGATCTAAAGTTGACACTCTTCCAAACCCACTTTCAAGATTATTACAAACATTATTATCAATCTCATATTCATCATGGGGCTTAAACAAATTTTCAAGATCATAAGAAGAATCACCCCAATCATGATCATTGCAACAAGTAGTAGACATAGAAAAACTAGCATCCCCAAGCTTAGGATTTTGCATATTATTATCACAATTGAAATTAATAGAATTTATAATAACATAATTGCAATCATGCTTTTTATTCAAAGATCTATCATGAATAACTTCATAAAGTACTTCATCACAATTTTCATATTCACGAATTTCAAGCAAAACCTCATAAAGGTAATCTAGTGCACAAAACTCACTAGCAATAGGTTCATCATAATTGGATCTTTTAAAAAGATTATCAAGGGGATGAGGATCCGTAACAATAGATTTTCATCAAGCGAAGATGCAAGCATAAAAAGGCACATGGTAACACAAGATCGAATGGAAGGAGGGCGAAGAAAAGGCAAAGGTTTTCGAAAAAAAATTAGAAGTGGGGGAGAGGAAAACGAGAGGCGAATGGCAAATAATGTAATGTGGGTGAGAAGAGTTTGTGATGGGTACTTGGTATTGATGAAGCTATGTACCTAGGGTAGGGTCATAGGCCTGACCTAGACGCCCTCCCCTAGGACATCACCCTAAAGTCGGAAGCATTCAAGGGATACCATCATCCACTCGACCAGAAGCATTCCACTCGGAAGGTTCAATGTCACTCGACCAAGATATAGTACTCACTCGACCATGAAAAGAATCACTCGACGGACAGAAGATCTAAAGCCACTCTGTATGTGTCGGCGTTCTGGGAACGGGGGTCCCCAGACTTGCCCGCCTGCGGCCTGCGGCGTGGCTCAAAGGAGGCCCAGGACAGCCCATCTTCATCAACGCAAGCTCAAGACCCTCGCGAGGGGCCAAGCCTCGCGGGGAGGACGACGAGGAGCTTCCTCAGGCACGGCCTCATCAGGCTGGCTCATAAGGAGGCGGAGAGTTCAAGGCAGGATACCTCGCGAGGTGCCCATGACGCAAGCCATGACGACCAAGGGTGCCAGCCGGGCGCCAGCCCACGCAGCATCCTCCTTTCCTCTTTGGTGCAAAGGGAGCAAGCGCAGGCGAGAGTATCAAGCAAAGGCATCCGTTTCAGTGCAACAAGACCAAGACCAGCCCAACGGCTGGAAGGAGTCATCGTGGAGCCAGCAGGCGTCATCACGAGCCTTTGGCGGCGAGGACCAACTTTAGTCAGGATAAGTGTACCCGCTGTTCCCCTTCAAAATGGCCAATTGTTGGCGCCCTTCCCGCTCAATATTTGGGAAGAGGCCCAGGGCCTTCGCCTATAAATAGGACTAGCCACCCACAGGGTAGAGAAGGCTGGAATCGGGACGGACGTACATAAAGATAGCAAGAGAGCAAGCGAGAGATAGAGAGGGGCGACTGAACACCACCTAGCAGTTCATCGCACCCGCCAAGAACAGGCCCTCGCGAGGCTGTTCTTCCTTGTACTGTTCCTCATCAGCCCCAGAGGCAATCCACCACACCACACACTGGAGTAGGGTAATACACCACAACGGTGGCCTGAACCAGTATAAATCTTGTGTCTCTTGTCCTGTTCCGTTAGTAGTTTAGGTCCCAGCGATTCGGCGAGGTACGAGACGGTGGAGGGTTGGATCTCCGCGCGCACCCCAGTGTTCGAACCTCAAGGGTCTGCCGGAACCCGAAATCCAACATTTGGCGCGCCAGGTAGGGGTGCGCCGGAATCTGCCTTTCGTCTCCTCGTTCTTCCCCGACCACCGCAACCATGTCTGACGCCCGTTGAGCCCGCGTCGAGCGCCGAGCCGCCCTCGCCTCCCATGTCGCCCAGACAACTCCCGTCGGCGGGCGCCCTCGTCGTTCCCCGTCACCTGCCGTCAACGCCGCCACCGGCCTGACGGGGAACGAGCAGCAAGCATCGTCCCAGCACCCGTACATGAGGCGGGACGGCCGCACCGCCACGCCTTCGCTCACCCCCGCTGGTTCTTTGTCACGCGCACCCCGCGCGGCCATGGAGGCCCGAGCGGCACTCATCGCGGCAAACGAGCTCCTGTGCTACCGCCCCGTCGACGACTTCTACGAAGAATGGCTCGACCGAGTCGCCGAGCTCGTCCGCGCTGCAGAGGCGCCCAGCGCCGTCCGTCTCGCTACACCGCACCCGCCCTGCTGGCGATAAACTCTGGGCGCCTCAGCCGCCTCCTCCTCAAGAAGGCGCCCTAGCCCCAAAGCGCTGCGGCCCTGGCGGAACCCGTTCCGCCAGCGCCGCGTGGCAAGAGCAGAGCTGTCAAGAAGTTCTCGCCCACAAGAAGCTGCCCGGCGCTCCCGCTCCAAAGACGTCAGGGACCTGCGCTGCCCCAGCCGTGGCGCAGGAGGCCCACAAGACCAAGCTCTCTGTCGTCCGAGGGCCCCAGCGCCACGGGCGGGCTGCCGCGCCTTCACCTCCGAGCTGCGCTTGGCGTCGCGTAGCCCGCCAAGTTCAAGCAGACCTGCCTCCTCGCTACGACGGCACAGCTGACCCTACGGAGTTCCTCCAGCTCTACGAGCTGGGCATCGAGGCTGCCAACGGGGATGAAAAGGTCATGGCGAACTGGTTTCCCATGGCGCTCAAGGACGGAGCCCACACCTGGCTCCTGAATCTGGCCCCAGGCACGATCTCTTCCTGGGCCGAGATGCGCACCCGCTTCATCGCCAACTTCCAGGGTACTCGCGACCGGCCACCCGCCGTGAGCGACATGCGCCGAATCAAGCACCAGCTAGGGGAAACCCTGCAAAAGTATATCCAGCGCTTCAACAACGCACGCCTCAAGATCCCCAGGGTAACGGAGGAGGCCATCATCTCCGCCTTCTCCGACGGCGTGCGCGACGTCAAGATGAAGGAGGAGCTGGCGATGCATGAAGATCTGTGCACCTCCTTGGAGCTGTTCAACTTGGCGACCAAGTGCGCCAGGGCTGAGGAGGGGCGCCTCTCCCTCCTCGAGCTGCCTGCCGCAGATCCCGAAGAAAAGAAGTCCAAGGCCAAGGACGTGAAGCGCAAGGGGGCTGCCGTACTCGCGGCCGAACCAGACACCAAGCGAGGCAGAGATCAGCCCGAGTCCTCCAAGGGCAGCCGGTACTGCATGTACCACGACCTCCACACCCACAACACCAATGAATGCCAAGAGCTCCGGGCCGTACGTGAAGGCAGGGTCGGCAAACGCCCCGAGCGCAGCGATCGGGGCTATGGCCGAGAAGGAGGAAGGAATGCCGGATGCTGGGAATACCACGGCCCACGCCAAGGGTGGCGCGACCAACCTCGCGAGGACCGCTGGCAAGACCCACCTCGCGAGGGAGGCTGGAGGGATCAGCCTCGCGAGGATCGCCCGCAAGGGAACGCAGGCCTCCCTCCGCTGCCGCCGCCACCAAGGAGAATTGAAGACCGTCATCAGGACGAGGGGGTTGGAGGCTTCAAGGAAGCGCGTGCGATCGCCTGCATCCTGGGCGGAGCTCAAGCCCCAGCCTCTCAGTGCATCTTCAAGCAGTTCGCCCACGAAGTGAATGCAGTCCTCCCCAAGCTCGAGGCCACGCGCCCTCTCAGGTGGTCGGCGTGCGCCATCACGTTCAGCTCAGTGGATCAGCTCAAGTGCGCAGCCACAGCCGGAGTTCTCCCGATGCTTTGTTCCCCAATCATCAGCAATGTGCTAGTCACCAAGACCCTCATCGACGGCGGAGCAGGGCTCAACGTCCTGTCCGTGGAGACATTCAACAATCTTCAAGTGCCTTCTGATCGGCTTCAGCCAACCAAGCCTTTCTCCGGAGTCACCGACGGCTCCACGGTCCCGATCGGGCAGGTCCGCCTTCTGTCACCTTGGGGCTCGCGACAACTACCACACCGAGCTCATTGACTTCGACGTTGCCCACATTCGCCTGCCGTACAACGCCATCCTCGGGTACCCAGCGTTGGCCAAATTCATGGCCGTAACTCACCATGGCTACAACGTCCTTAAGATGCTAGGAAGCGGCGGGGTCATCACGGTGCCCTGTGAAGAGAGAGACGCAGTGTGCTCCCTGGAGCGAGCCTTTCAGGCCGCATCGCTAGAAGACCCAGACCACAGCAGCAGGAGGCCTCCCGAGGCCGCACCCAAGAAGAAGAAGACATCGACCGGTCCAGCTCCTCAGGAGGCAGGCCCCTCAGGGCCCGCGCCGGGCCAGGGGGAACCTCCTTCCATCAAGATAGGAAGCGTGCGGCGCCCTCCTCAGGCAGGGCTGGGGGCTCTCCCTTGAGGGCCGCCGACCTCGCCAAGGTCACGAGGAGGCGCTTGGGCACCACGTGGGCGTTCTTCGATGCACGTTTCCATAGCGAGAGCAAGGCAAGGAGGGCGAACCCTCGGGAGTTCGTCGGCAAGGCCATTCGGGAGTTACAAGAGTCAAGGGTCATGAGGGGCAGCCGCCGCCTGCCCGCTGTGGCCCCCCATCCAGGCGAGGATGGTGGGCTGCGCGTCTGCATCGACATACCAGAGCTCAATCGAGCCGCGTCTCAAGAGCGCCTCTGGCCCTCGCGAGTGGGACGTTGCGAGGGTCCGCCCCACAGCTGCGTGCGCATGCCGTGTGGCCTGCCAAACGCGGCAGTCGCGCACCAGCGTCTCATGAGGGACATCCTGGAGGCTCAAGAGGCCAGGCGTTCCGCAGCCCTGGCGGAGATGGAGATGGTCTATGAGGAGCCACCAGCGCCTCCGGAGCCTCCCGAGGGCCCTGGGCCTGGGGGCTCGTGAGGATCGGCTCCCGCAGCCCACCGAGTCTGCTACACCAACACCCCCTCGTCCCCAACATCACCAGGTGACATCTTTAAGTTTTATTTCCGGCTGGGAGCGCCTTCAGGGCTGCATTATTCCCAGGCCGCCTGGGTCCGTCCCTGCGGCATGTATCCCTTTTATTTCATGTCATTAGCTTATCCTGTTGGGGGCGCCCCACGGGCTGCATCATCCCCAAGCCACTTGGGCCTGTCCCAGCGGCATGTATCCTTCTTGTGTTTTCCTTAGGATTATGCTCTCGTTCCACCATGCTTGTTATTTGGTACCTTTTTCTGGGTGGCGGAATCTTGCACGTTAAAGGGGGGTGCCTGAGCATCGCGACTCAGGGCTCCTACCGGCTCTCCGGCCCTCACCCTCTGGTCTTGTCCATGGCATCGCGACCTCGCTTGCCAGCGACGGCTGAGACCAGCCCGAGAGCCGGGACCGAGGGCGTCTGATTCTTGCATCCGACCAGGCTTGCGCGTTAAAGGGGGTGCACGAGCATCGCGACTCAGGGCTCCTACCGCTCTCGGCCCTCACCCTCTAGTCTTGTCCATGGCATCGCGACTGGCTTGCCAGCGACGGGTGAGACCAGCCGAGAGCCGGGACCGAGGGCGTGAGTTTTGTCATCTAACCCAGCTTGCGCGTTAAAGGGGGGGTGCCTGAGCATCGCGACTCAGGGCTCCTACCGGCTCTCTGGCCCTCACCCTCTGGTCTTGTCCATGGCATCGCGACCTGGCTTGCCAGCGACGGCTGAGACCAGCCCGAGAGCGGGACCAAGACGTGAGCACCGCATCGGCCAAATTTGCAGGAACACACTCGAAGATAAGGCCCGAGCAGGCGCAACCCGTCTTGAGGTAGGGCCCGTGAGTCCTGGCTGGCTCACGGGTGCCCATATACACCTCGTCCAGCCCTACCGTGCCAGCCACGTGTCGAGGTGGGGCAGATACGCCGAGGGCTCCTCCCCGAGGGGAGCCCCTCCCACGTTCAAGTGGAAGCACCATGCTCCAGCTGAGTAACGACACTCGCCGAGGAGCGGCTATGCCCGTCGCGATGCTTGAGCGCTATGCTCCGCTGGTGATAAACAACCGAGGGTGGCCTCGGGTCGCGTCAACCTCAGGGAGCCCAGGCTCGGTGTCCGCCTCGTCGCAACGCCTCCCCTCGGGAGCGCCCAGCGAGGGCTGGGCACGGGCTGCGCTGGTCACGCCAGACGCCACGCCACTCCAGCCAGCCCCTTGGGCCTGGTTCGTCATGGCGTCACTCCCGGCGGAGCCAAGGTGAAAGCTGTTTGGCGTCAAGAGGACTCCGAGCATCGCGACTCAGAGCCTAACTGGTCGCAGCCCTCACCCTTAGTTCCGAAAGGCTAACGGCGGTTGAGGTATGCGCGGGGCCGGGCTCTGCAGACGTAGAACGGTAGATCCGCCCGCGTCTCACCTCCCTACTTGTTGTTCGTGCGCCAAGGGGGACTCCTGAGCATCGCGACTCAGGAGCCTAACTTGTCACGTAGCCCCTCACTCCTTGGTCCCGTCCCTGGTTTCGGTCGGGGCTAACGGCGGCTGAGGTATGCGCGGGGCCGGGCTCTGCCGGCGTAGAACATAAGCAAGTAGGAAGCGCAAATTTCAAGGAATTCAAAAGCAAATATTACAGTCCACACTGTTATCACAATACCAAATGCAAGTTCGCGCCTCCCGAGGCATGATACATGTGCAGGAATTAAAAGCGGGGACAGGAGCCTGGCGGAGTCACTTGTCGGCGGTGAAGCGTGAGTGGGTTCGCCTTGTGGAGCAGCAGAGCCGGCAGCGCCTCGCCCGGCTTGGTGCTGAAGGCCCGAACTTCCCAACAGAGCCTCATGCGACCCTTCACAGCCTCGGCAGCGGCAGCTGCATGCTCGCCGCTTGCTGGCTCCAGCAGGCTGTCCAGGTCGATGCTGGGATCGCGAAGGTAGACGTGGATGAGGACCCGTGTCAGTGCCGCAGAAGACAAGACGCGCTCCTCGGCCTCAGCCGTGGGGCCAAGACCAAGGGAGACATCTTCAAGAGCGCTAACCAGGAAGGGAAGCAGCTTGGCGGGGCCATCCTCTGCGCCGGCCAGTGGGCTCTCCAGGCCGCTATCATAAAGCTCCCTCAGCAAAGCGCGAGCCTTCACCTCCATATCCATGAAGGCCACGCGATCTTCGGCAAGAACCCGCGCCTTGTCGTCCAGCTTGACTTTCCTCACCTCCAGTTCCTGATCCAGCGCGCCTAGGCGGTCACGGCGCTTCTTCAGCCTCGCCTCCCGGTCCTTGACGGCCGCCTCGTGAGCCTTCATGCTCTCCTCCTGCTCCTGGCGGAGGCGGGCCTCCTCCGCAAGCTGGTTCTGCAGGCCCTTCAGCTTGTCCTCCAGCGTCTCACAGGGACCTTGGATGCTGGCTGCCTCCCCCAGGGCAGCATAGCGGGCAATCTTCACCTCACGGACAGCCTGTTTCTCCTCGTTGCAAGCCGTCGAGGCCTGGACCAGCGCCGCCCGAATCAAAGCGTTGGAGCGAATCCAGCCAGAGGCCAGCTCCAAGCGCCCGCCACCTGGCGAGGGGCGGCCACGAAGATCCTGCCGCAGCCGGTCCAATTCAGCGGCAGACAGTCCGGGGCAGTGGGAGGTCGAGAGACAGCAGTTGGTGGAGTAGGAGGAGATGGCGGCGGCGTAACCACAGTATCGTGAGGCGGGACCTGCTGCGCCCCAACAGCTATGGCGGCGGCATCAGGCAAGGACACCTCGGGAGTCGCTTGGGTCAAGGGGGCTGAGCTCGCCCAGTGAGGCTCAGCCAGCCTCTTGAGGACGCCCGGACAGGAGAGGCCTGGGCGTCAGGATCACCTTCTTTTTCGGGCAGAGGCACCGCCACGGATGGGGCCTCAGGAGCCCCCTTCAGCTTCTTCGCCGCGGGCGCCAGCCTGGCCGAAGGACATGGACATCAGATCTCGTCGACGGAGCAATAATCAAGACGGGAAGCAGGTACTTACAGGTCGTCGCCGGTGGACTCGAGCAGCCTCCGGCCATACTTGAAGCCCGAGAGCCGGCTGCAGGGATCAGCTTCAAGGGGACCAGGAGCGGGAGGCGCGTCTGCGGATCGCCCGGGGCAGGCGGACCTGCTGGGACCAGCCAGTCCGGTCCTTCTTGGGATCGAGGCAGGCTTCGCCTCCCGCTCATCCTCATCCTCGTCATCGTCACTCTGGGGGAGGCGGAGAATGCGGGACCTGCGCCGCAGGGGAGGAGCCCTTGACTCCGCACCCGAGTCAACCCCCTCTCCCGGCTCTCTTTCCTCCACCTCTTCGCTGGAGTCGGAAGAGGACACGTCCACCAGGTCCTCCGGAGCCTCCACGGGCACGGGCCCGTCCCCATTGAAGACCGGCATGGGCCCCACTACCTGCTCCCAATCCTCACGAAGGAACAAGGCGGGGCGCGCCCCGATCTCGCCACATCGCCCAACCAAGGACTGGAGGACCGTCGCCAGATCCCCGCTGGCCAGGGCCACGGGGCTCGAGTGAGGCCTCCACATCGAGGCAATAGCATCGCGGCGGAGCCGATTGGTGCTCCAGAACTCCCTCGGCAGCGACGCACGGTCAGCTTCGCCCGCCCGTCGCGTTTCGGCTTCAGATCTGCATCCATCTTCTCCATCACCGGCTTGCTGGGATCCAAGCTCCACTTGGGACCAGCCATCTTGAGCTCTCGGGGCACTCCGTGGGCAGGATCAGCCGAGGTGGATCGCCAGCGCCCACCAAGACCCACTTGCTCTGAAGCCCTCAATCCGCTTCCGGGGTTTGAGATGGCAATGGCCCGCCGTAGAAGCATTTAAGCTTCAGCGCCTGAGGCGGAACCACAGGAGGTTCGAGGAGAAGTAGTGGCGCAGCAAGGCCATCGAGGCTTCACCCCAACATGGGCCTCACAATAGTAGGCGAAGATCGCCAGAAGAAGGACGGAGTTGGGATGGAGGTGCAGAGCTTGAATGTTGTAATGACGGAGGACGGAGAAGAAGAACTCAGAGAAGGGAGGCACCAGACCAGCAATGATGGCGCTCACGAAGAATGGGTAGAAGGTACTCCCCCGACCCTCAGGGGCGGAGGAGCCGACCTTGAACACCGTCGTTCCATTGACGCCCTGCACCTCCGCCAACCGGCGCATCAGGGCGAGGCTCGCCCCTGACACATTTGGAGGATAGGCAGGAGAGTACCAAGCTCCGGCCGGGGCTTGGCGAGGCGCCATGACTGGCTAGGGCACGCAGGCGGAGTGGATCTGAAGGTCTTGGAAGCAGAGGGGAGAGGCGCAAGAAAGGGGATCTGAGCAGCAACTGGAGAAAGTAAAGGAGGCAAGGAAGATGCCGCTCTATTATCAACCCACGCGGTTGCAGAGGCGCACGCGTCCAATCAACCAACACGCGTCGCCCAAGGCCGCAGGCTGTTAGGGCCCGCGACGCTTCGCACATGCCATTTCGCCTCTCTGCTCGGCCAAGTTCGGGCGCGCCGTGGGCCCGGGGGCTACTGTTGGCGTTCTGGGAAAGGGTGTCCCCAGACTTGCCTGCCTGCGGCCTGCGGCGTGGCTCAAAGGAGGCCCAGGACAGCCCATCTTCATCAACGCAAGCTCAAGACCCTCGCGAGGGGCCAAGCCTCATGAGGCGAACGACAAGGAGCTTCCTCGAGCACGGCCTCGTCAGCTGGCTCATGAGGAGGCGGAGAGTTCAAGGTAGGGTACCTCACGAGGTGCCCATGACGCATAGCCATGGCGACCAAGGGCGCCCGACGGCGCTAGCCAGCAGGCTCCTCCTTTCCTCTTTGGTGCAAAGGGAGCAAGCGCGGGCGAGAGTATCAAGCAAAGGCATCCGTTTCGGTGCAACAAGACCATGACCAGCCCAACGGCTGGAAGGGAGTCATCGTGGAGCCCAGGCAGGCGTCATCACCAGAGCCTTTGGCAGGCGAGGACCAACTTTAGTCAGGATAAGTGTACCCACTGTTCCCCTTCAAAATGGCCAATTGTTGGCGCCCTTCCCGCTCAATATTTGGGAAGAGGCCCAGGGCCTTCACCTATAAATAGGACTAGCCACCCACAGGGTAGAGAAGGCTGGAATCGGGACGGACATACAGAAAGATAGCAAGAGAGCAAGCGAGAGATAGAGAGGGGCGACTGAACACCACCTAGCAGTTCATCGCACCCGCCAAGAACAGGCCCTCGCGAGGCTGTTCTTCCTTGTACTGTTCCTCATCAGCCCCAGAGGCAATCCACCACACCACACACTGGAGTAGGGTATTACACCACAACGGTGGCCTGAACCTGTATAAATCTTGTGTCTCTTGTGTTGTTCCGTTAGTAGTTTAGGTCCCAGCGATTCGGCGAGGTACGAGATGGTGGAGGGTTGGATCTCCGCGCGCACCCCAGTGTTCGAACCTCAAGGGTCTGCCGGAACCCGAAATCCGACAGTATGGCAATGGTCAGTCGTTACTCTATAGACTTAATGTCCATTCATGTATCTTTATTGTTGGCGTTACCAGTAACGCCCCCTTTTTATGTACCTTAAACCCTGTGTAACTGAGGGCCGGAGGCGTCTGGTAAACTCTATATAAGCCGCCCCCCTCCTCAGGGACAAGGGTTTGCACCCCCTGTAACTCCACACACATATAATCCAGTCGACCGCCTCCGGGCGCTGAGACGTAGGGCTATTACTTCCACCGTGAAGGGCCCAAACTCGTAAACCTTGTGTGTACAACTTCACGATAGCTGGGATCTTGCATCCTCATACCTACCCCCCATTCTAAGGATTTTGCGCGTACCTGGACACCAGGGGCTTATTACTAAGGGCGTTGTTCGGCCCGTTTTCATAAAGACTGAATACCTTAGGGAGTGTTCGGCGTCGCGAGTTTGGCCTTATATGCATCAGCTCTGAATCATGTCTTTGGTCAAATGTTGGGTTTGCCCAGCTCCTGTGTTTTGCTGCCTTACGTTCCGCTCCATCGGCTAAGGCGGCACCAGGAGAACTACTGCGATTGTGCCCCGGTTCGGCCAGGCGAGCACCTCAGTAGAGAAAACCGAAAAATGACTGTCATGATATAGCGTGAGACTGGTCAACCACTCGATGACCCACCGGAATCTTTAGGATTCCTCCACATTAACGAAGGGCCGTTTCCGGTCAGGCACACACGCGCCCCGAATTCGGGCAGCGCGGTGCCCCTAGGGGCTATATAGTAGCCCCACTGTCAAACTCCTATGGCTAAGTGAAAGTGATAAAGTATTATAGCCCGGTTTCCTAGTTCGTTGCGCTATCACCTCCTTTATAGGACCAAGACGTTGGATCAAGTGTGAAAATGTGCCTTCTGCGAACACCCCGCATTATATGCGTGAAATTTGTCAAGACTGCCATCTTCAGGTTATATACATATACATTAACGGCCGCACGGGGAGGTATTTTAATTCTTGTAGGCACAAGTATAAAAAGCTTTTATATTCCATGAAACATTGTTTTACAATAATACATGTTATTGAACATGATATCCTTGAAAATCGTGCATCTCTATTAAGCGAGCGCCTGCAGAACTTCACGAAAATAGTGCTCGGCGGTACTCGGCTCCCGTCCGAATCACTGGGATGCAAGCGTCGGTGGCCTTCATTTCTGCCCAGTATGTCTTGACACGGGCAAGAGCCATCCGCGCACCCTCTATGCATCTTGACCTCTTCATTGCATTGATATGCGGCACCGCACCAAGGAACTGCTGCACCAAACCAAAATAACTCTTCGGCTCGGGCCTTTCCGGGCACAGATGACTCACGACATCCTTCATGGCGAGTCCGTATAAACTATTCAGCTCCGCCCATTCGCCAAACGCCGGTTAATGGAAGTGGGCGCTCGGATTAATGGGCTGCGACCAAAAAGCTTTTCCACCGTGATCCTGTTGATCTCGGAAGTGTTGACGCGTCGCGGCACTTGCCGCCAAGTCCGGATAAGTATCCGCCGCACTCCACAGCGGTCCAAGCGAGCATATTTAGGATCCCGAACTTCATCCGCATCATAAAGGGCTTTCGGCGCGATATCTCTGGCCTGATGTAGCTCCTGCTTCATGGCTCTCATTGCAGAGCGAGCATCCTTGGCATCGGTAGTGGCCTTCTCCAGGTCCTCTTGTTTCGCCCGATCTTCTTTTTCAAGAAGCTTGCAGCGGTCGGCAGCATCCTTCAACTTCACAGCCATCTCGGCTATTTCCTTCCTGCTTCGGATGTGAGCAGCCTGTTCGGCTTTCAGCTCTTCGGCCGCCTTTAAGGCAGCCGCATCACTTTTTCTGGCCTACTCCTTGGCTCGGGCGAGTTTCGCCCGAAGGTTCTCCATGGCAGCGGCACCATCTGCATCAAGCATACATGTTGTAAGGCACGGGCATCAAGCCCCCTTACGAGGTGTCCGCGGAGAAATTGCATACCTTGTGACTCGTCAAGCCGCTTGTTGACAAGCGCGATGTCGGCATCCGCCACGTCAGGTTGCCGCTTTAGCTCGGCAAATTCATCGATCCGGCTAGCCACCGGACGCCGCCACCTACATAGGAAGAGCGACATGTTATACAGGATTATGATCCTCGGCGCTGTCATTTTGACAACGCACCGAGTCTCGAAACTACTATCTATACATGGTGCATCTTTTATATGCGGAACTGTCAAAAGGTACATCATTCCGCGTACCTCAAAACCTGTCAGTAAACTCCTGACGGCCTCGTGCAACCCGCTCTCCGCGGATGAAATCCTTTCAATCACCATGCCCATCAATGCACGGTGTTCTTCTGAGATAGACGCTCGCCCGAGCAGATCCTTCAGCTCCTCCGACCGTGCACCGGACGGTGTCGGACTCGTCCGATGGCCTTTTTCGAAGGCCGGACACGGAGGGCTTTGGGGAGCCATACGGCTGCTTTCCGGCCTGCGGATTCAGAAAAACCCTCGTGGCGACACCTCGGGTCGCCCGCCTGCAAGGCGATGCGGCGAGGCGTTCGCTCTCCATCATCTCCGGATGAAGATCCCACGAAGATGAGCTCTGCTGAGAAGGGCTGATATCCGAACTACAAGGTAAAAATTCAGTTATCTTTCTCGAGAAATAGAATAGGGATGTCTCTTATTTTAAAACTCCCTCTCTACTTACGGCTCATTTGGAGGCTGATCCCTTGAGGGCACAGTGGCGGCCGAGGCACCTCCCGCGCAGGACCCTCGGCGAAGATTTCTTCCCCGCTTTGAGGCCATGGTCTCCGGGTCTTGAGGTGGTCCTCTTCTTTCCCTGGATGGAGGATTCTCGATTCCTCCTTTCACGACAACCTCCTTCGGGGAGACGGTAGCTTCCTTGTTCCCCCCTTCGCCTTCTTCCAAAGGCGCAACCTCCAGCATCCTGGTTAACACGGGATCCGGCGTGGTCTCGGGGAGGGGGGCCGGACACCTGATTAGCTTTGCTTTCGCTATCCACTCCTGTTTAAGGGACAGCTCTTTTAAGGGCAATTTTATGATGAATATACAGATAGCGTGTCCGGGTACAGGGCTACTTACTTGAGTATCCGGGCGATTGTAGCTCAGACCTGCGTCCTCGGTCGAGTCCGGACACATTGCTTGTGATCCGAAGAACAATTTGTACATCTCCATGGGCGTCGCGCCCGTAAAGTGTTGGAGAGCTCGTGGTCCCTCTGGATTAAACTCCCACAGGCGGAGGGGGCGGCGTTTGCAGGGCAAAGTGCGGCGAATCAACATGACCTGCGTCACTACGGCCAGGTTGATGTCTCTTTCCAGGAGATCTTGAATGCGGCCCTGCAACAAGGGCACGTCCTTGGACGGCCCCCAGTCGAGCCCTTTATTGACCCATGACGCCAGCCGCGGGGGAGGACCCGAGCGAAAGGCAGGTGGCGCCACCCACTTGGTGCCCCTGGGAGCTGTGATACAAAACCACTCTCGTTGCCATAAGCTGAACTCCTCTTGAGAAGAGCCCTCGGGCCATGGAGCGTCAGCATTCTTGCTTATAACAGCCCCTCCGCACTCCGCTTGCTGCCCCTTGATCATCTTCGGCTCCACTTTGAAGGTCTTAAGCCACAATCCGAAGTGAGGGGTAATGCGGAGGAAGGCTTCGCACACGGCGATGAACAATGAGATGTGGAGGATGGACTCCGGATCCAAGTCGTGAAATTCCAACCCATAATAAAACATGAGCCCCCTCATGAAGGGGTCCGTCGGAAGCCTAGCCCCGAAGGAAGTGAGGCCTTGAACATGCGCTCTCACCAGGCTTGGGAGTGGGAATAACCTGCCCTTGAGCAGGCAGCCTATGCGAAATTTCGCCGGTTAAATAGCTGGCATCTCTTAGCTTTAGCACGTCTTCTTCCGTAACGGAGGAAGGCATCCACCGGCCTTGAAGGTCGGAGCCGGACATCTTTGAAGGTCCGAAGCGCCTGAATCTGGAGCTTTGGGTGTTGGAACTCGAAGCGAGGGGTGGATTCGATTGAGATTGAAAGAAAGGGGGAGAGCCTTGGTCTCTTTATAAAGAGGTTGAATACCAAGAGCCTTCCCCGTGACCGTTTGGGACTCGCCTTCGATAGAGGAGACGTGCCAACGGGCACGATTGGGTTACCCACGCCCATATTGATGAGAATCCCGGAATAAGGGGACACGATCTCTGCTTCAACAAGACGTGCTAAGGAAACCGCCTCGCTAAAGTGCGCTGAGGTGGGACAGTAAAAATGATTCGAATAAAGGCTTGACCGTGGTGTGATGTCATGCTGCGAAATACATCAGCAGATTGGATTTGTGTAAATATTATTCTCTCTACGGTGGTATGTGGAAATTATTTTGCAGAGCCGAACACTATCCTTGTGTTCAAAATCTTCTATGAAGTATTCGGAGGAGGAACCCGCCTTGCAATGCCGAAGACAATCTGCGCGTCGGACTCGTCGTCATTGAAGCCTGGTTCGGGGCTCTTGAGGAGTCTGGATTAGGGGTGTCCGGATGGCTGGACTATAACCTTTGGCGGACTCTGGACTATGAAGATACAAGATTGAAGACTTCGTCGCGTGTCCGGATTGGACTTTCCTTGGCGTGGAAGGCAAGCTTGGCGATACGGATATATAGATCTCCTCCCATTGTAACCGACTCTATGTAACCCTAACCCTCTCCGGTGTCTATATAAATCGGAGGGTTTTAGTCCGTAGGACGAACAACAATCATACCATAGACTAGCTTCTAGGGTTTAGCCTCTCTGATCTCGTGGTAGATCTACTCTTGTACTACCCATATCATCAATATTAATCAAGCAGGAGTAGGGTTTTACCTCCATCGAGAGGGCCCGAACCTGGGTAAAAACATCGTGTCCCTTGTCTCCTGTTACCATCCGCCTAGACGCACAGTTCGGGACCCCCTACCCGAGATCCGCCGGTTTTGACACCGACACCAACCCTCTCACTCGGGGGCTTAGCTGCAGTCTAGTACTCGCCTAAGTTTAAAAAATCCCACCGAGTGAAGAGCAACCCTCTCACTCGGGGGCTTAGCTGCAGTCCAGTACTCGCCTAAGTTTGAAAAATCCTACCAAGTGAAGAGCAACCCTCTCACTCAGGGGCTTAGCTGCAGTCCAGTACTCACCTAAGTTTGAAAAAATCACACCAAGTGAAGAGCAACCCTCTCACTCGGGGGTTCAGATGTAGTCCAGTACTCGCCTAAGTTTGAAAAAATCCTACCAAGTGGTGAGCAAGCCTCTCACTCAGGGGCTTACCTACAGTCCAGTACTCGCCTAAGTTTAAAAAATCCTACCGAGTAGTGAGAAACCCTCTCACTCGGAGGCTTAGCTGCAGTCCAGTACTCACCTAAGTTTAAAAAATCCTACCGAGTGGCGAGCAACCCTCTCACTCGGGGGCTTAGCTGCAGTCCAGTGCTCGCCTAAGTATAAAACACGTTCCGAGTGAGAACCGATCTTCTCGCTTGGGAACTTGGCCACACGCTCCATCCTGATCCGCAAGGACGACGAGGTGCAGGTCGACTGCGACCTTCTCCTTAGGGCTGCGCCATAAATACAATGTGCGCTCCATCCCGATCCGCAAGGACGACGAGGTGCAGGTCGACTGCGACCTTCTCCTCAGAGTTGCGCCATAAGTACAATGTGTGCTCCATCCCGATCCGCGAGGATGACGAGGTGCAGGTCGACTGATTACCTTCTCCTCGGAGCTGCATTGCAAGTACAAAGATTGTTCCGAGTGAAGAAACAAGTTCCACTCGAAGGCAAACACGAACATACTCAGAAGATAAACCAAGTTCAGATAAATCCTAAGGTTACAAAACACGGATTAAAGTACTCGGGCATCAGGCCCGAAGGATTTTAACGGTTACAAAATCACTCGGCATTCCGACCCAAATTTAAGGCGAGGCATAAAGTTTGTTCACTCCGCAGGAGGAGGCCTAGTAGGCTCAACAAACTCGTCCAGATCGATTCTGTCAGCAATCCGAGTGGCAGCAACAATGAAGGTTTCCATGAAGGATTGGAAGTCATGCCTTTTTGTATTGGCAACCTTGATCACCACCAGCTTCTCTTCTCGGGCTTCCTTGTAGTGGACACGAACCAGCGACAGAGCCACGTCGGCACCGCATCGGGAAGAAGACTTCTTCCATTCCCGCACTCGACCAGGGACCTCATTGAGTCGAGCCATCAGAGACTCGAGGTCATTTTGAAGCGTCGCCCCTTGCCAGAGTGTTGTGTCGATGCGCGACACCGCAACTTTAAGACGAGCAAGGTAGTCGACAACACCAGCACACGGGATTCCAGTCGGAGCACGTTCATGGCAGCTTCGTCCTTCACAGGAGAGAGGATGGGGTCCAAGCTTGTCTCAACTCACCTAGTCTCTTCCTCGAAGTTCTGGCAAAATTCTGCACACACAATTCAACGATGAGTCAAAGGCTATTTATCGAGTCGACAACAACAAGACAGTCGGACAAAGGAAAGCACCTTCAAGCATGACAAACAGCTTCTTGGCAAGCCCTCCCAGATAATTCTCCAAGTCATCTCTCTTGCGGACGATGTCTTCCACTTTGTCGGTCAGGGCCCTCTTGTCCTTCTTCAAACGAGTCGCTTCCTTATTGGCTTCGTCAAGGGCAGTTTTCAGCTTGGCGTTCTCTTCCTCCAGTTTGCCGACTTAAGCCAACTTCTGGTCGGCGAGTGCAGTTTTCTCCTCAGCTGCTTTCTGCGCGGCTGCAAGGTCCAGATCCTTCTTTGCAAGAGCCTGGTTCATTGTTTCTGAAAGAAATAACGCTAGGATCAGAAAAAGAAAATAATACCTGGTTCAGGAACAAATCAGTCGACAAAGTTTTCGTACCAGTGGCTTCATCCTTGGCCTTCTGCAAGTTCATCTTGGCTAGCTCCAGGTCGAGATTGAGCTGAATCTGCTTCTGCTCCAGGTCAGCAAAACAAGCTCCAAGTTCACAGGATTTCTGTAATCAAAGGACGGTCAGTCGACAGATGAAAAGATTGGTTACTTCAGAGCAATAGAGTAATAAATTCAACAAATTCTAAGACTGCTGCCGAATCAAACATCCAACAGTAGTCTCAGGGACTACACCCAGTGGGTGCACTTAGCATGCCCCCACTGGTCCAGTTTCCACTCGACATGGTCCGTCCAGGCCGAGTGTAAAAAAAGAGAAGAGGAAAGTTGTTCTCAGACCACAGTCAACTGCCAGCAGTCGACTACGGTCTCAGGGACTACACCCAGTGGGTGCACTCAGCGTTCCCCCACTAGTTCAAGTTCCACTCGACATGATCCGTTCAGACCGAGTGAGAGAGTTCTGATTCTCAGACCATAGCTGACAGCGCGCGGTAACTATGGTCTTGGGGACTACATCCAGTGGGTGCACTCAGCGTGCCCCCACTGGTTCAAAAACTCAGTCGACACAACCTAGTCGACCCAAGAAACAAAAATATTCACCAATAAGTTAAAACACCCAGTGGGTGTACAAATGCAAAATGCAGACTGATGAAAATATGCTCAAGGAAAGTTTTCAGGTAGCATATCCTAACAGAACAAGCGATGAGTTAAGGGATCAGTCGGCAATCAACCAAACTGGACGTTGCTCTGGAGAGCTGAGCTGGCGTCGTAAGCAGCTTGACTGGCCTCTCGAACCACCTTCATCTGCTCCATCATGATGCTTGCCTGGCGTATAGCCTCCTTGGCAGCACCCACTTGGTCCTCGGGGACGTGATGCATAGCGAGAAGTGAAGATGGATCGACTGGAATTTGTGCAGTCGATGCTGAAGGCTGGGCACTCGACAATGGTACGGCAAAAGTCACAGAAGCTCGGTTGGCATCGCCGACCTCCTGGATCACTGGCAACGTCACTGACGACAACTGAGGCACCTTGCCAGTTGATGTCTTCATGCTTCTTCTTCCCATGGGCCTCAGCAGCACATCTTCGTCTTCGTCTAGTGGATCAATGACATTGGGAGGAGCTGCAAAAAGAATCAATCGCCAGAATTCGGTCGACCAGCAAAACAGCTGAGAAATTAAAGACAATATTACAAGAGTCGCACCCGGATTAGAAGTGACTGCATCCTCCATTTCCTCGTCTTCATCCCTGTAAATAGAAGTCCCAAAGGTGGCAGCACTGCAAATCTCAAGATTCAGTCGGTCAGAACTTCCGAAATGAGTCGACCAAAGTTCAATTCATGCCAAACCAAGAAATCAAGTCCAACTATTACTCGGAAGCAATGGGAATGGCCACTTTGATCTTGGGCAAGGCCTTCCGTGGTTTTGATGGCGTAGCTTTAGATTGCTTCGGGGCCTTCTCAATCGACGCTGGAGAAGACGTCCGAGGGCGCTTTGAGGTTTGTCCAGTCTGCGCAGTCGCTTTGCCACGGATACTTGTCGGGTCGTGGGTTTGCTTGGATCGGCTTTAGGTGCGAGGGGGTGAGTCGACTTCTTCGTCGTCGCCAGAGTCGTCGCTTTCGTCGTCTTCTCCCCCATCAAAGTGCCGCTCGCCGCTCTCGCCTCCGCCTGCCTCCCCTTCCGGATCCTGCTCCTGCTCTCCGTTGGGCATCGGGTACATCTCTGAGGGCCTGAAAGACTACAAGTGGAACAAATGTCAGTCAGTTGGCAAAAAGCAATTACACGATAGATCAAGAAAAACACTCGGAAATTTAGAGTTGGACCTTGTCTGGTTCATACGAGTTGTCGAGTGGAAGGATCCTCCTGGACCCTCTGGGGTTATCCTTGTTACCAGTGATGCCCCTCGGACACTGCGCCACCGTATCCTCGTCGACTTCCTCTGGGTGGATCCGAGTGGTATCATCAATGCCCTAATACATCCACATCGGATGGTCACGAGCTTGAAGCGGCTGAATGCGTCATCTGAGGAAGACCTCCAGCAGATCCATGCCAGTCACGCCGTCATGAACAAGCTGGACCACTCGCTCGACCAACACCTTCACTTCCGCTTTCTCTGCCGGAGTCACTTTCAAGGTAGAAGGCTTCTCGACTCGAGCCATGGAAAAGGGGGGAAGTCCAGTCGATTGACCTGGAGTCGGTTGGTCTTTGCAGTAGAACCAGGTCGACTGCCACCCTCTGACCGACTCGGGAACAATCATGGCTGGGAAAGTACTTTTTCCCCTCATTTGGATCCCAAGACCCCCACACATCTGGATCATGTGCGTCCTCTTATCACTCGGGTTGGCCTTTTTGATCGACTAAGAACGACAGGTGAAAATGTGTTTGAAGAGACCCCAGTGCGGTCAACAACCCAGAAAATTCTCGCACATGGACACGAATGCGGCGAGGTACATGATGGTGTTGGGGGAAAAGTGATGAAGTTGTGTTCCAAACAAGTTCAAAAATCCTCAGAAGAAAGGATCGGGAGGCAAAGAAAAACCGCGGTCAACATGAGTGGCGAGGAGGACGCACTCACCCTCCTGCGGCCGCGGCTCGGTCTCGTCCTCCGGGAGCCACTAAGATCCATGGGGAATCAGTCCCCCCTCGACCAAATCATCCATGTCGTCCTGTTGGATCGTCGACCGAATCCAATCGCCCTGGATCCAACCGGGCGGCAAACCAGATCTCGACGAGGACCCTCCCCGGCTCGTCTTCTTCCCTTTCGCCATCGCCGTCGCCTTCTTCGCGCACTCCAGAGCCACCATCTTCTCCTTCCCCGTTGCGGAGGGTGGAGTTCAGGTAGAGCGGCGACGCCGAGGGAGGAGGTGGATGCGATGGAAAACAGAGGAGGAAGAGAGGAAATGGGGCGCACTGTGCAGAAAACCCCAGCCGCGACGCCTTATATAAGGTCTTCTCCCGAGTGGCTGACTTGTGGGCCCAAGCAATCCCGTCAAATCCCGCAACAGTCACGCACGCAGTACGTGGCGAAAAAGGTGGCGTGGAGATCAAGGCATCCTTGCCTAATCAGTCCCGATTACTGCGGCCTCCTCCGTCCCGCGCGCTTCCCAAAATTTTCGAATCCCGCAAGATCCGGGAGCAGCAGAGCAGTCCGTCAGATTGAAGATTTTTTTCTATACTAACACTCGAAGATTTTCAATAAAAGTTCACTCGACAAACTAAGAATGGATCAAGGCGACTGAAAAAGAAGTTGAAGTCATCATGTTGTTCATTGATCCCAGCAAGACGCTTCCGAAGTGCAAAAATTGAGTCCGAAATATTTTCAACCCCTTCTACACTCGAACCCTGAACCATTCGGGGGCTAATGATGAAGCTATGTACCTAGGGTAGGGTCATAGGCATGATCTAGACGCCCTACCCTAGGACATCACCCTAAAGTCGGAAGCATTGAAGGGATACCATCATCCACTCGACCAGAAGCATTCCACTCGGAAGGTTCAGTGTCACTCGACCAAGAGATAGTACTCACTCGACCATGACAAGAATCACTCGACGGACAGAAGATCTAAAGCCACTCTGTATGGCAACGGTTAGACGTTACTCTATAGACTTAATGGTCATTCATGTATCTTTATAGCTGGTGTTACCAGTAACGCCCCCTCTTTATGTACCTTAAACCCTGTGTAACTGAGGGCCGGAGGGGTCTGGCGAACTCTATATAAGCCACCCCCCTCCTCAGGGACAAGGGTTTGCACCCCATGTAACTCCACACACATATATAATCCAGTCGACCACCTCCGGGCACCATGACGTAGGGATATTACTTCCACCGTGAAGGGCCTGAACTCGTAAACCTTGTGTGTACAACTTCACCATAGCTGGGATCTTGCCTCCTCATACCTACCCCCATTCTACTGTCAGTCTTAGAACCACGACAGGTATGTCTTGACTTGAGCGTAGATCTCCCCGGCAACGGCGCCAGAAATTGGCAAGTTGATGGGAGATGAAATCTTGACTTAACTTGGCATAAGCCTCCCCGGCAACGCGCCAGAAATCCTTCTTGCTACCTCTTGAGCATGTGTTGGTTTTCCCTTGAAGATGAAAGGGTGATGCACCAAAGTAGCGTAAGTATTTCCCTCAGTTTTTGAGAACCAAGGTATCAATCCAGTAGGAGACTACGCACAAGTCGCCTAGTACCTGCACAAACAATCAAGAACCTTGCAACCAACACGATAAAGGGGTTGTCAATCCCTTCACGGCCACTTGCAAAAGTGAGATCTGAGAAACATAATAAGATAAATATTTTTGGTATTTTTGTTGTATAGATTCGAAAATAAAGATTGCAAAATAAATAGTAAACTAGAATTGTAGATTGGAAACTTATATAATGTGAAGTAGACCCGGGGGCCATAGGTTTCACTAGTGGCTTCTCTCATGATAGCAAGTATTACGGTGGGTGAACAAATTACTGCAGAGCAATTGATAGAAAAGCGCGTAGTTATGAGAATATCTAGGCAATAATCATGAATATAGGCATCACGTCTGTGTCAAGTAGACCGAAACGATTCTGCATCTACTACTATTACTCCACACATCGACTGCTATCCAGCATGCATCTAGAGTATTAAGTTCATAAGAACGGAGTAACGCATTAGGCAAGATGACATGATGTAGAGGGATAAACTCAAGCAATATGATATAAACCCCATATTTTTCTCCTCGATGGCAACAATACAATACATGTCGGTTCCCTTTCTGTCACTGGGATCGAGCACCGCAAGATTGAACCCAAAGCTAAGCACTTCTCCCATTTCAAGAAAGATCAATCTAGTAGGCCAAACTAAACCGTTAACTCGAAGAGACTTGCAAAGATATCAAATCATGCATATAAGAATTCAGAGAAGAATCAAATATTGTTCATAGATAATCTTGATCATGAACCCACAATTCATCGGATCTCGGCAAACACACCGCAAAAGAGTATTACATCGGATAGATCTCCAAGAACATCGAGGAGAACTTTGTATTGAGAACCAAACAGAGAGAAGAAGCCATCTAGCTAATAACTATGGACCCGAAGGTCTGTGGTAAACTACTCACACATCATCGAGAGGCTATGGTGTTGATGTAGAAGCCCTCCATGATCGAATCCCCTCGGCGGATCGCGGAAAAGGCCCCAAGATGGGATCTCACGAATGCGAGAAGGTTGCGGCGGTGGAAAAGGGTTTCGTGGCTCCTGGAAGTTTTCAGGGTATAAGAGTATATATAGGCGAAAGAAGTAGGTCGGTGGAGCTACGAGGGGCCCACGAGGGTGGGGGGCGCGCCTACCCCCTGGGCGCGCCCCCCTGCCTCGTGGCCGCCTCGTTGCGTCTCTGACTTCCACTCCAAGTCTCATGGATTCCGTTTGTTCCAAGAAAGATCCTCGTGAAGGTTTCGTTCCGTTTGGATTCTGTTTGATATTCCTTTTCTGTGAAACACTGAAATAGGCAAAAAACGGCAATTTGCACTGGGCCTTCGGTTAATAGGTTAGTCCCAAAAATAATATAAAAGAGCATATTAAAGCCCATTGAACATCCAAAACAGATAATATAATAGCATGGAACCATCAAAAATTATAGATACGTTGGAGACGTATCAACCTTGGCACCTCCAAAGCTAGAGATGGCGACGGTTGGCCACGACGCAAAAAACACAAGCATCGAAGCAATAATGAGGATACCAAAGACAAGACAGTCAATGCTGGATTCAGCGACTCTAAAGCCGGTCAGCCAAATAAGCCATTCAAAGGAAACAAAGATGGTTCATCCAGTTTGGACAAAATACTCGACCGGCTTTCTAAATTCATGGCACCCCTGACAAGCTTGCCAAGCATTCCAACAGAAACCGTTGGGTCTTCAAACAGGCCGGTAAGTTAAATACTGAACATAAGGGGAAGGAGCCGCCTAGCAAGGATGACGATGAGCCATGCCCACCGAACACAGGGGGACAAAAGAACCCCGAGGTAAGCGGTGAATATTATCTCGTCACTCATATCCCTAAGCGGGGCGCAAGCGCGCGATAAGGGGCGTCTCGCCATAGAGCCAGTCGCCCAAAAAATTCAACCCATGGTCGGCTTGTCCGATCACTTTTGATCGTAGGGACCATCAACCAGTATCTGTCATGGAGGTTCGGCAGCATTGGTCCTCGATCCAATCATCGACTGATTCCATCTCACGCGAGTCCTCATGGATGGCGGCAGCAGTCTTAACCTGCTTTATCTGGACACCGTCTGTAAAATGGGTATCGATCCGTCAAGGCTCAAGCCCACTAAAACCACCTTTAAAGGAGTAATACCCGGCGTGGAGGCCTACTGCACAGGGTCAATAACCCTGGAAGTAGTCTTCGGCTCACCGGATAATTTTCGAAGCGAAGATTTGATCTTCGACATCGTCCCCTTCCGCAGTGGTTATCATGCACTGCTCGAACGAACCGGCTTTCGCTCGTTTCAATGCAGTCCCGCAATATGCTTATCTAAAGCTCAAGATGCCCGGGCCACGCGGTGTTATAACAATCAATGCAAATATGGAGCGCTCCCTCCGTAGTAAGGAGCATACCGCGGCCCTTGCAGCTAAGGTACAGGGTGGCCTTATCAAGTTGAATACTTCATCGGCCATCAAGCCCCCGGTGAAAGTGCAACTATCCCTAGGTGGTTTTGGTAATTCATAACAACATATAGCTCATTGAGCTAATGCTATTCCAAGACAAATATTTCAGGAAAGCTCAATGAATGGCATGGCATGGATGATGAAAGTGGATCCCTCAAAATATTAAGGACAAAAGATTGGCTCAAGCTCAAAAGCTCAAGACTCTACATTTTACATTTTAGTGATCCAAGATCACATTGAGTCTATAGGAAAAGCCAATACTATCAAGGAGGGATGAGGTGTTGCTTAATGAGCCTCTTGCTTCATGTGCTTAGTGATATGCTCCAAAAACCCTCAACTACTTTCTCACATCCACATATGACCTAAACCTAAAGTCAAAATCGGTCCTACCGATTCTTTCTATCCGGCGCCACCGATTTCAAATGTCATAGTCACTGCCACAAACCCTAGGCAAATCGGTTTCACCGATGGGGATCTCGGTCTCACCGAGATGGGATTGTAATCTCTCTGTTTCCCTTCATAACATTTCGGTCTAACCGAAGTGAGCGATTGGTCCCACCGAGATTGCAATGTAAACTCTCTGTTTCCCTTTCTTAACATTTCGGTCTTACCGAAAGAGCGAATCGGTCCCACCGAGTTTACCTGACCAACTCTCTGGTTAGCTAATTACCAAAATCGGTCTCACCGAGTTTGTGTAATCGGTCTCACCGAGATTACGTTATGCCCTAACCCTAACCATATCGGTCCTACCGAGTTGCATGTCGGTCCCACCGAAAACCCTAACGGTCACTAGGTTTACTGAATCGGTCCGACCGAGTTTGTTGATTTGGTCCCACCGAGTTTGGTAAATTGTGTGTAATGGTTAGATTTTGTGTGGAGGCTATATATACCCCTCCACCTCCGCTTCATTCGTGGAGAGAGCCATCAGAACAAACCTACACTTCCAACTTACCAGTTCTGAGAGAGAACCACCTACTCATGTGTTGAGGCCAAGATATTCCATTCCTACCACATGAATCTTGATCTCTAGCCTTCCCAAGTTGCTTTCCACTCAAATCTTCTTTCCACCAAAGCCAAATCCTGTGAGAGAGTTGAGTGTTGGGGAGACTATCATTTGAAGCACAAGAGCAAGGAGTTCATCATCAACACACCATTTGTTACTTCTTGGAGAGTGGTGTATCCTAGATTGGCTAGGTGTCACTTGGGAGCCTCCGACAAGATTGTGGAGTTGAACCAAGAAGTTTGTAAGGTCAAGGAGATCGCCTACTTCATGAAGATCTACCGCTAGTGAGGCAAGTCCTTCGTGGGCGACGGCCATGGTGGGATAGACAAGGTTACTTCTTCGTGGACCCTTCGTGGGTGGAGCCATCCGTGGACTCGCGCAACCGTTACCCTTCGTGGGTTGAAGTCTCCATCAACGTGGATGTACGATAGCACCACCTATCGGAACCACGACAAAAACATCCGTGTCTCCGATTGCATTTGAATCCTCCAAACCCTTCCCTTTACATTCTTGCAAGTTGCATGCTTTAAATTCCGCTGCTCATATACTCTTTGCATGCTTGCTTGAATTGTGTGAAGATTGCTTGACTTGTGCAAAGATAGCTAAAATCTGTCAAAGTCTAAAAATTGGGAAAAGGTTAAGTTTTTAATTGGTCAAGTAGTCTAATCACCCCCCCTCTAGACATACTTCAAGGTCCTACACCCGGACACTGTCAAATGAGTCTGATCTACCCTGCAGAACGACAGTTCGGTTCATCCAGAGCTGGACTAGCAATTCGGCCTCCGTCAAAAACCCCACCTAATCGCGGCATACGTACCGCGTGTGCATAACTACGCACTAAAAATACCATGGGCAAGGACAGAGGCACACTAAGGACAAGGTCCACAATACGGCTCAACCCTATTCGGACCTTAATCTTCTTCTTCTCCCTTTTTCTCTTTTCTCTCTTATTTCAGGTTCTCTAAAACCTAGATCACTTTTCAATGCTACAAGGGCTCTTTCCCAGGCCCCTTCTATATATACGATTGTTGGTCCTCTCAAAGGATCCTTCACCAAGGTGAAAAGCGGTGCAGACGTGCGGCAGGGTGTCCAAAGGATCTTCAAGACCACCTTTTTAGGACTTGTATACAGCTTTCCCTTACTCATAAATTCTTGGCATGTAAAATAGCGTTGATGCTTATGGCATTCTCTATAAGCGCATGTTTTGACGTATCAATCAGACTATAGTGGAAACAATTTTGTCCAACCCTATTTGGTATTGGCTTATTTCATAATATGTATTCCCTCTTCACGTCAGATTGACATATACACCTCGGCATAAATTGCCAAGGGTTCTATTCGGCCACATATATTTTTCAAAAACAAAAAAGTCCGAACACTTTTATAGTATACTTTGGCGTCCCGAATACTTCATTATACGCATCGGCTCCGAATCATGTCTTTGATCAATAGTTGGGTTGCCCGGCTCCTGTGGTTACCACCTTACATTCCGCTTGTTCGTCTAAGGTAGTAAAGGAAGAACTACTGCGATTGTGTTTCTGGTTCGTCCGGTCAAACACCTCAGTAGAGAAAGCCGAAAACTAACTGTCATGATATAGCGAGAGCTGGTCATCGGTTCGGCGATTTACTAAATATTTTGTGATTGTTTCCGTACTATACGAAGGACTGGCCTCCACCCAGTCACGCGCCTAAGGCATCCAAGCTCGGATAGCCGTACACGCACCAGGGGCTAGCCTATAGTCCCATTGTTAAACTCCTATGGCTAAGTGAGAGTGATAAAGCCACATAGTCTAATTGCCTGGTTCGCTGCACAAACACCTCCTTTACAGACCAAGACATTGGGTTAAGTGTGGTCATGTGCTATTCCGAACACCCTCGTAGTGGGGGTTGAAGCAGACGACTGGCAAACTTTCAAGATTAATAAACAGCCGCACAGGAGGAAAGTAATTTCAGATAACAGGCATAAATACATTACAAAGCCTTGGTTCATAAAACAAAGTCTGGGCAGCCCGGATACATTCATTCAAACATGACATCCTTCGAGCATTGACCCTCTATCAAACGGGTAACCACTAGGACGTCTTCAAAATACTGCTCCGGCTTGCGGTGGTCCTTGCCTTCGGGTGGGCCCTCAACCGCCATAACGGCGGCCTTCATCTTTTCCCAGTGCATCTTGACACGTGCAAAAGCCATCCGTGCACCCTCAATGCACGAAGAGCGCTTCACAGCTTCAATTCGGGGTAGGGCGTCGGCGAGCCACTTGACCAGGCCGAAGTAGCTGCTAGGAACGGGTTCGGCTGGCCATAGCCAAACTACGATGTCCTTTATGGCCAGGCCGAACATCCTGTGCAGCTCTGCCAGCTGCATCACTGGTTGTTCAACAGCGCTGGACACTCCGGCGCCAGGTACTGTGACCAGAAGAGTTTCTCTGTCGTGTTCCCCTCTTGGGCCCGGAAAAACTTCGCAGCGTCGGCGGCGCTCTTCAAAAGATCAGAAAATGTGCCTGGAGTACTCCATAGTCGAGTGAGTAGGGCATATTTTTGACTGCCGAATTTACTCTGCAAAAGAAAGGGCTTACCAGCCGCTATCTGTTCAGCCTGCATGATCTCCTCGCGAGCCGCCCGGAACTCAGTCCGCGCCTCCTTGGCCTCCTGGAGAGCCTTGGTGAGTTTGACTGCTTGGGCCTTATTATTCTCCTCCAAGGCCTCACACTTACCGGCAGAGCTCTTGCTCGACTTCAGTCACCCTCTCCTCATACTGGCGGCGGGTGGCCTGCTCGGCCTTTAAGTCTGCAGCCGCTTTGCTCACCCTCGCCTGCTCTTTGGCTTGCGACATGACGCCCTTGAGGGTCTCGACCTCGGCTGCACTGCCTGCAATCATATACATGACAAGTGTACGAGTTTAAAACTCCGCATTCACATATAATTTCAGTCGTATAAACAACATTTAAAAAAACATACCTTGCGCCTCATCGAACCGCTTGTTAATGCGGTCGAGGTCATCATCGCCCAGCTTCAGCTTCTGCTTGAGTTGGGAAACTTCAGAGGCCTGGGCGGTCGCCGCCAACATGGAAGCCTGTTCATTCAATAGATAGTACGTTACCTTCTGCGATAATCATTTGATCCTCTGTTCATCTTTTTTCCAAAACCAAACAGAGTCTCAGGGGCTACTGTCTATATACAGGCATTGGAAAAAGCGTCTTACGTCACAACCTCAAAGCCCGTAAGTAGGCTGGTGAAGGCTTCATTCAGCCCGCTCTTGGCGGACTGAACCTTCTCAACCACCGTACCCATCAGGGTACGTTGCTCCTCCACGACGGAGGCACACTACAGTGCATCCGTCAGAGTGTTCGGCGCCTCAGGATTAGTGGAGGTTGCCGTTGGAGTACGCGCTTGACACGTCTCCAACGTAACTATAATTTTTTCTTGTTCCATGCTATTATATTATCAATCTTGGATGTTTTATAATCATTTTATAGTCATTTTATATCATTTTTGGTACTAACCTATTGACATAGTGCCAAGTGCCAGTTGTTGTTTTCTGCATGTTTTTTACATCGCAGGAAATCAATATCAAACGGAGTCCAAACGCAACGAAACTTTACGAAGATTTTTTTGGACCAGAAGGAATGTAATGAGCCCTGGCTATGCCTAGGGGGTGCCCCGAGGGAGGCACAACCCACCAGGGCGCGCCTGGGCCTCCTGGCGCGCCTTGGTGGGTTGTGCCCACCTCAGGTGCCCCCCGGACCGCCTATTTGCTCTATAAATACCACAATATTTCCAGAACCCTAGGGGAGTCGACGAAATATTCATCCAGCCGCCGCAGAGTCCAGAACCACCAGATCCAATCTAGACCATCTCGGATGGGGTTCACCACCTCCATTGGTGCCTCTCCGATGATGCGTGAGTAGTTCTTTGTAGACCTTCGGGTCCGTAGTTAGTAGTTAGATGGCATCATCTCTCTCTCTCTCTGAGTTCTCAATACAATGGTCTCTTGGAGATCCATATGATGTAACTCTTTTGTGGTGTGCTTGTTGGGATCGATGAACTTTGAGTTTATGACCAGATCTATCTTTTTATATCCATGAAAGTATTTGAGTTTCTTTGATCTCTTGTATGCATGGTCTCTTATAGCCTCGTATTTCTTCTCCGATATTTGGTTTTGTTTGGCCAACTTGATATATTTATCTTTCCATGGGAAGAGGTGCTTTGTAGTGGGTTCGATCTTACGGTGCTTGATCCCAGTGACAGAAAGGGAACCGACACGTATGTATCGTTGCTACTAAGGATAAAACGATGGGGTCTATCTCTACATAGATAGATCTTGTCTACATCATGTCATCATTCTAATTGCATTACTCCGTTTCTCCATGAACTTAATACACTAGATGCATGCTGGATAGCGGTCGATGTGTGGAGTAATAGTAGTAGATGCAGGCAGGAGTCGGTCTACTGATCTTGGACGTGATGCCTATATAATGATCATTGACTGGATATCGTCATGAGTATTTGAGGTTCTATCAATTGCCCAACAGTAATTATTTCACCCACCGTTTGCTATTTTTCTCGAGAGAAGCCACTAGTGAAACCTATGGCCCCCGGGTCTCTTTCTCATATTATTTGCTTTGCGATCTAATTTTTCCTTACAATTATTATCAGATCTACTAAACCAAAAATACAAAAATACCTTGCTGCAATTTTATCTTATTTATTTTATTTGGCGTTCGATCTATCAACTTACTACAAATTTATCTCACGTCTGTTTGCCACTTGAGGCGCCGTACCCGGAAGGGATTGACAACCCCTTTAACACATCGGGTTGCGAGGTTTTGTTATCTGTGTGCAGGGGTTGTTCACGTTGTGTTGCTTGGTTCTCCTACTGGTTCGATAACCTTGGTCTCATCTGAGGGAAATACCTACTGCTGTTGTGCTGCATCATCCCTTCCTCTTTGGGGAAATACCGACATAGCTTCAGACCACACCAAAAGTAATTTCTGGCACCGTTGCCGAGGATGATCTTCAACATATACCAGGTTCCAAATCACAAATCTCATCTCCTCGCAATTTACATTATTTGCCATTTGCCTCTCGTTTTCCTCTCCCCCACTTCACAAAAAATTTCCGTTTTATTCGCCCTCTTTTCCGTTCGCCTTTTTCTCGTTTGATCTTTTGTTTGCTTGTTTGACCATGTGTCTTCTATTTGCTAAAAATATGTTGGTATGGATCCTCATCCACTAGCTAATCTTTTTAAGAGAACTAATTATGTGGAACCAGTTGCTAGTGATTTGAGTGGAGTTGATTATCTTTATGGAGTTTTGCTTGAGATTTATGAATCTGAAAATTGTGATGAAGTGTTAAACAAAGAAATTTATGAAGTGATTCATGATAGCTCCTTGAATGAAAAGCATAATTGCAATGGTGTTATTATAAATTCTATTAATGTCAAATGTGCTAATATATGCAAAACCCCAAGCTTGGGGATAGTAATTTTGCTATGTCCACTACTTATTGCAATGATCATGATTGGGGTGATGATTCTTATGATCTTGAAAATTTATTTATGCCTCATGATGAACATGTTTGCAATAATATTAAAAGTGGGTTCGGAAGAGTGTCAACTCTAGGTAAAAATAATCCCACTATTTTGGAAGAGTGTCAACTTTGCATGCATGTGGATCATGTAGAGAATATGTTATGTGATAGCTATATTATTGATTTTGAATATGATCCTACATGTAATTACTATGAAAGAGGAAAATACGGTTGTAGAAGTTTTCATGTTACTAATTTACCTCTCGTTATGTTGAGATCGTTAATGTTTTATTCCTCTTCTTTGCATATGTTAGATATTTCTTGTCTTGATAATTTGTTTGCTTATAAAATTCCTATGCATAGGAAATATGTTAGACTTAAAGTGATTGCCACATGTATCATGATGCTCTCTTTGTGTTTCAATTCTAGTCTTTTATGTGAGCATCATTGAAATCTTATGCCTAGCTAGGGGCGTGAAACTGTAGCGCTTGTTGGGAGGCAACCCAATGAATAAAATTTATTTTTTCTTTTTGATTTATGTTCTTGAGTGTTTGAACAATTATGCTACTGTTATAATTGTGTTTTTTTGTGTTTTATTTAGTGTTTGTGCCAAGTAAAGCCTTTAGGATCTTCTTGGGTGATAGTTGTTTGATATTGCTGAAAAATAGAAACTTTTACTCTCACGAAAATAATTCTCATGTTTTACCAGAGCATGCTAAAATGCCAATTCTGTTTGCAGTAGATTAATATGCAAATTTCTCAGGTCGTCCTAATTTTTCAGGATTTTTGGAGTTCCAAAAGTTTTCGAAATAGTCAGATTGCTACAGACTGTTCTGTTTTGACAGATTCTATTTTCTTTGCGTTGTGTGCTTGTTTTGATGGCTCTACGGTTTTCTTTGATGAGTTTTTGCCATAGAAAAGTTGGAATACAGTAGATATAATGCAAAAATAAAATATGAATTGGTTTGGTACACTACTTATAGTAGTGATTTGCTTTCTTACACTAACGGATCTCACGAAGGTTTTGTTGAATTTTGTGTGATTGAAGTTTTCAAGTTTTGGGTTATCTTATGATGGATGAAGGAATAAGGAGTAGAAGAGCCTAAGCTTGGGGATTCCTCAGAATCCCAAGCTATTATCCAAAAATGAGAAAACAACTAAGCTTGGGGATGCCCCCGAGTGGCATCCCCTCTTTCTTCTAACGACCATCGGTATTTTACTCGAAGCTATATTTTTATTCGTCGCATACTATGTGTTTTGCTTGGAGCGTCTTGTATGGTATGAGTCTTTGCTTGTTTTATTTTGTGTTTTAAGTCTTGATTCCTTACTGGACACACTTATTTGAGAGAGCCAAAATTATGTCATGACTTACTAGAATTGCTCTCTATGCTTCACTTAAATTTTTATGAGCTATGGACTTGCACTAGTGCTTCACTTATACTCCCTCCGGTCCTTTTTAGTTCGCATATAAAATTTATCTGAAGTCAAACCTCGTAAAGTTTGACGAACTTCATAGAAAAAAATACGAACATCCACAATGTGAAATCATTATCATTAGATGTGTCGTGACTTAAATCATATTGTATAACTTTAGCATTGTAGATGTTGATACTTCTTCATATAAATATGGTCAAACTTTATGAAGTTTGACTTCAGACAATTAATATATGCAGAGTAAAAAGGACCGGAGGGAGTATCTTTTTGAGCAAGATGTGCTTTAGTATTTTTGAAGAAATGCTCTCTTGCTTCACTTAGATTTATTTCAGAGTTAGTAAATTTTTTAAGAAATTCTCTCTTGCTTCACTTAAATTAATTTGAGAGAAAGAAAAAATTATGCTCATGATCTTCACTAATATTTGTTTGAGCTTATGAAAACACATGAAAATTAGTCCCAAAGTGGTAGATATCCAAGAAGGGTATAATAAAAACTTTCATGAAGATCATTGGACAAAATAAAATTGATTCTTAGTAATAGTTTTGAGATATGATGATGTGATATGTGAGTTATGTTGATGAGTAATTATGCTCTAGTAACAATATTGGTGTTAAGGTTTGTGATTCCCTATGCAAGTACGAAAGTCAATAGTCATGCAATGAAATTATATCCTGCTTATGGTGCATTATTCGGTATTATTTATGCTTAATGCTTGCTTATGAGATTATTCGTTTCTTGGTTGGTCGCTTCTCAATCTTCTGCTAGCCTTCATTTCGCACTAAGTATGATCTCTACTTGTGCATCCAAAAACCTTTAAACCAGTTTTGCCACATGAGTCCACTATTCTTTTGCCGTTCCAAGCAAATTTGCATGTGCTATCTCTAATTTTCAAAATAAACTTCTCTTTTGTGTGTTTGTTTCGCTCGCAGAGCGGTGAGGGGTGGCTAATATTTTCCATGCTAGATGTGTTATTCTCAAGATGAGTGTTTATTCACTTGTCATTGCACGAGAGTAAGGCAAAGGTATTAGGGATGCCCAGTCCCGAAATGAAAAATGAATTACTTTATATTGTCAAATAATAAATTCCTTGGAAAGTGTTGGTATGGAGGGCAAACCGTGGATACAGCTAGCCATGAAAAGTGAAAGTATGGTTGAAAAAGGAATAAACTTTATTTTCTATTTGGGAACCGCCTATGATATATCTAGCATGGAAAGTGTTGAGAACTAAGTCGTTTTCCTTGGTGGGATGGATATACCTCCCAAAATGTTTTTATCTATAAGTTTTTCGCTTTGAGCTCTAGGACCTCTACAAATCCCTACTTCCTTCTGCGAAGGGCCTTTCTTTTTTACTTTATGCAATTTTTATTTTTAATTTGAGTCTCCATCTTCTCTTATAAAAGCACAAATTAGGAGGCAATATGATTGTACTTGAGTATTGGGTGTAGCTAATATGCGAGTGTGTTTCATGAAGGGATCAATGGTTGAGCATGATGGGCTAGTGATAACTTATTTTAGCGTTGATATTTTGAAAGACGTGGCTGCTTGTTGATATGCTTGAGTATTTAAATTATCATGTCAACACTAGACTATTGCTTTGAACAATATAAAAGTCCAAATGTCCATGCTATAAAGAAAGAATATGATATGACATGATAGCCAACATTCCACATCAAAAAATCTATTTTTATCACTTCCCTACTCGAGGACGAGTAGGAGTTTAGCTTGGGGATGTTGATACGTCTCCAACGTATCTATAAATTTTCCTTGTTCCATGCTGTTATATTATCAATCTTGGATGTTTTATAATCATTTTATATCACTTTTTGGTACTAACCTATTGACATTGTGCCAAGTGCCAGTTGTTGTTTTCTGCATGTTTTTTACATCGCAGGAAATCAATATCAGACGGAGTCCAAACGCAACGAAACTTTACGGTGATTTTTTTGGACCAAAAGGAATGTAATGGCCCTGGCTGCGCCTGGGGGGTGCCCCGAGGGAGGCACAACCCACCAGGACGCGCCAGGATGCCCAGGCGCGCCTTGGTGGGTTGTGCCCACCTCGGGTGCCCCCCGGACCGCCTCTTTGCTCTATAAATACCCCAATATTTCTAGAACCCTAGGGGAGTCGACGAAATATTCATCCAGCCGCCACAGAGTCCAGAACCACCAGATCCAATCTATACACCATCTCGGATGGGGTTCACCACCTCCATTGGTGCCTCTCTGATGATGCGCGAGTAGTTTTTTGTAGACCTTCGGGTCCTTAGTTAGTAGCTAGATGGCTTCATCTCTCTCTTTGAATTCTCAATACAATGGTCTCTTGGAGATCCATATGATGTAACTCTTTTGCGGTGTGTTTGTTGGGATCAATGAACTTTGAGTTTGTGATCAGATCTATCTTTTTATATCCATGAAAGTATTTGAGTTTCTTTGATCTCTTTTATGCATGATCTCTTATAGCCTCGTATTTCTTCTCCGATATTTGGGTTTTGTTTGGCCAACTTGATTTATTTATCTTTGCAATGGGAAGAGGTGCTTTGTAGTGGGTTTGATCTTACGGTGCTTGATCCCAGTGACAGAAAGGGAACCGGCACGTATGTATCGTTGCTACTAAGGATAAAACGATGCGGTCTATTGATACGTCCATTTTGCATCATGCTTTTATATCAATATTTATTGCATTATGGGCTGTTATTACACATTATATCTCAATACTTATGGCTATTCTCTCTTATTTTACAAGGTTTACCATGAAGAGGGGGAATGCCGGCAACTGGAATTCTGGCTGGAAAAGGAACAAACGTTGGAAACCTATTCTGCACAACTCCAAAAGTCCTGAAAATCTACGAAACAACTTTTTGGATTTTATAAGAGTCTATGAGCAAAAGAAATAGGCCAGGGGGCCCACACCCTGTCCAGGAGACAGGAGGGCGCACCCCCCTGTAGGGCGCGTCCCCCTATCTCCTGGGCCCCCTGGTGAGCCTCCGGCGTCCATCTTCTGCTATATCATCACTTTTACCCTGGAAAAAATCATGGGCAAGCTTACGGGATGAAACTCCGCTTCCACGAGGCGGAACCTTGGCGGAATCAATCTAGGGCTCTGGCGGAGCTGTTCTGCCAGGGACACTTCCCTCCGGGAGGGGGAAATCATCACCAACGTCATCACCAACGATCCTCTCATCGAGAGGGGGTCAATCTCCATCAACATCTTCACCAGCACCATCTCCTCTCAAAACCCTAGTTCATCTCTTGTATCCAATCTTGTATCAAAACCACAAATTGGTACCTGTGGGTTGCTAGTAGTGTTGATTACACCTTGTAGTTGATGCTAGTTGGTTTACTTGGTGGAAGATCATATGTTCAGATCCTTTATGCATATTATTCCCCCTCTGATTATGAACATGAATATGCTTTGTGAGTAGTTACGTTTGTTCCTGAGGACATGGGTGAAGTCTTGCTATTAGTAGTCATGTGAATTTTGTATTAGATTCGATATTTTGATGAGATGTATGTTGTCTTTCCTCTAGTGGTGTTATGTGAGCGTCGACTAAATGACACTTCACCATTATTTGGGCCTAGAGGAAGGCATAGGGAAGTAATAAGTAGATGATGGGTTGCTAGAGTGATGAAGCTTAAACCCTAGTTTATGTGTTGCTTCGTTAGGGGTTGATATGGACCCATATGTTTAATGTTGTGGTTAGGTTTACCTTAATACTCCTTTTTGTAGTTGCGGATGCTTGCAGTAGGGGTTAATCATAAGTGGGATGCTTGTCCAAGTTAGGACAGTACCCAAGTGTCGGTCCACCCACATATCAAATTATCAAAGTACCGAACGCGAATCTTATGAACGTGATGAAAACTAGCTTGACGATAATTCCCAATGTGTCCTCGGGAGCTCCTTCTTCATTATTAGAGTTTGTCCAGGCTTATCCTTTGCTACATAAAGGATTGGGCCACCTTGCTGCACTTTATTTACTTTATTTACTTTTTGCTTGTTACTATTTATCTTATCACAAAACTATCTATCACCTACTATTTCAGTGCTTGCAGAGAAAACCTTACTGAAAACCGCTTATCATTTCCTTCTGCTCCTCGTTGGGTTCGACACTCTTACTTATCGAAAGGACTACGATAGATCCCCTATCCTTGTGGGTCATCAAGACTCTTTTCTGGCGCCGTTGCCGGGGAGTGTAGCGCTTTTGGTGAGTGGAACTTGGTAAGGAAACATTTATATAGTGTGCTGAAATTTTATGTTACTTGTCACTATGGAAACTAATCCTTTGAGGGGCTTGTTTGGGGTATCTTCACCTCAACCAGAAGAGCAAAGAGATGCTCCTCAACCTACTGAACTTTGTGAAAATATTCACTTTGAGACTCCTTCGGGTATGATAGAGAAACTACTAGCTAATCCATTTGCAGGAGATGGAACATTGCATCCCGATTTACACCTTATCTTTATGGATGAAATTTGTGGATTATTTAAGCTTGCAGGTATTCCCGATCATGTTGTTAAAAGGAAGGTCTTCCCTTTATCTTTGAAGGGAGATGCATTGACATGGTATAGGCTATGTGATGATACGGGATCTTGGAATTATAAGCGATTGAAGTTGGAATTTCACCAGAAGTTCTATCCTATGCATCTTGTTCATCGTGATCGTAATTACATATATAATTTCTGGCCTCGCGAAGGATAAAGCATCTCTCAAGCTTGGGGGAGCTCTCGCGGGAAATGATTATTCAGAATTTTTATGCTCGGCTTTCTCTTAATAATCGCAACCTGCTCGATACTTCCTGTGTTGGTTCTTATATGCTGAAGACTATTGATTTCAAATGGGACTTATTGGAAAGAATTAAACGCAACTCTGAAGATTGGGGTTCCGACGATGGTAAGGAGTCAGGTATGACACCTAAGTTCGATTGTGTTAAATCTTTTATGGATACCGATGCTTTTCGTGGATTTAGCGCTAAGTATGGACTTGACTCTGAGATAGTAGCTACTTTTTGCGAATCTTTTGCTACTCACGTTGATCTCCCTAAAGAGAAGTGGTTTAAATATAATCCTCATGTTGAAGTGAAAGTAGTTGCACCTATTACAGTCGAAGAAAACATTATTACATATAGTGATCCTATTATTCCTACTGCAGATGTCGAAAAACCTCCTTTTCCTGTTAGGATAAAAGATCATGCTAAAGCTTCGACTGTTGTCCGTAAGAGTAATACTAGGACTTATACACCTCCTGAGCAACTCAAAGTTGAACCTAATGTTGCTATTGTTAAAGATCTCTTGTCTGATAATATTGATGGGCATGTTATTTATTTCTATTATAAAACTGCTAGAATTGCCAAACCTTGTGCTAAAGATAAACATAGACCTGTGGTAGGCATGCCTGTTATTTCTGTTAAAATAGGAGATCATTGTTATCATGGCTTATGTGATATGGGTGCTAATGCTAGTGCGATACCTTATGATCTATATAAAGAAATTATGCACGATACTGCGCCTATTGAATTGGAAGACATTGATGTTACTATTAAGCTTGCTAATAGGGACACCATTAAACCTATTGGGATTGTTAGAGATGTTGAAGTCTTGTGTGGGAAGATTAAATACCCTGCTGATTTTCTTGTTCTTGCTTCCCCACAAGATGATTTTTGTCCCTTTATTTTTGGTAGACCTTTCTTGAATACTGCTAGTGCTAAGATTAATTGTAAAAGGAAGGTAGTCACTGTTGGCATAGATGGTATGTCTCATGAGTTCAATTTTGCTAAGTTTAGTAGACAACCTCGTGAAAGGGAACCACCTAGTGAGGATGAGATTGTTGGTCTCGCTTCCATTGTTGTTCCTCCAACTGATCTGTTAGAACATTATTTGTTAGACCATGAAACGATATGCTTATGAAGGAAAGGGAAGAAATAGATGAAGTTTTCCTTAAACAAGAACCTATGCTGAAACATAACCTTCCCGTTGAAATTATTGGGGATCCCCCTCCACCCAAGGGTGATCCCGTGTTTGAACTCAAACCTTTACCTGATAATCTTAAGTATTCTTATCTTGATGAAAAAGAAATATATCCTGTTATTATTAGTGCTAACCTTTCAGAGAAAGAAGAAGAAAGATTATTGAAAACTGTGAAGAAGCACCGAGCTGCTATTGGATATACTCTGGATGATCTTAAGGGCATTAGTCCCACATTATGTCAACACAAAATTTCGGTGGAGAAAGATGCCAAACCAGTTAGAGATCCTCAGAGACGATTAAATCCCAAAATGAAGGAGGTGGTAAGAAAGGAGATTCTAAAACTCCTTGAGGCAGGTATTATTTATCCCGTTGCTGATAGTGAATGGGTAAGCCCTTTCCATTCTGTCCCTAAAAAGGGAGCTATTACCGTTGTTCCTAATGATAAAGATGAATTGATCCCGCAAAGAATTACTACAGGTTATAGGATGGTAATTGATTTTCGTAAGTTAAATAAAGCTACTAAGAAAGATCATTACCCTTTACCTTTTATTGATCAAATGCTAGAAAGGCTATCCAAACACACACATTTTTGCTTTCTAGATGGTTATTCTGGCTTCTCTCAAATACCTGTGTCAGCAAAGGATCAATCTAAAACTACTTTTACTTGCCCTTTTGGTACTTTTGCTTATAGGCGTATGCCTTTTGGTTTATGTAATGCACCTGCTACCTTTCAAAGATGCATGATGGCTATATTCTCTGATTTTTGTGAAAAGATTTGTGAGGTATTCATGGATGACTTCTCCGTCTATGGATCCTATTTTGATGATTGTTTGAGCAACCTTGATCGAGTTTTGTAGAGATGCGAAGACACTAGTCTCGTCCTGAATTGGGAAATGTGTCACTTTATGGTTAATGAAGGCATTGCCTTGGGGCACAAGATCCCCGAGAGAGGTATTGAAGTTGATAAGGCCAAAGTTGATGCTATTGAAAAGATGCCATGTCCCAAGGACATAAAAGGTATAAGAAGTTTCCTTGGTCATACCGGCTTTTATAGGAGGTTCATTAAGGACTTTTCTAAAATCTCTAGACCTCTGACTAATTTATTGCAAAAAGATATTCCTTTTGTATTTGATGATGATTGTGTAGAATCATTTGAAACACTTAAGAAAGCTTTGATCACTGCACCTATTGTTCAGCCACTTGATTGGAATTTACCTTTTGAAAGTATGTGCGATGCTAGTGATTATGATGTAGGTGTTGTTTTAGGGCAAAGAGTCGATAAGAAATTGAATGTTACCCAGTATGCTAGTAAGACTCTTGATACTACCCAGGGAAATTATGCTACTACTGAAAAAGAGTTCTTAGCAGTTGTGTTTGCATGTGATAAGTTTAGACCTTATATTGTTGATTCCAAAGTTACTATTCACACAGATCATGCTGCTATTAAATATCTTATGGAAAAGAAAGATGCTAAGCCTAGACTCATTAGATGGGTCCTCTTGCTCCAAGAATTTGATTTGCATATTATTGATAGAAAGGGAGCTGAGAACCCCGTTGCAGACAACTTATCTAGGTTAGAGAATGTTCTTGATGACCCACTGCCTATTAATGATAGTTTTCCTGATGAATAATTAGAGGTTGTCAATGCTTCTCGTAATGCTCCTTGGTATGCTAATTACATTGTTGCTAAATATATACCGCCTAGTTTCACATACCAGCAAAAGAAAACGTTCTTTTATGATTTAAGACATTACTTCTGGGATGATCCACACCTTTATAAAGAAGGAGTAGATGGTATTATTAGGCGTTGTGTGCGAGCATGAACAGGAACAAATCCTACATAAGTGTCACTCTGAATCCTATGGAGGACACCACGCTGGATATAGAACTGCACACAAGGTACTACAGTCTGGTTTTTATTGGCCTACTCTTTTCAAAGATGCTCGTAAGTTTGTCTTATCTTGTGATGAATGTCAAAGAATAGGTAACATTAGTAGACGTCAAGAAATGCCTATGAATTATTCTCTTGTTATTGAACCGTTTGATGTATGGGGCTTTGATTATATGGGACCTTTTCCTGCCTCTAATGGTTATACACATATTTTAGTTGCTGTTGATTACGTTACTAAGTGGGTAGAAGCTATTCCAACTAGTAGTGCTGATCATAACACTTCTATTAAAATGCTTAAAGAAGTTATTTTTCTGAGGTTTGGAGTCCCTAGATATCTTACGACTGATGGTGGTTCACACTTTATTCATGGTTCTTTCCGTAAGATGCTTGCTAAGTATGATGTCAATCATAGAATCGCATCTCCTTATCACCCGCAGTCTTGTGGTCAAGTAGAGTTGAGCAATAGAGAGCTCAAATTAATTCTGCAGAAGACTGTGAATAGATCTAGAAAGAATTGGTCCAAAAAACTTGATGATGCATTATGGGCCTATAGAATTGCATACAAAAATCCTATGGGTATGTCTCCATATAAGATGGTTTATGGAAAAGCATGTCATTTACCTCTTGAACTTGAACATAAAGCATATTGGGCTATTAAAGAGCTCAATTATGACTTCAAACTTGCCGGTGAGAAGAGGTTGTTTGATATTAGCTCACTTGATAAATGGAGAACCCAAGCATATGAGAATGCCAAGCTTTTCAAAGAAAAAGTCAAACGCTGGCATGATAAGAGGAAACAAAAGCGTGAGTTTAACGTGGGAGATTATGTGTTTTTGTTCAACTCTCGTTTAAGATTTTTTGCAGGAAAACCTCTCAAAATGGGAAGGTCCTTACGTTATTGAGGAGGTCTATCGTTCTGGTGCTGTAAAAATCAACAACTTCGAAGGCACAAACCCGAGGGTGGTAAACGGTCAAAGAATTAAACATTATATTTCAGGTAATCCTGTCAATGTTGAAACTAATATTATTGAAACCATAACTCCTGAGGAATACATAAGAGACACTTTCCAGAATGTTCCAGACTCCGAAAAGGCATAGGTACGTGGTACGGTAAGTAAACCGACTCCAAAACAACTCTAATGGCAATTTTTATCAGTTTTGTATTATTTAAGAATTTTAGGAAGAAAGAAGTAGTCCGAAAGGGACATGAGGCTCCCACGGGAGAGGAGGGCGCCCCCCCCCCCTATAGGGCGCGCCCCCTGTCTCGTGGGCACCTCGTGTGCCTCCCGGACTCCGTTTTCTTGTATGTTACGTATTTTGGTCGGTAAAAATTCATTATATATACTCTCGAAGGTTTTGACCACCGTATCACGCAAATATCCTATGTTTTCGTTTCGAGTTGTTCCTGTTGCAGATTTGGAACAAGATGTCGTCCCAAGATTCGGAGGGAGAGAGCTACATGGCTGATTATATTGCAAACCAAAAATATATGGGGATGTGGAACATTATGGCTGGACCACAGAGGAAGAGGAAGACTATGATCCAAAGAGGAAGGAGGAGACAAGCTTCGATGAAGATGACGATCCACTACCTCAACCTGGTGATATGCATGTGGAGTTCAAGAAGTCAAGCCTCCCTAAGGTACAATCTATCCCACCATGTTTTTTGCAGGACAGCAAGGCAGCACTATGCAAAAAGATAATGAAACTTGAGCTCGAGAATGAGGATCTGAGGGAGGAAAACTTTAGCCTCAGACGCAAGCTAGAGAAGAAAAATGCAACAACTCCTACTTCACCACCTCCGAATAAATAATCACATGGGTATGGGCACCCCCCTTGGCAACTGCCAAGCTTGGGGGAGGTGCCCCGGTATCGTATCACCATCACACCCCTATCTTTACCGCTTTATTTAGTTCGATCCTTTTAGTAGTATCTTGATCTAGTAGATTGAAGTTTTGATATCAAGCAGTTTTGAGTTTTGCTTTGTGATCTCTTTATGTAAGCTAGTCCGTGTGCTATCTATAATAAAGATTAGTGTTGAGTCAAGGGCTTTGCTATGTTGCTATGATCTTGAGAAGGTAGAAAGAACAAAAGAGTTCATATTGATCTTATGGATAGTGATAACTTCACACATAGAAAGTATGAGGCATAAAAATTGTTGAGAGTTGATGAACGTAGCCTTGGTCATCGTTGCAATTAATAGGAAGTGATAAGGTAAGAGGGGTTCACATATAAATATATTATCTTGGACATCTTTTATGATTGTGAAGCACTCGTTAAGTATGACATGCTAAAAGAGTTGATGTTAGACAAGGAAGACAACGTAATGGTTTATGTTTTCCGACATCTCAGTTAAAGTATATTGTCATTGACCTTCCAAACATGTTGAGCTTGCCTTTCCCCCTCATGCTAGCCAAATTCCTTGCACCAAGTAGAGATACTACTTGTGCTTCCAAATATCCTTAAACCCAGTTTTGCCATGAGAGTCCACCATACCTACCTATGGATTGAATAAGATCCTTCAAGTAAGTTGTCATCGGTGCAAGCAATAAAAATTGCTCTCTAAATTTGTATGACTTATTAGTGCAGAGAAAATAAACTTTGTACGAACTTATTGTGCAAGTAATAAAAGCGACAGATTGTATAATAAAGGTCCACATACAAGGGGCAATATAAAGTGACGTTCTTTTGCACTAAGACTTTATGCATCAACCCTAAATGTGCATGACAACCTCTGCTTCCCTCTGCGAAGGGCCTATCTTTTACTTTATATTTTACCTTATGCTTGAGTCAAGGTGATACTCACCTTTCCCTTTTTATTTTTATCCTTTGGCAAGCTCCTCGTGTTTGAAAGATCATGATACATATATCCAATTGGATGTAAGTTGGCATAGGCTATTATTGTTGACATCACCTAAAGGTGAATACGTTGGGAGGCAACACAATAAGCCCTATCTTTCTCGGTGTCCATTGAAACTCTATAACCACAAGTATTGCGTGAGTGTTAATAATTATAGGGACTACGAGATAGTTGAGTATGTGAGCTTGCTGAAAAGCTCTATTATTGACTCTTTCCGATGTTACGATAAATTGCAATTGCTTGATGGTGAGATTATAGTTTGTTAGTTCCAAATGAAGTTTTTGAACCATACTTGACATTGTGGATTGCTTATTACTTGAGCATAAGAAATCATATGACAAAATCCATATATGTTGCTGTTATTAGAATGATCATGATGCGCTCATGTCCGTACTTTATTTTTTATCGACACCTCTATCTCTAAACATGTGGACATATTTTTTGATTTGGCTTCCGCTTGAGGACAAGCGAGGTCTAAGCTTGGGGAGTTGATCGTCCATTTTGCATCATGCTTTTATATCAATATTTATTGCATTATGGGCTGTTACTACACATTATATCTCAATACTTATGGCTATTCTCTCTTATTTTACAAGGTTTACCATGAAGAGGGGAATGCCGGCAATTGGAATTCAGGTGGAAAAGGAGCAAACGTTGAAACCTATTCTGCACAACTCCAAAAGTCCTGAAACTCCACGAAACAACTTTTTGGATTTTATAAGAATTTATGAGCAAAAGAAATAGGCCAGGGGGGCCACACCCTGTCCAGGAGACAGGAGGACGCCCCCCCCCCTGTAGGGCGTGCCCCCCTATCTCCTGGGCCCCCTGGTGGTCCTCCGGCGTCCATATTCTGCTATATCATCACTTTTACCCTGGAAAAAATCGTGGGCAAGCTTATGGGACGAAACTCCGCCGCCACGAGGCGGAACCTTGGCGGAATCAATCTAGGGCTCTGGCGGAGCTGTTCTGCTGGGGACACTTCCCTCCGGGAGGGGGAAATCATCACCAACGTCATCACCAACGATCCTCTCATCGAGAGGGGGTCAATCTCCATCAACATCTTCACCAGCACCATCTCCTCTCAAAACCCTAGTTCATCTCTTGTATCCAATCTTGTATCAAAACCACAAATTGGTACCTGTGGGTTGCTAGTAGTGTTGATTACTCCTTGTAGTTGATGCTAGTTGGTTTACTTGGTGGAAGATCATATGTTCAGATCCTTTATGCATATTATTACTCCTCTGATTATGAACATGAATATGCTTTGTGAGTAGTTACGTTTGTTCCTGAGGACATGGGTGAAGTCTTGCTATTAGTAGTCATGTGAATTTGGTATTCGTTCGATATTTTGATGAGATGTATGTTGTCTTTCCTCTAGTGGTGTTATGTGAAAGCCGACTACATGACACTTCACCATTATTTGGGCCTAGAGGAAGGCATAGGGAAGTAATAAGTAGATGATGGGTTGCTAGAGTGACGAAGCTTAAACCCTAGTTTATCGTTGCCGTTAGGGGCTGATATGGACCCATATGTTTAATATTGTGGTTAGGTTTACCTTAATACTCCTTTTGTAGTTGTGGATGCTTGCAATAGGGTTAATCATAAGTGGGATGCTTGTCCAAGTTAGGACAGTACCCAAGTGTCGGTCCACCCACATATCAAATTATCAAAGTACCGAACGCGAATCTTATGAACGTGATGAAAACTAGCTTGACGATAATTCCCAATGTGTCCTCGGGAGCTCCTTCTTCATTATTAGAGTTTGTCCAGGCTTATCCTTTGCTACATAAAGGATTGGGCCACCTTGCTGCACTTTATTTACTTTATTTACTTTTTGCTCGTTACTATTTCTCTTATCACAAAACTATCTATCACCTACTATTTCAGTGCTTGCAGAGAAAACCTTACTGAAAACCGCTTATCATTTCCTTCTGCTCCTCGTTGGGTTCGACACTCTTACTTATCGAAAGGACTACGATAGATCCCCTATACTTGTGGGTCATCATCTATCTCTACACAGATAGATCTTGTCTACATCATGTCATCGTTCTTATTGCATTACTTCGTTTCTCCATGAACTTAATACACTAGATGCATGCTGGATAGCGGTCGATGTGTGGAGTAATAGTAGTAGATGCAGGCAGGAGTAAGTCTACAAATCTTGGACGTGATGCCTATGTAATGGTCATTGCCTAGATATCGTCATGAGTATTTGAGGTTCTGTCAATTGCCTTTGTTCACCCACCATTTGATATTTGTCTCGAGAGAAGCCACTAGTGAAACCTACGCCCCCCGTGTCTCTTTCTCATATTATTTGCTTTGCGATCTACTTTTTCCTTGCATTTATTTCCAGATCTACTAAACCAAAAATACAAAACTACCTTGCTGCAATTTTATATTATTCATTTTATTTGGCGTTCGATCTATCAATTTACTACAAATTTATCTCACGTCCGTTTGCCACTTGAGGCGCCGTACCCGGAAGGGATTGTCAACCCCTTTAACACGCCGGGTTGCAAGGATTTGTTATCTGTGTGCAGGGGCTGTTTACGTTGTGTTGCTTGGTTCTCCTACTAGTTTGATAACCTTGGTCTCATCTGAGGGAAATACCTACCGCTGCTGTGCTGCATCATCCCTTCCTCTTGGGGGAAATACCGACGTAGCTACAAGCCGCATCAAAAGGAATTTCTAGCATCGTTGCTGGGGAGGGTCTTCAACATATACCAGGTTCCTAATCACAAATATCATCTCCTTTAAATTTACATTATTTTCCATTTGCCTCTCGTTTTCCTCTCCCCCACTTCATAAAAATTTGCCATTTTATTCGCCTCTCTTTTTCGTTCGCCGTTTTCTTGCCTTCTAGTCTTGATGGCTAGTGTTCCTACTCCTCCTTTGTCACCAGATTTTGAAGTTCTTTCCTTCAAGCAAAGACAAGGAGAAAATCTTAAAGATGCCTGGTATAGGCTTATGGAATCTTATCGTATTTCCAATTTAAAGGGGGGCGCTAAAGTTTTCATAATTTTTACATAGGATTCGCTTTGCATCATAGACAACTTCTAGATTTTGCCGCTAAAGGAAATTTCATTGAGCTTGATGCCAATGCTTCCTATGAAATTTTAGAAGGGATTTTGGGAATTCCACCTCAAAAGAAGGGGTTCCCTTTTACCCCTGAGGGATCCCAGATGTTGGACAAACTTGGTGATTTGCATAAACTTATGGTTGAAATACAGAAATATAATGAACCCCTCAAACACCTCAATGGTAGTATCAATCACATGAATACCCTGATTACTCTTTGCAATAAGCGATTGGATATTTTGGATCTTAAGATGGTTTCTTTCCCAGAGAATTTAGGGAAGTGTAAAGAGCCTCCCGGATTTGAGAAAACCCTTACAAAAGTTGCCAAAGCTTCGGAAGACAAAACTTAGATCCTTGCTTTATGCCTAGCTAAGGGTGTAAAACTATAGCGCTTGTTGGGACGCAACCCAATGAATAAAATTTATTTTTGCTTTCTACTTTCTGTTATTGAGTGTTTGCACAATTATGCTACTGTTATGATTGTGTTTCTTGTGTTTTAGTTGGTGTTTGTGCCAAGTAAAGCCTTTAGGATCTTCTTGGGTGATAGTTGTTTGATCTTGCTGAAAAACAAAAACTTTGCACTCACAAAAACAATTCTCATATTTTACCAGAGCATGATAAAATGCCAATTCTTTTTGCAGAAGATTAATATACAAATTGCTCAGGTCGTCCTAATTTTTCAGAATGTTTGGAGTTCCAGAAGTTTTCGAAATAGTCAGATTGCTACAGGCTGTTCTGTTTTGACAGATTATGTTTTCTTTGCGTTGTGTGCTTATTTTGATGGCTCTATGGTTTTCTTTGATGAGTTTTTGCCATAGAAAATTTGGAATACAGTAGATATAATGCAAAAATAAAATAAGAATTGGTTTGGTACAGTACTTATAGTAGTGATTTTCTTTCTTGCACTAACGGATCTCACAAAGGTTTTGTTGAGTTTTGTGTGATTGAAGTTTTCAAGTTTTGGGTTATCTTATGATGGATGAAGGAATAAGGAGTAGAAGAGCTTGGGGATGCCCCGGCATCCCAAGCTATTATCCAAAAATGAGCAACGAACTAAGCTTGGGGATGCCCCCGAGTGGCAACCCCTCTTTCTTCTAACGACCATCGGTATTTTACTCGAAGCTATATTTTATTCGTCACATACTATGTGTTTTGCTTGGAGCATCTTGTATGATATGAGTCTTTGCTTGTTTTATTTTGTGTTTTGAGTCTTGATTCCTTGCTAGACACACATATTTGAGAGAGCCAAAATTATGTCATGACTTGTTAGAATTGCTCTCTATGCTTCACTTAAATTTTTATGAGCTATGGACTTGCTCTAGTGCTTCACTTATATCTTTTTTAGCACGGTGTGCTTTAGTATTTTTGAAGAAACGCTCTCTTCCTTCACTTAGATTTATTTGAGAGTTAGTAAAATTTTCAAGAAATTCTCTCTTGCTTCACTTAAATTAATTTGAGAAAAAGAAAAAATTATGCTCATGATCTTCACTTATATTTTTTTGAGCTTATGAAAAGCAACACGTGAAAATTAGTCCCAAAGTGATAGATATCCAAGAAGGATATAATAAAAACTTTCATGAAGATCATTGGACAAAATAAACTTGATTCTTAGTAATAGTTTTGAGATATGATGATGTGATATGTGAGTTATGTTGATGAGTAATTATGCTCTAGTAAGAATATTTGTGTTAAGGTTTGTGATTCCCTATGCAAGTACGAAAGTCAATAGTCATGCAATGAAATTATATCCTACTTATGGTGCATTATTCGGTGTTATTTATGCTTAATGCTTGCTTATGAGATTATTCATTTCTTGGTTGGTCGCTTCTCAATCTTCTGCTAGCCTTCATTTTGCACTAAGTATGATCTCTACTTGTGCATCAAAAAACCTTTAAACCAGTTTTGCCACATGAGTCCACTATATCTACCTATATGCGGTATTCTTTTGCCGTTCTAAGAAAGTTTGCATGTGCCATCTCTAATTTTCAAAATAAAATTCTCTTTTGTGTGTTTGTTTCGCTCGCGGAGCGGCGAGGGGTGGCTAATATTTTCCATGCTAGGTGTGTTATTCTCAAGATGAGTGTTTATTCACTTGTCATTGCACGAGAGTAAGGCAAAGGTATTAGTGACGCCCAGTCCCGAAATGAAAAAAATGAATTTAATTTATGTTGTCAAATAATAAATTCCTTGGAAAGTGTTGGTATGGAGGGCAACCGTGGATACGGCTAGCCATGGAAAGTGAAAGTATGGTTGAAAAAGGAATAAACTTTATTTTCTGTTTGGGAACTGCCTATGATATATCTAGCATGGAAAGTGCTGGGAACTGTAAGTCGTTTTTGTTGGTGGGATGGATACACCTCCCAAAATATTTTTATATCTAAGTTTTTCGCTTTGAGCTCTGGCACCTCTACAAATCTCTACTTCCCTCTGCGAAGGGCCTTTCTTTTACTTTATGCAATTTTTATTTTGAATTGGAGTCTCCATCTTCTCTTATAAAAGCACCAACTAGGTGGCAATATGATCGTACTTGAGTATTGGGTGTAGCTAATATGCGAGTGTGTTTCATGAAGGGATCAATGGTTGAGCATGATGGGCTAGGGATAACTTATTTTAGCGTTGATATTTTGAAAGACTGGTTGCTTGTTGATATGCTTGAGTATTTAAATTATCATGTCAAAGCTAGACTATTGCTTTGAACAATATAAAAGTCCAAATGTCCATGCTATAAATGAAGAATATGATATGACATGATAGCCAACATTCCACATCAAAAATTCAGTTTTTATCACTTCCCTACTCGAGGACGAGTAGGAGTTAAGCTTGGGGATGCAGATACGTCTCCAACATATCTATAATTTTTGCTTGTTCCATGCTATTATATTATCAATCTTGGATGTTTTATAATCATTTTATATCATTTTTTGGTACTAACCTATTGACATAGTGCCAAGTGCCAGTTGTTGTTTTCTGCATGTTTTTTACATCGCAGGAAATCAATATCAGACGGAGTCCAAACGCAACGAAACTTTACGGAGATTTTTTTGGACAAGAAGGAAGGTAATGGACCCTGGCTGTGCCTGGGGGGTGCCTCGAGGAGTGCACAACCCACCAGGGCGTGCCAGGAGGCCCAGCCCCGCCCTGGTGGGTTGCGCCCACCTCGGGTGCCCCCGGGACCACCTCTTTGCTCTATAAATACCCTAATACTTCCAGAACCCTAGGGGAGTCGACGGAATATTCATCCAGCCGCCGCAGAGTCCAGAACCACCACATCCAATCTAGACACCATATCGAATGGGGTTCACCACCTCCATTGGTGCCTATCTGATGATGCGTGAGTAGTTCTTTGTAGACCTTCGGGTCCATAGTTAGTAGCTAGATGGCTTCATCTCTCTCTCTGAATTCTCAATACAATGGTCTCTTGGAGATCCATATGATGTAACTCTTGTGCGATATGTTTGTTGGGATCGATGAATTTTGAGTTTATGATCAGATCTATCTTTTTATATCCATGAAAGTATTTGAGTTTCTTTGATCTCTTTTATGCATGATCTCTTATAGCCTCGTATTTCTTCTCCGATATTTGGGTTTTGTTTGGCTAACTTGATCTATTTATGTTGCAATGGGAAGAGGTGCTTTGTAGTGGGTTCAATCTTACGGTGCTTGATCCCAGTGACAGAAAGGGAACCGACACATATGTATCGTTGCTACTAATGATAAAACGATGGGGTCTGTATCTACATAGATAGATATTGTCTACATCATGTCATCATTCTTATTGCATTACTCCATTTTTTCATGAACTTAATACACTAGATGCATGCTGGATAGCGGTCGATGTGTGCAGTAATAGTAGTAGATGCAGGCAGGAGTTGGTTTACTAACTTGGACATGATGCCTATGTAATGGTCATTGCCTGGATATCGTCATGAGTATTTGAGGTTGTGTCAATTGCCCTTGTTCAACCACCGTTTGCTATTTTTCTCGAGAGAAGCCACTAGTGAAACCTACGACCCCCGGGTCTCTTTCTCATATTATTTGCTTTGCGATCTACTTTTTCCTTGCATTTATTTTCAGATATACTAAACCAAAAATACAAAAATACCTTGCCGTAGTTTTATTTATTTTATTTGGCGTTCGATCTATCAATTTACTACAAATTTATCTCACGTCCGTTTGCCACTTGAGGCGCCGTACCCGGAAGGGATTGACAACCCCTTTAACACGTCGGGTTGCGAGGATTTGTTATCTGTGTGCAGGGGCTGTTTAAGTTGTGTTGCTTGGTTCTACTACTGGTTCGATAACCTTGGTCTCATCTGAGGGAAATACCTACCGCTGTTGTGCTGCATCATCCCTTCCTCTTTGGGGAAATACCGACGTAGCTTCAAGCCGTATCAAGAGGCCCTTCGGGACAACACTTCAATGTCGTCCGTGGCGGCTGGAGGAGAGGCTCGCGGAGAGGCTCGCGGAGGCGTCTCGCTCTCCACCATCCCTGGCCCCAGCGAGTTCCCCGAAGATGATGATATTTGGGGGAGATCGCGGGCCGGACTAAAGCACACAATATAATGTGTTAAAATTATAATCATAAATACCGGATATAAGTAAAGCGTCTTTGGATACTTACGATGCGGCCAGGGGCTTCGACCTGGGGCTCCACTTGGGGATGGCTTCGGCATCCGAATCCGAGCTGTCCGAGAGGGATATCTTCCCCCTCTTGGACGCCTCCGCCTCTGGGTCTACGGAGGCCGCCCATTTCTTCTTCTTCCCTTTAAGGGGAGAATCGCTTTCGGCCTCCTCCTCCTCTTCGTCTTCATCTCCCTCGTGGGAGTAGGGAGCTTCGGGCTCTCCGGACATTACGTCTGAAGTACCTTTACAGCGGAGGCCACCCTTGGCCACCTTGCTCTTCTTCTTGGCCTTCTTCTCCGGCGTCTGATAAGGCGCCGGGACCAGCACCCTCGTTAAAAAAGGAGTGGCTGGGTTTTCGAGTAGCGGCGCCGAACACCAGATCCGCTCCGCCTTCGCTGTCCAGCCCTAAATGAGGAATGGGCATCTCAGTATAACCTTTGACTTATGGACCGAAATTATGTTCGGAAGTAAAATTCTTACCTCAGTAGCCGGATTCGCGTTGTCAAGACCGATGTCTTCGGTCTTCTCCGGCCACGTCTTCTGGGCTTTGAAAAGCAGTTTCCAGATCTCTTCGTGAGTTGTGCCAAAGAAGCGCTGCAAGGTCCGGGGGCCCTCCAGATTAAACCCCCACATGCGGAGAGGCCGGCGTTGGCATGGGAGGATCCAGCAGAAGAGCATCACCTGAATCACGTCGGTGAGACTGGTGTTCTTGTTTATCATACTCTTGATGCGCTTTTGCAACATCTTCACTTCGTCGGTCGACCCCCAGTCTAGACCCTTGTTGGTCCATGACGTGAGCTGCATAGAGGGCCTAGATCTAAATTTAGGAGCGGCTGCCCATTTGGTACCGCGGGGTTCGGTGATATGGAACAACTCCTGCTACCACACCTTCACGGTCTCCATGAAGGCTCCTTTGGGCCAAGTGGTGTTGGGGAGTTTGCTCACCATGGCGCCACCGCAGTCCGCATGCTGCCCATCGACCACCTTCAGCTTCACATTGAAGACTTTTAGCTAGAGGCTGAAGTGTGGGGGGATGCGGAGTAGCGCCTCGCATACGACGATGAACACCGAGATATGGAGGAATGAATTCGGGGCTAGATCATGGAAATCTAGCCCGTAGTAGAACATCAAGTTGCGGACGAAGGGGTGGAGGGGAAACCCTAACCTGCAGAGAAAGTGAGGGATGAACACAACCGTCTCGCTGGGCTCTGGAGTGGGGATGACTTGCTCTTTGGCAGGGAGTCTGTGTGCGATTTCCGCGGTCAAGTACCTCGCCTCCCGGAGCTCCTTGACGTCCTTCTCCGTGACGAAGGAGGCCATCCACTTGCCCTGTGAGCCAGATCCGGACATGGCTGAAGAGGTTGTTGGCGGTGGGAAGGATTGAAGCTTGGGCGCTGGAGCTCGAGGATGGGAAGGCTGAGGAAGGAAGAAGGCGTAGGGTGAAAAGAAGGGATCTTTATCCCGCTTATATAGGCCGTGAATATCAAGCGCCCTCCCCACTACCTTTAAAACTCGCCGATTCCCAAGGTGTCGTGCGAATGGCACGGTTGGATTACCCAAACCCGCATTGATGAAAATCCCGCAATAAGGGGACATGATCTCTGCTTTGACAAGACGTGTCATTGGAGGCTGCTTCTCGAAACGCGAAGCGGGAGGCCAAAAAACGATTCGAAATGATAAAGATGCCAGAAGTAATGTTTCGCGGAAAAAGTTGCCAGGCCTTATTTTGATTAAGTATTGTGCCCTGGTGGTTGAGGGTTGTAACTATTATACAGAGCCGGATACAGTTCTCTTGTTCAGAAGACTTCTTTTAAGTATTCGGAGGAGGAACCCGCCTTGCAATGCCGAAGACAATCTGCGTACCGAACACATCGTCTTCGAAAGACTGGTTCAGGGGCTACTGAGGGAATCTTGGATTATAGGGTCCTTGGGTGTCCGGGCTATGCAATATGGGCCGGACTGATGGGCCGTGAAGATACAAGGAAGAAGGCCTTCCCTCGTGTCCGGATGGGACTCTCCTTTGCATGGATGGCAAGATTGGCGTCCGGATGGATAGTTTCCTTTCTCTGTAAACCGACCCTGTACAACCCTAGGCCCCTCCGGTGTCTATATAAACCGGAGGGTTTAGTCCGTAGAGGCTATCAGAATTTACATAGGCTAGACATCTAGGGTTTAGCCATTATGATCTCGAGGTAGATCGACTCTTGTAACCCCTATACTCATCAAATTCAATCAAGCAGGAAGTAGGGTATTACCTCCATTAAGAGGGCCCAAACCTGGGTAAACATCGTGTCCCCCTTGTCTCTTGTTACCTTCAATCCTCAGACGCACAGTTTGGGACCCCCTACCCGAGATCGGCCGGTTTCGACACCGATTGGGGGGGTTTTCATAAAAATACATTAAGTGGCTTGAGATCCCTCAACCAGAATGTGTGCCATCCACCTCTTATCCAACGGCTCAGGACTGTTTTTTCTATTCTTTCACCAGAGGCCCTTTTTCTATCTTAGTCGCTCCCCCTGATGAAGGTGCGGGACTGTTGGGTGGTGACTGACTGACTACCTGGCTTACTGAATGATGGCAATGGCCTACATGCTGGAAACTGTGGACTACATGGTCTACCGAGCATCTATAGCTAGGCGCCCCAAATCAGCTTCAAACGCATGGGTGGCCCGCCCGGGTGGCCCGCCCAGTCACTGATCGGTCATGAAAATCTAACCCCTACGGGAGCCTCAAACGTCCGGGGTGACCGACACCCCTCATATCCAGCCCAAATATGGGGCAGATGATGATTGGGTCCCACGTAAAACGTCCAGAAACCCGACGGTTCGACTAACGCCTCCTCTGTTATCGTGGTGTGAACATCACGTGGCGCCGCTCTGGCTCACCGTCCAAGGCCAAATCCGACTATTTAAGCCGTTCGGCGTCCCCAAACCCTAGCCCATCCACCTCTCTCTCTCTCTCTCTCTCTCTCTCTCTCTCTCTCTCTCTCTCTCTCTCTCTCTATGTGTGTGTGTGTGTGTGTGTGCTGCCAACCGAGCCCGTCCACCTCCTCTTCCCTGCTCTCCCACACTCTCAGGCATTGCCATGGTCCGACGCAAGATCACGACGTACACTATGTTGATGCCGGAGCGCTGAAGGCAGATCGTGAAGGAGATCCAGGCGAGGCACGCCGCCCGCATCGCTGTCAGTCCGTAGCCGGAGGAGGACGGAGAGCAGCTACCAGAGTCGATGGAGGTGGCGGACCCGAAGGAGGAGGAGGAAGACGAGCCTGCTCCGGGTTCACCATGGAGGAGGAGGAGCCTGCTCCGGGGTTCACCACGGAGGAGATGGAGCAGCCTGCTCCGGGATTCACCATGGAGGAGGCGGAGCCGCAGTTCGCTGTCGCCCAAGCCGCGGAGATGACGGAGCAGCAGGCCATCCTGGAGTCCATCCAGGATGAGCCCTATGTAGAGGCCAACTAGTAGTTCCTCCAGCCGAAGCAGACGGCGTCCGACGCACTCTTCACCGAACTTGACGTGGAGATAGAGGAGAAGGAGGCCGGAGCGGAGTAGTCGGAGCTGCAGCTGCCGCCCTTGTACCCCGAGCCGGGCACGGAGATTGTCGACATCTCCAACGAGGAGCAGCTACGTAGTACGTAGATTTTTTAGTTTGCATGCTTTTGTATGGATTTGAGAATCTAGTATGAGATGTCTGGATGCAGTTGTGTTAATTTGAGGAGTGCCCGGTCACTGCCCACGGATGCGCGCGGTCGCGTCCGCGGGCGTTTGAGGGGTCATATTTGTCATATGCCGTTGTGGATGCTCTAATTCCTCTGCTTTTTCCGTGGTGCCGCTCACAATGCATATTGAGGCTAAGGGGCAAGGATCTATTTATAGGCTCCATTTCTAGATGTTTTATTGTTTCCACATGTTTCCGGAAAATTTCGTATGACTCCTGAGCAATGTAACCAACCACGATCAAACATGTCAGTTTTCCGAGTCTAAAGAGCATGATTGGTTCGATGCCAAAAGTTGGCATGCCAATATTTGGCAAATGCCAAATGTTGGCTTGCGATTGGTTGGCTATCAACTTTTCTTCTCAACCTCACAAAAAGTTGCCAACATTTGGCAACTTCTGATTTTGCCAAATGATGGCTTGCCAAATATTGGCAATGCCAATTGTTGTCATCAGAACAATTATGCTCTAACTATACTAGTCCCTCACACACATGTGTGAGTCATGTGCCATGATTAGATTGTATGCATGGGATCAATTTCCAATCTAATCATGTGGGTCAACAACCTGCAGAGCCGATCCTTCAAAACAAACACAACTCTTCCACCCTACCCTATGATGTCCCGAGAAAATACGTACGTGCATATAAATTCCAGCAGAGTCCACCCCCATTAATACCATTATTGTATTTCATCACAGTCGTCCTCGGCACATCAAGTATTACTTCCTCGAGTGAAATTTCGCATCATTTATTCCCTGTCACAAACATTAATAATATGAATAATTTTAAATTGAGTCAAATAAATAATAACCATGTTGAATAAATGTTGAAAGCCACATAAATATCGAACACTACACATCCACTCAGTTGCACCGGCTAGCTGGTCCATGACATGTGGCAGCACACATGGTCCATGCTGTGTGAGTGACTTTCTCCTTCTTCACTGCTAGTGGGTACCGTTTTAGAAAGAAAGAAAATAAGTTTAGAAAATAGAAAAAATCATACATATACCAGTCAAGCCAAAGTGATGGATTGGTACGAAGAACATAATTGTTTTGGTCTGAGGGAATAAAAATAACAATGATTAATTGTATCATGGTGCAAATTAGGTCATGGGATTTGAGATGCTACAGTTATTTTTTACCAAATGAAGAACTTAAGCTTTCCAAGCTATCTGAAAGTCTACCACCTGCATGTTGTAGTTTTTGTTCTGTAGAATCTTCAGGTATTAGAAAATTAGGGTTTGTTGACCCTTCTGCATAGCCTTTTTTTTTCCTTTCTAAACTGCTCCCACAACAATTCCATCCGTTTTTATTTACTCGGCATATTAGTTTCTACTGAAGTCAAACTTCATAAGTTTGATAAAGTTTGTAGAAAACAATATGAACATTTACAGAAACAAATTTCTATGATGTGAGCATATATGCAACGATGAATTCAATGGTATTGATTTGATGTTGTATATGTTAATATATTTTTCTACAATTTATTAAAAGTATATAAAGTTTGACTTTAGACAAACCTAATATGTGGGGTAAATAAAAAGGAGAGAGTAGTAGATTTATTTATTCGGTAATTTTAAAGTAGTATATGCTGTAACTTTTGTTCTATAGAATCTTGATGTAGATAATTAGGGCTTGTTGACCCTTCCACAGAGCCCTTGTTTTTAAGCCGCTCCAGCAAGAATTTCAGCATTAACCTTAGCAACCCAGTGATCCATCGATCACTCATCACATGGTGCTCAAAGATTCCTTTCAATTTGGTTACGTGTTACAAACAGGTTGTACGCTCACTATGACACTGACATGTGGGATCATGCTGCCAAATTATGCGACGCTTGGTTAGATCAGGATTCAAGATCTGCCCAGGCGTCGACCTGTCCTGCAACTGCCTGCATGAGGCAACATCATATTATAGTAGAATTTCATAGGTAGGTACCCTACTAGTGGCTTACTAAATATGGCGGGGCTTGATCAGAGCCCAGGAACTGCTACTACATTCAGAAGGGATCCTAGTTTGCAGTTTTTGGTAAACCCTGAGACAGTTGATTAAACTATACTACCATACCAGCGCATCACTCAGGCCAGTGCTTCTCCAAAATTTGCAGGATCTGATGCTTGTGACAGCGATAAAAAAACGTATCCAAAGAGAGGAGATCTAGCGAGTAAGAGCAATCTAATGCGCCGACATATTTTGTCCGCGCACGTCTTTTTGGGTCGCGGCGACCAGAAAAGTCGGCCCAACGCGCCGACCCAAACGGATGCGCGTCCCCTTTTCGTCTGCCTGTCGACCTATTCGCGGCCTATTTTCTAGCCTGATTTGCGTCGGCACGGACAAGAGACGGACGCGCGCTGCATGGCAACTACTCCCCCTGGCCTGCCACCGGTTGACAAAGCATCCACCATTCTCTCCAATTTCCCCAAAACCCTCCCGCCCGCGCGCTCTCGGCCGCTCGCCATGGACGACGCCCTCGATGTCGCCGTCGGCCTCATTCGGCCTCGCCTCCGCCCCCTCCGGCAAAGGCAAGCCCCGCGCCCCTTGCAAGATCGCCGCGCCGCCCAAGAAGAAGCTGACGCTGGAGGAGTGGGTCGTGCAGTCGGCCAAGAAGAAGGGTCGGAGGCACGCGGCGGACGCAAGGGACGAAGCAGCCACCGCCACCGCCGCGCAGCAGGAGGACGCCAACGCCCGCGTCGCGGCGGCAACGAGGAAGTCCATGTTCTTGTTGGAAATATGCCCTAGAGGCAATAATAAAAGGATTATTATTATATTTCATTGTTCATGATAATTGTCTTTTATTCATGCTATAATTGTATTATCCAGAAATCGTAATACACGTGTGAATAAATAGACCACAATATGTCCCTTGTGAGCCTCTAGTTGACTAGCTCGTTGATCAATAGATAGTCATGGTTTCCTGACTATGGACATTGGATGTCAATGATAACGGGATCACATCATTAGGAGAATGATGTGATGGACAAGACCCAATCCTAAGCATAGCACAAGATCGTGTAGTTCGTTTTGCCAGAGCTTTTCCAATGTCAAGTATCTCTTCCTTAGACTATGAGATTGTGTAACTCCCGGATACTGTAAGAGTGCTTTGGGTGTACCAAACGTCACAACGTAACTGGGTGACTATAAAGGTGCACTACAGGTATCTCCGAAAGTGTCTATTGGGTTGACACGGATCGAGGCGGGATTTGTCACTCCGTGTTACGGAGAGGTATCACTGGGCCCACTCGGTAGTGCATCATCATAATGAGCTCAAAGTGACCAAGTTTCTGGTCACGGGATCATGCATTACGGTACGAGTAAAGTGACTTGCCGGTAACGAGATTGAACGAGGTATTGGGATACCGACGATCGAATCTCGGGCAAGTAACATACCGATTGACAAAGGGAATTGTATACGGGTTGTTTGAATCCTCGACATCGTGGTTCATCCGATGAGATCATCGAGGAGCATGTAGGAGCCAACATGGGTATCCAGATCCGCTATTGGTTATTGCCCGAGAGCCGTCTCGGTCATGTCTACGTGTCTCCCAAACCCGTAGGGTCTACACACTTAAGGTTCGGTGACGCTTAGGGTTGTATGAATATGAGTATGCAGTATACGAATGTTGTTCGAGTCCGGATGAGATCCGGACGTCACGAGGAGTTTTGGAATGGTCCGGAGGTAAAGAATTATATAGGAAGTGGTATTTCGCCATCGGGAAAGTTTGGGGTCACCGGTATTGTCTGGGACCACCGGAGGGTCCTGGGGCCCACCGGTGGGGCCACCCATCCCGGAGGGCCCCATGGGCTGAAGTGGAGAGGAACCAGCCCATAGTGGGCTGGTGCAACCCCAGGCCCACCTGCGCCTAGGGTTGAAACCCTAGGGTGGGGCGCCCACTGCCTTGGGGGCACTCCACCCCTTGGCCGCCGCCCCCCTTGGGAGATGGGATCCCCAAGGTCCGGCGCCCCCCCTGGGGGCCTATATAAAGGGAGGGGGGAGGGGGCAGCCGCACCCTGAAGTTCTGGTGCCTCCCTTTCCCCTGCTACACCTTTCCTCATCCGTCACGTGCTTGGCGAAGCGCTGCCGGAGTGCTGCTGCTCCACCACCACCACTCCGTTGTGCTGCTGCTGGAGCCATCATCATCAACCTCTCCTTCCCCCTTGCTGGATCAATAAGGAGGAGACGTCTCCCGTCCCGTACGTGTGTTGAACGCGGAGGTGCCGTCCGTTCGGCGCTAGGATCTCCGGTGATAGGATCACGACGAGAACGACTACTTCATCCCCGTTCTTTTGAACGCTTCCGCTCGCGATCTACAAAGTGGTATGTAGATGCAACCTCTCTCCCGTGACTCGTTGCTTAGTTGAACTCATAGATAGATCTTGGTGAAACCGTAGGAAAAATTTTAATTTTCTGCAACGTTCCCCAACAGTGGCATCATGAGCTAGGTCTATGCGTAGTTCTCTTTTGCACGAGTAGAACACAATTTTGTTGTGGGCGTAGATCTTGTCAACTTGCTTGCCGCTACTAGTCTTATCTTGCTTCAGCGGCATTGTGGGATGAAGCGGCCTGGACCAACCTTACACGTACGCTTACGTGAGACCGGTTCCACCGACTGACATGCACTAGTTGCATAAGGTGGCTGGCGGGTGTCTGTCTCTCCCACTTTAGTTGGAGCGGATTCGATGAAAAGGGTCCTTATGAAGGGTAAATAGAAGTTGACAAAATCACGTTGTGGTTATTCGTAGGTAAGAAAACGTTCTTGCTAGAACCCAATTGCAGCCACGTAAAGATGCAACAACAATTAGAGGACGCCTAACTTGTTTTTGCAGCAATTGTCATGTGATGTGATATGGCCGAAGTTGTGATGAATGATGAATGACATATTGTGATGTATGAGATCATGTTCTTGTAATAGGAATCATGACTTGCATGTCGATGAGTATGACAACGGCAGGAGCCATAGGATTTGTCTTTATTTTTGTATGACCTGCGTGTCATTGAAGAACGCCATGTAAATTACTTTACTTTATTGCTAAACGCGTTAGCCATAGAAGTAGAAGTAGTCGTTGGCGTGACAACTTCATGAAGACACGATGATGGAGATCATGATGATGGATATCATGGTGTCATGCCGGTGACAAGATGATCATGGAGCCCCGAAGATGGAGATCAATGGAGCTATATGATATTGGCCATATCATGTCACTATTTTATATAATTGCATGTGATGTTTATTATGTTTTATGCATCTTGTTTACTTAGAACGACGGTAGTAAATAAGATGATCCCTTATGATAATTTCAAGAAAGTGTTCCCCCTAGCGTAGGCCGTTGCTAAAGTTCGTCCTTCAAGCACCACGTGATGATCGGTGTGATAGATCCTTACGCTCACATACAACGGGTGTAAGACAGTTTTACACATGCATAAACACTTAGGGTTAACTTGACGAGCCTAGCATGTACAGACATGGCCTCGAACACAAGAGACCGAAAGGTCGAACATGAGTCGTATGGAAGATACGATCAACATGGAGATGTTCACCGACGATGACTAGTCCGTCTCACGTGATGATCGGACACGGCCTAGTCGACTCGGATCATGTAACACTTAGATGACTAGAGGGATGTCAAATCTGAGTGGGAGTTCATTAAATAATTTGATTAGATGAACTTAATTATCATGAACATTAGTCTAAAATCTTTGCAAAATGTCTTGTAGATCAAATGGCCAACGCCATGTCACCATGAACTTCAACGCGCTCCTAGAGAAAACCAAGCTGAAAGACGATGGTAGCAACTATTCGGACTGGGTCCGAACCCGAGGATCATCCTCATAGCAGCCAAGAAACAATATGTCCTAGAAGCACCGCTAGGTGATGCACCCATCCCAGTAACCAACACATTATGAATGCTTGGCAGTCTCGTCCGATGATTACTCCCTCGTCAAGGCGGCATGCTTTACAGCTTAGAACCGGGCTTCAAAAGTGTTTTGAGCAACACGGAGCATATGAGATGTTCGAGGAGCTGAAAATGGTTTTCCAAGCTCATGCCCGGTCGAGAGATATGAAGTCTCCGACAAGTTCTATAGTTGTAAGATGGAGGAAAACAGTTTCGGTGAGCACATACTCAAAATGTCAGGTTGCACAACCACTGTCCCACTGGACATTAACCTCCTGGACGAGGCGGTCATTGACAGAATCCTTCATCGCTCCCACCAAGCTACAAGAGCTTCGTGATGAACTACAATATGCGGGGATGGTGAAGACCATTCCGAAGTATTCTCAATGCTGAAGTCAGCAGAGGTTGAAATCAAGAAAGAACATCAAGTGTTGATGGTCAATAAAACCACTAAGTTCAAAAGGGCATGGGTAAGAAGAACTTCAAGAAGGACGGCAAGGATGTTGTTGCGCCCTGTAAGCAAGTTGCCGGAAGAAGTCAAAGAATGGACCCAAACCCGAGACAGAGTGCTTTTATTGCAAAGGAAGGGCCATCGAAGCAGAACTGCCCCAAATACTTAGCGGACAAGAAGGCCGGCAACACTAAAGGTATATTTGATATACATGTAATTGATGTGTACCTTACCAAGACTGTAGTAACCTGTGGTATTTGATACCGTGCCGTTGTTCATATTTGTAACTCACAGCAGAGCTGCGGAATAAACGGAGATCGGCAAAGGACGAGGTGACGATGCGCGTCGGGAATGGTTCCAAGGTCGATGTGATCGCCGTCCGCACGCTACCTCTACATTTACCTACGGATTAGTTTTAAACCTCAATAATTGTTATTTAGTGCCAAGTTTGAGCATGAACATTGTATCGGGATCTCGTTTAATGCGAGATGGCTACTCATTTAAATCCGAGAATAATGGTTGTTCTATTTATATGAGAGATATGTTTTATGGTCATGCTCCGATGGTCAATGGTTTATTCTTAATGAATCTCGAGCGTAATATTACACATATTCATAGTGTGAATACCAAAAGATGTAAAGTTGATAACGATAGTCTCACATACTTGTGGCACTGCCGCCTTGGTCACATTGGTGTCAAGCGCATGAAGAAGCTCCATTCTGATGGACAGTCTCTCGATTATGAATCATTTGACACATGCGAACCATGCCTCATGGGCAAAATGACCAAGACTCCGTTCTCCGGAACAATGGAGCGAGCAACCAACTTATTGGAAATCATACATACCGATGTGTGCGGTCCAATGAGCGTTGAGGCTCGCGGAGGATATCGTTATGTTCTCACTCTCACAGACGACTTAAGTAGATATGGGTATGTCTACTTGATGAAACACAAGTATGAGACCTTTGAAAAGTTCAAGGAATTTCAGAATGAGGTAGAGAATCAACGTGACCGAAAAATAAAGTTCTTACGATCAGATCGTGGAGGAGAATATTTAAGTCACGAATTTGGCACACACTTAAGGAACTGTGGAATCGTTTCACAACTCACGCCTACCGAACACCTCAGCAGAACGGTGTGTCCGAACGTCAGAATCGCACTCTATTGGATATGGTGCGATCTATGATGTCTCTTACAGATTTACCGCTATCATTTTGGGGATACGCACTAGAGACAGCTACATTCACTTTAAATAGGGCACCGCCTAAGTCCGTTGAGACGACACCGTATGAATTATGGTTTGGGAAGAAACCTAAGCTGTCGTTTCTAAAAGTTTGGGGATGCGATGCTTATGTCAAGAAACTTCAACCTGAAAAGCTCGAACCCAAGTCGGAAAAATGCGTCTTCATAGGATACCCTAAGGAAACCATTGGGTATACCTTCTACCTTAGATCGAAGGCAAGATCTTTATTGCCAAGAACGGATCCTTTCGGAAAAAGAGTTTCTCTCGAAAGGAGTAAGTGGGAGGAAAGTAGAACTCGATGAAGTACTACCTCTTGAACCGGAAAGTAGTGCAGCTCAGAAAATGTTCCTATGGTGCCTACACGCATCGGAGAGGAAATTAATGATGATGATCAAGGTACTTCGGATCAAGTTGCTACCTTGAACTTCAGAGGTCCACAAGGACACGTTCCACACCAGAGTGGTATGGCAACCCTGTCCGGAAATCATGTTGTTAGACAACGGTGAACCTTGAACTATGAAGAAGCGATGGCGGGCCCAGATTCCAACAAATGGCTTGAAGCCATGCAATCCGAGATAGGATACATGTATGAAAACAAAGTATGGACTTTGACAGACTTGCCCGATGATCGGCGAGCGATAGAAAACAAATGGATCTTTAAGAAGAAGACGGACGAGATGATGGTGTCACCATCTATAAAGCTCGACTTGTCGCTAAGGGTTATCGGCAAGTTCAAGGGATTGACTACGATGAGACTTTCTCTCCGTAGCGAAGCTTAAGTCCGTCCAATCATGTTAGCAATTGCCGATACTATGATTATGAGATATGGCGATGGACGTCAAAACAGCGTTCCTTAACGGTTATCTTAAGGAAGAGTTGTATATGATGCAGCGGAAGGTTTTGTCGACCCTAAGAATGCTAACAAGGTATGCAAGCTCCAGCGATCCATTTATGGGCTGGTGCAAGCATCTCGAGTTGGAACATTCGCTTTGATGAGATGATCAAAGCGTTTAGTTTATGACTTATGGAGAAGCCTGCGTTTATAAGAAAGTGAGCGGGAGCTCAGTAGCATTTCTCATATTATATGTAGATGACATACTTTTGATGGGAAATGATATAGAACTCGTGGACAGCATTAAGGCCTACTTGAATAAAAGTTTTTCAATGAAGGACCTTGGAGAAGTGCTTATATATTAGGCATCAAGATCTATAGAGATAGATCGAGACGCCTCATAGGTCTTTCACAAAGCACATACCTTGATAAGATTTTGAAGAAGTTCAAAATGGATCAGTCCAAGAAAGGGTTCTTGCTCAGATCTTGCAAGGTGTGAGATTGAGCTCAGCTCAATGCCCGACCACGGAAAAAGATAAAGAAGAGATGAACGTCATCCCTATGCCTCAGCCATAGGATCTATTATGTATGCCATGTGTGTACCAGACTGACGTAAACCTTGCCGTAAGTTTGGTAGGAAGGTACCAAAGTAATCCCGCAAGGAACACCGGACAGCGGTCAAGAATATCTGAAGTACTGAAAAGGACAAAGGACATGTTTCGCTTATGGAGGTGACGAAGAGCTCGTCAGAAGGGTTACGCCGACTCTAGCTTCGACACGATCTGGACAACTCTAAGTCACAAACCGGATACGTGTATATGTTGAATGGTGGAGCAAGAAGCTGGTGCATTTTGCAAGCAGAAAGGCCGTGGCGGGATCTACATGTGAAGCGGAGTACATGGCAACCTCGGAGGCAGCACATGAAGCAATTTGGGTGAAGGAGTTCATCACCGACCTAGGAGTCATACCCAATGCGTCGGGCCGATCAAACTCTTCTCGTGACAACACCTGGGGCTATTGCACTTGCCAAGGAGCCAGGTTTCACAAGAAGACCGAGCACATCAAGCGCCGCTTCAACTCCATCCGTGAAAATGTTCAAGATGGAGACATAGAAATTTGCAAAGTGCATACGGATCTGAATGTCGCAGATCCGCTGACTAAACCTCTTCCGCTGGCAAAACATGATCAACACCGTAACTCTATGGGTGTTCGATTCATCACAATGTAACTAGATTATTGACTCTAGTGCAAGTGGGAGACTGTTGGAAATATGCCCGGAGGCAATAATAAAAGGATTATTATTATATTTCCTTGTTCATGATAATTGTCTTTATTCATGCTATAATTGTATTATCCGGAAATCGTAATACACGTGTGAATAAATAGACCACAATATGTCCCTAGTGAGCCTCTAATTGACTAGCTCGTTGATCAATAGATAGTCATGGTTTCTCGACTATGGGCATTGGATGTCAATGATAACGGATCACATCATTAGGAGAATGATGTGATGGACAAGACCCAATCCTAAGCATAGCACAAGATCGTAGTTCGTTTTGCTAGAGCTTTTCCAATGTCAAGTATCTCTTCCTTAGACCATGAGATCGTGTAACTCTCGGATACCGTAAGAGTGCTTTGGTGTACCAAACGTCACAACATAAGCGGGTGACTATAAAGGTGCACTACGGTATCTCCGAAAGTGTCACATTGGGTTGACACGGATCGAGACTGGGATTTGTCACTCCGTGTTACGGAGAGGTATCACCTGGGCCCACTCGGTAGTGCATCATCATAATGAGCTCAAAGTGACCAAGTGTCTAGTCACGGATCATGCATTACGGTACGAGTAAAGTGACTTGCGGTAACGAGATTGAACGAGGTATTGGGATACCGACGATCGAATCTCGGGCAAGTAACATACCGATTGACAAAGGGAATTGTATACGGGTTGTTTGAATCTCGACATCGTGGTTCATCCGATGAGATCATCGAGGAGCATGGGAGCCAACATGGGTATCCAGATCCCGCTGTTGGTTATTGCCCGAGAGCCGTCTCGGTCATGTTCACGTGTCTCCCGAACCCGTAGGGTCTACACACTTAAGGTTCGGTGACGCTTAGGGTTGTATGAATATGAGTATGCAGTATACCGAATGTTGTTCGGAGTCCCGGATGAGATCCCGGACGTCACGAGGAGTTTCGGAATGGTCCGGAGGTAAAGAATTATATATAGGAAGTGGTATTTCGGCCATCGGGAAAGTTTCGGGTCACCAGATTGTCTGGGACCACCGGAAGGGTCCCGGGTCCACCGGTGGGGCCACCCATCCGGAGGGCCCCATGGGCTGAAGTGGGAGGGGAACCAGCCGATAGTGGGCTGGTGCGCCCCCCTAGGCCCACCCCCTGCGCCTAGGGTTGAAACCCTAGGGTGGGCGCCCACTGCCTTGGGGCACTCCACCCCTTGCCGCCGCCCCTTGGGAGATGGGATCCCCAGGCGGGCCCCTGGGGCCTATATAAAGGGGGGGAGGGGCAGCCGCACCTCAAGTTCAGCGCCGCCCTCTCCCTCTACACCTTTCCTCCTCCGTCACGTGCTTGGCGAAGCCTGCCGAGTCTTCGCTGCTCCACCACCACCACGCCACAGTGCTGCTGGAGCCATCATCATCAACCTCTCCTTCCCCCTTGCTGGATCAAGAAGGAGGAGACGTCTCCCGTCCCGTACGTGTGTTGAACGCGGAGGTGCCGTCCGTTCGGCGCTAGGATCTCCGGTGATAGGATCACAACGAGAACGACAACTTCATCCCCGTTCTTTTGAACGCTTCCGCTCGCGATCTACAAAGTGGTATGTAGATGCAATCTCTCTCCCGTGACTCGTTGCTTAGTTGAACTCATAGATAGATCTTGGTGAAACCGTAGGAAAAATTTTAATTTTCTGCAACGTTCCCCAACAGTTCTACCTAGGGTTAAACCCTGGCCAGCACGAGCTCATCAACGCCGCTGTGGCCGCTGCCTGCATCGGCTCGTCCGTGTTTTCTCGAATGGTGCTGCCGGAGTCGCCCCCCGCGTCGGCGACGCACCCGATCCCCGGCTTCCATGTCTACCTGCAAGCCTCCCGACTCTCCGGGGAATGCTCGCCGGAGGTGAGCGTGGTGGCTCCTTCAACGCCCGCTCCCGCGCCCATCGACCTCAACGCCACGCCGGTGGCGGTGCCTCGTCATCCGGAGGGACGAGGAAACACGCGCCAGAGATGCCAGCCGACGTGCTCCGCAGCACCCGCAACCTGTTCGACAGAATGTCGGCGGCCGCCGACGACGAGATGGCCAACCGTTACATGGAGAGCATCATCTTCGAGGGTGGTGCGGCGGCCGCTAGCGGTGCCATCGCGGCTGGCTACGATCCCGATGAGACCCAAAGCCAGGACGGCCGAGGGCCGTTCACGCCGGCGACCTATGATCAAGCTGGCATGCACGATGCCTTCATGCAAGATCAGGCCGGCCTGGACCTGGACGGCTTTCCGCTGGACCACGAGTTTCCGAAGTACTACGGGATCGAGGAAGAGGATGTTGGACATCGACGGAAAGCCTTTGTTCGAGGACGAGCTCGCCAACCAAGTCGCCGGGGCGAAGCCGAAGCGCAAGAGCAAGCGAACGAAGGCATACACGGCGACCAAGGACAAGCTCCTTTGTGAGTGTTGGAGGGACATTGGGGAAGACCCCAAGTTCGGCGCCGAATAAAAGGCATCAACTTTTTGGATTCGTGTCCACCATGAGTACCATGAGCGCAAGAAGTTTGTGCTGTACCAAATGCAAAGCACGCGCGGGTGGGTGTCCATTTTAAAGCGATGGAGGGTGATCCATCAAGAGTGTAACAAATTTTGTGCCACTATTGAAAGTATCAAGGCACGCCTCGTGAGCGGCATCGGCATGCAAGACATGGTATGTATGCGGCCCTCTTCGTTTTCATTCCGTTTATGCATACCCATTTGACCATATGCTTGCATGCTATCCATTTGTAGGCGTTCCAAGCTTTGGAGGCTTTCAAGGTCCAACATGACGGCAAGTCCTTTAACCTCTCCCATTGTTGGAGGGTCATCAACAGGGAAGAGAAGTTCAAGGCGCAATATGCCGCCCTCATGGTGCGTCGGGGGAAGAAAGCCATGGAGGAGGTTGGGAGGGCGAGAAGCCACGGCCGCGGGGAAAGACCAACTCCAAGAAGAAGGACAAGTGGGATGCGGCGTCGATCGCCTTGATCGCAACCGTGGAGGGCATGATGACCAAGAAGGACTCAAGGGAGGAGAAGTGCCGGCAAGACAAGGAAGAGCAAATGAATGCCTTCATGGAGATCTAAAGGAGGAGGCTTGAGATGGAGGCGGAGAAGCAAATGAGAATGCTTGAGATGGAGGCGGGGAAGCAAGTCAAGATGCTAGAGATCGAGGCCGCCAATGCCAAGACCAAGGCGAAAGATGTGGCTCTCGCTAACATGATGATGGGGGTGGAGATCATGAAGGTGGACCTCAACACTGTGTTGCCGAGGAAGAGGCCATGGTTCGAGAAGATGCATGCCGACATGCTCAAGTTCGACGACGAGTGATCTATGGCGGCATGCGCCATCTTTTTTTGTATGCCGGCAAGTGTGCTGGCATGACCACGGCCGAGATGGCGTGGTCGAACTCCTGACCTTTTTATGTGTTGGCATGTGTGCCGGCCGCTCGCAAGCGCCAGCAAGATCTGTGTGATGGTCTTTGTGAAGGCTGGCATTGTATGCCGGCTGCTGGTATGGTATCGACATGAACTTTGGACGGATGGGCGCTGTCCTTTTAAATTGGTAGACGGATATGAAATGGGTCTTTTGTGTTGGGCGCACGGCCGACCCAAATAGAAAAAGGGAGGACGCCGAGCGGGCGGCCAATCCAATGGGACGAACAACGGACAAAATTATCGTGTGTTTAGGTCGGTGTGTTGAAGTTGCTCTAATATCAGGCAAAGCCTCGCGTGGTTTGTTATGCTTGCGTGAGGGTGGAGACGTGGAGTGCAAAGAAACACAATGCTCGCTCCTTTGTAATGGGAATAGGAAACCGTCGTCTAGCGAATACTGGAGCCGCGGACGCTTCCAAGCCGTGCTGCAGCGGTGCCTACGCTGACCGAAATCGACGGCAATGCAGCGGCGAAAATGGGTGCGCCTCTCTTTTGAGTGAGTAGGAGTCGATATACGTAGTACGATTCCTAGTCGTTGCTGTCGTTCTCCTTTTTATACATGCATTTTACCTCGACGATGGCTGCTGGAATCATGTGTGCTTTGCTTCACGACTGGGACGTGCACGACCGAACGGCCGCCCAGGATCGACGGGACGCCTCGTTCGTTGCTTCCTCCATCGACGATACGCAACGCGACGTCGTCTGCCGGTCACCACGGTATCGTCTCAAAAGGAAAAATGAAAGCAGAAGAGTGGCGGATGCGATTCACTCCGGCCGTCCAATCTCCGGCGTTTGTTTGTTTATCCGGACGTGGCGCGCGGCAGGAGGAGGAGGACAGGTGCGCGGGGATAGATGCCAAGCGCGCGTTCGTGCGGAGACAGAGAGAGGGTCGTCTCGGCGAATCCGCTGGCGGCGCGACGCCGGGCGGGCGCGCTACTGCTCGGTAGGGGCCGGCCGACGGTCACTTTTTGGTTACGAGGCGCCCGTCCGTGCGGTGGCGCGCACATGTCGGCCTGTCAAATGGCGGACCCGGTGAGCGGAGGCGCATATGCAGCGGAGCGTGCCCAGGCGAGGCGTGAACCGACTGTTCCGCGAGACGACAAAAGGAGGAAAAGAGAGGCTCACCGTCGCCGGTGGCTCGTACTGTTGCCGGCACAGTGCGCCCGCTCGTCGTGACATGCATGTAAACCACCAAGAGACGGTGCATCAATGACTGGAAAGCACGGCACTGCACTGCCGTCTGCCATCGAGCCATGCATGCATGGTGCTTCGTCCGGTCGGTGCAGCGATGGAGCTGTCCTCGTCGGGCTCTCCTTGTCACCACGGTCTATTACCTCAACATTGGACTACTTTGATTGGGCGCTGTAGAGGCCGATGGTTGGGCCGATGGTTGGGGCCTCTCGCACTCGAGAGGAACGTCAAATTTACGAAATCTACTTCGATTTGTCTAGCAAAGCAAAGGTTGATTAGCTTTCCTAAAAAAGAGGTTGATTAGCTACAAGCTGCTAATGCTCGCTACTAGTACAATGAAAAAAGAAAGATTGCACCATGTCATGGACCAACCATATGAGTTTGTGATCGATGGTCTAGCGGCTGCTGCTGCTACTACTTGTACCATGTCATGAACCAATCATATAGAGGTGGTGATCGATGGTCTAGCAGACCAGTTGTACTACTACATAGAGTAGTATAGTACGCCGCGCTAGATCAATTAATCAGCAACCACATTTGCTTTGCTTTGCTTTAGAACCTGTTCGACCGACCAAGTTAATTAGTTATGCTGGAGTAGAGCAGAGTAGGGTACTTTGCACTTTGCAGATCGTCAGTAGTAATATGCTTAGAGCATCTCCAACAGGCGCCCAACCGAGCCGCGCGCTAAATTTCTTTTACAGCGCTAAAATAGTGTTTTAGCGCGCGGCATGACCGAGCATCTCCAGCAGACGCCCAAAAATATACAGCCAAGCTAACAACGGTGACATCTTCAGCAGACGCCCAAAATTAACCCGTACCCAGCTCGCCGCCCGTGGTATGCTCGCGGCCATGGTCATGGCCACGCGCCACCGCCCATCGCGTGCTTTCGCCGCGGGTCAGCGCGCCACGCCGCCGTGGCCTGCTCTCTCCTCGCTCGCCCGCTGTGTCGCGCCTCCTTGTTTCGCTTTCGCCGTGGCGCGCCGCCTGCCGTTTCTCGCCGCTTCGCCGCCGCCTGCGCCGCCGCCTCGCCCGCCGCCGCCGCCGTGGTGGTGGCGTGGCTGCTGCTGTGGTGGTGGCGCGCCGCGCCTCTTCTGCGTGGCCGTGGCCGTGCTGGCGTGGCCGTGGCCGCACGCGCTGGCCGCGTGGCCGTGCCAGCCGCCGCTGCCGTGGCAGCGCCGCGCCGCACCCATGGCCGGCTGGCGCGCGTACGCGAGGAGGCTACCGGCAGGCGCACGCGAGGAGTTCAGCGCGCGGGAGAAGTACAGCGCGCGGAAGCTCACGCCTCAAATATACAGCTTCTTGTCCGGTTTCTTTGGGCGCGTTCAACACTTTTTACCGCGAGCACTATTATGCAGCGTCCGCTAGAGTGCTACTTTTAACTCCGCGCGCTGAACTTGCGATTTTTTGAACGCGGCGCTAATATTGGGCGTCTGTTGGAGATGCTCTTAATGGAGTGCATACGAGAAAGAAGATGATTCGAAGTTCAGTGGTGTACTTTGCAAGCGAGCCTTTGCTCCATCCATGCTACTCTTTCTCACACTCGCGCACACACAGCCGGAAGGATAAAATACAACATAGTTCCCTGTGACGGCAGCGGGAGGGCCAATCCGGGCGCGAAACGTGCGTGACCAAGACATGCTCGCCTCTCAATTTCCGGCCCCCTTTTAACCATGGTGGCGCCGTACACAAACAGAGCAAAGCAGAGCACACATCGTAAGCCGCAGCCACTTGGATTAGATTACTACTATGCTAATCTCGGGTACATGCACTTTGGTTAAATTAGCTTAAGCGTGCGTCACCTTTGTTGGCTCACGTCACCGGTGGAGTGTCTGTGGTTGGTATCATGTCATGTGGTTTTCGATCGGGGGGAGCGCGCTCGTGTGCCCCTCGTCCCCCGGGGCTGGGCACCACCACCGGCGGGGCGTCACCGGCTGCCGTCGATGGGGAGGCCGCTGCGTTTTATATTGTTCGTGTGCATGTCATCGATGTGGCGGTGGCGGGTGGGTGGCGGGACAGGGTGGCGCGTGCATCTTGCCTAGTGTCGCTGTATGCACAAGTTGGCTGGAGTAGTTTTGTGACATATAGGACGGTATTTCGACATTATGCTGACTAGTCTGTAAAAGAAAAATTGCGCGAGAGGACGTGTGTGTGTGCGGGTGGTGTGTGGCGAGGGCTCTTCAACTGTTGTGTCATGGTATCACTGTATTGTTTTTGAGCCCTTCTACTGTACATCAGATTATTTTAGTTTGTTTACATAGTTTAACGGCCTATATTAAACAATAATTCATAATGAATTTTATAGAAGTTCTCAAATTCAGTTCGGCGATAGCTCGCCTTGGAGCTGTCTACCACTGACTACATGAGAGTTCTTCCTGCCGTCTGCCACCCCGGCACCAGCGTCCAGCCGGGGAGCCGCCGGCTGCCATCCAGGCCCGCTTTGGACACAAGGCACGCTTCCAGAAAATTTGATAAAACTCCGTTGGTAGACGGACAGCTTTGTTTTTTTAAAACGGAGGCAAAAGATTTGCCTCATCCATTACATAAGCAGAAGAGAGTTGCCTGATTGATTAACGGAAAACCGGGCTAAAATCGTCACAAACCGTCGAGCGGCACACAAAAGATACCCCACACACACCTTAACAAGGAGGGCCTCATCAAGATACTTTTGGACGTCATCATCATCACTTCTCCCCAACAGGCTTCATCACCCTCCCTAGACTCCGAGCAAGCGACTCCGACTTCGCCAAAGGCGAACCTTGACCCCACCCTCACTGTAGAGGCTACATGGAAACACAAGCAGGACCGTGCTAGACCTAGCCACCCGCACCGAAGGCAGCGCAGCTCCGACTCTGATCGAGAGCTCCGAAGGAGAACTATGCACGGCTGACACCGTGGGAGACCACTGAACAGATCACCCGCTGCCTGCCATCGTTGCCACAGAGGCCCCGCCTTCGCAGCTCTGACTTCACTGCAACAAAACAATCCGAGGTAATTGCACGGACACGCCGGAGAAGAGCCGGCTACCGCAACCATTGCTGCACCTCCAACTTCGCTTGCCATCGCCATCGTTACCATAGAAGCCTTAACGCCAACAACCACCATCTTCCACTTGTCCCTCTTGCCAATGCCTCGCTCCAAAGACAAAGCCCTCAAGAGGGGATACGACGCCAAGGCGCCGCCTTCATCTGATCACACGGATCTAGGGTTTCCTTCGGAGCTGCATCGACCGGCCTGTGCCCGAGGGGTGAGGAAGCAAGACAACGATGCCTCCAAGAAGGTCCACGATGCCTTCAAGCGTCGCCATCGCTGATCCTAGGTCGACGACCAAGACAGGAGTTTCACCCGAGCTTCCGAGCACCACCTCAAAGACCCACACCGGTGATGGCAAGATCACCAAACAAAGGCCAGCCCATGGACGAAGAAACGCAGAGTAGCCAGCCGCACCTCGCGGAGGCCACAGACGACCAAAGCAGCAGCCGCCATGTCAGATCCTCCCACGACAGACCAGGAGATGAGCTACCGGATGTAGCAATCGATGCCGCGCACCGCCAAGCACCATGCCGGCCAGGGAGCAAGGAGCAACACCCGAAGCTGAGGACCACCGTGGTGCCCAGCCGTAGCCTGCACTGGACAACCGAAGACGCCAAATCCGCCGCGCCACTCCAACCAGCCAACCAAGGTCAACATCCATGCGCGTCGGAGTAGCCTGCACACCATGCGACCAAGGATGCCGCGCGCACCCACCACCTGCCTATGAGTCGTGCCCTCGTGCGCCAGATCTGGGTCACCCGCACGCCCACTGCTGCATCTGGCCGCCCCCTATGGACCGCACGACCGGAGGACGCCGTGCGCACCCCGCCCCCTGCCGCTGCTCCACGACCCCCCCGCACCAGATCGCGGCAGCTTTGTTGTGTTCCATCTGAAACACTGCGACACAACTTTCCTCCTTAGATGGTTCAGGTGATTAGCTTGTACCATGACAATTTAATGTGAAAACATTGGGCTATTCACCTTGTTGCATGACATGTCTACATTATTTGACTAGCAAAGACATAGTAATACATGATTCATGCTAGACGGAAGAAGTAACAAGATGGAGTGGCAACGGGTGGAACATAGCTATATGTGACGGGGAAAGAACTATTGTGTGTTGGTTGTTTCTTGCTCAGCCAAGGTCCGGGTCTTCCACTTGCAGCTTGCAAGTTGCTGCATTAAGTATTTTGGACGTGGACACCATCTCAATGTCTGCATTGAGTATTGCAATGTGTACAAGTATCTAGTACCGTATCATATCTCTTTGGTGACGCCACCAATAATTCCAGGCACTCGAAATGTGAGTATTGCTTGCCAACTTCGAAATGGTCATTTTTGGTCCAAGCTAGTCCATAATCTAACTTGCTAGTGAAGTACTGTATTTATGTATTGTCACTATGTTAGCATGTGGTATATGTCTATGTTCACCCCTGGTTAATGGTTGCAGAAAACTCTATAGCATCTCTCTTTGCTGTAGGGCAGACTTCTGCTGAAATTTGCACCAACATATATAGTCTTAATTTGGATGTGACCCATGTGGATCCTCTACTGGAATGTCATCGCAGGCCCATTTGGTAAGTTTCTCTATTGCTTATTAGCTCAGAGATTTAATACCTGAAAAGGACAGGATTCTTGCGGTTACAAGCATTTTGAAAAAGGATTTCAACTACTCAAATGTTCTGTCCATTTCTTTCCGCACATGGGCTGCCCTTTCTCTTCTTTCAAGGGGCAGGATACTTGCGGTTACAAATGCCGTCCTTGAAGCACTTTTTTAGTTGAAAAGACACATGAGTCTTTCTTTCTTTTTTCCTTCATAAGAGGGCTGCCTTTTTTTTGTGAAAACAGAAGAGGGCTGCCTACATCTTTTATTCGCCTACTTGCCACGTAAAGCAGTAGCAAATTTTATAAATCACTACGGATCACTGTGTAGGTCACCTACCACAACACAAGTCTTAGACTTTTGCACTGGTGCTCACATTTTTCTTAATTTATTTTAGCCTTTCCAGCGATGCTAGTTAGTGGGAGACGTTCCCGTCGACTGTGGAGACACCTATGATGACTTCGCGAATCTCAAGATGATATGTCGGCTCAATTTTTCGAAGATGCTCATAGAATGTATGTATGTATGTATGAGTGTATGTGTGTGTACTGTACGTGTAAAAAAGGACACAATTGCACAAGCCACTCGGGCGCATTAAGGCGTGGACTGTGTACCCGAGATCCAACATAGCACGAGTGCCAGCTCTGCACATGTGTACATTCATGCATACATAAAATTATACTTTCATAAGCTTCTACGATCGGTGATGAGGTATACGTATTCTTGTATTGCAAGTGGCACTATGTTTATAATTGTCTAGTGACTAGTCAACATTCATTTAGATACTGCTGAATTCAATGCTCGCAAACTGGGAATATTTTGGTGAATGAGACTTGAACTGCCGAGTGGATTGTAGCATACCACTTGCCTACATCTCACGATGACTTTGGAGCAAATTTCAATTATTTACCTATGGGTCAGGTAGCTTCGAGACCTAAAAAGTAAGAAAATTTGCTCTGAACCTAGCTGGCCTTCACCATTCTTGGTGAATACGTAAACTTTGGTCAACTCGTTTGCTTAGTTATATTTGTCTCATGACAGGGAACCACACGTGCAGCTGGCATTGCTGGATTTGAAGTTTTATAAATAAGTAACTACTCTTGTATAGTAACAAGCAAAAGTTGACCTCGCAGAATCGCAACTACTCATGTAGAATCGCTTACACCATACACTCTTGCCTCAAAACAAAATCACAAATCGTCAACTGTCAAGGCTGTACGCCACATTTTATTATACAGCTGAAACATCTACAGAAACATGTACAAGCATTGTCAACTGTCGAGATCTAATAAGGCAGGCTCCACTTTACATCTAATTATTTTTTTTCCAACCATATACTTTTTAGAAACTTCATGCATCAAGTTGTTGACCAAAAAATTCTTAATTAATGACAAACAAAATAGAAAATTTCATAATTATAAAAAACTGTTAACATATAGGTCTGTTTGGATCGTGCTCACATCAGCCCGTCAAATCGGGCTCGCCAATAATTTCGCAAACGATTTCGTCACCTCCATCGCGCGGCTTGCGCCAACGTGCAGGCATAAAAGATGAACCAAGCGACCAAAAAATTAGCATGGACAGAAACATTTGGCTACGATCCAAACGCTCCCCGATGCTAGATGGCACCGCCAAAATTTAGGTAGGGCATCTCTGGCTGCGTACCAAACAGACCCTATATTTTACTCTTTAGTGGGCAATAGCTAGCGCTCATTAACAGAAACTCTCCGTTGCGAATCAACCTGTGGTTGTGTTGGTTAGGTGGACAGTGGTATCTCCAACCCACCAGGGTTCAAATTCTGGTGCTCGCATTATTCCTGGATTTATTTCAGGATTTCCGGCAATGCGCTTTCAGTGGGAGGAGACGTTCCCGTCGACGACGAGGCGCCTACGGTGACTTCAGAATCTCAAGATGATATGCCGGCTCAGTCTCTCGGAGGTGCTCATAGGGGTAGGGTGTGCGTGTGTGCGTTCATAGGGATGAGTGTATGCGCGTGTATATGAGCTCTTGTGTCTGTAATGATGCTAAAAAAAACAGAAACTCTCCGTCTGGGCAGGCCCAATATGCCGGTTTTGTTTTCTTTTTTTTTGTCACTCCTAGATTTGGTATTATTTTCGGTTTTGGGCCAGAGAAGTACTTTGGTATTATTTTTGTTTTCTTGTAGGCGCTTACCTTCCTGCGTGGATTGGAGAAGTTTTATTTCTTTTTCTGTTTCGTTTTTTCATTCTTATTTTTGTTTTCCTTTTCTTTTGTTGTTTCTTTTTGCTTCCTTTTGTTTTTAATTTATCTTCATTTTTTTTCTGTTTTATTTTTTTTCTATTTTTTTAGCTTTTCATTTTTCCTATGTTCTTTCTTATTTTAATTATGATTATGCGAGTGCTACATGTATATTTTCCTATGATAAATGATCACATTTTCGGAGAGTTGTTTTTTTAAAGCCTGAACATGTCTTTAAGATATATGAACATTTTTTAACACACAAAATACTTTTTAAAAAGCATGAAAAATTTCTCCGTCGCTGTTAGAAATGCTAAACCATAATTGTTTCTCATGCATGTAAGAAATGTATATATGTTCCATTCGAAAAAGATTTGCAAAAAGAAGCGTCCATGTGTGTTGTAAAAAAATTGTTCAAGCATATGTATACATGTAAAGTAAATGTTTGTGCATTAAAAATTTATATATTATAAAAATATTGTATGAAAATAAATGCTCATATAGCTTAGAAAAGATGTTCATATTTTGGAAGATTAATATTGACAAAAATGGTTGGGCCGATGGATGGGGCCTTTCGCACTCGAGGGAACATCAAAGTTACGAAATCCCACTTCGACTGGGGTTGAGCGAACATTGACCAACCTCGGAACACAGCTTCGGTGCCTTAAAGGCACCTACCTTCGGGTCACTGACATGTGGGCCAGCCATCTGTTAGGCCCACATGTCATAGACACAAAGGTAGGTGCCTTAAGGCACCGAAGCATCGTCCCCTATAAGGGGGGGGGGGAGTTTGTACCATGTCATGAACCAATCATATGAGGTAGTTGTCGATGGCTTAGCTAGTACTCCCTCCGATTCTATTTACTTTGCGCATAACTCTAATCGCGGATACCAAGGAGCACCAGCGAAGCAAAAGAAATGGACGGTTTTACCCCGCGATTTTTCGTCGAAAGAGACCACCTGCAGAATTGAAATGACAAAAAAGACCACCTCTGGATCAGATTGACAAAATAGACCCCCACGGCCGTGGCGGCAGGCGCGCCAGGCAACACGTGGAACCTGCCGCCATGCCGTGAGGCGGCCGGCCCCGCCGCCACGCTGCCAGGCGGCGAGTCGTTGGCGACAGGATTCCAGGCGGCAACGGAACGGTGACTGGTCTGGTGGGCCACACCGCCACCATTTGAGGCGGCCGCCACTGTACCTGCTGCGCTCGGGCCGACACACTGCTACTGCCGCACGCGGGACGGGTGGGCCCTGCCGCCACCGTGTGAGGCGGCCGGCACTGTAGCTGTTGGCACTCTATTATGTGTACCACACACTGGAGCGCATTGCTTGAACCGGACATAGCAGCTTTTTGGTCGTCCAATCAGCCTAATCACTAGAGATGATCTTAGCTAGCACCGGAAATGCATCTAGTCAAACCCGTGCATGCAATGATGCCACTCAGTGACCCAACCCGTACATGCAATGGTGGCAGCAACTACAGTTCCGGCCGCCTCATACGGTGGCGGCAGGGTCCACCATACCCATGCTCCCTTCCGTCCTGTGTAGCCAGGGGCTGAAAAACTGTAATGCACAGGCTGCCGCCTGGCAGCGTGGCGGCAGGGCCGGCCGCCTCACGGCATGGCGGCAGGTGCCACGTGTCACCTGACGCGCCTGCCGCCAAGCCGAGGGGGTCTTTTTTGTCAATCTAATTCAGAGATGGTCTTTTTTGTCATTTTGATCCGGCAGGTGGTTTCTTTTGACAAAAAATCTACGAGTAGAGTGAGGGACTGAGAGTAGGGCACTTTGCAGATGGTCAGTAGTAATATGCTGAATGGAGTAATAACATACTACGAGAAAGGAAAGCAGATGATTCGAGCAAGTTGAATGGTGTGCTTTGATCGATCCATGCTGCTCTCTCTCTCTCTCTCTCTCTCTCTCTCTCTCAGGCGGAAGCATAAAATACAGCACTGTTCCCTCTGGCGGCAGCGGGAGGCCAATCCGGGCGCGAAACGTACGTGACCATGCCATGATGCCACATCGACCAGGACACGCACGCTTGTCTCTCAGTTTCCGGTCCCTTTTCAGTGCGTACACCAACACCTCGTAAGCCGCAGCCACTTGGATTACATTACTCCTATACTTACTTATCACTTTGGTTAGCTAGCTTAAGCATCCATCGGCTCTGTTGGCTCACGCACGTCACCGGTGGGAGCTGTTTGTGGTTGGTATCATGTCATGTGGTTTTCGATCCCGGGGCTGGGCACCACACCGGCGGGGCGTCACCGGCTTGCCGTGGATGGGGAGGCCGCTCCGTTTTATATTGTTCGCGTGCGTGTCACCGATGTGGGCGGGTTGCGGGACAAGCTCGCGCGCCCATCTTGTCTAGTGTTGATGTATGCAAGTACGTACGCGTGAGTAGTTTTCTGCCATCTAGGACGGCATGTCGACATTTTGCTGACTCGTCCATACAAAATGTTTGCGAGAGAGGACGCGTATGTGCGGCTGCTGGGAGGCCAGGCCTATCTTAGGGCATCTTTAAAGTGAACACTTAAACCTCTCGCAAATGTCTGAACCAAACTGTTCAGATGCAGTTTCCCATCCAACATCGTCCCGCATCACGCATCGGTCCACGGATTAGTCCGTTTTTCGCAAACTGAAAGGAAACTGGGAGCTTTGTGGGAGTATTTTTTTTTTAGAAAAGGAGGATGACCCCCGGCCTCTGCATCTGGGAGATGCATACGGCCACTTTATTGATTATTCTCGAGGATCTTACAAAGTATTACAACAATATGCCTGAATCCGCCATCTTGGCAACATATGCCACTACTCCTATCTAAATGATGCGGGGTGCTACCGGGCCACATACCCGCACTACTCACCTAATCCTATCATCAAAAGCCGAAGCCCTAGCCGAGCCACATACCGGTCAGGGCATAAACCTGGTCTCGACGACTCACATGTGTCGTCGCCGCCATCTTCCACAGTCCGTCTTGAGAGCAGATATTGAGGCTTCTACCTTGTCGTCACTCCGTCATCGACGCCACCTTGACGCCGACAACTACCTCCACTGCGCGAGTCCATCATCGCAAGACGGGCGCCGAGTCTCCATCGCACCACGCCGTCGAGATCCGCCGTCATCAATGTGAAGGATGAAGCACCGCTCCACCAAAAAGGCGCCCGCTGGTCCTCGATCCGTGTACGCCTCCAAGAATGACGCCCCAAGGAGGAAACGACACCGGTAGCGCCGCCGTCATCCGATCAATCGATCTAGGGTTTCCCTGAGGTAGCGGATAGAGGTCTAGAGCTTCCACGGCGATGCCTTCAAGAAGGTAGTGACACAACAGGTGCCACCAACGCCGGTCATGGCATCAAGCCGAGCACAAGGTTTTCACCGGATCCGCCGTAATGTGTGCACGGTCGCCGCCGATCCGAGCCGCCGACAACGAAGCGAGCCGCCCGCCAGATCAGATCTGTCCGGAGGGCACAACCCGCATGGTGCCGACCCAACCACCAGCCCTCCATGCCGCCACACCGATCCGAGGTCGATGGTGTGTCCCCGCAGACCGCCGCCGCCGCCGAACGCCGCCACGCAGCCCGAGGCGAGCCGGCGCGCGACCCCACCATCGCCGCCCTTGGCCGAGGCCGCCGCCGCCGCCGGCCGGAAGAGCCCGCCCGCCGCCAGCGATCGGCCCTTGGCCGAGGCAGCCGCCAAGGCCGCCAAAGCGGATCACCGCGCCACCCATGCATGGGCGCCAGACCACCCCCACGCGCAGTAAGAGGAGGACCCGCCACCGCCGTCACCACGGGCCATCGCCGCGGCGCCCTTCGGCGGCGACGGAGGAGGGGATGAAGGAGGAGGGACCCCGCGGCTAGGATCGAGATCCCGCCGAGTCGCCTGGCGAAGGGCGACGCGGCGGCGCAAAAGAATCGCCGCCACGGATGGATCGAGCTCGGAGGAAAGTTCGCGGCGGCGGCAAGGGAGCACGCGGATCTGGAGGTGGGAGGTGAGGGGAGGAGATGCGGTCCGGCGGCGAGGGGTGGCCGGGTCGGCCGGGGACGTGGCCTCACGGTTCTATGATCCAGAAAAAAAAATGTGGGAGTATGAACCGCCGTACACAGGACTTTGACACCACCATCTCACCCAAAGCCCCACCTGGACCCGTGTCTCCATCCTTCCTTCTTTCTCTACATTCGCTTCCTCCCTCACCGATGCCACCACTCTACCACCCTGGCCGTCCACCAAGCCCTCCCGGGCCTCCGCGACCTCCACCGCTACACCCAGTCGCCACGCCGCTTGTCCTCCACCGTTGGGCCAAACCTCTCGTCTGTCCATCACGCAACTACCATCCGGGGGGTCACCTACCACACAGTTAGCATCCGCCGTATTTTGAACTATTGTATTTAAAAACTTAGTTGGATTGTGATATTTAAAATTGGAAATACTATCGCATTTAAATAGTATTTAATCATCGACGACTTGATATACCATTATTTTAAGCTCATGGACTTCAAAAAGGGGCGGAAGTTTTAGGGAACAAGGTTGGATGGCCGGCTCCCGCATCACTGTCCAGGGACTGCTCTGAATCAGTCCGCGGACGGATACAGTGTCCGGGGGTCGGCGTTGGAGATGCCCTTAGATCCCTTTTATGCACATCAAACCAGTTTAGATAGTTCAGAGTCTGACGCCCTAGATTAGGCAATGTGACAACATAATTTTCATACTATATTAATGCTTTAGGGACACCCATATTTCTATTAACGCCCTGGATTATGGCGGGCAAACCCATATTTCTATCAACCATCCCGATTCACGATCCCATTCCTTGATCACAACTTGATCTAAATATACATAAACAATTCCTAACATATGTTGGCTTCTAGTTCAAGGTAGTTTTCCTAGGTTTACATCACCAGAAAGATAGCAACGGTAGGGAGGAGTAATAAGATGGAGTGGAAACGGGTGGAACATAGCTATACGTGACAGGGAAAGAAATATTGTGTGTTGGTTGTTGCTTGCTCAGCTCAAGGTCCCGGTCTTCCACTTGCAGCTTGCAAGTGGCTGCATAAAGTATTGCAATGTGTACATCATCTCACTGTCTACATTAAGTATTGCAATGTGTAGAAGTATCTAGTACCGTATCATATCTCTTTGGTGATGCCCACTTGAAGTGTGAGTATTCCTTGCCAACTTTGATATAGTCATTTTTGGTCCAAGCTGGTCCATAATCTAACTTGCTGGTGAAGTATTGATGTACTCCATTTGTCTACATGTCACTATGTTCACTCCTGGTTAATTGTTGCAGTATAACTCTATAGCATCTCTCTTTCCTATACGGCAGACTTCTACTGAAATTTGCATCGGCATATATAGTCTTAATTTGGATGTGACCCATGTGGATCCTCTACTGGGATGTCATCTGTCATCTTTTTTTTCATCAGAGGCCATATTTGGTAAGTTTTTCCGTTGCTTAGCTCAGAGCTTTAATATCTGAAAAGGACAGGATTCTAACTACCAGCATTTTGAAAAAGGATTCCAACTACCCAAATGTTCTGTCCATTTCTTTCCATAAATGGGCTGCCCTCTCTCTTATTTCAAGAGGCATGATACTGTCTTTTCGTTGAGAAGACACATGATTCTTTCTTTCCTTTTTCCTTATTGTTCGCCTACTTCCTACGTAAAGCAATAGCAAATTTTATAAATCACAAACTACTGTGTAGGTCACTGACGCGTTAAGGCACGAAGTGTGTATGCGAGATCCAAGATAGCACGACTGCCAGCTCTCCACATGTGTGCATTCATGAATGTACGTCTCAAAACATAAAATATACTTTCATACGCTTCTACATCGATCGATGATCTGGTATACGTATTCTAGTAGCTCAAGTGGCACTGTGTTTATATATGTTTAGAGACCAGTCAACATACATTTAGATTACTGTTGAATTCAAAGCTCACAAACTTCGAATATTTTGGTGAATGAGACTTGCACTGCCGAGTGGATTTTATCATGGTATATGTGCCTACATCTGACGAATAGTTTGTGGCGAGTTGCAAATGTTTACCTCTGGATCGGGTAACTTCGAGACCTAAAAAATAAGAAGATTTGATCTGAACCTAGCCGGCCTTCGCCATTTTGGGTGAATAGTTAAATTTTTGGTCAACTCGTTTGCTTAGTTATATTTGTCTCATGGCAGCGAACCACGCGTGCAGCTGGCATTTTGCTGGATTTAAGCTTTATAAACCAGTAACTACTCATGTAGAGTGCTTAGTAACAAGCAAAAGTTGACCTCGTAGTATCCCATGTAGAGTCGCTCACACCATACACTCTTGCCTCAAAACAAAAGTACACATCGTCAACTATCAAGGCTGCACGCCACATTTTGTTATACAGCTGCCACATCTACAGAAACATGTACACACACTGTCAACTGTCGAGGCTACACGCCAATGATGCCACACTTTCTTGGAAAGAAAAAATCTAATAAGACATGGTCCACCTTACATCCAAAAATTTCAATCATATACATTTTAAAAACTGCATGCATCAAGTGGTTGATCCAAAGTTTCTTAATATAAGGAAATTTTATTATCTAAAAACGGTTAGGCTATGGGTCTGTTTGGATCGCGCCCACAGTCAGTGTGTCAATATCAGGCACGCCAATAATTTGACAAACTATTTCGTCGCCACCATCATGCGGCTCAGGCCAACAAGCAGGCAAAGATGAACCGAGTGGATGAAAAATTAGTGTGGATAGAAAAAGTGCTCTGATCCAAACACTTCCTCTTCTTCTTTTTTTTTTTACGGGTGATCCAAACACTTCTCATGCTAGCTCACCGCCAAAATTTAGGTAGGGCCAGCCCGGCTGCATTGCAAACATACTCTATATTTCGCTCTTTGCCGAGCAATAGCTAGCGTTCGTTAACAGAAACTCCACACATGGGCTGGTCCAATATGTTTCTTTTTTTGCTCTTTTGTAGTCACTGTCCTAGCTTCGACCCGAGAAGTACGTCGGTATTCTTTTTGTTTTCTTCTAGGCGCTCAGCCCCTCCTAGTGTGGATTGGAGAAGTTCTTGTTTTTGTTTTTTTGTTTTAACTTATTTTCCTTTATTTCCTTTTATTTTCCTGTTCTTTTGTTGTTTCATTTTTCATATTTTTATTTTTCATTTCTCTTCATTTATTTATTTTTATTTCATGTTTTCTCTGATTTTCTTTTTTCGTTTTTCACCTTTTCCTTTTTTCTATCTTCTTTCTTATTTTAATTATTTTTATGGGAGTAGTACATTATATTATCATCCGATGAATGATTTTTAAAGCATGAACATGTCTTTAAGATATATGAACATTTGTTAACATACAAACACATGACTTTTGTCTTTTGACATATTTAGAAATAATAAACCAATCACGTAATTCTTTTTCCTTATGCTCAATAAATGCACATATATTTGATTCAAAAAGATTTGCAAAAAAATGTACATGAGTAATAAAAAATCAAGCAATAGATGAATGTTTGAAATTTATATTCATCAAAATATTGTATATGAAAATAAATGTTCATATATCTCAGAAAAGATGCTTATGTTTTCGAAAATAATGTTCACGTACTTTTTATAAAAATCATTTATCTTGCGAAAATATAAATATATTTTGTCTAAAACAACAGAGGAAAAAAAGAGAAATCAAATATATGGAAAAATATGTCAACGCATAGGTAAAACATATTCATGTAAAAAATGTGTATGGAAAAGGTTATGTTTCCATATGTTAAAACAAATTTCCATCCGTTCTTTTAAAATCCATCCAAATATTTTTCTTAAAAATTTTCTATATGAAAAACAAATGTTCATGAAATTTATTATATTGTTCCGTATGTTAAAAAATTCCGTCCATTTTTAAAAAATCACACATTACTAAAAATACTCGTGTAATTAAAAAATTTGGAATATTTTAAAAATTCTTAGGTAATTTTAAAATATTTCCGTGCAACTAGAAAAATATTTGTTTTCTATTAAAAAGGTATTTAGAAAAACTTCTCTATTAAAATATATTCGTACATATATAGAATAGATTTTTCATGTTTAAAAGAAATATATTCACATATTAAAAGGCATTCTTGAATCTCGTAGAAACAATACTCATGTGTACCGAAGAGGACAGAGGAAAAAGAAACAAAAAACTAAATGCGAAAAGGAAGAAGGAAAAAAGACAGAATCAAAATTAAAAATAAAAAATAAAACCAAAAGGCAAACAAGTAGAAAAGGGGGAAAGGAAAAAAGAAACATAAATAATGGAAAACCAAAAAATGAAAATAAAAGGAAAAGGGGTGGAGAACACAAATAGAAACTATATAAATAAATGGATTATATTGTTTTACTGTGTTGGTTACGCTTCATGCAGTAGCGAGTGATCGGCAGGAAAGTGGAAACCCACCAGTTCACACTGGAGCCGACGAGTGCTAGAAAATGAGAAAAACTATCGTTTGGGCTGATAGAGACAGGAACGACAGGGGGTGGGCGCTACTGATTGCCCGCTAAGAGCGAGGCATAGACGCGCCCAAATGATTGATCTTTACCCGTTCTTCATTGTGGAATGGTCCTGCCATCAGGGCCTAGTGTGGGTCTACAAATGTGCTCCTTTAGTCGTACATCTACTGGTTTGAAAAGGGGTTTAGCGTAAGGATATATTGCATTCTATCTTTTTATGGACCCCTAAAAAATCAAACTTTTTATGGGTAAAGGTAATTGTGTTTCTTTTCATTCCAAAACAGAGGCGAAATATTCGCCTCATCTCACCAAGGAGAAGTTCGCAAAGCAAGACAACAAAGGCCAATACAAAGGGATTAATCTCTGGTAAAATAGCACTCAAGTGTTTAGTGCCCATGATGCTCCAATTTTCAATTTCATTCTTGATGGAAGGCAAGGTGGCGATGTTGTTTAAGAATAGGGCGTTCCACTCGCACCAAACCTCCTAGGATGGAGCGCACGCTCCTAGGGGCACCAACAGATTTCCAGGGAGTCCATGGCCTTTATGTGGATGCTGGTAATTCTCGACGCACAAAGTCGCCATGCCATGACTGTTGGTAGATTATTTCATGAGTTGGTGTCAAGGCCTTATAAGCTCAACACTCGTTCATCATGATCCAAATCCTTGAACTGTAGCAACATTTAAACACGAGATGCGCCACCATCTCCAGCTCTCTCTCTCTTTTGCAAAGCTGACAAAGGTTGCATTTTAGACAACCATGAACTCTCCAATCTATCAAATGCCCACAGACAATCTTGTAGAAGAGAGGCAGCCAAATATATGACTTTTCATTTAGTTTCCTATATGTGGAGCACGCATAGGCCATGTCGAATATGTGTTTGATTGACCCACTCATCATTGGAAATGGAAGGAGAAACATAAACTTGCTACGAACTGGCCTGTCCGACCAATTTTGATTCGGTTCGTTCCGCGAACCAAGCAACAGGATGGCCCAAAAATTTGGACCCATTCCCTTCTGAGCCACTTGATTCCACAACAACCAAACACACCCAGTTCCCTTGCTTCCAAACATGACCTTACAAAGATTATACAAACAAAAAATCCCGTCGAAAAAAATAATGAATCGGTCGGTCCATCACAATCAGTACAAAAAACAACTGATCTCATCTGTTTTTATCTCACAAAAAGGTACAACAACAACAAAAAAGAACGACTTTCTCTGCCGGCTATTTACACTGATGCACAAACAGGGTAACATTTAGCAGAGGATGTGAAACAAGAAAACCACTCGTAACTTTATATATTTTAACTTACACGGGCGCCTAATTCTGTAGATGCTGTCATTTGTTCGACCATTGGAACTCGATTTCCAGGTTCCTATTCGGACCGCTTTTGCTCTCCGGCAGCAGGGTGTACTCTCCGGCGACGGACCCCAGCATGACGACCCGGTCGATCTGGATCGTCACCTTGCCAAACGATTTCTGCAACAACAGGCAGAGAGCTTGAGGATGCAAATACAGTGATGCGAGAAACAGCAGCAAAAGGATATGAAGTGGTAAATATAATGCATGTATATCACATTTCAGTACCTTTCCAAATTTGCTGTTGTTTTTGCAAGAGATATGAAGCTTCTGGCCCTTGGGAGGGCTGTCAAAAGCCCATGCAAAGGCCTCGTCCCATTCAGGTGACTCACCGGTCGAGACAATCTGCGTATAGTATCGCGTGGGTTAGGTCAATCAACTTTGTTACACGGCGTGCATGTGCGCACATGGTCAAGTGCAAAAAGAAGCTCAAAACCAAATGTGCCTATATACATAATCATTAAGAAAATAAACTAGCAAATATTTATGCTTCAAGTTAAGCACCAAATGCAGAGGCATTACGATCAGGAGTTATTCCAATTTCTACTGTCAATGGTAACATTGGAGACTGATGCACCGTATTTCAATGCTCCACTGCCTAGCAGTTGTGGTAAAATAGAGCCTCTACGTTCTACTATTCGCTACAGCATAGTGCTTTTGCATCAGGGTACCGTATGTACAGGACTAGCGAAACCCTGAGAGGACTAGATACCGAAGGTTTACCAAGAAATATCTCTTCCAAACATCATAGGCTTAAATAAATACTTGGAGGCACGACAGCACAAGAACTGGTAGGATCCTAATTAACCCATAAATCTCCAAGCTTTGATATGGACTGTCGAACCATGATCTTGCTAATAGATCATAGAAGTGCACATAAAAACGAATAAAATAAGAAAAAGTTAAACAATATGAACTGCAGGCATAGCAATTATTTATTGCCAGCATGGAAGTACTAAATTGTGCTATGGACTTATATCCCTGAAATGAGAAGCGCAAACAATATAGACATACCTTTGTCAGCCTTGCTGGATTATTTCCAAGAGTAAGCTTGCAGAATGCACTAGCATTTCCCACTGATTGCCTCAGGTTGTTGCCACGCTTTATAGTAACTGTAAGTGTCCCAGGCAAGCACTGAAGTAGCAACTCTGCCTTCTCTTGAAACCGTGGTGGGCCAGACTGTATCAAGTACTGAAGTAGAGGAATAGCCTCTGAGGCAGCAACTGATTGAGCTTTAAATACTTCCGCTGGGCAAGCCGTCCATGCTTGTCTTAGCAGATATAGTGAATCCAGTGCTGCTTCTTGAGTTGCTTCAGAACCAGTTTTAAGGGATGTTACAAGATGTGGAATGCATATTGTAGCAGGTTCAGTGACTCTCAGACGAGGGAAATTGCTAAGTAAAGCATTAAGTGCTTTAAGATACTCCTCATTAGCACTCCCAGATGCCCATATATCCTTCTCAATTGAAGCTGCATACAAAGCACCATCATCAGGTACATAAACTCTGGGTAGAAAAATAAAGCCACATTCCAGGATGCCAGAAATAAATTGTTCTTCTTCCGGCTAGAAGATAATAAGAGTTAAAAACAATGCTATTTTGTGTAAAGAACCACTAAAATAGAATACTATCTTTTTTTTCAAATATGTTGCTTCTCTTTGCTATATACTCCCTCCGTCCCAAAATTCTTGTCTTAGATTTGTCTACATACGGATGTATCTATTCACATTTTAGTGTTAGATACATCCGTATCTAGATAAATTTAAGACAAGAATTTTGGGATGGAGGGAGTATCATTCTGTTTGACTTGTTAATATTGAAGGCAGGCTTTGACTTATATAGCATGAAAGGCACTGAAACACAACAAGTGATCCAACACAAACAAGAAAGGGGTATTGCTTTACCAGTTATAACTCTGACTGTTTCACTCGTGGCATACTCTTGGATAGTGTGGTTGTTGAATAGAAGTTTGACAAACATTGCTGCCTGAACAGAAGTATCAGGATTGCTTGAACTGATAAGGTCCAGCAAGACCTGGACGCCACCAGATTCTGCAACTGCTCTTTTATTTGCTCGGCTGTACATGACTAGATTCTGCAAGGCACAAATGGCTACCACTTTCATCTCTTCGGTTGGCTGGTCTTCAAGAAGATTGACCAGAGCACGGCATGCTGCGACGGCATCAGTAGAACGAGCAAGACCTTCATTTTGGAAAAGATCTCCAAGAGCAAGAGCAGCAAGCAATCTTCCCTGTTGAGACTGCGTCTGTGGATCCAGAAGGTACATGGATAAAGGTGCAATAGCATTTTTAGCAGCCTTCGCCTCCCTTATTCTTATATTGTTCAGCAATGCCTCAATGAGTCTTGCAGCAGCTTCCTCACACTGATGACTCCTCAAGAGATCCAGAAGAGCTTCTACAGCACCACTCTCAGCCATTGCTTCTGCACTTGTCGAATCGTCACTCTCCAATACAAGCAGGGCATTCAGTGCACCCACAACGGTACTTTCAGTCCCTGATCTCAGCAACTGCACTAGTACCGCAACAGGAACCTCAAGGAAAAACTCGGTACTGTACTGCAAAATGCTAGACAGGACAGCTGCTGCAGATTCCCATACAACATGAGGCAAAGGAGGATCAGATTGCAGCAGCACCTTGGACAACTCAAACACACCACCCTCCTTTGCAATTGTATTTGGCCAGGCTAATGCAAGATTAGCAAGAGCTTTTATAGCTCTCTGCTGTAAATTTGGCAAACCTGATGAGAGAATTTGAATGAGGGCAGGGATGGATTGCTCTGCTACTGAATCCTTCTGGAGGTGTTCTTCCAGGAGAAGATGAGATAGGAGCTCCGCAGCCAATTGTTGCACAGCTGGTGGAGATGAATTCAGTAAAGTAATGACTGGCTCAATTGTTTGGCGGGGTGTCAAGTTGTAATCAGCTCGGCATTCAGGATGCTCCAAAATATTGACAAGAACCTGCAAAGTGCTATACTGCCCCTCAGGACCAGTATCTGCCTTTGATAGCAGAGAGAAAAGAGGCTGTACTACTTTGGCTGCAGATGGGCCTTTTGCTATGCTGGCATTATTTGTCAAAATCCGAAGCATTTCCGCCAATGCAGTGCAAAGAAAATCTGGAGCATCATGAAGAATATCAAGAATGCTCTCAATTACACCAGCTTTAACCATTTCCAATTTGCAAGCCGGCCTATCTTTTCCAATCTTCACCAAAGCTCTGGCAACTGCCTCATGAAGCATGAAATTTTTGCCAAACAAAAGCCCAACAAGAGGAACAACTGCCCCATGCGCTGCCACTAATTCGGCGAGTTGTTCATCATCTAGGAGCTTATCCAGTGCACGGACTACAGAAAGCTGGGCCGGGTTAGCTTCACTAACCAGTAAACCGACCAAAGGTTCCACACAACGGGCTGCAGCCATTGTAGAGCGGATCCTTGTATTTGCAAACAGAACACCGCACAGTTCAGCGGCATCACCTTTCAACTCAGCTGAACAATCTGAGGACAGAATCCGGCACAGAACATCCACTGCGTTCATCTCAACATCTGCAACTGCAAGTGCTCTTGACGGATTGTCACAAAGCAGCCTAACAAGTGCTGATATGGCTGCATGCTGCTCCCTCTCCATGCCAGTACTCAGAACTTCTACAAGCGGCTGAATAGCCTGTCGAGCTGACTCACTGTTCCTGACATGGTCAGCACAAAACAAACTTTCCAATGCCTTTGCCGCGCTATAGCGTGAATTTCTTCCTCCTAGACGAAGGACTGCCACAAGCTGGTTTACAGTACCAAGTGCTGATTCATGTTGCCTTATTTCCGCACAACTAAAAAGAATGCCCAACAACTCAGTTGTAGCTTCTTCTGTTGCGTCTTGTGGGCTAAGTGATAGGTATTTGGTAAGTGCTTCTAGGATTCCAACTTCAGCCATCAGCAGCATGTTTGGAACACAATCAACAGCCAATTGTGTCAAAAGACCCAATGCCAAGAAAGGAGCACCAGGTCTTTCTGGAATGGGTTTAAGTAGATCAACAAGAAGAGGAATAGATTTTCTGGAAGTTGAACCAACCCTGATATCATCAACTCTGAATAGCCTTTCCAGTGTGGTTTCATCAGGATTAGGCACCAACATGAATTCCTCTGATAACTCCAAGAGATCAGCTATATCAACATTAGCACATCCAAGCAAAGATATAAGCCCGGTGGCTGCTCCAGAATTAGCAACAGCCAGAAGAGTTCCTCTGCTACCGTTACTAACCAGACTTGCCAAAGCTTGTGCAGCAAAGTACCTGTATGCTGGCTCGTCTGACCTTAACAAGTTTGAGAGCACAGGAATTGAATGGGATGCTGAATTAGATCGATTGATCTCTCTTTCTTGAAATAGCAATGCAAGAAGTAAGGCACAGACCCATGCAGTATTATCTTCTTCACCCTGATAAAAGCATAAACATACATTACGAGCAGTCCCAGAAATTGAAAGGAAAACAAAAACTTAACAAGCTATGAGCAACAAGACAATGCACTATGTGTACATAAAAACTAGCAAATGAATAATTTAAGTTTTATTAGATAATTTGCGGTGGATCTTTCCTCGTCAAAATGAAAAATTTAGGGAACTGGACTATTCAGCTGCAGCGCAATATAATGCCAAAAAATTAACACAGACAAAAATGAATACCATGAGAACTTCCAAATGCCAATCATGATGTCCAACCAAAAGAATCACAATGTAAAGTTACTTTTGATTTTATCTAATTTTGAAGTATGTGAGGCATTAAAGGGTGTAAACTATCTCTCGATATGAATACCAAAATAAGTCTTCTATCTGATAAGAATTTGGAGACCAGTGCAGGAGTAAGATATATGATGGGTCTCCAGAAGTAGTATTAGACAAGTCTCAAAAGCAAAATACCAAACAGAACTTATCATGTCTAACCGAGCACAGAATTTTATTATCGTTATGTTGTATGGAGAACTCAGTGACATAGCTATACTATCCAAATAGAACTTGAGAGTTGATTCAGTTGATCATGTACTTCACAACGCAAGTATGGTCGAAGATACCACAAATCTTTTCTTTTGAATGTCAATTCAGTTAGTTGCTACAATTCAAGTTTTGAACATTTGGATACAACGAAGCGTACGCAAGTTCAAAAAGATACCCCAAATAAAATAGATGGCAAAGACAACTAGCTGATTTAAAAAAATTAGAACTCCTCAACAATGGTTCATACTGTTGCGAACTGAAGTGACTAAATGTACTGTGCCAGGGGATATGTGATTGGTTCGGTATGGTTTAAAGCCCATCTCAGAAGAAGAATGGGAGAATTGATTGGTTTTGGAAATATCCATTTAAAGCAAGTGCTTCATTTCTGTTAACTTTTCATTAGCTCTTTTGTTTAGTCATGCCAGGTTATGTAGGCCTTTGGTTCCTCTGGAACCTTTATTCAAAATATGTGCATTACAATGAAGAGTAACAAAAAGGACAAACATGGGATCGTATGCACAGGCAATGATTGTGCCAAGGAAACACTAGTCCGTGGAATTGTGAAAATGAATCAACACAAGCTAATGTTTCATGGAAAAGTATGAAACTTTACTCAAGGCACTGAGACTTAGCAGGTGATAATTAAATCAATGTTCCTTATAGTTGTACAATAGATGGAATGGTAGAAATCAGTTAGGTAGGAAGTGATCCATCCAATCTAGAATAAGTTATTGCGTACATAAAACCTAAAGATTATTCAGTCTATAAGCAAATTTAGGAGCAAAATTCAAAAACAAAGGAGCTCCGAATGTAAACTGGCTATGTAATGCAAGATAATGAAGTGTGTAAAAGATACTAACATTCACATACCAACTGGCATATGTACAAAGAATAAGGAAAAATGGAATAACTAGTATCCACATACCACATATAGAAATGCATTTTGAGAAATCTTCTCAGTGAGCATTTGAACTGCTCCAGCTTCTAGAATTTCTGCTCTTGTTTTGTCGTCATGGCGAGCAAAGACAGCAAGTAGCCAGAGCGGAATCATGTTACCCGAGATAACAGCAGTGTGGGGCACCATTTCAGCATCACTGCTATTTTCTTTTGAGTGCCTGGAAATTTTAATGTCTGCTATACTTTCACCATCTCCATTTTCAGAAGGTAAGTTTGCTGTATTGATCATACCAACTAGAGAATGAATTAGCTGAATGTACAGGCTTGAATCAGTCAGTATCTCAATCTGCTTTTGACAATGCTCTTTTGCTGCACAAACAAGAAGAGCACATCCACCAACTTTAACTTTCAGAAGGTTAGAACCAATGACCCGCCGTGCTGCTGATGGTATGCAACCTGGGATTTCAGAAACCAAACCACCCACAACATCATGTTGGTCCAAACAGAGCCTTGACAAAACTTCTATGGCTTTATCTTGCAAGGCGGGTACTGCATCAGCTACACAAGAAACAAGGGGAAGTATGGTGTGTGGATTTTCTGCAAGAGCTGTCCAGGGAGCCTTGGTATGCCCACTTGACACCTTCGATCTTGATAATAGCACCAGTGCATCAAGAACTTCTGATGTTGCCGAAGCATCACCATCAGCAGCTTCCAAGAGACCAGCTAGAGCAAGGACAGCACCAGAGCGATTAATAGTATCTGAGATAGCTTGGTTAATGGGTCTGCACTGCAAAAGGCGAGCTATTGCTGCTGCTCCATGAATTCTTCCATCAAGAGTACCCTCCTTAAGAACACGAGTTATAGGGAACATAATTTCTTCAAAAGATACCAGCGCAGACAATTCATGATCAAGAAAAAGGTTTGCCAAAGCTCGGATTGCTTGCTCTGCTACTTCAAGAACTGTTGAACTTGCAAGTGAGACTAGTGGAGCAAGTGCATCCCGTCCAACTGCAGCAACCTCCTTATTTTGCTTGACTGAAAGAAAAATGGCAGCAAGGCAACATGAGGCCTCCATTAGTATTCTGTCGGACTGCACGTCAATCAGTTTCATGACTGACCAAAGTGTCTTCACTGCAATATGTGTTTCTCGCAAGTCTTTGCGGCAATGGAATAGGCCAGCAAGAGCAGATGCTGATGTAGCCTGAGTTTCTTCTTTTGGGGAGCTTAGAATTTTGATCATTGTCTCAACTGCATCATTTGCAGCACTTCCTTCATGCAGAATATCATTAAGTGGTGCAACAGAAAGCAAGCTTTTCAAAGCATCAAGAACATAAATTTTTGATTCAGGCTGTTCACTTGTCAACAGAGCAGATAACTGACTAATAGTTCCAGTATCTGACTTGTGAATGAGATGATTCAGTGTTTTGGATGCTATCTCTTTGCCGTTGTCACTTCCGTTTTTGAGAAGCCATAGCAAAGCAGGAACTGCATCAGCACTTTCGACACATGCTCGTATGTCTTCACTGTGATTGCATAAATTGCCAATGATGGTTGCTGAATCTTCTTTAGCTTTCGGAGAACCAGTTTCTAATATTTGAACAAGAGGAGGTATACCACCAGCAGCAGTGATAGCCCATTTGCACTCATCATTCTCCTTTGACAGAAGAGCGAGCAGAGCAACAGCACATTCCTGCTGCTGTTCTGAGGATAGACCAAGTAAGGAAATCAATAGCTGAACACCCTCACGGCCTTGCAGAGCTTGCCATAAATCACAATCTTTCTTGCAGAGAGCAAAGAGCGATGTCATCAGGTCATCTTGCACCTCAGTGCCTGCCATGGTTATCAAACCAACAAGCAAACGTTTTGCATCAGAATCTGCAAGCGTCTTGCAGAGAACTGGGTTACTATACAAGCTGGCCAAAGCTTCAATTACACGCTCCTGTACAAGGAAGGGCACCTTAGGCTTGAACTGTTTCATTAATGTCTTCTCAATGACCAGAGGGTCTGATGCACTGATTGATTCTGCATTTATGTCATATATCATCAACGCTGAGGCTAATGCACCAAGAGTGTCAGCAATCTGTGCAGAGGAAGAGCATGATTCAAGACTTTCACCAAGGCTTGAGATTACATAAGATAAACCACCAGAAATATTTGCTAATGCACACATCGCATTTTCTTGCAGCGCTTGGGCAGATTCTCCGTGCATGAACTCTTTTGATGGAGCAATAGTAGCATTTATAAGAGCAGGAATCCCATTAGAACTAGCTACCTCACGCCGAGCTTCTTTACTCTGCGCAGAAAGGGATTTCAGAGCACCAGCAGCTTCTGCTCTAATAGATGTTTCATTACCAGGACCAAGCAACTTTAGGAGCTGTTTTGTTGTTCCTCCTGATAAAACTTTTGAACAAACTGATGAGTCTTCCATCATTAAGGCCCCAAGAAGATTGCACACATTTGCTAGGGTATTTGTCTGTCCAGAACCAATCAGCTTTACAAGTATATCAACTCCACCACATCGCACAGTTGCTGACCAAAACCCCTCTGTGCTTTTTGACAAGTTCTTCAGTGCTCCGGTTAGCAGGCCATCCACCAAACTCTCATTCTTGAGGCTAACTTTGAGTTGCTCCCACAGTACTGGGACAACATTTTCTGTTGAGAATATCTTTGAGCCAACATGATCCCTTATCCCACCTTGAGAAACAGCATAAATTGTTTTGGCAGCTGCAGTCTGACTTTCAGCTGACTTGGACCTGAGAAGAGCAAGCAATGGAGGGATGCAACCACCAAGCAGAACCTTCACCCTTAGCTCCTCTTCCTTGCAAAGAGACCCAAGAACAGTAGCAGACAGCATCTTAATTCCAGATGAGCCAGACCTGAGGAGAGAAACAAGTATTGGAACAGCCTGTGAATGCGATGCAACAGCTCCAAATGCAGTATCACGTGTTTGAACAAGATCCAATAACTGCTTCAATGAGCTTTCTTTTTCTTGAGTGGACGAAGAACTCTGCCGCAACTGCTCAATACAATGAGCAACACTTGAAAGTGTCTCCTCATCCTCCATATTGACTCGGTTCCTGCAATTACATATGATCAGACTTAGTTCTAGTGTCCAATACTTCGCAATGATTTTGATGTGGTATAATTTACAAGAGCATATTAGTTTATCAAAAGTTCACAGCTAAGATACTACTTCATCTGATCCAAAATGTATTCAAGATGATACTCTGACCATCAATTTCTTTATAAAAATGTCGCCTCACAGTGAAATAATTATATAAGTGTATTTCATGATAAATCTAGTGATATCAATTTGATGTTTTGGATGCTGGTGATTCTTTTCTTATAGATGGTCAAATCCACATGGCATTTTCATTAAACAGGTGTACCAGATGATTTACAAAATGTTGTGTGATCTTCTGCCAAGATGACTTTGCTTAATGGCTTAATGCAATGGTCAACAAACTTTAAGACAGCCTGCAAGCTATGGTGCTTGGCTGTTTCCCACGCTCTCCCATAGCTCTTGCATCTATGTATTTGTCGTTTTAGGTTTAGATTACCCCCTCTTTGTGTTTATCGCTCAGTTGTCTATGCAGTTCTCCTGCATGATTTGGAAAAAAAAGGTTATGTGATCTATTGATTCTAACATGTTTCCTGGAATGCTCATTGGCTGCTGCACGTTACTTTGCTTTGATCTTGATTTGTTAGTTTGATTAGGAATTATCCCTTCAAAAAATGTTCGAGTTAGATTTGAGTTGGAGATAGAGTTAGTCTTAAGTGACAAGTCAAAGCGTTTGCAATTTTACTTATGAGGTCAAGGAAGAAGGAATAGTTAGAATTTTGCTCATGAAAAAACTTCTCTCCCATATGTGATCAATTTCTCCATATTCAAGTATCTCATTTCCTTCGAGATGCACTGTCCCTGCCCTTTACTCTCTCATGAGGTAAAAAAAGAACTCGACCAACCGGCACTAGCATCCATGGGATTTTAATTCAAAAGAAACTATGAGGAGCACACCCCGCGGAGGCAAAGCCTTGGACCTGGGTAGACTAGGCATGCACTCCCGTTCTAGGTGACTGAGCAACGCTCAAGTTCCCCTCTTTGTGAAGTAAGGACAGGTTCAAAAAAATTCCAAATTCAATCCCTACCTTTGAATATAAATTACAGGACTTATTTAAATCTATAATAGCACCTTATTACAATTGTAGTATCATAAATCAAATAACCAATGGAATTGTGTATCTAAATGTAGGTGTAGGTGTAGGTGTTGACTTTTCTTGCTTTCGTAATTTCTTACGCATCCAAGTAATGTTAAACCAGGGCATCAGATAACTTTTATCTAGGGGTCATTTAATTTGGAGCAGAAATTTATTGAGTTGCAGGGTAGTTGTTATAGACTATTAATTTCCACCTCCCTACTAGCTTGGTTGACATATAAGTCACTTCTAAAAGCATATCCCTTAAGTGAACAAAATGGACATTTTAGTAGTCATGTCTTTTTCCCATTTGATATTCAGGAATTCTAAGATCACCTTGTGACGATTTTACAGTTGTTATATTGCATGATGTTATATGAAAGAAAGGTCCAATAGATGCAACAGAGACATATCAAACAGAAAAACAATAAGAGAAGGTAAGAGTAGTGGAAATGTTGTTGTGGTAAATCACATTTCATCAATCATATAGACGACTACGAGCATTTTGCACTACAGAGTACAAACCAAGAGAGAATCACAACTTACTTGCCCATTCTCATGACCGAGACAGGAGTTGGTGGCTCTGAATCTTGAACCTTATCCTGTTAATAGCCAAGCAGGAGTGATTAGCATTAAAGACTCCAAGACATAGTTTTTTGAACTTTACATGAGCTGATAGCATTGCATTGCACAAAATGTTGAACACCATAAGTACTAGATTCAAATGAAGGCTTTTGAACATCAAATAATCATTACAATACCTTAAAATGTACAAAATTACAACGGTGAATACAATTTAATGACTCCAAAACACAGGTCGGGTGTTCAAAATGATGATCATGTTGTCAGATCAATCCCATATTTTCCTCAAAGTGCAAGCAAGACTGAAAACAATCATCATTCTTGCAGTATGATAAATCACTGTTCTCTAGTACGTGAAGTCTCAAGAATATCTATCTAGTTGATGGAAATCACATGGTTATGGATAGTTCAGAAAGAAGTATAGAAAGAATTATGACAAAAATATGTAGTGATAACAACACCATTGAAGTTTCATGACAAGCACTTTATCAGGACTCCCTCTAATCACACAGAAGCATAACAGAATTTTCTATGGCATGACGCCATTCACTTTTGCAAGTTCCAGAATAACATCTCCAGATTATAGTTGGTCAAATTACTTACAGGGCTCAAGAAGCAAAGATGGAACAAGATAAAAGTTAGGGAAATCCAGAGATGAAGAAACAAAAGGCATGTATTGTTCATCACACATAGGCCCACACAAAAATGAACCTGAGATTCAGTACATCAAGACCATGCAAAAGATGCGGCAACAAAAATCCAGCCATTCAATCAGTACATCTTTTACACGCTTTTGCTTCATCTAAAATAGCTACATGCCTATGGCACAAGAAAGCTTTCCAATGCCTATAAATGCCAAAAGTTGACACAATACAAGCATATGGATTTATTGAGCCCATTTTTCACCATCACCCGAGTGAACATGCATGGCCCAAACCAGAAGAAATGAAGAATGCTACTGCCACTTGTGCCAAAAGAAGGTAACAGCTTCCTAGCTCCTTGATCTCAAGACAGAAATCGCGCAAACTATTGTCTGTCAACAGTAAAAAGTGGATAGACCTAGTTGAAAGGAAACCCCCAAAGCATAAAATTCGACGGATACGATACCCAAGGATGGACTTGTGTCAAGTAGGCTGGCAAGTGACGACCGATCTCACTCTCAAAGAGTATCCTTATCCCACTACTTTACTAATTAATCACGGAAGCTAAGATTGCAGTTGAAGAAAGACTCTGAAAGCGACAGGCTGCCTGCCAGCACTGTCTACTAGCTCAGAACCACGACGTCCGGGGCCGAGAGGGGCACCTACCAGATCTGCGCCGCCGTTGGTTCCATTGAACCTCCACGCTAATGCCGCCGCCATGTTAGGTGTCCGTGACCTCCTCGAGCCGAGCAGATCAGGCTACCCTCTTCTTCTTCACTGCCTCCGAGCTCTCAACCTGAAACCGACAGTAAAAGTAAAAAAGAAAAAACGGCTGCGTCAGATCCACACAGTGAAGAGCAATCCCATTGGGCACTGAGCTGTGCCCAGATTTTGCGTCGGGCGGAGCCGACCACCGGCGCGCGACCCCAGATCTAGCCGCGGACGGACGCGGCAGCTACCGCCGCCCAGCGGATCACCGACACTCCCAATTTCCCACACCAGCTCCCACGAATCGCCTCATTGGACGCTAATTAGCCCGCGAATCCCCCGAGCGACCAGCTAGATCACGCACCCTCGCGCGCAATCCCGGAGCTCGACTGGAGCAGCACACCACTGGTACCCGCCATTTCCGGAATCACCGCGGAGGAAAAAACCAAAGGAGAATCGGAAGATTGTGGCAAACCTCTCATGGAAGCGGCGCGAGATTTTCGCGAGGAATCTCCTGGAGTTCGCCGGCCCGCCTTCCTGCTGCTACGCCGTCAGTGCAGATCCAGTGGTGAGGGGGGCGCCGCCCATGCACACGCAGACGAGAGAGAGAGAGAGAGAGGCGTCGTCTGTTACGCTCTCGATCTTTTCCCTCCCTGGCGCGGAATTATATTATTAACGCTAATTATCGGGGGCCTAAAAGGGAGCTGCAATTTATATAGCCAGTGAGTGAGCGCCCCTCTTCTCTTCTTCCCAGCGCAGCGCAGCGACCTACCGCCGACGCCGACAGTGGCTGGCACTGGGGGGCAACCCGGTTTGGAGCTTTCTACTGGCACTCTTGCACAATCACCCTTCCCATGTTTCACATTTACAGAAAAAAGACTAAAGTTTTATTTTTTTTTTGTTTGCACATTCAGGAATTCTCGGATAAATATGTTCATATGCGTTGCAGAAATTTCAGAGGTAATTGCTGTACAAAAAGAACTATAAAATTTTGGCCCGATGATAAAAAAAAACTTTGCTCAGGGTGAGCTTAACAGCTCAAGCTAGATTTTATAGGTAACTACACTTCCATAAAAAAAAGGTAACAAATGGTACTGCATAAGATGTTTCGTTTCTCAAGGGTGTATATGCAACATTTTGATTATTCTAGTTTAAGCCGTGTCGATTGGACTAAACAAAACAGATTGTAAGCTGGTAGAGGTACGGCGTTTGTTGATTAGTGCCAGTCTGCATGGGCTGGAGGGGTTTTGTCTTGCAGAGCCAAGAAAATCAACAGGTAGGGTAGGGTAGGGTAGGAGGGGAGAGGTATCCGCCAACTTGTGCATAGCTGTAAAACTAGCGGAGGGTGTTTTCGTCCGATCCTCTTCCTTCAGCAGAGCATCTGCACGAGCTGATTAGTTCGTGTCACCACCCCTATTTTCTTCCCTTCATTTGTGGCGCGCCGTTTTCCATTTGTATGAAACTTCATTATTTTCCACGAATTGGGCGTTAGATATGGTTTTACGTGAGTATGAAACGTGCCGACAATCTAAAATCTCATTTGGCCAGAGAAAATAGAAAAAGTCTCTAATTGTGTGCTGATTGTGCTATTTTTGGTTTGGCGTATGGGGGCGTTATTTTAGTTACGTTCTGGTTTGCGAAACAAAACACTAAATTGTGCAGACACTCCACGGCAGCGGCTTACCGTGACAAGTTCACACAAACAACTCAGTTGAGCTTGATGTTGAGGCTGTGGAACTGTGATGTATGTACTGATCTTTTTGATAGTCTGATTTGAAATGTTACCCTTAAAATAGATGGATCCAAACCGGATATTCAATTTGGTGCCCAGGCTCATCCGCACCCGATGAACAGTAAATTCAAAAAAATACTAAAAAATTCAAATAATTCTGAAATATTTTAGATGGAAGATATTCCAACCCGTGATGTTCATGCCAAATTTCAGCTTGTTCGGACATATGAGGAGCTCATGGCAAAAAGACAAAAACGTTCAAAACAGTAGATGAACAGTAAACTTTCTTACAGCCCCAAAAATTGTCTTTTCTGTTGAGAGCTACTGAAATGTCCAAACTTCACGAAATTTGGCACGGACTTCACGCACACGAGCATCTAGCATCACGAAAAAAATTAGAATTTTTTGAATTTATTTACTATTTCAAATGAATTTACTGTTCACCTCGGGGCAGATGCACCCGAGAGGCAAAACGCCACGTCCGATACAAACAAGAAAAAAATAGTCAAAACATGGTTGGTCCAGTGCACTTAAATTATCATAAGTTCTCACACTAGAAACACAACCTTATGTAGTTAGTATGAATAGTTGATTCTATAAATTAGTATCATCTTTGATGGATTCATTTGAATTCACAATAAAAGTGTAATGAATTATCAGCTACCTAGCATAACGCCATTGGAAAATAAAAGGTTGAGTTATGCATCATTAACTATCTTGCACAGACAATGCATATTTTTGTGAATAGACCCGTTGAAATAGCGATCAGGCATATGATTTAAGAAAACTAATCCCCACATGAAAAAGATATTCATGAATGATAGAGTTAAAAGATAGCTCCTACAAAATCATCATTGTTGATGATTATTAATTTTCTCGAACTAACACTTAACAATATGATGTCTGAGCAATAAATCATTCTTTATTAAGAATATAATCAATAAATGACGACCTGGGTGGTATTTTAAAACTTCCATCAAATTACGGGAGGGAGTCGAATGACTTTTTTTGATCTAATTCAACTTGTCTATATATGGAACATTTCTCTTTTAAATGTTACTCCTCGCGGTACTTTGTGATAATATAGTTTTCCAATTAATTTTTTATGGTCTTTTATTTTGAAAAAACAATAATTATTTTATTCGTGTTGTAGTTCCCTATAAAGATAAATAAATTAAATATTTATACTAAAATTTTATACTTATTTATGACAAAATTCATTTAATTATTGACGGTGTTGTTTGTGACATAGTTATAAAAGTAAACTCAAATGATAATGTTGCTAAATTTTAATAATAATGTTTTTTGTGCTACAATTGTACTTTCTTGTTGTTGTTGAAATGAGCATGCACTATGCCAAATTTGAAGATTGTCATTAATAAAAATTTGCATTGTTTTTTGTTTTTTTTTCATTATATTTCTCTTCATAGGTTTGTGATAATCACATGATAAAATGTATATATCTCTGTGAGACATATATATCATGTTAAAGATTTCTAAAACTTATGGTCTCAGAAATATCTTGATCATAGATTCTAGAGTATATAAAGTGTTTTCGAGGAGCCTATTACCGTATCATTAATGTGTTGCTTTACCATTTTTGGGTCAATGTATCTCACATGTTACAACATATTAAATAATCAACTAATACATGTATGGGTTGTATATTTGGTACTTCAATAAAATCATTGTACCTAAGATAGCCTTCAATATAACACATATGGCATCCATCAGAGATAGGCTAACAATCTAGCTGAACTAATTGCCACGTGTCAAAATATAATTTTCTCTTGGTGGTGCAAGCTATTAATTTCTAGTGTGGGCTTACTCATGCAAATTGTATGTTTTTATGTTGATCTTTGGCTCAACGTCTCTATTATTTTCAAGTGTTTATTAGGCACTGTCACTTGCAAAGGACCTCCTCCTACATAACATCATAGCTGCATTAGGATTGTCAAGGTGTTGTCACTGACATCAACACGAGTATGAAGGGCATTACCAACATGGTAGTTGAAGAGATCAAGGAGACTATGAAAGATTTTGCTTCAGTTACTTTTGTGCATGAAGGGCGGCTATCCAATATGGAAGCATGTTACTTAGCTAAACATGATTTACATCTTGATGAGGGTCGCCATTTTTGGCTTGTAAACCCTCATGATCCTAAGATTATTCCTCATGTTTACCCCTAAAAAGTGTTTATTAGGATCTTGGACATAGTAACTAAAGTACTCCCTCCGTCCCATAATACAAGATGTTTTTGCAAGCTGTTTTAGCTTGCAAAAACATCTCATACTGTAAGACGGAGGGAGTATATTATACCATAGATGCATACTAGTGGTGTAATTCATGGTTAAATCGAGCTGAATATACTAGTTTCCTCTTGTGGGAATCCAATTAACGTATTTGGTGGTACTTTCATTTCCATGATTGATTATTAAAAGTCATGCTAGTTCATACGCTTATTTGTTTATTTACTTGAACAAGAGGTTGAAGTAGGCTTGCTGAAACCACTTGCTTTTTTTAGCCTTTGTAGGCATTTTCCAAATCCCCTAGAACTCCATATTTGAGTGAGCAACAAACTGATTCGGTGCTCCTTCTTTTGCATCCATGGCGACGGAGAACGAGGGGACAAGATGCGAGTTGCACCCGACCCGCCGCTCCGTAGCTGTCGGGGGTTGGGTGCGACATATGCCAAAGGATGGCTTATCATGGAGGGGGCGAGTAGAACGTCGTTGGTGCTCGAAACGGGATGAGGCGAAGACATGCACGCCGCTAATCTTACCCAGCTTCGGGGCTCTCAGGAGATAACACCCTACTATCGCTCAGGGGTCTCCGCATGATCACTATGGCAAATGGGTACAAGAGGCTCCTTGAGCTGTTCGGGTGAGGAAGGAGAAGGGCTCGACTTGCTCTTCTCTCCTCTATGTGTGTGTCTAAAACTATTAGCTTCCAACCTTTGCATGGGTGCCCGGGGGTTTATATAGGCCTACCTTCGGGGTACAACGGTAATCCGTGGGTGTGGGTCCAAGCCGTCAGTCTCTAAGTCATGGCTTCTCTGCCGACTCCACAGGGCCCGCCGACTAGTGGGCCCCGCCGATGGCTCAAAGATGGGGCCGACAGCCTTGTCCCCGTGGGCGGGTCTTGCCGGTGAAGATCACAGTAGCTGCGTGCTTCTAATGACGCGAGCTTGGTCGCGAGGTTATGGCAATAGTGCCGCCGCTGGCGGCGATCTTGCTGCCATTCCTCGCCTTGTCGGTTAATGGCGCGTGGATCCCGGGAGGAGCCGGCCGACTTCCGAGGCCGACTCCATCGATCCGTCTTTTGGGTGCTCTCGCCGTCTTGGTACTCCGCCGACAAAGGGTCCCGCCGTCTTCGGTCGCATGCAGACAGCCGACGTGGTACAGGAGTCCGCCACGGTGATGATGTCGAGGCGGCATGGCAGCGATCTTTGCGCCGCACGGAGATCTCCGCTGGTACGGCGCCAGTAGCCATGCTCGCCTTTATGGATCTGGGCGGGATGGGCGCGAGGCGCTTTACCCCATAGTCGCCAGCATAAGGCGGTGGAGGTCACGTGTCGACTCCTTGTAGCCGCCTCGCCGAGGTCGCTGGCCGGGAGTCGGCTTGTCTGGCGGCCCCAGGACTCGGCCCAGAGGGGTAGTCGGCCGGCGCTGTAGCCGACTACCGGAAGGCGGCTCTTCGTCTTGTGGTCGGGAGGGGCGCAGCCTGCCCCGATGTTTTGAAAGGTTCAGGGGCTCGGGTCCGCCTACCCATAGTCCATTACTCCGACAGTAGTCCCCGAAGCTGGGGAGGCGCCAAGGGCAGCCCGTCGAGGAGCCTCGGCGGCTTCATCCTCCGATGGAACAACCGACTCGCCCGCCGTCTCCATCTGGAGTCAGCTTCGCAAGGGGGGCCGTCTTGCCCTTCAAAGGTTTCGAAGGTCGCAGCGGGATCCGGGCGGCGTGCCTGATAAGCTTCCTGGCAGCCGCCCGTCGCGGGCCCGCCACGTGACGCCACGCGGCAGGGCCGGTCTGCCAGCCCACGCGCATGACAAGACAGGTCCGCCAGGCCGGGCCCGCCACTACCGTGCCCCGGCGCGCAGCGGATCCGCTGCGGGCGGCGGAGGAAGAGCTCCCCACGTTATTACGCGCAGTAACGTCGTGGGTTAAATCGTGGGGGGGGGGGGAGGATGTGGGCGCAGTTAATCCCACGCCCGCCCCCTCGGCTTCGCAGCCCAAGCGCCTATAAGTAGGCGGGGGGAGGGAGAGGGCGGCGACGCACGCGCACTCTCTCGTCCCCGCTCCCTGCCCCGTCTTCTTCCTTGCTCCTCCGCGCCGAGCCCTGTTCCTTCCTCGCCGCGGAGATGAGCTCCTCATCAGCCGCCGCGCGCTCCGGCGTGTGGGACGGCTCCGTCATCGACGACGATATGGTCGAGTTCCTTCGTCAGACGCGTCGCATCCCCGGCAGCAACCTCGTGCGAGCCCGCGCCCCGCCGGAGGGCGAAATCACGCCGGCGCCGGAGGAGGGCGAGCGGGTTGTCTTCCGCTCGCACCTCATGCGCGGGTTGGGGCTGCCGAGCGGCTTCTTCCGCGTTTTTGAGTTCTTGGGCTCGGCCGCACCACCTCACCCTAACACGGTGGTGCTGCTGGCGCGCCGCATCCTTATGCGAAGGTTTCCTCGAGTTCTCCCCACCATCGAGCTATGTGGGAGTTCTTTCAAGCGGCTCGGGACCCACATCGCCGCGTGCGGCTCTGGCGGCGCGTTCATCGCCAAGAGGAGGCCGTGTACGATAATCCTTTCCTGCCATTCCCTCATCAAGTCGGTGAAGATGTGGCGGCTTCGACTTCTCGTTAAGAACGTCGCCCGACGGCGATCTGGTCAACTTGCCGCCCTACGTGGGCGGCGAATCGGCGGCCGACCCACCGTTTCTCACACAGGCCCGGATGTCGACTCCGCAGTAACGCCGCCGTCGTCGGCTCCGCATAATGATACGATCGGAGTGCGGCCGGGCTGACTTGTTGGCCGCCGCGGGCGTGGCTGAGTCCTCCTCTCCAAGGCCACCTCAAGCGATCCGTCGGATGAGCGCCGCCGACCCCACCGGATGTGCTCCAAAGACATGCCCCACGCGGAGGTGGTGGACACGGTGAACTTCTTGGCGAACTGCGACCTCAGGGAGGAATGGCGCTTCAGCAAGGAGCCATACTCGCGCGCCAATCCCCCGCTGACGGTAAGTCGCCTCTCGCTTCCTTGTTTTCTTCCTTAGCCGGATTCGGCTCTTACTTTTCTTGGTTCTTTCCGACTTAGAATCCTCTCATGCCGCCTTCGGCTGGCGCCGCGGGGCCGACCCGCGAGTTCGTTCCCAACCGGGCGGAGAGTGACGCCGACGACCCCGACTTGGGCGTGGCGGCGGTGGAGACCGATGCCGAAGGAGGGGGGGGGGGCCGACGACTTCAGGCCCTCGGCCACCTTTGCAGACTGGCCTGATGACGAAGTCGCCCCGCCGCCAATGAGAGAACCAGCCAACCAGCGCGAGCTCCTCCGCCGCTTTAGGGCCGAGGCGCGCGAAGAAGCGCCGGCAGGCGAGTCAGCCAGTGCCCGCCAAAAGGATCGGGAGAGCAGCCGCCGCGACCAGCGGAAGAAGCGGTAGCGAGGCCAACCGCCCGCAAGGAGGTGAAGAAGCCACCGCTGGTCTCCGCGTAAGTATCTTTTTATTCCGTCTTGTTTTCTTCGGTCCGTCTTGCCCAAGTCTTCTTATGTCTTTTTTCTCATCGGGGCTCCCCTCACTGGAGAGGGTCGCCGCCTCCGTCATGGGTCGGCAGAGACGTCCGCCAGCAGTCGGCGGGCTGACCCTGCGGCCGCCCTCAGGGAGGCAACGGAGCGGAACGCGCAGGAGAAGCGCGACGAGGAGGCGGCCGCTTGTCGAGAGAAAGCGGCGGCCGAGGCTGCCGCCGCAGCTCAAAGGCAAGCCGAGGAGGCCGCGCGTCTCCAGTCGGTGCTGCTCGTCGTTCCTCTGAGGTCGGCGCCACCGCCGCCGGACTTCACGGGGCAATCGGAGGGAGTTGGTGGTGAGGCTCCGTCGCAGGAGGGAGGTGGCGGCTTCTTGGCCGGCGCGCGCGCCACCTCCGCCGCCTCCGCCGCAGTCTGAAGTCGCGCGAGGCAAACAGCCAGCAGACCCACCCGCGCTGCCGACCGACGATCAAGCCGTGGCGCGGCTGCTTCTTCAAGTCGCCTCACCAGCGCGGCGCCGCCTTGAGAAGGCGGACTCGGCGCCGCGCCTTTGAGACCGGGCGCCGCCAGCTCTGGCGATCCTCGACACCGAGCGCCGAGCGCCGCGCCATCGGGTGGGTGCGAGGAGGCGGTACGGCCTGCTGAACACGGCGCTCCTGGACGTCCAAGCGAAGCTGCGGGCCGAAGGCGCCGCCCTCCAGAACCTCTCCAAGGCGCACCTGGCGTCGCGTTCTGCCGTCGCGGGTAAGTTTCATTTCCAAATTTCTCTTGATCTTCTTCGTAAGGCGCGCCAGCACCCACCGGGTGTAGTCCCGAGTTTTGGGTCGGCGGCCGAGAAAGCGTCGGAACTTTATTTGCTTACTTCCAAGTCTTTATCTGTATCTGGAATCCTTGTTACAGGAGTATCACAACCTCCGTGCTACCGCCTTCAACCGCAACGTTGAAGAGCTGAACAAACGGGCTGGCCGACTGGCGAGGAGCCGAGGTGAGTTTTCTTCTTGGCGCGCGCTTGCGCACCATGAGCTGTAGTCCCGAGATTCGGGCCGATCGCCGCGTGATCGGGCCGGATCTTCCTGGCGACCTTCTTATCTGACGACTTCGCGTCCTTCTTCTTTGTTCTTCAGAGTCCAACGCCGCTCTGCGGGATCAGCTGGGTACGGCCGAGACTGGCCTGCGCGCCAAAGAGGAGGAATGCGGCAAGCTCGCAGCAGAGCGCGACCTGCCGCCACGCATTTGGCGGAGCGAGAGGAGTTGCTCAAGGCGGCGCTGGCCGAGGCGGAGAAGAAAGAGGCCGCCCTCCGCCGAAGTTTGAGAGCGAAGGCCCGCTGGACCGACCGAGAGGCGATCTGACCTCCGGCTTCCATGAGATCGAAGATATCGTTGATGGTAAGTTTGCTTTTACTTTATCTTTTGGGTTGCCGACTATGGGTTAAGCCAGCTCTTGTCTATTCTAACTTGCTTTTTCTTCTTCCTGGCAGACTTCTTTCCTGGTCATACGCAGGCGGCCAATCGGGCCATTGAGGCCGAGTGCGAGGCGCGGAGGGCGGATGGCGCCGAGATCGCAGCCAACGCCCCCCGGACCCTTGACGAGCAGCTCCTGAGCATTGAGGCTCGTCTCGCGGCCGGCACATCGGATGCCGCGCCGCCTTCAGCGTGTCGGGCCCAGCGATTGCTGCCTGCGGGCCGACATGCCGATTCTGCGCAGACTCCCACCGGACCGCCGACCGGGCTTGAGGTCGCGGCCGGGCGTCTTGAGGCTTGGAAGGCTCCGCGCCCGGCCGGAGCTCGCCGAGCCTGGAGTTCGCAAGCGTGGTATCTGTGGCTTGACCTGACCGGCTGGCCGCGCTCCGGTCGAAGCCCAGCGGAGCTGCAGGCCGGAGGGCGCCCTCGTCAGCGCGCGGCGGCGATCGCCGACCACACGGACACCAGCGTCTTCGCCCCGGAGCGGGTGAAAGACGGGGAGGCACCGCCGAATGGTTGAGATGAACCGGACTACGGCGAGGACTCGGCGGAGGTGATCGACTCCAAAGACCGAGGATGAGGACGAGGCGGAGGACGGAGACGGCATGGAGGCGTCGGAAGATGGAGCGGGCGGCCAGCCTCGGCTCGACCAAGCGCCTCCAAAGAACGAGCCGCGCCTCCGAGCCAGCCGCCGCCAGAGACGATCAACCGAGATCGCCCAGCCAGCCGCCCGGCGCTGACGCCGCCGCCCCGGCCTTCCAACCCCATCCGCGCTTAAGCCGCTGCGTTGGCTTTATTTTATCGCTTGTTAGTCTTTCCAAAGAACATTGTTAATTCGCACAATTCCACCCGCGGGGTGTATTCTGAACCTTTGTTCGAAGATCCAGCCAAGGGCCTAAGTTTATGTAAATATTGTTCTAATTTCATGTTTTCTTGCTCAGTGCTCTTATGGCTTTCCCCTTGCCGCCTTCCCTTAGATGCCGCCTTGCCCGTCGGGCAGCCGCTCTGCGGACTGCCGTCTAGGTCAAGTGCTCGGCTACTTTTGAGAAGGCAAGTACTTGGCCATTTTAGAGTCGTTTAAGCAAGTTGGGTAGAAAATGGCAAGCCGGCCTCTTAAGAGTCGGTTTCATAAAACGGGCTGGGAGCCGGTTTCAACTATGTGTATGCTTTGGGTCCTTAGCCCTTATTCTGTGTGGGCGCCTGCTCTACCTCACTCCTGCCCGCCAAACAGTCACTCTGCGAGCTGCGGCTTCTGGCAGGAGACGGCTTGGGCGCCGCACGCTACTTGTCGGACCTCAGGAAGCACTTCATAGCTCGAAAGCGGCGAGTCCCCGGGCCGACTAGTCGAGCCCGGTGCCAAACAGCGTAATAAAAAGGGGAACATACCCAAAGGCATAATTCTTATCATACAGATAACAAAAGAGGGCAGTCCCCGAGCTCGTCTCGGGGGGCCCGGAGTCTTGGTATTTCAAACACAAAAGGGTAGCATGGTACATACTGCATCAACTGTAAAATCTTCGGAGGAGATTTGCATTCCATGGTCGCTCCGTCTCTTTGCCGGAGTCGTCCCTCTTGCGTGCTCGGGGCTTCTGAGCATCGATCAGGTAGTAGGAGTCGTTGCTCAAAGACACCATCGATGATGAACGGTCCTTCCCAAGGCGCCGATAGCTTGTGCTGGCCGCCGCTCGCTGAATCAGCCGGAGCACAAGGTCGCCTCTAGGAATGATCTTGGCTTGACCTTCTTGTTGTAGTAGCGGCGCAGCTCACTGGTAGATGCTTTGGACCGGCCGAGTGCCGCCAGTCGCCCTCTTCCAGCAGATCGACGCCGTCTTGACGTGCTTCTTCCGCTTCCTCCTCGGTGTACATGGTGACTCGCGGGGAGTCGAACTCTATATCCATTGGGACGACGGCTTCGGCACCTGTCACGCCCAATATGCGACCCTATCCAAAAGGAACTCGATGGTCCCACCAAGGATAGACCCGCATATCGAAACGCTTTTGCAAGGTGGATATCATTACATCAACATTACATAATAGATGGGGATACATACATAAGGCACAAATGCCACAAGAATACAACATCACATTACAAGATCAACATCCGACTACGGATGAAACATAAACAGAAGCTCAAACGACATCCACTTCGCTAGCCCAGCTGCCGACCGAACCTATCCCCGAACGAAGAAGAAGCGAAGAAGAACTCCAACACAAACAAACATCGCTCTCACGCCATGATCATCATGAAACCTGTACTGCAGAATCGGTGGTGTAGTAAACTGTGAGCCACGAGGACTCAAAGAATCCCATTACCATGGGTATCAAGACTAGCAAAGCTTAATGGGAAAGGAAGGGGTAAAGTGGTGAGGTTGCAGCAGCGACTAAGCATATATGGTGGCTAACAAACGCAAATGAGAGCGAGAAGAGAAACAAAGGAACGGTCGTCAACTAGTAATGATCAAGAAGTGATCCTGAACTCCTGCCTACGTCAAACATAACCCAGAGACCGTGTTCTCCTCTCGATCAACCCCGAAAAGAGACACTCACGGTTACGCACACGGTTGGTGTATTTTAATTGAGATCAACTTCGGTTTTCTACAACCGGACATTAACAAATTCCATCGCCACATAACATGGCACGGCTTTCGAAAGTTTATACCTGCAGGGTGTCCCAACTTAGCCCATGATAAGCTCTCGCGATCAACGAAGGATATTCCTTCTCCCGAGAAGACCTGATCGATCTCGAATCCGGCTACAAGACATTTCGACAGCAATAAAACAAGACCAGCAAAGCCGCCGGATGTGCCGACAAATCTGATAGGAGCTGCACATATCTCGGTCTCGTGGCACACTCGGATGAGCAGTCCATACAGCTAAAACCAGACCTCAAGTTGCCTTGAGGGGCGCTGACAGGGTTCTAGTTCGGGCCAGCACTCAAGGAGCACCGTCCGGGGGCTAAATAAAGATGACCCTCGGGCTCCGGAAACCCAAGGGAAAAAGGGAATAGGTGAGGCAAATGGTAAAACCAATGTTGGGCCTTGCTGGAAAAGTCTTATTCAAAGCGAACTGTCAAGGGGGTCCCATAAATCACCCGACCGCGTTAGGGACGCAAAATCCGGGAACATAACACCGATATGACGGAAACTAGGGCGGCAAGAGTGGAACAAAACACCAGGCATAAGGCCGAGCCTTCCACCCTTTACCAAATATATAGATGTATTAATTAAATAAGATATATTGTGATATCCCAACAAGTAAACATGTTCCAACAAGGAACAACATCTCCATGTTCCAACAAGGAACAAACTTCATCTTCACCTGCAACTAACAACACTATAAGAGGGGCTGAGCAAAGCGGTAACATAGCCAAACAACGGTTTGCTAGGAAGGGTGCAAAAGGTTAGAGGCTGACATGGCAATTTAGGAGGCTTGAGGAGCAAGTGATAGGTAACGCAGCATAGCGATAGAACGAAGCAACTAGCATAGCAATGATAGTAGTGAGATCCAGGGTAGCGGTCATCTTGCCTGAAATCCCACAAGGAAGGAGAATGAGTCCATGAAGAAGACGAACGGATGAAGCCGAACCAAGCGTAGACAAACGAATCCTCACGATCGCAACGAAACAGGAACTAACAAGAAGAAGCACACAACATAGTAAACACACCACACATGAGTAAGACATGATGCACAACCAAGCATGATGCATGACAAAGCTACATGAAGCTACTCATGGCAAGGGATGATGCAAACAAGAGCAACACATCAAAGCAAGTTTAAATGAGGCCGGAAACAACATATAACAATTCCGGTAAGTCCTCATATGCATATTTCGAAATTGGTCCAGATCTGAATAACTTTATGTTCAAGTTGTTAAACAGCAAGTTAAGATGCACCACGATGATCTACACGAAATTCTAGTCAAGTTACATATAAAGTTCATTAGATTCAGAGCTACGGCCTAGAAGATATGAGCAGAACAAGATAAGCATGGCATTGATGCAAAATGCATACAAACATCAAGCAAACACCTCAAAACAAGGATGCAACATGATAATATGAAACTACATGCAAAATCAAGCAAGTTTCATATAGAGCACACTCAAAACGGAGCAACGGTTCAACACATACACACAATACAAGTTATAGCACAATCTGTCCAAAACAGCAAGTAGGCATATTGCAAACACCAAAACAACATGCTACAGGACCTCAACAAGAAAACAAAAGGTATGGGCATGATGTACAGGTAAAGCATTACAAAACATGAACACTGAACTATCTCCAGAAATCACTAGAACATGCTCAAAAACACATGGCAAGATTGCAAGTAATAACAGTTTAGTGCATTGGCGTAAATAACATCAAAGTTGCAATGTTTAGAGCTATGAAACAACATGTTACAGGAACTTATCATGGCAAACAAAGGCATGGCATGAATCTACTAAATGCATAGAACCAAAGTCCTTTACTGACCATAAGCCAAAAAGGATCAGAAAATATGATGGCACCCACGTAAACATAGCAAGTTATATTACAGATTTAAACATGGCAGGGATAACGATAAGTAGGCATGTTTAAGAGCTCGATGCACTCACTACAGAGCCTTGCATGATAAACTAAGAATACATACATCAAGAAGACACGGCATAGAAGATATACATGGCAAGAACAACATCATAGCATATACGGATCAACCACAACAACCTTGGCAAAATTGAATAACATGTAAACAATCTGCCAGGAAACATTTAGTAGCAAAAGTAGAACTCGATTGACTCAAGCTATGGCACTCCATAATTGCAAACAAGGGCATGGATGGATAGAGCAAGTCATGTTTAACAAAACATCCTTACTGAAGTATCTCAAAATATGCATGGATCTCTTGGTAGCATCAAGTTAACATGGCATCAAAATATCAAGAAAACAGGCTGAAAACAGCAACAACAAGACACCTAGTTTGCATGCTTGTGCTAGTCACCACATAGATCACAAAAATACATAGCAAGCACCACTGGAAAGATGGCATGGCATATTACAAAACACATGTAGGACTCAAGTCCATAGGATGCACACATCAATCATGGCAAAATGACAAAAGTGCAAGTTCGATAAGAATCGAAACTAACATCACATAGCACTCTTCTAACAGCATTTCGGGCATCAAGATGAGCTCAAATGAAAATGATGCAATGAGATGAAATGATCTACTCTTCGAGACGAACATTTTGACATATTATACGCACAAAACGGAGCAACGATGACAGAGTTATGGCATGATGAAAAATGCATAAAAAATATCACAGATTCGGGACTTAGCAGATTTTTATACCTAGCAAAAAAAATCAGAGGGCGAGGTGGGCCGATGTGGAGGCTGAAGCTGGGCTGGGCCTTGGCTCCGCTGGGCCTTGGCTGGGCCGGAGGAGAGGAGGCGAGGCAGGCCGCTGTTTAGGCCGAGAGATGGGCATGTGAAGCGCGACCACGTGCGGAGGTAGGCACGGCTGCAGCTGTGTGCACGCTGGCTGCACGGTCGTGGAAGGCCGCGCCGGCGGCGGCTTCCGGTGATGGCGGCGAAGACCGGGGATCCCTGGACGGCGGCGGAGCTGCTGGTGGGGCGGCCATCCATGGCGGCGGCGGCGGCGGCGGCGGTTCCCTGCAGGGGCGGGCAGAGAGGGAGGTGAGAAGGTGAGAAAAGAGGAGGAAGGAGGCGAGGCGAGGCACTGCCCTGGGGGTCGCCGGTAGAGGCTCCGGTGGCCGGCGATGAAGGCTCGGGATCGAGGGATCCTCCCCTCGATCCGATCGGGAGCGGGAGGCACGGGCGCCGCAGAAGCGGGCTTGGCCCAGATCGTGCCTGTGGCGGGCCCGATCTGGCCGGAGGGCGCGGCGGCGGGAGGCATGGTGGGGACACGTGGAAGGCGGGGACTGGGCGCAGGGGCGGCGCGGCTGACTTGGCGGCGGTGCTGGGTGGTGGCTGGCGGCGGGGGCAGCGCCAAGTGGCGGAGGAGGAGACGGCCGGTGCGGAAATTGAGGAGGGAGAGGGCTAGAGGTAGGTGGGGGGGCTAGGGGCTACCCAAAATGGCAAGGGGGGCTTCTTAAATAGGCAGGGGTCTAGGGTTAGAGGTTTAAGGGGGTTTTCGGAACCTCCGATCACGATCCGACGGATCCGATCGCGAGGGGGCTTAGGCAGGTCTCGGTGGGCTGCGACGAGAGGGTCTGGACTGAGGGGAGAGAAAAGAGGTGGCGTCCGGCGGCAGTTTCGGAAGCCGAAACGTCCGACGAAGGTACCGATAACGATACCGCTATACATGACGGTTGGGCTATCAAATGGACTCCGAATGCGACGAAACTTGACAGGCGCTCTGTCTACACTATAATAAGACCGCAAGCCAAGCTTCAACCCATTCCGAGAACATTCAACACCCGCACACGAAAAGAGGTAAAAGGGGGCGCCGGGAGACATAGGAGTGCCGGATTGCAAAACGGACAACGGGGAAAATGCTCGGATGCATGAGACGAACATGTATGCAAAATGAAATGCGCATGATGGCATGATATGAAATGCAGATGATGACATGGCAAAGTGCAACATGCAAGCACATGACATGGCAAAGACGGCGAATAACTGGCGGACACCTGGCGCATCGAATCCGGGGCGTTACAGCACCGTAGACGAGGAAGAAGGGTGTGAAGCCGGTTGACTTGTTTGGAGTCGTACGCAGACTCCAGAGGACGGCTGGCAACTCCTCAAGCCAGCAACCGGCCGAACGCTCCAGTGGTTCGACCAGACGAGGCTTGATGCCAGACAAGATGAGGCCGTTCATTCGCTTCCACCGCCGCTTGGCGCGGATGGGCAACGGACGCTAAGTCCGCCGGATGCCTGCGCCGCGCAGAACGGGCGAGGCGCTTTGGCGAAATTTGTGCCGTTGTCGGTGATGATGTTGTGCGTACGCCATACCGAAGTCGTGATGTCGGCGATGAAAGTTACGCCAGAGGACCATTCAACTTCTTGATGGGTTTTGCTTTATCCACTTGGTGAACTTGTCCATCGCGACAAGTAGGTGAGTTAGGCCACCTCGTGCCGCCTTGAATGGTCCCACCATGTCCAGGCCCGCACAGCAAAGGGCCAGCGATGGGGATTGTCTTGAGCACTGAAGCCGGTGAAGCGGCTTGGAGCGAACACCGCACCCTTGCATTTTGAACTAATTCCTTGGCCTCTTCTAGGGCGGTCGGCCGAAGAAACCGTGTCGGAAGGCTTTGGCGACGAGTGCTCTGGAGGCTGCATGATGGCCGACTCATACGATGGATGTCTTCGAGGATTGCTTGGCCTTGTTTCGATTCGACGCAGTACTGGTAGACACCGTGACGCTGCGCCGACCAGCTCTCTACGATTATAGTATAGGCTGCCGCTCGGCGCTGCACCGCCGAGCTAAGGTTTCATCAGTTGGTAGCTCTCCGCTTACCAAAAACTTCAAGATGGGCTGGGCCCATGAGGGTGCTGCTATTTCTTCGACCGCCAGTACTGCTACTTGGACGAGGGCGGCTGGGCTGGGAGGCGGCGGGTTGGAGTCTGCAGCAGCTTGCTGCATTGGAGAAGTCCCCGGGCCGACTGACACAGTCCCTGGGCCGAGTACTGGAGGTTTTGCAAAGGTCGCTGCAGTCCCCAGGCCGGGTTCCGAAGTCCCCGGGCCGGCTTCGACTGCCGCGTTCTTGGGGGCGTCTTCACAGATTCTTGTGCCGTCTGCCGAGGCTCTGGAGTCGGATCTGCTTTCTTCGGGGAGCCGCACAAAATGGAGTCTGATTCGTGATGGTTTGACGGATGGCTTGAGAAGGCGCTCAAGGGCGACGCCGGATGGTATTGCTGTCGGGTGGAACCGATTCTGCTGTGGCATCCGCTGGTCATTGTCGTTCCTTGGTACATGGAGGAATTCACATCCTCAAAATATCCACTCGCTTGTCTGCACGCAAAGCGGTAGCTCGCCATGTTTGCATCTTTGGCGCCCGGTCGCGGATGACTGTTGGACCACCAAGTCGGAGTCGCCATAGCACAGATCCGCGAATGCCGAGTTCCTTGGCAAGCCGGAGCTCGTGGATGAGCGCCTCGTATTCGGCGACGTTGTTGGAGGCGGCGAATGGATCTGCAGCGCATTTGAGCTTGTCGCCTTTAGGGAAGTGAGGACCACGCCGGCTCCCAAGCCGGTGCGCATCTTGAGCCATCAAAGTGCATCCGCCAATGGTGGAGTCGGTATTTGGCGGCAGACATCGGTCTCGCCCAATCGACGAGGAAGTCGGCTGCTTGTGACTTGATGGCGGCAAAGGCTGGTAAAGATGGTGTAGGGGGCCAACTCTATGGCCCACTTGGCCACTCGGCCTCAAGCATCTCGGCCCGATGATCTCTGCTAGTGGGGCCGTGCAAACCACGGTGATTGAATGCTCTTGAAAGTAAGGCTTCAACTTCTTGGCGGCAAAGTGCACGCCGTAACACATCTTCCGGTAGTGGGGGTAGTTTCGCTTGAGGCCGACAAGACTCGCTTAGGTAATATACCGGTCTCTGTGACAGTAGCGCCTTGCCTTCCTCCTTGCGCCAACCACAATAACTACGCTGACTACCCGCTGGTGGCGGTAATATATGGGAGCATGGGCTCCTTTGGAGTCGGAGCCGCCAAAGATCGGGGAGTAGCCAGACATTCTTTTCAACCGGAGAAAAGCTTCGTGCGCTTTGAGTTCCATTCAAGAAGGTGGTCTTCTTCATAAGTTGGTACAGGGAAGGGCTTTCTCACCCAGCCGATCGATGAATCGATCGATAGACGCCAAGCAGCGGTGAACTTCGCATGTCCAGCGGTGGCGGGCACTTCCGTTCTCTCAATTGCCTTGATCTTCACGGGTTGCACTCTATGCCGCGTTCGGGTACCGGAAGCCGAGGAGCTGGCGGTTTGGTACTCCAAGACGATTTCTCGGGTTGAGCTTGATCCGAATCGGCGCAAGTTTTCAAAGGTCTCTTTAAGGTCTTCCAACAGCGCCCTCGCCTCTCCGTCTTCACCACCACGCCGTCCACGTAAACGTATGCGTCGCTAAGCTGCTTGAGGAGGCACTTCGCATGCAACGCCGAAAGGTGGCGCCGGCGCTCCTCGCCGACTGGGTCATGGTCGCAGCGAAGGCTCCAAATAGCGTGATGAAGGCGGTCTTCAATCTGTCTGCCGGGTTCATCTTGATCTGGTGATATCCGGAATATGCATCTAAGAAACTCAACAGCTCGCATCCGGCTGTGGAGTCTATCACCTGATCAATTCTGGGTAGAGCGAACGGGTCCTTGGGGCAGGCTTTGTTGAGGCTTGTGTAGTCAATACACATCCGCCACTGCTTGTTCTTCTTTAGTACCCGGACCGGGTTCGCCAACCATTCTGGAAAGAAAACTTCCATGATGAAACCGGCTGCAAGGAGCCGGGCTATATCTTCTCCAACAACTCTTCTTTTCTCTTCTGACAGGCGGCGCAAGGGCTGCCTGACGGGCTTCACATCAGGTCGGACATGTAACTTGTGCTCGGCGAAATCCGTCGGTACACCTGGCATGTCTTTGGGGGACCATGCGAAGATGTCTCGATTCTCACGGAGGAAATCGACGAGCTCGCCTTCCTATTTGCTGTCAAGGTTCGCACCTATGACAACGTATTTCTCTGGGTGCTCCGGGTCCAAGGGTATCTTCTTGGTCTCTTTGGCGGCTTGAACGAGCCCTCGACTTCTAACTCCTTTGGGTCTGGACGATATCTCACGGCTGCTTGCCGCCATACGACCGATCCAGAGCCGCTTCTCACCGTGATCACTGTGGACTCGGCTAGCCGGCCGCTTTCAGTTCTTGGCAGCGGACGACTTTCTGTAGTCGCCGCCACGGTCAATCCCTTGAACTCGGCATCTTCATCTTGAGGTAGGCGTAGTGGGGATAGCCATGAACTTGGCGAGAGCAGGTCGGCCAAGCAAGGCATGGTAGGGGCTCAAGGTCCACCACTTGAACCGACCGGCTCTCGTGAAAGTGATCCTTGTCCCCAAAGAGGACGTCTATCGAGAATCTTGCCAATCGGGGAGCAGGAAGGCCGTACAATTCCGTGGAACACAACCGACTATGCCGGAGCTGCCTCGCTTGATTCCTAACTTCTCCATCGTATCCTTATGCAGGATGTTGATCTGCTGCCTCCGTCTATCAATACTCGCGAGAAGCGGCGGCCCGCATATCCGTGGCAAGGGTGGCTCCCAAGACCAGGCGTAGGAGCCGGATTCGACATCACCGGGTGATCAAGACGACTCGGTGATGGGCTTCTCGGACCAAATGCATGAATTTCAGCGCGTCGATGCCACGGCATTCACCTCTTCTTCTTCTGCCGCTGCTGCTGGCGATCATCCGCCATCTTTGGTAAACACGACATAGGCGCCGTGCTCTTCGGGTGTCGTCTTGTCTTTGCGCCGACCGGGCGGACAGCCCGGCTCTTTGGGCGGTGGTGGCGGCGGCCCAAGGCGGGGAGGGCAAGGCCGTCTCCTTGGCGATCTGGTGAGCGATGGCACTTCCGGTGGTGTGGTTTGACGGCTTCGCGCGCGCTGTGGAACTTGCGGTGGTCCGGCCAGAGTGCTCGTCAGGAGAAGGTCGGCAACCGTTGGACTTGCCGCCTTTTCGCCGCTTATGAGGCTGCCCTCCGCTCTTGGTCTTTGATCGCCGCCACCGCCGATTGTTGGAAGCGGCTGCGGGCCTTGCGCTTGTGATCATTCTGCTGCTGCTTGTCGCGTACTGGAGTTACGGGAGCATGAGGAGCAACTTTGCAACAAGACTGACTTTGATCTCCGCCTTCATGGAGGAGTCGGCGATGACGTATTTATGCGCTATGACTAGCAGCTCGTCGAGGGTCTCCGGCTCGTCGCAAAGGAGCTTGTGCTTGAGGAGGTGCCTTACGCACCCGGCGGTGAAGTACTCGATTGCTCGCACTCGTGCACTCCTTCACAGAGTTCCGGAGCTCGCCCGGCGTGTGAGGTAGTCGCGAGTGGACTCGTTGGGGCCTTGTACGCAAGGACAGGCAGCGAGGCTTGGGGGTCGCTTGTATGTGCTCGTGAAGTTGCGGACGAAGGCCTCGGTGAAGTCGACCCAGCCGCTGATGCTGCGGGGCTTCAAGCTGTTCAACCATGTCGGGCCGTGCCTCGGAGCATGAGGGGAACATACTTTACGGCAACGCGCTTGTTGCCGTCGCTATCTTGGCCGTGGAGTAGTCCACCAGCGATCCTCCGGCTTCACGGAGCGGTGTATTTGGGTGTGTCTCGGGAGTGTGAATCCTCGGGAAGGGCTCGTCACGGATGCGAGGTCCCAAACAAGGTGGGCCCAACTCATCTTCTTCTTCTAGCGCCGAGGATCGGTGAAGTCGCCGATCCGTTGGCGGCGTCGTTCGCCGACTCCCTCTCGGCGCCAAGGCGGTCGCCGAGAGTCGGATGCTCGGCGGGTGGCGGGAGACTCGCCTTTCTACGGGAGGCGGAGGCTGATAGTCGTCCGCCGCTCTACCGCCCTAGGGCGGCCGTCTTCGTCGCGTTCGATGGAAATGTGATTCGGCTATGGTCGATACCGGATCTGGTTCCTTCTTCCGGATGCCGCCGATCGGCCCGAGATGTCGCGCTTGATCTCGGCGGGAGGCAAGTCGCCGTGTTGTCGTCGTGGCGCCTCCGATGCGGCAGCGGCTTCGTCTTTGCGCGGGGCGCGTCGAGGAAGCTGCCGACTCGCCATCATCAGCGGCGCCTCGCCCTCAAAGTTATCCAGCTCGTCCGCCGTTGCACGGGCAGCGCGAATATTCTCGCTGGCGTGGCGTATCTGAGGGCGGCCGCCCCAAACAGATCGGGCGAGGGCCGCACTGCCATTGCCGGACCGCGCTTAGGCGGCTAGGCGGTCGGAGCCGCGAGCCGCCCGCGCGATCCATCTCGCGCTAATAGGCTTCGACAAGCGTCTCATGCTTGCCGGCTTCAGTGCGCCCTCGAGAGCTGAAGGCGGCGCGCCTCAGCGTTCGGCATCGGGCGTCCTCCGGAATGGAGGCGGTCAGTCTTGTAGAACGATGTCGAGAAGGTCCACGAGCCTCCCACGAGGGCTCGCCATGACCGATGACGAGTACTTTGCGGACGGTGCTCCCGCCGCTCTCCGCGAGGGAGAGGCTCGTCGTACACCACCACGTTGGTGGAGAACGCGTCGAGCGACGCGGTGTCGGAGTCGACCAGCATCGGGTCGGTGGAGCCCTACGGACTCGTGTCGGCGGCGGGCTCGCCGTCGACGTGAAGCTGCTCGAGGAGGCCCGCGAGGAGGCTTTCGGGGCCGTCCGTGCCTGCGTCGGATGCAGGCTCGTCGGAGAGGCGAACCTCGCCGACAAGTTCGGTGAGGCAACTTGCCGCGCAGGCAATCTCAGCGCCATGCGGTCGTCGGCGCAAACTCCATCTGGCGTGCAGGCTGGCTGCTTCGCTGTGGAAGAAGAGGGTTCCGTCGAGCAGGTCTCTGGGCGACGGTGCACCGGCCCCACGGTGGCGCCAAATGTCGGGGGTTGGGTGCGACATATGCCAAAGGATGGCTTATCATGGAGGGGGCGAGTAGAACGTCGTGGTGCTCGGAAGCAGGATGAGGCGAAGACATGAACGCCGTGAATCTTACCCAAAGCTTGTGGCTCTCGAGGAGATAACACCCCTATCGCTGCTCTGCATGGGGTCTCCGCATGATCACTATGGCAAAATGGGTACAAGAGGCTCCTTGAGCTGTTCGGGTGAGGAAGGAGAAGGGCTCGGCTTGCTCTTCTCTCCTCTATGTGTGTGTCTAAAACTATTAGCTTCAACCCTTTGCATGGGTGCCCGGGAGGTTTATATAGGCCTACCCCCGGGATACAACGGTAATCCGGTGGGTGTGGGTCCAAGCCGTCGATCTCTAAGTCGCGGCTTCTCTGCCGACTCTCGGGCCCGCCAACTAGTGGGCCCCACCAACGGCCCAAACATGGGGCCGACAGCCCTTGTCCTTGGCAGCGGGTCTTGCCGCTGCGCAGATCACTCAGCAGTGCTTCTAATGACGCTGAGCTTGGTCGCGAGGTTATGGCAACAATGCAGCCGCTTGGCGGATCCTTGATCACCGCCATCCCTCGCCTTTGTCTGGTTAATGGCGCGTGGATCCCCGGGGAGGAGCCGGCCGACTTCCGGAGGCCGACTCCATCGGATCCGTCTTTGGGGTGCTCTCGCCGTCTTCGGTACTCCCGCCGACAGGCGGGTCCCGCCGTCTTCGGGTCGTACAGACAGCCGAAGCGTAGTGGAGTCCGCCACGGTGATGATGTCGTGGGCGGCATGGCAACAAAGGTTAAGCGCCGCATGGAGATCTCCGCTGGTACGGCGCCAGTAGCCATGCTCGCCTTTTATGGATCTGGGCGGGATGGGCCGCGAGCCGGCTTTACCCCATAGTCGCCCATGCATAAGGCGGTGGAGGTCACGTGCCGACTCCTTGTAGCCGGCCTCATTTGGAGGTCGCCGGGCTGGGAGTCGGCTTGTCTCTGGCGGCCCTGGGACTCGGCCTGTAGGGGTAGTCGGTCGGCGTTATGTAGCCGACTCACCTGGGAAGGCTCTTCGTCTTGTGTTCGGGAGGGGCGCAGCCTGCCCCGATGTTTTGAAAGGTTCAGGGGCTCGGGTCCGCCTACCCGTAGTCCATTACTCCGACAGTAGCTTATGGAAGGAGAGGACGTTGAATCTTTCTTCCTGCTCTATTGGCCACCACGGACACTGAGAGAAAGCAACATGCCATGACGCCAATCCGACACAACATGAGGCCAAACGGCTTGAGGGCAATCCTAAACTAGACCTAAATCTTACCCTAACATCTACCGCGATAACCCTACCACCTCTCTCAACCACTGTCGGCCGGCGACGCCACCCGAGGAAGGGGGGAGCTTTGGGTGACTCTCAAGTTTTTTTTGAGGGTCAAAGCAATTGCTTTATTACTCAACCATGCTAGGCATATCGCCTAGAACAGGTCCGGTCGCAGATGGCGGGACATCAACCTCCCACACAGTGGGTTAGTTAACATTACATTCATAGCCAAGTTTAGCTAGTTCGTGCGCAGCACAGTTGGCGTCTCTTCTACATGCAAGAACTTCACATTTTGAGAACCATAGTCTCATTTGGACCTTCAGGTCTTCCAGGACCGATGCATACGCCGTCAAGCTTGGCTCCTTCTGCACGAGTGCAGCCTGCAGCAGCTGTGAGTTTGTTTCTATGCATATCCAGATCGCTCCAAGATGTGTGGCTAGCTCCACCGCGACCGTGGTGTTGGAAATATGCCCTAGAGGCAATAATAAAATGGTTATTATTATATTTCTTTGTTCATGATAATTGTCTATCGTTCATGCTATAATTGTATTATTCGGAAATCGTAATACATGTGTGAATGCATAGACCACAACAAGTCCCTAGTGAGCCTCTAGTTGACTAGCTCGTTGATCAACAGATAGTCATGGTTTCCTGACTATGGACATTGGATGTCATTGATAACGGGATCGCATCATTAGGAGAATGATGTGATGGACAAGACCCAATCCTAAGCATAGCACAAAGATCGTGTAGTTTGTTTCGCTAGAGCTTTTCCAAATGTCAAGTATCATTTCCTTAGACCATGAGAATGTGCAACTCCCGGATACCGTAGGAGTGCTTTGGGTGTGCCAAATGTCACAACGTAACTGGGTGACTATAAAGGTGCACTACGGGTATCTCCGAAAGAGTCTGTTGGGTTGGCACGAATCGAGACTGGGATTTGTCACTTTGTATGACGGAGAGGTATCTCTGGGCCCACTCGGTAATGCATCATCATGATGAGCTCAATGTGACCAAGTGTCCGTCACGGATCATGCATTACGAGACGAGTAAAGTGACTTGCCGTAACGAGATTGAACGAGGCATTGGGATACCGACGATCAAGTCTTGGGCAAGTAACGCATCGATTGACAAAGGGAATTGTATACGGATTGATTGAATCTCGACATCGTGGTTCATCCAATGAGATCATCGAGGAGCATGTGGGAGCCAACATGGGTATCCAGATCCCGCTGTTGGTTATTGACCGAGAGGCGTCTCGGTCATGTCTCAGATGTCTCCGAACCCGTAGGGTCTACACACTTAAGGTTCGGTGGACGCTAGGGTTGTAGAGATATTAGTATGCAGAACCCGAAAGTTGTTTGAGTCCCGGATGAGATCCCGGACGTCACGAGGAGTTCCGAATGGTCTGGAGGTGAAGAATTATATATAGGAAGTTAGGTTTCGCCATCGAGAAAGTTTTGTGGGTCACTGGTATTGTCTGGGACCACCGGAAGGGTCCCGGGTCCACCGGTGGGGCCACCTATCCCGGAGGGCCCCATGGGCTGAAGTGGAGGGAACCAGCCTGGTGGGCTGGTGCGCTTCTGGGCCCCCGCGCCTAGGGTTGGAAACCCTAGGGGTGGGGGCGCCCACCTAACTTGGGGGCAAGTTTCTGCCGCCGTCCCCTTGGAGATTGCATCTCCTAGGGGCGGGCGCCCCTAGGGGGCCTATATAAAGGGGAGGGAGGCAGCCGCACCCATGCTTTTGGCGCCCCTCTCCCCTTGCTACACCTCTCCCTCTCGAGAAGCTCGTGGCCAAGCTCACGAGATCTGCTGCATCCTCCACCACACCGTCGTGCTGCTGGATCTCCGTCAACCTCTCCTTCCCCCTAGCTGGATCAAGAAGGAGGAGACGTCTTCCTCAACCGTACGTGTGTTGAACGCGGAGGTGCTGTCCGTTCAGCACTAGGATCATCCGGTGATTTGGATCATGACGAGTACGACTCCCTCAACCCCGTTCTCTTGAACGCTTCCGCACGCGATCTACAAGGGTATGTAGATGCACTCCCCCTCTCGTTGCTAGATGACTCCATAGATTGATCTTGGTGAACGTAGAATTTTTTTTATTTTATGCAATGTTCCCCAATAGTGGCATCATGAGCTAGGTCTATGCGTAGTTACTATGCACGAGTAGAACACAAAGCAGTTGTGGGCGTAGATATTGTCAATTTTCTTGCCACTACTAGTCTTATCTTGCTTCGGCGGCATCGTGGGATGAAGCGCCCGACCGACCTTACACGCACGCTTACGTGAGGCAGGTTCCACCGATCGACATGCAGTAGTTGCATAAGGTGGCTAGCGGTGTCTGCTCTCCCACTTTAGTTGGAGCGGATTCGATGAAAATGGTCCTTATGAAGGGTAATAGAAATTGGCATATCACATTGTGGTTTTACGTAGGTAAGAAGCGTTCTTGCTAGAAACCTATAGAAGCCACGTAAAAACTTGCAACAACAATTAGAGGACGTCTAACTTGTTTTTGCAGCAAGTGTTTTGTGATGTGATATGGCCAAAGGATGTGATGAATGATAAATGTGATGTATGAGATGATCATGTTCTTGTAATAGGAATCACGACTTGCATGTCGATGAGTATGAAAACCGGCAGGAGCCATAGGAGTTGTCTTTATTTTTGTATGACCTGCGTGTCATTGAAGAACGCCATGTAAATTACTTTACTTTATTGCTAAACGCGTTAGCCATAGAAGTAGAAGTAGTCATTGGCGTGACAACTTCATGAAGACACGATGATGGAGATCATGATGATGGAGATCATGATGATGGAGATCATGGTGTCATGCCAGTGACAAAGATGATCATGGTGCCCCGAAGATGGAGATCAAAGGAGCAATATGATATTGGCCATATCATGTCACTATTGGATTGCATGTGATGTTTATCATGTTTTACATCTTATTTGCTTAGAACGATGGTAGCTTAAATAAGATGATCCCTTGAAATAATTTCAAGAAAAGTGTTCCCCTAATCGTGCAATCGCTATGAAGGTTCGTTGTTTCAAGCACCACGTGATGATCGGTGTGATAGATCCTAACGCTCAAATACAACGGTGTAAGCCAGATTTACACACGCAATGCACTTAGGTTGACTTGACGAGCCTAGCATGTACGCATATGGCCTCGTAACACGGAAGACCGAAGGTCGAGCATGAGTCGTATAGAAGATACGATCAACATGAAGATGTTCACCGATGATGACTAGTCCGTCTCACGTGATGATCGGACCCGGCCTAGTTGACTCGGATCATGTTTCACTTAGATGACAAGAGGGATGTCTGTCTAAGTGGGTGTTCATTGAATTATTTGATTAGATGAACTTAATTATCATGAACTTAGTCTAAAAACCTTTGCAAAATGTCTTGTAGATAAAATGGTCAACGCTCATGTCCACCTCAACTTCAACGCGTTCCTAGAGAAAACCAAGCTGAAAGATGATGGCAGCAACTATACGGACTGGGTCCGGAACCTAAGGATCATCCTCATAGCTGCCAAGAAAGATTATGTCCTAGAAGCGCCGCTAGGTGAAGCACCAATCCCAGAGAACCAAGACGTTATGAACGCTTGGCAGTCTCGCGGTCGATGATTACTCCCTCATTCAAGGCGGCATGCTTTACAGCTTAGAACCGGGCTCCAAAAGCGTTTTGAGCAACACGAGCATATGAGATGTTCAAGAGCTGAAAATGGTTTTCCAAGCTCATGCCCGGTCGAGATATGAAATCTCCGACAAGTTCTTCACTGTAAGATGGAGGAAAATAGTTCACGGTGAGCACATACTCAAGATGTCCAGGTTGCACAACCGCTTGACTCAGGTGGGAGTTAATCTCCCGGATGACGCGGTCATTGACAGAATCCTTCGCCGCTTCCACCGAGCTACAAGAGCTTTGTGATGAACTTCAATATGCAGGGATGGAGAAGACCATTCCGAGGTATATTCAATGCTGAAATCAGCAGAGGTAGAGATCAAAAGGAAAATCAAGTGTTGATGGTGAATAAAACCACTAAGTTCAAGAAAGGCAAGGGTAAGAATAACTTCAAGAAGGACGGCAAGGAGTTGCCGCTACCGCAAGCCAGCTTGTCGGAAGAATTCAAGCAATGGACCCAAGCCCGAGATCGAGTGCTTTTATTGCAAGGAAGTGGTCACCGAAGCGGAACTGCCCCAAGTACTTAGCGGACAAGAAGGCAGCAAAACCAAAGGTATATGTGATATACATGTAATCGATGTGTACCTTACCAAGGCTCGTAGTAGCTCCCGGTATTTGACACCGTGCGCTTGCTCATATTTGTAACTCAAAGCAGGAGCTGCGGAATAAGCGGAGACTGGCGAAGGACGAGGTGACGGCGCGCGTCAGAATGGTTCCAAGGTCAATGTGATCGCTGTCGCACGCTACCTCTACATTTACCTACGGGATTAGTTTTAAACCTCAATAATTGTTATTTAGTGCCGCTTTGAGCATGAACATTGTATCGTGATCTCGTTTAATTCGAGATGGCTACTCATTTAAACCGAGAATAATGGTTGTTCTATTTATATGAGAGATATGTTTTATGGTCATGCCTCACTGGTGAATGGTTTATTCTTAATGAATCTCGAGCGTAATGTTACACATATTCATAGTGTGAATACCAAAAGATGTAAAGTTGATAACGATAGTCCCACATACTTGTGGCATCGCCGCCTTGGTCACATTGGTGTCAAGCGCATGAAGAAGCTCCATGTTGATGGACTTTTAGAGTCTCTAGATTATGAATTGTTTGACACATGCGTAACCATGCCTCATGGGCAAATGACCAAGACTCCGTTCTCGAATAATGGAGCGAGCAACCAACTTATTGGAAATCATACATACCGATGTGTGCGGTCCAATGAGCGTTGAGGCTCATGGAGGATATCGTTATGTTCTCACTCTCACCGATGACTTGAGTAGATATGGGTATGTCTACTTGATGAAACACAAGTCCGAGACCTTTGAAAAGTTCAAGGAATTTCAGAATGAGGTAGAGAATCAACGTGACCGAAAGATAAAGTTCTTACGATCGATCGTGGGGAGAATATTTAAGTCACGAATTTGGTACGCACTTAAGGAAATGTGGAATCGTTTCACAACTCACGCCGTCCGAACACCTCAAGCGAACGGTGTGTCCGAACGTCGAATCGCACTCTATTGGATATGGTGCGATCTATGATGTCACTTACCGATTTACCACTATCATTTTGGGGATACGCCTTGAGACAGCTACATTCACTTTAAATAGGGCACCGCCTAAACTGCTGAGACGACACCGTATGAATTATGGTTTGGGAAGAAACCTAAGTCGTCTATTTCTAAAAGTTTGGGGATGCGATGCTTATGTCAAGAAACTTCAACCCGAGAAGCTCGAACCCAAGTCGGAAAAATGCGTCTTCATAGGATACCCTAAGGAAACCATTGGGTATACCTTCTACTTAAGATCTGAGGGCAAGATCTTTGTTGCCAAGAACGGGTCCTTTCTGGAGAAAGAGTTTCTCTCGAAAGAATTAAGTGGGAGGAAAGTAGAGCTTGATGAAGTACTACCTCTTGAAACGGTAAGTAGTGCAACTCAGGAAGATGTTCCTGTGGTTCCTACACCGACAAGAGAGGAGGTTAATGATGATGATCAAGATACTTCGGATCAAGCTCCTACTAAACTTCGAAGGTCCACAAGGACACATTCCGCACCAGAGTGGTACGACAACCCTGTCTTGGAAATCATGTTGTTAGACAACGGTGAACCTTCGAACTATGAAGAAGCAATGGCGGGCCCAGATTCCAACAAATGGCTTGAAGCCATTTTTTCCGAGATAGGATCCATGTATGAAAACAAAGTATGGACTTTGACAGAGTTGCCCGATGATCGGCGAGCAATAGAAAACAAATGGATCTTTAAGAAGAAGACGTACGCGGATGGAAATGTTACCATATATAAAGCTCGACTTGTTGCTAAGGGTTATCGACAAGTTCAAGGGATTGACTACGATGAGACTTTCTCTCCTGTAGCAAAGCTGTAGTCCGTCCAATCATGTTAGCAATTGCCGCATACTATGATTATGAGATATGGCAATGGACGCCAAAACGGTATTCCTTAACGTCACCTTAAGTAAGAACTGTATATGATGCAGCGGAAGGTTTTGTCGATCCTAAGAATGCTAACAAGGTATGCAAGCTCCAAGCGCCCATCTATGGGCTGGTGCAAGCATCTCGAGTTGGAACATTCGCTTAATGAGATGATCAAAGCGTTTAGTTTATGCAGACTTATGGAGAAGCCTGCGTTTACAAGAAAGTGAGTGGGAGCTCAGAGCATTTCTCATATTATATGTGGATGACATACTTTTGATGGGAAATGATATAGAACTTTTGGACAGCATTAAGGCCTACTTGAATAAGTGTTTTTCAATGAAGGACCTTGGAGAAGCTGCTTATATATTAGGCATCAAGATCTATAGAGATAGATCAAGACGCCTCATAGGTCTTTCACAAAGCAGATATTTTGATAAGATATTGAAGAAGTTCAATATGGATCAGTCCAAGAAGGGTTCTTGCCTGTGTTGCAAGGTGTGAAATTGAGCTCGCTCAATGCCCCACCACGGCGTAAGATAGAGAAAAGATGAGTGTCGCCCCTATGCCTCAACCATAGGGTCTATCATGTATGCCATGACCTGTACCAGACCTGATATAAACCTTGTCGTAAGTTTGGTAGGAATGTACCAAAGTAATCCCGCATGGAACACCGGATAGCGGTCAAGAACATCCTTGGTACCGAAAAGGACTAAGGATATGTTTCTCAGATATGGAGGTGACGAAGAGCTCGTCAGAAGAGTTACGCCGACGCTTAGCTTCGACACAGATCTGGATGACTTTAAGTCACAAACCGGATACGTGTATATTTTGAATGGTGGGGCAGAAGCTGGTGCATTGCAAAAGCAAAGCATCGTGGCAGGATCTACATGTGAAGCGGAGTACATGGCAGCCTCGGAGGCAGCGATGAAGCAATCTGGGTGAAGGAGTTCATCACCCACCAAGGAGTCATACCCAATGCGTCGGGCCGATCGACACTCTTCGGACAACACTGAGCTATTGCACTTGCCAAGGAGCCTGGGTTTCACAAGAAGACCAGCACATCAAGCTGCCGCTCAACTCCATTCGTGAAAATGTTCAAGATGGAGACATAGATATTTGTAAAGTACATACGGACCTGAATGTAGCAGATCCGTTAACTAAACCTCTCCCTAGAGCAAAACATGATCAACACCGGAACGCAATGGGTGTTCGATACATCACAATTTAACTAGATTATTGACTCTAGTGCAAGTGGGAGACTGTTGGAAATATGCCCTAGAGGCAATAATAAAATGGTTATTATTATATTTCTTTGTTCATGATAATTGTCTATCGTTCATGCTATAATTGTATTATCCGAAAATCGTAATACATGTGTGAATGCATAGACCACAACAAGTCCCTAGTGAGCCTCTAGTTGACTAGCTCGTTGATCAACAAATAGTCATGGTTTCCTGACTATGGACATTGGATGTCATTGATAACGGGATCACATCATTAGGAGAATGATGCGATGGACAAGACCCAATTCTAAGCATAGCACACAGATCGTGTAGTTCGTTTCGCTAGAGCTTTTCCAAATGTCAAGTATCATTTCCTTAGACCATGAGAATGTGCAACTCCTGATACCGTAGGAGTGCTTTGGTGTGCCAAATGTCACAACGTAATCGGGTGACTATAAAGGTGCACTACGGTATCTCCGAAAGTGCTTGTTGGGTTGGCACTAATCGAGACTGGATTTGTCACTTCGATGACGGAGAGGTATCTCTCGGCCCACTCGGTAATGCATCATCATGATGAGCTCCAAGTGTCTCGGGTCACGGATCATGCATTACGGATGAGTAAAGTGACTTGCCGGTAACGAGATTGAACGAGGTATTGGGATACCGACGATTGAGTCTCGCAAGTAACGATCGATTAACAAAGGAATTGTATACGGATTGATTGAATCTCGACATCGTGGTTCATCCGATGAGATCATCGAGGAGCATGTGGGAGCCAACATGGGTATCCAGATCCCGCTGTTGGTTATTGACCGAGAGGCGCCTCGGTCATGTTCAGATGTCTCCGAACCCGTAGGGTCTACACACTTAAGGTTCGGTGGACGCTTAGGGTTGTAGAGATATTAGTATGCAGTAACCCGAAAGTTGTTCGAGTCCCTGATGAGATACCGGACGTCACGAGGAGTTCCGAATGGTTCGGAGGTGAAGAATTATATATAGGAAGTCGGTTTCGCCATCGGGAAAGTTTTGGGTCACTGGTGATTGTACCGGACCACCTAAGGGTCCCCTGGTCCACCGGTGGGGCCACTTATCCCGAAGGGCCCCATGGGCTGAAGTGGTAGGGTAACCAGCCCGGTGGGCTGGTGCGCCCTTGCCCTCTCGCGCCTAGGGTTGGAAACCCTAGTGGGGCGCCCACCTAGCTTGGGGGCAAGCCTCTCCGCCGCCCCTTGGAGATTGCATCTCCTAGGGGCCGGGCGCCCTAGGGGCCTATATAAAGGGGAGGGAGGGCAGCCGCACCCATGCTTTTGGCGCCCTCTCCCTTGCTACACCTCTCCTCTCGAGAAGCTCTGCCAAGCTCGCTGAGATCTTCACAGATCCACCACCACGCCTGTCAGGCAGCTGGATCTCCGCCAACCTCTCCTTCCCTAGCCGGATCAAGAAGGAGGAGACGCCTTCCTCAACCGCACGTGTGTTGAACGCGGAGGTGCTGTCCGCTCAGCACTAGGATCATCCGTGATTTGGATCACGACAGCACGACTCCTCAACCCCGCTCTTCTTAAACGCTTCCGCACGCGATCTACAAGGGTATGTAGATGCACTCCCCCTCTCGTTGCTAGATGACTCCATAGATTGATCTTGGTGAACGTAGAATTTTTTTATTTTATGCAACGTTCCCCAACACGTGGCTTCTTGCAGTTCAGCTGCGAAGGCATCGTAGACATGCTCACTCTTCCCAGCCATGCAAGCTACCACATCTCCGATATGGTCCCGGGCAATGATCCCCCAGGCGGAATGGGTGCTCCCCGGCATATGTGTTCCATCGATATTGAACTTAAGGGTCCCGTCCTCTGGTGGCCGCCATTTAGCCCTCTCTTTAGGACTTTGTTGTTTCTGCTTGCCCACAACATCCCAGTATTCCATGGTGGCAAGCTTGGTCCTATGCAGGAGCTCCTCCGGCCGCATTCTCTTCTCATTCTTCCTAGCCCTGTTCCGTTCATTCCACCACTCCCACTAGGAATGCAGGATCTGAACTCTATCCTCCATTTTCAGTGTCCATATGTGATCCAAGACATCTCCCACTGCATTGTATCTTTCTAGGTCGCTTCTCACAGCTTCCATGCCCATTGCACGCCAAACCTTCTTCACTTCTTTGCATTGTATTAACAGGTGCCCACCATCCTCGGCGTTCGTGGTACATAGCAGACAGCTACTGTCCTCAGTCTCCATCCCCCGCGCCGCAAGGTTGGTGCGCATAGCAAGTGAGTTGTGTGCTAGTCACCATGTGAACATTTTGATCTTGCTTTGGCACGACATCTTCCAAATTCGGCTCCAGTACGTGCTCTCGCAAGCCTCCAGCGACCCGTGCACATCTCCGCTCCTGCCTGCCTCCATCTCATTCGTGATCTCATGCATTTTGACATGGAGTTTATACGCATGTTTCACTGAATGCACGCCCTTCTTGTGACGCCCCCGATTCAATCGTACACTAATCATGCACGCAAACGTAATGATCAAGATCGTGGACTCACGGAAGATATCACAACACAACTCTAAAAGCATAAATAAGTCATACAAGCATCATAATACAAGCCGGGACTCGAGGGCTCGAATACAAGTGCTCGATCATAGACGAAGTCACCGGAAGCAACAATATCCGAGTACGTATATAAGTTAAACAAATTTGCCTTAAGAAGGCTAGCACAAACCGATACAGACGAAGAGGCGCAGGCCTCCCGCTCTGGGATCCTCCTAACTACTCCGGGTCGCCGCCGGGCCGCACGTAGTAGTAGGCACCTCCAACAGAGTAGGAGTCGCCATCGACGGGTGGCCCTGCCTCGGATTCCAGCATCAGTTGCATGGCTAAACCAAGAAAGGAAAGGGGAAAAGGGGAGAGAAAGCAACCGTGAGTACTCATCCAAAGTACTCGCAAGCAAGGAGCTACACTACATATGCATGGGTATATGTGTAAAGGGCCATATCATGGACCGAATCGCAGTAATGCCGTAATAAGAGGGGATAACTAATCCCGTCAAGACTACGCTCGGCAGCCTCCGCCTTGCAAAGATGTAGAAGAGAGTAGATCAAGTCCTCCAAGTAGCATCGCATAGCATAATCCTACCCGGTGATCCCTCCTCGTCGCCTCGTTAGAGAGCGATCACCGGGTTGTATCCGCACTTGAAGGGTGTGTTTTATTACATCCAGTTCTAGTTGTCATAAGGTCAAGGTACAACTCCAAGTCGCCCTGCACATCAAGATCACGGCTATTCAAATAGATAAACTTCACGCAGGGTGCACCACATAACCCAACACGCTTGATCCCATTTGGTCGGACACACTTTCCTGGGTCATGTCCGGCCTCGGAAGATCAACACGTTGCAGCCCCACCTAGGCCAATAGAGAGGTCAAGACGCCGGTCTAAACCTAAGCGCACAGGGGTCTGGGCCCATCGCCCTTAGCACACCTGCATGTTGCGAGGGTGGCCGAAAGCATAACTAGCCCCCTTAATACAAGAGTAGGCTTACGTCAATCCGGCGCAGGCCGCCAAATACCGACGTCACGAAGGCTTCTACCGATACCACGACGCCGAAGTTCCTATATCTTTCCCACGAGTTGGTTAGTGCGATAGATAAAATGGCTAGACTCGATCAAATACCAAGATCTCGTTGCTGTTAATGATGTAATCATGACACCGACCAGGCCAGTGCCCACCTCTCACCTAGGCGGTCTCAACTCGCCATGGCGCCCGCCACAAAGATCCACTCAGAGGGTCATGGGACAAAGGTCCTTTCAGCCCTCAATCCGTGAATGACTCATGATGCTCCACGAGCCGAATCGACTTTAGTCACCACATGTATCATGTATAAAGTATATATATATACCCGTGATCACCTCCCGAGTGATCACGCCCGATAATATAGCATTGCGCATGACAAGAATGTAGGGCCACAGATGGAATACTAGCATCCTATACTAAGCATGTAGGATTGCGTAAAGGTAACAAAGAGTAGCAAGGACAAAGCTATGCATCAAGATAGGAATAACTGAAAGCAAGAATATGTTACACTACTCTAATGCAAGCGAGAGAGTAGAATAGGCGATATCTCGTGATCAAGGGGGGGCTTGCCTCGAAGCTCGCAAGAAAGAGGGACGCCAACAACAGAGTCGATCGGGGCACCAAGAGCGGCGCTACCTCGTAGTCTATTGGAGAGAAGAGGGGGAGGAAACAATGAATACAATGCATACAAATGCATGACGATGCATGACATGACAAAGCACGGTGCTAAGTGTTCCCTAACGCGGTGGGAGGTTGTACCAGTGAAGGGGGGAAACATCCGGGAAAGTATCCCCGGTGTTTCTCGTTTTCGGACAGATGAATCGGAGGGGCAAAGTTGCATGTTCGCTATGCTAGGGATGTGTGGCAGACGAACCGGCTGTGTATCCAGATTCGTCTCGTCGTTCTGAGCAACTTTCATGTACAAAGTTTTTCCATCCAAGCTATGATTTATTTTATATTAATTTTAAAAGATTTAAATCATTTTTAGGATTTATTAAATTATTTAAAATCAACATTATCCGTAAAAGGCACGCCGACGCCAAGACGGTGTCAAGCTAGCCAACGCTGACCGCTGACTGGTCAACTCGACGTGGGTCTAGTGGGACCCACCTGTCATTCTATGTTTTGGTTAATTAGGGTTTAGGTTAATTAGTTAGCTTAATTAGTTGTTTAGTTTTAATTAAACAAAATTAATTAAGTTAATTAATTAATTAATTATTTTTATTATATATATTTTTAATTCCTTTTTTTGTAAACGTTCTGGGGGCAGGGCCCCACATGTCAATGGGCCAAAGGCCATAGTGGGTTAATGGGCGGCACAAAGACCAAACGGGCGCCGCCGCAGTAGGGTGCGCGTAACGAGGTCACAGGGGGTGCGCGTCGGGCGGTGGGGCACTGGCAGCAGGGCAAGGCATGGCCCGGTGAGTGGGGCGCCAAGGCAAGCGCGCGACGAGGGGCGGGCGCCGCGGGCAGAGGCGGGAGGGGAGAGGGCGGGCGCGGCACGAGGAGGGCGCAAGCAAGGCGCGCAATGGGTGGACGGGCCGGCGCGGCAACCGCAGCAGCAGCGGGGCGAAGGGGCCGACAAAGAAGCGGGCTGGCACGGTCACGGCGTGCCGCGGCAGCACGCGGGCGAGGGCGAGGGCGCTGGAGTGAGCGTGGCCAACAGGCAGGCAGGCAGCGCAGTATGCGGGAGCAACGGCAGGAGCAGCGATGGGTAGGTAGGCAAGCGAAGGGCAAGGTGTGGAGCGGAAGAGCTCACATGAGCAGGAGAGCGCGTGAGCAGGAGGTCATGGCCGGTCGCAGGTGCATACGGGACAGGGGAGAGGAGGAGAGAAAAAGGCGGCTCACGGCGGGGAGTAGGGTCCAGGCGGGGCGCGAGGTGGGGACGGGACGACGAGCGACGGGAGGCAGGCCTGGGAAGTCCGACGAGGTGGCGCTGGCTCCAAAGCGGCAAAGTGGCGGCGCTGGCTTATGGGAGGGGGGAGTGAGGGTGTCTGGGGAGTGGGTGGGGGTGGAGTGGATAAGGGGGGAGGGTGGCGGCCTGGCCTCGATGGGTGGCCTAGCTGGGCCACTGCCCAGTGGGGTTTTTCTTTTTTGTTTTCTGCTTTGTAATTTTTTTTCTTTTATTTCTTTTCCTTTTCTGTTATATTTAATTTAGGGCATTTAGGTAATTTGTAAAATTGTGTCTTCTACACCATAATTACCATAGCAATATTTGTCACACACCGAACATTTTTGTTTTAATGTTTTGAAAACTTTGACTGTTTGCTAAATTTAAATTTGAATTTTTGAAACCGTTTTGATCCAACGCGATATTATCAACAGTAACTGGGGTGACGTGGCACCGTTAGCGTGGGATTACTGTAGCTTAATTATCCGGGCGTCACAATTCTCCTCCACTACAAGAAATCTCGTCCCGATATTTAAGAGGGGGCGTGACAGGGAAGGTATTTGGTTACAAAATTGTAACGAGTGTTCTCGGTTTTGGTTGCTCTTCTTTAAGTGGTCGATCCATAATGTTGATGTCTTCATACCTCGGCTTCAGGTCATCATGATGAAGTCGTCATCCTTTCTTCTGAGTCTTCATTGTACGATGAAGGACAAGGGTAACTTCAAAAATGGACCTCCGAAGGTCGACTATCCGTTGATAACATCGGGATGGTGGCGGAAAGTAACTCTCGAATGGAAACTTAAGACAATATCGAGAGCAAAGTAAGTAAGTACCATGAGATGTTTCGAGCGGTAGGCAATCGCTCGATGCCCGAAACAAAGTGTGAAAGGGTCCAGAGCAACGAAAATAAGTATCGCGTCCGATACCAGATTAGATCATCTCTTGTAAGGTGGTCAGTGATCTTCATAATGGCCAATCGTGAGGAATAACTTCAAGATAGGGGTATACAGATGACCAGTGTTTCGATCCCGGGGGACATGGGTTATGGGCCCACATGTGGGTTAAAAGTAGAAAAGGGCAGTGATATTTTGCACACCATGATAACAAGGCATGTCGAGGATAGCCTATCAATTATGTCGGCCACGCCGGTACCAATGGCGAGGGACTTAAGAGAACCATTTTCCGCCGCTGAACGAGGCGACCAATAGGCAAAGTTCTCGCCCATCGGTGGCTACCGAATGTCATCAACAATAGTAACAGGGTCTCTCTGACAGAGTTGTACATCGAGGTGTTTGCATATGTTGGGAATTATTTCTGCTTAGATCATATAATTCCCAAAAAAGGTCAAACAAAACCATGGAAAGGAAAATGTGATTTCCAGATTAAACAGAACAATGGAAAGGAAAATGTGTTTAAACACATATTTCAGGGGTATATCCTTCCCAAGGACAAGCAGAGCATGATATCCATGATAGGATATAATGTAGAAAACTCTTTAGGTAAGGGGAGAGAAATTTCATGACATTACCCATACAACGGTGTTTGGATAATTGAGCAGGAAACATTTAACATTGGGCTTCAAATGTTCTTTTTGAAAATTGGAGTACCATAGACATGCTTCGAGATAGCATTGACATGGCCAATGTGTGAAGATCGTGCTTTGAAACACAAAGGATCCATCAGGAACAACTTATAGAATAAGTCTTACAATTTCCTCATGGAAGAATGGCTAACCTTGATAAAAGGATACATATACTACAACAATAGGTCCTTTGGCCAGGGGTGCTAAGCAAAGACACCACCTTACCGGGTTATTTAGAGACAAATGTTATAACTCTTGGGAAAATGTTCCAACCATCATATCTGACCGAGTTTCAGATCTGATTGGTGTCAGGATACCTCAGACTCAGGATGTCTGAGAAGCAAAGGTGCAACACAATTTGATGGGATGACATTGTAAGATTCTTGGGAAATGAACTATGGATGCAAGTTCCAAAACAAGAGTTCATCATCAAACCAATGATAGGATGAGGAGGTGGCTGATGGTCTCAGCGACAATTTATCGAGATTAACAAAAGATGGATTTCCACAATTATGTGAACAAGGAGATAACAATTGTCAGATCAAATGATATAATGATGTATGTTCGAGGAAAACATCCACAATTAAACATTGGTTGACAGGTGCACCCGAAATATGGCTGGGTCGCACGAACAATGTTAGAATGGTGATTTAATGAACAAAAGAATTAGAATGAAACTATCGATCATTCACTTCAAAGCATTAGGGTTTCTAGAAGTTTTGAATTCACACCTCAAAGTTCAATTGCTCAGATTCATTCGAATCAACACGGGACCAAGAAATGAAGGAGATGGCTAGAAGTAATACTATAACAAGAATCCTTAAGAGGTGGGGCATTCCCATGACATTCTCGACATAACAGATGGTAATACTCCAAGGTAGAACACAACATAAGCTGGATGGCAAGGAACCCAAGGTGTAATACAAAACACGAACAAGTTTGTGTTGGAGAGAAGGCAAGGATGTTGTCGATGGTAACTCAAATTACCAAGGAACAAGGGTGGTACTTATCATCATGAATTTGATTGGTATCCTGGAAGGATTCAAAATGTTGATGATGACCACGACAATTTTTGTCGAGAGATCTCATGAGGATGTAATCGATCAGCGATGACATCAAGTCAAAGGGATGATGAAGCAAGAGGTCAATGGAAGCACAGGTACGACACCAACTTGAAATCAAGCTTGCTGTTCAAGGTGAAATGATATGACAAGAAAAATCGACGTAAGCTTAGCTCATCGTCGAAAATTGTGCTCCAGGAAGGACCAGGTAGTACAGTTAAAATTGGCACAATAATGATGTAGCCGATCAGGCTAGGAATGAGTTGAAAGATTATTTTATCATAAGCAACGAAAATTACTTAGAGTTATTGAATCGGAGTGCGGAATCAATTCACTTAACGGTGTTCTCGAGTGACTAATAACTCAGAACCCGAGGGGAATTTGGAATTGGCGAGAATAATAGTTGATGAAGAACTCATAAGAAGTTATGTAGTTCCATGGTATTCTTAAGATACCAGAGTGTAATGCTCTACGGTAGATCAAAAATAGAGGTTGCGGAGATGTATCGATCAACAAAAGACAAGTGCTTTAACTTACCTGAGAAATGGAGTCAAGGAGAAAATGTGGTCGGGATCACGATTGCAAATGATCAATACATAGATACCAGATGATTTCATATCAAGGAAATAGTTATTAATACAAGAAGATTTATGATAGGATCTACATCGTGTCCATGGGCACGAACACAAAGTTCAAGGTCGACTCCCACTTCTTTAATGCATAACCTTTCATTTACTTCTCGCCTTCAACAAAGTTGTGGTGTTGAAATTTTAGCTGTGATAACACCAGTAGAGTATGACCCGTAGTAGTTTCTGGGTTCACACAGATTAGAAAAAAGGCATATGTCCAACCCATCGGGGCCTCATAGGAACATATACCACAAACTTCAGGAGTAATTGTCACCAGCTCGAAAGTAGAGCATGGTTGACAAAGCAGAGGATACAATTTACCAAAGGCATTATATACCCGTGGAAAGGCTCACAAGGTTATTGAATATGAAGGACGATGTCGGATGAAATCCAATAATGGATCGGGCGATCCACAACGGAGCTGATGTGAGTATCGGTACTCAATCAGAGGAAGAAAGAATGCACAGGCATCATATTATAGAACATCTGAAAAAATTGATGCTTAGATAACAAAGGAATTATGATTTCCAAAACAAAGGATCAGAAGCTGACGCTCTGATCAAGGATGGATAAGTTGGATAGACCAGAGGCACAATTGACGACAAATAGTTGATCGAGAACCAACTCATGTTCAAAATGACGTCTGAGCCGGAAAGATAATTTAGAAGGGTTGATAGATGATTGTGTGCATTCGCACACATGTTGAATCAATAGGATCAAAATGACGGTGTCAAAAGATACTAGTGAATATTGCTAGTGATATGGGAGCATCCATAATGTAAGCATACAAGTATTTGCAGAGCAATAGTTTGAAGAGGATGCTCAGAAGGTCGGATAGTATTTCAGAGTATCTTATGAAGCATACAAACAACTGGGATGAGCAGATACTCAATAAGTGCGAGGAATTTTCAATAGGGGTATTCATGTGGTAAAGAACTACAAGGCAGTAAGCTTAAAGGATTTTTGGAACAATGGAGAGCAATTTAGGGCATCTTGTAATAACAAGAGCAACTGAGGATAAAAGTAAGCATGACAGGTGTAAGTATTTATCCATAGGGATATTTCGGTGGAAGGGAATTGCAAAAGTAACGGGCACAAGTTCTCGAGAGAATATCGGAGAGTATCTTCGAAATCTTCTGGTGCAACCGACGATCATCTGGACTGAAGGGGCTCTCCGGGAGAAAGTATTTTCGAGAACCTAAAGTTAGATTTTAGTAAAAATCGTTTAACCCGAATAGAAGAGAGTTCAGAATCCGGGAGTAAAGATCGAGGAGTAAAAGATCCTAATACCACCCAATGGCGACGTGGGCCCATGGGCCGCACAGCCATGTTAGTAAAAGTTTTGCAATGTCTAGACTCGACTTCGGCCAAGGAGTATGGAAGGGGATTCCACAGCAATGGCTCGACATTAATCTCAGGACGCCCGATTCAATCGTGACACTAATCATGCACGCAAACGCGTACGATCAAGATCGTGGACTCACGGAAGATATCACAACACAACTCTAAAAACATAAATAAGTCATACAAGCATCACAATACAAGCCAGGGGCCTCGAGGGCTCGAATACAAGTGCTCGATCATAGACGAAGTCGTGGAAGCAACAATATCTCGAGTACGTACATAAGTTAAACAAGTTTGCCTTATGAAGGCTAGCACAAACCGGGATAAAGATCGAAGAGGCGCAGGCCTCTCGCTGGGATCCTCCTAACTACTCCTCGGTCGCCGCCGAGGGTTGCACGTAGTAGTAGGCACCTCCAGCAGTAGTAGGAGTCATCGCCGACGGTGGCGCCTCGGATCTCGGATTCCAGCCGTCTGTTGAGACAACCGTAAGAAAGGAAAGGGGAAAAGGGAGAGAAAGCAACCATGAGTACTCATCCAAAGTACTGCAAGCAAGGAGCTACACTACATATGCATCGGTATATGTAAAGGGCCATATCAAGGACCGAACTGCGTAATGCCGTAATAAGAGGGGATAACTAATCATGTCAAGACTACGCTCGCAGCCTCCGCCTTGCAAAGATGTAGAAGAGAGTAGACCAAGTCCTCCAAGTAGCATCGCATAGCATAATCCTACCCGTGATCCCTCCTCGCCGCCTCTATTAGAGAGCGATCACCAGTTGTATCCGCACTTGGAAGGGTGTGTTTTATTAAGTATCCGGTTCTAGTTGTCATAAGGTCAAGGTACAACTCAAGTCGTCCCCTGCATCAAGATCACGGCTATTCAATAGATAAACTTCACCGCAGGGTGCACCACATAACCCAACACGCTTGATCCCATTTGGCCGACACACTTTCTCTGGTCATGCCCGCCTCTAAGATCAACACGCTGCAGCCCCACCTAGGCCAATAGAGAGGTCAAGACGCGGTCTAAACCTAAGCGCCATTGTGGGTCCGGGCCCATCGCCTTAGCACACCTCGCATGTTGTGAGGGCGTCCAAAGCGTAACTAGCCCCTTAATACAAGAGCGACTTACGCTCCAATCCGCGCGCGCCGCCGGCCGACGTCATTTAAGGCTTCTACCGATACCACGACGCCGAAGTTCCCATATCTTTCCCAAGTAGTTGGTTAGTGCGATAGACCAAATGGCCGACTCAGATCAAATACCAAGATCTCTTTGCCGGTTAATGATGTAATCATGACACCACAGGCCAGCCCACCTCTCACCTAGGCGGTCTCAACTCTGCCCTGTTGTTCGCCACAAAGATCCACTCAGAGGGTCGTTGGGACAAAGGTCCTTTCAGCCCCCAACTGTGAATCACTCGCTGGTGCTCCACGAGCCTAATTCGACTTTAGTCACCACATGTATCATGTATAAAGTATATAGTATATACCCGTGATCACCTCCCGAGTGATCACGGCCCGATAATATAGCACTGCAGACGGACAAGAATGTAGGGCCACAGATGGAATACTAGCATCCTATACTAAGCATGTAGGATTGCAGGTAAAGGTAACAACAGTAGTAGCAAGGACATGCTATGCATCAAGATAGGAATAATGGAAAGCAGTAACATGCTACACTACTCTAATGCAAGCAGTAGAGAGTAGAATAGGCGATATCCGGTGATCAAGGGGGGGGCTTGCCCGAAGCTCCGCAAGAAAGAGGGACGCCAACAACAGAGTCGATCGGGGCACCAAGATGGCGCTAGTCTCGTAGTCTACCGGAGAGAAGAGGGGGAGGAAACAATGAATACAATGCAAACAAATGCATGACGATGCATGACATGACAAAGCACGGTGCTAAGTGTGCCCTAACGCGGTGGGAGGTTGTACCAGTGAAGGGGGGAAACATCCGGGAAAGTATCCCTGGTGTTTCTCGTTTTCGGACAGATGAATCGGAGGGGGAAAGTTGCGTGTTCGCTATGCTAGGGATGCTTGGCGGACGAACGGGCTGCGTATCCGGATTCGTCTCGTTGTTCTGAGCAACTTTCATGTACAAAGTTTTTCCATCCGAGCTACGATTTATTTTATATTAATTTTAAAAGATTTAAATCATTTTTAGGATTTATTAAATTATTTAAAATCAACATTATCCGTTGCAGGCATGCCGACGCCAAGACGACGTTAGCATGACGCCGCAATAACATTGACCGTTGACCTAGTCAACCTGACGTGTGGGTCCAGTGGGACCCACCTGTCATTCTATGTTTAGGTTAATTAGGGTTTAGGTTAATTATTTAGCTTAATTAGTTGTTTAGTTTTAATTAAACAAAATTAATTAAGTTAATTAATTCTTTAATTAATTAATTATTTTTATTATATATTTTTTAACTCCTTTTTTTGTAAACGTTCTGGGGGCACGGCCCCACATGTCAATGGGCCAAAGGCCATAGTGGGTTAACGGGCGGGCACATGCGCACTCCAAACGGTGCTCGCCCACAGGGGGTGCGCGTAACGAGGCCGCAGGGGGGTGCGGTGCGGGGGGGGGCAGCCAGAAGGGCAAGGCGTGGCCTGTGTGAGCGGGCGCCAAGGCGAGCGCGACGGGGGCGCGCGACGCTGCAGAGGCGCATCATGCATCGTGAGGCAGGAGGGGGAGAGGTGGGCGCTGGGCACGAGGAGGGCGGAAGCGGCGGGCAAAGAAAAGGGCGAAAGGGCCGGGCAGAAGCGGGCTGTGGCACGGTCACAAGGCCGCCGGCAGCACGCGACGAGACGAGGGCGAGGGCGCTGGAGCGAGCGTGGCCCAGCGGCGAGGGTCAGAGGCGCAAGCGCAGGAGCAACCAGGAGCAACATGGCGAGGCAGCAGAGAAGCAAGCGCAGGAGCTGGAAGAGCTCACATGAAAGCAGGAGGCGCGAGCAGAGGCTGTGGGCTTGGTCAGCGTGTAAAAGTGAGAGGAGGAGAAAAAAAGGCGGCGGCTCACGGCGGGGAGTGGGGTCCAGGGCAGTGGGGCACGAGGTGGGGGACGGGAACGACGAGCGACGGGGAGGCAGGCCGGCGGGGAAGTCCGGCGAGGTGGCGCGGGCTCCGGGCGGCGGCGGCCTCCTCCTCTCGATCCCGATCCAATGGGAGAGAGGGGGGAGAAGATATTTTGTTGGGGGGGGGGGGAGTGAGGGTGTCGGTGGAGTGGGTGGGGGTGGTGAGTGGATAACGGGGGAGTGGGTGGCCGGCTGGGCCTGATGGGTTGGCCCAGTTGGGCCACGACCCATGGGGTTTTTCTCTTTTTTTTTGTTTTTTGTTTTGTAATTTCTTTTCTTTTATTTCTTTTCCTTCTCTGTTATATTTAATTTAGGGCATTTAGGTAATTTATAAAATTGTGTCTTCTACACCATAATTACCATAGCAATATTTGTCACACACCGAACATTTTTGTTTTAATGTTTTGAAAACTTTGACTGTTTGCTAAATTTAAATTTGAATTTTTGAAACGGTTTTGATCCAACGCGATATTATCAACAGTAACCGGGGTGACGTGGCACCATTAGCATGGGATTACTGTAGCTTAATTATCCGAGCGTCACACTTCTCATCGAAGTGCCATGCAATGAAGTCCCGCATGCCGTCCCTCAGCGGGATCCCAAGGATCAACCTTGCATCTTGAGGGACGAAGATGTCCCTCACCAGGTCTTCATCCCATTGCCCAGTTAGCGGGTTTATGAGCTCATGTACCTTGTCTAGCAGGACCCCGTTCCTCGGTGTTTGTACTCATCGCGACCAAGCTCTCGGCAACTAGGGATCCTCCCATATGTTAACTTGTTGCCCATCACCAATGCGCCATATGTAACCTTGTTTGACCAGCTCCAATCCATGAAGTAAGCTCCTCTACGTGTAAGAGATGCCGTCCTTCGGTGTTGCGTTCAAGATATTGCCGTCCGGGTAGTACTTAGCCTTCAGCAGCTGTGCGCATAGGCTCTCTGCCCTTTGGATCAGACTCCATATCTGCCTTGACAACATCGCAATGTTGAAGAAGTGGATACCTCTGAACCCTAGCCCTCCATGCGCCTTATATTGTCAGTTTTTCCCAACCAATCCAGTGGATCTTGGACTCATTATCCTGCTGACTCCACCAAAATTTTGCAATGAGTGAACTTATCTCCTCGTAGAGAGTCTTTATGAGATAGAAGCATGACATGGCATATGTCGGGATGGCTTGCGCTACTGCTTTAACAAGCACTTCCTTCCCAACCTTGTCAAGGAGTCTCTCCTTCCAACCTTGCATGCGTCGCCAAATGGCGTCTTTGATATAAGAAAAAACACGTTTGCGCGATTTTCCCACATACACAGGCAGCCCAAGGTATCTTTCATTCCATGTTTCACATGAGATACCCGTATCTTGCTTCACAATTTCCTTCTGCTCTGCCCGGGTATTTGGCACTGAACATTATTGTACTCTTCTCTATGTTAATGCATTATCCACAGCATTCCTCGTATAGGTCTAGAATTCTTCTAATCTCACTGGCTTCATTCCTGTCTGCTTTGATCATTAGGACAGAGTCATCCGCGAAGAAGAGGTGGGTGATAGTTGGTGCCCCTTGGCACACTCGGACACCCGAGAGCCTCCTCTCTCTCTCTCTCGGCAGCATGCAGCAATGCTGATAACCCCTCGGCACAGATAACAAATAGGTACGGCGAGAGTGGATCCCCTTGTCGTAAGCCCCGGGTCGGTATAAACTGCTCTGTAAGCGCTCCATTAACCTTTATCTGATAACGTAAGTAGTGACACACTTCATGAGCAGTCCAACCCAAGCATCGAAAAACCCCAACCTCTCCAACATCACTTTGAGGAAAGCCCATTCCACTCTATCATAAGCTTTGCTCATGTCCGCTTTGATTGCCGCATAGCCCTCCTTCCCCTTCTTCTTGTGCAGCAGCATGTGTGAGAGCTCATTCCAATAAGAACATTATCTGTGATCAAGCGTCCGGGTACAAATGCGCTTTGGTTCTCTAAAATCACTTCGGGCAAGATAAGTTTTAGCCTGTTGGCCAGCACCTTGGAGACAAGTTTGTACAATACATTGCACAAGCTTATGGGCCTTAGATCCTTTATTCTGCTAGGTTTTTCACCTTCGGTATCAAGACCGCATAGGTATCATTCCAGCCCTCCAGCATCGGTCCACCATTGAGTACGTGCAACACCTCATCAGCGATATTATCCCCCATCATGCACCAATGTTTATTATACACCAATGATGGCATGCCATCCGGCCCTGGTGCCTTCAAGTTGCCGATATGATCTAGGGCTGATTTGACCTCCTCACGTGTGAACTCCCTCTCCAGGAACTCGTTCATTTGCGGTGTAACCCGCGCCTGAACTTTTTGTGCTAGTTCCTCCATCCTTCTACTTTGCTTACTGGTAAACAAATCCTGAAAAAAGGAGCACACGTAATTAGTCATCTCGGGTCCCTCCTTCAACACCGAGCCATCTTCTCTCCTCAACTCCTTGATCTTGTTGTTCTTCTTCCTTGCTGTAGCGCACTTGTGCAGAAACTTCGTATTCCTCCCCCACTCCTTGAGCCACCAGACATGTGCTCTTTGCCTCCACTTTATATGCATTAGTTCTTCAAGTTTAGCTACCTCCGCTCTCCACCATGCCTCCTCTTTAACCTTCTCTTCTGTGATGTCTCTACGCCTCCACTTATCAAGTTCACAATTTGCCTTCTTCAGCCTCGCTCCCAGCTCTCCCATGACCTCTTTGTTCAACTTCGTCAACCTTGTCGCCACTCCTGCCAACGCCTTAGAGACCTCCCCTCCTCCTTCCGTCCAGCTCTCCTCCCAAGCCTGCTTTATTACTTCATCGTAGCCCTCATCCTGCATCCACCGGGCCTCAAACCGAAAACCTGTCTCTCGAACCCTCCCTTCATCATCTCCCTGCTCTGTGTAAACCACAATCGGTTTGTGGTCCGACTGTCGTGGATCTCCGTTTATTACTTTGAAGTTGGGGTATTGTGAGCACCACTCATCGTTTGCTACCGCCCGATCTAGCCTCTCGCATATGTAAGTTGTGTTGTCTTCACTGTGGTTTCTCCACGTAAACATGTCTCCTTCGAAGCCTATATCTTGAAAATCACAGAAAGTAAGTGATTCCCTGAACCGATCCATATACGCTTGGCCTCTTGGTGCCCCTCCCACCTTCTCATTGTTACTCAAGATTTCGTTGAAGTCGCCTAGACATAGCCACGCCCTACCATCTTGGTGTTGCTGCTTTAGTGTACGTAAAACCCTCCATGTTTTCACTTTTCTATCCCACTGCGATTCTCCATACACACCCGTTAGCCTCCACACCCCCTTCTTGGACTTCACATCTGCGTCTATATGTCTCCTTCCCATTGATCTGAGGTTTACATCCACCCCTCTCCTACAAAACAGTGCCACCCCCCTACTCCTTCCCTCCAGATTCCATGCAACCATGCTCGCGAGCCCGAGCTTCCACCTTAGCCAGTCCTTCTCATCCGCAGTCAGTCTAGTTTCAGCCAAAAACAAAATGTCGGGATCCTCCTTTCTCCCAAGGTCTAGGAGTGCACGAACTGCCGGGCCGTTCCCAAGTCCCCGACAGTTCCAACTTATTATTTTCATGGCTCCCGGCGGGGCTGCTCTTGCAGCCCGGCCGATGTATTACTGCTCACTACAGTCTGGTTTCCCTCTCCCATATGTGCCACCATCCTCCTTTCCTTCTTTGCCTCCCTGCCCGCCTCATCCACCTCCTCCTCCTCCTCATGCGATCTCTTCATGCTGCCCCCAGCTTCTACATGAGACGTAGCCCCTCCCCCCTCCTTCCTGACTCCTGCCTTCCTCTTGAACGTTCCTGGTTCCCTTCCTTTGCCTCCCTTGCCACCCTTGACTTCTACTCCCCCCGCATCCTGCTTCCCGCTACCAATATTTACCCCTCCCTCCACAGATGCCTCCCCTTCCACCTTCCACCTTCCACCTCCATGCATCCTCCATCAACTCCGGCTCCTCCTTTCTCCTTAATCACCAGTGAAGTTGGTCCAGCCTCATTCCGGCCCGCCTCAGCGAGTTTTTCACTAAATGCTATCCTCCTCGGGTTCCCCTCCTTTCCCTTCTTCACCAGCACTTTGCTCGGGCTCGTCACCTCCGGTCCCTTCTCCACTGCTCCCCCCTCCTCCTGACCTGCTCCCATCTTTCCTCCATGACAGGCTGTCACTACCCGACCGATCGGACTGCCTCCCAAAGCCATAGACCCGGCTACCGCTATTTCCACGAAACGAGCTCCTCCATGCTCCCTCCTGCCCCCCGCTCCTCTTCGTTCCCATGTCTGCCTTCAACCAGCGAGAAAGAAAGGTGGAGGGGAAGTGGTTAGGCTGGTCATAGTGGAGAGTAACTTAGACTAGTAACATGCATATGTTACTAGTCTATGTTACTACCTCTATAGTGCATAGTATCATAGGTGGTCTCATTTATTGCCATGCCATGACACATAATAGCATCACATTTATTATATTACGGTATCTACCTATGCTACTATAACTATCTCTCTCTTCTTTAATTGCCTGCCACGTAAGCATGTTTGCAAGTCCCAAGTACTCCCTCCGTTCCCAAATATTTGTCTTTCTAGCCATCTCAAATGGACTACAACATACGGATGTATGTAGACATGTTTTAGAGTGTAGATTCACTCATTTTGCTCCGGATGTAGTCATTTGTTGAAATCTCTAGAAAGACAATTATTTAGGAACGGAGGGAGTATATGATATAACGTTACCTCATTATGGCCAGCCTTATGCACATGCTTGCTGGATTGCCTAATCAGCGGGCTACTGTGCGCCTCGGGCCACACAGAGTGTGTGTTTTTCTTTTTCTTTTTTGACAATTCGGACCACACAGAGTAAAAAGACGACGCGGCCCCCGGGAGTTGCAATCCGACCTGGCAACCGGCGCTCCCACCCCTGACCCCCCATGTGCAGGATGATCACCCAATTATTGACGACCGCTTCAGATTAATCTACGGAAAGCAAGCGCCAGTGGCCAACGCCTTTCGGAGCAAGTTTTAACTTTTAACCCGAGACCGGCTCCATTTGGTCCTTCTGCAAATTATATATCCGGGTGTTAGTTTTGTCATGCCATGCTGCATGTTTTGTTTGGGTGGTGGGGGAATGGGAGAATCCACAATCCACGGGGAAAAGCCGAAAAGGGAGAGATTGGGTGAGGATTGACGGTGAAGCTACCGCGTTTTACCTGCTTCGTTACGACGGCAGGACGTCGACGGCGCAGCGGCCGGTGGCGACGTTGTTTCTTCGGGCGAGTGCGACGGCGCAACCGCTTAAACTGCCAGTGCATGCATGGCCAGCTTATCTAGCTGCGCGTACTTAACGGATTGATTATTTGTGGATGGACTTGATTGTGTGTGTTTATGAGCGCAAGCATGTGTCGGTTCGGCGTTTGACTCCGCGCCGCGCGACGGCCGCCAGCTTCGGCAGTCCAGCCGATAGAGGGTGGCGGATTTTAAATTTCACGGCGTATTGAGGTGGTGTTCGGTTCTTTAGTCTTAGGACTTTTTCTTGTGTTGGGATTTTTTGAAAAAAACTCTCAAGAAGGTGCTTCTAAGGACATTTAGCAAAAAGTTCCAAAAAAGTCCCATCCTGTTTGGTTGAGTGAATTGCAAAAACCACCACATTTTAAGTTTACATCCGGATTTGCCACCACATTCCTTGGGCGCCCCAAAAATCTACCAGTTTCCTTGCTAATTTTCTCAATAAACACTAATGATCGATTTGGGACGATTTAATCCAATTTCTGACAGAAAGGGCCTGCATGTAAGCGCTGACATGGCATAAAACGGTCAACGCCGTTTGTTGACTGTTAAGTTAGACATGGGCCCACCAGTCATCAGCAGAACTAACAAAAAGGTCCCTGAAAATTTGCAAAAGTCACCCTAGAAACAAAATTAGATTACAATGGACCCCTTGCAGGAGGTTGTTGTGCTCAACACCGCCACGAGGGGAGATAGGCGTGGACAGAGGGGCTCGGAAAGCCAACTCCGGCGGTCACGCCGGGCGGCCTCGGGCGAGGAAGGCAGCCACAGGAAAGGCTTCCCTGGTTGCGGCGGCCCAGCAGAGCTCGGCGGCCGCAAAGACGCTGATTGCTCCTTGGCGGGCACCCAAGCCTCGACCAGAACCGTGACGCCTTTGCACGTTGAAGATCTTGAGCTGGGATTGGCTCGCCGATGCCGGAGAGGAGGAGGACAGACCTCGTCAGGGGGGGGGGCTACATCGGGATCCAAAGATGTGGTGTGTGTGATGGGACGCGGGGCGGTGGATCTCACCGGCGTCGGGAGGGAGAAGACGTGGCAAAGCACGGGAGGAGAGGTGGTTGGGCGCCGCCGGCGATCTCGTCGAGATGCACGGGCGGCTCCAGAAAGGTGAAGTTCGTGGGATCGTGGGGAAGGAGGGGTTCCTGACCATGGGCCTTCCGTCTAATTTAACAGTCAACCATGTTTTTCTTTTTACTTTTAGAGCCACGTCAGTGCTTACAGGGTCCTTTCTGTCAAAAATTCGATTAAATCAACCCAAATCGATCATTAGTGTTTATTGAGAAAATTAACAAGAAAACTGGTAGATTTTTGGGACGCTCAAGGAATGTGGTGGCAAATTCAGATGTGAACATAAAATGTAATGGTTTTTTGCAATTCACTCTGTTTGGTTTGCTAGGGACTTTTTCTAGTCTCAACACAAAAAAGTTCCTGGAGCCAAACACCCTCTGAGGATAGTACTAGCAACATTTTTCTTTTGAGTTGTACTAGCAGCATTTTTTCTCAAGAGAAATTTCAAATATATTCGTCAATCATGACACTACAGAGAACACTAGAGGTAATAAAAGTTACGATCAGGTTCATTGACCACCTAGCGGCGACTACAAGTAACAAAGCGAGCCGAAGGCGCGTGGCCATCATCGCCTCTCCCTCATCGGAGCCGGGTAAATATTGTTGTTGTAGACAGTTGAGAAGTCTGTCGTGCTAAGGCAAACAAAGGACCAACGCACCAAGCAGCAAGCATCACCGATGAAGAGAATTGTAGATCAGAAAGATCATCCCCGTAACCACACAAACGAAGACGAACAAAAACTGGATCCAAATAAATCCATCAAAGAACAACACCGATTAAATCCCGCGAGATCCGACGAAGACACACCTCCACACACTAGCAACATCTTTAGGTGCGCACTAGAGGGACTAGACTCCTCCAGACCTCCACAAATTAAATCTACTAATGCTTGATTATATATGGCCATAACTCGTGCCGGGCCGGGCTTCGGCCGAGCCAAAAAAAGCCCGCAACAGAAAACCCAAGCCTGGACCCGGCCCGGCCTTCGGGCCTAGATTTCAGGCCCAAGCCCGACCCATCAGTGGAAAAGCCCGTCGGACCTCAGGCCAAGCCTCTTCCCTAAAACGCACATATGTCAAGCCCAAGTCCGACCTGGCATTCGGGCTCAAAATCTAGGCCTAGGCCCGACTCATGGGCAAGGCTGATTGGGCTGGGTCGGGCTATTTCAGCCAGGTCGGGTCGGACCAGTTGGGCCGGGTTTCCCATGGCAAGATGTATGCTCGATCAACAAAAATGCTACAAAATTATTCCACGGTGTGATCAATAAAATTACTCCAAATCTATTCCACGGCTTGATCAACAAAAATACTCCGAACCTTCTTGTGTGTGTTGGCACCAAACGAGAGCTCCTGCAGAATAAGCACCAAATCCTAAGAGATTTAAGTGTGGGAAAACAATATAATAAACTATTTATGGTCAGGCTCTGCGGGATTTCTATAAAAAATGATAGTACTATAAGGTCCGTAATGTTCTACTAGTATTCTATATACCTATATTATTACCACTAAAGAAATAAGTAGTGTTTCATTTCCTGCCGGACAGAACTCTTTAACAACCAGTTTCCCTCTCCCACAACGTCACTCTACCTTCTTCTAGTCGGTTTTTTCTCATCACGCCATATTTAACTACACCTTCCAAGCACGCCGCTCGATCAATCACATCAATTTACTTACAATACATGAACCAAGCTACCAAATCATTGACACAAAAAATATTTAACCCAAATGACAACGCACACGCATATACCTAGTACTAGTATAAGTTAAAATCCTTTGATCCAATAATGTTTATGTCGGCGTCCTGGGAACAAGGGTCCCCAGACTTGCATGCCTATGGCCCACGGCGTGGCTCCACTAGCGGCCCCGTATGGCCCATCTTCATCAGCCAACGCTCAAAACCTTCGCGAGGGGCCAAGCCTCGCGAGGCGGACGATGCAAGACCTCCTCGGGGGCGGCCTCATCAGGCTGGCTCACGAGGGACGGAGAGATCAAGGCGAGGGGCACCTCGCGAGGTTTCTGTGACGCAAGCCATGACGAACCAGGCCAGGTGGGCGCCAGAGCGCGCAGCGTACTCGTTTCCTCTTTGGTGCTAACGAGGCAGGCGCAGGCGAGGAGTACCGAGGCATTAAGCAAAGATTTTCATATCGGTGCAATAAGACCAAGACCAGCAGGACGGCAGGATGGAGGTCACCGTAGAGCCAAAGACGGCGTCACCACCAGAGCCTTTGGCAGGCGAAGACCACCTTTAGTCAGGATAACTTATACTAATTGTCTCCCTTCAAATTTGGCGGTTGTTGGATCCCTTCCCGCCTACATTTGGAAAGAGGGTCAGAGCCTCTATAAATAGGACTAGCCACCACAGTAGGAGGCGACTGATCTTGGGCTATTCAGATCATCCTCATCCACACAAACTCACCAAGCACAAGAACACCTCTCCTCAGGAGGTTGTTCTTCCCTTGTAACTGTTCATCCTCAGCCCAAGGGGCAATTCACCACACCACACTGGAGTTGGGTATTACACCACATCGGTGGCCCGAACCAGTATAAACCTTGTGTCTCTTGTTCTGTGAGTTCGGCGCGCTGAGCTTTGAGATCGCGGTGAGGGCGTGAGCTAGGGGAGGAGAGATCTTCGTGCGCACCCCAGAGTTCGAACCTCAAGGGTTTTGCCGGAACCCGAAATCCGACAGTCTACTTACAAAATGCCGGGTTTGCGAGTTTTAAAGTAACTACGGGTTGATTTTGTTTCTACCGGCCAGGTTTATAAGTTTTGGTCAAAAGAAGATCATGCAACGCAAAACTGGAGTATGTGCTAAGCTAGTCTGTTAAGGGGTTAGCAATTTGCATTGTCCCTTTTCTAGATCAACTGGCACATATCGGACTCATGGAAGTTCCATGATGGAACATTTTGTTTCTCACAAATGCCAGTGCTAGAACTTTGCATAGGGGAGCCATCACATCAGTTCCAACAACCAAACCCACACAGGGTGACACGTAGGTGCCATGCTGAAGAATTGACATGCTGATCAGCGGTAAACATCTTCCTCGGCATTTTGTTTGCTCCGCACGCACGGATCCGAACCGAACCCCTGCGCAGCGATGACCACACCCCAAAACATTCCACTGATGCAGATCGATCGCCCGTTCCGTTCGCGAGAGCATAAAACGCACCGTGCACTCCAGATCATTCATCCTAGATGTCTGTCTGTCTGTTAAACGTGGCCAAACTGTACGCCGCTCCAGGATCCAGCAGTGGCTGCTGATTGATGCTGCGGCTGCTGCTCTAGTCTTTTCTCTCTGTGGTGAGCAAGTAGAGTAGAGTAGCATTTGTGTGCATGTGGTGTGGGGGCCTCGCGGCTCCGACGGCCACCGCACCGACCTCGTGGAACGTGCAGGTACAGCTGACGGTGACAGCCGCATCAGCGCCGAATAGAATCTTCCGCCCGCGTGGTGCCTGCGCATGCAGCTTTTGCAATTCATGATGGATGTCTCCAACCGCCGAAGGGGCAGAAGTAAGCACATTTTACCGGTGCCAAAGTACATGGGCTGTGTCGTAACAGTAGCGGAACGCTAATGATGGCCCATGCCAGCGAAGGTATGATATCCTGCCTGTAGTGGGCCGTATTAGGACAGACTGGAGCCACGAAGGGGCCCATGGAGTCCTTCCACAGTCTGGTGCTCGCGATGTTAAATAATTAAGTTTGTGTTACATAGCACATCGGATCCTTGGCGCAATGGTAGCGCGTCTGACTCCAGATCAGAAGGTTGCGTGTTCGATTCACGTAGGGTTCAATCCCGAACTATATATCCGATTCCTTTTTTTTCTTTTCTTGTACCAGTATAATTTTTGTCCAAGATATTTCTGCTGGCCTGCCTTTATTGGATATAAGCAATATCCAATCATTTCAGTTTTTTATAAATTGCCTAGCTCCTCTTTCATTCAAAGAAAATTAGAAGGAATAGATTATTTTACATTGTTTTCTTTGCAGGACAGCCATTCCTTTTTCAAATCCACACCACTCCTACACTATTTGCGTAGGGCTTATTTCGTTCGAAGAATTCATGTATGATAATTGAAGGAATGTTTCTTATGAATTATGGCACTATACAACAAACCTCTTGTTTTTTTTCTAGGGCGCAGTAGAAAAACTTTAGTGCAGATGTAGGATTTGTGTGGATATGATATAACAAAACAAAGTATTCATCTTTTTGTACGGAGTAGCGCCTTCTAGTTTTCCATCACCGAGAAAACTAGGGGAAAAAATGTCAAACAATAATCAGTTTTAATCCATCCAAATATATTAGCGTAGATCGAATACGGTTCATGCAATGGTTATCGACTAGTATCGACACGCAGGCCGGGTAAGCGCCTACCAACACATCCACATGCCTTTCTTACAGAAATTCACAACAACAGCAACCATATTTGCCTCTCGTTTTTTTGAGTCTTTCTCAGATGATTTTGTTTCACCGGAAAAGAAGAAGACAGTTGCCCGATTAATTAGCGCAAAACCAAGCAAAAACTATCACAACATGCCACAAAAAACAAGGCACCCTGGGCGATCGGACAACCCACACAAAACGCAAACACCGATGTAGCCCTCACCACAAACAAGTGCCGAGGCCTGTGCAGGACAGAGCCAAAAAATCAATCTCACGCGCCGATTACCAGACAACTCCGACTCTGTCGAGGAGCATTGTAGGAGAAAAAAGCATTGGACCAGCACCGTAATCGACCACCCATCTCGTCCCATCGTCACCGCGAAGGCCTCAATAGCTCTAACTACAGAAAAATAAAGTGCGGCATGAAGACCCCTTGAGCACGTAAATGAGGCTGACTACCAAGCTTCAGCTACAACCCAACTCCGCCCGAAGCTGCCATCGTTGCCACACAAGAAGCTGCAGAAAACATTCACATCGCCGAACGAACACCTGCCGATTGTAATGCCGCGAGCGTCCAACCCATGGAGCATGAAAATGGGATCCAATGCTCTTCAAGGCGACGCCCACAAAAAGGGAAGCAACGATGCCGCTGCAGTCTCCCGACCATATTTGGCCTTAGTTTAGGATCGATAAGTATGTCTAGGGAGGGGGGTGAATAGACTACTAAGATCAATAACGGACTCTTTCCCCAAGCTTTAAATTCTTCATAGATTTTAAGCTTTTCTAGCAATCTATACAACACCCTACACATGCATATCTAGAGCAATAGGCAACATAATGTAAAACAAGCAAGTGCAAAGGTAAAGGAGTAGAATTCAGAGAATCCAAACACAATAGACTCGGTGAAGATTTTTCCCGTGGTTTAGATAGTTTGCGCTATCTTACATCCACGTTGATGGAGGCTTTAGTCCACTAATGATCTAGAATTGCAAAGGATTCCGATTACGAGATTCTACAGAGTTCACAAAGGTTCCACCTAGGAGCAACCAACCTATTCCACCATGGCTTACGCCCACAAAGGACTAGCCTCACTAGGGTAGATCTTCATGAAGTATGCAGTGTCCGAGCTCGTACAAACTTCTTGACTTCTTCAGAAACTTGAAGACTTTCAAGCATACCTAGCCGATCTAGGAGGCGCACACCCTCCAAAAATAATAAGATAGAGGTTTCTTGACAATGAAACCATCAATACTCAAACTCTCCCGAGATTTGGCTATGGATTTGAAGAAGGTTGAAAATAAGAGGGGATTAGAACTTAAAGGGAGTGATTGGATGGTTAGGGTAGATTACCCTTTGAAATCAGCACAAGGAGGTGGATCTCTCTCTTAGGACAAATGATGGGAGTGGAGTTTTCTTCGGGTTGAACTAATGGGAAGTGGGGGTATATATATATATATGCAGGACCAAAAATCTAATTGTCACACACCTTTTCACACATCTCGGAGGCTCCGACTGGTATTGTTCGATGGCTCCGAGTTAAAAAAGTGTCAAATTTAGATTCCATCGGCAGGTCTAAATGGTTCCGATCGGTGGCTCTAAGGTGAGTACCTCGACACCTGACACACTATCTATAGTCGCTTCGGAAGTTTTGACTGGTTTTGCTCAGAATTTCTGTCATGATAATAGAAGGTCTACCACAATGCTTTGGTGTCTACGAATGGAATGTTGGAGACTTTGATGGAACTAGGGTTTAGAATGATAACTATATTTGGTTGTATCGGTGGCTCAGAATGGAAATGGTTCAGTGGCACCGAGATGAGTTGAATAGATAGGAACAGTGGAAATTCTTAAAGGACTTTGAGGAGTTTTTGGAGTTTGATCTTTAAGCACATGAAGCAATGAACTCATTGTCACATCATCATCCCCTTTTGATAGTATTGGCATGCCTATGTGTTAGGACCGGGAGTATATCGAGCAGAGGGGGGAGGGGTGTGAATGGGAGATTTAAAATTTCTTTCAAAACTTCAAATCTCTCGAGATAAAACAGTGGAACAATTACTAGACAGGAACACTGAAACTAACTCTGTCCGAATGAAAAACAATCTAGACAAGAAGAAATAGGCAAAACTCTCAATAAAAGCGATGATAATCCTCCTAGTATAGCAATAGAGAAACTTCACGATAACAATGGTATCACAAAATGAAGACAATCCGAACAACATGGATGAATGGTTATGAATGATAACTGAACAAGGATTCCAATCACTCAACTAAGAGATGTTCATCAGAGCACAACTCAGCTGAATGACAAAGTAACACCAAAGGATCAACACACGAGCATACAAGCAAACTACTTTGAGCACGACAAACTAAAATACACTAAACAACATAGCCACACAACAAATAATAATTTGATACTGATAGAAGATTGGAGATATCTATCGGGACATAGAGCACTGAAGATGGACTACTGAAAGCATTGCAGTAGAGTAGAATGAACCCGTGGTGCTCGATGGTGACAGATGATTTGGTAGAAAAGTTCACTCTTCTGCAAAAGAGCTACGTCTGGTTGAGGGACTTGTGATTTAACATAGGAGCAAACCTCTCTCCGTCCTATTCTCCTTCAATGTGAGGTTGATCAGACTTTGGTTGAATTCACTCGAGGTAGATGCTTGTTAGGACCGAGAGTATATCGACTAGAGGGGGGGGGGGTGAATGGGAGACTCAAATTTTCTTTCGAAAGCTTTGAAACTTAATCCAAACACAGTAGCGAAATAGAATGTCGAGAGAAATGCACTGAATCGGTATTCTTCATTAGAAGCATATTCATCGAGGAAAACATTTACAACAGAGCGAGCTTGATGGATTAAAGGTTTAACTACAATGAGGGTTATACAGCAAGCAAACAGATGTAACAAAACGAGACATAACATAGCTGAAACTTAGAGAAAAGAAACTAAAGGGTGACACAAGTAAGACAGAGGTACATACTGGTTACAAAGGAAAACGAATGAGGACGATGATAGGAGTAAGCACAAATACACAGGATAAGAGCAAGTAAATGATCAGGTAAACTGTCGGCACAGAGCACGAATGGAAACTACTGAATGAAATGCAATGGAGTAAATTTAACCAGTGGTGCTCGATGGCGACAAGAGATTTGGTAGATCAGTTCACCCTTCTGCCAAAGGGCTATGTCTAGTTGGAGGTGCTGTGATTTAACACGAAAGATAAACTCTCTTCACCCTATTCTCCTTCAACGCAGAGCTAATCAGACTCAAGTTGATTTCACTCGTGGTAGATCCTTGTCGGCGATCTCCAAACCTTCGGTCGACCTTCGCATACCACAATCACTCTTGGTTGCTGAAGATCAGGCTCGGTAAAGATAACAACTCTTTCACACTCGAAGCCAAACTTATCCGTCTAGAGAGTGCGCAGCTCCCAAGAGTAATAGGTACAAGAACTCTCACTCGGAACTACTGTGATGCTAAACCACTATCTAAGTTTGGGATCTTGATTTTCTCTCGGTGGATCTTGAACTCAAATCACTCGGAGAGGGGTTGCTCAAATCAATCTTCTCAGAAATCTCAAGCGGAGCAGCCAACAAATAATGTTGGAGCAGGGTGGCTATTTATAGCTGTAGCCTCCCCAGATGGGAAAAGACCAAATTGGGCATCGACCTCAGACAATGGCCGAACGACACGATTCCAACGGTCGGATTTGAGCACAACGATAACATTTCTTGCGGAGCACGAAATGCTAACTCCTCGGTCTGAGGCAAATTTCTCGTAGCGAAGAAGATCACAGTCTCTTGCTGGCAAGTATTTACTCGGAACACAATGAGATTTCTCTCGCATCTTTCATAGGTTGAGGCTAAGCATCACAGCTGATCTAAGCATCGACAACATATACCCCTCTTGATAGTACAGAGGTCCTACGACTCGATAGATTGAAAGAAGAAAAATGAAATGAATGCTACATCTTCACTTTGTCTTCAACTTCAGTAACAACAGTCAATTTCTTCGGACGACAGTATCGGAACAAAAGCTTCGCTTTAGCAGAAAACTTTCGAGGGGTCGATTTCTTCACATTAATATTCTCAACTCTATCACTTCAACATATGTAACTTGTTCTTATCTGCAGCGCAGATATGCTTCGATGAAGTTCCTCGAACTCAGCACCGGAGACGGCATTCTCTTCGGTTGTGTATGGACTTTTCTCTCTGTGTGCACTGGCAAACAAATTAGTCCATACCTGTTTCTGTCAACAATCTCCAAAACACAAGGTAGGCAGGTATTGCACCAATGCTTATCGGTGATCTGCAAGCCTTCGGCAGACTTCTTCATGAACCACCATTACTATTGGTTGCTGAAGACTTTGCTTTGTGAAGACAATTACTATTCGACACTCAAGTTGACATCTATCCATCTAGAGAGTGTGCGGCTCTCAAGAGTAATAGATACAAGAACTCTCAACTTAGATCTATTGTGATTTTGAACCAACATCTGAGTTTTTCCTCTTGATTTTCTCTCAGTGGATCTTAAACTCAAATCTCTTGAGAGGGGTCTCAATCAATCTTCTCCGAATCTTAAGCGGAGTAGACAACCAAAAACATTGCAGCGGAGTAGCTATTTATAGCTGCAGCCTTTCCCGATGGGAAATTACCATTTAGGCACGCGGTCCAGCAAATGGCCACTCGACATGTTTTCCAATGGTTAGAATTTTGAGCACATATCAACTTTAATTGAGGAACAAGTAAATCTGAGTCCTCGGTCCGAAAGATATCTCTTCCAGCCCATCAGAACAATGTCTTTGGCTGACAAGTAAAATTTTGGAGAACAGGGAGATTTCTCTTAGTATTTCATAGGTTTCGGCTAAGCATCACAACAGACTCAAGTCTTGAATACCTATACCCATCTTAATAATACGATGGTCCTATGACTCAAATAAGGTAAAGAAGAAGAATGAAACAAATACCACGTCTTCGCTTGATGACCTACAAGAGCACATGGCCATTGCAATTCGCGATAAGTAAAGTATGTTGATCCCACATGGAGCGGTGTCGCACAGGTAACTACCAACCCCGTAGCTATGTCATCACTAACGTGGTTACGTTCACACCCAGAGCGTTATCTGAAATAGTCTATTCATCGGTTGCTAACAGAACGGTAATAAGGTTGGTTTTGACTAAACAACTACACGGAGGTGAAAACATAAATAAAACAACATATAAAATAAAGGGGCAGCGCTTGAGTAATAAGAGCGTTCTCAAGTTGTTCGGAGTCATCACTACCCATACGTTATATGAATACTAAGCCACTTACATGCTTCTCTTTGTGGGCAGGGACGGTATAGATATGTGCATACACCCCGTATCAAATACGCCACCGCGTTCTTCCCCACTCCGGTTATCAAACGGTGATTAAGGGGAAAAAGGTCCCCGTGGACGCAACCAAAGTGGTCTTAGTTTCGCCCCCTGCTACAACGATCCGGGATGAAGGGAGATAGGGCCTGTCATGCCACCCACCTTTGCAACCAGCCAGTTTGCTAACAACAGTAACCTTTCGCCTGAAATTGGCATATGTTGGATGGTCAACTTCACCCAACATCAAGAAGACTACTAAAATAAACATGTAAAGAGAATATCATATCACACAAGACAATTGGTACTAGTACATACTAGAGTTCATCTTATTCCTCCAAGAACTAATTAAATTACTCAAACATGGTGATGGAGTACATAGAGATGAGGGATGAGTTACAAGACAACACAAAGTTGGAGATGGAGGGAGGCATGGCGGTGATGATGAAGAGGGCACCGGGCCTTTGGCCGGTGCCGGCGTGGATGCGCCTCCTCTCTTCCTTCTTCCTTGGCTTGGCCCTTCTCTCTATGGTGGAGTTGCTGCTATGGAGGTGTGGTGGCTGTAGATGAGACTTGTGGAGGATGAAGATGGAATGAGACGACGAATAGGGTTGGAGGTCTTCATATAGGAGGCCTCCTCGGGTGTTCTCCATTGATCTAGTCTCGTCCTCTTCATGCAAGGGCTCAAGGGGAGCCATCCACGTCCAATACCAGCCTTGGTCGTCAAGGATCCTGTCGTGGTTTTTTCACGACAGATGTCGGATACGTCTCCATCATATCTACTTTTCCAAACACTTTTGCTCTTGTTTTGGGCTCTAATTTGCATGATTTGAATGGAACTAACCCAGACCGACGATGTTTTCAGCAGAATTGGACTAACACGAGTCTACAAGAATAAGTCGTGTAGTAGAATCATGATGAGACCGCAACGCAGCCTTGGCTGGCATAATTGGACTAGCCCGACAAGGGACGAAGATGCCGACACATGGGTCTGGCCATGCTATTGCGCCCGGGGTATCGAGCAACTGGGTAACATGGGCGCGCCCGACGCCGCACAATGACATTGGCCCTGGGCGCAACCTGGCTGTCCACCCGTCATGGACTGCCCAACCGAGTCGCCCGGGTGTGAGCTATCTGGGCAGATCGGATAGCTCACATCACAAAAGAGTAGCCCCATGGCAAGCTATCATGGGTTGGATAGCCAAGAGGCTCTCTCCGACCGCGAGGCGCCTAGGAAGGCAGGTCCACCGCATGATGGTCTCGGTCCACTCGTCATGGACACATGCCTACTGTAGCGATCGCGTGCCCTCGGTCCACCCATCATGCACATGCACTGAAGGTAGCGATTGCCTGCCCTTGGTTCACCCCCCATCGACCTTCCTGCTGACTATAGCGATTGTGGGCCCATGGTCCACCCATCATGGACACGCATCAACTATAGCGATTGCACACCCTCGGTCCACCTGTCATCGACTTGCCAGTCAGGTCACCTTGGTGCAAGCCCTTGCTACTCCTGTAGGAGTTGTTGGATTTCCTCAAAGAGGAATAGTGATGTAGCACAACAATAGGAAGTATTTCGCTCAGTTAAGAACCAAGGTTTAATCAAACCAGTAGGAATTCAACAAGCTAAGATGACAAGAAACACCTGCACAATTTTTTTAAAGCTTGCACCCAACTTGGCAAGGGGTTGTCAATCCCCTAATATTGCTAGTTACAAGACTAAAAGCAACTAGTGGATGGATAATGATATAGTGGAACTGCAAACTAATGAAAGTGAATAAAAGAGAATTATGTAAACACAAGTATGAAAAGAGAATGGACCCGGAGGACATAGGTTCACTAGTGGAATCTCTCTCGGAAGCAGGTAATGGCATGGTAAACAAATTACTGTTGGGCAATTGATAGAAAAGTGGCATTCATGATTATGATCATTTATAGCATAATCTTTTATAGAAAATGCTCGGATGCATGAAACGAACACGTATGCCAATGCGATGCACATGATGACATGATATAAAATGCAGATGATGACATGGCAAAATGCAACACGCAAGCACATGACATGGCAACGACGGCGAATAACTGGCAGACACCTGGCGCATCGAATCCGGGGCGTTACAACACTCCTCCACTAACAAGAGATCTCGTCCCGAGATCTTAGGACCGAGACGGAAGGGAAAAGGGATGAGGTGAAGCAAAACTCAAGAGAAGAAGCAAAGAATCGAGAGCACTCGAGAAAAAGAGAGGAACGACGAGAATGACGAGAATCGAAAACTCACGGAATCAAGATAGACTCTGAAAGCACTCGTTCTAACCGGAGTGGTTAGAATGAGAAAATAAATGAATAAGACTGAAAGGATTTAGGTAGCACTCCGGCTGAAAATGGAAGGATTAGAACATGAACTTCACAAGATGGGATGAAACTTGACGAGATGAACAACACAATGCCTCCGGAAGAATTGGAAGAATTTGAATGAAAAGAACTTAGAAGGAAGGATTGACTAGAGTTGTTGAGAAAATCAACAACGAAAAGAATACGCTTGTTATGGACTTATGGATTACATCTCAAAATTATGAGGTGATAGCCAACCACAAGCGGAAAAGATTGAATAGCTGAGAGGAACGAAGAAATGCAAAACTCCACTTCAAAAGAATACGGAGAATTAATTACACTTCGAGACGCGAGAAGACAGATACTTGAATTTCACCAACAAAATCTGGATGAACTCTTGAAGAATGGAATAAATCATGAAGAACCACCATGAAGAACTCCGGTGACAAAAGGATGATGAGATAGAAATGAAGGGTGAAAGAATAAGATGAGCCTTGCGATGATTTAGATGGAGGTTCCGACGATAAGGCCGAGGAAATTGAACTCCGGGAAAGAAAAGATGAAAACACTTAGAACTAGAATTTATTCCTCACGAACAAACTCTGAAGGAAGGGATTAATCACTTTGAGGAAATAAGAATAAGATTTATTGTATGCTTATCCTTCATCAAATTAAATTGATGACAAGCAATGGATTTTTGCATATTACTTATTCTTCTTGAAAGGGTTGAGAAGTGACATATCGCAAACTTGAGAAGGTCTTCATGAACCACCGGTAGGATTGGAAAGAACGAATGAATAAAAATGATAATCAAGGAAAAGAATCTTGAACGAACCACCGTTAGAATTCGGAAATGACTGATGAAAGAGAATGAATCACCGGGAAGAATTAGAAGAACCAATATGCTAGAGGGGATTTGGATGCAGAAGAACAAAGAGATCATGAGCTGACTAAAGAACACTTGAACGAAGCACCGGGATAATATTGAGATGAACGAAGGGGCACGGATATAGAATAATTGGGGAATGAATCTGAAAACTTAGAATGTAGAAATCTTCCGAAAAGATGGCCTCCGGATGATTGAGACGGAAAGTAACTCCTGAAATACTCCGGATGGATGAAAAGAATAGCACGACTAGAAACAATTAGATAGGATAACATCGAGCTATCACCATGAATCTCCGGGAGAACGGACAAGATTTAAGAGGAACTCTTCTTCGAACTTCGAAGGACGACGAGAAAACACCACCAAAATTGTTAAGGCACTCCGGGGGAACGAAAAGCGAAGAGGTTGAGCTAACAATGAAATGAATTGAAATTGATCTTGGAAAAGGCATGTGGCTGATGGAAACCATTCTTACGCCACACTTGAAAAGAATTGAGAATAGCTCCGGGAAAATTAGAAGAGTCGTAAGATCTCAGGAAAAGACACGTGGGTTAGGGCCCATCAAGAGAAAAACACCGCTGGAAAGGATTGTTGAATGATAGATGACGACCGAACAATTGAAATATTTGAATGAGGTGACAACCTTGAATTGATTGGAACACGCATTTAATCTCCGAGATGTCTTGAGCTCGGAATGATTGAATGGCGAGAGACAACCAAGCAAGGAGAACACTTGATCCAAGGAAAAGAATATGATCAACACCGAAAAAAAACTTGAATTGAGTGCACCAGAAAAAGAAAAGGGATGAAGAATGACGAACGAGACGAGAATTCACCAGTTGAAATAATTGAGGGAAGACTGAAGAGACTCCGTACGAATGAAATTGATGGTCGAAACAGACTCAAACTCTGGGAAGAAAAGGGTGGGAGGGCGGAAAACAAAGGCAACTTGGAAGGGGAAATCGACGAATATCTTGAAGAGAAAACACCGGTTGAGATCATTGAGGAAAGAAAGCAAAGACTTCGCACGAGTAGGAAGGATACTCGATTACGGACTCCGGTTCCGAGAAGAAGAAGGGAGGGCGGGTGGGAAAAACAAGGACAACTTCGGACAAGGAAAAACAACGACGTCGGAGGAAGAACTGAGGATTGAACTTGCAAAGATGAAGAGGCTCGAGTCGACTTGACGAGAAATGCACCGGATGAAAAGAGATGAGAACCAACGATCGAAAAAACCAACTGCGTGATCCTAAAGAAAAAATTTGAAGGGGAAGAGGAGTAATTCAAAACACCTACGTCAAGATTCCTGACCAGAGCGACGAAGGGGCTGAGGAGTAAAAGAATTCCTACTCTCCGATATAACTAGACTCCGAAAACAGTTTTCTTCTAGACTCGACAACGGCCAAACTACACGATCAATCAAGGGGGCTCCTAAGGTCGGTCGAGGCTCGATACCAACTTATCACGCCTAATATGCGACCCTATCCAAAAGGAACTCAAAGGTCCCACCAAGGATAGACCCGCATATTGAAACGCTTTTGCAAGGTGGATATCATTACATCAACATTACATAATAGATGGGGATACATACATAAGGCACAAATGCCACAAGGATACAACAACATCATATACAAGATCAACATCCGACTACGGATGAAACATAAACAGAAACTCAAACAATAACCACCCTGCTAGCCCAGGCTGCCGACCTGGAACATATCCCCTGATCGAAGAAGAAGCAGAAGAAGAACTCCAATACCAGCAAACATCGCTCTCGCGTCATGATCATCGCAAAACCTGTACCTGCAACTGGTGGTGTAGTAATCCGTGAGCCACGAGGACTCAGCAATCCCATTACCATGGGTATCAAGACTAGCAAAGCTTAATGGGAAAGGAAGAGATAAAGTGGTGAGGTTGCAGCAGCGACTAAGCAAATATGGTGGCTAACATACGCAAATGCGAGCGAGAAGAGAAACAAAGGAACGGTCGTCAACTAGTAATGATCAAGAAGTGATCCTGAACTCCTACTTACGTCAGACATAACCCAGAAACCGTGTTCTCCTCTCGATTAACCCGAAAAGAGACACTCACGTTACGCATACACGGTTGGTGTATTTTAGAAGAGTTTACTTCAAGTTTACTACAACCGGATATTAACAAATTCCCATCTGCCACATAACCGCGGGCACGGCTCTCGAAAGTTTATACCCTGCAGGGGTGTCCCAACTTAGCCCATGATAAGCTCTCATGATCAACGAAGGATATTCCTTCTCCCCGGGAAGACCCGATCAAGTCTCGGAATCCCGGCTACAAGACATTTCGATAGTAATAAAACAAGACCAGCAAAGCCGCCCGATGCGCCGACAATCCCGATAGGAGCTGCACATATCTCGTTCTCAGGGCAACACCGGATGAGCAGTACGTACGGCAACCGACGATACCCCAAGTTGCCTAGGGGCGGCACCGCAAGTGGCTCTGGTTTGGACCAACACTTAGACAAGCATTGGCCCGGGGGGCTGAATAAAGATGACCCTTGGGTTAATTACTCCCAAGGGAAAATAGGTGGTGGTGAGGCAAATAGTAAAACCAAGGTTGGGCCTTGCTGGAGGAGTCTTATTCAAAGCGAACTGTCAAGGGGGTCCCATAAATCACCCGACCGCGTTAGGGACGCAAAAATCCGGGAACATAATACCGATATGACGGAAACTAGGGCGGCAAGAGTGGAACAAAACACCAGACATAAGGCCGAGCCTTCCACCCTTTACCAAGTATATAGATGCATTAATAATATAAGATATATTGTGATATCCCAACAAGTAAACATGTTCCAGCAAGGAACAACATCTGCATGTTCCAACAAGGAACAAACTTCATCTTCACCTGCAACTAACAACGCTATAAGAGGGGCTGAGCAAAGCGGTAACATAGCCAAGCAACGGTTTGCATAGGAAAGGTGTCAAAGGTTAGAGGCTGACATGGCAATTTGGGATGGCTTGATAAACAGGTAATAGGTAGCGCAGCATAGCGATAGAACGAAGCACCTAGCAAAGCAATGATAGTAGTGAGATCCAGGGTAGCAGTCATCTTGCCTGAAATCCCGCAAGGAAGAAGAACGAGTCCATGAAGAAGATGAAGCCACGAAGACGAACCAAGCGTAAACGAACGAATCCTCACGATCGCAACGAAACAGGAACTAACAAGAAGAAACACACAACATAGTAAACACACCACACATGAACAAGGCATGATGCACAACCAAGCATGATGCATGACAAATCTAGATGAGGCTACTCATGGCAAGAGATGATGCAAACAAGAGCAACACATCAAAGCAAGTTTAAATGAGGCCGGGAACAACATATAACAATTCCGGTAAGTCCTCATATGCAAATTTCGAAATTGGTCCAGATCTGAATAAACCTTATGTTCAAGTTGACAGCAAGTTAAGATGCACCACGATGATCTGCACGAAATTCTAGTCAAGTTACATATAAAGTTCATTAAATTCGGAGCTACGACCTAGAAGATATGAGCAAAACAAGTCAAACATGGCATTGATGCAAAATGCACCCAAACATCAAGAAAACACATCAAAACAAGGATGCAACATGATAATATGAAGCTACATGCAAAATCAAGCAAGTTTCATATAGAGCACACTCGAAACGGAGCAACGGTTCAACACATACACATGAAACAAGTTATAGCAACAATCTGTCCAAAACAGCAAGTAGGCATATTGCAAGCATCAAAACAACAAGCTACAACATCTTAACATGATAACAAAAGGCATGGGCATGATTTACAGGTAAATCATGACAAAACATGAACACTGAGCTATCTCCAGAAATCACTAGAACATGCTCAAAAGGACATGGCAAGATTGCAAATAATAACAGATTTAGGACTTATCAGAAATAACATCAAAGTTGCAATGTTTAGAGCTATCAAACAGCATGTTACATGAACTTATCATGGCAAACAAAGGCATGGCATGAATCTACTAATTGCATAGAACAAAAGTCCCTTACTGACCATGAGCCAAAAAGGATCAGAAAATATGATGGCACCCATGTAAACATAACAAGTTATATAACAGAATCATACATGGCAGGAACAACAATAAGTAGGCATGTTGGTGAGCTTGAACCACTCACCACAGAGCAATACATGGCATGGAAAGGCAACTCACAGTAAGAAGACATGGCATAGAAGCTATACATGGCAAGAACAACATCATAGCATACACGGATCAACTACAACAACCTTGGCAAAATTGAATAACATGTAAACAATCTGCCTCAAGCTATGGCACTCCATAATTGCAAACAAGGGCATGGATGGATAGAGAATAACCATATGTTCAAAACATCCTTAATGAAGTATATCAAAATAAGCATGGATCTCTCGGTAGCATCAAGTTAACATGGCACAAAAATATCAGCAAAACAGGGGCTGAAATCAGCAACATCATGAAGCCTAGTTTGCATGCTTGTGCTAGTCACCACAGAGATCACAAAAATACATGGCATACACCCCTGTAAAGATGGCATGGCATATTACAAAACACATTTTGGGCTCAAGTTCATAGGATGCACACATCAATCATGGCAAAAATGACAAAAGTGCATGTTCTGTTAAGAAACAGAAACTAACATCACATAGTACTCTTATAACAGCATTTCGGGCATCAATATGAGCTCAAATGAAAATGATGCAATGAGATGAAATGATGTACTCGTCGAGGCGAACAATTTGACATATTATACGCAAGAAACGGAACTGCGGATGCAGAGTTATGATGCGATGAAAATGCATAAAAATATTAGCAGATTCGGGGACTTAGTGGATTTTTACCTCCGCGAAAGTCAACGCGGGACGAGATGGAGCGGGATGGAGGGATCCAGAGGAGGTGGAGGCGCGTTTGGATCGGCTCCCGGTGGATCTCATCCACCCGGGGGTAGATCCGGCCGGAGAGAGCTCCATCGAGGCGACGACGGCGGGGCCGGCCGGGGGCGGCGGGAGGAGGAGGAGGCGACGGGCGACGTGGGGCGATGGGGCGGCGCGACGAGGCAGAGCTTCGCCGGCGAAGCGGTCTGGCAGCCGGAGGGCGCGGAGGCGGCGGCGCCATGGCGGGCGACGCGCGCCCGCCAAGGCGGCGGCGAAGACGACGAGGGCACGGGCGCGAGGCGCTTGGCGGGCTGGAGCGACGCGCTCGGCCGGAGGCAAGACGGCGAAGACGCGCCGAGGCGGGCGGCGGCGGGCGGCGAGGTTGCCCGGCGGCGGCAGAGGCGGGCGGCCGCATGGCGCTGAGTGGCGGGCGCGCCCAGATCGGGCCCGGGCGGGCTGCCTCGGGCCCCGACGGGCTGGCGGCGGCGCGGGAGAGCCAGGGCGACGGAGGGACATGTGGCGTCACCCGATTGGCGCGGGTGCGGTGGCTGGACATGTCCGGCGGCTGGACGGACATGTCCGGTGCGCGGAGAGGGGATTTTTAGGGTTTCGGGAGGAAGAAGACCCGGGATTTCGAAGGGGGAGGTGTTTATATAGGCATAGGGAGCTAGGAGACTCCAAATGAGGTGCGGTTTTCGCCCACACGATCGTGATCGAACGACCGAGAGCATGGAGGGGAGTTTGCTGGGTTTTGGGCCACTTTGGAAGGGTGTTGGGCTGCAAAGAGAAGGAGGCTTTTGCGGTTACCCGGTTAACCGTTGGAGTACCAAACGACCTCCAAATGGCACGAAACTTGACAGGCGGTCTACCGGTGCTATACCAAGGCCGCTTGGCAAACCTCGGTGCATTCCGAGAACGTTTAACACCCACACACGAAAATAGATAAAAGAGGGCGCCGGGGGACATAGGAGTGCCGGATTGCAAAACGGACAACAAGGAAAATGCTCGGATGCATGAAACGAACACGTATGCCAATGCGATGCACATGACATGATATAAAATGCAGATGATGACATGGCAAAATGCAACACGCAAGCACATGACATGGCAACGACGGTGAATAATCAAGGACACCGGCGATCGAATCCGGGGCGTTACAACACTCCTCCACTAACAAGAGATCTCGTCCCGAGATCTTAGGACCGAGATGGAAGGGAAAAGGGATGAGGTGAAGCAAAACTCAAGAGAAGAAGCAAAGAATCGAGAGCACTCGAGAAAAAGAGAGGAACGACGAGAATGTCAAGAATCGAAAACTCACGGAATCAAGATAGACTCTGAAAGCACTCGTTCTAACCGGAGTGGTTAGAATGAGAAAAGAAACGAATAAGACTGAAAGGATTTAGGTAGCACTCCGGCTGAAAATGGAAGGATTAGAACATGAACTTCACAAGATGGGATGAAACTTGACGAGATGAACAACACAATGCCTCCGGAAGAATTGGAAGAATTTGAATGAAAAGAACTTAGAAGGAAGGATTGACTGGAGTTGTTGAGAAAATCAACAACGAAAAGAATACGCTTGTTATGGACTTATGGATTACATATCAAAATTATGAGGTGATAGCCAACCACAAGCGGAAAAGATTGAATAGCTGAGAGTAACGAAGAAATGCAAAACTCCACTTCAAAAGAATACGGAGAATTAATTACACTTCGAGACGCGAGAAGACAGATACTTGAATTTCACCAACAAAATCTTGATGAACTCTTGAAGAATGGAATAAATCATGAAGAACCACCATGAAGAACTCCGGTGACAAAAGGATGATGAGATAGAAATGAAGGGTGAAAGAATAAGATGAGCCTTGCGATGATTTAGATGGAGGTTCGACGATAAGGCCGAGGAAATTGAACTCCGGAAAGAAAAGATGAAAACACTTAGAACTAGAATTTATTCCTCACGAACAAACTCAAGGAAGGGATTAATCACTTTGAGGAAATAAGAATAAGATTTATTGTATGCTTATCCTTCATCAAATTAAATTGATGACAAGCAATGGATTTTGCATATTACTTATTCTTCTTGAAAGGGTTGAGAAGTGACATATCGCAAACTTGAGAAGGTCTTCATGAACCACGGTAGGATTGGAAAGAACGAATGAATAAAAATGATAATCAAGGAAAAGAATCTTGAACGAACCACCGTTAGAATTCGGAAATGACTGATGAAAGAGAATGAATCACCGGGAAGAATTAGAAGAACCAATATGCTAGAGGGGATTTGGATGCAGAAGAACAAAGAGATCATGAGCTGATTAAAGAACACTTGAACGAAGCACCGGGATAATATTGAGACGAACGAAGTGGCACGGATATAGAATAATTGGGGAATGAATCTGAAAACTTAGAATGAAGAAATCTTCCGAAAAGATGGCCTCCGGATGATTGAGACAGAAAGTAACTCCTGAAATACTCCGGATGGATGAAAAGAATAGCACGACTAGAAACAATTAGATAGGATAACATCGAGCTATCACCATGAATCTCCGGGAGAACGGACAAGATTTAAGAGGAACTCTTCTTCGAACTTCGAAGGACGACGAGAAAACACCACCAAAATTGTTAAGGCACTCCGGGGGAACGAAAAGCGAAGAGGTTGAGCTAACAATGAAATGAATTGAAATTGATCTTGGAAAAGGCATGTGGCTGATGGAAACCATTCTTACGTCACACTTGAAAAGAATTGAGAATAGCTCCGGGGAAAATTAGAAGAGTCAGGTAAGATCCTGGGAAAAGACCTGTGGGTTAGGGCCCACTGAAGAGAAAAAACACCGTTGGAAAGGATTGTTGAACAGATAGATGACGCACCGGAACAATTGAAATATTTGAATGAGGTGACAACCTTGAATTGATTGGAACACAGACGAATCTCCTGAGATGTCTTGAGCTCCGGAATGATTGAATGGCGAGAGACAACCAAGCAAGGAGAACACTTGATCCAAGGAAAAGAATATGATCAACACCGAAAAAAAACTTGAATTGAGTGCACCAGAAAAAGAAAAGGGATGAAGAATGACGAACGAGACGAGAATTCACCGGTTGAAATAATTGAGGGAAGACTGAAGAGACTCCGTACGAATGAAATTGATGGTGAAACAGACTCAAACTCGGGAAGAAAAGGGTGGAGGGCGGAAAACAAAGGCAACTTGAAGGGAAATCGGCGAATATCTTGAAGAGAAAACACCGTTGAGATCATTGAGGAAAGAAAGCAAAGACTTCGCACGAGTAGGAAGGATACTCGATTACGGACTCCGGTTCGAGAAGAAGAAGGAGGGCGGTGGGAAAAACAAGGACAACTTCGGACAAGGAAAAACAACGACGTCGGAGGAAGAACTGAGGATTGAACTTGCAAAGATGAAGAGGCTCGAGTCGACTTGACGAGAAATGCACCGGATGAAAAGAGATGAGAACCAACGATCGAAAAAACCAACTGCGTGATCCTAAAGAAAAAATTTGAAGGGGAAGAGGAGTAATTCAAAACACCTACGTCAAGATTCCTGACCAGAGCGACGAAGGGGCTGAGGAGTAAAAGAATTCCTACTCTCCGATATAACTAGACTCCGAAAACAGTTTTCTTCTAGACTCGACAACGGCCAAACTACACGATCAATCAAGGGGGCTCCTAAGGTCGGTCGAGGCTCTGATACCAACTTGTCACGCCCAATATGCGACCCTATCCAAAAGGAACTCAAAGGTCCCACCAAGGATAGACCCGCATATTAAAACGCTTTTGCAAGGTGGATATCATTACATCAACATTACATAATAGATGGGGATACATACATAAGGCACAAATGCCACAAGGATACAACAACATCATATACAAGATCAACATCCGACTACGGATGAAACATAAACAGAAACTCAAACAATAACCACCCTGCTAGCCCAGGCTGCCGACCTGGAACCTATCCACTGATCGAAGAAGAAGCAGAAGAAGAACTCCAATACCAGCAAACATCGCTCTCGCGTCATGATCATCGCAAAACCTATACCTGCAACAGGTGGTGTAGTAATCCGTGAGCCACGAGGACTCAGCAATCCTATTACCATGGGTATCAAGACTAGCAAAGCTTAATGGGAAAGGAAGGGATAAAGTGGTGAGGTTGCAGCAGCGACTAAGCAAATATGGTGGCTAACATACGCAAATGCGAGCGAGAAGAGAAACAAAGGAATGGTCGTCAACTAGTAATGATCAAGAAGTGATCCTGAACTCCTACTTACGTCAGACATAACCCAGAAACTGTGTTCTCCTCTCGATTAACCCCGAAAAGAGACACTCACGTTACGCTTTACGGTTGGTGTATTTTAGAAGAGTTTACTTCAAGTTTACTACAACCGGATATTAACAAATTCCCATCTGCCACATAACCGGGCACGGCTCTCGAAAGTTTATACCTGCAGGGTGTCCCAACTTAGCCCATGATAAGCTCTCGCGATCAACGAAGGATATTCCTTCTCCCGGAAGACCCGATCAGTCTCGGAATCCGGCTACAAGACATTTCGATAGTAATAAAACAAGACCAGCAAAGCCGCCCGATCGCCGACAATCCCGATAGGAGCTGCACATATCTCATTCTCGTGGCAACACCGGATGAGCAGACGACGGCAACCGACGATACCCCAAGTTGCCTAGGGGCGGCACCGCAAGTGGCTCTGGTTTGGACCAACACTTAGACAAGCATTGGCCCGGGGGGCTGAATAAAGATGACCCTTGGGTTAATTACTCCCAAGGGAAAATAGGTGGTGGTGAGGCAAATAGTAAAACCAAGGTTGGGCCTTCTTTGGAGGAGTCTTATTCAAAGCGAACTGTCAAGGGGTCCCATAAATCACCCGACGCGTTAGGGACGCAAAAATCCGGGAACATAATACCGATATGACGGAAACTAGGGCGGCAAGAGTGGAACAAAACACCAGGCATAAGGCCGAGCCTTCCACCCTTTACCAAGTATATAGATGCATTAATAATATAAGATATATTGTGATATACCAACAAGTAAACATGTTCCAGCAAGGAACAACATCTCCATGTTCCAACAAGGAACAAACTTCATCTTCACCTGCAACTAACAACGCTATAAGAGGGGCTGAGCAAAGCGGTAACATAGCCAAGCAACGGTTTGCATAGGAAAGGTGTCAAAGGTTAGAGGCTGACATGTCAATTTGGGATGGCTTGATAAACAGGTAATAGGTAGCGCAGCATAGCGATAGAACGAAGCACCTAGCATAGCAATGATAGTAGTGAGATCCAGGGTAGCGGTCATCTTGCCTGAAATCCCGCAAGGAAGAAGAACGAGTCCATGAAGAAGATGAAGCCACGAAGATGAACCAAGCGTACACGAACGAATCCTCACGATCGCAACGAAACAGGAACTAACAAGAAGAAACACACAACATTGTAAACACACCACACATGAACAAGGCATGATGCACAACCAAGCATGATGCATGACAAATCTAGATGAGGCTACTCATGGCAAGAGATGATGCAAACAAGAGCAACACATCAAAGCAAGTTTAAATGAGGTCGGGAACAACATATAACAATTCCGGTAAGTCCTCATATGCAAATTTCGAAATTGGTCTAGATCTGAATAAACCTTATGTTCAAGTTGTTAAACAGCAAGTTAAGATGCACCACGATGATCTACACGAAATTCTAGTCAAGTTACATATAAAGTTCATTAAATTCGGAGCTACGGCCTAGAAGATATGAGCAAAACAAGTCAAACATGACATTGATGCAAAATGCACCCAAACATCAAGAGAACACATCAAAACAAGGATGCAACATGATAATATGAAGCTACATGTAAAATCAAGCAAGTTTCATATAGAGCACACTCGAAACGGAGCAACGGTTCAACACATACACATGAAACAAGTTATAGCAACAATCTGTCCAAAACAGCAAGTAGGCATATTGCAAGCATCAAAACAACAAGCTACATCATCTTAACATGATAACAAAAGGCATGGGCATGATTTACAGGTAAAGCATGACAAAACATGAACACTGAGCTATCTCCAGAAATCACTAGAACATGCTCAAAAGGACATGGCAAGATTACAAATAATAACAGTTTCAGACTTATCAGGAAATAACATCAGGTTGCAATGTTTAGAGCTATCAAACAGCATGTTATAGGAACTTATCATGACAAACAAAGGCATGGCATGAATATACTAATTGCATAGAACAAAAGTCCCTTACTGACCATGAGCCAAAAAGGATCAGAAAATATGATGGCACCCATGTAAACATAACAAGTTATATAACAGATTCATACATGGCAGGAACAACAATAAGTAGGCATGTTGGTGAGCTTGAACCACTCACCACAGAGCAATACATGGCATGGCAAGGCAACTCATAGTAAGAAGACATGGCATAGAAGCTATACATGGCAAGAACAACATCATAGCATACACGGATCAACTACAACAACCTTGGCAAAATTGAATAACATGTAAACAATCTGCCAGGAAACATTTTATAGCAAAAGTAGAGCTCGACTGACTCAAGCTATGGCACTCCATAATTGCAAACAAGGGCATGGATGGATAGAGAATAACCATATGTTCAAAACATCCTTAGTGAAGTATATCAAAATAAGCATGGATCTCTCGGTAGCATCAAGTTAACATGGCATAAAAATATCAGCAAAATAGGGGCTGAAATCAGCAACATCATGAAGCCTAGTTTGCATGCTTGTGCTAGTCACCACAGAGATCACAAAAATACATGGCATACACCCCTGTAAAGATGGCATGGCATATTACAAAACACATGTAGGGCTCAATTTCATAGGATGCACACATCAATCATGGCAAAAATGACAAAAGTGCATGTTCTGTTAAGAAACAGAAACTAACATCACATAGCACTCTTATAACAGCATTTCGGGCATCAATATGAGCTCAAATGAAAACGATGCAATGAGATGAAATGATGTACTCGTCGAGGCGAACAATTTGACATATTATACGCAAGAAACGGGACTGCGGATGCAGAGTTATGATGCGATGAAAATGCATAAAAATATTAGCAGATTCGGGGACTTAGTGGATTTTTACCTCCGCGAAAGTCAACGCGGGACAAGACGGAGCGGGATGGAGGGATCCAGAGGAGGTGGAGGCGCGTTTGGATCGGCTCCCGGTGGATCTCATCCACCCGGGGGTAGATCCGGCCGGAGAGAGCTCCGGCGAGCTCCTCCGGCGAGGCGACGACGGCGGGGCCGGCCGGGGGCGGCGGGAGGAGGAGGAGGAGGCGCGGGCGAGAGGCGGCGATGGGGCGGCGACGGGGCGGCGCGACGAGGTAGAGCTCGCCGGTGAGCGGGTCCGCAGCCGGAGGGCGCGGAGGCGGCGGCGCCATGGTCGGGCGACGCGCGCCCGGCGAAGGCGGCGGCGAAGACGACGAGGGCACGGGCGCGAGGCGCGGCGGGCTGGAGCGACGCAGCAGCTCGGCGGAGGCAAGCACGGCGAAGACGCGCCGAGGCGGGCGGGCGGCGGCGGCGAGGTTGCCCGGGGCGGCAGAGGCGGCGGGCGCTGGCGCCGAAGGAGGGCGCGCCCAGATCGGGCCGGGCGGGCTGCCTCGGGCCCCGACGGGTCAATTTGGCGGCGGCGCTGGAGAGCTGTGGCGACGGAGGGACACGTGGCGTCACCCGATTAAGCTGGTCTGGCGGCTGGACATGTCCGCGGTTGGATGGACATGTCCGGTGCGCGGAGAGGGGATTTTTAGGGTTTCGGGAGGAAGAAGACCCGGGATTTCGAAGGGGGAGGTGTTTATATAGGCATAGGGAGCTAGGAGACTCCAAATGAGGTGCGGTTTTCGCCCACACGATCGTGATCGAACGACCGAGAGCATGGAGGGGAGTTTGCTGGGTTTTGGGCCACTTTGGAAGGGTGTTGGGCTGCAAAGAGAAGGAGGCTTTTGTGGTTACCCGGTTAACCGTTGGAGTACCAAACGACCTCCAAATGGCACGAAACTTGACAGGCGGTCTACCGGTGCTATACCAAGGCCGCTTGGCAAACCTCGGTCCATTCCGAGAACGTTTAACACCCGCACACGAAAATAGGTAAAAGAGGGCGCTGGGGGACATAGGAGTGCCGGATTGCAAAACGGACAACAGGGAAAATGCTCGGATGCATGAAACGAACACATATGCCAATGCGATGCACATGATGACATGATATAAAATGCAGATGATGACATGGCAAAATGCAACACGCAAGCACATGACATGGCAACGACGGCGAATAACTGGCAGACACCTGGCGCATCGAATCCGGGGCGTTACAATGCACCACTTCCTCAAAAGAATTACTGATCTATCTTGGTCAGAGAAGACAAATAACTGGGAAAGCCTAGATAGCTACTCAATTACAAATCAAAGAAACTTGAAAATATTGAAATATATTCAATGAACAATCTGATCATAATTCCAAAATTCATCGTATCCCAAGCATACCATAAGAAAAGCATCAGATTGATCTCGAAGGAGAACATGGTATTGAAGATCTAAGAGAGAGAGAAGCCATCTAGCTACTACTATGGACCTAGGTCCTAAATGAACACATCATCATGGAGGAAGCAACACTACTGCAGGATGCTGCTAACGCGACACTACAATCAGAGACCCTTTGACGAAACTGTGTGTGATGCATTAATCGCAAACAGTGATGTAAAAAAACTGTCAAAAAATATGCAAAACGTTTGCGATGAAGGATACATCAAACACGGTTCAGATTTTAGTTGCGTGTACGATGCGGGGCATACGGTTGATCCATACAAACTGTTTGCGACGAGACAGAACAACAGAAACAGGCAGCCATATCAAGGTGTGTGCAATATACGACATACAGTTCGCTCCCATGAACTAGTTGTGATTAGGCAACACAACAGAAACGGCCAGCCAAATCAAGGTGTGTGTGATATACGGCACACGTTCACTCAGACGAACTGCTTTCGATTAGGGAACCGAACAGAAATTGTTCAACTTAACAAGATGTGTGTGCTATGTGGCATACAGTTCACATAGATGAATTGTTTGCCATGAGCCAAAAGAACACAAACGATTCATGTAAACAAGATGTGTGTGATATGCGGCAAACAACCCATTCGGATGAACTGTTTGCGATGAGAAATTATAACACAGACGATTACTACAGTTAAGTCGTGTGCGATTTTGTGTGTACAAAAACTTTGAAAAATGCAAACTAGTTGCTTGCGATGGCTAGGAGTATCGCACACGATGCGTCTGCGAGTACTCGTGTGCGATGATTAGTAAGTTACACATACGTTTTCTTATGTTAACACGTGTCTGATAGATAACATGTGGCACCGCATACGGTATTCGGGTTGTGTGCTCCACTTAGTCTTCCCGCGCTCCACATGGGTGAATTGTAAAATCCCCACCTCTTCCCTCATCGGCTTCCCGCCACCAGCTAATGGCTTGCTGCATATAATCCAGGCGGCAATGCACTGTCGTGACACTGTGTGCAGATCTAGTCCTCACCCATCTACCGTTAGTTATTCCAAGCATGCCAGGCAACGACCAAAGCTTCAATGTCGACCCCTACCTGCGTTACATCTTCGGCGAGGAGAACGAGCCAGAGCAGGTCGGGGAGCAAGAGCTTCATCGGCCGGTGCAGGCACCACGGCCCATCGGTAGCGATATCGGCATGACAGTCCTTGGGTGCACAGTTGATATATTGTAGAGGAAGTTTGATGAGCAGTTTGCCATCCACCATGCAAAAGATCCAGAGCTGCTCGGCGGCATGATAGACGACCCACCCGAAGAGCCGCCATCACTAGTGCTTATCGAGAGCCTGATGCCCCACAAGGAATGGGCAGAGGACCTCTGCGATTCAGTCAAGACACAACCAGCCTGTGGCTTCATCATTGCCGGCGGCGACCGTGTCAACCTTGATCTCGATGATGTGGTGGCCAGGCTCGAGCACATCCTTGGCGGAGTTGACGTCCCCGACGAAGTAGAACATCGCCAACGCGGTATCTTGAGGATGCAGGTGATGGACGGAATTTGCTACCAGGCCGGAGACATGGAAATGGAGCGGTTCCGCAGAGATGTCATGCGCGTGATTGCACGCTGTCAAGCTCTTCTGGAAGAGGCACAACAACCCGAAGAGCCTTCCAGCGCCAACAGCTCCATAGGCGGAGGCGGGTCGGGACACTTGGAATGAACGGCCGCAAGGGTGCTATGCTGATCATGGAGTCCGAGAAGACCGCCGTCGTAAGGCTGTCAGCTCAGCCTTTTAGCCTATATTTTATTATAATTGTAGGCATATGTAGGTTGTGAGTGTTTTGGGCATTGCCGCATGTGGCATTTTAAATTATCTTGAATATGTAAGACAATTATTAACCGTTGCCATTGTAAATTGCCTCAATGGCGAGTAGAGCGCGCGCAGGGACGCCAGAGTGGAGCGCGCCGTGGCCGCCTCAATGGCGAGCAATACACGCAGCAGACGCGAGCAGAGCGCGGCACATCTGCCTCAACGACGAGCAGAGCACGCCGCGGCCGCCTCAATAGCGAGCAACCAGGTGGTCAATCTTCTGGCACCCCGTGGGAGGCGCGGCAACGCATCCATCGGACACAATGGTGATATCTTGACCGTGTGTGATAGTGGGCAGACACGTACACGTACATCCGAGAATGCGGGCCCACGTACGCCATCTGGGGACCGTTTGGGGCTTCCAATGTGTGGCATACGGTTGATCCATAAGAACTGTTTGCAATGAGCCAGAACAACAGAAACGGGCTTTGTAGGCCCAGAACCATCAATAAATTTTGACCTTGTTTCTCGTCACATTGCAGATTACAACACAATAAGTAATTGCAAATCTGTTCACACCGATCAGACCAATATGTGTTCACACTTAGCACTGGGCTATAAAAACTACCCACTCGAAAATTACTTCACAGTTCCTCTCCTCATCACCCACAAAACTGCTCTTTCCTGTCAAGTCGTTCCGCCATGACCAGTAGGAGGAGTTTCAGGTGGACATATTGATGACCCACAAGTGTAGGGGATCTATCGTAGTCCTTTCGATAAGTAAGAGTGTTGAACCCAAGGAGGAGGAGAAGGAAACGGCAAGCTGTTTTCAGTAAGGTATTCTCTGCAAGCACTGAAATTATCGGTAACAGATAGTTTTGTGATAAGGTAATTTGTAACGGGTAACAAGTAATGAAAGTAAACAAGGTGCAGCAAGATGGCCCAATCCTTTTTGTAGCAACGGACAAGCCCGGAAAAACTCTTACATAGAGAAAAGCGCTCCCGAGGACACATGGGAATTATCGTCAAGCTAGTTTTCATCACGCTCATATGATTCGCGTTTGTTACTTTGATAATTTGGTATGTGGGTGGACTGGTGCTTGGGTACTGCCCTTTCTTGGACAAGCATCCCACTTATGATTAACCCCTATTGCAAGCATCCGCAACTACAAAAGAAGTATTAAGGTAAACCTAACCATAGCATGAAGCATATGGATCCAAATCAGCCCCTTACAAAGCAACTCATAAACTAGGGTTTAAGCTTCTGTCACTCTAGCAACCCATCATCTACTTGTTACTTCCCAATGCCTTCCTCTAGGCCCAAATAATTGTGAAGTGTCATGTAGTAGACGTTCACATAACACCACTAGAGGAGGGATGACATACATCTCATCAAAATATCGAACGAATACCAAATTCACATGACTACTTATAGCAATACTTCTCCCATGTCCTCAGGAACAAACGTAACTACTCACAAATCATATTCATGTTCATAATTAGAGGGGTATTAATATGCATAAAGGATCTGAACATATGATCTTCCACCAAATAAACCAACTAGCATCAACTACAAGGAGTAATCAACACTACTAGCAACCCACAGGTACCAATATGAGGTTTTGAGACAAAGATTGGATACAAGAGATGAACTAGGGTTTTAGAGGAGATGGTGCTGGTGAAGATGTTGATGGAGATTGACCCCCTCCCGATGAGAGGATCGTTGGTGATGACGATGGCGGTGATTTCACCCTCCCGGAGGGAAGTTTCCCCGGCAGAACAGCTCTGCCGGAGCCCGAGATTGGTTCCGCCAAGGTTCCGCCTCGTGGCGGTGGTGTTTCGTTCCGAAATCTTGGTTATGATTTTTGTAGGGTAAAAGACTTCATGTAGCAGAAGATGGGCAGCGGAGGCCTGCCAGGGGGCCCATGAGGCAGGGGGCGCGCCCCCCACCCTCGTGGATGGTGGGTGGGCCCCCTCTGGTTGATTCCTTCACCATTATTTTTTATTAATTCCGAAAACTGCCTTCGTGAAGTTTCAGGACTTTTGGAGCTGTGCAGAATAGGCCTCTAATATTTGCTCCTTTTCTAGCCCAGAGTTCCAGCTGCCGGCATTCTCCCTCTTCATGTAAACCTTGTAAAATAAGAGAGAATAGGCATAAGTATTGTGACATAACGTGTAATAACAGCCCATAATGCAATAAATATCGATATAAAAGCATGATGCAAAATGGACGTATCAACTCCCCCAAGCTTAGACCTCGCTTGTCCTCAAGCGGAAGCTGATAACGAAAAATATGTCCACATGTTTAGAGATAGAGGTGTCGATAAAATAAAATACGGACACGAGGGCATCATGATCATTCTTGTAACAACAACATATATTTATTTTGTCATATGATTTCTTATGCTCATGTAATAATCTATTCACAATGTCAAGTATGAATCAGAAACTTCATTGAGAACTAACAAACTATGATCTCGGTCACTGAAGCAATTGCAATTTATCATAACATCGGAAAGAGTCAATATAAGAGCTTTTCAGCAAGTCCACATACTCAACTATCATTTAGTCTTTCATAATTGCTAACACTCACTCAATACTTATGGGTATGGAGTTTTAATAGGACACAGAGAAAGATAGGGGCTTATAGTGTTGCCTCCCAACCTTTTACCTCAAGGGTAATGTCAACAATAATAATTCATGCTAACTTACATCCAATTGGATATATATATATATATCAGGATCTTTCCAACACAAGGTTCTTGCCAAAGGATAAAATGTAAAGAGGAAAGGTGAAGATCACCATGACTCTTGTATAAGGTATAAGACAAAAGTAAAAGATAGGCCCTTTGCAGAGGGAAGCAGAGGTTGTCATGTGCTTTTGTGGTTGGATGCACAAGATCTTAATGCAAAAGAACATGACTTTATATTTCCACTTGTGATATGGACCTTTATTATGCAGTCCGTCGCTTTTATTGCTTCCATATCACAAGATCGTATAAAGCTTATTTTCTCCACACTAATAGATCATACCTATTTAGAAAGCAATTTTTATTGCATGCAAAAATGACAACTTACTTGAAGGATCTTACTCAATCCATAGGTAGGTTTGGTGGACTCTCATGGCAAAACTGGGTTTAAGGATATTCGGAAGCACAGGTAGTATCTCTACTTAGTGCAAAGAATCTGGCTAGCATGAGGGGGAAAGGCAAGCTCAACATGTTGGATGATCCATGACAATATACTTTATTTCGGATATAAGAAAACATAACCCATTACGTTGTCTTCCTTGTCCAACATCAACTCTTTAGCATGTCATATTTTAATGAGTGCTCACAATCATAAAAGATGTCCAAGATAGTATATTTATATGTGAAAACCTCTCTTTCTTTATTACTTCCTATTAATTGCAATGATGACCAAAACTATGTTTGTCAACTCTTAACAACTTTTATTCACCACACTCTTTTATATGTGAAGTCATTACTCTCCATAAGATCAATATGATCTCTTTATTTCTTTTTATTCTTTCTCTTTCTTTACTTCCCTCACGATCATAGCAAGATAATCAAGCCCTTGACCTCAACACTAATCTTTATTATATATAGCTCACAGACTCGATTATATAGAAGGATCATGAAGCAAAACTCAAAACTAAATCGTACTAAAACTTTATTCTACTAGATCAAGATATTACTAAAAGGACCGAACTAAGAAAAATGGTAAAGATAGGAGTGTGATGGTGATACGATACCGGGGCACCTCCCCCAAGCTTGGCAGTTGCCAAGGGGAGTGCCCATACCCATGCGATTATATCTCTTTCCTCAGGGGTGGTGATGATGGAGTTGTTGATGATATATGCTTGCCGTCCATCTTCCAAGGCATAGGCTCACCATCATAGAAGGATGATCGAGTCTCCGGGATCCTCAAATCTGCAGCCAAACTCATCCTCTTGAATCTATATTCATACTCACAGTTTTGGTTTTGCAGGTCATAGATCTAGGCTTGGAGATGCTCGATTTTCTCGTGAAGCTTGAAGATGGTCTCCCCAATGTTCTGGGAATCTAGCTTGTGGTTGCTGGTGAACTCCGTAATCATTATGTGGTTGGCGTCGAGTCCACGTTCCACCATCTCCTGGCACTTGAAAACTTGTTGCTCCATTGCCTCGAGCCTTGTCTCCACGCTTCCGGTCCTCCTTGGTCCCTCAACATCGCGGATGTGCAGCAACCCCTCACGCATCTTAATTGTTTGAGGATGTTGCAGCACTTCCGCGAGGTAGGGATTGATGACCTTCTCAAAGAACTTGTCCTTGGGGGCACTTAGAGACGTCATGGTGATCTAGATCTGTCAGAAAAACAGCTCGGAACAAAAACAGAGGATATTTGCGTGGTACGATGGTCAAAACCTTCGGGAGATTATATAATGAATTTTTACCGACCAAAAGAAGTATCGTGCAAGAAAACGGAGTCCGGAGGGCACATGAGGTGCCCACGAGGCAGGGGGCACACCCAGGGGGGTAGGGCGCGCCCTCCACCCTCGTGGACGCCTCGTGTCCTTCCCGGACTGCTTCTTATTTTCCTATTTTCTTAAATATTCCAAAACGGAGAAAAATTGCCATTAGAACTGTTTTGGAGTCGGTTTACTTACCGTACCACCTACCTATTCCTTTTCGGAGTCTGAAACATTCTGGAAAGTGTCCCTTATGTATTCCTCCGGGGTTACGGTTTCAATAACATTAGTTTCAACATTTATAGGATTACCTGAGATATATTGTTTGATTCTTTGACCGTTCACCACCTTTGGATTTGTGCCTTCAAAGTTGTTGATTTGTATGGCATCGGAACGATAGACCTCCTTGATAATGTAAGGGCCTTCCCATTTAGAGAGAAGTTTTCCTACAAAAAATCTTAAACGAGAGTTGTATAGCAAAACATAATCACCTACATTAAACTCACACTTTTGTATCCTTTTGTCATGTGCTACCTCTTGAGCACTGCGTTGGTTTTCCCTTGAAGAGGAAAGGGTGATGTAGCAAAGTAGCGTAAGTATTTCCCTCAGTTTTTGAGAACCAAGGTATCAATCCAGTAGGAGGCTACACACGAGTCCCTCACACCTACACAAACAAATAAATCCTCGCAACCAACGCGATAAGGGGTTGTCAATCCCTACACGGTCACTTACGAGAGTGAGATCTGATAGATATGATAGGGTAATATTTTTGGTATTTTTATGATAAAGATGCAAAGTAAAATAAAAGCAAAATAAAAGGCAACGGAAATAGCTAAGTGTTGGAAGATTAATATGATGGAAAATAGACCCCGGGGCCATAGGTTTCATTAGTGGCTTCTCTCGAGAGCATAAGTATTTACGGTGGGTGAACAAATTACTATTGAGCAATTGACAGAATTGAGCATAGTTATGAGAATATCTAGGTTTGATCATGTATATAGGCATCACATCCAAGACAAGTAGACCGACTCATGCCTGCATCTACTACTATTACTCCACACATCGACCGCTATCCAGCATGCATCTAGAGTATTAAGTTCATAAGAACAGAGTAACGCTTTAAGCAAGATGACATGATGTAGAGGGATAAATTCATGCAATATGATAAAAAAAACCCATCTTTTTATCCTCGATGGCAACAATACAATACGTGCCTTGCTGCCCCTACTGTCACTGGGAAAGGACACCGCAAGATTGAACCCAAAGCTAAGCACTTCTCCCATTGCAAGAAAGATCAATCTAGTATGCCAAACCAAACTGATAATTCGAAGATACTTGCAAAGATAACCAATCATACATAAACGAATTCAGAGAAGATTCAAATATTGTTCATAGATAAACTTGATCATAAACCCACAATTCATCGGTCCCAACAAACACACCGCAAAATAAGATTACATCGAATATAACTCCACGAGAGAGGGGGAGAACATTGTATTGAGATCCAAAAAGAGAGAAGAAGCCATCTAGCTAATAAGTATGGACCCGAAGGTCTGAAGTAAACTACTCACACATCATCGGAGAGGCCATGGTGTTGATGTAGAAGCCCTCCATGATCGATGCCCTCTCCGGCGGAGCTCCAGAACAGGCCCCAAGATGGGATCTCACGGGTACAGAAGGTTGCGGCGATGGAATTAGGTTTTTGGCTCCGTATCTAGTAGTTTGGGGGTACGTAGGTATATATAGGAGGAAGGAGTACATCGGTAGAGCAACATGGGGCCCACGAGGATGGAGGGCGCGCCCAGGGGGGGTAGGCGCGCCCCTACCTCGTGGCTTCGTGGTATCTTTCTTGACGTAGGGTCCAAGTCCTCTAGATCATGTTCGTTCCGAAAATCACGTTCCCGAAGGTTTCATTCCGTTTGGACTCCGTTTGATATTCTTTTTCTGCAAAACTCTGAAATAGGCAAAAAACAACAATTCTGGGCTGGGCCTCCGGTTAATAGGTTAGTCCTAAAAATAATATAAAAGTGTATAATAAAGCCCAATAATGTCCAAAACAGAAGATAATATAGCATGGAGCAATAAAAAATTATAGATACGTTGGAGACGTATCAAGCATCCCCAAGCTTAATTCCTGCTCGTCCTCGAGTAGGTAAATGATAAAAACAGAATTTTTGATGTGGAATGCTACTTGGCATAATTTCAATGTAATTCTTCTTAACTGTGGTATGAATATTCTGATCCGGAAGATTCAAGATAAAAGTTCAATATTGACATAGAAATAACAATACTTCAAGCATACTAACTAAGCAATTATCTCCTCTCAAAATAACATGGCCAAAGAAAGTTCGTCCCTACAAAATCATATAGTTTAGTCATGCTCCATTTTCGTCACACAAGAATGCTCTCATCATGCACAACCCCGATGACAAGCCAAGCAATTGTTTCATACTTTAGTAATCTCAAACTTTTTCAATGCAATACATGAGCATGAGCCATGGACATAGCACTATGGGTGGAATAGAATATGATGATGGGGGTTATGTGGAGAAGACAAAAGAGGAGAAAGTCTCACATCAACGAGGCTAATCAATGAGCTATGGAGATGCCCATCGATTGATGTTAATGCAAGGAGTAGGGACTGCCATGCAACTGATGCACTAGAGCTATAAACATATGAAAGCTCAACAAAAGAAACTAAGTGGGTGTGCATCCAACTTGCTTGCTCACGAAGACCTAGGGCACTTGAGGAGGCCCATTGTTGGAATATACAAGCCAAGTTCTACAATGAAAAATTCCCACTAGTATATGAAAATGACAAAACAAGAGACTCTCTATCATGAATATTATGGTGCTACTTTGAAGCACAAGTGTAGTAAAAGGATAGTAACATTGTCCCTTCTCTCTTTTCTCTCATTTTTTGGGCCTTCTCTTTTTTTATGGCCCTTCTCTCTCTCTCTCTTTTATATTCCTCACTTGGGACAATGCTCTAGAAAATGATGATCATCACACTTCTATTTATTTACAACTCAACGATTACAACTCGATACTAGAACAAGGTATGACTCTATATGAATGCCTCCGGCGGTGCACCGGGATATGCAATGAACTAAGAGTGACATGTATGAAAGAATTATGAACGGTGGCTTTGCCACAAATACTATGTCAACTACATGATCATGCTAAGCAATATGACAATGATGAACGTGTCATGATAAACGGAACGGTGGAAAGTTGCATGGCAATATATCTCGGAATGACTATGGAAATGCCATAATAGGTAGGTATGCTGACTGTTTTGAGGAAGATATAAGGAGGTTTATGTGTGAAAGAGCGTATTATATCACGGGGTTTGGATGCACCGGCGAAGTTTGCACCAACTCTCAATGTGAGAAAGGGCAATGCACGGTACCGAAGAGGCTAGCAATGATGGAAAGGTAAGAGTGTGTATAATCCATAGACTCAACATTAGTCATAAAGAACTCACATACTTATTGCAAAAATCTACAAGTCATCAAAAACCAAGCACTACGCGCATGCTCCTAGGGGGATAGATTGGTAGGAAAAGACCATTGCTCGTCCCCGACCGCCACTCATAAGGAGGACACTCAAAGAACACCTCATGTTTCAAATTTGTTACATAACGTTTACCATACGTGCATGGTACGGGACTTGCAAACTTCAACACAAGTATTTATCAAATTCACAACTACTCAACTAGCACAACTTTTATATCACTACCTCCATATCTCAAAACAATCATCAAGTATCAAACTTCTCTTAGTATTCAAAGCACTCATAAGAAAGTTTTTACTATTCTTGAATACCTAGCATATTAGGATTATTTAAGCAAATTACCATGCTATTTAAGACTCTCAAAATAACCTAAGTGAAGCATGAGAGATCAATAGTTTCTATAAAACAAATCCACCACCGTGCTCTAAAAGATATAAGTGAAGTACTAGAGCAAAAACTATATAACTCAAAAGATATAAGTGAAGCACATAGAGTATTCTAATAATTTCCGAATCATGTGTGTCTCTCTCAAAAGGTGTGTACAGAAAAGATTATTGTGGTAAACTAAAAAAAAGACTCAAATAATACAAGACACTCCAAGCAAAACACATATCATGTGGTGAATAAAAATATAGCTCCAAGTAAAGTTACCGATGGAAGTAGACGAAAGAGGGGATGCCTTCCGGGGCATCCCCAAGCTTTGGCTTTTAGGTGTCCTTAGATTATCTTGGGGGTGCCATGGGCATCCCCAAGCTTAGGCTCTTGCCACTCGTTGTTCCATAATCCATCAAATCTTTTACCCAAAACTTGAAAACTTCACAACACAAAACTCAGCAGAAAATCTCGTGAGCTCCGTTAGCGAAAGAAAACAAAAGACCACTTCAAGGTACTGTAATGAACTCATTCTTTATTTATTTTGGTGTTAAACCTACTTTATTCCAACTTCTATATGGTTATAAACTATTTTACTAGCTATAGATTCATCAAAATAAGCAAACAAAACACGAAAAACAGAATCTGTCAAAAACAGAACAGTCTGTAGTAATCTATAACTAACGCAAACTTATGGAACTCCAAAAAATCAGAAAAAATAGGACGACCTAGAAAATTTGTTTATTGATCATCAGAAATTGGAATCAATATTTTATCACATTCTGGTGATTTTTAACAATTATTTTCGTGAACAGAAAGTTTCTAGAATTTTCAGCAAGATCAAATAACTATCATCCAAAAAGATCCTATAGGTTTAATTTGGCTCAAACACTAATTAAAACATAAAAACACATCTAACCAGAGGCTAGAACACATATTTATTCCTAAACATAAGCAAAAATCAAAAAACAAAAAATAAAATTGGGTTGCCTCCCAACAAGCGCTATCGTTTAACGCCCCTAGCTAGGCATAAAAGCAAGGATAGATCTAGGTAGTGCCATAGTAATAGGATAGATCATTAAAACTAATTTCACATTCTCTACGTTCAGCAGTGAGTTTTCTTTGAGGCAAGCAAAAGTAATCAAAAGGGCTAAATTTAATGGGACAAAATTCCCCAAGATCAACTTTAGGAGGTATAGGTTCCTCCTTCGAACCTTCGTATTGCACAACCAATTCAGCATTATAAGCATTCTTTGGGAGTCGCTAGGGACTATGATCTGATTGGGCTTAAACCCGACCAAAGGGAGATTAACTCTCCGCCGGTCACCCATCAGATAGCGGTGGTGGAGGAACAATGCGGCGATTCTTCCTCTATCTCGAGGACAAACTATGTCCGGATTCCCGAGCTCTCCGAGCCAGATACCCGTCTACGGGAGGACATCGCCCAAACCCTGAACCTTGAATCAGGCAGTGGGCCAGACCCATTGGGCAACATCCCGGAGCCCGAACTTCCGAGATCAGAAACTCCTCAGCCCCTGGGTCTCAGATCGGGTCAGGGTTCGGACTTAAATCCACCCACCCACCCAGAAATAAGCGATCTTTCCCACATTAGGCAAGAGCCCCAGGAGACAGTACATCACTACTGGGCCAGATTCCTCCTTATGATGAACAAGGTCAAGGACTGTCGCGAGGAAGACGCAATTTCATTCTTTTGCAATAATTGCACGGACGAGGGAATCCTCAATGCCATAAGTCGCCGTGATATAACACGCTTCACAGACTTGGCAGCCATAGTACGGAAGTACTGTGCGATGGAAAGCGCCTAGAAAACCCAAACAAAATTTTGGGATGATCCGGCTCTGATAAAGCCCCCAGTCCGAATTAAAAGGGTGCACTCTCATAAGTCACCCGACTTAATTACAAAGAAGCAAAAGCCCACTACAGGGCGTGGAACCGTATTGGAGGGATGGCTTAACGGGCCTTACAAAATTCACAGTACAACGAATACCATACCAACACACAGCCCTAGAGCATGTTGGGTACTCCAGCAAGTGGACAAGAGCGGTGAGGATCTCCTCATTCAAAACACCACAGAGAACCATCCCGTGGATAACAATACAATATTAACAGTCTTCGAGACCTTCGCCTCAAATAATAGGCGTAAGCGAGCACTCCGCAGCCTTGCCGAAGTCTGCCACGTGGCAGCAATAAACCCATGGAGCGACACGGCTATCACCTTCAATGCCAGTGACGAACCTAAATTCTGAACAGTCCGAGCACCAGCCGCCTTGGTCCTCAGTCCAATTGTGGACTGCTTTCGGCTTACTAAAGTACTCATGGACGGCGGCAGCGGATTAAACCTCATTTATGAGGAGACTCTTCAGAAAATGGAAATAGAAAAAAACCGCATTGAGCAAAGCAACACAACCTTTAGAGGAATAATCCCCAGTCGGGAGGCACGTTGCGCTGGGAAAATCACACTAGATGTGGTATTCGCACTCCGGAGAATTATAGGTCCAAGAAATTACATTCCAAGTGGCCCTGCTCAAGAAGCGGATACCACGCCTTCTAGGGCGGGAGGCATTCACGATCTTCCAAGCCATACCCCATTACGGGTACATGAAGCTCAAAATGCCCGGGCTCAATGGAATCATCACTCTAGATAGTGATCCGACACAACACTGCGTGCGAAAACAAAACAGCCAGACCGCCCTCGAGGCGTTATCCAAGCCCTCGCGGCGGAGGAATTAATCTGCTGCGCTCCATGAGGGACAGGGACGACGTGATACTCGACAAAAGATCCAAGTCCACCTCTTTTAAACCAGCGGATGAAATAGTCAAATTCCAGGTCCACCCAACGGACCCTACAAAAACAGCATCCATCGGGGCACAGTTAAACCCCGCTGTAAACGCCGCACTACGGGAGTTCCTGCGCGAGAATTATGACATATTCGCCTGGCATCCTTCAGACATGCCAGGAATCCCACGCAGGCTGGCCAAGCATAGTCTTAACATTTTAAAAGGATTCAAGCCGGTCAAGCAGGCTCTTCGGCGTTTCTCTGAACCTAAGCGACAAGCCATGGGAGAGGAGCTAGCCAAGTTACTGGAGGCCGGATTCATTATAGAAATAAAACATCCGGACTGGCTAGCCAACCTGGTGATGGTACCAAAGAAGGATAAATCCTGGCGCCTATGTGTCGATTTCAAGGACCTTAACAAGGCTTGCCCCAAGGATCCCTTCCCCCTCCCCCGCATTGATCAAATTATCCACGCTACTGCGGGACACGACTCACTGTGTTTCCTCGACGCATACTCTGGCTACCACCAAATTAAGATGGCAGAGCCTGATCAAGCCGCAACGACATTTATTACTCCGTATGGCCCCTTCTGTTTCAACACAATGCCCTTCGGGCTCAAAAACGCCGGCGCGACGTATCAGCGCATGATTCAGACATGTCTGGAAAAACAGATCGGCAAAACAGTGGAGGCATACATGGACGATGTGGTCGTTAAAACCAGACACGTCAGATCCGGAACATAGAACATCAAGCTCAATCCGGAAAAATGCGCTTTCGGCGTTCCCGCCGGAAAACTCCTGGGCTTCATCGTCTCCAGCAGAGGAATTGAAGCAAACCGCTAAAACCGAGCTCGAATAGCTTGGCTATCCCAATCGACCTCAAGCAAATCCGAAGTTAATCGATGCGTGACGGCATTAAGCCGCTTTATCTCTTGATTAGGAGAAAAGGCATTACCCCTTTATCGCCTTCTTCGGCGCACCGAACACTTCGAGTGGACGGACGTGGCCACGGCCGGATTGGAAGAAATAAAGGCCATCTTGGCCACCAACCAAATGTTGGCAATGCCAAGTGTCGGCGAACCAATGCTGTTATATATAGCGGCAACACACCAAATTGTAAGCGCAATGCTCGTCGTCGAACGAGAGACGGACGGACATAAATTCCCACTTCAAAAGCCGGTATATTATGTATCCAGTGTCCTCACTCCATGCAAATCACGGTATCCACATTATCAAAAGATAGCATACACGGTATTTATGGCATCCCGGAAACTACGACACTGCTTTCAAGAGTGTTCAATCACGGTGGCCTCAGAAGTACCACTCAACGACATAATAAACAACCGCGATGCCACGGGCCGGATTGCCAAATGGGCTATCGCGCTCCTCCCGTTCGACATAACATATAGACCTCGGCGAGCCATTAAGTCGCAAGTACTAGCCGATTTCGTCGCCGAATGGACAGAAGCTGAACTCCCTAAAGAATACGGCGCGTACTCCAATTGGATCATGCACTTCGACGGCTCTAAAATGCTGGCTGGTCTGGGGGATGGCGTCGTCCTAACGTCCCCCACCGGAGATACAGTCCAATACGTACTCCAAATACTATACACAGACTCCAACAACGCAGCCGAATACGAGGTCATGTTACATGGTCTTCGGATGGCGGTTTCCATGGGAATTTGACGCCTGTAGGTGCGTGGGGACTCGAACCTCACAATATCCCAAATAAATGGAGACTTCGACGCCAAGGATCCGAAAATGGCGACTTATCGCAACGCCGTTCTCAAAATGTCAGCTCGGTTCAAGGGGCTTGAATTCCACCATGTGGCTCGGGAAAGCTATCAGGCGGCGGATATCCTCGCCCATATCGGCGCTAAGCGCGACCCTGTCCCACCTAACATCTTCTTGGAAAGACTGTTTAAGCCATCCGTGGTATGGGAAGGGACACCGGTAACAATAGTCCGGACCCGCCACAACACCGATGACATCAACACTCGACACAATCGGAGGCTCGCCATCGAAATAACACCTTCAGCCCACGTGATAATGGCCGCCATCGCCTGCGGATGTAACCATTCTCGCCTACCTAACCAGGCAGGAACTTCCCGAGGACCAAAATGAGGCACGCTGCATAGTGCGGCGATCTAAAGCCTACAAGGTCCACGAGGGAGAGCTTTATAAGAAAAAGCACTATCGGAGTCCTTCAAAGGTGCATCTCCGAAGAAGAAGGGCGGAAGCTTTTGGAAGAAATACATGTTGGACTCGGCGGCCACCATGCCGCAGCCCGGGCCCTTGTAAGCAAGGCCTTCCGTACAGGTTTCTATTGGCCGACGACCCGGGCAGATGCACAGGACCTGGTCCAACGCTGTGTCGGTTGCCAGCCTTTTGCAAACCAAAGCCATATGCCGCCTACCGCTCTCCAAACCATCCCCATTACCTGGCCCTTTGCGGTCTGGGGGCTTGATATGGTCGGACCCCTTAAAGGGGAACCCATAAGAAAAAATACTTACTGGTCATGGTGGATAAATTCACCAAATGGATAGAAGCCAAACCCGTTAAAACGGCCGAATCCGGACCGGTGATAGACTTCATATCTGGGGTTGTACACCGTTATGGCGTCCCCCACAGCATCATCACTGACAACGACACGAACTTTACAGCCGACGAGGTAAAACTTTGGTGCAGCAACATGGGCATCAAGCTCGATTATGCTTCTGTCTATCACCCGCAAACTAATGGTCAAGTCGAGCGAGCAAATGGTCTTATCATGAGCGGCATCAAACCCAGATTAGTGCGGTCCTTAAAGGAGTCTAACACGCACTAGGTAGAGGAGCTCGACTCCGTACTATGGGGGCTGCGGACCACGCCGAATCGCACTACCGGATACACACCGTTTTTTATGGTGTACGACGCAGAGGCGGTTCTGCCCTGCGACATAATCCATGACTTACCTCGAGTGCGCATGTATGAATAAAAAGAGGCCGAGCTTGATCGGTAGGACAGTTTGGACGCCCTGGAGGAGGAGCGCGACGTGGAAAAAGCCCGTTCCGCATTCTATCAGCAAAATGCTCGAAGGTACCAAAGCAGAGAAGTACGGGCCAAAACTTATAACATTGGCGAACTAGTTCTACGCCTGCCGGAGAATAAAAAGAACAAACTCAAGCCCAAATGGGAAGGTCCCTTCATTATTGACCAGGTTCTGACCGGTGGAGTGTACCGTCTACGGGATGCATTTGACAATCGACTCGAGCCAAACCCATGGAACGCTGCCAGACTCCGAAGATTCTACGCCTAGCGCCGGACTCTGTGTTCGCCTCCTCACCCCCGTCCATTTTTTGCACATCCGTTATTTGTCTTTTCTCTCTTTCTTTCTTCTTTTTCTTTCTCCTCAAGGCCTTAAAAGGCTAACTTGTGTCTTGACTACACAGTATTGACGCGCTAATCGCGCTCATTATACCTGGGTCCTTCTTATACAGAAGCTTAAATATAACTATTTTTCTGGGCTTCATGCCCCACACATGTGTTATTCTTCCGCATGTACCTTTTTTCGCCATTATATGCATCAATATGACTTAAGTTTTGGCCAAGCTGGGTTGCCTGGCTCTTGTATTTATGCCCTACGTTCCCGTTAATTCGGCTAGGGCATAAGGGGAGCACCTCTGCGATTGTTATCGCTGGTCACCGGATGTGTACCTCAGACTGGGTGAAGCCGAAAGCTAGCGTTCTTAAGGGAATATTCGGTCGGTGAACAAAAGATGACTTTTTATTTATTTTAATACATGCCCCCAGATGTTTATAGCTTGCGTCTCTTTTTGCAGTTCGGACATGCACATTAGGGCATGCGTACCCAGGTAAAGGAACTCTTAACGGAACTATTCTCCCTGGAAGATGTTTCTTACTATCCATGTAATATAACATAGCTAGTTGGGTACTTGTCTGTTCAAGCACTTATGACCCCTACGCCTGGTTTCCACGCATACCCCGGTTTTTACATAACTAAGCGGGTATTCGGATACACTCCGGACTATCAGGTCCAGAGGTCGAAGCGAAAAGGTCCGCCATGTCAAATGATTTACAATCCGGCTAGGGGCATTACATATATTACTTAAATTACACAGTCACTTAGATTGACTAAATTCTTCTTCTATACCATCCAACAGGCTGTCTAGCCTACAATCCTGTTGGGAATACTTTGCGGCTAATTCTACTTGGTCATAGACCAAACTGACGGGGATCTCTTTCCCATCGGGCCCCACAGGTCCGACCGCAGCCATGTGGTTTGGGTCAGCTCTGGTATATCGCCTCTTCACCATGGCCCAGGCTTCCCTTGCACCTTGTCGGCATGCTGATATCTTCCATAATCAGAAGCGCCGCCGCGCTCCCTTGAGCTTCTCTATAAGCTCCCCCATGCCTCCTGGCGGGGAGGCGGATGGCCACAAGGCTTGGGCAATGCCCTGCATCACCTGCCGAACTTGCTCATGCAGTCGTGAAAGCTCTGATAGAAGATCACCCGCAGACCCGGGCATCTCCTCCGTGGGACGACCCATCAGCATACCTACAGACATAACTCTGTTAGCCAGCTTCTTCGCCAAACTCTTTCAAAAGTTCGTTCAAGCACTTACTAAAAATGCCGCATCGAAGCTGCTTATTCTCCTTCACGGAGTCCGCAAGCGGGGCTCGAACATCTTTCAGTTCCATGCCCAGCTGAATATTGGTGTCTTGGAGATCATTTTTCTCCCGAATGACGCGCAGAGCACGCGCCGCCAAAGATTTAGCTGTCGATTGGCACGCTATGCATCCTCGCACGGCCTCCGGATTCACTCCGAGTCATCTGCAACATCTATTGTTAGATTTGCATGCATGCCGCACATTATCTGGTACCTGTCATTCTTTACAATGGATACCGGTGTTACCAGAGGGGGCCTTCTCGGACTCCTTCAATGCAGCAACCGCGGCCTGTAGCTGGACTTTGCACTCTTCCAGCTCTTGAGACAATTGGGTATTCTTCTCTGTAAGAACCTGCACAAATAATGATCCTTAAATCAGTCGTGTCAACTGTTTCAAGTCTCAGGGGCTACTGATACATATAATCATCAGATTTTCTTATCCGTATATCCTTTACATACTAGTCCGTGGCTCTGGCAAGACCATTTTGAGCAGCACAGATGTACGCGTCTCCTGAGTTAAAGGCATCAAACGCCTCTTGGGAGAAACAAGCATCACGGAGTATGGCCCGGCGACGCCTGTGATTCATGGCACTCTCTACTTCAGAATTTGTAGCGGATAGTCTATCCGCATCCTCTGTAGGAGGAGCATCCGGCGTTTGCCCCATGTTAGCTTCTGCCTCTGTGTCCGGCCTTGGAGCCCGACTGGTGGAGGTGGGATCGGCAACCTCTCCGGATATAGTCCGGGGAGCGTTTTTCCTAGTAGGAAACATGGCTGTTATTATATTTTAAAAGACGACAACCACGGAGCGAGGTTTTGTATCATACCTCTGCGCCGGCGTCTCAGTCCCGACCGCCTTCCTTTTCAGCCTACCCGGCTTTGGTGCCCCTTGTTGGCGAGTCGCTGCGGGTTCGGCATGGCGTCCCGAGGGCCTTCCCTGTAAGACACCATATGTGTACGATAGGTGAAGTGCGTAAAAGGGGATCCTTCTCAGAAGTTGGGACTCTGGTTTTACTTACATGCGATGCGGGGAGTAGCCCAGGATAGTCAGCTATAATGGCCACCATGGCATCATCATAGCTTAATTGATAGAATATCCTGTCGATCAGCTCCACAAATATGTCCGGATCCTCTTCGAGTCCGGGATCGAGGGCCCGGTCAGGGTCCTCCGGTTGTTGAGGTGGGCTGTTGACCTTCCTTACAGCTTTTCGCAGTTCCTGCCATGAAACGGCAAGGTAAATACTTATGACGATGAATGCGGGAAGGATGGGAGTAAAAAGTGACAACTCACCCATCTTGGAGAGTTGTACATGGAGAATCCATCCCGTGGCTTAATGCGGATTAACTCCTCTTCCTCTCCCTTGTACATATCGGACATAATTTTTGCTAGAGCAGCAACTGAGTCTAGTCCCTTACGCCCGCAGCGGCTGGCATCATCTTCCCCGTTAAAGTGCCACATGGGGTGCCCTCGATATTGAAGTGGCTGCACCCCCCGCATTATGCATATTGACATAACCTCGATTATTGTTAGTCCTGATTGAGCCAGCACCTTTATCCGGCCCATCAGGTAAAGGACTTCTCCGTTATCTTCCTCCTGAGGGCTCCGGGGGCGCCAGCTTCAGCGTTTCTTCAAAGGGGCATTGTCGAACTCGGGAATACCAATCCGGATAGGATCTGGAAGGGGGACGTCCTCCATATAAAACCACTCTGAAGGCCAGTCTTCAGACGTCTTCTTCGGGGTACCGGGCAGGTATCCGGTCCCGACGATGCGCCATATTTCGGCTCTGCCCACTTGATATATTGACCCCTTCTGTGTACAGGGCACAAGGCAGAATAGCCTCTTCCACAACTCGAAATGAGCTTTGCAGCCTAGAAATGGCTCACAAAGGGCAACAAAACCAGCAATGTGTAATATGGAAGCAGGGGTGAGATTATGCAGCTGGAGGCCATAAAACTCCAGGATCCCGCGGAGGAACGGATGGATTGGAAATCCGAGTCCCATTAATAAATAAGGGACAAGGCATACCTGCTCCCCCTTGGAGGGATTTGGAAAGCTCTCCGCTTGCTCCCCGCCATTATAGATGGTGAGCCCGGCTCGAACGGGGACCATATACGCTGGAGGGAGAAATCCCTGGGTCTGTAACTTTACTAATTGGCTGTGCAGGACGAAACACTTCTTCCAATCACCGGGCTTAGGGCTACGGGAGCGAGAGGAGGAGCTGCGATGGCCGACCATGTTGGAATGGATTTCTCCGGGCATGCTCTGCTAGATACTCGCCGTGGGAGGATGGTGTGATCTAGATCTAAGAATTCCCGTCTCTTTAATAGACAGTTTACTCACATGGCTAGGGGGGCAAATGTAAAATGTTTCGGCTTCCGATTCGCCGACACGTGGAAGATAGCCATTATTGGGTGCGGAAGCCAAGAAGTGCAACATTTATGGGAAGACAGACACTACTCAGCAGGTATTCAGAATTTGGAGAAGAACCCGCCTTGCAATGCCGAAGACAATCTGCGCGCCAGACTCATCTTCATTGAAGCCTGGTTCGGGGGCTACTGAGGGAGTCCTGGATTAGGGGGTCCCCGGACAGCCGGACTACATCCTTTGGCCGGACTGTTGGACTATGAAGATACAAGATTGAAGACTTAGTCTCGTGTCCGGATGGGACTCTCCTTGGCGTGGAAGGCAAGCTTGGTGATACGGATATGTAGATCTCCTCCCTTGTAACCGACTCTGTGTAACCCTAGCCCCCTCTGGTGTCTATATAAACCGGAGGGTTTAGTCCGTAGGACGAGAACAATCATACCATAGGCTAGCTTCTAGGTTTTAGCCTCTACGATCTCGTGGTAGATCAACTCTTGTAATACTCATATCATCAAGATAAATCAAGCAGGAAGTAGGGTATTACCTCCATCGAGAGGGTCCAAACCTGGGTAAACATCGTGTCCCCCGCCTCCTGTTACCATCCGCCTTAGACGCACAGTTCGGGACCCCCTACCCGAGATCCGCCGGTTTTGACACCGACAGTACTGTAATGAACTCATTCTTTATTTATATTGGTGTTAAACCTACTGTATTCCAACTTCTCTATGGTTTATAAACTATTTTACTAGCCATAGATTCATCAAAATAAGCAAACAACACACGAAAAACAGAATCTGTCAAAAACAGAACAGTCTGTAGTAATCTGTAACTAACGCAAAGTTCTGGAACTCCAAAAAATCAGCCAAAATAGGAAGACCTATAAAATTTGTTTATTGATCAGCATAAATTGGAATCAATATTTTATCACGTTCTGGTGATTTTTAACAATTATTTTCGTGAACAGAAAGTTTCTGGAATTTTCAGCAAGATCAAATAACTATCATCCAAGAAGATCCTATAGGTTTAACTTGGCTCAAACACTAAATTAAACATAAAAACAAATCTAACCATAGGCTAGAACAAATATTTATTCCTAAGCAGAAGCAAAATGCAAAAAACTAAAAATAAAATTGGGTTGCCTCCCAACAAGCGCTATCGTTTAACGCCCCTAGCTAGGCATAAAAGAAAGGATAGATCTAGGTAGTGCCATAGTAATAGGATCATTAAAACTCATTTCATATTCTCTATGTTCAGCAGTGAGTTTTCTTTGAGACAATAAAAATAATCAAAAAGGCTAAATTTAATGGGACAAAAGTCCCCAAGATCAACTTTAGGAGGTATAGGTTCCTCCTTCGGCCATTCGTATTGCACAACAATTCATCATTATAAGCACTAGTCGTCAACCCGTGCTACGGCACGGGCTAGTACTGTATCAATAGAAAATTTGCAGTATCATCTTCATTTTACAATGTAATGTAGCATAATTCATATGTAAAGTTTAGACGGATGGAAGATTCTTCGTTTGCACCTTAGGGAGATAATTATCGTGTTTTTTAGAAAAAAATCATTGAATTGTTGTCATGTTTTCCTATTACAGAAATTTTCCCCTTCTAGTGTCCCTTATTTTTTCGGAAATAACCAATCTCGAATAAAAAATTAATCATGTCTGATCATGAAAATAATGATAATTCTAGGAAAATTTTACATCCCAAATTTTAGGCCAAAAAACATATATAACCATAACTCGTAAAATTTATGATTATAATATATGCACACATAGAAATCAATCTGGGTTTACATGTAGTATGACAAATCTTTAAAATGAATTGATTAAGAATCGGAATATATATATTCCATACTTGGAAGAATCATGCGAACCCATGCTCCAAGAAAAAATATAGTTCACCACTCATTTATGCATCATGAGTATAGTAGATCAAAAAGAAAGATGCGTACCATTTATAAGTTATAAACGCATTTTGGAACGAACCATATGTACATGCAGATTGGACAATAGCAGACGCACACTTCACGCAAGTTTAATAGTAGCACATTGGCCGATCTGCATGCATGATCTGTACTTCGCATCGAGAGACATCAGATATAACCGACGCGTCACATTTGGAGAAACTGGATGTGGCCGGCACCCGGTAGCGTACAGGAAGACGTTATTGGCGCAGTTGATCACGGTTGCCTATTCTCACATGCCTTAATTCTCATTGCTTTTGCTTTCATGCTCCGAGGAATAACTAAGGCATATATGAATCGATTTCTTTTACAATCGGCATGATTCTTTGATGTTAAAGAACTATGTACGCACGTACTCAGGTTATTTCCTACTACTCGAGAACCGCTCATGAGTAGTAAGCAACATCATCGATGTTCGATGGATAATGACAATCGTGTTTTCCATGGTTGTGAAACATGATCATAGCAGGACAGCAGGAGAATATGGATTGAACTATACCTCTTTTTTAGATCAATTCCAGCGGTTGATGGAACACTAAGGGCAGCGTTGATGCCCTGAAGAACAGACGGCGTGTCAAAAAGGAGGACTAGGAAAAGCGGCGGTAGGGACTCTAGATGATGCGCCATCAGGACGGGCGGCGAACTGAAGAATGATTTTTACGGTAGCAAGCGGATGTATTTTTCTTTCTTTGGATTCGAAATCAATCAGGAGAGTTTATTGAATGGCTTTCCTTTGAAGAACATGATAGGACCCTGTAATTTTTTTTGAGGCGGGACGCTGCATTTTTTTATCAGGACGCGGTTCATCTTTTCTTTTGACAGATTATTAGATCGAGCCATGTGTGGGTCATTTATTTCAAGAAAGGAAGCGTGCTTCTGGGAGAACATGCATGATAGGACGCTCTCCATCTTTTTTCTTTTTGACGGGACACAGTACATTGTTTTGTTTACGGGACGCTCTTCATCTTTTTTTAGTCGTTCATCTTTCCTTTTGATAGATTAGATCTAGTCACGTGTGGGTGATTTTTTTTTCAACAAAGGAAACGTGCTGGAAAAACATGCATGAAAGGACGTTGTACATCTTTTTTTTTCTGACACGATGTTGTACACTATTTTTTTAAGGGACGCTGCTCCTCTTTTTTAAGTCGTTCATCTTTTCTTTTGATAGATTGGATCGAGTCACACGTAAGTCTGTTATTTTGTTTATTTACGGGCGATCATGTAAAGGATGTCTTTTTTCTAGTTGTGTCATGATGTACATTGTTTTGTTTATGGGCGATCATGTATAGAAGTCCACCTAGATTTTACTTGGCTGAATATTTTATTCATGGACGTGACTTTTGCGGGCAATTAGTAGCATCATGGAGTTTGTCCTTTTTTCTGTTAGATTGGACTCTTTATGGTTGGAGGCTTCCTTTTTTTGAGGAACGGATGCATCTTTTTTTCCCTTTTGATTCACTAAGGTTGGACGTGCCATATTCCTTTTTTATGTGACGCCGGGACCATCTATGTTACGTATGTTTTCCTTTTATCCTGAACGTATATTCTACAATCCAACGGTGTAATTAATACTAATGATGTGGATTAATGAGAGTACTTGAATGGTGCCTCCAATTAGTAAATATAAGATTCTTTTGACAGAACTTTGTGAGCCTATACTCGAGAGAATATCCTAGCTCATTATTTCGAATAGCAAAGTCATTATTAAGTTCAGAAATTCTGTCAACTAGAACATTGGTAGGAACCTTTTTTCTAAGGTTCTCATTAAAAGCAACATAGTCTAGAGATTGAAAACGCATTATTTCCTCATGATCAAATAGGATAGTTTCTATGGGAGGACGGCCAGCGTCCACCCTATAATGCGCAAAGATTTCTTTGGCCTCTTCTATTATAAATCTAAACTCATGAGCCAAAAAGATAGTAGCGGCACGCTTAACAGAAGAATGCTCAATATTAGAAAATTCTAGGAAAATCCTTTGTATGCAAGGGTGCATGTGCATAAATTGCCTTTCAAGTTCAACTTCAAGCATGGCAATAGCGTCCGCAAGACTACTAGTTTTATGAAGAATAGAACTACCCATTGAAGGCAAAACACCAGCACAAGTAAAGAAATCTTGAATAACCCCTTTTCCAATAATATTACCACTACCAATTCGAATTTTTTTTTGTATGTAAGGTAGGGGGTTCTTCAGCAGGATCATCAAAATTTTCCATGTTATTGCTATTGTCCATATCGACAATAGTTTCCCAATTTCAGACATAACGGAAGAAAGTGCGAGGGGCAAAAAGAAAGAGGGAGGCGAATAAACCGGCAAGGGTGAAGTGGGGGAGAGGAAAACGAGAGGCAAATGGCAAATAATGTAATGCGGGAGATAAGGGTTTGTGATGGGTACTTGGTATGTTGACTTTTATGTGAGACCTCCCGACAACGGCGCCGTAAATCCTTCTTGCTACCTCTTAAGCACTGCGTTGGTTTTCCCTTGAAGAGGAAAGGGTGATGCAGCAAAGTAGCGTAAGTATTTCCCTCAGTTTTTGAGAACCAAGGTATCAATCCAGTAGGAGGCTATGCAGGAGTCCCTCGCACCTACACAAACAAATAAATCCTCGCAACCAACGCGATAAGGGGTTGTCAATCCCTACATGGTCACTTACGAGAGTGAGATCTGCTGATATATATGATAGGATAATATTTTTGGTATTTTTATGATAAAGATGCAAAGTAAAATAAAAGCAAAATAAAAGGCAATGGAAATAGCTAAGTGTTGGAAGATTAATATGATGGAAAATAGACCAGGGGGCCATAGGTTTCACTAGTGGCTTCTCTCGAGAGCATAAGTATTTACGGTGGGTGAACAAATTACTATTGAGCAATTGACAGAATTGAGCATAGTTATGAGAATATCTAGGTATGATCATGTATATAGGCATCACGTCCAAGACAAGTAGACCGACTCTGCCTGCATCTACTACTATTACTCCACACATCGACCGCTATCCAAAGATGCATCTAGAGTATTAAGTTCATAAGAACAAAGTAACGCTTTAAGCAAGATGACATGATGTAGAGGGATAAATTCATGCAATATGATAAAACCCCATCTTGTTATCCTCGATGGCAACAATACAATACGTGCCTTGCTGCCCCCATCATTTGGGAAAGGACACCGCAAGATTGAACCCAAAGCTAAGCACTTCTCCCATTGCAATAAAGATCAATCTAGTAGGCCAAACCAAACTGATAATTCGAAGAGACTTGCAAAGATAACCAATCATACATAAAACAATTTAGAGAAGATTCAAATATTATTCATAGGTAAACTTGATCATAAACCCACAATTCATTGGTCTCAACAAACACACCGCAAAAGAAGATTACATCGAATAGATCTCCACGAGAGAGGGGAGAACATTGTATTGAGATCCAAAAAGAGAGAAGAAGCCATCTAGCTAATAACTATGGACCCGAAGGTCTGAAGTAAACTACTCACACATCATCGGAGAGGCCATGGTGTTGATGTAGAAGCCCTCCGTGATTGATGCCCCCTACGGCGGAGCTCCGGAACAGGCCCCAAGATGGGATCTCAAGGGCACAGAAGGTTGAGGCGGTGGAATTAGGTTTTTGGCTCCGTATATATAGGAGGAAGGAGTACGTCGGTGGAGCAACGTGGGGCCCACAAGGGTGGAGGGCGCGCCTAGGGGGAGTAGGCGCGCCCCCTATCTCGTGGCTTCCTGGTAGCTTTCTTGACATAGGGTCCAAGTCCTCTAGATCATGTTCGTTCCAAAAATCACGTTCCCGAAGGTTTCATTCCGTTTGGACTCCGTTTGATATTCTTTTTCTGCGAAACTCTGAAATAGGCAAAAAACAACAATTCTGGGCTGGGCCTCCGGTTAATAGGTTAGTCCTAAAAATAATATTAAAGTGTATAATAAAGCCCAATAATGTCCAAAACAGAAGATAATATAGCATGGAGCATTCAAAAATTATAGATACGTTGGAGACGTATCATCATGCCATCTTTTAACCTTTTCTTTAAACAGTTTGGCATTCTCATAGGCCCGAGTTCTCCACTCGTCAAGTGAGCTAATGTCAAATAACTTCTTCTCATCGGCAAGTTTGAAATCATAATTGAGCTCTTTAATGGCCCAATATGCCTTATGTTCTAGTTCAAGAGGTAAGTGACATGCTTTTCCATAAACCATTTCGTACGGAGACATACCCATAGGGTTTTTATATGCAGTTCTATAGGCCCATAATGCATCATCAAGTTTCTTGGACCAATTCTTTCTAGATCTATTAACAGTCTTTTGCAAAATTAATTTGAGCTCTCTATTACTAAGTTCTACTTGACCACTAGACTGCGGGTGATATGGAGATGCAATTCTATGATTAACATCATACTTAGCAAGCATTTTACGAAAGGCACCATGAATAAAATGTGAACCACCATCAGTCATTAAATATCTAGGTACTCCAAACCTTGGAAAAATAACTTCTTTAAGCATCTTAATAGAGGTGTTATGATCAACACTACTAGTTGGAATAGCTTCTACCCACTTAGTAACGTAATCAACATCAACTAAAATATGTGTATACCCATTAGAGGAAGGAAACGACCCCATATAATCAAAGCCCCAAACATCAAATGGTTCAATAACAAGTGAATAGTTCATAGGCATTTCTTGACGTCTACTAATATTACCAATTCTTTGACATTCATCACAAGACAAGACAAACTTACGGGCATCTTTGAAGAGAGTAGGCCAATAAAAACCAGATTGCAATACCTTATGTGCAGTTCTATCTCCAGCGTGATGTCCTCCGTAAGCCTCGGAGTGACACTTGCGCAGGATCTGTTCCTGTTCGTGCTCAGGTATGCAACGTCTAATAACACCATCTACTCCTTCTTTATAAAGGTGTGGGTCATCCCAGAAGTAATGTCTTAAATCATAGAAAACTTTTTCTTTTGCTGGTATGTGAAACTAGGTGGTATAAATTTAGCAACAATGTAATTAGCATAATCAGCATACCATGGAGCAGTACGAGAAGCATTTATGATAGCTAATTGTTCATCAGGAAAGCTATCATCAATAGGTAGTGGGTCATCAAGAACATTCTCTAACCTAGAAAAGTTGTCTGCAACGGGTTTCTCAGCTCCCTTTCTATCAATAATATGCAAATCAAATTCTTGTAGCAAGAGAACCCATCTAATGAGTCTAGGTTTAGCATCCTTCTTTTCCATAAGATATTTAATAGCAGCACGATCAATTTGAACAGTTACTTTAGAATCAACAATATAAGGTCTGAACTTATCACAAGCAAATACAACTGCTAAAAATTCTTTTTCAGTAGTAGCATAATTTCTCTGGGCACTGTCTAGAGTTTTACTAGCATATTGGATAACATTTAATTTCTTATCAACTCTTTGTCCTAGAACAACACCTACAGCATAATCACTAGCATTACACATAATTTCAAAGGGTAAATTCCAATCAGGTGGCTGGACAATAGGTGCAGAAATCAAGACTTTCTTAAGTATTTCAAATGCTTCTACACAATCATCATCCAAGACAAAAGGAATATCTTTTTGTAAGAGATTAGTCAAAGGCCTAGAAATTTTAGAGAAGTCCTTAATGAACCTCCTATAAAAACCGGCATGACCAAGAAAACTTATTATACCTTTAATGTCCTTGGGACATGGCATCTTTTCAATAGCATCAACCTTAGCTTTATCAACTTCAATACCTCTTTCAGAAATTTTATGCCCCAAGACAATACCTTCATTAACCATAAAGTGGCATTTTTCCCAATTCAAGACAAGATTAGTTTCTTCACATCTCTGCAAAACTCGTTCAAGGTTTCTTAAGCAATCATCAAAAGAAGTTCCATATACGGAGAAATCATCCATGAAAACCTCAATAATCTTTTCACAAAACTCAGAGAGTATAGCCATCATGCATCTTTGAAAGGTAGTAGGTGCATTTTATAAACCAAAAGGCATACGTATATAAGCAAAGGTACCGAAAGGGCAAGTAAAAGTGGTCTTTTCTTGATCCTCTTTTGACACAGGAATTTGAGAGAAACCAGAATAGCCATCTAGAAAGCAAAAATGTGTATGTTTGGATAATCTTTCTAGCATTTGATCAATAAAAGGTAAAGGGTAATGATCCTTTTTAGTAGCTTTATTTAATTTGCAGAAATCAATTACCATTCTATAACCTGTAATAATTCTTTGTGGAATCAATTCATCTTTATCATTAGGGACAAAAGTAATGCCTCCCTTCTTAGGGACACAATGGATAGGACTTACCCACTGACTATCAGCAACGGGATAAATTATACCTGCCTCCAGAAGCTTTAGTATTTCTTTTCTTACCACTTCTTTCATCTTAGGATTTAACCGTCGTTGGTGATCAACAACCGGTTTAGCGTCTTTCTCCAATTTTATTTTGTGTTGGCATAGAGTGGGACTAATGCCCTTAAGATCATCAAGAGTATATTCAATAGCAGCACAATGCTTTCAGAGTTTTGAATAATCTCTTTTCTTCATGCTCTGAAAGGTTAGCACTAGTAATAACAGGATATATCTTTTTCTCATCAAGATAAGCATATTTAAGAGTATCACGTAATGGTTTAAGCTCAAAAACGAGATCACCCTTGGGTGGAGGAGGATCCCCTAGGATTTCAACAGGCAAGTTATGTTTCAAAATAGGTCCCTGTTTAAAGAATACTTCATCTATTTCCCTTCTTTCATTCATAAACATATCATTTTCATGGTCTAGCAAATATTGTTCTAAAGGATCATTAGGAGGCATGGCAATAGAAGCAAGACCAATAATTTCATCTTTACTAGGCAATTCTTTATCATGGGGTTGTCTATGAAATTTAGCAAAATTGAACTCATGAGACATATCCCCCAAACCAATAGTAATAACATCCTTTTTGCAGTCTATCCTAGCATTAACAGTGTTCAAGAAGGGTCTACCAAATATAATGGGACAAGATTTATCTTGTGGGGAACCAAGAACAAGAAAATCAGCAGGATATTTAACTTTCCCACACAAGACTTCAACATCTCTAACAATCCCAACTGGTGAAATAGTGTCTCTATTGGCAAGCTTAATTGTAACAACAATTTCTTCTATCGCAGCAGGTGCAATATAATGCATAATTTCTTTGTATAAGGAATGAGGTATAGCACTTGCACTAGCACCCATATCACATAAGCCATGATAGCAATGGTCTCCTATTTTAACAAAAATAACATGCATGCCTACAACAGGTTTATGTTTATTTTTAGTATCAGGTCTAGCAATTCTAGCAGCTTCATCACAAGTAAATAACATGCCCATCAATATTATCAGCCAAGAGATCTTTAACCATAGCAATACTAGGTTCAACTTTAATTTGCTCAGGGGGTGTAGGTGTTCTAGTATTACTCTTACAAGCCATAGTTGAAGATTTAGCAAGATCCTTTATTCTAACAGGGAAAGGTTGTTTCTCGATATAAGCAGTAGGAACAACAGGATCAACATTATAAGTGATAGTATTTTCTCCAACTTTAATAGGTGCAACTACTTTTACTTCAATGGGAGGATTATATTTAAACCACTTCTCCTTAGGGAGATCAACATGAGTAGCAAAGGATTCACAGAAAGAAGCTACTATCTCAGAGTCAAGTCCATATTTAGTGCTAAATTCATGGAAAACATCGGTATCCATAAAAGATTTAACACAATCAAACTTAGGTGTTATACCTGACTTCTTACCTTCGTCGAGATCCCAATCCTCAGAGTTGCGTTTAATTCTTTCCAATAAATCCCGTTTGAATTCAATAGTCTTCATCATAAAAGATCTAGTACAAGAAGTATCGAGCTTGGAGCGATTATTGAGAAAAAGCCGAGCATAACAATTTTGAATAATAATTTCTCTTGAGAGCTCATGATTGGGGCATGAATATAACATTGACTTAAGCCTCCCCCAAGCTTGAGCGATGCTTTCTCCTTCGCGAGGCCAAAAAATATATATAATTACGATCATGATGAACAACATGCATAGGATAAAACTTCTGATGAAATTCCAATTTCAATCGGTTGTAGTTCCATGATCCCATATCATCACATAGCCTAAACCATGTCAATGCCTTTACCTTCAAAGATAAAGGGAAGACCTTCTTCTTGATAACATCCTCGGGCATACCTGCAAGCTTAAATAATCCACAAACTTCATCCACATAGATTAGGTGTAAATCAGGATGTAATGTTCCATCTCCTGTAAAAGGATTAGCTAGCAGTTTCTCTATCATACCCGGAGGAATTTCAAAGTAAACATTTTCAGTAGGTTCATTAGGTTGAAGAGCAACTCTTTGCTCTACTGGTCGGGGTGAAGATACCCCGAACAAGCCCCTCAAAGAATTATGATCCATAGTAACAAGTGACAGTAAATTTCAGCACACTATATAAAATTTTCCTTACCAAATTCCACCTACCAAAGGCGCTTCACTCCCTGGCAACGGCGCCAGAAAAGAGTCTTGATGACCCACTAGTGTAGGGGATTATCATAGACCTTTCGATAAGTAAGAGTGTTAAACCCAATGAGGAGCCGAAGGAAATGACAAGCGGTTTTCAGTAAGGTATTCTCTGCAAGCACTGAAATTATCGGTAACAGATAGTTTTGTGATAAGGTAATTTGTAACAGGTAACAAGTAATGAAAGTAAACAAGGTGCAGCAAGATGGCCCAATCCTTTTTGTAGCAAAGGACAAGCCTGGACAAACTCTTATATAGAGAAAAGCGCTCCCAAGGACACATGGGAATTATCGTCAAGCTAGTTTTCATCACGCTCATATGATTCGCGTTCGTTACTTTGATAATTTGGTATGTGGGTGAACTGGTGCTTGGGTACTGCCCTTTCTTGGACAAGCATCCCACTTATGATTAACCCCTATTGCAAGCATCCACAACTACAAAAGAAGTATTAAGGTAAATCTAACCATAGCATGAAACATATGGATCCAAATCAGCCCCTTATGAAGCAACTCATAAACTAGGGTTTAAGCTTCTGTCACTCTAGCAACCCATCATCTACTTATTACTTCCCAATGCCTTCCTCTAGACCCAAACAATGGTGAAGTGTCATGTAGTCGATGTTCACATAACACCACTAGAGGAGGGACAACATACATCTCATCAAAATATCGAACGAATACCAAATTCACATGACTACTTATAGCAAGACTTCTGCCATGTCCTTAGGAACAAACGTAACTACTCACAAATCATATTCATGTTCATAATCAGAGGGGTATTAATATTCATAAAGGATCTGAACATATGATCTTCCACCAAATAAACCAACTAGCATGAACTACAAGGAGTAATCAACACTACTAGCAACCCACAGGTACCAATCTGAGGTTTTGAGACAAAGATTGGATACAAGAGATGAACTAGGGTTTTATAGGAGATGGTGCTGGTGAAGATGTTGATGGAGATTGACCCCCTCTCGATGAGAGGATCGTTGGTGATGACGATGGCGATGATTTCCCCCTCCCGGATGGAAGTTTCCCGGCCAGAACAGCTCCGCCGGAGCCCTATATTGGTTCCGCCTCGTGGCGGCGGTGTTTCGTCCCGAAAGCTTGCTTATGATTTTTTCCAGGGTAAAATAATTCATATAGCAGAAGATGGGCAGTGGAGGCTTGCCAGGGGGCCCACGAGGCAGGGGGTGCGCCCCCACCCTCGTGGATGGTGGGTGGCCCCCCTCTGGTTGATTCTTTTGCTAGTATTTTTTATTTATTCCAAAAACTGCCTCCGTGAAGTTTCAGGACTGTTGGAGCTTTGCAGAATAGGTCTCTAATATTTGCTCCTTTTCCAGCCCAGAATTCCAGCTGCCGGCATTCTCCCTCTTCTTGTAAACCTTGTAAAATAAGAGAGAATAGGCATAAGTATTGTGACATAACATGTAATAATAGCCCATAATGCAATAAATATCGATATAAAAGCATGATGCAAAATGGACGTATCACATATAACCAGGGAGTAAAGACCAAGGCCGCAGAAGCACTAGAGAGGTCCTGCCACCAAGCGGCAACCACAACAGAGATGTCCCGACGCGCCGTGGAGCCCTTGAACGATCTCTCACCGGCACACGAGGGCTCTCACAAGCACACTCACCGCGTCGGCGATCGCGATGAGCTATCATTGCTGAAGTCCTTGGCTGGCGACGACGACATTCTCGCTGGCCTCATTAAGTAGCAGGAGCTGGTCGACGACTTGATGAAGCTGCTTGAGATCAGCGATGCCTCAGTTGAGAAGGTGACCGGCCTCGTCGAGCAACTCATACGTGACAATGTGAAGCTCCTCAAGGCGCTCGCCAAGAAGGAGGAGGAGGCCGCTGGCTGGAAGATGCTGCATGAACAGAGCAGTGCCTCGGGGATGACACTGACAGCGGTTGTCAAGGAACTGATGGGTGACTTGAGGAAGCTCCGGATTGAGTGCGAGCAAGAGGTGGAGGAATCCGTGGCTGCTTTCAAGCAAGCAAAGTCGTGAGGAATTGAAGAAGGAGCTGGAGGATGTTGTCGCCCAGCGATCCATCGGGGAGTAGCGACAGTAGCAACCCAGATCGTTGTCTGCGATTTCCTTCTTCTCCTGCCCCCGTGTCTTCCGGGCTTTGTCGCATGTGGCATTTAAATTATTTGGAATATGTAAGACAATTATTATCTGCGCCATTGTAAATTTGTCGTCGTATTATCCATTGCCATTTTATTTGGTGTCGTACTATCCGTTGCCCTATGTGGCATTTTAAATTAGGTCGGAATACAAGTTGAAAACACAAACAAAGCAAATGCTAATGTTGATCGGGGCCATGGGATCACAAGCAAACACCCTCCGTCCAGGTGCTTTAGTTAACCGCTTGTTAAATAGCGGTTCGACCGCCATTAATGGAAAAGTTGTGGGCGAGGCGGGTGGCTGGTGGATGGAGGTCAAAGAGCTCTCTTCCCCGTGAGCATGGGCGACCTTGGTACTCACACATGTCCCACCAAGCCTGCGAGGTGGATAGGCTGCACGCATCCCGTCGAGCCTGCGCGACCGACTACTCGCACACGTCCCGTCGAGCCTGCACGGCGGACTTCTCGCGCTCTTCCTATCTAATCAAACAGCTGCACACACGCCATCGAGTATGGTTAAATTTTTGCACAAAATACAAAGATGACCAATGGACGAGGATGGAGGTAGTACTATCCCATAAGAAAAGAGGGATTCGCAGCCGCACTTAAATGGTTACGGGAACACACGGTTCATATAATACAACCGTTTGCGATATTAACGTGTCAGCTATTTGTTTCAAAAGGATTTCGTTGGCTATTAGTGTGTGCGCCTTGTCTCAAACTGGATGATTTTTTTACCATGGCATATATGTGCCATGTCATGAAACCATGCCAAGTTTCATGTTTATTGGGTGAGTTTTTGATTTACCGGGATTGAAAACCGATATTCTCAATGTTTCAGGACGACGAGAAGTTTGTAATTCATTCCCATTCCTTCAATGAGACCTAAACATGCACCACAAGAGGGGCATGTTTCCCTACCGGAACCACGAGGGTTGCGAGAAGCTTCGGTTTGTAAGAGGCTTGTAATATAGCTTGGCCCAAATTGGACAATTATTTTACCACGACATATATGTGCCATGTAGTGACACCATTCCAAGTTTCATGATTTTCCGGTGAGTGTTGGATTTACGAAGATTTAAAACCTGAGATTTGCAATGCTTGTGGCTGAGCTAGGATGCAGAGAAGGTTGAATTCATTCCCATTCCTTCTATGGGACCTAAACATGCACCCCAAGGACACATGTACGATTTTTCTAGCCAATTTGGTGCACTGGAGCATGTATTTGTTGTTCAGATTTGAATTATGGACATTAAATGCCTAGAAAACTCAATTAATGAATAAAAAAGGTCAAACGAACCCTGAATAACTTCAAAGTTCAACGCGAATCTCCTGTTGTTCCATGTTGCGTGTAGAAGAAAATACAAGGCTAGAAGAGGGAGCGATTATCGTTTCACCCACAAGGGGACACGTTTCCCTATCGAAACAACAAGGGTTCTTGCGACAGGCTCCGGTTTGTAAGAGGTTTGTAATAAAGCTTGGCCCAAATTGGACAATGTTTTTACAACGAAATATATGTGCCATGACGTGACACCATGCCAACTTTCATGACTTTCTGGTGAGTTTTGGATTTACGGGGATTTAAAAAACCGAGATTCCAAATGTTTGAGGATGAGCCAGGACACCGATACAGTTGTAATTCATTCCCATTCCTTGCATGAGACCTAAACATGCACCCAAGGACACATGTATGATTTTTCTATCCATTTTGGTGAACTGAAGCATGTATTTGTAGTTCAGATTTGAATTATGGACATTAAATGCCTAGGAAACTCAATTAATGTATAAAAAGGCCAAATGAACCCTGAATAATTTTAAATTTTAGCACGGATATCATGTCGTTCCATGTTTCCGGTAGAAGAAAATACAAGGCGAAAAGAGGCAGTGATTATCGTTTTGCCTACAAGGGGGACACGTTTCCCTATCGAAACCACGAGGCTTCTTGAGAGAAGCTCCGGTTTGTAAGAGGCTTGTAATAAAGCTTGCCCCAAAATGGACAAAAAAATTTCGTCAACATATATGTGCCATATCGTGACACCATGCCATGTTTCACGATTTTCTGGTGAGTTTTGGATTTATGGGGATTTAAAAACCAAGATTCTTCTCATGAAATGTTTTGAAAAGCACACAGTTCACTCATGAAAGCCGTGTGCCTACCAAACCGTGGCCGATGCCCCTACTGTGCTTGTGATCTGAGTCGTGCGTTCTGATTGGCCAGAACCCAAACCCCACAGATCGTGCGTCTGCACCGTTGGATGCTCCTAGATCGAACGGCAATCCTCATCCCTTTCGACAACACATGCAGTTCCGGTTGTGATTTTATTTAAATGGGTAAGCACTATGCGCATGCGTCGTGCTAGCTCACGCTTCCTTCTGTACTAAGTTTTCTATATTAATGTTGTTATATATCCAAACATGCTACCGTTTCCCGCCACTCCTCCCATCAGTTTCCCGCCTGTTCTCCCATCATTTCCCGCTACGAGTGTCAGTGCTCATAGAAGGCTAAGCGGCGACACACGGGCCATGTAAATATCTCACACAATTTGTAAAAGCACAAACATGTGTGATAGTAGGGAGTAGGTCCCATAGGGTGACCAGCGTGAAACGCCTTAAAGGCAAGGAGGCAATTCCTATTAGCAAGGGGCGGCTTACCAACCGCTAGCCTAGTCAAATAGAACGCAGAAGTTAAGCATGCTCGGGCTGGAGTAGTCTAAGGATGGGTGGCTCGATGGGAAGTTGCATATATCAAGCTTCATTTAAATGCTATGCCACGGTCATTATAGAGATATATGTCTCTATAGTGATCTGTCATGGCGATTATATAAACCTTGGGATCCTTGTTTTTCTAATATGTAGACTATATTTTTTATTGGTTATGTTTTTTTCTAAAAAAATCAAAGAATGATCGATATCTGTAGGCCCACACAAATTATCCCTTTGACCCAACGCAGGAGAAGGTTTAACTCTTTGCTCCGTGTGCTATGTTAGAGCAAATCAAGTTTCAGCACATGCGTTGGACGGCACCCGCCCCCTAGCCCCCCACCCACCTTGAAGTTGCGTTCCCGACATCGTACGTCTTTAACCTAGCCACGGGGGTACGATGTTCAGTTTGTAATGTTACTGATGTAGTTGGTGCCCCATCGAACTTGTGCTTTCGGGATTTGAACAAATCACACACCAGACCCATACATCTTTTCGGGCCGCATGCAGGGTATAGGGGGCCGGGTGTTCTGGTCGAGCATGTCTCCTTGTGTGGTTTATAGACACCACACATATCTGTGGGCTCCCCCATATCGAGCATGTATTCACCTTGACCAATAAGGAGGGGGCCCCACACAATCTATCCCTTTGACCCAACATACGAGAACGGTTTGACCAGGATGGTTTCCTATTGCTACGTGTGCCATGTTAGACCAAATAAAGTTTGAGCGCATGCGTTGGACGACACCCCCCTCGCCTCGAGGTTGGGAAACCAACATCATACATATTGAACCTAGCTTGGGTTCGATCGGGTACGGTGTTCGGTTTGTAATGTAGTTGGTGCCCCCATTAAAGTTGTGCATTCGGGATTTGAACACATCACACACCACCGTACCCATACATAATTTCGAGCCGCATGCAGTCTACACGGGGTCTTCTGATCGACCACGTCTCCCTTGTGCGGGTTTTTGTGACGACACACATATATGTAGGCTCCCGTGTGTATATTCTATCCATTTTTTATGATGGTCCAATCACTCCATTTTTTATCAACAACAACAGTTGTTGTTTAACCAAACGATAGATTCACTAGTCCGTATTATGATAGGTCATGGCGACATGCATGTATGACCAAAGTATCATTACGTGCATCCGCCCCACTGACACGAAGTGGGAGGTGGGTCAAGCACCCTAGCTAGGTAGCTACGTCATTATGTAATTATAGATATATCCAAGGGTGCTTTCGGGTTTGCGAGGCAGGTGCCACCAAAGTTGTGCATTGTGTATTTAAAGTTTTAAACATCACACCATATATTTATACATATATTTGGCCACTTCCAGGTGGTTCTTGACTTCTGGCCCCTCTCATCGATCTTCAACTACTTTCCCAACAATGGGCCCGCGCGGTCAAAGTTGTGCATTGGAATTTTGAACATCACAGACCACCCTTTTCAGTCATATATATTTGGGCCACATGCTGGTGTGGCTGTCTTTTGACCCTATCTAACGTTTTTTTTGCTGCAAATACTCTGATGACGCTCAACGGACACGGGTATAATGTCTTAACCGTGTGCGATGCAAGTGCGCTGTGAATCACCACGACTGTGCGAGCGTTAGCAAAGGTGGAGGTACTGGCTTAATCGTGTGTGATGCAAGTGTGCTGCAAAATCACCACCTGCCCAAGCTAAAGGTGGGTTGTTTATTTAGATTGAATTCCACATCTTCGTCTAAAAATTAGGATGAACCGTGTGCGATAGACCAGCTAGCTAGAAATCTAAAAACAAACTACCCGCCTTGAGCGTTGCAAAAATTGGCGGTTCCACCGCTTTTCCTTATTACGCATATTCTTATTGGACCGTGTGCGATCTTGGGAACTCCCGCCCCGCATCAATTCCTTTACCCAAATTTTAGTAGCCTCGTACTTCAACCGTCGCCCACACTCCTCCAGCACCGACCTTATAGTAAAGTTGCAGTAGCCGAGGCATTTGAACCGTCGCCCTCCCTCGTCCACCACCATCTCCATCCACCATTACTAAAATTTCTAGTAGCCGTGGTGTATCATCAAACACCACCCCTCTCCCCCTCAACACTCCCCCACCCGCCCCCTCCCCCCTAGAACCCTAGTTCACCGCCGCCGCCAACCCCTGCCGGTCTGCCCATTCCTCCTAGCTTAGATAATAAAGTTCAGGTTACCCAACGATTACCATACCGTCGCCCCACTCCCCTGAGTTTTTAGATGAGACCTACGATGTCCCTCCCCGCAAGATCCACATTCCCTGCTCCATAATGTCACAACCTAAGCTCGACCACGTATCCTGGGGAGCCCGACGAGCGTTCGGCCAAGAAGAGGTTTATCATGGCCTCTCCAGCGGATGTTGGCAAGGTGGCCACCGTTTCCCCCGACCTATCGATCCTAGAGCAACACCTCGCCGCAGAAGCTGGCGAAGATGTTGACTATGTTGCCATGCCGAAGGCTTCACGTCAGTGAGCTAGTGTATTACTGTATCTTGGGAAAGTTGGCTACGACATCAAGCTCGTTGACAACAACGGCTTCACACGGGCCATGTCACAGGTTAAGTGGTCCATCCCCAATCCCCTCTGGTTCAACCGCTGTCGATCTCTTCGACGGCCCTGCCGCTGCGGTCAAGGATTTTTGATCCTTGTACGCGATCGAGCCCATTTTTTCATTTCTGAAGGACACGTTCTACGATGGCGGCTTAGGATCCTCAGTTGCCAAGTCAGATCTCATCGACCACGACTGGGAAGAGGGCACCCACAAGGGTTCTCCAAGGTGAAACAACCCATCTGTGACATTAGAGAGCGCACCATGGGTCTGTGCTCTTCCATCTGGAAGGGTCCCGTCCATGACATGTGAGGCAACATCCTATCAGCAAATCTTACCTTTTCTAGCTTACCAACACGTACGCTTTGTAGTAGTAGCATTTGCCATGCAGTGTTTTAATTGTGCCATGTTTAATTATTCCAGTTATGCAAAAATCTATTGTTTAATAGGGCTATGTGATGTTTAAGTACGAATTGTCCACTTCAGTTTCACGAATGGCTATATTTGGTTGTTTATAGTGAGCAGATGCCTTGTTTATCTGTATTTGGTTGTTAGGTTGGTTGCAGTGAGCATTTGTCTAGTTATCGAGCAGATGCCTTGTTTATCTGTATTTGGTTGTGGAAGTGCAACTAATCCCTCGGGTGGTTTTGGTAATTCATAACAACATATACCTCATTGAACTAATATCCATTCAAGTTTAATATTTCAGAAAGTTCAATGAACGACATGGCATGGACTAGAAATGTGGACCCCTCAAAAATGCTAAGGACACATGGTGGCAAAAGCTCAAGACTCTTCATTTATATTTTAGTGATCCAAGATCACATTGAGTCCATAGGGAAGCCAATAATATTAAAAGGAGACGAGGTGTTGCTTAATGGTCTACTTGCTCAAAATGCTTAGTGATATTGCTCCAAAGCCCTCAACCGCTTTCTCATTTCCAAATATGTCCAAAACCCAAAGCCAAACTCGGCCCCACCGAAATCTTCTATCTGGCGCACTGAGTTCATTTGACATAGCCACTGCCAGAAACCCTAAACACTTCGGTCACACCGATACGGATCTCGGTCTCACCAAGATGGCCTTGCAAACTCTCTATTGCTTGTTGCATTATTTCGGTCTCACCAAAATGTGCAATCGGTCCCACCGAGTTTGCTTGACATTCTCTCTGTTGCCTTATTGCTTCACTTCGGTCTAACCGAGTTGATGCAATCGGTGCCACCAAGTTGTTGTTTGCCCTAAGCCCTAGCACATCGGTCCCACTGAGTTGTTCCAGTCGGTCCCACCAAGATTCCTAACGTTCACATTTTGAACTAAATCGGTCTCACCGAGTTCTTGTGTTCGGTCTGACCTAGTTGGGTCAAATGTGTGTAACGGTTGGATTTTGTGTGGAGGCTATACATACCCCTCCACCCCTTATCCATATGTGAGAGAGCCATCAGAACGTGCCTACACTTCCAGCCTACATTTTCTGAGACAGAACCACCTACTCATGTGTTGAGATCAACATATTCCATTCCAACCACAAGAATCTTGATTTCTAGCCTTGTCCAATTTGCTTTCCACTCAAATCATATTTCCACCATATCCAAATCTGTGTGAGAGAGTTGAGTGTTGGGGAGACTATCATTTGAAGCACAAGAGCAAGGAGTTCATCATCAACATGCCATCTATTATCTTTTGGAGAGTGGTGTCTTCTAGATTGGTTAGGTGTCGCTTGGGAGCCTCCGACAAGATTGTGGAGTTGAACCAACAAGTTTGTAAGGGCAAGGAGATCGCCTAGTGAAGATCTACCCGAGTGAGGCACGTCCTTCGTGGGCGACGGCCATGGTGGGATAGACAAGGTTGCTTCTTCGTGGACCCTTCGTGGGTGGAGCCCTCCATGGACTCGCGCAACCGTTACCCTTCGTGGTTTGAAGTCTCCATCAACGTGGGCGTACGATAGCACCACCTATCGGAAGCACGCCAAAAATCTCCATGTCATCATTGCGTTTGCACTCTCCAAACCCTTCCCTTTACCTTCATATGCAATGTTTTTTTACTTTCCGTTGCTACACTCTTAAAATTGCATGCGTAGGTTGATTTCTTGACTTGTGTTAAGTTGCTAAAATCTGCCCACAACTAGAATTGGGAAAATGTTAGATTTTTATTTGGTCAAGTAGTCTAATCACCCCCTCTAGACCTACTTTCGATCCTACAAGTGGTATCAGAGCTTTGGTCTCTATTTGCCTTGATTTCCATAGCTTTGGTGATCATAGCCTTGGTTTCACAACCTAGGAGAGTATGGCGTCTAGTGAGGGAAATTATCACCGTAGAGGTCCTTACTTTGATGGTACTAATTTTGCTAGTTGGAAGCATAAGATGAAAATGCATATTCTTGGTCATAACCCCACTGTTTGGGCTATTGTGAACATTGGCTTACAAGGTGATTTCTTCGAGGATCGAAGAGAACCGGATCGTGAAGCGTCCGCGGAAGAAATGAAGATGTTACAAGACGATGATCAAGTTTGCGATTTTCTCTTCAACGGATTATGCCATGAAGAACTCAACAAAATCAGCCCCTTGAGAATGCAAAAGAAATTTGGGATACTTTGGTTGATATGCACGAAGGTACCGAGTCCGTCAAGGAATCCAAATTGGATGTGCTTCAAAGTCAACTTGACAAGTTCAAGATGAAGGATGGTGAAGGAGTTGCTGCGATGTACTCTAGTCTTGCTCTCATCACAAATGAGATTGCAGGCTTAGGAAGCAAAGAGATGACTGACAAATTAATCATCAAGAATATCCTAAGAGCCTTGGATGGAAAATATGATACTGTGTGCACCTTGATCCAAATGATGCCCAATTACAAAGATCTCAAGCCCACGGAAGTCATTGGTAGAATTGTTGCTCATGAGATGTCACTCAAGGATAAGGAAGAGCTCCACAACAAGTCTAGTGGTGCTTACAAAGCTTCAAGTGATGCTCCAACAACATCAAGTGAGAAACAAGTCTTCCATGAGGAATTGAGCTTAATGGTGAAGAACTTCAACAAATTCTACAAGAATAGAAGCAAAGAGAGAAGCTCCAAGTCAAGATCCTACAATGACAAAAGAACTTCTAGTCGGGATCGTAATTGCTACAAATGTGGAAGACCCGGACACTACTCCAATGAGTGTACGGTTCCCTACAAGAAAAGAGAAGATTCACCAAAAAGAAGGAGTAAAAGAGATGAATCATCGCCAAGAGAGAGAAGGATTAGATATGATCGTTATGAACGAAGGCCCTCTCGTAGAAGCAAGGATTCTAAAAGGAAGGACAAGTCATCAAAGAGCTACACAAGACAAAGACATCAAGCTCATATTGGTGAATGGGTATCCGGTTTCGACTCCGACAACTACTCCGAGAGAAGCTATCACCCCGACTCCGAATATACTCAAGATGAAGGTGTTGCCGGTCTTGCACTTGTGTCATCCAACTCCTACGACATATTTGACTCACCAAATGAAGGAATTGGAAGATGCTTCATGGCTAAAGGCCCTAAGGCATCACACACCGAGTATGTTGATTTCAATAGAGATGAAGATGATTTGCTAGGTGATGATGATTTACTTGTTGACAACACTAGTGATGAAAACTATGATGAACTTGCTGTTAATCATGCTAATCAAGATGAAACGAATGAAAATGATAGGAAGGAGATTGAGCGTCTAACTAAAGAACTAAACAATCTTAAGTTAGCTCATGAAACAACTCTAGAGGATCATACAAAGCTTCTAGGAACTCATGAGAAGCTACGCTTCGAGAAGCTAAATTTAGAGCAAGAGCATGAGTTCCTAAAAGCAATCAATGATGATCTTCGAAAGAAGAGTTCTTCTTACATTGACAAGCATTTACTCTTGTCTACTTATATGCCACAAGTAAAATCTAGCAATAGGAACAAGAAGGATTCTTCCTCTAGTAGTAACAATAACCATGTTAAATCCAATGTTGTTGCTTCCAGTAGTTCTCTTTATTCCACTAATATTTCTCTTAGCCAAGTTACACTTGAGCAAGAAAATAGCTTATTGAAGGGAATTATAGAGAAAGGTTTTTACAAGAGCCTTGCCGGAAGTAAGCAATTTGAGGAAATTGTACGCAAGCAAGGAAGGCACCGGAAGAATCAAGGTGTTGGTTTTGAACGAAAGTTCAATGCCAATGGAGTTGAGCGGGAAGAAGATCAATATCCCAAGACAAAGTTTGTTCCTCAACAAGAGATGTATTACCCCACCTCTTTCAAGGGAACACAAGATCAAGATGATCTTCCACCACAAGACCACAAGCTAAAAGGAAAGGACAAGCTTCAAGAAGAGATTGACTCATTTGAAGAAGCTCCTAAGGCCATGGTCAAGTGGGTTCCCAAGTTCTACTTCATCAAGTACGACTACAACTCCAAGGATTCCCATCAAGTTGATGTGAATTCCGAAGAAGAAGAACTAGAGAGTTCTTGAGGGTGACTCCGCCAACATACTTCACGCACATTCATTTTGGCAAGGATAAGTGCAATCAACTTTCATATGTTGCACTAGTTCATGGAGTCACAAACCCTCTTGTTGGTAAGACAAGGGACAAGGTAACCTAATGCTTTCATGGACATCATCGTATGTGTGTTTCACTCTATGTCTATGGATATCCTTGTATGTTCCTTGTGGGACTAACCCATGTAGGTATTGAAAGTGCAAAACACTCCAATGGATTGCTCCAAATGATCTACGTCAACATTGAGCATCCACATCTTCAACACCTACATGAAGTCATCATCGACAAAACCCAAGGTTAGTTCATCCCTCTTAGGGGGGATATCACATCTAGGGGGAGCTTTACTCTAAGAACTGAGCTAAAGCAACTCTAATGATGTGAACACAACAATGCTTTATGTAAAAGTGGTAACCCCACTTGTGCTTAAACGATGAGTATGACCTACGATCAAATGTTCTCATTTGACTCCTTAGTTAATTTACTCATATATAGATGACCTAGTCATCGCCAATTGCTTGATAGATGCTAGAGTGTATGTGCATGCTTTTCCACATGTTTTATTTGCTATCTTATTGTGTGAGCATGTTGGTTGCATAATTTTCTCCATTCGAGGATATCCATTTGTTGTTTCGATTGTTTGGTTTTTATTTTGCCAAATGGATGGACAAGAATGCCTAACTACTCCCTCTAGCTATCTATGCTCTTTCTCGTCTCAAACTCTATTCATGCTACATCACAAAGTTTGAACAAGTCACTTTCGGACCCTCTGGGTGAGGAGCACTCGGAGCCACCAATCTGTCAAGGGCTTAACTTCCAAAATCTTTTAATGATTTTCGGTCAGACCAACTTATCCAACTCGGTCTCACCGAAATCAGTAAGTTGATCTAGGTTTTCATCTCGGTGCCACCGATTAGAACGATTCGGTCACACCGATTTGCAGCAACTGCTAGCAGTTTTGCATCTCGGTGCCACCGAGACGTTCCACTTGGCGCCACCGACAGCGTCTGGGTATATATACCGTGGCTTGAAGTTTGGAAATTTCTTCAAACACACTCGACCGCGCCTCCCCAGCACTGCCGCACCTAGGTCTCCAGATCATCGCTGTCTCCTCTACTGACCCTACGCCGCTGGTCTCTGCCGCTGTTAACGGGAATCTTCACCACCGTTGGCGCCGTAGCGATCGGTCACCAAGTTAGGGTACAAATTCGACCCTTTGTGCTATCCCCTTTCTCCAAATCTTGCACAAAGTATAATGCCTTTGTTCTTCCCACGTATGAGATCAATCTATCCAGCAAATAGATTCCTTAGAATATATTTGATGCAAAAACTTAGGGTTAGGTTTTCGCTGAACCCATCTTGGACCGACCGATCTGAGGATCTCGGTCACACCGGTTGGTCCTGGCCATTGCACAAGTACAACTCGGTCTGACCGAAGTGTACTGATCGGTGAGACCAAAATCACTTTCTCTGTGAAACCCTAGCATCTTGGAGTCACCGAATTGCATCTCGGTTTAACCGAAATGGCATGTTTAGATTCTGTTAGTGCTTCGGTGTCACCGAGTTTGTCAAATCGGTAGCTCCAAAATGCTTTCTGCTGAAAACTAAAGTTAAGTTTTTGTTTCAATTTTTGCAAAACAAGTTGTAATTTGTGATGCTCATCTACTCTATCCACACCCAACTATTCACAGGGACAGATGCAACAATGCCAGAGGGTAGTGACAGCCAGAACAAGTCTGAAGAGAAGCTCAACCTCAGTGAGGGCACCGGTCCCTCTGGTAGCTATGATGAGGGGAGTAGGAGCACTCCCAACAACTTGCCTAAGGAAGCTACTAGGGAAAGGAAGAAAAGAACATCTGAATCTGAAGATGAAGATTTTGTGATTGAGGAGGAAGTGACCTCCAAGAAGAAGGTACTCAAGAAAGAGTATGCTGCTGCTGCCACAAAGCCAGGCCTTCCCAAGAAGGCTCCTGCAAAGAGGAATCCAATGTCTAAACCCAGAAAAGTTCCAACCCAAGAAACAATATAGTTTACTTTGGAACAGTCTGATGACGAGTGATACGTGTCCATCTTATCTATAATTTTTGATTGTTTTATGCCAATATTATACAACTTTTCCATATTTTTGGCAACAATTTATATGATTTATTGGACTAACCTATTGATCCAGTGCCTAGTGCCAGTTCCTGTTTTTTGCATGTTTTTTGTTTCGTAGAAAATCCATATCAAACGAAGTCCATACGCGATAAAAATTTACGGAGAATTATTTCGGAATATATGTGATTTTTGGGATGTGGGATCAACGCAAACAGGGTCCCACAGCCCCCAAGATACACCAGGGCGCGCCAGGGGGTGCCAGGAGCGCCGAGGTGTCTTATGCCCGTCTCGTAAGGAGGTTGGGGCCCTTCTTCTGGCGCAATAAATATAACTTATGGAAAAAGATCGTGTAAAAATTTCAGCGCAATCGGATTTACGGATCTCCAGGAATTTAAGAAATCATGAAAGGCCAGATCTGGGGAACGCGAAACAGAAGAGAATAGAGAGGGAAATCCAATCTCGGAGGGGCTCCCGCCCCTCTGCCACCATGGAGGCCATGGACCAGAGGAGGGACTCTCCTCCCATCTAGGGGGGAGGCCAAGGAAGAATAAGAAGGAGGGGGGCTCTCTCGCCCTTTCTCCCGGTGGCGCCGGAACGCCGCCGGGGCTAGGATCGTGACGATGATCTACATCAACAATCTTGCTACCGTCAACACAAACTCTCTCCCCCTCTATGCAGCGGTGTAACACCTCTTCTCCCCGCTGTAATCTCTACTTAAACATGGTGCTCAACTCCATATATTATTTCCCAATGATATTTGGCTATCCTATGATGTTTGAGTAGATTCATTTTGTCCTGTGGGTTAATCGTCATCTTGGTTGGTATGATTGTATATTTTATTTATGGTGTTGTCCTAAAGTGCCCTCCATCTCGCGCAAACGTGTGGGATCCCCGCTGAAGGGTGTTGCAATACATTCATCATTCGCTTATGGTGGGTTGCGAGAGTGACAGAATCTTAAACCCGAGTAGGTGGGTTGTTGTGTATGGGATAAAGAGGACTTGATACTTAATGCTATGGTTGGGTTTCACGACCTTAATGATATTTAGTAGTTGCGGATGCTTGCTAGAGTTCCAATCATAATTGCATATGATCCAAGTAGAGATAGTATGTTAACTCATGCCTCTACCTCATATAAAATTACAAGAATGATTACTGGTACTTGTTATCGATTTCCTAGGGACAAATGACTTTCTTGTTGACAAAAGCTATCAACTTTTATTACCTTGCAATTTATTCGTAGTTTTATTCTTGCAAAGTACTCATAGTTTTATTCTTGTAAAATAGTGTCATAGTTGTTTTAGGTAAAGCAAACGTCAAGTGTGCGTAGAGTTGTATCGGTGGTCGATAGAACTTGAGGGAATATTTGTTTTACCTTTAGCTCCTCGTTAGTTTCGACACTCTTATTAATCGAAGAAGGCTACAAACGATCCCCTATACTTGTGGGTTATGAAGACCTTTTTCTGGCGCTGTTGCCGGGGAGCAATAGCGTGGGGTGAATATTCTCGTGTGTGCTTGTTTGCTTTAGCACTAAGTAATTTTTATTTCCCGTTCTAAGTTGTTCTCTATCTTTAGTTATGGATATGGAACACAAAACACAAAAAAATTAGTGGTACTTTATACTCGTGGAGATGGGGAACCTCCTAAAACCCTCGATGCTCGTTATGTGAAAAATATTAAACACTACTTTGATAATCCTGAGAAAACCCCATTCAACATGATAATGGGAGACATGTTAGATCAATGTGAATACTTTAGGGATTATCGCTTGACCAAAAAGGGAAACTTTTATGGGATCCAATTGATATGTTGCATTGGTATGCTTGAATTTATGCCAGAGATATGATTTTACCTGTTGCTCTAGGATGAATGCTCCACACTTTCCCTTTTCATGCAAATTTAATGACAATGAAACCTTAGATTCTTATGCTAATGGTAGATATGATTACTATGATGTGGAACGAATAGAAGAATTTGTTGCTTTTAAGGGTGCTTATGAAATTGAATCTTTGTTTGAAAAGTATGAAGCTTTTGATGATGAGGTTTATAGACCCAAATTTTTTGCTATACTTAAATATTGCTATGAGAATTATAAACACAGTTCCGATATTGATGCGTTTATTGAGAAAGTCTCCGCTATCCAAGAAGAGACTAATTTTTTGCAGGAGTCTATGGAAGAAGGAATTGATGAAATTGTGAGCTCATTGGATGAAAAAGATGATGGGGAGAGTGAAGATCAAAAGGAGGAAGAGCGGATTAGCTACCCGTGCCCACCTTATAATGAGAGTAGCCCTTCAACTCATACATTGTTTAATGTCCCTTCGTTCTTACCGAAGGATGAATGCTATGATCCCGTAGATTCTTTTGAAATATCCCTTTTTGATGAACTTGATGCTTGCTATGCTTGTGGCCAAGATGCCAATATGAATTATGCCTATGGATATGAACTTGCTATGGTTCCTTATATTAATAATGAAACTTTTGCTATTGCACCCACACATGATAGTCCTATTATCTTTTTGAATTCTCCAAACTACACTATATCGGAGAAGTTTCTTCTTATTAAGGATTATATTGATGGGTTGCCTTTTACCGTTGCACATGATAATTTTGATGAATGTAATATGCATGTGCTTGCTGCTCCTACTTGCAATTATTATGAGAGAGGAACTACATCTCCACCTCTTTATGTTTCCAACACGATAAAATTGCAAGAAACTGCTTATGCTATGTATTGGCCTTTACTTGATGTGCATGAATTGTTCTTGTATGACATGCCGATGCATATGAAGAGAGTTAGACTTCGTGATTGCATGACATATGTTGCTTTGTGATCACTACTAAATGCCAAATCATTGTTAATTAAAATTGGCTTTGATATACCTTGGGATTCAGGTGGAACCATTACTTGAGCACTTTATGCCTAGCTTAATGGCTTTAAAGAAAGTGCTGTCAGGGAGACAATCCGGACGTTTTTGAGAGTCATTTTATTATTTTGAGTGCTTTTATAAAGTTTAAAAACAAAATATATAGAGGGGAACTTAAAACTTCACAAAAAAAAGTGAAAGTGAGAAAGACGAACACCGTTGAAGTGGGGGACGTCCTTGAACTTTGTTCATGCCCATGGAAACTTTGTGAATCTCAATTACAGAAAATTTTCAACAAAAAATAATTATCCCCTTGTACAAATCCTTTGCATTGTAAAACTATTGTGCCAAGATTTTCCTTTAGGATGAGTAGATTGCTTGTTGGTATGTGCGGTGCAGGAACAAAAAATTTGGCTGTAGCGCATGTATTTTCATTTTTTACTAGAATGTCAAAAGCTTCTAAAACTTTTTGCACAATATTGCTATATGAATTTTTTTCCTAATGTTTAAGAATTTTTGGAGTAGCATAAGTATGGTAGATGTTCAGATTGCTACAGACTGTCCTGTTTAAGATAGATTCTGTCTTTGATGCATTGTTTTGATGAAACTATCGATTCTATCGGTGGTATAAGCCATGGAAAAGTTATATTGCAGTAGCTACAATGCAAAAAAATATAAATTGGTTTTCAACAGTACTTAGAGTAGTGATTTGCTTTATTATACTAATGGATCTTACCGAGCTTTCTGTTGAGTTTTGTGTGGATGAAGTGATCAAAGATCGAGGAGGTCCCGATATGAGGAGAAGGAGGAGAGGCAGGAGCTCAAGCTTGGGGATTCCCAAGGCACCCCAAGTAAATATTCAACGGGACTCAAGCGTCTAAGCTTGGTGATGCCCCGGAAGGCATCCCATCTTTCTTCAACAAGTATCGATATGTTTCCATCTTTGTCAGGTTCACGTGATATGCGTAAATCTTGGAGCGTCTTTCGCATTTAGTTTTCACTTTTCTTTCATGCTCCATGCTGGTATGAGATAGTCCATGGTTGATTTATAGAATGCTCATTGCACTCCACTTATATTTTTTGAGTATGGCTTTATAGAATGCTTCATGTGCTTCACTCATATCATTTGAATTTTGGATTGCCTGTTTCTCTTCACATAGAAAACCGTTGTTTGTAGAATGCTCTTTTGCTTCACTTATATTTGTTAGAGCATTGTCTTTTGTAGAAAGAGTTAAACTCTCATGCTTCACTTATATCTATTTATAGAGTGAACATGAATTGGTCAATTGCATGGTTAGTCATAAAATCCTACATAAAACTTGTGGATCACTGAATATGATATGTTTGATTCTTTGCAATAGTTTTGCGATATAGAGATGGAATATGTGGGAGGTACTAGTAAATGGTTGTGGTTAGTAAGAATATTGGTGTTAAGGTTTGTGATTCCTAAAACATGCACGTATAGTCTCTCGTTATGCTATGATGTTGGAGCATGATTTATTATTGATTGTCTTCCTTATGAGTGGCGGTCGGGGACGAGCGATGGTATTTTCCTACCAATCTATCCCCATAGGGGCATGCGTAGTAGTACTTTGCTTCGAGGGCTAATAAACTTTTGCAATAAGTATATGAGTTCTTTGTGACTAATGTGAGTCCATGGATTATACTCGCTCTTACTTTTCCGCAATTTGCTAGCCTCTACGGTACCATGCATTGCCCTTTCTCACCTCGAGAGTCGGTGCAAACTTCGCCTATGCATCCAAACCCCGTGATATGATATGCTCTATCACCCATAAGCCTTACTATATCTTCCTCAAAACAACCACCATACCTACCTATTATGGCCTTTCCATAGCCATTCCGAGATATTTTGCCATGCAACTTGCACCGCTTCCGTTTTGATAACTTGAGCATTCATTGTCATATTGCTTTGCATGATCATATAGGTGACATAGTAGTTGTGGCTCGGCCACCATGCATCATTTTTTATACATGTTATGCTAGATCATTGCACCTCCTGGTACACTGCCAGAGGCATTCATATAGAGGCATAGTTTTGTTATAGGTATCTAGTTGTAATATTGAGTTGTAAGTAAATAGGAGTGTGATGATCATCAATTTTCATTATTAGAGCATTGCCCCTGTGAGGAAAGGATGATGGAGACTATGATTCCCCCACAAGTCGGGATGAGACTCTGGACATTGAGAGAAAAAAAGAAGAAAAGAAAAAAAGAAAAGAAAAAAGGAAAAGGAAAAAGAAAAAAGAAAAAGAAAAAAGAAAAGAAAAAGGGAGAAGGGGCATGCTAGTTCCACACTTGTGCTTCAAAGTAGCACCATGTTTTTCATATGGAGAGTCTCCTATATTGTCACTTTCATATACTAGTGGGATTTTTTCATTATAGGATTAGATGCACACCCACTTAGTTTTCATGTTGAGCTTTCATACACTTATAGCTCTTAGTGCATTCATTGCATGGCAATCCCTACTCCTCGCATTGATATCAATTAATGGACATCTCCATAGCCCGTTGGTTACTCGCGTCGATGTGAGACTTTCTTACTTTTTTGTCTTCTTTATATTTACCCCTATGATCATACTCTATTCTACCCATAGTGCTATATCCATGGCTTGCGCTCATGTATTGCGTGGGAGTTGAAAAAGCTGAAGCGCATTAAAAAGTATGAACCAATTGCTCGGCTTGTCATCGGGGTTGTGCATGATAAATACTTTGTGTTAAGAAGGCAGAGCATGACAAGACTATATGATTTTGTAGGGATAGCTTTCTTTAGCGTTGATATTTTGAAAGACATGATTGTTTGTTGGGATGCTTGAGTATTGATGTCTTTATGTCAAATTATAGACTATTGCTTTGAATCACTCGTGTCTTAATATTCATGCCATGACTAGATATATATCAAGTTTATGTTAGGTAGCATTCCACATCAAAAATTATCTTTTTAATCATTTACCTGCTCGAGGACAAGCAGGAATTAAGCTTCGGGATGTTGATACGTCTCCATCGTATATATAACTTTTGATGGTTCCATGCCAATATTATACAACTTTTACATATTTTTGGCAACAATTTATATGATTTATTGGACTAACCTATTGATCCAGTGCTAGTTCCTGTTTGTTGCATATTTTTTGTTTCACAGAAAACCCATATCAAACGAAGTCCAAACACGATAAAAATTTACAGAGAATTATTTTGGAATATATGTGATTTTTGGGATGTGGAATCAACGCAAATGGGGTCCCACAGCCCCCAAGATACACCAGGGCGTGCCAGGGGGTGCCATGCGCGCCCTGGTGTCTTATGCCCTTCTTGTAAGGCGGTTGGGGCCCTTCTTCTGGCACAAGAAATATAATTGATGAAAAAAAATCGTGTAAAAATTTCAACGCAATCAGAGTTATGGATCTCCGGGAATTTAAGAAATTGTGAAGGGTTAGATCTGGGGAACGCGAAATAGAAGAGAACAGAGAGGGAGATCCAATCACGGAGGGGCTACCGCCCCTCCGCCGCCATGGAGGCCATGGACCAGAGGGGGAACTCTCCTCCCATCTAGGGGGAGGCCAATTAAGAATAAGAAGGAGGGGGCCTCTCTCCCCCTCTCCCCCGGTGGCGCCAGAACACCACCGGGGCTAGGATCATGACGGCGATCTACATCAACAATCTTGCTACCAGCAACACCAACTCTCTCCTCCTCTATGCAGCGGTGTAACACCTCTTCTCCCCGCTGTAATCTCTACTTAAATATGGCACTCAACTCTATATATTATTTCCCAATGATATTTGGCTATCCTATGATGTTTGAGTAGATCCGTTTTGTCCTGTGGGTTAATCCTGATCTTGGTTGGTATGATTGTATATTTTATTTATGGTGCTATCCTACGGTGCCCCCCGTCTCACGCAAACATGAGGGATCCCTGCTGTAGGGTGTTGCAGTACGTTCATGGTTTGTTTATGGTGGGTTGCGAGAGTGACAGAAGCTTAAACCCGAGTAGGTGGGTTGTTGCGTATGGGATAAAGAGGACTTGATACTTAATGCTATGGTTGGGTTTCACGACCTTAATGATCTTTAGTAGTTGCGGATGCTTGCAAGAGTTCCAATCATTAGTGCATATGATCCAAGTAGAGAAAGTATGTTAACTCATGCCTCTCCCTCATATAAAATTACAAGAATGATTACCGGTACTTGTTATCGATTGCCTGGGGACAAATGACTTCCTTGTTGACAAAAGCTATCTACTTTTATTACCATGCAATTTATTCGTAGTTTTATTCTCGCAAAGTACTCATAGTTTTATTCTTGCAAAATAGTTTCATACTTGTTTTAGGTAAAGCAAACGTCAAGTGTGCGTAGAGTTGCGTCGGTGGTCGATAGAACTTGAGGGAATATTTGTTCTAGCTTTAGCTCCTCATTGGGTTCGACACTCTTATTTATCGAAAAAGGCTACAAACGATCCCCTATACTTGTGGGTTATCAATGAGGCAACTGATGGAAAGAAGAAGAGGGCTAGAACTACAACTGCCAGAGTGCTTGGAAGACCTTCCATGAGGGAAGATGATTAAGAGGAGGAGGAAGAGCCTGCTGCACCTCCCGCCAAACATAGAAGCTGATGGGGGATGCCATCAGGACTGGGGCTGCTCCTTCTAAGCCCAAGTCTGCCCCTAAGCCTTCAACTCCAGTTCAAGCCCCCAAGAACACAACTGCCAAAGGATCAACAAGTAATATATCAGCTGTAGAGAAAAACAAGGCCCCAGTGCTTGAAGTTCAAGAAGAAGAAGAAACACTAGTGCTCAGGAAACTCAAGCCCAAGATCCCAAATCATAATGATGATCATCCTGTGGCAGAGAACATGAAGTTGAGAAAGGATGCAGGTCCGAGACAATGGAGGAGAACAGATCCCTATGCCACTAGGAGAAGGACTGCTCTGGACTATCGCTTTCATACGAGAGAGGAGCAAGATTTCTATGAGACTGTCCTATTGGACAAGAAACTCATTGTTTGTGACATGAAATGGGTAGACTGGAAATACATTGACTCCAATGAAGATTACTTTCCTCATGTGCATGAGAGCTTCAGGATGAATTGTAACATCCCAAATTTTCAATTTGGAATGTTATACATTAGGTCATCATGCATATCATATTTTCTCGCATTTTTCCGATCCTAGAAAATTTCACGCAACTCAAGGACCCTCGGAGAGAGTTGGAAGTTTCATTATTTTCATATTTGGGATTTCCCCAAATTTTGAAAAATAGGATCATTGGATTTATTTAAGTATCTTCATAAAGTTTTCCTATAAAAAAATTAAGAGAGGGAATAATATGTTCCCAACATTTAGGAAAAATGAAGATATTATAAATAAATCAAATTTGGCTTTTGGAAGATTTAATTGCTTTAGGCAAAAAAATGAGCATTAAAAAAATATGCATATTTGCCGTTTTTAAAGTTCATTTTGTTCGACTCATTTTAGGAGTCGGGAAAATTAATTTTATTAAATTGAGTTCGTTTGGTATTTTTTTAATCCGCTTAGTTTTTGTTTAAAAAAAAACTGTGCCGCGCCCCTTTGGGTTAAGGCCAGGCCTGCCCACCTGCCCTGCCGCCCCTCTCTCTCTCCCACACACTTGCCACACCCGCCGCCGGCGAGTCCGAGGAGGACTCCTCCTCCTCCCCGGCTTGCCCCTCCCCCAAGCCACCGGCACCCCCCCTCCTATAAAACCCGGCCCCCCTCTCCTCCTCACCCGCCGCCCGCCTCCCCGACCACCTGAGCCTGCCGCCGAGAGGACGCCATTGCCTCCCGCCGACGCCGAGCACCTCGCCGCCCCTCCCGACCTCGCCGCCCCACAGAGCCCCGCCATGAAGCCACCGGAGGTAGCCGCCGCCACCCGGCCCGGTCCGGTTTTCTTTAGAAAACCTGATCCGTTTTTTTTTGAAGATGTTCGGTTTTTTTTATAAAAAAAAAACCTAGATGGTTTTTATTTTTTTCGGTTTTCTTATTTAAAGAACGTTCACCGAACCGTTCGTTTCGATGAATGTGTTCGTTGGATTAGTTCTGTTAACGAACGTCCGTTATTTAATCCGTTCGTCATTTTCTTTTAATCGGATTTAATCCGTTATTTTTCTGATTCGATTTCCGATCCGATTTTCAAATCTGTTTATTTTCTCGCTCGTTTATCGGAATCAGGTGATTCAAGCGCCTGGAGTTTCGTTACGAAACTGCCGTTCCGACTAACCTACTTACACAGAGTTTTGCTACTGTAAAATTTTGACCTAGTTTCAGATTGCTAAACCGAGTCGTTCTCTCTCGAGTTTCGACTTTCGATGTTTAATTTGATTCGATTCTTTTGCAACCAGGGTTCTTAAGTTGAACTATCTGGTTAGATCTTTTATTCGAGATTTCCCCGTGCATTAGATGAGTACTTATTGTATGCTTGTTGTTTGTCTGCGTTAGATCACCCGGAGTGCGCCGCTTGTTACTTCAAACCTCTAGGTCTCGCGGATCATCAGCAAGGCAAGTAACACTTGATCATACCTTTTCTACTACCCAGTTTTATGCATTAGATCAAACCCTCAAACACTTGCATGGTTAGGATCTAATTAAATTGTGGGATGGGAAGTAGATTGAGGTAGTACCTATTACTGTTTTACTTATGAAACCTTGGGAGTTACTTACGCTTTGCTGTTATGCCATGCTATGCTAGTAGACGTGGATTGGGTGAGTGAATATCCATGATGATGTGAGATTGTTAATTAATGGTTTATCTAAGGTGGCAACCTAAACACACATCTGGGTGGATTGAGGCACTGGTTTCCATCAGACTTGCACTGTATTTCTTCGGACCGCCACCCGTGCTCTAAGGGATCATAAGATTATTCAAACTGGAAACTTCCGTGTGCAGCCACAAGCCAATTATGGGCTCTGGCGTAGTTGAGTAAGTTGTGCGAACTCTTACGGGTAGGCTAGCTGATGTAGGGGATGTAGGTTGGTACGGTCTACCCACATGTAAGGTGCTAGCGCTTCCGAAAGACTATGTCTCGGTCATCCGTTTCTCAAACACCATGTAGTGCGAGAACCAAGCGGAGGCGATCGAGTCTTGTGGGGAAAAGTGCACAAACCTCTGCAGAGTGTATAAACTAATCATGATTAGCCGTGTCCCCGGTTATGGACGTTTTGAGTATCTGGTAATTGAATATCATGTGAATCTCAACATGTTACTTCTAATAAATGTATTGGGTTTTGATGAGTACTTTTAATTGGGATTGAGGATGCTGTCAACCATTCTCAATGTTTAACAACCACCATGATAGTTAAATAAAATTATTCCTTTGATGTAGGGAAAAACCATCTTTATGCAATTGTAACCGTAGAGCCTTACCACCAGCCATATATGCATGTAGTATAGGCTTATTGCTTCATTGCTCTTTATGTGTTACATTGCCAGCATATTCCATGTGCTGACCCGTTTTCGGGCTGCAACTTTCACGTTGCAGACTTTTCAGACGACGAGTAAGGTGTTAGGTCGTGGTTCTATACTCAGTGATGCCGATGGAGTTGATGGACTCACTTATCTTCTAAGCCTTCCGCTGTTATTATTAGATGGCCTTAAGCCATATTATTGTATTCAGTTCCCTTGTGGACAACGATGTAATAAGTGTGTGATTGCTACTCGCTATAAATCCTTGAAATCTTGTGTGGTGTCAAGATTATCGATCCAGGATGACATCGAGCACGAGACTTGATCCATTTGGGTCTGGTCGCTACAGAGAATGGTATCAGAGCACACGCTGACTGTAGGACACGACCACTAAGTTAAAGCCATAGATCACTACTCTCTTCCCATTTTCTAACTCCTCATCTTTTCTACTCTCTTTAGGATGACGGACGAAAGATCAAGTACACCCAACCGGATGAAGGCACACCTTTTGGATTTCTCTTGAAGGAAGTTACCAAGTACTGAATATTGGACTACCAAGCTTCACCGGACTTTCAACGCCACTCTGCTCAAGAGGAGCGCTGGAAGATTCAAGCTCACGTTCCAGGAAGGACATTCGCCCCAATCACCAAGCCTATAGATAGTGTTTTCAGTGCACCTACTTGGAGTCTGGGAAAGAGCATGGCAGCTCACATCATCATGGGACGCATTGGAGAAGTTTATCATGAAGACCTCAAGGACACCATCTACCAGATTTGCGGACGCCGAGATGACAACTGGGACGTCGTTAGCACTAAGAAGGATAGATCCATTGCAGCGTTCATCCAGGAGTTAAATCAGCACATTCGACGCCAGGAGAACCAAATGCGCAATGATATGTTGGAGTTACAGAAGACAAAGGGAAGGATCATCGAACTGGAAGGAGAACTAAAGACTACACGCAAGGACTACATGGACGAGATCGTAGCTCTAGCAAGACACAATAACGATCTTAAGTACGAGATCGAAGAACTCAAGAAGAAGTTGGCGCTCAGGAATGAAGACCAGTATGTCGATTGTCCAAGCGACTACATCAACATCGACGACACCGATTCGGATCCAAGTGAACCCGACTTTGAAGACGAAGCTGGAGCAGACATCATGGAGTCTTCCACCGGTTCAAATTAGTAGAAGTCCCCCACATATTAGTAGTATTTCCCTCCATGTAAACATTATAGTACACGCACTTTTGCGATAGTTACATCGTTTTAAGCCCTTGTTCGATTGAATGAAGTGATTTTGTGTGCTTTTGCTCATGTGCATTTGGGTAGTGATTCCCCTTAGACCTCATTCTATTCTAAATTTCTCTTCTTTTCTAAAACCATCAGATGCCTCCGAGACGCGACCCGGATTCGTTTTTCCGCCAGAGATCACCCAATTGATCCAAGAGCAGAGAATACCCTGATTCAAACATTGGTGCAGAACCAGGGCAACAACAACAACAACAACAACAACAACAACAACCCACCGCCACCACCACCTGTGGATCACCTGACTCGTTTCCTTAGACTGAATCCGCCGGTGTATTCCAGTAGCACCGAGCCGATTGTGGCAGATGATTGGCTCCGCAAGATAGGAAGGGAGCTGACCACTGCAGGATGCACAGATGGAGAAAGAGTGAAGTTTGCAGCACATCAGCTTGAAGGACCCGCAGCAGCATGGTGGGAGAATTTCACAGCCACTTACCCGGTAGACACTGTCACATGGGATCAATTTCAGCAAGCTTTCCGCACTGCCCATGTTTCAGCAGGAGCCATGGCCATGAAGAAGCGTGAGTTTCGCAACTTACGCCAAGGAGGAAGGACTGTTGGCCAGTACGTGGATGACTTTAGTAAGTTAGCACGTTATGCCCCAGATGACGTTACTACTGACGACGCTAAACAGAGAAGTTTCTAGAAGGACTAAATGATGAGTTCAGCATGCCGTTGATGGTAGCAAGTTTCAACAACTACCAGGAGTTGGTAGACCGAGCCCTCATGATTGAAGGAAAGCAGAAGAATTGAGAACTGCAAGCGGAAGTATGGACAAGGGAAGTATAACTCGGAGCTCAGTGAAGCCTCGTTATACCCCTAAATCAGAATTCAGTTTCAGCATACCCATGGAGGAGGTAATTAGCATAACCATAATAGCACCAAGAATGGGAACGGGAATGGAGGAAGCAACGGACAGAATCGCACCAACCCGTCAACACCATCCAAGGTAGACTGAGTCACATCACTTGCTTTAAGTGCCGCAAGATCGGGCATTATGCAAATGATCGCCCGAAGGCCAGAATGGAAATGGCAATGGAAGCTCGAAAGAAGCCCAACCCTTTCAACAGGGGACGGGTGAACCACATTGATGTGGAGGAGGTTGAAGATCAGCCCGATGCACGATGTCTGTAAGTTTTGGTTAAGTCATTTCTGCAGTTGTTCTTTTCGATCTTTGGTGCATCGCATTCATACATATCAAGGGATTTGTGGATAAGTACAAGTTACCAACCCAAGCCCTTAGGTCACCCATGCTAGTAACCTCACCCGGAGCGGAGTACATGGCTAGTAAATGGTGTGATCGACTGCCATTAAGGATTGGACACTATGTTTTCCCCTCAGACCTAATAGTTCTGGAATCCCAAGGATTGGATGTGATATTAGGAATGGATTGGTTATCAAAGTATGGAGGAAACATAGATTGCACCACAAAGTCAATTTTGCTCACCACACCAGAAGGAAGAAGGATCAAGTATGTATCACGGCACGAGCCGAGAAGAGCGCAAGTTAATTGCTTATCGAGTGGTGCGGGAAGAAGTACCGATGGTGAAGGATTTTCCGATGTATTTCGGAAGAGTTGCTGGGAATGCCACGGATAGAGACATTGAGTTTTTGATCGAGCTGTTGCGTGAACAGGCCCGATATCGGCGACCGTCAGAGGATGCCCGCAAAGGATTTGGCGGAAATCAAGAAGCAGATTAAGGAACTATTGGATAAAGGTTTTATTCGCCCAAGTTCATCACCTTGGGGATCACCCGTTTTGTTAGTGGAGAAGAAGGATGGATCTTTAAGAATGGTTGTTGATTATCGTGGATTGAATGAAGTAACAATCAAGAACAAGTACCCACTACCTATGATAAATGATCTGTTTGATCGCTTGCAATGAGCTAAAGTGTTTTCCAAGATCGACTTGCGATCGTGGTACCATCGATTGAAGATTCGGGAGCAGGACATACCCAAGACAGCATTTACCACGAGATATGGATCTGACGAGTATACCGTTATGTCATTTGGATGACTAACGCACCAGCCTATTTCATGAACCTGATGAACAAAGTGTTTATGGAGTTTTTGGATAAGTTAAATCGTGGTGTTCATTGATGACATTTTGATTTTTCAAGAATGAAGAGGAACACAAGGAACATTTGCGATTGGTTTTGGAGAAACCGAGGAACACCAGGTTGTATGCCAAGTTCAGCAAATGTGAGTTTTGGCTAAAGGAAGTTGGATTTCTCGGACATGTTATATCCGGAGAAGGAATAGCAGTTGACCCCACAAAGGTTGAGACCGTAACCAAATGGGAAGCACCAACGACAGTTGAGAGATTGAGTTTCCTTGGACTCGCAGGATACTACCAAGATTCATTGAGAATTTCTCAAGGATTGCCAAGCCTATGGCTGAATTGTTGAAGAAGGAAAACAAATTCATATGGACTGAGGACTGTGAGGCAAGTTTTCAGGAGTTGAAGAAAAGATTGGTTACCTCACCAGTTTGATATTGCGGATCGGACTAAGGATTATGAGGTGTATTGCGACGCTTCACGTCGAGGACTTGGAGCTGTGCTTATGCAAGAAGGAAGAGTTGTTTCGTATGCTTCACGACAACTTAAGCCCCATGAGTTGAATTATGCCACTCATGATTTGGAGTTAGCAGCCGTTGTGCATGCCTTGAAGACGTGGAGACATTTTCTCATTGGTAATCATTGTGAAGTATATACGGATCACAAGAGTTTGAAGTACATCTTCACACAAAAGGAATTGAATCTTAGACAAAGGAGATGGTTAGAACTTATCAAGGATTATGACATGAGATTGCATTATCACCCCGGAAAGGCTAATGTCGTAGCTGACGCATTGAGCCGTAAGAGCCACGTCAATACTCTCATGATGGGAGGAGTACCCAATGAGTTAGCCAAGGACCTTCGAGAGCTATGTTTGGAAATAGTTCCGAGAGGCTATGTAGCAGCATTGGAGATTCAGTCGACACTGTTGGACAAAATCAGAGAAGCCCAAAAGGCAGATAAGGAAATTGCCTCTATAAAGGAGAAAATGAGCAAAGGAAAAGCTAAAGGATTTCGTGAGGATGAGCACGATACCCTGTGGTTTGAAGACCGTGTTTTTGTGCCCAATAACATGGAGATCAGGAAGTTGATTTTGCAAGAAGCCCATGATTCACCCTATTCGATTCACCCAGGAAATACCAAGATGTATTTGGATTTGAAGAATACTTTCTGGTGGACCGGAATGAAGAAGGATATTGCGGAGTATGTAGCAATTTGCGACGTATGTCAAAAAGTAAAGGCAGAGCATCATAAGCCAGCAGGATTGTTACAACCATTGCCGATACCCGAATGGAAGTGGGATAAACTAGGCATGGGTTTCATCACAGGTTTGCCAAAGACTCGTTCAGGTTATGACTCGATTTGGGTCATAGTCGATCGTTTGACTAAGGTAGCTCATTTCATTCCAGTCAAGACTACCTATAGCAGTGCTAAGTTGGCAAAGATATACATGACCAGAATTGTGTGTTTGCACGGAGTTCCGAGGAGCATCATATCAGATAGAGGAACCCAGTTTACCTCGAAATTTTGGAACCGGTTACACGAAACATTGGGAACCAGATGGAATTCAAGACAGCTTTCCACCCACGACCGATGGATGACCGAGAGAGTCAATCAGATTTTAGAGGATATTTGAGAGCTTGTGCACTAGATTATGGATCTAGCTGGGATGATAATTTGCCGTATGCAGAATTTTCCTACAACAACAGTTACCAAACCAGCTTGAAGATGGCACCTTCGAGGCTCAGATGGAAGAAGGTGCAGGACACCGTTGTCATGGGACTAAACGGAGATCGCCGATTATTTGGACCAGATTTGATTAAGGAGTCGAACAGAAAGTTAAGTTGATTCGAGACAGGCTCAAGGTAGCCCAGTCCGCATGTAAGAGCTATGCCGCTTCAAAGCGCAGCGATTGAGTATGAAGTTGGAGACAGAGTATATCTTAGAGTATCCCCGCTACGAGGAGTTAAGCGTTTTGGAGTTAAAGGAAAGTTAGCACCATGTTTCGTTGGACCGTATAAGATTTTGCAACGCATGGGAGAAGTTGCTTATAAGTTGGAATTGCCAGAAGGACTGTCAGGAGTTCATGATGTATTCCATGTTTCTCGATTGAAGAAATGTCACCCGAGATAGCAGAGGTACCGTTAAGAGACACAAAGTGCCCTTTGGAAGCAATACAGTTGAAGGATGACTTAACATATGAGGAAAAACCGGTTAAGATTCTCGATTATGCCAGCAGAGTTACCCGCAACAAGGTTATCAAGTTTTGCAAAGTTCAGTGGAGCCATCACACTGAGGATGAAGCCACCTGGGAAAGAGAAGAAGTTTTTCTCAAGGACCACCCTCACCTATTTTCTAGCCAACCCGAATCTCGAGGGCGAGATTCATCTTAAGGGGGTAGGTTTGTAACATCCCAAATTTTCAATTTGGAATGTTATACATTAGGTCATCATGCATATCATATTTTCTCGCATTTTTCCGATCCTAGAAAATTTCACGCAACTCAAGGACCCTCGGAGAGAGTTGGAAGTTTCATTATTTTCATATTTGGGATTTCCCCAAATTTTGAAAAATAGGATCATTGGATTTATTTAAGTATCTTCATAAAGTTTTCCTATAAAAAAATTAAGAGAGGGAATAATATGACTTTCCCAACATTTAGGAAAAATGAAGATATTATAAATAAATCAAATTTGGCTTTTGGAAGATTTAATTGCTTTAGGCAAAAAAATGAGCATTAAAAAAAATATGCATATTTGCCGTTTTTAAAGTTCATTTTGTTCGACTCATTTTTAGGAGTCGGGGAAAATTAATTTTATTAAATTCGGAGTTCGTTTGGTATTTTTTTTAATCCGTTTAGTTTTGTTAAAAAAAAACTACTTGCGCCCCTTTGGGCCAAGGCCCACTGCCCATGCCGCCTGCCCGCCTCCCTCTCTCTCTCGCACTTGGCACACACAGGCACACACGCCCGCCGCCATGCGAGTCCGAGGAGGACTCCTACTCCTCCCCGGCTTGCCCTCCCCAAGCCACCCGGCACCTCCCTCCTATAAAACCGGACCCCCCTCTTCTCCTCACCACGCCCGCCCGCCTCCCCGACCCGAGCCCCCCCGCCGCCGAGGACGCCATTGCGTCTCCCGCCGACGCCGAGCACCTCGCCGCCCCTCCCGACCTCGCCGCCCGAGAGCCCCCTGAGCCCCAGCCCCGGCAAGCCACGGAGGTAGCCGCCGCCACCGCCCGGTCCGGTTTTCTTTAGAAAACCCAATCCGCTTTTTTTGAAGATGTTGTTTTTTTTTAAAAAACCCTAGATGGTTTTTTTTTCGGTTTTCTTATTTAAAGAACGCTCACCGGACCGCTCGTTTCAATGAATGTGTTCGTTGGATTAGTTCTGTTAACGAACGTCCGCTATTTAATCCGTTAAATGCGTTTTCTTTTAATCGGATTTAATCCGTTATTTTTCTGATTCGATTTCCGATCCGATTTTCAAATCTGTTTATTTTCTCGCTCGTTTATCGGAATCAGGTGATTCAAGCGCCTGGAGTTTCGTTACGAAACCGCCGTTCCGACTAACCTACTTACACAGAGTTTTGCTACTGTAAAATTTTGACCTAGTTTCAGATTGCTAAACCGAAGTCGTTCTCTCGAGTTTCGACTTTCGATGTTTCATTTGATTCGATTCTTTTGCAACCAGTGGTTCTTAAGTTGAACTATCTGGTTAGATCTTTTATTCGAGATTTCCCGTGCATTAGATGAGTACTTATTGTATGCTTGTTGTTTGTCTGCGTTAGATCACCGGAGTGCGCGCTTGTTACTTGAATCTCTAGGTCTCATGGATCATCGACAAGGCAAGTAACACTTGATCATACCTTTTCTACTACCCAGTTTTATGCATTAGATCAAACCCTCAAACACTTGCATGGTTAGGATCTAATTGAATTGTGGGATGGGAAGTAGATTGAGGTAGTACCTATTACTGCTTTTACTTATGAAACCTTGGGAGTTACTTCTCGTTTTTTGTTATGCCATGCTATGCTAGTAGACGTGGATTGGGTGAGTGAATATCCATGACAGATGTGAGATTGTTAATTAATGGTTTATCTAAGGTGGCAACCTAAACACACATCTGGGTGGATTGAGGCACCTGGTTTCCATCAGACTTGCTGTATTTCTTGGACCGCCACCTGTGCTCTAAGGGATCATAAGATTATTCAAACTGGAAACTTCCGTGTGCAGCCACAAGCCAATTATGGGCTCTGGCGTAGTTGAGTAAGTTGTGCGAACTCTTACGGGTAGGCTAGCTGATGTAGGGGATGTAGGTTGGTACGGTCTACCCACATGTAAGGTGCTAGCGCTTCTGAAAGACTATGTCTCGGTCATCCGTTTCTCAAACACCATGTAGTGCGAGAACCAAGCGGAGGCGATCGAGTCTTGTGGGGAAAAGTGCGCAAACCTCTGTTTGTCAGAGTGTATAAACTAATCATGATTAGCCGTGTCCCCGGTTATGGACGTTTTTGTTGGGGAACGTAGTAATTTCAAAATTTTTCCTACGATCACGCAAGACCATGGTGATGGCATAGCAACGAGAGGGAGAGTGTCCGTCCACGTACCCTCGTGAGACCGAAAGCGAAGCGATATAACAACGCTGTTGATGTAGTCGACGTCTCCACGATCCGACCGATCCAAGCACCGAGCGTCACGGCACCTCCGAGTTCGCACACGTTCAGCTCGATGGCGATCCCGGACTCCGATCCAGCAAAGTGTCGGGATGAGTTCCGTCGACGACGGCGCAGTGATGATGTTGATGCTCCACCGACGCAGGGCTTCGCCTAAGCTCCGCATGACGATATGACTTCTCCGGCGCGGGGCTTCTCCTAAGCTCATGACGATATGACCGAAGTGGAATATGGTGGAAGGGGCACCGCACACGGCTAAGGAAAATCCGTAGATCAACTTGTGTGTATTGGGGTGCCCCTGCCCCGTATATAAAGGAGCCAAGGGGAGGTGGCGGCCCTAGAGGAGGCGCGACCAAGGAGAGTCCTACTCCCACGGGAGTAGGACTCCCCCTCTCCTAGTTGGACTAGGATTGGAGGAGGAAGGGAAGGGCGCGCCCCCTTCCTTGTCCTATTTGGACTAGAGGGGGGGGGGCGCAGCCCACCTAGGCCTGCCCTTCCTCTTCTCCCATGGCCCATTAAGGCCCATAGACTTCCGGGGGTTCCGTAACCTCCGGTACTCTCAATAAATCCGATTTCACCGGAACACTTCGATGTCCAAATGTAGGCTTCCAATATATCAATCTTTATGTCTCGACCATTTTGAGACTCCTCGTCATGTCCGTGATCACATCCGGGACTCGAACAACCTTGGTGCATCAATACTTATAAACTCATTATGAACTGTCATCGAAGCGTTAAGCGTGCGGACCCTACGGGTTCGAGAACTATGTAGACATGACCTAGAACCATTCTCGGTCAATAACCAATAGCGGAACCTGGATGCCCATATTGGTTCCTACATATTCTACGAAGATCTTTATCGGTCAAACCGCATAACGACATCGTTGTTCCCTTTGTCATCGGTATGTTACTTACCCGAGATTCGATCGTCGGTATCCAATACCTAGTTCAATCTCGTTACGGTAAGTCTCTTTACTCGCTCCGTAATACATCATCTCACAACTAACTCATTAGTTGTAATGCTTGCAAGGCTTAGGTGATGTGCATTACCGAGAAGGCTTGGAGATACCTCTCCGACAATCGGAGTGACAAAACCTAATCTCAAATCGCCAACCCAACAAGTACCTTTGGAGACACCTGTAGTACTCCTTTATAATCACCCGATTCGTTGTGACGTTTGGTAGTACCAAAGTGTTCCTCCGTAAACGGAGTTGCATAATCTCATAGTTATAGGAACATGTATGGGTCATGAAGAAAGCATTAACATACTAAACGATCAAGTGTTAAGCTAACGGAATGGGTCATGTCAATCAGATCATTCAACTAATGATGTGACCTTGTTAATCAAATAACAACTCCTTGTTCATGGTTAGGAAACATAACCATCTTTGATTAACAAGCTAGTCAAGTAGAGGCATACTAGTGACATCTTGTTTGTCTATATATTCACACATGTATTATGTTTCCGGTTAATACAATTCTAGCATGAATAATAAACATTTATCATGATATAAGGAAATAAATAATAACTTTATTATTGCCTCTAGGGCATATTTCCTTGATCTCCCACTTGCACTAGAGTCAATAATCTAGATTACAAAGTAATGATCCTTACACCCATGGAGTCTTGGTGCTGATCATGTTTTGCTCGTGGAAGAGGCTTAGTCAACGGTGCGCAACATTCAGATCCGTATGTATTTTGCAAATCTCTATGTCTCCCACTTGGACTTGGTCCCGAATGGAATTGAAGCGTCTCTTGATGTGCTTGGTCCTCTTGTGAAATCTGGATTCCTTTGCCAAAGCAATTGCACCAAGATTGTCACAGAAGATCTTCATCGGTCCCGATGCACTAGGTATGACACCTAGATCGGAAATGAACTCTTTCATCAGACTCCTTCATTCGCTGCTTCAAGCAGCTATGTACTCCGCTTCACATGTAGATCCCGCCACGACGCTTTGTTTAGAACTGCACCAACCGACAGCTCCACCGTTTAATAAAAACACGTATCCGGTTTGCGATTTAGAATCGTTCGGATCGTGTCAAAGCTTGCATCGACGTAACCATTTACGACTAGCTCTTTGTCACCTCCATATACGAGAAACATATCCTTAGTCCTTTTCGGTATTTCAGGATGTTCTTGACCGCTGTCCGATGATCCACTCTGGATTACTTTGGTACCTTCCTGCCAAGCTTACAGCTAAGCATCGTCAGTCTGGTACACAGCATTGCATACATGATAGAGCCTATGGCTGAAGCATAGGAACATCTTTCATTTCTCTCTATCTTCTGCTGTGGTCGGGCATTGAGTCGACTCAATCTTACACCTTGTAACACAGGTAAAAACCTTTCTTTGCTGATCCATTTTGAACTTTTTCAAAACTTTATCAAGGTATGTGCTTTGTGAAAGTCCAATCAAGCGTCTTGATCTATCTCTATAGATCTTGATGCCCAATATGTAAGCAGCTTCACCGAGGTCTTTCATTGAAAAACTTTTATTCAAGTATCCTTTTATGCTATCCAGAAATTCTATATCATTTCCAATCAATAATATGTCGTCCACATATAATATTAGAAATGCTCTGAGCTCCCACTCACTTTCTTGTAAATCTGAGGCTTCTCCAAAAGTGCAGATACAAACCCATATGCTTTGATCACATTATCAAAGCGTTTATTCCAACTCCGAGAGGCTTGCACTGGACCATAAATTGATCGTTGGAGCTTGCACACTTTGTTAGCACCTTTTGGATCGACAAAACCTTCTGGTTGCATCATATACAACTCTTCTTCTAGAAATCCATTCAAGAATGCAGTTTTACATCCATTTGCCAAATTTCATAATCATAAAATGCGGCAATCGCTAACATGATTCGGACAGACTTAAGCATCGCTTCTGGTGAGAAAGTCTCATCGTAGTCAACTCCTTGAACTTGTCGAAAACCTTTTGCAACAAGTCGAGCTTTGTAGACAGTTATATTACCATCGGCGTCAGTCTTCTTCTTAAAGATCCATTTATTTTCAATGGCTTGCCGATCATCGGCAAGTCAACCAAAGTCCATACTTTGTTCTCATACATGGATCCCATCTCAGATTTCATGGCTTCCACCATTTTATGAATCTGGGCTCACCATCGCTTCTTCATAGTTTGTAGGTTCGCCATGGTCAAGTAACATGACTTCCGAATAAGATTACCGTACCACTCAGTGCGTATTTTACTCTGGTTGACCCACGAGGTTCAAGAGCAACTTGATCGAAGCTTCATGATCATCATCATTAGTTTCCTCACTAATTGGTGTAGTTGTCACAGAACCATTTCTTGTGATGAACTACTTTCCAATAAGGGAGCAGATCTGATTATCTCATCAAGTTCTACTTTCCTCCCACTCACTTCTTTCGAGAGAAACTCCTTCTCTAGAAAGGACCCGAATTTAGCAACGAAAATCTTGCCTTCAGATCTGTGATAGAAGGTGTACCCAACAGATCTCCTTTGGGTATCCTATGAAGACACATTTTTCCGATTTGGGTTCGAGCTTATCTGGTTGAAGTTTCTTTACATAAGCATCGCAGCCCCAAACTTTAAGAAACGACAACTTTGGTTTCTTGCCAAACCACAGTTCATAAGGCGTCGTCTCAACGGATTTTGACGGTGTCCTATTCAACGTGAATGCGGCCGTCTCTAAAGCATAACCCCAAAACGATAGCGGTAAATCAGAAATAGACATCATAGATCGCATCATATCTAATAAAGTACGATTACGACGTTCGGACACACCATTTCTCTGTGGTGTTCCGGGTGGCGTGAGTTGCGAAACTATTCCACATTGTTTCAAATGTAAACCAAACTCGTAACTCAAATATTCTCCTCCACGATCAGATCGTAGAAACTTTATTTTCTTGTTACGATGATTTTCCACTTCACTCTGAAATTCTTTGAACTTTTCAAACATTTCAGATTTGTGTTTCATTAAGTAGATATACCCATATCTGCTTAAATCATCTGTGAAGGTGAGAAAATAACGATACCCGCCGCGTGCCTCAACATTCATTGGACCACAAACATCAGTATGTATGATTTCCAACAAATCAATTGCTCGCTCCATAGTTCCGGAGAACGGCGTTTTGGTCATCTTGCCCATGAGGCACGGTTCGCAAGTACCAAGTGATTCATAATCAAGTGATTCCGAAGCCCATCAAGATGGAGTTTCTTCATGCGTTTTACACCGATATGACCTAAACGGCGATTGCCACAAATAAGTTGCACTATCATTATCAACTCTGCATCTTTTGGCTTCAACATTATGAATATGTGTATCACTCTTGTCGAGATTCAACAAGAATAGACCATTCTTCAAGGGTGCATGACCATAAAAGATATTACTCATATAAATAGAACAACCATTATTCTCTGATTTAAATGAATAACCGTCTCGCATTAAACAAGATCCAGATATAATGTTCATGCTCAACGCTGGCACCAAATAACAATTATTTAGGTCTAAAACTAATCCGAAGGTAGATGTAGAGGTAGCGTGCCGACCGCGATCACATTGACTTTGGAACCATTTCACGCCGCATCGTCACCTCGTCCTTTGCCGCTGCTCGTCTATTCCGTAGTCCCTGCTTCGAGTTGCAAATATTAGCAATGTAACCGTATCAAATACCAGTGCTACTGCGAGCTCTAGTAAGGTACACATCAATAACATGTATATCACATATACCTTTGTTCACCTTGCCATCCTTTTTATCCGCCAAATACTTGGGGCAGTTCCGCTTCAAATGTCCGGTCTGCTTGCAAAGAAAACACTCGATTTCAGGCTTAGGTCCAGACTTGGGTTTCTTCTCTTGATCAGCAACTTTCTTGCTGTTCTTTTGAAGTTTCCTTCTTCTTCCCTTTGCCCTTTTCTTGAAACTAGTGGTCTTGTTGACCATCAACACTTGATGCTCTTTCTTGATTTCTACCTCCGCTGCTTTTAGCATCGCGAAGAGCTCAGAATTGTCTTAGTCATCCCTTGCATATTATAGTTCATCACAAAGCTCTTGTAGCTTGGTGGCGTGATTGGAGAATTCATCAATGACACTATCATCCGGAAGATTAACTCCCAGCTGAATTAAGTGATTGTTATACCCGGACATTTTGAGTATGTGCTCACCGATGTAACTATTCTCCTCCATCTTGCAGCTATAAAACTTATTGGAGACTTCATATCTCTCAATCCGGGCATTTGCTTGAAATATTAACTTCAACTCCTGGAACATCTCATATGCTCCATGACGCTCAAAACGTCGTTGAAGACCCGGTTCTAAGCCGTAAAGCATGGCACATGAACTATAGAGTAGTCATCAGCTCGCTTTGCAGACGCTCATAACTTCGCTCAAGATCTGCAGCAGGCTCGTCACCCAGCGGTGCTTCGGGGCGTAATTTTTCGTGCAGCAATGAGGATAATCCTCTCGTTACGGACCCAGTCCGTAATTGCTACCATCATCTTTCAACTTTGCTTTCTCAAGGAACGATTAAAATTCAACGGAACAACAAAGACGAGCCATCTATCTACATTAAACATAGACAAGCAAAATACTATCGGTACTAAGTTCATGATAAATTTAAGTTCAATTAATCATATTAAAAACTCCCACTTAGGCAGACATCTCTCTAGTCATCTAAGTGATCACGTGATCCAAATCAACTAAACCATGTCCGATCATCACGTGAGGCGGAGTAGTTTCAATGGTGAACATCACTATGTTGATCATATCTACTATATGATTCACGTTCGACCTTTCGGTCTCGTGTTCCGAGGCCATATCTGTTATATGCTAGGCTCGTCAAGTTTAACTGAGTATTCGCGTGTGCAACTGTTTTGCACCGTTGTAGATGGACGTAGAACTTATCACACCCGATCATCACGTGGTGTCCGGGTACTCGAACTTTGGCAACGGTGCATACTCGAGGAGAACACTTCTTGATAATTTTAGTGAGAGATCATCTTATAATGCTACCGTCAAACAAAGCAAGATAAGATGCATAAAGGATAAACATCACATGCAATCAATATAAGTGATATGATATGGTCATCATCATCTTGTGCTTGTGATCTCCATCGCCAAGCACCGTCATGATCACCATCGTCACCGCGCGACACCTTGATCTCCATCGTAGCATCGTTGTCGTCTCGCCAACTATTGCTTCTACGACTATCGCTACTCCTTAGTGATAAAGTAAAGCAATTACATGGCGTTGCATTTCATACAATAAAGCGACAACCATTTGGCTCCTGCCGATTGTCGATAACTCGGTTACAAAACATGATCATCTCATACAATAAAGTATAGCATCACGTCTTGACCATATCACATCACAACATGCCCTGCAAAAACAAGTTAGACGTCTTCTACTTTGTTGTTGCAAGTTTTACGTGGCTGCTACGGGCTGAGCAAGAACCGTTCTTACCTACGCATCAAAACCACAACGATACTTCGTCAAATAGACTCCGTTTAACCTTCTCAAGGACCGGGCGTAGCCACACTCGATTCAACTAAAGTGAGAGAGACAGACACCCGCGGTCACCTTTAAGCAACGAGTGCTCGAGCGGTGAAACCAGTCTCGCGTAAGCGTCACGCGTAATGTCGGTCCGGCCGCTTCATCTCACAATACCGCTGAACCAAAGTATGACATGCTGGTAGGCAGTATGACTTGTATCGCCCACAACTCACTTGTGTTCTACTCGTGCACATGACATCAACGCATAAAACCAGGCTCGGATGCCTTTGTTGGGGAACGAGTAATTTCAAAAATTTTCCTACGATCACGCAAGACCATGGTGATGGCATAGCAACGAGAGGAGAGTGTCCGCCCACGCACCCTCGAGACCGAAAGCGAAGCGTTATAACAACGCAGTTGATGTAGTCGACGTCTCCACGATCCGACCGATCCAAGCACCGAACGTCACGGCACCTCCGAGTTACGCACACGTTCAGCTCGATGACGATCCCGGACCGATCCAGCAAAGTGTCGGGATGAGTTCCACGACGACGACGGCGTGGTGATGATGTTGATGCTCCACCGACGCAGGGCTTCGCCTAAGCTCATGACGATATGACTTCTCCGCGCAGGGCTTCTCCTAAGCTCATGACGATATGACCGAAGTGGAATATGGTGGAAGGGGCACCGACACGGCTAAGGAAAATCCGAGATCAACTTGTGTGTATTGGTGTGCCCCTGCCCGTGATATAAAGGAGCCAAGGGGAGGTGGCGGCCCTAGAGGAGGCGACTAAGGAGGAGTCCTACTCCCACCGAGTAGGACTCCCCCTCTCCTAGTTGGACTAGGATTGGAGGAGGGGAAGAGGGAGGCGCGCCCCCTTCCTTGTCCTATTCGGACTAGAGGGGGGGGGCGCAGCCCACCTAGGCCTGCCCTTCCTCTTCTCCCATGGCCCATTAAGGCCCATAGACTTCCGGGGGTTCGGTAACCTCCTGTACTCGATAAAATCCGATTTCACCGGAACACTTCCGATGTCCAAATGTAGGCTTCCAATATATCAATCTTTATGTCTCGACCATTTCGAGACTCCTCGTCATGTCCGTGATCACATCCGGGACTCGAACAACCTTGGTGCATCAATACTTATAAACTCATTATGAGCTGTCATCAAACGTTAAGCGTGCGGACCCTACGGGTTCGAGAACTATGTAGACATGACCTAGAACCATTCTCGGTCAATAACCAATAGCGGAACCTGGATGCCCATATTGGTTCCTACATATTCTACGAAGATCTTTATCGGTCAAACCGCATAACGACATCGTTGTTCCTTTGTCATCGGTATGTTACTTACCCGAGATTCGATCGTCGGTATCCAATACCTAGTTCAATCTCGTTACGGTAAGTCTCTTTACTCGTTCGTAATACATCATCTCACAACTAACTCATTAGTTGTAATGCTTGCAAGGCTTAGGTGATGTGCATTACCGAGAAGGCGGAGATACCTCTCCGACAATCGGAGTGACAAAACCTAATCTCAAATACGCCAACCCAACAAGTACCTTTGGAGACACCTGTAGTACTCCTTTATAATCACCCGATTACGTTGTGACGTTTGGTAGTACCAAAGTGTTCCTCCGTAAACGGAGTTGCATAATCTCATAGTTATAGGAACATGTATGGGTCATGAAGAAAGCATTAACATACTAAGCGATCAAGTGTTAAGCTAACGGAATGGGTCATGTCAATCAGATCATTCAACTAATGATGTGACCTTGTTAATCAAATAACAACTCCTTGTTCATGGTTAGGAAACATAACCATCTTTGATTAACAAGCTAGTCAAGTAGAGGCATGCTAGTGACATCTTGTTTGTCTATATATTCACACATGTATTATGTTTCCGGTTAATACAATTCTAGCATGAATAATAAACATTTATCATGATATAAGGAAATAAATAATAACTTTATTATTGCCTCTAGGGCATATTTCCTTCAGTTTTGAGTATCTGGTAATTGAATATCATGTGAATCTCAACATGTTACTTCTAATAAATGTATTGGGTTTTTGATGAGTACTTTTAATTGGGATTGAGGATGCTGTCAACCATTCTCAATGTTTAACAACCACCATGATAGTTAAATAAAATTATTCCTTTGATGTAGGAAAAACCAGCTTTATGCAATTGTAACAGAGAGCCTTACCACCAGCCATATATGCATGTAGTATAGGCTTATTGCTTCATTGCTCTTTATGTGTTACATTGCCGGCATATTCCATGTCTTGACCCGTTTCGGGCTGCAACTTTCACGTTGCGAGACTTTTCTGAACGACAGTAAGGTGTTAGGTCGTGGTTCTATACTCGGTGATGCCGATGGAGTTGATGGACTCACTTATCTTCTAAGCCTTCCGCTGTTATTATTAGATGGCCTTAAGCCATATTATTGTATTCAGTTCCCTTGTGGACAACGATGTAATAAGTGTGTGATTGCTACTCGCTATAAATCCTTGAAATCTTGTGTGGTGTCGACATTCGATCCAGGGATGACACTGAGCACAGAGACTTGATCCATTTGGGTCTGGTCGCTACATGAATGGTGTTGACAAGTTTGTTGGTCAGAAGCTGGACAAAGTGGAATGATGAAATGCTTATGTAGTTCTATTCCACAACTCACTTCTACCCTGATGGAAAGGTTGTATGGATGACAGAAGGAAGTAGATATCAGTCAACAATCTGAGAATGGGCCAAGTTGATCAATGCCCCCGAGGAAGAAGAGAATGATATTGATGTGCATGCTAAGCCTAGGAAGGATCACAACTCCATGGCAAATATGTACAAGCCAATCCCTGACAAAGCATTGGAGACACACAAGCTTGGATCTATATACTATCTGCTTGCTAGCTTGACCACCATGAACACCACCTTGAGGCACACTCTATTGCCCAAGTATGGAGATCACAGGATGATACATGGTCATTCCATCAATTTGCTCCACATGTTTGATGTCCCATAGAAATCCAAGGTCACACGCTTGGTTGCTGAAACAATTAAGAGGACAACAACAGACCATAAGAGGTCATGTGGATACACTACAAAAAAAAGACACATCCGTGACATTTTGGGCCGAACGAATTTTTTTTCTGTCATACATATGACACTTCTATGACGATAATTGTGACAAAACCCAGTATCATCATAGATGTGGTGGGCTCCTACTTCTATGACAAAAATCATGATGAGAAAATGGGCTTTTTCGTCCTGGGCGGGCCGGAGACGCAGCTGCATGACATTCTTTGGGCCGTCCATGACGGAAAAAACCGTGGTAGAAGCGAGGGGGAGGAAAATTTTGGGGAGTTGCCGGTTACGGTGGGAGGTCGGGGCGGCGATGCGTGTTGCTCTCGACGACGCTGCTGCGTGTGTGCGGCGTTGGCTCTAATCGAACCCGAAAGCGAGGCGTTGGGCTCTAATCGAACCCGAGCAATTGCCGCTGCGAAGTTACGCGTTCATCGAACCCGAGCGATCGATCGATGGCTGTTAATCGAACTGATGGAGCGATTCTTCGCTGCTGCTGCTAACTGAAGCCGATCGATTGGATGAACAGTTTGCGTTGCGGGAGGGGGGGGGGGCGTGGATGAACAGTGAGCGGTGGCATTGCCTCTGGATGAACAGGACCCCATGGTGTGGAGGGCTGGATGAACAGTAGACGGTGGAGGGTGGCCGTGGAGGGGTGGTTGAACAGGACCCCGTGGTGTGGAGAGCTGGATGAACAGTAGACGGTGGAGGGGTGCCCATGGAGGGGTGGTTGAACAGTAGCCGGTGGAGTAGCGCGCGGTGGAGGCTGGATGAACAGGAGCCCGTGGAGGATGGAGGAGGTCGACGGTAGCCCGTGGAGGCTGGAGGAGGTCGACGGTGGAGATGAACAGTATCCCATGGAGTCCTGTTTTGCGGTACGCCACACCCCTCCCGATGAACAGGACCCCGTTTCGATCGTAGGAGGTCCGTTTCGTCCGTTTTGCGGTACGCCACACCCCTCCCGATCAACAGGACCCCCGTTTCGACCGTAGGAGGTCCGTTTCCTCCGTTTTGCGGTACGCCACACCCCTCCCGATCAACAGGACCCCGGTTTCGACCGTAGGAGGTCCGTTCCCTCTGTTTTGCGGTACACCACACCCCTCCCGATCAACAGGACCCCGTTCGGAACGTAGGAGGTCCGTTTCCTCCGTTCTGCGGTACGCCAGGCCTCGTTTCCATCGCCTGTTCCGTCCAAGCCCTCCCGATGAACACGACCACGCATTCCGTTCCGACCCAGCCGGTTGGCTCCCCATGAACACGACGACGATGCTGTTTCTCCGTTTCGACCCAGCCATGTACGTATGCGTGAGTAGGCGTTCGAGACCCTGCCCGTATGTACGTACGTGGCCGTATTTTATTTCTTGCACCCTCACCGTTGTACATACGTGTACATGCTACGTGCGCACCTCTACTACGACACGTGCGCACCTCTACTACGACACGTGTGCGCCTATACAACGACCAGTATGTACGTACACGTTCGCGACCAGAATGACAACGCTACGTACGCTTCGACCAGGTGGGTCCCGACTGTCAGGCACTTCCTTGCCCGCGAAGATGTAGCTGGTGGGTCCCAGCAGTTAGGGGGGCGAATCATTTTTTTTGCCCGGACGCACTTCCTTGCGTGCGAAGATGTAGCTGGTGGGTCCCAGCAGTCAGGGGGCGAATCGTCCTTTTTTATGCCCGAACGCACTTCCTTGCGTGCGAAGGTGTCGCTGGTGGGTCCCAGCGGTCAGGGGGGCGAATCGTTTTGTTTTTTTTGCTCGGACGCACTTCCTTGTGTGCGAAGATGTAGCTGGTGGGTCCCCGCAGTCAGGGGGAAACATTTTTTCATGAAATACAGTGGCCCGTCCGGTGGGTCCCAGCTGTCAGGTGGGGGAATCATTATTTTCCGCGTAATAAGGAGGCACTTCCTTGTCTGCGGCCGTGGACCCACTGTCGGCCTCTCCACGTCATGATCCACGTCCGATGGAAGTCGTTCCTTGACCACGTTGACCACGCCGCCGAGAGCACCAGGCGGTGGAGGACGGCGAGGCCTAGGAAGGGGACGGTAGGGAGCCGGGAAGACGCAGCAGCAATGAAGCCAGCGGAGAGGAGTACGAGGGTTCACTGGTTCGGCTGCGGTGTGAGGCTGCCATCGCCGCAGGCCTGCCAGCAGTGGGAATAGTAGAGGCGGTGAGGCCTCCAGCGGCAAAGACAGCCCGCCACGGAGGCAGGAGCATGCGGCACGACCGGCGCTGCTTTGGGCGGCTTGAGCAAGAAGACCAGAGGTTGAAGAAGCACCACGGCCGTTGGATGGACATCGACGGTCTTTGGAGCTAGAATCGTTCATATTGACTAAAGTTGACAAAGGCCCCGTCGATCAACTTAGTAGGCCCTAAGTCAGCCTCCCACCATGGTGGGTGCCAGCTAACAAGAGGAGTATTCATTTTTTGTGCGTAATAAGGAGGCACTTCCGGTGGGTCCGGTGACAGCTGGGAACGTTTTTTCACAAAATCGCTGGCCCGTCCGCGGGTCCCAGCAGCGATGGGGAAACGTTTTTTCACGAAATAAGGTGGCCCGTCCGGTGGGTCCTTGCTGTCAGGTGGAGGAATAATTATTTTACGCGTAATAAGGAGGCACTTCCTTGCGGCCGCCTGGACCCAGCTGTTAGCCTCTCCACATATAGTACTCTTCCGATGGAAGTCGGTCGTTGACCACGTTGACCACGCCGCGCCGAGAGCACCAGGGCGGTGGTGCGGACGACGGCGAGGCCTAGGAAGGGACGACGCGGATCCGGGAAGATCAGCGAGTGGTAGCCAGCGGAGAGGAGTACGAGGTTCATGGTTCGGCTGCGGCGTGAGGCTGCCGTCGCCCTTGAGAATAACGGGGGTGTGGGTGAGTAGAGGGATACCTCGGCCAGCGGTGGGAGTAGTAGGAGGCGGTGAGGCCTCCGCGGCATCACAGCCGCCACGACGAGAGGCAGGAGCACGCGCACGACCGGGCGCTGTTTTGGGCGGTGGAGCAAGAAGACCAGAGGTTGAAGAAGCACTATGGCCGTTGGATGGACATCGACGGTCCTTTGGAGCTAGAATCGTTCATATTCACTAAGTTGACAAAGCCCTCCATCCCCGTCAACTTAGTTGGCCCACAAGTCATCCTCCCACTATGGTGGGTCCCATCTAGCAGGGTGTGTATTCATTTTTTTTGTGCGTAATAAGGAGGCTCTTCCTTGCGTGCGAAGATATAGCTGGTGGGTCCGACATGTCAGCGGGGGGAACATTTTTTTCGCGAAATACAGAGGCCCTTCCGGCTGGTCCCAGCTGTCAGGTGGAGGAATCATTATTTTGCGCGTACAATCCACGACCGATGGATGTCGTTCGTTGACCACGTTGACCAGGCCGCGTCGAGAGCACCATGGCGGTGGACGACGGCGAGGCCTAGGAAGGGAATGACATGGAGCCGGGGAAGACTCGACAATGGTTGCCCACGCGGTGGGGAGTACGAGGGTTTACTGGTCCGGCTGCCGTTGCCGGAAAATAACATGATGTGTGGGTGAGTAGAGGAATGGCCTGGCTAGCAATGAAGTAGGGTGGGGCGGTGCGGCCTGTGCTGCAGCACAGCCGGCCATGGGAGGCGGGAGCAGGTAGTCCCACCGGAGTTGGTTTGGGCGGCTGGAGCAAGAAGATCAAATATTGAAGAAGCAGCACGGCCGTTGGATTAACATCCAACGGTAACTGCTGCTAGAATCGTTTGTGGACTAAATTTGAATCGTTTGTGGACTAAGTTGACAAAGCCAAAGTACACGTCAACCTAGTAGACCCACAAGTCAGCCTCCAAATCTGTCCCAAACGACATACTGACCCAAATTTCTAGCCGATTCAAATTAATTTTAAATATAAATATACCTTATTTTAAATTCAATGAAATTTTACCCTTTACAAAAACAATGAAATTTAAAATATCAAAATCCGAAAGAAAATAGTATTTGGGAATTAATTGCCTTTTTGTTGTATTTTTGATTTTACAGCCCATTTATTATTACTTATAGCCCATTTATTATTACTTATAGCCCATTTATTATTACTTATAGCCCATTTCTTATTACTTATAGCCCATTTTCGGGCAAAATGCATCCTCCTCGTCTTGAAGGATTTCCGGCCCAACAGGCGAGAAAAGCAAGTAGGCCTATGTTGGTTATTACGCAAAAAACAAAATAGCTGGCTAGCCATTTTTCGAAAGGAAAAAACAAACTGGGCTGGTCATGTGCTAAACATATGAAATAAAAGCACTGGGCTAGACGGGCCACGGGTCCCCACAACCCAGTTCATACCCTTCTCCGTCACGAAAAAACAAAATCACTACTTGGCATGCTTCTTTGGGTCCCTACCGTCATCCTCACCATGTATAGTCATCTCCTTATTCCTCTCGGTTGTTGACCATGTTGACAACACCGGAGGGCGGCGCCGCGGAGAGCGAACCAAGGCGGAGGACGATGGTGAGGCCTCGGACGGGAACGAACAGGAGCCGGGGAAGATCACAACCAGCCGTGGGAGGCGGGAGCAGGCGGTCCCGCCGTGGTTTGGCTTTGGCGGCTCGAGGAAGAAGAGATCAAGAAACGCGATGACGTTGAATGTCAATCGAGCGGTCAAGGTTGGCACAATCGTTTTTGACTAAGCTGATACCAAGTAGCATACTTTTTATATATAGGAAGAAAACTGCGAGGAAAATGCGTTCGTTCTGCCGTCCTCCTCACGAGGAACGTTAAGCCACATAAGTGACTAGCACCCTTGGTTTTCAACCGAGAGGTCTTGGGTTAGATTCGAGGAACACTCAATTTTGTCCTCCTTCCTTCCTCGCAAAAAAGGGAAAGAAAATCAAAGACTTGGGAAGGCGTGTAACAAGCTAGTGTACCAAGAAAGAGGCGTTGCGAGTTTTTGAAAAAGAAAGACGTGCTCTCTGTAGCTGGTTGAATCCAAACCTAAACTATGACTATATATGGTGCTATGCTACTCTGCAAGAAATGAAACTGACATATCCAACGTTCGCTTCTCCTCTTCTCTACTTACTCTGCCTAGCATCAGAAGCTCGTCCACCTGCTCTTCAGCAGACAACAACCAGATATGCGCCAAGTCGCCACGCTGCACCATCGCCTGTGGGTCTCATCACACCCCGCCCGCGCGCGCGCACCGCAGATTTATTGCTCATCGCAACCCGCTGCCGTTGGTGTGGTGCCACTGCTGCAAATCACTCAGAGTCATCCATCGCGTCTCAACCACAATCCGCAACCACGGCTGAGTCTTCTACAAATGCCCGAATCATGGGGTAATAATATGTTTAAGTGTTGTTCTGCTGCTTTCGATTGCTGATTTTTTAATAGTTTGGTTGATGATCTTCCAATTTGATTCGTGCGAAAAGGGAAGATTCGTGTGATTTGTATTTCGGGAAGTTCTTGATGTGGGGAATGCAACTACGCTGATTATTTGGTTAGCCGAGGAATCCCAATACCAACAGGTTGGGGTGTTGGACAAATGGCAAGGAACGAGCAGAGAAGAGGAAGATGCAGAGCGAAGGTTAAAGATGCAGTTCCTCCGATCATGGCCAAGCAACGATTCTTTGAACGGCCTTGACAGCAATGAGGAGATGAAAGAGCTTGTGAAGATAATGGGCAAAATCGATATGCTCAGAGGATGATTGTCTCTTTATTTGAAGTGTATGTAGCACTCGTGATGTATTCGAAGGGCTACGACATGAGCACTTTGTTGAAACTAGTAATGAATGAAACCTGTGTAGCAGGCTGGGCGTAGTGTTGTGAACATCTAATGATTTCTATTAACGGAAATCAGGGGGTATCCGCTTTTTCTCATATAAATAAATAAATAGCAGAGGCCCTGTCGGGCCAGCTTTGTTCTCATTCGAAGACGTCGAGCAAATGTAGCGACCCGACCTCAGACGGTCAAGCCTACGTATTCTTGTGCCATCCTCGGATCAAGTATCTTTGGCACACACAGTACATCAATGTATATATCAAAGTGCAATCACATGTATAATTAACGAAACTGATATATACCCCATAAGTCACAATGAAACAAATAATCGGTGTGGAATCCCATCAACGCCATCGGCAAGTTGAGTGTAGACCGTAACCCTGCACGTATTCTTACTCGTCGGAAGAAAGTATACGCAACATGATACGTTGCAGCCGTGTAGGTCATTACATTGAATGTACCGACAAGATCACAATATGAGAAAACAGATGATAAAACTATACTATATGCAATATGGCTTTATAGCTCAGATCTGAATTTTGTTTGCGTAAAAGCTGGTTTTATTTTACCTACATCAAAGGAATAAATGAAGTCTGTACTATGGAGTTTTCTATCATGACATGGTTCCGCCAACCGATGTCTCATAGCCCAAAGTCATCATAAGTTGCCCACAATTAAGTTATCATCCGTGTTGAGAGTTCCGAGATAGGTCCAAGTCCGGATGCTCAAATTGTCCGTAATCGGGACACGGCTAATCGATTAGGTTTTAACCCTCTGCAGAGGTTTGTACACTTTACCCGCAAGATTCGATCCTCTATTTACGTTCTCGCACTTGTGGTGTTTGAGAACAAGATGATCAAACATGGTCTTCAAGAGTTCCTCGACCACCGTCCGGTACTCATCCCATCCCTCAGTAGTTCTACATCTGCTAGTACCGCCCCAGCCAGAGTCACTACTAAGGTCAACCAAGCGAGCCCATAATGACTTGCGGTTGCACAGGTAAGCTTCGGGCATGAAGTATTCTTCCGTCTCTTTGAGTCTAGGTGAAGCTTTCGCAAGATGTCATGGCGCTTCTCCATGCATCCCGCCAACCACTGGTTCCTCCAGGTGCCCACAACAATCCTTCACCCAAAGAGTGTGTATTGAATTCTTGTCTTGAGTCTTGAAGTCTTGAGGCCTTGAAGATGCAGTCCTTGCAGATTCCATCATGGAGTTGTCGTCATTGACGTAGATCCTCCATTCTCACACCACTCCCGAGTACTCATACCAACCCCGTCTACTATAGCGTAGCATTTAAATAAATAACGTCCCGGGCTTGGTAACAGGGTGATGGGTTCCTACCTCATGCATACTACTCAACTACAAGGAATCAATAACACTACTGAGGGGTGGTTGCAAAGGTGCCACTAAATGCAATAAAACATAGGTAAGAAAGCATGGTCAAAGTGAACTTGCCTTGTTGACGATCTTCGAAAACTAGGGACTCGTGGTAGCAAACTTCGCACTCCGGAAATTCTACCGAGGCAAACAATAACCATAATAAGCTCATAGCATATGATCACTTAACACAATAGTATAGTAACATAACACATCAAAACAAATGAATCAAAACCCAAAGGAAAATTCGAAGAAATCCAACTCAAAGTTTTTCCTACTTGAGCAACAACTAAAAATAGTTTTACATAACAAAATGTTCTTAACATAACCTAAGCATGAGTTTTTGTTAACTTAACAGAAAATAATGCATTAATCAATTAGGAGCAAAAAGAATCAATTTAAAAGCTATAGTAAAACTCCTATTAGGCCTAATCCAATTTATATTAAGAAAATAAAATAAAAGTTTTATTTAATATAAATAAAAGTTCATCCTATAAAGTGACAGAAACTATCCTAGAATAATCAATCATATGTGAAAAATAAATTGTTTTACTAATTAAAATAATCGGAAAACAGTAGCTAGTTAATTAATTAGGATTAACAAGATTCTGCTTAAAACTATTTTTTATTAATCCTAAAATACCCAAATTAATTCCTATGGTTTGGCAATGTCAAAATAAAGTTGGGACAAAAGAATCATATAAAAATAATTTTTCTAACTCATGTTATAACAGATTTACTATTCTGACTAAAACTAAAATAAAGCAATTTTAATTAATTTTAACATAGCTAAATATATTTTCTACAGAAACTATAGAAAATTTGCAAACCAAAAAAAAAGAATCACCTAAAAATATTAAACATAATAAAAGATATGAATTTTTCAAAACAGGAACTATTCTGTTAAAACAGAAAATGAAAATAAATGAAAAAGGGCCTAATGGGCCTAAACTACGCACTGAGCGTAATATAAACTAAACGGGCCCTAGGGTTAAACTAGTCGGGCCGGGCTAAATAAAATAAACCCTAACCTAAATTAAACCGGACTAAACCGGAGCGGACCGGTTTTATTAAAAAGAAATACCCCTTCGGGGGTGGTCTAATCCACGCCGTAGATTATGAATCGGACGGGGGAGGGGATCTCCGGTGACTCACCGGCGCTCGACGGCGGCGGCGGCGGCGGCGGCGAGTGCGCTTGCCTCTCCGGTCGTCGGGGAGGTCGGTGGAGTGGCTCGGTGAGTGCGGACGAGCTCTGGGGGCTCTTGGTGGGGTCGGTGGGGGTCGGGAGGGGCTAGGCGGCGACGGCGACAAATGGCGGCAAGGGAGGCTCGGCTCCGCGACAGCGTGAGAGAGGAGGAGGGCTCGGCGAGGGGTAAGGGGGAATAAAAGGGGAGGGGCTATATAGGCGGGGCCTCGTGCGTGGCAAGGGGGGCGATCGGGAGATCGGCATCCCGGATCTCATGAGATCCGCGATCGATGGCGTGGCGTGGCGTGGCGGGGGGGTTGAAGACGGGCGGGGTCTACTCGCAGAGAGAGAGAGAGAGAGAGGGCGGGCGGTTGGCCGAGCCAAGGCTGTTCGGGCGAGGGGAGGTGAGGCCGGTTCGGTTGGCTCATTGGCTGGCCTCTGGGCCGCCTGGTGGGCAACCGGGCTGGCTGGGCAGGGCTGGCTGGCGCCTGAGGGGGTTCTTTTAAATTTTATTTTTAAATAAAACAAAACAGAGATATCTTTTAAAATATAAATATTTTATATAGGACATATATATACCAAAATGATCGGGGAATATTCCTATCATTTGAACATTTTTCCAAAGGCAAAATCCAAACTTTATAAAATTCCATTTTTTTCAAATTCAATTAAAATTCAAATTTGAATTCAAAACTTTTGGCATTGTTTTCCTCTGATATTTTTGGAGTGTCATATTTACTTCTCTCATACTTCTGCTCAAGTATTTATCAGGCATAGATTTTGATATGATTCCCACTTGCCAAAGTTTGAATTCAAATTTCCAAAACTCAAATTTGAAAGAGGGTTTCAAGGCACTTTCAAATGACTTTCAATTTGATACTTTTTAACTTCCAACTCATATTTCATATAATTGAAGAAGTCATTTTATCTTCCCTCATGAAAATCATTGAGTTGCATAAAGCTTTGAATTTGAAATATTCCCAAATGAAATTTAAATCTTTTCCAAAAACCCTATTCATTTCAAAATGGAAGAAGTCATGTCATCTTCACTCTAGGGTTTGGTGTTGGAATGAACTTGAATTCATTGGGATCCAAAAGACAAAGGGGAAAGTTTTGGGAAAGTCATTTCATTCCCTCTCATTCAACTTTCAAAAGTTTCAAATTCCACTCAATTTCACTCAATCAGTCAAACAAACAATCAGACAACAAGCATAGTTATTTATCTAATATAACATTCCAAAATTTAGAATTTTGGGATGTTACAAACCTACCACACTTAAAGTGAATCTCGTCCTCGAGATTCGAAGAGGCTAGCAAGAAAAGGTTAGGGGTTGGGGGTTTTCTAGCAGATCCATCGGTCGGAATGGTCTAGTGTGCTACCACACTTAAAAGCAAGGTTATAGTTCCAATAAACTCAGATACTTCCTCTGGAGTGCCGACAATGTATGTCCCTTCACATATCCTACAATAGCTCCTTCACCAAGGCTCTTCTGTCAGAAGCATAGAGTTTTCCTCAGAATCTTGGGTCGGTTCGTCAAAGTTGTGGTTCGTCCGAGACTGGATCTTCTTAGCAGATAGGTCCGTGTCCATTCTAGACAACCATCGAAATACTCATGGTGGTCTACAATTTATGGTTTCTCCTGCAGAAAACGGGTCTGGGTTGAACCTCACCGTTTAACCTACGATTGGCAACGGTTGCCTGTAAAGGGGTTCCATCGTCCCACCATTCTATGGTTTTATGGCTTATCGCGTCGACACTCTTCTAAGGTTTTCGAGGCTCTCTGATTTTCCATCAACATATGATAGTTCATGATAGAAGTCTCCGTATGGGGCCAATCCATCCTGCATTTGAATCATTACCACATACGTAAACAGTGAATCACGATTCTAACACTTGGGCATACTCACAAGCATTGCAGAATTTCTCTTGTTCTCGAACTGGGTTCGAGTAAATCCATGGTTTCTGCAAGCCAAACAAAACATCTATCGTTACTTCACCACTCTCAGGTTTTTTTTTGCGTAACCTCCTACGAAACGTATGATGATTGGATCACTGCTTCTTCCAAGTTTATTCCTTTATCAAGGTTACATCTGTTCCTTTTCAAAAATCCTGGGCCTGTGGGTTATGGCCCACGTCAACACTAGTGCAGCTTTAACTCATCCTTGGGGTAACTCTCTTGTTCCATATTACACCTACTTTAAATCCAGTAGTACTCTGTTTCTTCATACCATCATATCAAAAGCAAAACTCCAACTTATTTTGTCCAGCGTCCTTCTATGGACCGTCATGAATAACACATTTCTTTCTTCATTTATCCTGTGGCTTTACAGAGCACTACGACACCAAAGAAAATGTACTAGTTTATCCATAAATCTCATTATTTTCATATCAATCTTTTATTACATCCTTAACCATTTTTTCGTGAATCCAAATTCCAAAAAGTTTATTACAAATGCTGCCACCCACATGGTTTGGTATGGTCAGACATTACTTCCAACTTTATTTATTTATCCTCCTCGAGGATTCTTCAGTCCCACTGGAAGTGTGCGACATGAGCCTTGAAATCTTCAATTTATTTTTCATCATGGTGGTCTTGAGCTTCACCTTCATCATCTCTGCATGCACTTCGCTTAGGTATTCCTGAGTATAACGGAGTCTTGCTTCAAGTATTTCTCTGATCTGGCGTATGGCTTCCATGGCTGCTTCACGAACAGCATCGAAGAAGGTTGCTTGTGGCACACGTGAGATGAAAAGGTACTGCCCCATCATCTTTGGGCAAACTCCTTTCGAACGGTGGAGGTGTACCTCCACATACCAAAGTTCCACTCCCTTTTGCATGAAAGGGTAGCCTTTGTAGACTGCATCTCCTTCAAGGTGAATATGCGTCATCATGTCCTTCAGGATCTTCGGGTAATCATGATCACTCGTCAAAGTCATGATAGTTTCCGGACCCTTAAGGAAGGACTCATAAAGGGTTGTCATCTGCATGTGTAGGATAAGAGGGGTGCTCAGAACAAGGAATGTATCTCCATGGGGAAATTGCAATTGTCTCCAGAAAAGTTTGGTGTTCAGTTGTCCATGGGTTCAAGATTTCGGGGTCTGGTTGAGATAGAAAGAGAAAGCAATTACCCACTCATCAACAAAATTATCGTTTGTAATGGGCCGTTCTACTATGGTTTCGTTTCTAAGTCCTCATTTCTTCAAGTCTTCAATGCTCGGAGTTTCCAATTCCTCGATCTGTTCCCATATGAAGGCCTTCTACCATTCTTCCAGTAACTTACGTCTCTCATGGTTGAAATAAATACAAACCTACGAATATCGCATCTATCCAACCATTCAATAAACACACAAAATAATAGCAACCAAGCATTCATTTATTCAATCAATACTACAAATATCGCCACCCACATAATTTGGTATGGTCGATACTTAAATCGAGATAAGCGTTCATCTTTATTTCTCTCATGGTGGAATACTACTAATTTATGGGGTTTCTTCTGTGGACTTGATCTCTTCGGTTCTTACGCTAGATTTTCCCTGTCGACTCGGAGTTTCTTGTGACAACCCTGTATGTCCTGAAGTTGTTCCTTGAGCTTCTGGATTTCAACGTCCTTTGCATGAGACATGGTCCTGCTGTTCTTCAGTTCCTGACGCATTCTCGAGATCTCGAGGTTCTCCTCCTCCAGCTTGTTTACCTTCAGTCTCTGAGTCTTGACCTCTTCTCGTAGTGCTTCATTGTCGAACAGGGCTTCCAGGATGTCCATCTGAAGATTCTTGACGTATTGTTCCAGATCCTGATTGTACACTAAAAGTGGGGGGGGACTTCATCTTTTGCGCTTCCGTCAAGGCAATAGTTGCTCCATCAAACTTCTGCCATCCAATCCTTCCAAAGAAGTGTGAGTTTACTGCAGCACGATGACGATAGCAAAAACGTGCAATAGCATCATGGACGGCAGTGTTGATGCCCATATCACGGTCACCATTTATAGTTCCGAAGCTGATGTCTGCAGTCTTGGGGGCTTCTTTACGACCAAAAACTTGGGTCTTGACTCCCCACGATCTGGACGTCCTCATAGTTGCCTTGATCTCAGGTATCGGTAACTTCAGCAGCCTGACTAGCTCCACAAGGAAGGGGCCTCCAAGAACCTTCTCGTAGTGTTCTCTTTTGTTCAGAATGTAGCTCTCCATCTATAGTTTGAAATAAGGAGGGTTCAGTAAAAGGAATCAGGTGTTACGAGAGTAGTACAAAACAAAGGTCATTCCTATTGGGGCCTTCATATTACTAAGTCATTTTCTAGGGTCACGTTCTACAACCAACATGTGCTCGATACCATTTTCAGAGCGACCCGACCTCGACGGTCAAGCCTACGTGTTCTTGTGCCATCCTCGGATCAGTATGTTTGCACGCACAAGACATCAATGTATATATCAAAGTGCAATCACATGTATAATTAACGTAAAACTGATATATACCTCATAAGTCACAGCAGAAACAAATAATGGTGTGGAATCCCATCAACGCCATCGGCAAGTTGAGTGTAGACCGTAACCCTGCACTGCCGTATTCTTACTCGTCGGAAGAGTATATCGCAACATGATACGTTGCAGCCGTGTAGGTCAAGACATTGAATGTCTTGGCAAGATCACAATATGAGAAAACAGATGATAAAACTATACTATATGCAATATGGCTTTATGGCTCAGATCTGAATTTTGTTTGCGTAAAAGCTGGTTTTATTTTACCTACATCAAAGGAATAAATGAAGTCTGTACTATGGAGTTTTCTATCATGACATGGTTCCGCCAACCGATGTCTCATATCCCAAAGTCATCATAAGTTGCCCACAATTAAGTTATCAGTCCGGTGTTGAGAGTTCCGAGATAGGTCCAAGTCCAGATGCTCAAATTGTCCGTAACCGGGGACACGGCTAATCGATTAGGTTTTAACCCTCTGCAGAGGTTTGTACACTTTACCCGCAAGATTCGATCCCTCTATTTACGTTCTCGCACTTCAGGGTGTTTGAGAATAAGATGACCAAACATGGTCTTCGAAGAGTTCCTCGACCACCGTCCGGTACTCATCCCATCCTACCGTAGTTCTACATCTGCTAGTACCGCCCCAGCCAGAGTCACTACTAAGGTCAACCAAGCCGAGCCCATAATGACTTGCGGTTGCAGGTAAGCTTCCGGGCATGAAGTATTCTTCCGTCTCTTTGAGTCTGGGTGAAGCTTTCCGCAAGATGTCATGGCGCTTCTCCATGCATCCCGCCAACCACTTGGTTCCTCTAGGGTGCCCGTCAACCGTCCTTCACCCGAAGAGTGTGTATTGAATTCTTGTCTTGAGTCTTGAAGTCTTGAGGCCTTGAAGATGCAGTCCTTGCAGATTCCATCATGGAGTTGTCGTCATTGACGTAGATCCTCCATTCTCACACCACTCCCGAGTACTCATACCAACCCCGTCTACTATAGCGTAGCATTTAAATAAATAACGTCCCGGGCTTGGTAACAGGGTGATGGGTTCCTACCTCATGCATACTACTCAACTACAAGGAATCAATAACACTACTGAGGGGTGGTTGCAAAGGTGCCACTAAATGCAATAAAACATAGGTAAGAAAGCATGGTCAAAGTGAACTTGCCTTGTTGACGATCTTCGAAAACTAGGGACTCGTGGTAGCAAACTTCGCACTCCGGAAATTCTACCGAGGCAAACAATAACCATAATAAGCTCATAGCATATGATCACTTAACACAATAGTATAGTAACATAACACATCAAAACAAATGAATCAAAACCCAAAGGAAAATTCGAAGAAATCCAACTCAAAGTTTTTCCTACTTCAGGCAACAACTAAAAATAGTTTTACATAACAAAAATTTTCTTAACATAACCTAAGCATGAGTTTTTGTTAACTTAACAGAAAATAATGCATTAATCAATTAGGAGCAAAAAGAATCAATTTAAAAGCTATAGTAAAACTCCTATTAGGCCTAATCCAATTTATATTAAGAAAAATAAAATAAAAAGGTTTATTTAATATAAATAAAAGTTCATCCTATAAAGTGACAGAAACTATCCTAGAATAATCAATCATATGTGAAAAATAAATTGTTTTACTAATTAAAATAATAGGAAAACAGTAGCTAGTTAATTAATTAGGATTAACAAGATTCTGCTTAAAACTATTATTTTATTAATCCTAAAATACCCAAATTAATTCCTATGGTTTGGCAATGTCAAAATAAAGTTGGGACAAAAGAATCATATAAAAATAATTTTTCTAACTCATGTTATAACAGATTTACTATTCTTAATAAAACTAAAATAAAGCAATTTTAATTAATTTTAACATAGCTAAATATATTTTCTACAGAAACTATAGAAAATTTGCAAACCAACAAAAAAAGAATCACCTAAAAATATTAAACAGAATAAAAGATATGAATTTTTCAAACCAGGAACTATTCTGTTAAAACAGAAAATAAAAATAAATGAAAAAGGGCCTAATGGGCCTAAATTACGCACTGAGCGTAATATAAACTAAACGGGCCCTCGGGTTAAACTAGTCGGGCCGGGCTAAATAAAATAAACCCTAACCTAAATTAAACCGGACTAAACCGGAGCGGACCGGTTTTATTAAAAAGAAATACCCCTTCGAGGGTGGTCTAATCTACGCCGGAGATTATGAATCGACGGGAGGGATCTCGTGACTCACCGACGCCGACGGCGGCGGGCGGCGGCGGCGAAAAGGCGCTGGCCTCTCCGGTCGTCGGGAGGTCGGTGGAGTGGTTTTCATGGGTCTTGGACGAGCTCGGGGGGGGGGCTCTTGGTGGGGTCGGTGGGGGTCGGGAGGGGCTAGGGCGGCGACGGCGACGCAAATGGCGGCGGCGGGAGGCTCGGGCTCCGGCGACGGCGTGAGAGAGGAGGAGGGGCTCCGGCGAGGGGGTAAGGGGGGGAATGGGGTGCGGGGAGGGGGCTTATATAGGCGGGGGCCTCGTCGTGGCAAGGGGCGATCGGGAGATCGGCATCCGGATCTCATGAGATCCGCGATCGAGGCGGCGGCGTGGCGTGGGGCGGGGTTGAAGACGGGCGGGGTCCACCTGCGAGAGAGAGAGAGAGGGGCGGGCGGGGCGGTTGGCCGAGCCAAGGCTGTTCAGGCGAGGGAGGTGAGGCCGACTCGGTTGGCTCATTGGGCTGGCCTCTGGGCAGCGTGGTGGGCGGGCCGGGCCTGGCTGGGCAGGGGCTGGCTGGCGCTGGGGGTTCTTTTAAATTTTATTTTAAAACAAAAACAGAGATATCTTTTAAAATATAAATATTTTATATAGGACATATATATACCAAAATGATCAGGGGAATATTCCCTATCATTTGAACATTTTTCCAAAGGCAAAATCCAAACTTTATAAAATTCCATTTTTTTCAAATTCAATTAAAATTCAAATTTGAATTCAAAACTTTTGGCATTGTTTTCCTCTGATATTTTTGGAGTGTCATATTTACTCCTCTCATACTTCTGCTCAAGTATTTATCAGGCATAGATTTTGATATGATTCCCACTTGCCAAAGTTTGAATTCAAATTTCCAAAACTCAAATTTGAAAGAGGGTTTCAAGGCACTTTCAAATGACTTTCAATTTGATACTTTTTAACTTCCAACTCATATTTCATATAATTGAAGAAGTCATTTTATCTTCCCTCATGAAAATCATTGTGTTGCATAAAGCTTTGAATTTGAAATATTCCCAAATGAAATTTAAATCTTTTCCAAAACCCTATTCATTTCAAAATGGAAGAAGTCATGTCATCTTCACTCTAGGGTTTGGTGTTGGAATGAACTTGAATTCATTGGGATCCAAAAGACAAAGGGGAAAGTTTTGGGAAAGTCATTTCATTCCCTCTCATTCAACTTTCAAAAGTTTCAAATTCCACTCAATTTCACTCAATCAGTCAAACAAACAATCAGACAACAAGCATAGTTATTTATTTAATATAACATTCCAAAATTTAGAATTTTGGGATGTTACAGCAAATTGCAGTCCAACAGCAAACTATGTCATCAAATTCAAGTTTCACAGCCAAATATGAGTACAACTAAACAACAATGTCATCATGTTTTAGTTGTCATACAATCACCAAACATAAATCAGCATACATAACAAGTGATGTTCTCACAGCAAAATACTAAACAACATGATCATCAGGTTTCAGTTGTCATAGCAAACACAGTTTCACATAGTAGAAAAAAACGTCTTCTGATAGGCAAATACAACAAAAGCAATGTAATCATCATCCGCAGCAGCAGCGTCAACATCTTCGCCATGTGTATCAGTCTGAATCGTAATTCCCCATGGTTTCATCTTCTTATTTGTCCTCAACGTCCTCGAACGTTGGCTTCTTCTTGATCAACTCTTGTATGTCCACAACACGACAGGCAATCTTTTTCGCGGCGCCATTGACGTGATGGTTCTCAAAGATATTAGGAACATCTGTGTTATCTTGTACATCGGGAGCAAGTAAGCATCATCTTGTTATGCAACTTCATTAAACGAATTCCTCTGCTCAAACCTTTGCAATACTCTCCATCATCGCTACGTGCAAATGTGTCTTCCAAGAAAATATCTGTGCTGCTTGATTTGCCAAAATAAAAAGCTCGTTGGTGCTGGTACGCCGCCTTGACATTGATGGATTTGAAATAATCATCAGCTCGGGTTTTGCGATCCGAAAACAGGTTATACCAACGACAAAGACAATGTAACCACACACCGATGATCCTCGAAATCGAGATATACTGCAACTGAACAATGTCTATTATGTTAGCATACATTTCAGTTGTCTCTTTGTCATACGTATCCGTGCTCATGATGGCACTGTTTTGTGTCTTCCTGCCTTCGTCTCGTGCAACAGTGTTGTAGCGCATATCTCCAACAACGCAAGATTCATAATGTCTTACCCCGAGTAACAGGACCCATTGCTAGTGAGTAAAGGGCATCATCAACTTCCTGCCCATCCTCCCGCATCTTCTTAACCTATGGTTAGAAAATAGACAAGCTGATCATCTTATGTACTCAATATATTAAAAAACCGACGATTGCACTTCAAAAGCTTACATGGTTCTTGAACCATTTCGCAAATCCTGCCATAACCAGTTTGTCAATGTTTCCTGGATTTTGCGGCAGTAACTCCTCTTTGTAGATGCTGCACAACATAGTGATCGCGTCAAACATCTAAATATATAAGAATGTGCTGCACGTTTAGTAGATTACGATGTATAAGCTGCAAGATCGCACTTACTTGATATAAGGTAGTATCCCGGGACAGTTATTCAACACATACCAAACCATTTTGTCCAAATCTTTAGGTTTGTCCTCTTGTCGACTCTTCCCCGTAACTCGAATGAATAATCGAAAACATTGAGCCCGGATTGTCTTCACCCACCTCTTTGCTAAGCTGATCACTGTTTCAATGCATTTTGAGCAGAATGTCAACGCTTCTGTAGCAATGTAGGCCTATGCAATGGAACCCTCGGGTCTAGCTCTGTTCCTATCATAGCCCTTGAAAGTGCCTAGCCACCTTTTAATAGGGTACATCCAGCCATACTGTACTGGACCTCTAAGTAGTGCCTCATCAGGTAGATGAACATCCAAATGCACCATCACATCAAAGAAGGCTGGAGGATATGTCTTCTCAAGGTCGCATAGGATAGTTGGTATCTTGTCTCTAAGACGCCCAAAGCATCTACCCCGATATTTCTCTCGCAGATTTCTGAAGAATTGTCCCAACTCGCAACTGCTCAGATAAGTCGTATGCCCAATCCTCTAAGGATAACAGTAAAACCCTTTGAAGTAGGATGTGGCAGTCATGAGTTTTCAACCCTTGTACCTTGTTTCCATCTGACCGACTCTCCTTTCGTGGTTGGAAGCAAATCCATGTGGGAATCTCACACGTGTGAGGACCTCGCAGAATTCTTTTCTTTTACCTTGTCCAAGACGTATACAGCTGGTGCCATATCCCGTGGTTTACCTTCATCTTGCACCTGCAAATCCTTTCTGATACCCAGGTGTGTCAAATCAATCCTAGATGTTAAGGTATCTTTCGTCTTGCCTTCAATGTTAAGAATTGTGCCGATAATGCTGTCACATATATTTTTCTCGATGTGCATCACATCAAGATTATGCCGTAGATCCAAATCTTTCAAATACTCCAAGTCCCACAAAGTGGACCTGCGGGTAAAGAATAATCTCTCTTCTACCGTACACGCTTCCTTTTCCGCTACCATTACCGGGATGGTTTCGTGTAATATGCCCGACCTTCTCTAATTCCACTTGCAACTCATCGGCGGTGAGCCTCTTTGGCGCATCACGGTTTTCATGCTTTGCATTGAAGACATGTCTTGGTATTTTCTAGGATGCGGCTTGTCCTTGGCAAGGAAACGAAGGTGTCCAATGTAACAGATCTTGCTAAGTATTGCGATGACAATGATTCTGTCACATCGAACACATGCATTGTAACCATGTGTCGCTCGCCTCGACATAGTGCCCAAAGCGGATAATCATGGATGCACCAAATTACAACATCACACGTAAAGAAATCAGCTGGTGGGCTGCTATATAGGTCTCGGTGAGAACACCCTTCCATAGCTGTTGAAGTTCCTCCACAAGAGGCTCCATGAACAAATCAAAATCCTTTCCGGGACTTTTTGGACTGGGATGAGCAAGGCCATCATGTAGTTTGATTCTTTGGTGCAGACATTTGGAGGCATGTTGTAAGGATAACAAGCATCGCCACATGCTATATGTGGTGCTCTGGTGGCCAAATGGGTTAAATCCATCCGAAGCTAAGCCAAGTCTAATGTTTCTCGGGTCAGCACAAACTCTTTGTGTTTATCATTGAAGCTTTTCCACTCACTACCATGAGATGGATGGCTCATTACATTTCGATCTCTGACTCCTAGTTCCTAGAATGCCACAAGACATCCTCTCTTGTTTCAAAGATCATGAAACAACCTCTGCAATCTTGGTGTAATTGGAAAATGTCTCGAACATTATGAGGAACCCTCTTCATAGCATCGCCATCTTTCCATCTTGATGATTTGCATTTGGGCATTCACTTAAGTTGGCATAATCCTTCGGAATGTAACACAATTATTCTTACAAACATGGATCATATCATATCCAATTCTAGCTGCACGAAGGAAATTCTTCATTTTATTGTAGGTGTGTGGCAGCTCGACGATCTGGGAAAGATTTGCGGAAAGCAGCCAACATCGCATCGAATGATTTGTTGGTCATCCGCTCAGATGTCTTCACCTGAAGAAATGTGACCATAGCTGAGAATACTGACAGCTTATTTCCTGGGGTGACAGCAACATTGCATTGTTCCGACATGCGGGCCCACCGTTTTTCTTCTGCAGGTGAAAGTTCACGGAATGCATGAGCATTTTGTAGCATTGTTTCAATGTTGGTCAAACTCACTGGCTCCGCCACCACCACCACCTCCTCCTCCTCTTCCACCTGAGCATCAGGCAGATCAAGATGGTGATATGCTGCTTCCACGTAGTCAATAACATTGACGTTCACAGCTTCACCATGATGAACCCACCTAGTATATGTGACCGACATCCCATACAAGTGTAGATGATTTTGCACAGTTGATGGGGTCTTGTAACTGAGTTCATACAACTGCTACATGGGCAGAGCACATCTGATTTCGACCACCGTACTCAGCTCGATAAAGTTCATGAAGTTTTCAACCCCTCGACATATGCAGCGGAGAATCTTGAGCAGAAGTTATCCAAGTCCTGTCCATCTGTTAGACATACAAATTAGTTCTTCTACTAGATATTACAGGAAAAACATATATGCTTTTTTATGAAGTCCAGAAAAAAATACCTAGGTCGATGTCTAAAGCTATGGCAAGATATTTGGACGAGCAGATCTAAGTAACAAAATATATGTAAAGCTAATTCAGCAAACAAATTTGAGTGCTAAATTATGGCGGGTTGTTTCAGCAGTCAATGAGGCCGAGCACACAGCCATCAAACTATCGAAGGCCATCGCAACAACAAAGATCGAGTATAAAACAGTGTAGAGCTATTTCACCTAACAGATTGGCTACTAGACCATGGCAATCTACGTCACAATAAATATATGGAAGGATATTTTAGCAACTAATCGGCCTTGGCATGCCATCTCAGCTAAGCAGATTGAGTGCAGAGCAGGTCAAGGAAGCTTCTTAAGCAGAGCATATTGACAGTAAACTACTTTGGCAAACAGTGAGATTAACAGCGTCTATCAGCTAACATTCAGCGCTACACCGACATGAACGGGGCCTCAGTCTAGAATGCGCGTACCGTGGGAGAAGCTGACCGCCGTGCATCTCCACACGAACGTCGCCAGCGGTGGCGGCGCTGACCGCCGTGCGCCTCCACAAGAACGTAGCCAGAGGTGGCGACGCGGCTAGAGGACGCACGATCACGAGAGCGTCATGGGAGTGAGAGGATCGCCGTCGTCCCTCGACGAACATGGCGCCGACGATCGAGCGGCGGGAGGCGGCTTTGGCGGAGTGAATGGAGTGGAGGGGGACGGGGAGGATTTTCGCGGTGGGCGGGGAGTTTGGCGATGGTCGGTTTCTCCAAGTGCAGTCCCACGTGTCGGTGAAGAGGCAAACCAAGCGCGCCCGCTTGCGTGAGCCGTGTGCAGGACCGAATGTGTGTGGGGTGCAATGCGACCGCGACAGGAGTGCTGTGAGTGTACCGCCTTTTTTCCTTTTAAACTAGGTGCTTCGCCCCCTCAAAAAAGAAATGTTGCTTCGCTTGATCCATCGATACTACTACTAGTAATCCGGTAATCCCGACTAAAACGGCACGACCGGGTCTTTTCCCGCACGATATGCTGGGAGGTTGGCTTGTCTCGGTTCAATAAAAAGCAGAGTTGGTGATGATGATGTGCCTGTCATCCTACAATATAGGCCGTCCGATCTATATCTAACGGATAGGAAGGAAACTATGACAATTTACCCGTACTCCTCTCCACATTTGCAGATAAGGCTTTCCCTCGTTCATCCTTTTCTCCCACAAGATCTTGATCTTCCGTGCAACGCACGGGCATCTTGCTAGTACTCCTACAATATGTATATTGTTGTGAAAGTTCATATACACCGGCCGAGATTAATGCAAACACGATAGATTTTCGTTACATTTCGAACTTCTATAGGACAGAAAAATAAAAGAAACCCGACCCTAAACCTATTCTACGCCGGCGACCGACGTCAATGTACCGGGGCGGGGTTCAAGACCCGTGAAGTGAAGGTGCGGTCTCCGGCGAGGAAGAGTAGAACACGGGATACGGACCGGCCAGTTGGCACACCATGCCCTGCCGCCTCCCATGCCCTACTCATCCTCGGAGGAGTCCCCGACCTCGGCGGTGCCGGACGTTGGACGGCGGCAAGTAGGACGCGTGGCTGACGGTGCTCCCGTCGTCGGCCGCCAGCGTGGCCACCGCTTGTGCGGTCGCGTTCGCGTTCGGCTACGCCGCTATTGCGTCGCGAGAGGCGACTTGAGCGAGGGCGGCGACCTCGAGCTTCATCCCCGAAGACAAGCTCTCCCGCAGAGCGTTCAAACTTGCGGTCATGGCGGATGTGGTGCCAGGTAGGAGGACGATGCGCTATGGTGTGCAGGTTAGCTAGGCGTTGCCGCTAGTAGCGCATTCCGGTGAGGCCAAGCGTCCGGGTGCGTCATTAAGTCACCAGAGTTGGTTCCTCTGGCACCGAGGCTCTTAACGATGACATACGAACGGAAGGCATGAATGCGGGCAGCTGGCGCCGGCTGGGAACGCACCGCGCGACGGCGCGAGGGACGAGGGCTTTGGTGTGCCAGGGTAGTAAGCTGCGGCCGTGGCAACGTTGGAGATGCCCTTTTCTTAAATGCGATCCCCGCATGTCATTGAAAAAGCAAGACGACCCGGCATGGTCTCAGGTCCAGAGGATGCAGTTGGCCGTGCTACACCACTCCGCGGACGCGTCGCGGCGCCCCATGCATCCTCGACGAGCCGGGTGTTGGGGTGTGTTTGGATTGTGGCCAAAGTGCACCTTACCAAAATTTTGGTCATGACCCAAAGATTGTTCTTTGTTTGGATGGTTGCCATTTCTTTGGCATGCCAATGAACTCTAGCCAACTCTAGTTCATTTTTCCTGCCAATGTCGGCCAAATCATGGGCAACCAATACCTCAACCAAAATTTTGGCTACCCAATGCTTTGATGGGGCAACCTTGGGCACAAACCAAACATATCGTTGGTCGTGCCACAACACTAACGCCACCCTTGGCACACTGAAACCGACCGTGTCTATCGACGATATGAGCGTGTCGCTCACCGCGGACGCCGTATCCAGAGGCGGTGCTGGAGCTGCGCCCTGTTGTTGGCCCCAACGACCCACATGAACGGTTGTCGGTGGCGAGAGGAGGTCGTGGGCCAGCTCCTCCACTGGACTAGTCTGCGCTATGTCGGTTTCCCTATTTTCCGGGCCATATTCGAGCGTCAGTGCTCCGCATTGCGCATTAGGCCTTTCACTATGTAGGCCAAGCGAGACAACTTATTGTTTATTTGAGCCATTCAAGTGTAATCATGTGGCGTTTGCTTATTTCTCATTCCTCTCCAACCCTCTTCTCCATCGATCATGTCGCCCTCCAGTCGAGTCCATCCTCCCGCATGCCTCATTTGAACATTCCGCCGAGTATCATTCGCATGTACCCACCCTAGTCCTCTTTTAATAGATCTCCGGACCCCGAGATGAAATCAAGAGGGAATGAGTGGGGGCATGTGATACCTAAGGCGGATTCAAAATTTTGAACCGGTGATCATAGCATCCGCAAATCATATATAAAGGGTATTCAATGTTCGTTTCGTTTTTGAACGTACAATATACTCCCTCCTATCCTTTCTACTTTACATACTATGATAGGAGTATAAGTTTTATGTGTAGTCAAAGTATCTCTACTATGATGAAAAAGGTATCAACATTCAACAACGCCCAATCAATATTGTTAGATTCGTACGTACTCCTAGACTTGTACTCGAGATGGTTTCCAATTTGACTGTTGACAAGATTAATAGTACTCCTTTCACATAGGTGAGTAAGTCATCTTAGGCTGTGCACCGTGACCAAGGAGGAGGGGAAAATGAGAGACATTAATGTTTATTTGCTAATTAATAGTATTGCATGCAATGAACTAACCACTTCATGTCATGTTTGAGTCTCAGGTCATTAAAAGCATGCACACACTCATCTCTTATTGGTTCATATGTCAAGAAACAAGAAACGAGGTAGAAGTTAATGCACCGCGCCTACGTGTTTTGGGATTATTTGGTTTTCGTAAGATGACTTACACACCTAGACGGAGGGAGTACATGAGATGTATAATGTGAAAATTATATCATTGGAAACTCCTTTCACATACGAAATTGACCATATGCTTTGTGTAAGTTTCATGCCATATATTATTACTCTAACATTTGGTCAAAGTTAGCCTCGAAAAACGCATTAGACCCTGTATGCTTTGTGTAAGTTGCATGTCATATATTATTACTCTAACATTTGTGTAAGTTGCATTTCATATAGTATTATTACTCCAACATTTGGTAATAGTAGTATAGTGGAAGTGGATCCTCTGACGTAGGTATCCCTACCTTACCCTCCCTTTCGGTCACTTACTGGCGGACCCATGCTTGCTAGGCCCCGCATGTCAGTTACTCAATGGGTTCGGCCACGTCAGGGGATCCTCATCCGTAGTATACTCTCTCTGTTTTTATTTACTCCACATAAAACTGAGGGAGTGGTGGTATAATAAATGACGCGGGCGGGGGGGGGGGGCAATGCTACGTAAATAATGTTACGTGTTTTACGTGAAGTGAAACCTGGATAATTAGTATTGGAGAAGGGGGAGGAAGGGGCCCCACCCACCTGGGACGTCGGTTTGCTCTCAACTGCGGTCCCACAAGCAAGCGAAAACGCAAGACGAAGCGCGTTCCATTCGGTGAGCGACGTGGAGGGTCCAGCGTGCCGGGCTGCAACGCGAACGCGACAAGAGCGATGTACAGTCAAAACCGATTGACCGGTCGTCACCGGAACTACTATTCACACTAGAACCTTCGCTGCTCGGCCTACGCCAACCACTGCCCTAAAACCACACCAAATCTCCAGCCCATTCCCCCACCTTTCGATCCCCTAGCCCGCATCAAGCGTCCCCTAGTTCGCCGGAAAGCCATGGTGCGCCGCAAGATCACTTACTACAAGATGTCGACGCCGAGCGCCGCAGCGAAATCGCGGCGGCGGTCGGCGCCACATACCTCCGTTCCCAAGCTCGCTTTGCGGCGGGCCAATCCCCGAGTTCTCTGGAGCCAAGCTACGAGGAGGAGGAAGCAGATCCAATGTTCACTGTGGAGGTCGCGGCGCAGAAGGCCCCCGATGGGTATGAGACGATGGACATCGACTTCGTGCCGGCGTCCGAGTCCCCCATGGTGCAGGCGGACTAGCGGTTCAACATTGCGATACTAAAGGAGGACCGGGAGGCAAAGGCTCAACTCGACGCGGAGCGCGCGCATGCCGCTACCATCGAGGCTCTCCTGCAGGCGGAACCGGATGTCGTGGATGTGAACCGGGCGGCGGAGGCTCAACTTGAGGTGGAGCGCGTGGATGCCGCTGCCATCGGGGCCCTCCTGCAGGCGGAACTGGACGTCCTGGACATGAACCGGGCGGCAGAGGCTCGACTCGATGCAGAGCGCGCGGATGCCACTCTTATCGACGCCCTCCTGCAGGCGGAACCAGAAGTCCTGGACTTGAACCGGGCGGCGGAGGCTCGACTCGACGCAGAGCGCGCGGATGCCGCTGCCATCGAGGCCCTCCTCCAGGCGGAACCAGACGTCCTCAACTTGAACTGGGCTGTGCTCTCGTCCGTGCAGAGCGCCCGCACGCTCCGCTTGAACGAGTACCTGGAGGCCGAGGACAACCACGGTGCGGAGACACACGTCGGCTGGTTCGCGCCGGCAGCCAAAGACGACGAGGCCGTCTCTTTCCACGAGCAGTGATAGTTTTTCTTTATGTTGTTGTTTTTATGGATCTTTTGCTGTGTAAAAACATACTATTTGTTATGCAAGTCGCCTGACTTGGGTCAGTCTACCATTTCAGGCGGTTGGATGAATATCCTATGTCTCCTAACCCTTCTTTCCTTCTTCCTCACCTCTTCTTCTTCCCCAACAGACCACCGCACGGGCCGTACGGATACTCCCCAACATGCGATTGGATAAACATACTCTATGAACGAAAATTATGTGTCAGCGATAGGATGGCTGAGTTTGGTTTATTCACATGCGACAACGCGTGTCAGTGAGGGTGCGTTCCCTTGGTTGGGTTTGCGGCGCGGGAGCGATGTGTGAGGGTGCGGTGCGACATGCATGCAGGAGCGACCGTGAGGGTGCGGTGCGACCGCCGAAAGCCCGGCGCAAGTGTACCTCCTTCTCATTTTGAAAACTTTAGGCAAGCTTGGCAAAAATGTGTGGCGAAGTTTGGCAATGCAAGGCCTAGACCCAGGATAAGTACGTACGTTCTAGGAGTACTAGTGTTAAAAAAGAAAGGCGGGGTTTTCCTTTGCGGGATTTAATCGATACAAATCCTCGTTTCACGTGTCAATTAATGCGTATTTTTTTCTCGAAAGACCAAAGAGCTAACCATCTCACTCCTCATCGCTTGATTAATGCAGCACCATGCAAACGAACCTTCTCACTTCCGCATGCATGCACGGGATATTAATATCCTTGGTTGCTGACCCTATCAATTTTGCCTCGATTAGTGTTAGTGCCCTTTGCAAATTGTAATTTTGATCTACTGGCGTTGTGTACAAGAAAAATGGAGGTAGTAACTATATTTGAATTCCTTGCCCATTGCGGTGACGTCGACTTTTTTTTTGTGGTTTGGCGAACTGCGTTCGACGGAGAACGCCATTGAGGGAGACCACCGTAAGTCGTTCGCAAGTGCCGCCTGCAAGTCGAGACAACCGCCTTATTTGCATCCAGGAAGTCCTTTACTAGTACTACTACTAGGAGTACTAGTGCGGTGAGATGGCTTCTCGAAGAAGACGATGGAGAAGCGGAGTCTGCGAAGAGTGAAATGATAGTTGCTTTGTCCGTGCTTTGTGATTTGACGCCTCACTGCTTTGTGATTTGTGATAGAAGGGACATGGGAGTAGACTCTGTGCTCTATACTGTACTACACGCATCCAAGCATGGGAGAAAGAGGAGAGACGTTGCATTTTTCTATTCCTTCAATCAATCAATTAGGAGCTTGGTTCCATCTTTTGGCTTTGGCAACACCGCCCACAATGGTTCCCACGATGCCAAAAGCTATTTTCACATTTGGGTACACATTGTGGATGCCCTTAACCGTACCACTTGGTTTTGCTCCTGTGTGCTATCTATATAAATCTCAATTATATTGATCTAAAAATTATAGAATCAAAGATTAGTAAAAGGAGGTGATTTTGCCGCGGATGGCGGGGAGGTTTCTTATTTTGGAGGACGTTGTCTGGCGGTTTGCTAACATGCGGTCCCACGTGTCGTTGCTTTACCAAGCTGATCTGCGTCCCACATGAGGCAGAACAACGGTAGAAGCAACACGTGGTTAAGTTGAAGAATATGAGGGAGAAGCGGATTCAGCAACGAGTGAAATGATGGTTGCTTCGTCCCTCCAACTTCTTTTTTTAGCATCTTCGTTCCTCCAACTTAACTGCGGGAAAGGTGCAACTTTGTGATTTGACGCCTCATTGCTCATTACTATGCCGGCGCCATGACTGGGGTGCTTCACCCCGGCTGCTCTGCACTGTATTCCGGTATGGCACGTGGACCCGGTAGCTTGATGTCCCACATGTCGGAGAACGGTACTCGAAGATTTATGAAAGAGAGCGCTCCACTCTTACGACGGAGGAGTAGACGACACGCCGGCCCAGTGAACTTTCACTTGTACTGTATAGTACTATAGTTTTGCTGTTTCGCATGATCCATCGATACAAACCCGATTAAACAGGAAAGGGCGGGATTTTTCCCGCGCGTTAGATGATACTTGCCATACATTTCAAAGGCAATTTTAATGTATGCAAACTGAATAATTATAAGCAACAATATGATATCTAGTAAAACTAAAAACACATATGATTTATTGTGTTAGAGTTTAGTAGTAGTGCTGTATTGCATAGTTGTTAGATGTAACATGCGAGAACGTGTAGAGATGTAGTTTTGGAGGGCCTACAGAGAGAAAAGCGTAATACGGTCACTGAACTTCAGAATAAGCTGATTACGGTCACTATATACGTTTTGCGGTGCTTATCTGGTCACTTGCTCACAGTTCAGCATCGGATTGCACTCTGTTGACCGGGTAAATAGTCTGCGTGGCTCCATGTTGACTAGTTAAATTGACCATGTTCCTTGTGGGTCCCACCTGTCAGTTCGCATAGGGAAAAGGTCGATAAACACAAATTTACGCAGCGCGACAAGGCTCCAACCCGTCGCGCTGGAATCACCTGGTTGTGTATGTATGCATCGCTGGGCTGATGTGTGCGCATGCGTGTAGGTTGAGCACTTGGCGTGAGAGTTTGTGTTGGTCATGTGGTGTCTTGGTGTGTGCATGCATGCGTGCGTGTGTGCGTGTGAGTGTTGCGTGCGTGCGTGGCTGCGTGTGTATGTGTGAGTGTTGTGTGCGTGCGTGGGTGCATGTGTTTGTGTGAGTGTTGCGTGGATGGACTTCGTGTGCATGCGTGCGTGTGTGTATAATCACCACACCAGCTCCTGTGTGTTAAAACAGACGGCTCAACATACCAATACAAGGCCACCTTGTCCGCTGTGCCCGCGGTCATGACTTCGAACCACCGTCAAAATATTTTTTGTCGTTTGTTTTCATTCTTACAAGCAAGATGCCCGTGCGTTGCACGTAACATCAAGATGCATTTGTATGACTTGTTTATCTTGTGAGAGAAAAGGATGAACGAGGGAAGGCCTTATTTGCAAATGTGGAGAGGTGTGTGGGTACCTTTTTGCAAAATTGCCATAGTTTCTTTCCTATCCGTCAGATATAAATCGGACGGCCTATATTGCAGGATGGCAGGCACACCATCATCACCAACTCTGTTTTTTATAAGAGTGTATTTTATAATAGTGTAGATGTAGAGTAGATACAAGTCGACAGGTGGCACGATGTTAGTGAGATAATGTGATGCAACACTAGAGGTGCCACGTGGAGCGTTTAACTGGTCAACTAGTCATGTCATGAGCAAATACAAAGTTGTACAGTGAGCTCGTGACTGTATAATAACCACTAAACATAAACGGTAATCGTAATGAGTGGATTATGAAGTCCAATGTATGTATCGTGCTTTCGCTTCAAATACAATGATCGTCATTGCATATATCGCGAGATAAAGATGAAACACACGTGATTTTTCTGGGGGCTTACTTTTAGAGGACCTGGAGATAATTTTGTGTGCATACGTGAAAGGGGCGTACAGGGGGAGGGGTATGCAATGGAGAGAGAGATGCTCTTCGTTTCTCTTTATTATGACTAACTTTGTATATAGTATAAAAATATACAAATTCACAAAGTCTTGGAATAAATATCATTGTGGGCACCATGCAATGCAAATTAGCGTTCGTACTCCTCCATATAACTTTGTAATGTTGTATATATGTAGAACCTCTAAAATAATTTTTTGGACACACTTTATTCAAAAGGAATGTTGTATGCGAAATAAACATGAAGAGAGGGCTTTTTAGATCAATGGGGTACGTGATGTAACATGTGTGAATGTGTAGTTGATGCATTTGGCGGGGCCTAGAGAGGTATGTGTGTGTATTACGTATTCGAGAGAGGCATGGATAGAGGGGCCGACGGGGAGGGGGCGTGGGAGAGATAGCACGAGAAATGAGAGTGGTCTAGAGAGAGAGAGACGAATATGACGTCACGACAAGAGATTCTATTCCCTTGAGTGTGTATATGCAACGGGGGAGGGAATAGAGGCACCAGGAGAAATTTTGTGTGTTGTGTTTGTGTTGGTATGTGTGGGTGTGAGAAGACAATGAGACGTGGGGGCAGAGGGGGTGTCACCGCGTGAGGTCCGGTGGGTCGACGTGAGGCCCTTCCTTCGGTTCCGTCCTATGCCACATTGGTCGGCCCATGACACATTTAGGAAGACCCATGGATGACTAGTCGTACAAGACAAAGATAGCAGAATTGTGAAGGACTCTGTGTCCACTGAAAAAACCGGCTAGGATTTGTAACCCTAGGTTCTTGGACTAAGGTAACCCCTTTATCTCGATATTACTATTCATCCAACTTAACTTTAAGGGCATCCTACAAAATGCTCTGCTAGAATCATACTAAATCGATTAGGAAGAGAGGTGTGAGATAATGCGTGAGAGACAGGCGTAAAGATAATGTGCGTACATGAGACACGTAGGCAGGTCCATGTATATAGAAAGGGTCGATGAGGATTGTGCGTGTGTATGTTTGCGAGAGGAAGAGTGCTTGTGATAAAGGTTAGTGAAAACAGTTGTAAATGGTTACGAGAGGGAGGGAGGGTTATATCTAGAGCATGTGCGAGAAAGACACCTCGGGAGAGAGTGTGTGAGCATGTGTGAGAGACCACCGATCGAGAGTGAAACTACACGTAAAAGACTGCTCTACACATTGATTAAAGATATAAATTGTATCCAAATATTAGGATTGGATCATGATATTTGCAATTCCTGTAAGGAGCGGTCATTGATCCATCAGACATCTAGATTCTATCGAATTTGAGCATGTCTATGTTATTATTCGACACAATTGATCCACATAGTTAGTATTTTGAACTCTAGACAATGCATCGCTTTAGCAATCGAATATAAACGTGAGTATAGTTCATGTTGTGTGTGTAAAGCACATTATACATACGAAAGTTACACAATGGACATTTATAAATAGCTACCTATGAACTAGCATACATTTGAATTCAACATAAGGTGGTTTAAAAAAATCGAATTCAACATGAAGTCCATTCAATTATTTGAATTTGATATCATGGCATTTGTAAACCATACCTAAACTATGGGGGTACCAATCTTTGCTCTGATTTTGTACTCCCTCCGTTCCTAAATATTTGTCTTTCTAGCCATCTCAAATGGACTACACCATATAGATGTATGTAGACATGTTTTAGAGTGTAGATTCATTCATTTTGCTCCGTATATAGTCACTTGTTGAAATCTCTAAAAAGACAATTATTTAGGAACGGAGGGAGTACATAATAGCATATGTAGTCGTGTACAAAATCGATTCAAATTTAGCTCCTCCATTCCAAAATAATCGTAGTTATAGGATTTTCAAGTGTCAAAATTTCAAAAGGAAGCGGATAATTTAATGAGGTTTTCAAACATACAAGGTCAAATATAACGTTGTCTATTTAGGTCAATCCTCATAGTTCAAGAGTACTCTAAACGTGAATGCTTGTGTTTCAAAATTTCAAAGCGAAGCGCCAAAGAGCCTCTACTACTTGAAACCGCGAGAGACCAATGTTTGGTAGTACAAGGAAATTACTTTTCTAATAACTCCGACCTGTGAAACCTACCGACCCGGACGTCCAAAGGTCTAAACCGGGGTAGGTTTGTAGCTTCATCTAGACGCCACGCAACCGCCTCGAAAAACATTCATACACAATGGCCGCCTAAGCACACATGCGGCGGCGAAATCGCTCCGCCCACTATTTGGGACACTGGGATTACCATCCTACCCCGACCCATGAGAGGTCCGAAATTTAAGAGGGGGCAAAGTTTGTACTTTCCCCAAATTTCAAACAAGCGCGCCCCATCTTACATTCAAAAAGCCAAAAACAAGCGCGTCCCTGATCAAACATGGTTCCCCCACCCGTCCGATTCCCCATTCGTACTCGTGGGCGCCAAAACTACCTCTCCACCAGCCATGAAACCCGGCGTCCTCCGTCCGCCACCCCATCCCACCCATCAACCGCCGCCTCCTCCATCACGCCGAACCGATACCCGCCGTCGCCCACCGCAACCTCAACCGCAACGCCCTCCACGGCTAGTAGTTGAAGCCGAGGCCGAGCCGTCCGTACCCGAGCCAGTTCAACCACGCCATCCTGCGCCTCACTGCTGCCGCTCCAACATCGCCACCCTCCACCGCACCGGAGCTGTTCCTGCTATGCCGTCCTTCACCGCCTCGGATCTGCTTCCCCTCCGCCGACATACGGCCACGGCAACACAGTCAACAATTTGGCCATGGGTTCATCCAAGCCTGCACCCTCCAGAACATCGGTTTCCCCGATAAAAAGAAGAAGATCGGCGCGACATGTGGAGGTGACCGCACCGACAACCTAAGAAGGTACTCCTCTTCCCTTATTCGTGCAAACCTTACGTCTCTGCTTGCACGGTATTCATCCCACAGAAGACACTAGTTGACCGACTCTTCTTGATACTAGATGTTCCTAGTAACTCGCTATGCACAAGGTTTCTCCTCATATACTATCTCACCTTAGCTAGAGGTCCGTCGCCCCCCTGAATTTCAATTTCTGGCCAGTTGATTCCCAATTAACGGAAGCATTCCCCGGCGTAACAGGCGCTAGTACGACTATTATGCCGGGGAAGCAACGCCTAGGTGTTTACCTTAGGGGCGTCTGCGGCCTAGAGCTATTGGCGCCCGATCTGGAGGTCGGCCGGGATTAAAGGGATGGCTTGGGGGCGCTGCCAAGCACGACGGTGGTGTGAGGTCGATGGGAGGGCGGGGCGGCGGAGGCACGGGTTTGGGCCGGTGGTCGCTGGCGGTTCAAGAAAGATCGTCAACAGTGACTGGCGGGAGGTAGACGAAGGCCATCTGGCCGTTCCTTATAGATCGGACGGTTCATTAAAAAAATCGACTGACCTATTTATTTTCAGTCGAAAATTATCTTAGATATGACCACATGTGGTGGTGTGCTGGAGGAGTACCTGCATTTCCTGTGCTCATATATTACAAAATCATACGGAGTAGAATCTAATTTTGTTTGCCATGCAATGTTGTAGAGCTATCATATATCTTATGTCATTTATTTTTCAGCCACCTGCTATCTGCCACTTTTACAGTGCACTAGTTCTGCACATACTTCATCCATACTCTCACTATTGTGTTTTTATGCAAGGGTATTTTAGACTCTGCCGAAAGGGAAGCAAAAAAGAAAAGAGACAAGTCGTGCCAGCTTTCTACGCGGCTAGGCGCGACACATTACAACGCTTTAAAGGGTGCAGTGTCAGCAGATGGAGACGGTAAACGTTGCTCTGGAGTTGATGACCTCACTCGCAATGAACAACCATCCCAGGTGCTTGCTTTAACTTCACGGTGTCATTTGTGGTTGCATGTTCCATATGGTGTCTAGCTTGTATTAGAAAGGCCGAAGTCGGTCTTTATTAAGATAAGGAAAGATATTTTTTACATGAACCACCTTCCCGTGAGCACCAGAAGACAAATAGCTAGTCAGGGCACTGGCCGAGCCAGTGACAAGCCCAACAAAGACAGGTATCACCTGGAAGCCAACTAAAAAGCCGCGATGGTGGCGAAGCAACCCGCCTCCCACCAGGCTCTCAGGTCCTAGATGATCATGTTCACCACTCCAGCCGGATAGCTTGTATTGCTTCCAATTTGGTTAAATTGCATCTGCTTAGCTTACACATTATACCTTTGAATATGAAATGCTTTTCTGTTTTTGGTACATACTAGTACATCTGTGTATTAACCATGTTCTTACATCAAACTAATGTTCTTGTGTATCCCTCATCAATCACTTATGACGAGGCAGGCAGGCAAGGGGACTACTCCTCATTTAAAGAATGCAGCGTCGACCTCCGACATGATTCTCAAGAAACAAAATGCTAGATGAAGATAGTGAGCGTATCTCGTAGTTGATTACAGCATTTCCCTACACTAGCATCGCAGGTGCTTGCTTTAACTTGGCAGCGTGATATGTGGTTGCATGTCGCATATGGTGTCTAGATTGTAATTCTTCCAATCTGGTTAAACTGCATGTGCTAGTCTGCTTAGCTTATACTCTGTAAATGTGACATTATACCTGTTAATGTGACATGACTTCTGTATTTAGTACATAGTACATCTGTCTATTAAGCATGTCCTTACATAAAACTATTGTTTTTTTGTATCCTGCATCAACCAATATGACGAGACACCTTTAGTATATGCAGTGCGATATTAGTTGCATCTTTCATATGATTTATAGCATGCGCTGCTTCTAATTTGTTGAAATTCCATTTATGATGGGACGCTTTTAACTTGGCAGAGTCATATTGGTTCCATCTTTCATGTGGTGTCTAGCTTGCATTGCTTCTTATTTGCTGGAATGGTTTCTCCTTAGTTTACAAAAACAGTTGTGAACATGCCATGCCGTCCTGTTTTTCGTACATATTCCATCCTGGTATCATGTGTTTGCCTTACATCAAAGTAGTGATTTTCAGTATCATGCATGAATGAGTTCTGAAGAGAGAATTTTATTGCTTTTTCTTGTCGATTTTACTTGACAATTCAAAATCAATAAAGCGGAAGGAAGTTAGCAAGGCAGCGGATAAAGGTGCTCCTTCCAAACGGAGGGCCTCTACAGTTTCTACTCCTCCACACCCCCAAGATGATTTCCAAGACAACACATGCATAGACACTCAACAAAGCTGTGTTTATGATGAGCACGTCTCCCCTAGTGCAGCATCACTAGTGCTCCCTCTAACGTGGCACTGTTATATGTGGTTGCATGTTATGTGTGATGTCTAGCTTGTATTGCTTCTAATTTTGTTGAATCCATCTGCTTACTTTACACATTATACTTGAATAAGACACGTGTTCCTGTTTCTAGAACATACAATATCTGTCTATCACACCATGTTCTTACATCAAATTACTACTGTTGTGTAACCTGCAACAATCACTTATCATAAGACACGTTTCACTTTGGAGTGTGATATAGGTTACATCTCACATTCTTTTCTAGCTTGTACTACTAATTTGTTGAAATGGCACTTATGACGAGACAGTTTTAACTTGGTAGAGTGATATTCGTTGTATCTTTCATATGGTGTCTAGCTTTCATTGCTTCTAATTTGTTGAAATGCCTTCTCCTTAGTTTACATATCATAAGCTGTGAATATGCAATGCTGTGAATATGCAATGGCACTAATGACGAGAGACCTCTAACATGGTAGTGTGATGTTGTTTGCATCTTGCATATGATTTATTTCTTGTCTTGCTTCACATTTGTTTAAACTCCATTTATCTTTGAGACTTTATTAACTTGGCGGAGCGATATTTGTAGCATCTTTCATATGGTGTCTACCTTCCATTGCATTGCTTCTAATTTGGTGAAATGTCTTCTTCTTAGTTTACACATCATAGTTCTGGTTATCTCTTCCGTCCTATTTTTCATACATATTACATCCTCCTATCATGTGGTTGTCTAACATCAAAGTTGAGTTCATCTGCATCACACATCAATTTGTTCTGAAGAACTAAATTGTTATTCATTTTTCTTGTCGGCTTGACTTAACATGGCACAGAGAAAGAGGAAGAAACACAGAATGGCAGGGAATGAGAAGCGGATGAATCCTGCAGATTCTGCCGGTACTGATGGTGTAATAGAAGGTGAAAGTCCAGCGGAAAATTCTACAAACACGGCATCCCATGCTACACGAGCTGCAAAAAAAGCCAAACAGAAACAAATAGCTGCCACCAAACAAGCAGAGACAACCCTAGTTCTTGCAACACCTACCACAGTACTACCAGCTGCACGACATACTCGTGCGTCAACTGAGCTAGCAACACGTTCCTAAGCTCCCTTGCCACCTGACACTACTTCCCAAGCACTCTTGACACAAGACGAGTTGGCAATATCAGATGAACCTTGTGAGCTTCAACAGCAAGAAGGTAGTTGCTGGAGTCAAGTTACAGTTGCATGATTCTTTATATGTAGTCTCACAGTTTGATGTACACTAACACTTCCTATGTTCGTTGTTGGACTAGCACCTAGGCGCAAGAGGAAACAAACATCAGGGATAATGCTCGATAGGTTAACTAAATCTAGAGGAGGAAGAATGGAGATCCGGTTTGAGGCAGGTTTAAAAAGGCCACGTGATGCTACAGAGTCAGCCAAGTTAGTATCAGAGGCAGCGGTTGCCATTAGGTGTCATGTGCGTATCCTCCCAACATGGATTCAGTACAGGAATGACAAAGAAGAAACCCAGTTCGACACCTTCCTCGACCATTTATCTGTAAGTATGGTTATGTATGGAAACTAGTAATATCGTCTTGCTCTGTCCCATACTTTCTAGGTTGTTGATAATGAGACTCCCATAATTTTCAGCAGATGAGGTTCAAGTTGGATAGCCAAGATCTTGCAACTGACAAGCTTGCACCCATGTTTTCAAGTCTGCTTTCTCATGACGATGTCGGTATAACTTGAGGAAAACTCACTTTGAAGGAAAGGCTAATAGTGAACTTTCCCAAACATCTCCAGTGGAAAATATATCGGATGAAGACTGGAGGGGCCTTGTTAAACACTGGTCTGATCCGAAGTATCCGGTACATTATATATATGTGATCAGATCACATGGTGAAGTCCTATTGACGCATGTGCCACACAAATCTATCTTCTTGTAGGTGAACTATTCAAAGAACAAGGCCAACCATACGAAAGTGAAATTCCAACAGACGACAGGATCTCGTAGCTATATTGCACACTGCGAGGCTCTTGTAATTAGCTGCTGTTTCACTCTTTTGCTGTACCATATTATCAGATCTATATTGACTTGTTCGAAATGCAGAGGAAAGCCCACAAGGACCAAAAAGTACCTGAACCAAATGCTGTGGAAATCTTCAAGGACTGTCACACCAGCAAGAAGAAGGGCATGACTACACCAGTCAAAGCCGCTGTTGTAAGTCCTTAATCCTCATGCCTTTTAACTACTACTTACTCTGACTTGTGCCTTGAACTGCATGGTTTTCAACCAATGTCTATTACTCTTTTCAATTTTATACACAATTGTCTTAGTGTATCATTGCACCTTACAAGGTTTAAAAGGGAGGAGTGATGTTCCTTTGATCTTGACCCGTAATATAGTTCCGTGCTGGACTTGCCCACACAACGTTACAATTGCCTGTTTGTTTGTTCTCAGTTTGAAAGTGCTAGTTATCGACTAGAGGGGGGGGGGTGAATAGGCGCTTTTTAGGAAAGTCTTCAAAACACGGATGTTTCAAAGACAAACAATAGAAATGACCTAATTGATATGCAGCGGAAGATAAACTACAACAAGCAAACCATGGTCAAGTATGCAATAACGTGAAAGTACAAGACTAATAGCAGCTAGGTAGTAAGGATCAAGATGGAAGATAGTGAGAAGCCAATCAACAAAAGTAGTCAAGCAATGAATTCAAATAGGTATGATAGATTGGCAATGACTTCAAAAGCCATGCACTAACTCTGAGCAGCCACCAATTTATGGTGTAGGGGGTGGGCTATTTATAGCCACTAGGCAACCCGACCTGATATGTCCGAAATGACCCTGGGTCACTAAGGAACTGACACGTGTTCCAACGGTCAGATTTCAAACACACACGGCAACTTTACTTGGGCTACAAGCAAAGCTGACTCATCCAACTCTGGATAAGTTTTCTCTCATTGTCTTCGTCAAGACATAGGATTTGGGTTGAGCATCACTTGATCATTCTCGACTATGATCACTTGGACCCCACTTAGCAAGATGGTGGTTCCTATGACTCAACAAAGAAGAAAAGGAAACAACGAAACGACCACGTCTTCGCTCTATAGTCTTCACTCGGTGTCTTCTCATGTCATAGTCTTCAATGTGAATATCTTCACATACCACCATTGTCGCCAATGTCTTCATACATTTTAGGGTCATCTTGGTAGGTAAACCGAATCAATGAGGGACACTACCTGCGTTATCATGCAATTCTCACAAACGCATTAGTCCTCAACCATATTTGTCGTCAATACTCCAAAACCAACTAGGGGTGGCACTAGATGCACTTACAATCTCCCCTTTTGGTGATTGATGAAAACTGGTTGAAGTTTTCAACGGGATAAAATATGTGAAATTGTAAAGGATAGGAATTGCTTCATAAGTGGCAAAGGCTCCCCCTGAAGATGTGCATATAAGTAGTTTGCTTTTGGAATGCAAATGCACATGGCAGGTTGTACTTGTGGAGATCCTCTTCAACTTATGAAGATAATTCATCATGCATGAAAAGATATAGCTAAGAGAATGACATGCATAATGAAAAATGGACGTCTGCAGAATGATCTAAGTGCGGAAGTTATTGTCGCACATGCGGAATTTATCATCGCACCAGAGTAAAGCAAATAAGTAGCAGACGACCATCGAGTTTAAGTGTTACAACTCAAAGAACCAAATGTATCAAAAGCGAGAGTTGTAAACACTAGGCAAAATATTATGCAACCACCCTTATGAACCCGCTTGAAGACTATCAAACTCATATGCTTCTCCCCCTTTTGTCAGTAAGGACCAAAAAGGTTTGAAGACATATAGCATCTACTCGTCCTCTTCAGAAGTTGATGATGCAGCAGGGTTGTCATTGTTGGTTGGCGGTGCAGACGAACTTGGTGCAGTGTCGATGCGTGCAGAAGTAGGGGGCGGTGAAGTAGCATCATCTTCATCATCGATCACTCTGGCATTGACAGTTGCCGCGGAGGAAGAATAGTCAGAGTCTTCAAGTGATGGAGTTCGTCGTAGGACTGCATTCCGTGGAGGAGTGGAGTCAAACTTGAAGCGTTCAGTGAAGCCATCGTCTTGAAGATCTCGCTTCAGACCGAGCAGGTCAAACTCTTCCATGATCGCCGACTGGTCTCGTGAGTGACAAAAGCATTCTTCGTGGCAAGGTTTCGAATGCGATTGACGTCCACCAAGAGGCTTTGCATTTCTCGCTTGAGCCAGGAGTGATGCTTATCTTGTTTCTGATGCAGTGCGACAAGAAGTTCTCGATCATTGAGGACTCAAGAGCGCTTCCGAGGCCTTTGGCCTATTGTGCTCTCAGTGGCTTCAGTCCGTGCACGGTGAGGCAGACGTGTGTTCCCAGCCAGAGGATGGACACGAGATATTGCTGGGACGCCTTCCATGGTTGAGAGAAGCTATGGTGATCTGCATTCTGAAGACAAAGTGGCGTTTTGGCAGGCTCAGGGTAAATGGCTTCAACTGACATATCAACCTCTGGAAGAAAGATCAGATGATTGCGAGCAGAGGATTGATAGTTGACAGCAGAGTGCATCTTAATGAGGCGCATGACCCATGGAGCATAAAATTTCAGACCAAACAGAACAGATCAGATCCAGATGCAGCAGGGTATTCAGCGTCATGTGGCAGTGGCTTCATCATACTCAACATCTGACTCATGTCGGGTTCTGGCTTATGAAATATGCTCTCCAGTGCATCGCGGTGGAGTTGACAACCAGGTTCAAATAGCTCTCCGGGAGTGGGTAGGCCTGTGAGCTCAATGATGTCAAGAGCTTTGGCTTCATGATGAACATTTCCTGTCATCCACTCGAGAACCCATGTCTTCGTATCTCGGTTGTAGCCGCGGATGTGGAGGGTAGCATAGAATTGAAGCACAAGTTCTTCATTCCAGTGTTCTTTGTCTGTAACGAAGGTGTTGTGGGCTTTGAAGCTATTTGCATTGAAAGAACCTGTAGAGGTGGCAGTGCCTGGAAACATTGGCAGTCTTGGCTTTGGCTTCTAGACCTGAGGCCTATGCGCAACATGATATTCAAACTGAGGACCAGAGGCATGAGGCGGAGGGACCAGAACAGGCCATCTTACTGTGATTAGCTGACCATAGTTGTATGCTTGCTCAATTGTGTAGGGCCTTGGTGGCGGGCTGGAGCAGTGGCAACAAGCGAGGCTTTCAGCTGCTCGCCAGATGCTTCGGGAGCAGTTGCCTCATTGGCTTCAGCACATTTCCTTCATTGGCTTGGGAGCTGTTGGTGCAGGCTCCACATTTGCTTCAGCCATGACCACATCATTGGCTTCATTGGTGTTGGAGGTGGCAGCCTCAATGTTTTCAACCTCCACTTGAGGAGCCGGAGGGTCGAACCATCGCACGTTGATATCGTGGATAACTTCTTCAATTACGGGGGTGTAGGGACACGTTCTTCTTCTTCTTGGGTGTCTTCGGCTGATGCAGCCGGATTGTCTTCAGCAGCTTTGGCTTCAGACTCGGAGACATTCACAGTAGGAGTGGCTTCTAAAAACACTTGACGTGCAACAGGTTGGTGGTGCACTTCTCCTTCTGGAATGCTCGAGAGAGGTACTTGAGGCCTTTGACCTTTGCGAATCCTACGAAATGCTGGCGACGCCTTTGGAGATGGGGTTGCCTGGGCCTCAAAGTCTTCCTCTTCTTCTTGTTGTTGTGGTTGGGGAGTGACTTGTTGTTGGGGAGTACTAGGGGAGTCTTCTTGTTGCGGGCGATCAGCCCATGAAGCATCCTGAGCAATTGGCGTCAAAGGATGACCAATGCTGATGAGTTCGATGTTCGTACAAACAGGCGATGATACCACATTGTATTCAATTTGAGGAAGAACTTCATCATCTTCAACATTGTCATGGTGACCAATGTCTTCAGCAGTGATGGGATCAACTTCAGGAGCCTCTATGGAAGTAGGCTCATGAACAGTCATGCAAAGTTCTTGGGTTGCAGACGCGGGACGAACCACTGGAATGGGTTCAACAACCAAGGGCTCTGTGGGAGCAGCCCGATTCTTCTTGGTCTTGAGCTTCTTCTTGGAGGGAGCAGCATCAGAGGCGTCAGGATTTTTCCTTTTTCTGGCTTCAGCCTCGGCAGCCCTCGTCTTCTTCTGTTCAGAAGCGGTTGATCTGACCTTTGGCTTCTTCCTGCCTTGAAGGTGCAGCTTGGTCAGTTGAAGACTTCTTCCTCCTTGCAGCCATTCTGGGGTCAATGCGAGGACAGCCAAGAGCCTTGCGCTTCTCAGCCTCATTGGAGGCAAGCACACACTTGTCAGCCAGACTCTTCATGCGCTCACGAGAGCCTCTGGCTTCTTCACGCTTCTTGAGAAAGGCTTCTTTGAGCTCGTGCAGCATGACCTTGAAGTTTTTGACATCTTGCACGCTGAGTGCAGCCATATGCTTCTTGAACTGAGCCTTCTCATAGTCAATCTTATGCTTCAGTTCAACAATGCGCTGAGCAAGAGCTAGCTCAGAAGCAATGGCTCCATTGAAGGAGACGCTGAGGCCAATTGGAAATTGCAGATCTTCAAAGCTGATGTTTGGGGTGTCAAACCACTCATCAATGAAGTGATGGATGATTGCCACATCAAAGAGAGGCAAATTGTTGAAGATTGCTGCTTCTTCTTTGCTCTTGATAAGTTGCTCAAGGGCATCATCTGCAAGATCTTCATCACTGGACAGATCAATGTGCTCTTCACACAGAATGGCAGCAGGAGTCAGTGTCAGTTCAGTATTCTTGACAATTTTCTTTTTCTTCACCGTCTTCTTGGAGATACGGGATTGATCTTCAGACTGCACACTGGTTTCAGGAGGTGCAGTAGCCAGTGGCTTCACACGAGAAGCTTTTGGAGGAGCAGCTGACTTTGAAGCCTTGACTTTCTTTTGCTTCTGCAGCTTTGGAGCAGGAGCAGGAGCAGGAGCTGGGGCTTCATCAGAATCAGCATCGTCATCAGAGTGATCCACTTTGGCACCTTGGACCAAGATGTAGGTGATGAGGCCATCAAGGTTTGAAAAGGGGCCGATGACATTGGGTTCAGCATCACGTGAGCCGTCAGCACGGGGAGCAGAGGGACCAGGGTTGAAGTCTAATCCCAATGACTTCTTGTTTTCCTTGGCCGAAGCCTTTGCGTGCTGGAAGTTGCGCTTGAAGAGATTATTGTCACGACACCAGAGCAAAGACGTTGGGTCGGCATTCTCAGGCTGAGGTCCACGGACCATGCAAGGATAGAAACCTTGTGCAATAGCTTCAGCCATGTTCTTGGGTGGAAGTCCTCGAAAGAGAATATCACCCCAAGGGCTTCTGATAGCATTCTTCTCGGCGTATTCCTGGGTCACGAAATTGTATTGAACCATTGTTCAGCCCAATATCAATGAATCCATTGGATTCGCGTCTTGCGCTGATTGTAGTTCTCTTTGGGATCAGTCTTGTAAAGCTCTGCAAGGTCATCAGGCAGATCTTTTGAGGTTCCCTCATGACGCTGTCTGCCGCCCTTCCTGACTGATTTATCTGCAGCCATGAACTTCAAACTGACTGGCTTCACGTTCAAAGGCTTCAAAGGCTTGCGTTTGCTAGACAAACAGGAACTGGCTTCGGGAGAGTTAGTTTGATGCTGTAAGAATTCGGCAAACGAATGCAGACTATGAGAACCAAGGGATTCTCCCACGAACATGTACCTGTGACAGCATTAAAGATGCGAGGGAAGGGGAAGAGGTCATATGCATTCTCAGAAGAATTTGAAGATAAATCAGTTTGAAGACATTGACCTCATGATGCGAAGACATTCACTTATACGCTGAGAGCTGGTTCCAGATTTGTACGAATCCGTGAATAAGTACAAGTGAGGAATCTAACTAGTTGTGAAGCTTAAGTGAATATACTAGGCAGTATGAGATGCAGACAGAATAGATCTAAGATAGTATGGGCAGAAACCAATTTTGGTAAGTAGGATGAATCTTGAAGATCAAAAGGATGGTAAAAATAGAGTTATATTTACCACTCAAAGAACTACTAGACGGGAAGAAGAGGAGGCCGAGCAGTTCAATCCACCGTGCCCTAACTTGGCGACGGAGGACACCTGCGGCGGCGGCGGAGATGACGATGTTCGCGGCCGGCGTGAGGACGGCGTCGGAGAAGTCGCGGCAGCTAAGCGCTTCGTCGCCGGTGTCGTCGAGAGCTAGCGTTGGCGCTAGGGTTTTGACGAGGTGGAGAGGTGGAAGAAGATTTTCTTTACCGCAGGGGACATGTATTTATAAGGAGGTGTGCGGCACAGTGCACTTACGCAGGTGCCCCTGGCGGTTCACATCTGAGGGGCACGTGGAAAGCATGCAACATACTCTGAGATGTCCCACGTTCCCACGCCCGCCAGGTTTGTCGAATGGTCGTTCCGGCTTCTCCGGATTTCAACAGTAAGGATGAATCATTTAAAACAGACTTAAAGTTTGTCTCGTGTCTTCTCACGACAAGGACGCAGAGAAGACATTCGACAGTTTCAATAGAATGCATATGATTTGGACAGATAGAGTTTGAGATAGAAAGCATAGAGAGATTGGGGTCCCATCACATTCACTTAGTTCAAAAGATTCAACTTGGAAGACATAGCTATAAGTGAATGTGTAGAGGACAGAACAAATATATATATATATATATATATATATATATATATATATATATATATATATATATATATATATAGGAAAATCTATCCTACCACCCGTGGTAGTTACCCCACATGTCTCATATACTACCATGTGGTACTATATATACTATTTTATTATTTCAAATATGTTCCTATAATATATCTAAGATATTCCAAAGCAAGTTACATGAAAAAATTGCATATGAGCTCACAGTATTTTTTATATTTGTGAAATACGTACATATTTGTACGTAAAAAAGAGCATACTCAAAAAATGGCACATACTACCTAAAAATTAGTATATATACTACCTAATCATTATTATATACTACATACTACACGTACATACTCTCGGTTTCGACAGATACTACATACAACATACAAAACGCAAGTGGTGGTAACTACCACTGCTTGTAGGAAACATTTGTCCTATATATATATATATCAGACAGCAACCAAATCAACATAGTGAAGAAAATCATGAAGATAGGTTGAAGTTGAAAACAAATCAAATGCGAAGATATTGCAGAAATAACGCCATGAGTGAAACACTTCAAACAAAGAAATTTGGTGGTGGCGTTACCCACCGTATAGGAAGTATTAGACCCAGACACGGCGCACAATTATCGTGGCGCTCCGAAGTCAATTCCACGTTAATGTATTCACACTCAGAATGTAAGTCTTCATTGATTGAAGATATACGTTACTTCGTGTGTTGCACATCTAAGTCATCAACATGCATAAGTGTTAGGATGTGTGCTTGATCACAGGACATTTTAGGATTCCAAGATATTTAGCTCACACCGTAACTTGCAAAACCTTTTCTCATCCAAGGGCTTTGTTAAGATATCTGCCAGTTGCTCTTCAGTATTGACGTGAATGATGTCAATATCTTTCTTCATGACATGATCCCTGAGAAAATGATGACGAATTTCAATGTGCTTTGTCTTCGAGTGCTGGACTGGATTGTTGGCAATCTTGATGGCGCTTTCGTTGTCGCAGAAGAGAGGTACTTGTTTCAGATTGATGCCATAGTCCTTGAGAGTTTGCTTCATCCATAGAAGCTGAGCACAGCAAGATCCAGCAGCAATGTATTCAGATTCAGGAGTTGAGAGTGATACACAGTTCTGCTTCTTTGAAGACCAACAGACAAGTGATCGTCCCAGAAAGTGACATGTGCCTGATGTATACTTGCGATCCACCTTGTCACCAGCATAATCAGCATCCGAAAATCCAACCAAATCAAATTTTGAGCCCTTTGGATACCATAATCCGAGTGTTGGGGTGTGAGCCAAATATCGAAGAATTCGCTTCACAGCTAAGTGATGCAATTCCTTTGGTGCCGCTTGGAATCGAGCACACATGCAAACACTAAGCATAATATCTGGCCTAGATGCACATAGGTAAAGTAAGGAACCAATCATGGAGCGATATACCTTTTGATCGAACTCTTTACCATTGTCGTCGGGACCCAGATGGTGTTTGGCTGGCATTGGCGTCGTGTATCCTTTGCACTCTTGCATTCCAAACTTCTTTAGACAATCTTGGAGGTATTTTTCTTGAGATATAAAGATGCCATTCCTTTGCTGACGAATTTGAAGACCAAGGAAGAACTTGAGCTCTCCCATCATGGACATCTGATATTGTTCTTGCATCATGTATCCAAATTCATCACTATACTTCGGTTGGTGCAGCCAAGATAATGTCATCCACATATATTTGGCATACAAACAGTTCACCATCATATGTCTTCGTGGAGAGTGTGGGATCATGGGATCCAGGTTTGAAGCCTTTGCTCTTTGAAGTCTTTGATCGTATCATACCAAGCGCGAGGAGCTTGTTTGAGGCCATCTGATTGCTTTATTTAGCTTGTACACCATATCGGGATGTTTTGGATCTTCAAAGCCGGTGGTTGAGCGACATATACTTCTTCTTTGATCTTGCCGTTGAGAAATGCACTCTTCACATCCATTTGATATAGCAAGATGTTGTGGTGGTTAGCATAGGCTAGTAGTATGCGAATAGCTTCAAGCCTAGCTACAGGAGCAAATGTTTCATCAAAGTCAATTCCTTCAACTTGAGTATATCCTTGAGCTACAAGCCGTGCTTTGTTTCTGACGACTTGACCATGCTCATCTTGCTTGTTTCGATATATCCATTTGGTGCCAATAATGTTATGCTTGCGAGGATCAAGGCGCTTGACAAGTTCCCAAACATTGTTTAGCTTGAACTGTTGAAGTTCTTCTTGCATAGCTTGTATCCATTCTGGTTCTATAAAGGCTTCAGCAACTTTCGTGGGTTCTGATATTGACACAAAAGAAAAGTGCCCACAGAAATTTGCTAGCTGTGTTGCTCTTGAGTGAGTAAGCGGACCAGGTGCATTGATGCTATCGATTATCTTCTCAATCTGTACTTCATTTGCAACTCGAGGATGAACTGGACGAAGACTTTGCTCTTGCTGATCACTGTCATCATTGGGAGGATTGTCTTCAGGCTGAGCATTGTCTTCAGTTTGGTTAGGTGCAGAAATGATAAGTTCCTCTTGAGGCTGTGCTTCAAAATGCATGATTTCACCAGTTCCCATCAGCTTGGTAGATTCGCTGGGCGGAGCTTCGTCTAGTGTGCTTGGCAGGAACTCTCTTTGTGAACCATTGGTTTCATCAAATCGCACGTCTACAGTTTCGATGATTACGTAGAGATAAAGGTTGAAGACTCTGTAGGAGTGCGAGTCCTTTCCGTAACCGAGCATGAAGCCTTCGTGAGCTTTAGGTTCAAATTTTGACTTGTGATGGGGATCCTTGATCCAGCACCTAGCTCCAAATACTCTGAAGTAACTGACATTTGGCTTCTTGCCAGTAAGGAGCTCATAGGAAGTTTTGTTCAGAAGCTTATGGATGTAAACACGATTGATGACGTGACAAGCTGTATCAATGGCTTCAGGCCAGAACTTTCTTGGTGTCTTGTACTCGTCGAGCATTGTTCGAGCCATCTCAATGAGGGTTCTGTTCTTGCGCCCACGATGCCATTTTCTTTGAGGTGTGTATGGAGCAGAGAACTCATGAGTGATTCCCATGGTATCCAGATAAAGATCAAGTCCGTGTTCTTGAATTCATGTCGTTATCACTTCTGATATGCTTGATCTTGACGCCATAATTGTTCATTGCTCGATTGGCGAAGCGTCTGAAGACATCTTGCACTTCAGTCTTGTAGAGAATTATGTGCACCCATGTGTATCTTGAGTAGTCATCAACAATGACGAAGCCATAGAGACAAGCAGTTGTTGTGAGGGTAGAGTAATGAGTAGGGCCAAACAAATCCATGTGTAACAGCTCGGAGGGTTGAGATGTCGTCATGATTGTCTTCGAGGGGTGCTTTGCCCTAGTCATCTTTCCAGCTTCGCAGGCACCACACAAATGATCCTTCCTGAACTTGACACCTTCGATGCCAATGACATGCTTCTTCTTGGCGAGTGTGTGTAAGTTTCTCATGCCAGCATGCCCCAGCCTCCGATGCCAGAGCCAGCATTCAAGCTTTTGCAAGAAGACATACGGCAAGTGTGGACCTGCTTGAGAAATCTACCATGTATAGATCATCTTTCCTATACCCTTCAAAGACTAGAGACTTGTCGATTCCATTAGTACAAGGCAACGATATTTTCCAAATATCACAATCATGTTCAAGTCACAAAGCATTGAGGCAGACATCAAGTTGAAACCAAGGGATTCAACAAACATCACTTTATCCATGTGTTGATCCTTTGAGATTGCAACTCTACCTAGACCCAATACCTTGCTTTTACCAAAGGTCAACCAAATGTGATGTGACTCTTGTCCGATGGACGTAAGGTTGAGTCCATGAGAAGACTTGATCACCATCATATGATTAGTGCATCCACTATCCATAATCCATTCGAAGCATGAGGTGTCATACCCTCTGATGCAGTTAGGGGATAGGCTACACCAAGAGCATTGTGAAGCATAAACATTTGACGGGCAAGTGGATTATTGAAGCTTAAATCAAGATTAGGACTGATAGGATGAATGGCAAACGATTCAGGAACAAAATACATAGTGAGACCATTTGGGCATTTGATCTTGTGCCCTACAAGATGTTTTAGGTCCCCAGCTATAGCATCGTACGCCTTTGATTTTCGGCTGGAGACCCTTTCCTGCAAAAGAGAGTTGATTCTTCTTAACCACCCACATCTTCAGGGGTGGCTTAGAAGCAATGAGTCTAAGTGCAACATCCGAGAATTTCGGCTTTGGAGCCCTAACAAATAGCCTTGCAGGAGATGAATGATACTCATATGAATAAGCAAAAAATTTCTTAGTTCTATGAACATAGCGGTTTGAAGACACACGCTCATATTCATAAATTTGAGTACGGTTTCCCTGCAAAACATTGGCGTTAGGGTGACTCAGGTGAGTCCTCTGTCTGTATGAAGCATTTGGACCATATGACGCCTTAGGTCTGGGGTTTGTCTTCTTCCTGTGTGGTGTCATGATGACATTCATGGAAGATTCTCAAGACAGCTTTTGGGAACCAGATCTTCTTCATAGGCGGTCCATTCCTGCAGTTAGTACCAACATACCTGGCAAACACTTCACCATTCTGATTCTTGAACATCTTATAGTTTGCATCAAAGGATTCATCAATGATAATAGGGTTAGCACAGGTAAAGCCAGATAAGGTGGATGGATCCCTTGAAGGTCCCTTTGCAGCAACCCATGTGGTTTTGGGATACCGCTCGGGCTTCGAAGAGGAACCATCAACATTCATTTTCCTCTCAACCCAACACCCTCTTTCCTAGGGTTTCGGTTCGAATCTGCTTTTGAGGACATCGCAAAGTGTGTGATACCCTTTCGGACTTTTATACATCCTGTTTCAAGCAATGTCTTCAACCTAGCATTTTCATCGGCAATAGCAAGTGGTATCCTCCACGAGGGTTAGTTACCACATTAGTAGTTGAAGACAATGCAACAATAGCAACAGTTGAACATTCAGCAACAGAGGTAGCGATATCACGCTCAAGACATTTTAGACATGGTGGTTCAAATCCATCCCGGCGGAACTGATCTGTTGAGCCTGAAGTGACTCATTCTCTTTTGAAGATCTTCATGAGCCGCTCTCAATTTCTCAAGCTCTTGCTTCCTTTGAAGATAATCATAGAAGAGCTTTTCATGAGTAGTTGAGGCGTTTCATGGCGACTTTCAAGTTCTTGGTACTTAGCATGAAGATTTTAATGTATTCAACTAAGGACTGTGAGCGTGTCATTTCCGCGTCCAACAGGTCATCGCTTTTGTCTAACAGTTTTTGAGTATGTTCCATAGCTCTTTGTTGTTCGGTTGCAATTTTAGCAAGTGTTTTGTAGCTTTGCTTAGATTCACAATCAGAGTCATCTTCACTTGATGTTTGAAAGTAAGCATCACGTGATTTTACCTTGGCACCGCGTGCCATGAAGCAGTAGGTGGGAGCAGGGTCGTCCTTGTCATCAGCTTCAGCGTTGGTGTAGAAGTCATTGTCTTGATGTTGAAGATGGACTTGGCAACATAGGCTGTGGCTAAAGCCGACTTACAACGCCAGGTCGGACTCCTCTTGAGACTCCACCTCCACCTCCTCGAAGTATGACTCCTCCTCCAATCCATTTCCTTGCCAACAAAAGCACGAGCCTTGCGGATGAGTTCTTCTTATGAGATGAAGACTTTGATGAGGACTTGGAAGAAGACTTTGAAGATTTCTTCTTCTTCTTGTCATCGTAATCATATTCCTTGCTCTTCTTCTTCTTCTCATTGTCCCCTTGTGGACACTCGGAGATATAGTGTCCAGCTTTTCTTGCACTTGTGACAGGTTCTCTTCTTGTAGTCATGAGTGGAAGCTTCATCATTTCTTGAGCTGGATCGTGAAGACTTTCTCAAGCCTTTCTTCCTAGTGAACTTGGAACTTCTTCACAAGCATAGCAAGTTCCTTTCCAATGTCTTCGGATCATCGTAACCGCAATGATTCTTCTTCGATGAGGAAACAACTTTTGCCTTCAAAGCGCGAGTTCGGCCATAGTTGGGACCATAGATATCTCTTTTCTCAGAAAGCTGGAACTCATGTGTGTTGAGCCTCTCAAGTATATCAGACGGATCGAGTGACTTGAAGTCAGGATGTTCTTGTATCATGAGGGCAAGGGTGTCAAAAGAGCTGTCAAGTGATCTCAGTAGCGTCTTGCCGATTTCATGCTTGGTGATCTCAGTGGTGCCGAGAGCATGAAGCTCATTTGTGATGTCAGTGAGGCGATCAAATGTGAGCTGGACATTTTCATTGTCGTTTCTCTTGAAGCTGTTGAAGAGGTTGCGAAGAACACTGATCCTTTGATCTCTCTGGGTTGAGACGCCTTCGTTGACCTTGGATAGCCAGTCCCAGACTAGCTTCGATGTTTCCAGAGCACTCACACGGCCATACTGTCCTTTGGTTAGATGACCACAGATGATGTTCTTTGCAGTAGAGTCCAGTTGGATGAACTTCTTGACATCAGCAGGGGTGACACCTTCACCAGTTTTGGGAACGCAGTTCTTGACGACATACCAGAGGTCGACATCAATGGCTTCAAGATGCATGCGCATCTTATTCTTCCAGTAGGGATAGTCAGTTCCATCGAACACGGGGCAAGCAGCGGAGACTTTGATTATCCTGCAATCGACATAGCTAAAACTCCGGTGGTTAAACCGAATCACACGTAACAAGGAGTACCTTGCTCGATACCAATTGAAAGTGCTAGTTATCGACTAGAGGGGGGGGTGAATAGGCGATTTTTAGGAAAGTCTTCAAAACACGAATGTTTCAAAGACAAACAATAGAAATGACCTAATTGATATGCAGCGGAAGATAAACTACAACAAGCAAACCATGGTCAAGTATGCAAAAACGTGAAAGTACAAGACTAATAGCAGCTAGGTAGTAAGGATCAAGATGGAAGATAGTGAGAAGCCAATCAACAAAAGTAGTCAAGCAATGAAGTCAAATAGGTATGATATATAGGCAATGACTTCACGAAGACAAACTCTAAGTAAGGTGAGGGAGAAGATAGAACCAGTCACTTGTTGAAGACACATGATTTGTTGGACCAGTTCCAGTTGTTGTGACAACTGTACATCTGGTTAGGGAGGCTGAGATTCAACTCAGAAGACCACATCTTCACCTTATTCCCCTTGAGCTAAGGACACACAGTCCTCGCCCAATCACTCTGGTAAGTCTTCAAGGTAGACTTCCGAACCTTCACAGACTTCGTTCACCGGCAATCCACAATGACTCTTGGATGCTCAGAGCATAACGCCTAACCGGTGGAGGATTCACAGTCCTCAAGTGTAATAAGTCTTGGTCACACAGATGTAAAGACTTGATGATGCCTAACACTCTTTGGCTCGGGTGTTTGGGCTTTGTCCTCGCAAGGATTTTCTCTCTCAAAGGCTTCGAGGTGGGTTGCTCTCAAACGACAAAAGCCGTGCACTAACTCGAGAAGCCACCAATTTATGGTGTAGGGGTGGGCTATTTATAGCCACTAGGCAATTCGACCTGATATGTCCGAAATGACCCCGGTCACTAAGGAACCGACACGTGTTCCAACGGTCGATTTCAAACACACACGACAACTTTACTTGGGCTACAAGCAAAGCGACTCATCCACTCTTGATAAGTTTTGCTCTCATTGTCTTCGCTCGAAGACATAGGATTTGGGTTGAGCATCACTTCAGTCATTCTGACTATGATCACTTGGACCCCACTTAACAGTACGGTGGTTCCTATGCTCAACAAAGAAGAAAAGGAAACAACGAAACAACATAGTCTTCGCGCTCTATAGTCTTCACTCAATGTCTTCTCATGTCATAGTCTTCAATGTGAATATCTTCACATACCACCATTGTCGTCAATGTCTTCATACATTTTTAGGGGTCATCTCCGGTAGGTAAACCGAATCAATGAGGGACACTACCTGCGTTATCCTGCGATTCTCACAAACGCATTAGTCCCTCAACCATATTTATCGTCAATACTCCAAAACCAACTAGGGCTGGCACTAGATGCACTTACACAGTTGTTTTGTGATATGAATGATGTCATACTATGCTTACCGTATTATAAACTTCGTCTCTTTATCCTTAGCCCTCAATACAATGTGAAGAAATAGACAATACATTAGCGATGGTACATGGTCATATGTTTGGACCTGGTTTTATTATGTACTTTGCAATAAAATACAACTAATATTTTACATGGGTTCACTAGAATAAGTTCTGTATATAGACCAAAGCTATTTTGTTTGGTTTTGTTGCCTCCTTATCTTCTATTCTGGTACTACTAATGTAAAACCTCAACTTTTCAGCAAGCTATGGAAAAAATGGTGGAACCGCCACCTTCTGAAGGTGGCGAGGCAACTATAACCGCAATGTCAGCTCTTGCTGCAGTGGGTCAGTTCCTGTCCACTAACGGTGCCAAAAGCACGTTCCTGCGTAATACTGGGTTGGTTGTTAAGGCAATATCGTCCAAACTGCCTCATGATCAAGATATGCAAGCTCAAAGCAATGATGTATCTGCGCTCCAGACACAAGTCCATTCCTAATAGAGGCCCTTTGTGAAACAAGGAGAAACATTGCTCAATGTCGCCAAGATATGCATGGTTTTGAAACCGCACAATCGACATTTGCTATGTTGTTCAGATCCTAGGGAAATTAAGGCGAGGGTTATGGTGCTCCATCGGACAATACAACATAAAACGTAATGATCAGATCAAATGAACCGAGCTTCAACTTACGGTGGTGCATTTATCGCTAGACTGATAAGTTTTATGCCAACCTTCCTTTGTTATATAGTTGTAATTTGTTTTGGTGCGATACAAAATTTATTCTTAACGTGAAGCCACCGGCTGAAGAAAACAGCAAGACATTTTTGTATAGTGTAGGGTGTTCCCTATATTTGCACTGGTGGCGATCTTTGATGCCGAGTGGATGTAATCTGTGCAATCGCCTTAATAGCCTAACATTAGTTTCGGCCTTATTTATTTCCTATTCTTCTTTTTCCTTGGTTTGCTAGTGGCCGCAACTACCCATGGGCCATATACAGGCCGTAGGATCCATGGGTCTCCTACGAGCCGTCGATAAATGGGCCTGTAATCGGTGGGCCTCGGGCCGTTGATAAATGGGCCTGTAATCGGTGGGCCTCGGGCCGTCAGATAAATGGGTCTACATGGGCCGTAATCGGGCGTAATTGGTATCGGCCCAGCGCGGTAACGGGCCGTTAACAGGCCGTAGGACTGCAAAAGCTTAATTCTGTCACAGGCATAACGGGTCGTTAATGGGCCAGAATATAGGACGGGCTGGCCAGAACCGAGCCGACTCTTCCCATGGGCGGAATTCGGCCCATTAGGGTAACAGGCCAATAACGGGCCGACTCTTGCCATGGGCCGAATTTGGCCCATTTGGGGAACATGCCAGTAACGGGCCGACTCTTGCCATGGGCCGAATTTGGCCCATTAGGGGAACAGGCCAGTAACGGGCCAGAAGTAATCGAGGGCCGAAAAGGAGCCCAAGAACATATGGGCCGTCAATAGGCTGAAAGCTAACATGGGCTGGAAACGGCCCATGTAAATCACGGGCTGTTAACGGGTACAACTAAAATTACTGTTCGTTATGGGCTAGAGTCACCGTGGGCCTGTAAAGGGCCGAAAGATACGAAGGCCTAATATGGGCCGAAAGACGTCATGGGCCATACATGGGCCGAAAGTGAAATGGGCTGGTGTTATATCGATGACCCACATGACGTTTTGGGCCGATTTCCTTTAGTGCCTAACGGGCCGTGAGTTAACGGGCCGTAAAATGGGCTATTTGCGAAGAGACCGTTAACAGGCTTTTCATGGGCCAGCCCGTTAACTTTTGACCAAGTCAAACGGGGCGGCTTTGTAAGCTAAATGGGCCAGTGGTGGGCCGTGGCATGTGTCGACATATCATAGGCGCCTATCTGACCCACTGACGAGCTGACACGTGTTTTGTCCGGCCAATAAGAATTTTACACGTGGAAATTTCCCATTGGTCGGGCTGTTAACAGGTTATCGGATCCAAAACCTGACCCAATAGCTTAACGGCTTTCCGTTACGGTGGATGCCACGTGTCGGTCACCCTTGACGAAAGCACTTTTGTGATGCGCGATTTATCGTCATGGAAGTGGACACTTCCGTGATGATAATTTTGGTAATGTCATGGAACACTTCTACGACAGCACAAGTATGACTATCTTGATTCTGTCATAAATTTGTCATGGATGTACATGCATGAAAAAAAATGCGAACTACTGTGACAAAGACGTATCATCACAGAAGTGTATTTTTTTGTAGTGATATGCCCCACACATCCAGACATTGATCAATTCCAAGGTGGGAACTGGGACATATCTACTAGATAGTGAGCATCTACCCCTGAGGCCTGACTTTGAGGAAAACGAGGTTGTTATGGATGCTTCACATCCTACTTGTGCGGATGCCTAGGAGAAGATAGAGAGAGCTAAGGCTGCAAAAACAGGAAAGGCAGCAAGTGCCCCAGAAGTTTCCACAGTGCTACTCAAGACCAAGCAAGATCAACTCAGTTATCTACTTGAGGCTACCGTGAGAATTGAGAAGAGCTTGGCCACCTTGTCTCAAAATCAGGAAAGTCTTGAGAGGATTATTGAAACAAAATCCCATGACCTAGATGTGAAGGCCACTGTGGAAACGCTTCAAGAGGATACTGAGGACATGGATGATAGAACCACTACAGACACACTTCAGAGAGCGCCTAGGGAACTTATATACCATAAGATGGGCACCGGAGGTGGGCCGAGGAGGGCACAACCCACCAGGGCGCGCCTGGGCTCCCTGGCGCGCCTAGGTGGGTTGTGCCCACATGGTGGGCCCCCTCTGGTAGTTATTTGCTCCAATAATTCTTATTTATTCCGTAAAAAATCCACGTGAAGTTTCAGCTCATTTGTAGTTGTGCAGAATAGGTGGCCTGACGTAGCTTTTTCAGGTCCAGAATTCCAGCTGCCGGTATTCTCCCTCTTTGTGTGAACCATGCATATTATGAGAGAAAAGGCATTAGAATTACTCCAAAAAGCATTATTATGCATAAAAACATTATAAATAACATTAGCAAAATATGATGCAAAATGGACGTATCAACTCCCCCAAGCTTAGACCTCGCTTGTCCTCAAGTGAAAAAAACCGAAATCGAAAAACATGTCCACATGCTTAGAGAGAGAGGTGTCGATAAAAACAAAATACGGGCATAGAAGCATCATACACATTATTATAACAGCAAGGAACTTAAACATAGGGTCTTTATCCCGTAACTTTATCATATAAATTGTGTCATATGACTTCTTATGAACAAGTAACAATTCATCACAACATTGAAGTATAAAGCATAAACCTTATTGAAAACCAACAAACTATGTTCTCAGTCAACTTTGCAACTACAATTCATCATATTTTCAGGAAGGGTCACGTGCCGGAGCCTTTAGGCAAGTCCACATACTCAACCATCATATCATCTATTATTGCTAATACTCACGGCGTACCCATGAACAAAAAGTTTCAACCAGACACATAGAAACATAGGGGCTTATAGTTTCGCCACCCAACATATTCACCTCAGGGGTGATGTCAACAATAATAACTCATGCCTACTCATATCCAGCTGGATATATGTCCCTAGATCTTTCCTCACCACATGATGCTTCAAAGGAGAAAAATAAAAAGGAATAGGGGAGAAAACTTTGACTCTACATAAAAGTAAAAGATAGGCCCTTCGCAGAGGGAAGCAGATGTTGCCATGCGCTTATTTGTTTGTATGCTAAATCCCTTAATGCAAAAAACATCACGTTGTATTGCCCCTTATGATAGCAACCTTTATTATGCAGTCTGTCGTTTTTATTCTTTGCCATCACAAGTTCTTACAACGCTCAATTTTCTCTTACACTAAATGATCCAACACATTTAGAAGCAATTTTTATTGCCTTATTGCACCGATGACAACTTACTTGAAGGATCTTACTCAATCCATAGGTATATGGTGGACTCTCAAAGTAAGATTTGGGTTAAGGGTTTTTGGATGCACAAGGAGTATCTCTACTTAGGGCAGAGTTTTTGGCTAGAAAAGATATTGGGCAATCACCACATGTTAAAGGATCTATGACAATATAACTTATATGTGAGTATGAACAAACATAAATCATTACGTTGTCTTCCTTGTCCAGCGTCAACTATTTTGACACAAAATATTTAATGGGGGCTCATAATCATAAAAGATGTCCAGGATAGTGTATTTGCATGTGAATCTTCTCTTCCCTTATTAATTCTTTCACGAGTTGCATCATTGACCAATGCTATGTTTGTCAATCGCCAACAAGTTTTACCACTTATACTTTTCCTTATGTGATTTCATTATTTACCATAAGAGCATATGATCTCTTTTTTACTTAATTATTCCTTTCTTTTTATTGAAACATAAAAGTGCATAAAGCAAAACTTGAACCGATCTTTATTATATAACTTGCACACGATTACATAGATAGATCACTAAGCAAACACTCGAAAAGAAAGGATCGAACTAAAATTTTATTCATCTAAAGCAAAAGATAACTATGGATCAAACTAAGATAAGTAAAGGTAAAATATAATGGAGGTGATACAATACCGGGGCAACTCCCCCAAGTTTGGCACAAGACAAGGGGAGTGCCCATACCCGATACTCAAGTTTCCTTTGGTGACGACGAAGGTGGTGGTGGTGATGAAGTGGTAGCAATCTTATCCTCCTTCTTTAGCTTGCGTTTGAGGATGAAATGTTCCTCCTTTAAATCACCAATCTCCTGCTTGAGCTCTAATATCTTTTTGCATAATTCTTGCTTTTTTTCCTGCAAGAGAGAAAAGGGATAAACTGGATCTTAGGTTTCTTTGCTTTATTGGAGAGACTTGACTTCTTGAATTCCACGTGCATGTCCCCAGGTTGAGGCAATGGAACTTCAACTTCGTCAAAGCTTGTCTCCTCCTCCCCTTTAGGATCATAGTCTTCTTGTTCCTCCGAAGTCCAGCCATAGTGCTCCACATCCCCATAAACCTTCGGGTTTGCGATATAATCAACAACATAGCTCTCACCTGCCGAGTCTTGGGATAACATATTTTCAGATCTGCCAAGAAAACAGCGAGGAAAAGAAAACAGAAGATTTCTCCGTGATACGGTGGTCAATAGGTTCGGGGGGTATATAAAGATTTTTTATCTTGGGAAACAAGCAAACAAAAGAAAAATGGAGTCCGGAAGGTACCCGAGGTGGGCACAACCCACCTGGGCACGCCTGGCTGGGTCTTGTGCCCACCAGGGTTATCATCCTGGTTGTTTCTTATTTTCCTAATTTTTAATATATTCCAAAACTGACAGCAAATATTTTTGCGGATTTTTCGAAGTCTGTTTACTTATTGTATCACGTACCTCCTCTTTTTCAGTTATTCTGGAGTGTTTCGGAAGGTTCCTTTTATGTGCTCCTCCGGTGTCATAGTTTGGATAATATTACTTTCAACATTAATGGGCGTACCTGAGATATAATGTTTTATTCTTTGCCCGTTGACAACCTTCGGGTTAGTGCTTTCGTCATTATTTATTTTGATGGCTCTAGATCGGTAAACCTCTTCGATAACATAGTCCTTCCCATTTGGAGAGAAGTTTGCCTGCAAAGAATCTGAAATGAGAGTTGTATAGAAGAACATATTCTCCAACTTTAAATTCACGCTTTTGGATTCTCTTATCATGCCATCTTTTAACTTTTTCTTTAAATAGTTTGGCATATTCATAAGCTTGGGTTCTCCATTCATCTAGTGAGCTAATATCAAATAACCTCTTTTGACCGGCAAGTTTGAAATCATAGTTGAGTTCTTTAATTGCCCAATATGCTTTATGTTATAACTCAAGAGGAAAATTACAAGCTTTTCCATAAACCATTTTCTAAGGAGACATACCCATAGGATTTTTATATGTTGTTCTATAAGCCCAAAGTGCATCATCTAATTTCTTAGAACAATTCTTTCGGGACCTATTGACAATTTTTTGTAATATTAAATTTATTTCTCTATTGCTAAGTTCAAATTGACCACTAGACTGAGGATGATAGGGTGATGCAATTCTACGGTTGGCATCACATTTATCAAGCATTTTACGGAAAGCACCATGAATAAAATGTGAACCACCACCAGTCATTAAATATCCATAGACTCCAAACCTTGGGAAAATGACTTATTTAAGCATTTTAATAGAGGTGTTGTGAACATCACTACTGGTTGGAATAGCTTCTACCCACTTAGTAACATAATCAACAACAACCAAAAATATGTGTATACTCAATAGAGGAAGGAAAAGGTCCCATGTAATCAAAACCCCAAACATCAAATGGTTCAACAACAAGAGAATAATTCATAGGCATTTCCTGACACTTACCAATATTAACAATTCTTTGACATTCATCACAATATAAAACCAACTTACGGGCATCCTTAAAGAGAGTAGGCCAATACAAACCAGATTGCAATACCTTGTGAGCAGTTCTGTCTCCCGCATGATGCCCTCCATAAGCTTTCAAGTGACATTTTCGTAGGATTTGTCCCTGTTCATGCTCAGGTACTCCACCTCTAATAATACCCTCTACTCCTTCTTTATAAAGATGTGGGTCATCCCAAAAGTGATGTCTTAGATCATAGAAGAATTTTTTCTTTTGTTGGTATGTGAAGCTAGGTGGTATATATTTAGCAACAATATAATTAGCATAGTCAGCATACCAAGGAGTGTTATGAGAAATGTTGATTGTAGCTAATTGTTCATCAGGAAAACTATCATTAATAGGTTGTGGGTCATCAAGAATATTTTCTAGCCTAGACAAGTTATCAGCCATGGGGTTCTCAACTTCCTTTCTATCAGTGACATGTAAGTCAAATTCTTGTAGCAAGAGAACCCACCTAATGAGTCTAGGTTTAGCATCTTTCTTTTCCATAAGATATTTTATAGCAGCATGATCAGTGTGAACGGTAACTTTAGAATCAACAATGTAAGATCTAAATTTATCACAAGCAAACACGACTGCTAAAAATTATTTTTCAGTAGTAGCTTAATTGCGTTGAGCACTGTCTAGAGTTCTACTAGCATAGTGAATAACATTTAGTTTCTTATCAACTCTTTATCCTAGAACAACACCAACAACATAATCACTAGCATCACACATAATTTCAAAAGGCGAGTTCCAATCAGGTAGTGGAACAACAGGTGCAGAAATTAAGGCTTTCTTAAGTGTTTCAAAGGCTTCGACATAGTCATCATAAAAAACAAATGGAACATCCTTTTGTAAAAGATTTGTAAGAGGCCTAGAAATTTTAGAGAAGTCTTTCATAAACCTCATGTAGAAAGCCAGCATGACCGAGGAAACTACGAATACCTTTGATATCTTTAGGACATGGCATTTTCTCAATTGCGTCAACTTTCGCTTTATCTACCTCAATACCTCGTTCAGAAATCTATGTCCCAAGACAATACCTTCATTAACCATAAAGTGGCACTTCTCCCAATTCAAGACAAGATTAGTTTGCTCGCATCTCTGCAAAACTCGATCAAGGTTGCTTAAGAAATCATCAAAATAAGTTCCATACATGGAAAAAGCATCCATGAAAACCTCAACAATCTTTTCACAAAAATCAGAGAATATAGCAGTCATACATCTTTGAAAGGTAGCAGGTGCATTGCATAACCCAAAAGGCATACATCTATAAGCATAAATTCCAAAAGGACAAGTAAAGGTGGTTTTCTCTTGATCAGGTTGTGAGATAGGTATTTGAGAAAAAACAGAATATCTGTCAAGGAAAGAAAAATGTGTGTGTTTTGACAGTCTTTCTAGCATTTAATCAATAAAAGATAGGTAATGATCTTTCCTAGTTGCCTTATTTAATTTTCTAAAACTGATTACCATCCTATAGCCAGTAAAAATTCTTTGTGGAATAAGTTCATTTTTATCATTAGGAACAACGGTAGTACCTCCCTTATTAGGGACACAATGAACGAGACTTACCATCCACTATTAGCTATAGGATAGATTATACCTACTTCGAGAATCTTTAATATTTCAGTTCTTACCACTTCTTTCATTTTAGGATTCAATCGTCGTTGATGATCAACAACGGGTTTAGCATCAGGTTCCATATTAATCTTGTGCTGACAGGGAGTGGGACTAATGCCCTTAAGAACATCAAGCGTATATCCAATAGCAGCTCGGTGCTTCTTCAGAACTTTCCATAATCTTTCTTCTAGGTTAGCATTAATAATAACAGGATATATATTTTTCTCATCAATATAAGCATATTTCAAAGTGTCTGGCAATTTTTTAATTCAAACACAGGATCACCTTTAGGTGGAAGGAGGACCTCCTAGGGTTTCAATAGGCAAATTGTGTTTAAGAAGAGGTCGCTGTTGGAAGAATTTTTTATCTATTTCATTTCTTTCATGCAGATGCATATCATTTTCATGGTCTAGCAAATATTGTTCTAGTGGATCAGTAGGAGGCACGACAATAGAAGCAAGACCAATTATTTCATCCTTACTAGGCAACTCTTTCTTATGGTGCTTTCTACTAAACTTGGAAATTTTTACTAACGAGACTCATCACCAAAACTTACCAGATCGTTTGTTTCTTACAATCTATTTTAGCATTAACGGTGTTCAAGAAAGATTTACCAAAGATAATTGGACAAAATTCATCTTGTGGGGAACCAAGAACAAGAAAATCAATATGATATTTTATTTTCCCACACCAGACTTCAACACCTCTAACAATCCCAAGTGGTGTGATGGTGTCTCTATTAGCAAGTTTAATAGTAAAATCTATGTCTTCTATTTCAGCAGTTGATGTATCATTTACAATTTCTTGATATAAGGTAAAAGGAATAGCACTCACGCTAGCACCTATGTCACACAAACCATGATAACAGTGATCTCCTATTTTGACCGAGACAACATGCATGCCAACAACGGGTCTATGTTTATCTTTCTCATCGGGTTTGGCAATTCTAGTAGCTTCATCACAGAAGTAAATAACATGCCCATCTATATTTTCTACCAGGAGATCTTTAACCATAGCAACACTAGGTTATACCTTGATTTGTTTAGCAGGTTTGGGTGCTTTAATATAGCTTTTATTGACCACAGTTGAAACTCTAGCATGTTCCTTAATCCTAACAGGGAAAGGTGGTTTTTCAATATAAGAAGTAGGAACAACTAGATCAACATTGTAGATAATAGTTTCATATTTAGCTATTACCGGTTCTTTAATTTCTTATTTAATAGGTGGGTGATATTTAAACCACTTTTCCGTAGGGTGATCAACATGAGTAGCAAATGATTCACAAAACGAGCCTACTATCTCAGAGTCAAGTCCATATTTAGTGCTAAACTTTTGAAAAGCATCGGTATTCATAAAAGATTTAACGCAATCATACTTAAGATTAATACCTGACTCCTTACCTTCATCGAGTTCCCAATCTTCATAGTTGCGTTTAATTCTTTCTAAAAGATCCCACCTAAATTCAGTAGTCTTCTTCATAAAGGAACCAGTCCAAGAAGTATCAAGCATGGATTGATCATCACGAGAAAGCCAAGCATAAAAGTTCTGAATAATAATTTCTCTTGAGAGCTCATGATTGGGGCATGAATATAACATTGACTTAAGCCTCCCCCAAGCTAGAGCGATACTTTCTCCTTCACGAGGCCAAAAATTGTATATATAATTCCAATCACGATGAACTAGATGCATAGGATACTTTTTTTTGGTGAAATTCCAATTTCAATCGATTCCAATTCCAAGATCCAATATCATTGCGTAGCCTATACCATGCCAATGCTTTTCCCTTCAAATATAAAGGGAAAACCTTCTTCTTAGATTCATCTCTGGGTAAACCTGCAAGCTTAAATAATCCACAAATTTCATCCACATATATCAAGTGCCTATCAGGATGTTCGGTTCCATCTCCTTTAAAAGGATTAGCTAGCAGTTGTTATATCATACCCGAAGGAATTTCATAACCAATATTTTTAGTAGGTGCAGTAGGTTGAGGGGTAACTAATTGTGGTTTTGGTCGAGGTGAAGATACCCCAAACAAACCCCTAAAAGGATTGTTCTCTGTAGTAACAACTGACAATAAATTTCAGCACGTAGTAATAATTTTTCCTTACCGATTTCCACTTACCAAGAGCGCTTCACTCCCCGACAACGGCACCAGAAAAGATCAGTATTGACCCACAAGTATAGGGGATGAATCGTAGTCCTTTCGACAAGTACGAGTGTCGAACCCAACGAGGAGCAGAAGGAAATTACAAGTAGTTTTCAGCAAGGTATTCTCTGCAAGCACGGAAACTATAAGTAAAGAGTAGTTTGATATCAAGATAATTTGTAATGAACAAGTAACGGTAATGGTAACAAAAGTGCATCAAGGTAGCTGCTACCTCTTGAGCTTGCGTTGGTTTTTCCCTTGAAGAGGAAAGAGTGATGCAGCAAAGGAGCGTAAGTATTTCCCTCAGTTTTGAGAACCAAGGTATCAATCTTGTTGGAGAGTACGCAACAAGCCACCGAATACCTTCACAAATAAACACCAACTTGAAACCAACACGACAAAGGGGTTTTCAATCCCTTCACTGTTATTCGCAAAGTGAGATCTGATAGAGATGGATAAATGGTAAAGTAATATTTTTGGTATTTTCAGTTTATGGAACAGAAAGTAAAGATTGCAAAGTAAGAGAACGGCGACAGAAATTGGAAAGTTGACGGGAAACTAATATGATGTAAAATAGACCCGGGGGCCATAGGTTTCACTAGAGGCTTCTCTCAAGATAGAAATTATTATGCTAGGTGAACAAATTACTGCCGAGCAATTGATAGAAAGCGCAAAGTTATGACGATATCTAAGTCAATGATCATGAATATAGGCATCACGTCCGTGTAAAGTAGACCGACTCCTGCCTGCATCTACTACTATTACTCCACACAATCGACCTACTCCTGCCTGCATCTAGAGTATTAAGTTCATAAGAATAGAAACGCATTAAGCAAGATGACATGATGTAGCGGGATTAACTCAAGCGATATGATGAAAACCCCATCTTGTTATCCTCGATGGCAACAATACAATACGTGCCTTGCTGCCCCTACTGTCACTGGGAAAGGACACCGCAAGATTGAACCCAAAGCTAAGCACATCTCCCATTGCAAGAAAAACCAATCTAGTTGGCCAGACCAAATCGATAGTTCAAAGAGACTTGCAAAGATATCAAATCATGCATAAAAGAATTCAGAGCAGATTCAAATAATATTCATAAATAAGCTGATCATAAATCCACAATTCATCGGATCTCGGCAAACACACCGCAAAAGAGTATTACATCGAATAGATCTCCAAGAACATCGAGGAGAACTTTGTATTGAGATTCAAAGAGAGATAAGAAGCCATCTAGCTACTAGCTATGGACCCGTAGGTCTGAAGTAAACTACTCATGCTTCATCGGAGAGGCAGCGGTGTTGATGTAGAAGGCCTCCGTGATCGATTCCCCCTCTGGCAGGATGCCGAAAAAGGCCCCAAGATGGGATCTCACGGGTATAGAAGGTTGCGTCGGTGGAAAAGTGGTTTCGTGGCCCCCCTGGATGTTTTTGGGGTATAAGAGTATATATAGGCGAAAGAATTAGGCCAGGGGAGCTACGAGGCCGGGGCCCACAAGGTCAGGGGGCGCGCCCCACCCCCCTAGGCGCGCCCTCCACCCTTGTGGCCGCCATGAGGCTCCTCTGACTTGCACTGCAAGTCTCCTGGGTGTCTTCTGGTCCAAGAAAAATCATGGCGAAAGTTTTATTCCATTTGGACTCCGTTTGGTATTCCTTTTCTGCGAAACTCTAAAGCAAGGAAAAAAACTGGCACTGGGCTCTAGGTTAATAGGTTAGTCCCAAAAATCATATAAAATAGCATATTAATGCATATAAAACATCCAAAATAGATAATATAATAGCATGGAACCATACAAAATTATAGATACGTCGGAGACGTATCAAGCATCCCCAAACTTAATTCCTGCTCATCCTTGAGTAGGTAAATGATAAAAATAGATTTTTTGATGTGGAATGCTACCTATCATATTTATTCATGTAATTCTCTTTATTGTGGCATGAATGTTCAGATCCATAAGATTCAAACAAAAGTTTAATATTGACATAAAAATGATAATACTTCAAGCATACTAACAAAATAATTATGTCTTCTCAAAATAACATGGCCAAAGAAAGCTTATCCCTACAAAATCATATAGTCTGGCTATGCTCCATCTTCATCACACAAAATATTCAGATCATGCACAACCCCGATGACAAGCGAAGCAATTGTTTCATACTTTTGACGTTCTCAAACCTTTTCAACTTTCACGCAATACATGAGCGTGAGTCATGGACATAGCACTATAGGTGGAATAGACGGTGGTTGTGGAGAAGACAAAAAGAGGGAGATAGTCTCACATCAACTAGGCGTATCAACGGGCTATGGAGATGCCCATTAATAGATATCAATGCGAGTGAGTAGGGATTGCCATGCAACGGATGCACTAGAGCTATAATTTTATGGAAGCTCAAAAAGAAAACTAAGTGGGTGTGGATCCAACTTGCTTGCTCATGAAGACCTAGGGCATTTGAGGAAGCCCATCGCCGGAATATACAAGCCAAGTTCTATAATGAAAAAATCCCACTAGCATATGAAAGTGATATCATAGGAGACTCTCTATCATGAAGATCATGGTGCTACTTTGAAGCACAAGTGTGGCAAAAAGGATAGTAACATTGTCCCTTCTCTCTTTTTCTCTCATTTTTTTCTTTTCTCTTTTTTCTCCTTTTTCTCTTTTTGGGCCTTCTCTTTTTTTATTTGGCCTTTCTCTCTTTTTTTTATTTTTATTTCCTCACATGGGACAATGCTCTAATAAGGAAATCATCACACTTATATTTACTTACAACTCAAAAATTAGAACTCGATACTAGAAAAAAAATATGACTCTATGTGAATGCCTCCGGCGTTGTAGCAGGATGTGCAATGAATCAAGAGCGACATGTATACAAAATGATGAACGGTGGCTTTGCCACAAATACGATGTCAACTACGTGATCATGCAAAGCAATATGGAAATGATGGAGCGTGTCATAATAAATGGAACGGTGGAAAGTTGCATGGCAATATATCTCAGAATGGCAATGGAAATGCCATAGTAGGTAGGTATGGTGGCTGTTTTGAGGAAGGATATGTGGTGGGTTTATGGTACCGGCGAAAGTTGCGCGGTACTAGAGATGCTAGCGATGGCGGAAAGGTGAGAGTGCGTATAATCCATGGACTCAACATTAGTCATAAAGAACTCACATACTTATTGGAAAAATATATTAGTCATCGACACAAAGTACTACGTGCATGCTCCTAGGGGGATAGATTGGTAGGAAAAGACCATCGCTCGTCCCCGTCCGCCACTCATAAGGAAGACAATCAAAAAACATCTCATGCTCCAACTTCGTTACATGACGGTTCACCATACATGCATGCTATCGGACTCACAAACCTCAACACAAGTATTTCTCAAATTCACAACAACTTACTAGCATGACTCTAATATCACCATCTTCATATCTCAAAACAATCATAAGGAATCAAACTTCTCATAGTATTCAATGCACTTTATATGAAAGTTTTTATTATATCCCTCTTGGATGCCTATCATATTAGGACTAATTTTATAACCAAAGCAAATTACCATGCTGTTTAGAGACTCTCAAAATAATATAAGTGAAGTACGAGAGTTCATCAATTTCTATAAAATAAAACCACCGCCGTGCTCTAAAAAGATATAAGTGAAGCACTAGAGCAATTTTGCCTAGCTCAAAAGATATAAGTGAAGCACATAGAGCATTCTAATAAATCACGATTCATTCGTGTCTCTCTCAAAAGGTGTGTACAGCAAGGATGATTTTGGCAAACTAAAAAGCAAAGACTCAAATCATACAAGACGCTCCAAGCAAAACACATATCATGTGGTGAATAAAAATATATCCTCAAGTAAAGTTACCAATAGACGAAGATGAAAGAGGGGATGCCTTCCCGGGGCCTCCCCAAGCTTAGGCTTTTTAATATCCTTGAATATTTACTTGGCGTGCCTTGGGCATCCCCAAGCTTAGGCTCTTGCCACTCCTTATTCCGTTGTCCATCAAATCCTTACCCAAAACATGAAAACTTCACAACACAAAACTCCAAAAGAAAATCTCGTAAGCTCCGTTAGTATAAGAAAATAAATCTCCACTTTTGGTACTGTTGTGAACTCATTCTTTATTTATATTGGTGTAATATATACTACATTCCAACTTTTCCATGGTTCATACCCCCGGATACTAGTCATAAATGCATCAAAATAAGAAAACAACACGCGAAAAACAGAATCTGTCAAAAACAGAACATTCTGTAGCAATCTATATTTCAAATACTTCTGTAACTCCAAAAATCCTGAGAAAATAGGAAGTCCTAGATCATTTTTCTATTAATCTTCTTCAAAAAGAATAAACTAAAAAGCACTCTCTGGCTAAAATGAGAATTGTTTTCATGAGCGCAAAGTTTCTATTTTTCAGCAAGATCAAATTAACTATCATCGTAGGTTATCCCATAGGTCTTACTTGGCACAAACACTAATTTAAGCACAAAACCACATCTAACCTGAGGCTAGATGATTTATTGAAAGCAAAACAGGACCTCAAAAGCAAGAACAAAAATAAAATTGGGTTGCCTCCCAACAAGCGCTATTGTTTAACGCCCCTAGCTAGGCATAAAAACACGAATAGATCTAAGTATTATCATCTTTGGCATGCTATCCATAAATGGCTCCCATAATAGATTCATAATGCAATTTAATTTTCTTTCTTGGAAAGTGTTCCATGCCTTTCCTTAACAGAAATTGAAATCTAACGTTTCGTTCTTTCATATCAATAATTGCACCAATCGTTCTTAGGAAAGGTCTAGCAAGAATAATAGGACAAGTAGGATTGCAATCTATATCAAGAAAAATGAAATCTAAGGGCACATAATTCCTATTTTCAACAATAATAACATCATTAATTCTTCCCATAGGTTTCTTAATAGTGGAATCCGCAAGATGCAAATTTAAGGAACAATCATAAAAATCACGGAAACCTAGCACATCACATAAAGTTTTCGGAATCATGGAAAAACTAGCACCCAAATCACACAAAGCATAGCATTCATAATCTTTAATCTTAATCTTAATAGTATGTTCCCACTCATCATAAAGTTTTCTAGTAATAGAAACTTCCAAATTAAGCTTCTCTTCATAAGATTGCATCATGGCATCAACAATATGTTTAGTGAAAGCTTTGTTTTGATTATAAGCATGAGGAGAATTCAACATGGATTGCAACAAGGAAATACAATCTATCAAAGAGCAATTATTGTAATTAAAGTCCTTGAAATCCAAAATAGTGGGTTCATTGCTATCTAAAGTTTTGACCTCTTCAATCCCACTTTTATCATTTTTTGCATCAAGTTCTAAAAACTCCGAATCATTTGGACACCTTCTAACTAAAGTTGACTCATATATATCCAGTCCCATCTTTATTAAGATTAACATTGGTAAACAAAGATTCAATAGGAGTCACATCAATCACTTTTAGATCTTCATCATTAATTTCACGGAAACTAGAAGAACACGCTTTTATAAACCAATCTTTCTTAGCACGCATCTTAGCGGTTCTTTCTTTGCACTCATCAATGGAAATTATCATGGACTTGAGAGACTCATTGATATCATGCTTAGGTGGAATAGATCTAAGTTTCAAAAAATCAACATCAAGAGAAATTCTATCCACGTTCCTAGCCAAATCATCAATCTTAAGCATTTTTTCTTCGATCAAAGCATTGAAATTCTTTTGCGAACTAATAAATTCTTTAACACTATTCTCAAATTCAGAGGGCATCTTATTATAATTTCCATAAGAATTGTTGTAGGAATTACCATAATTATTAGAGGAATTACTAGGAAACGGCCTAGGATTAAAATTACCTCTATACGCGTTATTACCAAAATAGTTCCTACCAACAAAATTCACATCCATAGATTCATTATTGTTTTCAATCAAAGTAGACAAAGGAATATTATTAGGATCAATAGGAGCACTCTTATTAGCAAACAATTTCATAAGCTCATTCATCTTTCCACTCAAAACATTTATTTCTTCAATTGCATGCTCTTTTTTACTATTGGAAGATCTTTCGATATGCCATTGAGAATAGTTAACCATAATATTATCTAGGAGTTTAGTAGCTTCTCCCAAAGTAATTTCCATAAAAGTGCCTCCCGCGACCGAATCTAAAAGATTTCTAGAAGCAAAATTCAATCCGGCATAATTTGTTTTGTATAATCATCCATAAATTCAAACCAAGAGTAGGGCAATTTCTAATCATCAATTTCATCCTCTCCCAAGATTGTGCAACATGTTCATGATCAAGTTGCTTAAAATTCATAATATTGTTCCTAAGGGAGATGATCTTAGCGGGAGGGAAATACTTGGAAATAAAAGCATCTTGACACTTATTCCATGAATCAATACTATTTTTAGGCAAAGATGAAAACCAAGTTTTAGCGCGATCCATAAGCGAGAACGGAAATAGCTTCAACTTAACAATATCATTATCCACACCTTTTTTCTTTTGCATATCGCACAAATCAACGAAATTATTAAGATGGGATGCGACATCTTCATTGCGAAGGCCGGAAAATTGACCTTTCACAACAAGATTCAACAAAGCAGTATTTATCTCACAAGATTCCGTATTAGCATCGGGAGCAATCGGAGTACTAATAAAATCATTGTTGTTGGTATTGGAAAAGTCACACAATTTGGTATTATCTTGAGCCATCGTGACCAAGCAAGCAATCCAACACACGAGCACACAAAAAAGCAAGTGAAGAAGACGAACGGAAGTGGGGCGAAGAAAAGGCGATTTTTTTCGAAAATCATTTTAGAAGTGGGGGAGAGGAAAACGAGAGGCGAATGGCGAATAATGTAATGTGAGAGATGAGAGTTTATGATGGGTAGTTGGTATGTCTTGGCTTGGTGTAGATCTCCCCGACAACGGCACCAGAAATCCTTCTTGCTACCTCTTGAGCTTGCGTTGGTTTTTCCCTTGAAGAGGAAAGGGAGATGCAGCAAAGGAGCGTAAGTATTTCCCTCAGATTTGAGAACCAAGGTATCAATCTAGTAGGATACTATGCAACAAGCCACCGAATACCTACACAAACAAACACCAACTTGCGACCAACGCGACAAAGGGGTTTTCAATCCCTTCACGGTTATTCGCAAAGTGAGATCCGATAGAGATGGATAAACGGTAAAGTAATATTTTTGGTATTTTTGGTTTATAGAACGGAAAGTAAAGATTGCAAAGTAAGAGAACGGGAACAGAAATTGGAAAGTTGACGGGAAACAAATATGATGTAATATAGACCCGGGAGCCATAGGTTTCACTAGAGGCTTCTCTCAAGATAGAAATTATTACGGTGAGTGAACAAATTACTGCCGAGCAATTGATAGAAAAGCGAAAAGTTATGACGATATCTAAGGCAATGATCATGAATATAGGCATCACGTCCGTGTCAAGTAGACCGACTCCTACCTGCATCTACTACTATTACTCCACACATCGACCGACTCCTGCCTGCATCTAGAGTTTTAAGTTCATAAGAACAAAGTAACGCATCATAAGCAAGATGACATGATGTAGCGAGATTAACTCTAGCAATATGATGGAAACCCCATCTTGTTATCCTCGCTGGCAACAATACAATATGTGCCTTGCTGCCCCTACTGTCACTAGGAAAGGACACCACAAGATTGAACCCAAAGCTAAGCACTTCTCCCATTGCAAGAAAAACCAATCTAGTTGGCCAAACCAAATCGATAGTTCAAAGAGACTTGCAAATATATCAAATTATGCATAAAAGAATTAAGAGGAGATTCAAATAATATTCATAGATAAGCTGATCATAAATCCACAATCCATTGGATCTCGGCAAACACACCGCAGAAGATTATTACATCGAATAGATCTCCATGAACATTGAGGAGAACTTTGTATTGAGAATCAAAGAGAGAGAATAAGCCATCTGGCTACCAGCTATGGACCCGTAGGTCTGAAGTAAACTACTCACGCTTCATCGGAGAGCCAATGGTGTTGATATAGAAGCCCTTCGTGATCGATTCCCCCTCCGGCATGATGTTGGAAAAGGCCCCAAGATGGGATCTCACGGGTAGAGAAGGTTGCAGCGGTGGAAAAGTGGTTCCTTGGCTCCCTTGGATGTTTTTTTGGGTATAAGAGTATATATAGGCGAGAGAATTAGGTCAGGGGAGCTAAGAGGGGCCCACAAGGTCAGGGGGCGCGCCCTCCACCCATGTGGCCGCCTCGAGGCTCCTCTGACTTGCACTCTAAGTCTCCTGGGTATCTTCTAGTCCAAGAAAAATCATGGTGAAAGTTTAATTCCGTCTGGACTCCGTTTGGTATTCTTTTCTGCAAAACTCTAAAACAAGGGAAAAAATAGAAACTAGCACTGGGCTCTAGGTTAATAGGTTAGTCCCAAAAATCATATAAAATAGCATATTAATGCATATAAAACATCCCAAACAGATAATATGATAGCATGGAACCATAAAAAATTATAGATACGTTGGAGACGTATCAGTAGCCCAATCCTTTTGAGGCAAAGAACAGGCCAAAACGGTCTCTTATGATAAGCAAAGTGTTCTTGAGGGTACACGGGAATTTCATCTAGTAACTTTCATCATGTTGGTTTGATTCGTGTTCGCTACTTTGATAATTTGATAAGTGGGTGGACCGGTGCTTAGGTGTTGTTCTTACTTGAACAAACCTCCTACTTATGATTAACCCCCCCCCCCCCCGCGCAAGCATCCGCAACTACGAGAAATGTATTAAGAATAAATCTAACCATAGCATTAAACTTTTGGATCCAAATCAGTCCCATACGAAGTAGCACATAAACGAGGGTTTAAGCTTCTATCATGCTCGCAACCCATCATCTAATAACTACTCCACAATGCATTCCCTTAGGCCCAACTATGGTGAAGTGTCATGTAGTCGATGTTCACATGACACCACTAAGGGAATCACAACATACATACCATCAAAATATCGAACACATATCAAGTTCACATGATTACTTGCAACCAGATTTCTCCCGTGACCTCAAGAACCAAAGTAACTACTCACAAATGATAACCATGCTTAAGATAAGAGGGGTATTAAATAGCATAATGGATCTGAACATATAATATGCCACCAAATAAACCATATAGTAATCAGCTACAAGATGTAATCAACATTACTAGTCACCCACAAGCACCAATCTAAGGTTCCAGTACAAAGATTGAACACAAGAGGTGAACTAGGGTTTGAGAGGAGATGGTGTTGTTGAAGATGTTGATGGAGATTACCCTCCCCAAGATGGGAGAGTTGTTGGTGATGACAATGACGATGATTTCCCCCTCCGTGAGGGAAGTTCCCCCGGCGGAATTGCTCCGCCGGAGGGCAAAATTGCTCCTGCCCAAGTCCCGCCTCGAGATGGCGGCGGTTCGTCCTGAATTCCTCTCCTGATTTTTTCTAGGTCAAAATGACTGATATACTAGAAGATGGGCATCGGAGGTGGGCCGAGGAGGGCACAACCCACCAGGGCGCACCTGGGCTCCCTGGCGCGCCCAGGTGGTTGTGCCCTGATGACCCACAAGTATAGGGGATCTATCATAGTCCTTTCGATAAGTAAGAGTGTCGAACCCAACGAGGAGCAGAAGGAAATGATAAGCGGTTTTTAGCTAGGTATTCTCTGCAAGTACTGAAATAAGTGGTAACAGATAGTTTTGTGATAGAATAATTTGTAACGAGCAACAAGTAACAAAAGTAAATAAAGTGCAGCAAGGTGGCCCAATCCTTTTTGTAGCAAAGGACAAGCCTGGACAAACTCTTATATAGAGAAAAGCGCTCCCGAGGACACATGGGAATTATCGTCAAGCTAGTTTTCATCATGTTCATATAATTCGCGTTCGGTACTTTGATAATTTGATATGTGGGTGGACCGGTGCTTGGGTGCTGTTCTTACTTGAAAAAGCATCCCACTTATGATTAACCTCTATTGCAAGCATCCGCAACTACAACAAAAGTATTAAGGTAAACCTAACCATAGCATGAAACATATGGATCCAAACCAGCCCCTTACGAAGCAACACATAAACTAGGGTTTAAGCTTCTGTCACTCTAGCAACCCATCATCTACTTATTACTTCCCAATGCCTTCCTCTAGGCCCAAATAATGGTGAAGTGTTATGTAGTCGACGTTCACATAACACCACTAGAGGCTAGACAACATACATCTCATCAAAATATCGAACGAATACCAAATTCACATGACTACTAATAGCAAGACTTCTCCCATGTCCTCGGGAACAAACGTAACTACTCACAAAGCATATTCATGTTCATAATCAGAGGAGTATTAATATAACTACTCACAAAGCATATTCATGTTCATAATCAGAGGAGTATTAATATGCATAAAGTATCTGAACATATGATCTTCCACCAAATAAACCAACTAGCATCAACTACAAGGAGTAATCAACACTACTAGCAACCTACTAGTAACACTCCCAGACTTGGAGACAAGAATTGGATACAAGAGATGAACTAGGGTTTTGAGAGGAGATGGTGCTGGTGAAGATGTTGATGGAGATTTCCCTCTCCCGATGAGAGGAGCGTTGGTGATGACGATGGCGATGATTTCCCTCCCGAGGGAAGTGTCCCCGGCAGAACAGCTCTGCCGGAGCCCTAGATTGGTTTCGCCAAGGTTCCGCCTCATGGCGGCGGAGTCTCATCCCGAAAGGTTGCTTATGATTTTTCTTCGGACGAAAGACCTCATATAGCAGAAGATGGCCACCGGAGGGCCAACAGGGGGCCCACGAGGCAGGGGGGCGCGCCCAGGGGGTAGGGCGCGCCCCTTCCCTCGTGGCCAGGTGGGGGCCCCTCTGACGTACTTCTTCCGCTCAATATTTTTTATTATTTCCAAAAATAACTTTCGTGGAGTTTTAGGACTTTTGGAGTTGTGCAGAATAGGTCTATAATATTTGGTCCTTTTCCAGCCCAGAATTCCAGCTGCCGGCATTCTCCCTCCTTATGTAAGCCTTGTAAAATAAGAGAGAATAGGCATAAGTATTGTGACATAACATGTAATAACAGCCCATAATGCAATAAATATCGATATAAAAGCATGATGCAAAATGGACGTATCAACTCCCCCAAGCTTAGACCTCGCTTGTCCTCAAGCGGAAGCCGAGAACGATAAATATGTCCACATGTTTAGAGGTAGAGGTGTCGATAAAATTAAATACGGACATGAGGGCATCATGATTAATCTCATAACAGCAACATATATAGATATTGTCATATGATTTCTTATGCTCAAGTAATAATCTATTCACAATGCAAAAGTACGAATCATAAACTTTATTGAGAATTGACAAACTGTAATCTCAGTCATTGAAGCAATTGCAATTTATCATAACATCAGAAAGAGTCTATGTCAGAGCTCTCTAGCAAGTCCACATACTCAACTATCATTTAGTCTTTCATAATTGCTAACACTCACGCAGTACTTCTGGTTACGGAGTTTTAGCCGGACACAGAGAAAGATAGGGGCTTATAGTTTTGCCTCCCAAACTTTTACCTCAAGGGTAATGTCAACAACAATAACTCATGCTCCCCTACATCCAATAATAACTCATGCTCCCCTATATATATCAGGATCTTTCCAACACCCTGTGCTTGCCAAAGGATAAAGTGTAAAAATGGAAAGGTGAAGATCACCATGACTCATGCATAAGGTAGAAGATAATAGTAGAAGATAGGCCCTTCGCAGAGGGAAGCAGAGGTTGCCATGCGCTTTCAAGGTTGGATGCACAAAAGCTTAATGCGAAAGAACGTCACTTTATATTGCCCCTTGTGATATGAACCTTTATTATCCACATCACAAGATCGTATAAAGCTTATTTCCTCCACACCAATAAATTATACATATTTAGAGAGCAGTTTTTATTGCTTGCACCGATGACAACTTACTTGAGGGATCTTACTCAATCCATAGGTAGATATGGTGGACTTTCATGGCAAAACTGGTTTAAAGGTTTTTGGAAGCACAAGTAGTATCTCTACTTAGTGCTGAGAATATGGCTAGCATGAGGGGGAAAGGGAAGCTCAACATGTTGGATGATCCATGACAATATACTTTATGTCAGATATAAGAAAACATAACCCATTATGTTGTCTTCCTTGTCCAACATCAACTCTTTAGCATGTCATATTTTAATGAGTGCTCCCAATCATAAAAGATGTCCACAATAGTATATTTATATGTGAAAACTCTCTTTCCTTATTACTTCCTATTAATTGCAACGATGACCAAAGCTATGTTTGCCAACTCCCAACAACTTTTAATCATCATACTCTTTCTATGTGAAGTCATTACTCTCGATAAGATCAATATGAAATCTTTATTTCTTTTTATTCCTTTTCTCTTTTCTTTTAATCACTCAAGATCATGGCAAAATAATCAAGCCCTTGACTCAACACTAATCTTTATTATATAGCTGACGGACTCGATTACATTGAGGGATCATAAAGCAAAACTCAAAACTAGATCATGCCATAAATTTTATTCTACTAGATCAAGATACTACTAATAGGATCGAACTAAGAAAAACGGTTAAGATAGGAGTGTGATGGTGATACGATACCGGGGCACCTCCCCCAAGCTTGGCAGTTGCCAAGGGGAGTGCCCATACCCATGATTATGTCTCCTTCGCTGATGAAGAAGATGGAGGTGATGGTTTAGTTGATGGCGTAGGTTTCTCCCTTAATTTGCGCTTGAGGACAGAATTTTGGTCCCTCAAGTTATCAATCTCCTGCTCCAGGATCAATATCTTTTTGCATAGTTCCTGCTTGTTTTCCTGCAAGAGACGAAAAGGGATAAACTCGATCTTAAGTTTCTTCGCCCTATCAGGGAGGCTTGACTTTTTGAACTCCACATGCATGTCCCCAGGTTGAGGTAATGGGCCTTCATCTTCATCTGAGCTCGTCTCCTCTTTTCTCTTGGGTTCATAGTCTTCTTCTTCCTCCGTAGTCCAACCACAATGCTCCACATATCCATAGACTTTAGGATCTGCAAGGTAATCATCCACATAGTTGTCTCCTTCCGAATCCTGGGACGACATGTTGCTTTAATCTGCAGCAGGACAACTCGAAACAAAAACAGAGGATAATTGCGTGATACAGGAGTCAAAACCTTCGGGAGATTATATAATGAATTTTTACCGACCAAAATACGTATCGTGCAAGAAAACGGAGTCCGGAGAGCGCACGGGGTTCCCACGAGGTAGGGGGTGCGCCCAGGGGGGTAGGGCACGCCCTCCACCCTCGTGGGGCCCTCGTGTCCTTCCCGGACTGCTTCTTATTTTTCTATTTTTCTAAATATTCCAAAACGGAGAAATATTGCCTTAAAAACTGTTTCGGAGTCGGTTTACTTACCGTACTACATACCTATTCCTTTTCGGAGTCTGAAACGTTCCGGAAAGTGTCCCTTATGTATTCCTCCGGGGTTATGATTTCAATAACATTGGTTTCAACATTTATGGGATTACCTGAGATATAATGTTTGATTCTTTGACCGTTCACCACCTTCGGATTTGTGTCTTCGAAGTTGTCGATTTTTATGGCACCGGAGCGATAGACCTCCGCGATAACGTAAGGGCCTTCCCATTTAGAGAGAAGTCTTCCTGCAATCTTAAACGAGAGTTGTATAGCAATACATAATCACCTACATTAAACTCACGCTTTTGTATCCTTTTGCCATGCCATCTTTTAACTTTTTCTTTAAATAACTTGGCATTTTCATATGCTTGGGTTCTCCATTCAATAAGTGAGCTAATATCAAATAACCTCTTGCCACTGGCAAGTTTAAAATCATAGTTGAGCTCTTTAATAGCCCAATATGCCTTATGTTCTAGTTCGAGAGGTAAGTGACATGCTTTTCCATAAACCATTTTATATGGAGACATACCCATAGGATTTTTATATGCAGTTCTATAGGCCCATAATGCATCATCAAGTTTCTTGGACCAATTCTTTCTAGACCTATTGACAGTCTTTTGCAAAATTAATTTGAGCTCTCTATTACTCAATTCTACTTGACCACTAGACTGTGGGTGATAAGGAGATGCAATTCTATGATTAACATCATACTTAGCAAGCATTTTACGGAAAGCACCATGAATAAAGTGTGAACCACCATCAGTCATTAAATATCTAGGGACTCCAAACCTCACAAAAATAACTTCTTTAAGCATTTTAATAGAAGTGTTATGATCAGCACTACTAGTTGGAATAGGTTCTACCCACTTAGTAACATAATCAACAGCAACTAAAATATGTGTATATCCATTAGAGGCAGGAAAAGGTCCCATATAATCAAAGCCCCAAACATAAAAGGTTCAATAACAAGTGAATAATTCATAGGCATTTCTTGACGTCTACTAATATTACCAATTCTTTGACATTCATCACAAGATAAGACAAACTTACGGGCATCCTTGAAGAGAGTAGGCCAATAAAAACTGGATTGCAATACCTTATGTGCAGTTCTATCTCCAGCGTGGTGTCCTCCATAAGCCTCGGAGTGACACTTGCGTAGGATCTGTTCCTGTTCATGCTCAGGTGCACAACGTCTAATAACACCATCTACTGCTTCTTTATAAAGATGTGGGTCATCCCAAAAGTAATGCCTCAAATCATAGAAAAACTTTTTCTTTTGCTGGTATGTGAAACTAGGTGGTATAAATTTAGCAACAATGTAATTAGCATAATCAGCATACCATGGAGTTGAACGAGAAGTATTTATGACATTTAATTGCTCATCAGGAAAGCTATCATCAATAGGTAGTGGGTCATCAAGAACATTTTCTAACCTAGACAAGTTGTCCGCAACGGGGTTCTCAGCTCCCTTTCTATCAACAATTTGCAAATCAAATTCTTGTAGCGAGAGAACCCATCTAATAAGTCTAGGTTTAGCATCTTTCTTTTCCATAAGATGTTTAATAGCAGCATGATCAGTGCGAATAGTTACTTTAGAATCAACAATATGAGGTCTGAACTTATCACAAGCAAATACAACTGCTAAGAATTGTTTTTCAGTAGTAGCATAATTTCTCTGAGCGTTGTCTAGAGTTTTACTAGCATATTGAATAACATTTAATTTCTTATCAACTCTTTTCCCTAGAATAGCACCTACAGCATAATCACTGGCATCACACATAATTTAAAAGGGTAAATTCCAATCAGGTGGCTGAACAATAGGTGCACAGATAAATGCTTTCTTAAATATTTCAAATGCTTCTACACAATCATCATCAAAGACAAATGGTATATATTTTTGTAATAAATTAGTCAGAGGCCGAGAAATTTTGGAGAAGTCCTTAATGAACCTCCTATAAAAACCGGCGTGACCAAGGAAACTTCTTATACCTTTGATGTCCTTGGGACATGGCATCTTTTCAATAGCACCAACCTTGGCTTTGTCAACCTCAATACCTCTTTCAGAAACTTTATGCCCCAAGACAATACCTTCATTAACCATAAAATGGCACTTTTCCCAATTGAAGACAAGATTAGTTTCTTCACATCTCTGCAAAACTCAATCAGGGTTGCTCAAGCAATCATCAAAAGAGGATCCATAGACGGAGAAATCATCCATGAAAACCTTACAAATCTTTTCACAAAAGTCAGAGAATATAACCATCATGCATCTTTGAAAGGTAGCAGGTGCATTACATAAACCAAAAGGCATACGTCTATAAGCAAAAGTACCAAAAGGGCAAGTAAAAGTAGTCTTTGATTGATCATTGGCTGACACAGGTATTTGAGAGAAACTAGAATAACCATCTAGAAAGCAAAAATGTGTATGTTTGCATAATCTTTCTAGCATTTGATCGATAAAAGGTAAGGGGTAATGATCTTTCTTAGTAGCTTTATTTAATTTGCGGAAATCAATTACCATCCTATAACCTGTTATAATTCTTTGCGGAATCAATTCATCTTTATCATTAGGAACGACAGTAATACCTCCCTTCTTAGGGACACAGTGTACATGACTTACCCACTGACTATCAGCTACGGGATAAATTATACCTGCTTCCAGAAGCTTTAGTATTTCCTTTCTTACCACTTCTTTCATTTTAGGATTTAGCCTTCGTTGATGATCAACAACTGGTTCGGCATCTTTCTCCAAATTTATTTTATGTTGAAGTAGAGTGGGCTAATGCCCTTAAGATCATCAAGAGTATATCCAATAGCAGCACGGTGCTTCCTCAGAGTTTTCAGTAATCTTTCTTCTTCATGCTTTGAAAGGTTAGTACTAATAATAACAGGATATATCTTTTTCTCATCAAGATAAGCATATTTAAGAGTATTAGGCAACGGTTTTAGCTCAAACACGGGATCACCCTTGGGTGGAGGAGGATCCCCCAGGATTTCAATAGGCAAATTGTGTTTCAGAATAGGTTCCTATTTAAAGAATACTTCATCTATTTCCCTTCTTTCATTCATAAACATATCATTTTCATGGTCTAGCAAATATTGTTCTAAAGGATCACTAGGAGGTACGGCAATAGAAGCAAGACCAATAATTTCATCCTTACTAGGCAATTCTTCTTCTCGGTGTTGTCTACTAAATTTAGAGAAATTAAACTCATGAGACATATCACCCAAGCCAATAGTAACAACATTCTTTTCGCAGTCTATCTTAGCATTAACTGTGTTCAAGAAGGGTCTACCAAATATAATGGGACAAAAGCTATCTTGTGGGGAACCAAGAACAAGAAAATCAATAGGGTATTTAGTTTTCCCACACAAGACTTCAATATCTCTAACAATTCCCATTGGTGAAATAGTATCTGTATTGGCAAGCTTAATTGTGACATCAATATCTTCTATCTCAGCAGGTGCAATATCATGCATAATTTCTTTGTACAAGCCGTAAGGTATTGCACTAACACTAGCACCCATATCACACAATCCATGATAACAATGATCTCCTATTTTAACAGAAATAACAGGCACACCTACCACAGGTCTATGTTTATCTTTAGCACAAGGTTTAGCAATTCTTGCAGTTTCATCGCAGAAATAAATAACATGCCCATCAATATTATCAGCCAAGAGATCTTTGACAATAGCAATATTAGGTTCAACTTTAACTTGCTCAGGAGGTGTATACGTTCTAATATTGCTTTTACGAACCACAGTTGAATCTTTAGCATGATCCTTTATTCTAACAGGGAAAGGTGGTTTCTCAACATAAGAAGTAGGAACAACAGGATCAGTATAATTGACAGTCTTTTCTTCAACTTTAGTAGGTGCAGCTACTTTTACTTCTATGGTAGGATGATATTTAAACCACTTCTCCTTGGGGAGATCAACATAAGTAGCAAAAGATTCACAGAAAGAGGCTACTATCTCAGAGTCAAGTCCATATTTAGTGCTAAATTTACGGAAAACATCGGTATCCGTAAAAGATTGAACACAATCAAACTTAGGTTTCATACCTGACTCCTTACCTTTGTCGAGATCCCAATCTTCAGAGTTGTGTTTAATTCTATCCAATAAATTCCATTTGAATTCAATAGTCTTCATCATAAAAAGCCAGCACAAGAAGTATCGAGCATGGATTGATTATTACGAGAGAGCCGAGCATAAAAACTTTGAAGAATTATTTCTCTTGGGAGCTCATGATTGGGGCATGAATATAACACTGATTTAAGCCTCCCCAAGCTTGAGCGATGATTTCTCCTTCGCGAGGCCGAAAATTATATATATAATTGCGATCACGATGAACAAGATGCATAGGATAATACTTCTGATGAAATTCCAATTTCAATCGTTTATAGTTCCATGACCTTGTATCATCACATAGCCTATACCATGTCGATGCATCTCCCTTCAAAGATAAAGGGAAAACCTTCTTCTTAATGACATCATTGGGTATACCTGGAAGCTTAAATAATCCACAAACTTCATCCACATATATTAGGTGCTCATCGGGATGCTTTGTTCCATCTCCTGCAAAAGGATTATCTAGCAGTTTTTCTAACATACCCGAAGGAACTTCAAAGGGAAATTTTTCATTTGCAATAGGTTCAGTAGGTTGAGGAGCAACTCTTTGCTCTACTGGTCGGGGTGAAGATACCCCGAACAAGCCCCTCAGAGGATTACTTTCCATAGTAACAAGTGACAGTAAATTTCAGCACACTATATAAACTTTTCCTTACCAAATTCCATCTACCAAAGTCGCTTCACTCCCCGGCAACGGCGCCAGAAAAGAGTCTTGATGACCCACAAGTATAGGGGATCTATCGTAGTCCTTTCGATAAGTAAGAGTTTCGAACCCAACAAGGAGCAGAAGGAAATGATAAGCGGTTTTCAGCAAGGTATTCTTTGCAAGTACTAAAATAAGTGGTAACAGATAGTTTTGTGATAGGATAATTTGTAACGAGCAACAAGTAACAAAAGTAAGTAAAGTGCAGCAAGGTGGCCCAATTCTTTTTTGTAGAAAAGGACAAGCCTGGACAAGCTCTTATATAGAGAAAAGCGCTCCCGAGGACACATGGGAATTATCGTCAAGCTAGTTTTCATCACGTTCATATGATTCGCGTTCGGTACTTTGATAATTTGATATGTGGGTGGACCGGTGCTTGGGTGCTGTTCTTACTTGAATGAGCATCCCACTTATGATTAACCTCTATTGCAAGCATCCGCAACTACAACAAAAGTATTAAGGTAAACCTAACCATAGCATGAAACATATGGATCCAAACCAGCCCCTTACGAAGCAAGGCATAAACTAGGGTTTAAGCTTCTGTCACTCTAGCAACCCATCATCTACTTATTACTTCCCAATGCCTTCCTCTAGGCCCAAATAATGGTGAAGTGTTATGTAGTCGACGTTCACATAACACCACTAGAGGCTAGACAACATATATCTCATCAAAATATCGAACGAATACCAAATTCACATGACTACTAATAGCAATACTTCTCCCATGTCCTCAGGAACAAACGTAACTACTCACAAAGCATATTCATGTTCATAATCAGAGGAGTATTAATATGCATAAAGGATCTGAACATATGATCTTCCACCAAATAAACCAACTAGCATCAACTACAAGGATTAATCAACACTACTAGCAACATACTAGTACCAATCCCGGACTTGGAGACAAGAATTGGATACAAGAGATGAACTAGGGTTTTGAGAGGAGATGGTGCTGGTGAAGATGTTGATGGAGATCGCCCTCTCCCGATGAGAGGAGCATTGGTGATGACGATGGCGATGATTTCCCCCTCCCGGAGGGAAGTGTCCCCGGCAAAACTGCTCTGCCGGAGCCCTAGATTGGTTCCGCCAAGGTTCCGCCTCGTGGCGGCGGAGTCTCATCCCGAAAGGTTGCTTATGATTTTTCTTCGGACGAAAGACCTCATATAGAAGAAGATGGCCACCGGAGGGCCAACAGGGGGCCCACGAGGCAGGGGGGCGCGCCCGGGGGTAGGCGCGCCCCACCCTCGTGGCAGGTGGGCCCCTCTAACGTACTTCTTCCGCTCAATAATTTTATTATTTCCAAAAATAACTTTCGTGGAGTTTCAGGACTTTTGGAGTTGTGCGAGAATAGGTCTCTAATATTTGCTCCTTTTCCATTGAATTCCATTGCCGACATTCTCCTCTTTATGTAAACCTTGTAAAATAAGAGAGAATAGGCATAAGTATTGTGACATAACGTGTAATAACAGCCCATAATGCAATAAATATCGATATAAAAGCATGATGCAAAATGGACGTATCATGCCCACCTGGTGGCCCCCCTCTGGTAGTTATTTGCTACAATAATTATTATTTATTCCATAAAAAATCCCCGTGAAGTTTCAGCTCATTTGGAGTTGTGAAGAATAGGTGGCCTGACGTAGCTTTTTCAGGTCCAGAATTCCAGCTACCGGTATGCTCTCTCTTTGTGTGAACCTTGCATATTATGAGAGAAAAGGCATTAGAATTACTCCAAAAAGCATTATTAAGCATATAAAACATTATAAATAATATTAGCAAAACATGATGCAAAATGGACGTATAATAGCACCACCTATCGGAACCACGCCAAAAATCTTTGTGTCATGATTGAATTTACACTCTCCAAACCCTTCCCTTTACCTTCATATGCAATGTTATACTTTCTGCTGCTACACTCTTAAAATTGCATGTGTAGGTTGATTGCTTGACTTGCGCTAAGTTGCTAAAATCTGCCCACAACTAAAATTGGGAAAAGGTTAGATTTTTATTTGGTCAAGTAGTCTAATCACCCCCCTCTAGACCTACTTTCGATCCTACATGTTGTTAGGTTGGTTGCAGTGAGCATTAGTCTAGTTATCAAGAAGATACCTTATTTATCTGTATTTGGTTATTAGATTGGTTGCAGTGAGCATTTGTCTAGTTTTCAAGCAGATGCCTTGTTTATCTGTATTTGCTTGTTAGGTTGGTTGCAGTGAGCACTTGCCCAGTTTTCAAGCATATGCCCTGTTTATCTGTACGTGCTTGTTAGGTTGGTTGCAGTGAGACTTTGTCCAATTTTCAATGGCTATATTTGGTTGTTATACTGATCATTTATGCCTTGTTTATTTCAGTCATTCACAATGTGATGTTCATTATGTGCAAGTCAGAACTGTGCCGCTCGATTGCATCAATACCTATTTGAACGACTATATTTGGTTCCAGTTATGCCTGGTGTAGTTAACACATGCCCTTTATTTCAGTTTTACACATTTATCCAGTGTGATGTTTAAGCATTACCTACGTTCTATTCATTTTCAACAATACCAGTTTGAATTGCTATATTTGATGGCTGTTAAGCCTATTGTAGGTAACATTGCCTTCCATTTTATATCTGCTTTAACAACATGCTGAAACCAACACATTCAAGCTATCATTTGGAGATGATGTTGTTTACCTTTGCTATACTTATCATGCCTTTCCAATACTTAGGCAGGACAACAACGGGAGTGGCCACCATTTTCCGCCGAGGTTAGTTTCACCCCTCGGCTTGTACTCCCCCCATCGTTCCATAATTTAGTGCATATAGATCCAGGCCTGGACACTTGTTAGCTTCTAATATTGACTTGTTGCTTGTAGGTACATATGCCCTTGGCAAGGATCCACGCATCGACCGTTTTTGCGTATGGGGCAATGAGATATTCATGAACAAGCATCAAGTGAGGAAACTGATAAGGATTATTAGCAAAAAGATACGGATGGTGGCAATCAAATTATTTGTTTACGCTCTATCCAACACAACAGTGAGCTGTAGGATGGTAACTACAAACTCTACATCCTTCTCCTTTTACTGCCCATAATGAGTTGTTAGACAACAATGTTTGAATTTCTTTGTTCGCAGTGGTTCCCGAAGCAGTTCACTCAAGATTACCTCGCAAAGTACATGATTGGTGCACACGCAATGAAGTTTAAAGTATTTCATCCAGACTACAATGAGCACCGAGAAGTCCTAATGAAGACAGTGAAGTATGGAGGAGGGCAAAATATGGGCATTCCGCTTCACCTTCTCCAGCAACCAGAATGTCTTTCGCCTCTCTCTCTCTTTACAGTCTTTCGTACAACTGTGGTTCATCATTCTTTACTTGTTGTTTCTATAGTTCTTCAGTATATGTACCTGTGCATCGAATTATGCGTTCGTGGTTGAACGTATATTTGTAATAAACATGGTTGCCTACTTTTAAATTTAAAATATGTGATTTTTAAATTTGGGATTAAATTAGGGATTAATTAGGCATAAATTTGGGATAAATTAGGAATTACACTGTCGGGGAAACGACACCTATGGGATCACAAAGAATCCCTTCTACGGTTGACAGGGCACGGGGCTGTGGGAAGAGCGGGATTAGAAGATCAACGCGGGGAAGTTTATCCAGGTTCGGGCCGCAAGCGATGCATAATACCCTACTCTTGCGGGTGTATGTTTATCTGGTGTTCTTGGACTTGCTACAGAGCGTGCAGGGTCCAAAAAGTTTGAATCCCCTCTCAGTATGCCGCGGGCCTCCTTTTATAGTCAAAGGGGCTGCCACAGTGGCACACAGGAGGTGAAAAGTTGTACAGTAGTCAAGTTTATCCCTGGCACCGTAGGACAAAGCGCATTAAATGTGCTACTTAGGTGTCCTCTTGCTTTATCGAGGACGGCAATGAAGCCCGTCCCGTCCGTCGCCGCTTCGCCTTGCTCCGACACGCGTCCAGGCCAATGAGGTATGCAGCGCCATGTAGGCTGGCAGGCTGCTGAGCTGGTGTGGTGGCAGGGTCTTCATGAATATCTGCATGCCACCACGCAGGTGCTTGAGTAGTTGGCTTAGGAGCCATGTACTTCCACGTGGGTACTTGCTTAGATGGTGGGTCGGCCGCTGAGCTGGGGCAAAGACGGGGCGGCAAGGCCTTGCCGCGGTCTTGCTGATATTCTCGGCAAGGGTCTTGCCGGGGCCTTGCGGGTGCCCTCGGCAAGAGTCCTGCTGGGGCCTCGTGGGTATCTTTGGAAGGAGCCTTGCCGGGGCCTCGTGGGCATCCTCGGCAAGGAGCCTCGCTGTTGTCTTGTTCTCTGGTTCCTGTCTAGGCCTCGTAGGCCCTTTGTCTTCACAAAGATATGCATGCCACCATGCAGGTGCCTTCCGAGTCTTGGTGCCAATGCCATTGATGGTGTTGGAACTCTTAGGCTCAAGGATGGCGGCCTCGCTAGTGTTGGGAAAGTTGCCCCGGCAAGGTTCTTGCCGGGGCTACGTAAGCTGCCCCGGCAAGGCTCTTGCCGAGGAAAGCCCACCTTGTCCCTTTGCTCCTCGTGCCTCTGGCTTGGCGCTGCTCTGGAGGTCTTGTACTTTTGCTTCCTTTATCTGCCCTGCTAAGTGTTGCCGTAGGTGCGACTCTAATTGCCTGTGCACAAGTAAAGGGGTAGAAAGAGGGCCCCTACTTTTGTACACCGACAGGAGCCCCGGGCCTGGGACACACATAAGCGCGACGCGTTGTTGGTCTAGGCCCAGAACAGTGCGCGGGCACGCGGGGCTGAATGTTACCGTAGTAACTTTCCTTGCCAGTTGAGCTTCCCATGACCCGAGTTGAATGCGTGACGTGGGGGTCGTGCGTGGAATGACCGCTGCATGCTTGCATCACATCTTGGTAAATGGTAAAGAGGCGGCCCGGGCCTTCCCCATAAAAAGGAGAAACCGCAGGCGCGCTGCTCATTTACCCCCTGTGCCTTCCCCAATCTCGGAACCGTCACTCCCTTCTTCTTCCTCAAGCTCTTGCCTTTGCACGCCACCGCCGCACCCTCACTGCCCTTAATCCTCCATCCCCTCTTAGTCGCCATGGCGCCAAAGACAGGAAATGACAAAGGGGTGGCCAAGGACGTCGGGGAGAAAGAGGCGCCGGAGAGCGAGTTGGCGGTGCTGGGGACGCAGCACGCCTATTTCCCTTCGGCGGTCGATGCGGTCCACCTCAGGGACTACTTCAGGCCCCTGTGGGGGAGGGAGACAATAGGGCACCCCGCCACGCGCATCGTCCCTGCCGATTTCGCCAAGGCCGGCCCAAATCGGTACCCCTTCTTCGTGGATTACTTCTCTTGCGGGCTCTGCCCCCCTTTCTCTGATTTTTTCAACGACATCATGCAAACCTACGGCTTTAACCTCCTCGACTTTACGCCGAATGCCGTGGCGTGCATGGCCTTCTTCACCCATCTCTGCGAGGGCTTTGCCGGAGTGCTCCCCAGCACGGCGCTCTTTCGCCACTATTTCTATCCTCGCATCCAGCCAGGGGACGCCATTTTTGGGTGCATCACCTGGATCCCGAGGACCCAGGAGAAGGGCACGTACCCGGAGGGTGCCCAGAAGGAGAGGTGGGACGAGTGGCGGGGTCGGTGGCTCTGGATCAGGGAGAAGGATCCGCAAGAGTTCTGCCAAGTTCGTCAGAGCCCGCTGACCCACCGCAAGGACTTGAGTGACTTCGACGCCAATGACAAGAAGCTCATGGTCGCCACCACCAGGATCCATCACCTCACCATGGCCGGGCTCACCCTTGAGATGATTGGGGCCGATTTCATCCGTCACCGAATCGCCCCGCTGCACAACAAGGGGAGGCTGGCCCGGGACTTCAGGAATGCGGCCGATATCATGAGGCTCCACCCTGGCCTGAAGAGCAACTTCACGATGCTGGGGCATGCCCATTTTCGACAGAGGCTCGTTCAGCTCAATGTGGACAGGGACAGCAGGGCTGAGAGGACCGACAAGGCCGTGAAGACCGGCAAGGCCGTCAAGGGGCCTCTGTTTGGGTTGCCGGCGGGAGTGGTCCCACTGAGCAACAACTCTCGCCAGCCTGCTATTATCGCCATGATGCCGGACTTCAACACGCACGGCCTCGATGCGGCCTGGGGCGAGCCGCCAGCACAGAAGGTGCAGGAGTTTTTCGACAACTTGTCGGAGAACTATGTCCGCGACGAGCCGCTGCTCATCCGCGACACCACCAAGGAGGAGCTGGACTACATCGCCGCCAGGGCGGCAGATGCGGCGCTTGCCAAGGAGGCCGACAGCATCGGCACCGTGGAGAACGAGGCCAACGCGGCCACGGAGGAGAAAGAGCTCGCCGGATGGGCAGAGTCTGCTGGCGAGGCCAGCAGCACCGGCGCCGGGGCCCCATCGTTGAATACGTGGTCAAGGAGTCGACCAAGGAATAGGCCGAGTCTGTCGACCCCTCGGCTGCAGGGAAGAGGCGCGTCCTGCGGCGGGCCATCTCCGATGAGCCGGTCGAGCCAGCAGGGACCGCAGCGGCGGCAGGTTCAGGAGCGATCATGCGCGGGCGAGGGCGGCAGCGAAGAAGGCGGTGAAAACCGCCATAGCGAAGAATAAGGCGGCCGCCTCCTCCTCATCCAAACGGCACCAGACTCCATCCCCTTCGACTTCTCCTTCGGATGGCAACTCGGAGGTTAATTTTGACCTCGGGTCCTTCAGCCCGAAGAGGAAGAGGAGGCCAGTGGAAGAGGAGGTGGAGGACGAGTAAGTGCTTCACCCTCCATCATCTCCTGACCCCACGCTTATGCTATCCTTTTTTAACTTGATATTATCCTCACAGGGACACGAAGACGTTGGCCCAGCGGGTGGCGAAGAGGGCCAGGGCCTCGACGGGCGACGAGCCCCCGGCGAGCACTCCACGCATCCCAGAGTTGGTGGTGATCAGCCCGGACAACAGCCCCTGATGCAGCCCCCGCTTCAGCCCCCAGCATGAGTCCATTACTCACTTCCTGTCGGTGTGCGTTGGGGCATGATCCCTTGGTGCTAATCTTGCCGAGTTCACAGGAGGAGGGCGGCAACAGGAGGAGTCGCTGAGGGCCACCCAACACGCCACCCCCGTCAACCACGCCACCCAGAGGGGCGTCCCCGACGAAGGCATCGGGCACCGAGCCCTCGCGCACAGAGGAGGTGAACCTGGGCGGCAGTGCCTCCATCCCAGCAAGGGACGTTGGCGGGGAGGGAAACACTTCTTCCCAGCTTGGCGCGGGTACGTGGCCTGCCTTCCGTCCCTGTCTTTTCTTCTTCTTGGACCTTGATTTTGGCCCCGTCTCATTCTCCTTCTTGGTATCCAGAACCTCCCTCGGCGGACCAGGAGGACATTGATACCGTCATCGGGGAGGTCACCAAGGACGCCGAGGCCGAGGCCGACAAGATCACTGCCGAGGAGGCCGCCAAGACCGCCACTGAGGAGGCTGCCAAGGGGCCTGCCGGGGAGGGGGTGGCTGACGACCAACTTTCCTCCCCTCCAGCCCCTGGCCCGTGCAAGTACTTGAAGGTGGGCGACGACCTATTCGTCCACATCCCGGGGACGGCGAGCACCAGGGCGCCAACCGAGGGGGAGGTGTCCGACGACGAGGCGCTCGCCACTGCTGGCCTTCAGGTTGTTGATGAATCGAGCGCCGGCGGTGGTGGTACCCAAGAGGAGCAGCTTCTCCAGGCCATGAGCGCCAACTTCCAGAAGCTCCAGGCGCTCCATCGTGCCCGCCTAGACAAGGCGAAGTCCAGGATGGCAGCGGCGGACAAGGCGGAGGCGGATCTTGAGGAGCGCGTCGCCTAGACGCAGGCCTGGTTCCGCGAGGCTCAGGAGGGGCTGAAGGCTGCCCAGGACGAGCTGGCTGAGCGCAAACGGGAGCTCATCCTGAAGCAGGCTGACGTCGAGAAGGCCCAGGAGGTGGCGAAGGAATAGGCCGCCAAGGACGCGGCCACTCGGCAACAGCACCAGGCTCTGATGAACTCCCAGGAGGAGGAGCTTGCCGCCTGTGAGGAGGCGCTCACCGCCACACTCCGTGGCAAGGATGAGGAGGTCGAGAAGCTCGTCGCGCAGCGGACCCAGGAGCTAGAGCAGAGGCACAAGGAGGCACTCAATGCTCAGACCCTGGTCCATGCCAGCAAGGTGAAGGAACTGGAGCTGGAGCGGGAGGAGCAGAAGAAGGTGGTCTCGGAGCTGACAAAGGCGAGCGACACGACCAATGCTATGTCTTGAGCTTGCGTTGGTTTTCCCCGAAGAGGAGAGGATGATGCAGCACAGTAGCGTAAGTATTTCCCTCAGTTTTTGAGAACCAAGGTATCAATCTAGTAGGAGGCCACGCACAAGTCCCTCGTACCTGCACAAAACGATAGCTACTCGCAACCAATGCGATTAGGGGTTGTCAATCCCTTCACGGTCACTTACGAGTGAGATCTGATAGAGATAATATTTTTGGTATTTTTGGTATAAAGATGCAAAGTGAAAAGTAAAGGCAAAGTAAAAACAAGGCAAGTATTAAAGTGATGGAGATTGATATGATGAGAATAGACCCGGGGGCCATAGGTTTCACTAGTGGCTTCTCTCAAGAGCATAAGTATTCTACGGTGGGTGAACAAATTACTGTTGAGCAATTGACAGAATTGAGCATAGTTATGAGTATATCTAGATATGATCATGTATATAGGCATCACGTCCGAGACAAGTAGATCGAAACGATTCTGCATCTACTACTATTACTCCACTCATCGACCGCTATCCAGCATGCATCTAGAGTATTAACTTAAAAACAGAGTAAGGCCTTAAGCAAGATGACATGATGTAGAGGAATAAATTCATGCAATATGATAAATACCCCGTCTTGTTATCCTCGATGGCAACAATACAATACATGCCTTGCAACCCTTTCTGTCACTTGGTAAGGACACCGCAAGATTCAACCCGAAGCCATGCACTTCTCCCATTGCAAGAGCTACCAATCTAGTTGGCAAAACCAAACGGATAATTCGAAGAGACTTGCAAAGATAAATCAATCATACATAAAAGAATTCAGAGAAGATTCAAATATTATTCATAGATAAGCTGGATCATAAACCCACAATTCATCGGTCTCAACAAACACACCACAAAAAGAAGATTACATGGAATAGATCTCCACGAGAGAGGGGGAGAACATTTTATTGAGATCCAAAAAGAGAGAAGAAGCCATCTAGCTACTAGCTATGGACCCGAAGGTCTGAAGTAAACTACTCACACTTCATCGGAGAGGCTATGTGTTGATGTAGAAGCCCTCCGTGGTGGATGCCCCCACCGGCGGAGCTCCGGAACAGGCCCCAAGATGGGATCTCGTGGATCTGAGGAAGTTGCGGCGGTGGAATTAGGTTTTGGCCCTGTTCGATCGTTTGAAGTGCGTGAGGTATATATAGGAGGAAGGATGCGTCGGTGGAGCATCCGGGGCCAGCGAGGTAGAGGCGCGCCCTGAGGCGCCCCACCTCGTGACCGCCTCCGATGTTCCTTGGCATAGGGTCCAAGTCTCCTGGATCACGTTCGGTGAGAAAATCACGTTCCCGAAGGTTTCATTCCCTTTGGACTCCGTTTGATATTTTGTTTCTTCGAAACACTGAAAAACGCAAAAAACAACAATTCTGGGCTGGGCCTCCGGTTAATAGGTTAGTCCCAAAAGTAATATAAAAATGGAAAATAAAGCCCATTATAGTCCAAAACAATAGATAAAGTAGCATGGAGCAATCAAAAATTATAGATACGTTGGAGACGTATCAGCCAACCGTTCTTTAGCGGATGCCAAGGCCGTAGTCTCCGACAAGGCCAAGCTGCTCTCCGAGGCCAACGACTCCATCGACGACCTTAAGCTGAAGGCAGGCGGCTTGGAGGGGAAGCTCTCGGAAGCCGGGGCCTGTGAGGTGACCCTGAACAAGGCCCTGGAGGAGGAGAAACGGCTGCGGAGGGATGGCGCCGCCGAGTACGAGGAGTACGCAAAGGGCGTAAACCTCTGGATCAGCCGCCTCGTTGACGTCGCGGAGAGGCTCACCACACAGCTAGCTGCCATGGTCCTGCCGGATGTCAGGTACTCCCCGGAGCCGAACGTGAGCCCCAATGCCAGACTGACCCTGTTCTTCGAGGGCGTCCTCGGAGCCCTGGAGCGGCTCCGCTCCAACCAAGCGACCTCTCTGGCCAATGAGGCCCGGAAACTTTGTCGGGGCACCCTGACCAAGGTCCTCACCAAGGTGGCGTACTGGAACCCCAACGTCGACTTCGCCGATGCGCTGGAGAGGCTGCCGGAGGACGTGGACCTCGTGGCGCTTGAGGAGCGTATCGAGCCCATCATCAGCTGCGTCGACGGAGTCTAGAGGGTGGAGGGCCAGCGCCAGGACTAGGCACCCCGTTTCTCATCGCCGCTGCGGGTTCATGACCAAGACAATTTTATCTTAAGTTAGAACTGCATCAACAATTGATGTAATATAACTCTGCAGTACTTTAAGATGAAACATGCTATCTTCCTGTATTGATCTTTCTTTGTACGTATGCACTCTACGCCCAGTAGGATAGGTTCGCCGGTGCGTCAACCCATGCTATGGCGCCTTGAGGATGGATCCTTAGCAGCCTGCCGGGGGACACTTGCTGCCAGGAAAACCACCTTGCCGTTCTCAGCGCGGCCGCTTAAACTGTTGAGCGGACTTGAAACAGGGCAAGGGCGCCGCTAATAGCGGGCAGGCCACCTTGCCGTTCCCAGCGCGGCCGCTTGAACTGTTGAGCGGACTCGAAACAGAACAAGGGCGTTGCCAATAGCGGAAGAGTCCCATGGCGTGCAGGTTTTCCATACAAAGAGCAAGATCTTTCGAGGAGAATAACCTTATATTAAGAAGAATTCCTCAAAGTTACGCATGACTTAGCTTTTTGCGGCCATGCAGATGGTCGTTGCAGCCGCGGACAGCACCAGAGTGCGGCCGATTGGCGTCGCCTTCTCTTCTCGGGCCATCGCGACGAGGGCGTCGTTACGTTGACTCCAAAACCGGATTTTCATAGCTTGTGCCCCCTACCTTCCGCGCCATAGATGTCGGGCAAACGACACCTATGGGATCACAAAGGATCTCTTCTACGGTTGACAGGGCGCGGGGCTGTGGGAAGAGCGGGATTAGAAGATCAACCCAGGGGAGTTTATCCAGGTTCGGGCCGCAAGCGATGCGTAATACCCTACTCCTGCTGGTTTATGTTTATCTGGTGTTCTTGGACTTGCTACAGAGCGTGCAGGGTCCAAAAATTTCGAATCCCCTCTCAGTACGCCACGGTCCTCCTTTTATAGTCAAAGGGGCTGCCACAGTGGCACACAGGAGGTGGAAAGTTGTACAGTAGTCGAGTTTATCCCTGGCACCGTAGGACAAAGTGCATTAAATGTGCTACTTAGGTGTCCTCTTGCTTTATCGGGGACGGCAACGAAGCCCGTCCCGTCCATCGCCGCTTCGCCTTGCTCCAACACGCGTCCAGGCCAACGAGGCATGCAGCGCCATGTAGGCTGGCAGGCTGCTGAGCTGGTGTGGTGGCAGGGTCTTCATGAAGATCTGCATGCCACCACGCAGGTGCTTGACTAGTTGGCTTAGGAGCCATGTACTGCCACGTGGGTACTTGCTTAGATGGTCGGTCGGCCGCTGAGCTGGGGCGGCGACGGGGCAGCAAGGCCTTGCTGCGGTCTTGCTGATATTCCCGGCAAGGGTCTTGCCGAGGCCTTGCGGGCGCCCTCGGCAAGAGTCTTGCCGGGGCCTCGTGGGTATCTTTGGCAGCAGCCTTGCCGGGGCCTCGTGGGCATCCTCGGCAAGGAGCCTCGCTGTTGTCTTGTTCTCTGGTTCCTGTCTAGGCCTCGCAGGCCCTTTGTATTCAGAAAGATCTGCATGCCACCATGCAGGCGCCTCCCGAGTCTTGGTTCCAATGTCGTTGATGGTGTTGGAACTCTTAGGCTCAAGGGTGGCGGCCTCGCTGGTGTTGGGCAAGTTGCCCCGGCAAGGTTCTTGCCGCGGCTACGTAGCCCCGGCAAGGCTCTTGCCGGGGAAAGCCCACCTTGTCCCTTTGCTCCTCTCGCCTCTGGCTTGGCGCTGCTCTGGTGGTCTTGTAATTTTGCTTCCTTTCTCTGCCCTGCTAAGTGTGGCCATAGGTGCGGCTCTAACTGCCTGTGCACAAGTAAAGGGGTACAAAGAGGGACCCTACTTTTGTACACCGACATACACTACACATGGTTTGTGAAACCGAAACGTCTGTGATAGACGTGGAGACAAGACATGTTTCTCGGATCCACTACGTGTGCGATCAATCTCTACTGCACACACGACCAGCCAAGCAAAAAATGTGTGCGATTAACAGCAACATCACACACAATTCCTTCTTATTAAATGTTTGAGAAAGTCACCTTATCACATACGCTTGGCAATTATGTACTGTTTATGATGTTGTGCGCATTGCAAACGATTGTTCATAGAAGAACGCGTGCGATAGGTCTTCATCCGACGCGGGTATGACGAATGAATCGTGTGGGATGTATTCAAGCTTCGCATATAGTTTTATAGGGACAACTGTATGCACTCTTACATCGAATCGCATACAGTCGAGGAAAAGTAATGTGTGTGATTGTCTGCTTCTATAATCGTGAACTGTTTGTCATGGGTCGTGCATCGTAAACGTAGCACCACATAATACCAAATGCGATGGCAATGCAAGCACAAACGAGTTGCAAGGATATCAGAATCAGTTTTATAGGGACAACTGTATGCATCAAGGATCCCTATCCCCAACGATTTCTGGGTCGTGTGGAAAGGACCCCCCTATCGCACACACTCACTTGGCGAGGGTTCAAAACGCCGTGGCGGAAAGGGGGTTAAAACCGTTTGTATAGCACCTCGCTGTACCAGTGCAAGGTTGATGAAGAAGCTCCCTCAAATGGTGTTCCCCTCCGACAGAGCTTCGAAATAGGGCTCTAGATTTGATCACTTTGGCATAGAGGCTTGCGGCGGCAATAAAGTTCTCTCTAGGTAACGACTGATGGTTTCGGTATTTATAGGAATTTATGGCACTGTAATCAGGTCAAGACAATGCATGTGGGATCCACAAGCCCGGGGGACGCGACCACCCCTTGTCCTCACGGCCCGGCCTTGTGGGAGCCTCGTGCCTCCTCTCGACTTCTCCCAAAGCTTCTAGGGTCCTTCTTGGTCCAGAAAAAATCACAAAAATTAGCATTGTGTTGGGACCTTCCCACATATGGATTTTCCAGGAAACAAAAAACAAGTAGAAAACATGAACTGGCACTGGGCACTAAATTAATATGTTAGTCAAAAAAATAATATAAAACGGTGTGAAATTATAATAAAATCATATATAAATGATAATATAGCAACATGAAACAATAAAAAAATTATAGATACGTTTGAGACGTATCAGCCACCCGTCGAGATTGAACGGCTCACCTAGCCCCCGAGAGGCTCCTGCCACAAGCCAACCTGCAATGGAAGACAAGAAGGCTCTCTTCACCCTCGAGCAGCCAAGGAAGGTGGGTACTCCAGCATCCTTTATAGGAGTAATCACTCGACTTGGAAACTCAAGATTAACAATAACATATTGTTTGGTAGATAGCGACTCAGTCTCCCAAATTAACGGCCGCCAGCATACAATTTCAAAAGAATGCAAATCCAGCTTTTGAAGTTGTATTTATTGTCCTATTAGAAGTAGGTGTATGGATTATGCAACTACATCAATTGTTCTACCCTCGTGACAGTCAAATCAAATCCAAAAAGTAATATTTTGTATCCATCTTCTGAGCTCCTTACTTGATCATGGCCCCACTTTTAGACTCATCTTTACTTGTCGTAAGTTGTCTTGGTGCATCATGAGGTGAAGCTGACAAAAAGCAATAAATGTCTGCATACCCTCCCTGGAAAGTTGTCCTTAATGTTGCAAGGTCTTCTTCAACATGTGGCATTAGATTTGCAGCATTGCCACTCTTATTATTCAAGTCTGGATGGTCTGCCACGCTGCAACCTCCTTCTCAACCAGCTTGACTTGCGGCTGCACGTGACACCTCTTTGTCCAAATGAGCTTGAACTTTGGTGAAACTTCATTTTTTTCAAACAAATCCAGTGCGCCACTGTCTTGCCTCATTGACCTTGATGACCTTTTACCCGGTTTCTTCTTGTAATTCATCAAAACAAGTGCAATACTAGGACCGCATAACATGCAGACACGACAATATTCCCTATATTCCAATGCATTTTTGCCTAATTCCTTTGGTCGTCTACTCTCTCCTCCATCTGGAACGACACACGTCTAGTTGATTCTTCATGCACATCATTTGTTTGTATGATTTTGTCAACACAAGTGAAAACGCTTGCCTCCCTCTTAGACGACACACGAACATCATGAACCTCATCTATTTGAATGCCTTTATCGACGCAAGTGCAAATCATAGCACATGCCCAATGATCCTCCTTTTCTTAGTCGAGGGCCTTGTCATCATCTGGCTTGTCAACAATGGGCATAGATAAAATATCACTATTACTGATGTTCCTCACATCATTCTCCCCCTCTTTAAGTGAGGTTGTCCTTGGTCTCCAAGTGGTCTTGTGCACTTTCGCAAACATACTACCATGGACGCCCTAGCAACAACGCATAAACCTCCAATGGAAACACATCGCAGTCAAGTTTGTCAAAAGCGAATGGCTCATGTACCTTATGAGTATTTTGGCATACCGTCACTATTCAACCATTCAACATGCTTTGGCTCTAGAATACACTAGATAGACATTCCCAAAGTTACCACTACTTCCTAGCTGATGCCATTATAGTAGATACCGCTGTCAATGATCAATTTGCATGCATTCTCCTAGATGATGCACTTCCTATGAAACTTGCTCCATCTCTTATTTTCTCCACCAACTTGTCACCAGTTGGCACCTTGTTAAATTGTACTCTCATACCACACACTAGTACACCATCCTCATCCAGTGTTTCAGTTGGCGCCAACTTTGGTACCCTCGAAACAACATTGACCTTTGTTTCCTTATTCATTTTTGTCACTACCTCATTAATAACATCTACCTTGGCCATCTCCTGATGCTGCACGAGAAATCGTGTACAAAAAAATTGCCTGAAAACCTCCCAAGATGTGCCATATTTTATTCCCTTCACATCCCTATCTTCACGCCACCAAAATGGTATCTTTGGACCCACATGGTGTTCCACGAGAGCATAAGCAACCTTATCATTAAACTGGGTTTTTGTACTTTCCAGAACTTGCGATTTGTCGGTGTTGCATCTCTCTTCAGCTGCCACATGATTTTATTTGGATCATGTTGCACACCTTTAAACATGTTATAATAGCCTTGAAATGTGTCCCATGCCAACATAGTTACATCGCTAATGCGGGAAAAATGTACTATTAGCCATCTCCACCTTTTGTGCATTACCGCAAAATTCCCTTGTGCACCCATCGTCCAAACTAGTACATCATGGTTGCACTATGGTAGTATTTCACCGACTTCTGGTACCACAAACGCATTGACTTGTAGATAAAACTCCGCAGGAATAAAAAGTTGCATTGTGAGAAACCCAGAAATCTGATACCACCTAACATAGGCATGACATCGTACGAGCCACTGATTTGGCCCGATCTTTCATGATGCAACAACCTCCTCCAAAATACATGAATTACGTGACTAGTATGCGTAACCTGAAGTTGGGTAATGAAAATCAACAAGAATTCCTCGACAAACAAGGAATCTCACATCGAAATAGAGTAACGAGCAAGCAATCCGCTGGTGACAACGAACCTCATGATAATTCTTGGTAACACAAGAATCTTCTCGCAATCACTTGATAAAATATGAAAATAGATGACGCCCAGTCGTCCCATCTTGTTTACATGAATAGGCAAAGTTTCAACATTTGTTTAAAACCTAAAACACAACCCCCCTTCAAGGCCACGACTTACATGGATATATAAAGACATGTAGATGTACAACATAGGTTGGGGTTGAAACAAACCGACCTATAGCATTCCTAATTTATATGACTCTATGTGGAAACTCGGGATTAACATTGACATATTGTTTGGAAGATAGCGATTCGGTCTCCCCGAATTAAAGGCTAGCAGCATACAATTTGTAGAGCACACAGATCCAACTTCCCAATTTCTAGTTATTTTCCTTATTTGAATCATATATAGGGATTATGCACCTATTTCAATTTATGCCCTGCTGTCAGTCAAACCAAATCTGAAAGGGGGTATTTTGTATCCATCATATGTTCTCATTGCTTGATGATGGCACCACTTTTAGACTCATCTTTACTTGTCGTAGGTTGTCCTGGTGCGTCATGAGGTGAACATGATAAAGAGCTGGACATGCCTGCATCATAGGCACTTTCCCTTACCATGATCATAGAAGTATCATGCATCTCTGTATCAACCAAGTCCCCACCAACATGCACAAACAAGGTAGCTTTCCACTCAATGAACAAAGCACCACTAGCAAATTTACCATCACCAAGAATCACGTTATTGTGAAGAATCCAAGCACCCCCAAAGAAAAATCTTTGAACCCATAGACGAGTGAACATGGCATAATAAATTTAGCAACCAATCTAAGACTGTCTTCAAAAAAATTCTCTGTTGCTAGTAGCTTCAAAACTTCATGAAGAGCGGTGTTCATCATTTAGGCTTTAGTGTAAGTTATAAGTGCATGAAAGCTGCCCTCATCCACCGTACAGAAAATTTTATAGGATGGAAAAACACTGACATGGTACATTACCCTTTTTGTTGGACTGCTAAGCTCTTAGTCACCGCTCACAAGTCTGATTGTTTTGGAACATCAGCATGCCATATCTGTTCCCAAAATTTTATTTATTCATTTCTAACACTATTGTATTCTATGCAAAGCAAATCTGTAAGACTCCTCCCCAAGAAGCTGCGGGATCTCTCCATGTGCTAGGTCAGAGGCCGTGAATTCGCCATCAAGTTGAGTCAGGAGCGCCATAATAAGTACCAATTCTGTGTCATGAGGAAAGGAAAATGTCTCACCAAGTCTGCATTTCATCATTTCTCCCTCGTCACAAATAGGTGGAACATCCATTTTAATCATGATCTATTTTTGTTCGTAGTAATTGAACACGACTTCCTTGGACCCCAATGATCTCTCCCTATATTCATTCTTTGGCCATTATAGACTCCAAATATTTATTATTTGGCCATCATATACTCCAAATGTTTATTATTTGGATACACTCCAAATATTACTCCTTTTTATAGATGCATTTTTTACCATTGTATACTATAAAATCCCACCTTGTTTTAGAAGATCGGGGCCATGTTCAAAGCGTTGCCAGCTAGGGGACGAGTTGTAGAAGAAGGTGGTATCTAGCATTTCACCATTAAGGTAAAACTAGTCCTTACGCAAGGGATCACATAAGTAATCAGGAGACTCCAATAAAGCGGCAAACTTGCCTAGCCGATGTGAACCATGGATAGAACTCATCTAAGTGTATGCAACCAAAATCTACTGCCATTGCAACAAGTACACATAGTGGCACTGCAACAAACAAGAAAACTTAATTCACGACGCGACGCAATATGATGCTCAACAATAACACAACTATGTCTCTCCCTCTTACAAAAAATTCACAACAACAACCGCATTAGCCTCTCGCTTAATCTTGATTAGCTTGATCTCTTGGAGACACTTAGTGATGGCCAATGGTTCCTTCCTCAAATCAACGAGTGCAGGCCTGTCATAAGGAGCAATAGATAAAGGCGGCATGCGTAGAGGCAACCACTCTAGAGGGTAGTAGTTAAATGACCATCCTTAGGTAGGAGAAAACCAAATGTGGGCCCAAGATTAGCCTCTTCCACAGTCAAGCAAGGTGATGCAACTAAAGACTCCCAAATTGCTATTAGAATTCTCCAAGCATGGATCCCTCACGATGGCACACGTGAACCCAAGCTCAAAGATGTGTCAAAGCCAGCATCGACATTAAACTTAACCCGACCAACCGGAGGAGGCTCAGAAGCAGCCATACAAGTACCCGCTCCATCCTAAAATACAGCGCATAACTTTTTTTTAAGTCAAATTTGTAAACTTTGACCAAGTTCGTAGAAAAATCTCAACCTTTAGAACATCAATACCATTAGATTCATCATGAAATATATTTTCACATGGTATATATTTGATATTGTGCATATATAATTTTCTCTATAAACTTGGCAAATTTTTTATTTACATGAGAATCGATGCACATTATTTTCACTGTGAGGAAACTTTCCAATCTGTTCATCAATTGTCAAGGTACTACAAATAACACCATAAGTAAAAATTACATCTTGGTCCGTAGACCACCTAGCAACGACAAGCACTGGAGCAAGCCGAAGGCGCACTGCCATCCTCGCATGTCCCTTATGGAGCTGGGTAAACCTTGTTGTAGTAGACAGTCGGGAAGTCTTCGTGCTAAGACCTTGCACAGCTAACACAGTAGAACATCAACTGTCTCCGACGAAGACAAGCGTATATCGGAAGGATCCAACCTGTAGACACACGGACATGAAGATTAGATCCACGTGGATCCACCGAAGACAAACATCGACCGAATCCCACGAGATCTGTTAGAGACAAATCTCCACACGACCTTCGATGATGCTATAAGTACCACCAGATGGGGGTTAGACGGGTAGAACCTTATTCCATCTTCAGAGAGCTGTCACCGCCTCGCTCTCTTTGTAGGACACAAACCCTAACAAAACTCAATAAAACATCAAAAAACAAAGGCCTCCCGGCGGCAAGGACCAATATCCACCGTGCCTCCATGGTCTTGAGGTCACAGGAGGTGAGGCAGACCGACGGCGCCGACAGGAGGCAAGAGAAACCCTAGTTGATGGGAGCCCTTGCGGACGAGGAAATCGTGTTGCCACTTGGAACAACAATAGATGAAACAACGATGGAGACAGGGGTGCACACTATATTATAGTGCAGAGGGAGTATCATGCATCTCCGTATCATCCAAGACACCAAAGAGATGCACAAAGAAGAACTATCTCCCCTTACCATGATAACCAGAATATTGCCATGTGGAAGCTCCTCAAGAACCTGAAAAGTAATTGTCCAAGAAGATGACCCAATCACCATTGGCAGATTTACCATCGCCAGAATCATGTCATTCGAAAGAATACAAGCACATAGGTAATCAACATGACTCGATAAATTAGGCAAGCAAGCTTGGACGATCTTCATTCTCTTTTGCTGGTAGCTCCAAAACATCATGGAGATCGGAATCCATGGTGCGTTCTTTGGTGAAATTAACAAGAGCATGAAAGGCATCCTCATCCTACGTACCAGAAATGTTACATGTTGGAAGAACATCAGGATGATGCTTTACTCTTTTTGTTGGACTGGTAAGCTCACCATCACGGCTCAGCAAAGGAGAAAAACTCTGAGAACATCGGCATGCCAAATCAATTTGCAAAATTTTGTTTCTCCATTTGTAGCACCGTTGTGTTGGCTTGTGTCTTTTTTCTGCCGATTTTCTATGCAAAGCAAGCATGAAAGCACTCCGCTCAAGAAGCAACAAGATCTCTCGACGTATATATTGGACCACAAAGTCATCATCAAGCTGAGTCGGGAGTCGCATAATAAGGAACCGCTCTTTATGTCATGAGGAAATAAAACATGCCTCACCAAGTTTCCATTCCATCGCCCCTCCCCCATCACAAACTTATCATACACCCATTTTAATCGTGATCGAATCTTCTTCCCAATTTTTAGACAGGGGTTCTTTGGAATTCAATTATCTCTCCAATATTCGTTCTTTGGCCATCATAGACTCCAAATATTTATTCCTTTTTATAGATGCAAATATTTATTCTTTGACCATTATACACTCTACAAATGAGACCATATTTCAGAAGATCAAACCCATGTTTAATGTGTTGCCAGCTCGGGGCCAAAGCAACGGAGCACATAAGCCATGAGGAAGCTTCGAGATGGGCCACAGTTGTCTAGCCAGATGTGAAACCATGGATACAACTCATCTGGGTGCATGCAACCAAAATCTGCTAGTGTGGCAACAAGTAACTTACAGAAACTGCCACTGCAACAAGTAACTTACACATACTGCCACTGCAACAAGCAACCAATTTAATTAATTCACAAGGCAACTTAGTAACGGCTTGTCATCGACGTGTTTTCTCTCTCTCATTTTGAGCGAGCCGGCTGTCACCAGTAAGTTTCTCGGCCGGAGGTAAAGTCAGCAACAGACTGGTGGAGTTACCGCCCTAGCCACTGCCAGCTGCGGTGCAACGATCGATTGGGAGGAGATTAATTACCGCTCGTCCACACATATGCAAATTATTATTGCGCCATTGAGTTAAGGGAGACCGCGGTCTTCCTTTCTGATCACAAAGAGTACTCGATCACAAAAGTTTAGTACAGTACTGCACATTAGAACCCTAGCTAGTTCGAGCATATCTTTCTCTTTTCGGCAATGCATGTACTCTCTCCATGAAACAACTGGTTCATCTCTCTTGGCATGGATAGGATCATACGGTTTTGGGTACAGATTTCTTTCTCCAAAGATGGCTACCGAGAATTTTTCGACGCACAACATTAATGACAAAGGAGTTCTACATACGACTGGGAAATTTCCCCCTAGATTTTCTTGAATCTCAAATGACTCATGGTCTCATATAATCTCAGTGCACCATCCTGGGCATGCTCACTGGCACCTTGCGCAGCGGGGAAGCGCGGATCACGGCCTCGAAGCACCCCATCGCTGGGACAGGCGAAGCCGAGCCCACCGGAGATGACGACGCCGCTATCTTCGCCCGCACAGTGGCTGGCACGTCAAGGCCGCGGGGGTTCACAATGTCGGCGCCGCTCGCCGTTTCCTCCTCCTCCTCCGCGTCTGATGCTTCTGTGTCGTCTGTGTAGGGCACGTCGTCGGGTTCCTGCACGATAGAAGGATGCGCCAGGCGCTGTCTCGGCGGCGGGGGCACCGGGCTGCTGTCGACGAGGTCGAGGATGAGGCGGCCGTCCATCCTCCTGGCGACGACGCGGCCCCGGCGCGGAGCGGGCTCCCGCAGGACCACGACACGCCCGTCCGCGGTGCGCGTGCGCGTCAGCGCCCACGGCGAGCTGCCCGCCCGGCGCAGCGACGGGATCAGCGGCGGGAGGCGGTGGAGGCGACGCCGGCGCCACCCGTACGTCACCCAACACCCGCGGCCCTCCCCCTCGCCCTCATCCCAGCCCTCCTCCCCCTCAAAGACCTCCGGATCGCGCTCTCCGCCACCGGGGGAGCAGACCGCGCGGCGCGAGGCGGCTATGGTGCGCGTGGCAACGTTGCGGTTGCGGTTGCGGTTCACGTCCTTGTCGGCGGCGATCAGGGTCCGGAGGCCGAGGTCGGCGGCGGCGGCGGCGAAGAGCATCGCGGAGAGCGAGCGGAGCGGAGCGCGGCCAATCAGCTATTCCGTCTCGAGGAGGGGCCGGGAGGCGAGAGATCTTCCGGAACGGATCGCTGTGAGGTTCTGTGGAGATGCGACCCCCCTATTTATACCCGTTCCGCCTCCTGACGGAGAGATTAGGTGAGCGGATAGCGACAGACGCCGTGAGGTTTTTTTTTTTTTGAGGGAACAGACGCCGTGATTTTTTGATTTCTTTCCCCCCTTCTTTCTCTTATTAAGCGTATATACGTGTGACAGATAAGCGGTGGATGGGCGCGTGCAATTCCTTCTCGATCTGGGCCGATTTTAATGTACAGCTGCGCGTGATCGGTCCGAACGTTGCGCAGCTATCCATATCTGCCCTCGGCTATCAGGAGCAAATTCCCTCAAAAAAGAAAAAAAAACTACCCGGAGCAAAATTCCCTCAAAAAAGAAAAAGAAACTATCAGGAGCAATGGAGCACAGAGCTAGTACTAATTGCATTATTTTTTGGGGATTTTACTGATTTATTTTGCTAGTTTCGAATTTTACCCATTTAATATTATCTAGGAAAAAGTACTTTGGTAGTATTCTCCAGACGGGTAGGTTTTCCTCCCCTCCTCCGACGAGGCCGTTATTCCCCCATCCCCGCTCCCGTATGTGGTGCAACAAGTCAAACCTCTTCCACGTCAGACGGTGGGCGCCCCGACGCCGAGGATAAGCTTGTGAGCACGTGGATCATGGGCGACCAAATCTATGGTACGGAATAATTTTATGGCTCGGCGTTATCGATCCGATCGTCACGCTAGTATCCAAATTTGGGACCAACGATCAGGCGACAGAAAGGAGGAATGAAGTAGAAATTTAGTATTCTTTGTTTTTTGCCTAGTTTATATCTTTGGAATTCCTTAACTGCTATATGAAAATCCTAGACTGAGATCCAATGACTCTGTAGAGCAAGTCAAGATGTAAACGATATAAACTAGGTAAGATGGTTAGGGCTAACAGGAGATTAGCCTTAAGCTAATCACCTGTCAATGGGGGCCCACCCGGTCAAACGACGGTCACCGCCGGCGCACGTGCCCAAGGCATGGGGACGATGCATCGGGTGGCCGTGTGAAATGGCTAGGGGCTACATGAGCTTTGTCACGGGGTTGTGGGCGCAAAGTCGCGTCACCTTGGGGAGGTGGTCGTGCAAGGGATGGGCCAAAGGCAAGAAGAGACTTCGAATTTTTTGCGTATCAGGGAAGATCTCCACATAGGAGGACCCCCTAAGTCAGAGGAGGAGACGGAGACGGATACAGAGACAAAAGACAGGGGCAAAAAAGTCAACAAGAAGGAGGAACACTATTTACCCCCCCCCCCCCTCTTGCTTCACCTTAAGTCCAAAGGAGATTGATCAATTCTTCAAGTGGCTTACCGGAATCAAAGTTAGTTCCGGTTACTGTTGGAAGATAAGCAGATTTCTAGAAACCAAGAAAAAAGGTTCAGTAGGATGAAGTCTCATGACTGTCACGTGATGATGACGTAGATACTCCCTATTGCACTTAGAGGGATAATGAACCAGCATGTCCGTGACACTCTTATTGGTCTCTATAACTTTTTTGATGTTATCTTTCGAAAGTTGATCAGTGTGAAGGAGCTCCAAAGGCTACAGGAAGATATTGTTGTCATACTAAATGAGCTTGAGATATACTTCCCGCCCGCGTTCTTTGACATCATGTTGCATCTGTGTGTCCACATTATGGACGATATCATCGACCTCGGGCCGACATTCCTGCACAACATGATGTTGTTCGAGAGAATGAATAGGGTCACCAAAGGATTCATTTGTAACATGTCTCGTCCGTATGGAAGCATCGTTCAGGGCTATCTGACCCAAGAGTGCATCCTCTGTGAGAATTATCTAGGCGGCGGAAACCCTATTGTTGGTTTGCCCGTTAACAAGAACATCGGCAGGCTTAGAGGAGAAGGTCACAACAACGACCAGATGGAATTGCATGTGCACCACTCGGGTCGACGCAACGACTTTGACAGAACAAACTTAGTAGTGCTACAACACCTAATGTTGCTAGATCCTTTCGTGACACTACACAAAGACACCATCGCAAAGAACTACCATGACCGGGGGTGCGCAAGATAGACACCGGAGTTATTAGAGAGCACAACTCCATTTTCTTGCGTTTGTTCAAAGAGCGAGTTATGGCTAACCCCTCAAATGAGGGCTGTACGAACGGAAATCTCATAGGCCCCGCGGTCAACCTCGCGAATTATCAGGGATACGATATTAACGGATACACGTTCTACCCAGAGGCCAAAGATAGTGATTACCAGAACTCAGGGGTGACGATGGAATCCATGACCAGCGGTGATGACGTAACTGAAAGATACTACGGAAGGGTCGAAGAGATCTGGGAGCTTAACTACTCTGGACTGCACAACGCGACGGTTCCCCGACAGATGGGATAAGGCCGTCCAAAGAGAAACCCGGCATTTCACTACCATGTCAATACCCGATGTCGAGGGCGCTATCGTGAAAGTCACCGCCAAAAATGAGCCATAGGTACACGCTAAGCACGTGACCCAATGCTTCTTCATAAATGACGCGAGCAATCCCAGTCGTGTTGTCGTGAGGAGAGACAAAAGGAGCATCGTCGGAATGGATCGAGTCACCAACGAGGAAGACTACGACCAGTACGGCGACCCGATGAGGGAAGATGACGATGACGATGAAGCATACGTAAAAACAAGAAGCAAGACTACATTACCTAAGAACGATCGTACTCCCTGGAAAAAGGAAAAGTCACGACGAGGGGCTCAACTATTCAACAGTGAACAAAAAAGAAAAGAAGATCACTGTGAAACGTCGTCGATGCTGAGAATCTATCATTTGTATATGTACCTATTTTGTACACACACTTGACCGTGTTATCAATGAAATGATGTAATATATATTATGCACTAATATATTGCTAATTAATATTGTGCATCGACCTGAGTTACCGGTCAAGATGTTATGTCGCCTCAGCCTTTCGGAGGTGAAAAAGAAAAGGAAAAGGAAAAGGAAAATAAAAAATAATAAAAAGAAAATACACTTTAGGAAAAAATAAAAATAAAAGAAAAATAAAAGAATAGAAAGATTAAAGTACATTTTAGAAAAAAACAAAAGAAAAAGAATAACCAAAAGAAAAGCAACTAAAAGTACATTTTAGAAGCAAAAAACAAAATGAAAAGAAAAAAGACAATAAAAAGAAAAATAAAAGTACATTTTAGAAATAAAAAAAGGAAAAAAAGAATAAAGAGAAAAATAATAAACAATAAAATATCTATAGCGATGGGTTGTGAGGGCCGCAGTACAACTAACTTACTTGTAGCGCGGGTTACCCTTATCCGTGCTACAACTATCATGTATATATTATAACAAAGTAATCAAAACAAAAGAGCAAGGAGACCTTAGTAGTAGCGCAGGGTCTTTTCCCGCACTACAGCTAAGTTATGTGTAGAGCAGGCCTAGTGAGTCCGTGCTACTACTAAGTTTCACTTAGTACAGTGATCAGACGTAGCCTGTTCTCCTCTGTCTCTCTCTCTCTCTCTCTCTCTCTCTCTCTCTCTCTCTCTCTCTCCCTCTCTCTCTCTCTCTCTCTCTCTCTCTTCCTCTCTCTCTCACTCTCTCTCTCCGCCACCAACACCATGTTGCCCTCGCCATCGCCGACCTCACGCTAGAGAAGACCCCACCCACCCCTCGTTGCGGTCTCCCACGAGCCCCTCCTCAGCGTCGTGGTCTCCCCCGAGCCCGTCCTTGTCGTTGCGGTCTTCCCCGAGCCCCTCTTCGGTGCCATCGTTGAGGGAGTCCCGGATTAGGGGGTCATCGGACAGCCGGACTATATCCTTTGGCCGGACTGTTGGACTAGGAAGATACAATATTGAAGACTTTGTACCGTGTCCGGATGGGACTCTCCTTTGCGTGGAAGGCAAGCTTGGCAATTCGGATATGTAGATCTCCTTCCTTGTAACCGACTCTGTGTAACCCTAGCCCCCTCCGTGTCTATATAAACTGGAGGGTTTAGTCCATAGGACGAGAACAATCATAATCATAGGCTAGCTTCTAGGGTTTAGCCTGTATGATCTCGTGGTAGATCAACTCTTGTAATACTCATATCATCAAGAACAATAAGGCAGGAAGTAGGGTATTACCTCCATCGAGAGGGCCCGAACCTGGGTAAACATTGCGTCCCCGCCTCATGTTACCATCCGCCTTAGACGCACAGTTCGGGACCCCCTACCCGAGATCCCCGGTTTTGACACCGACACTGGTGCTGTCGTTGAGAGTTCCACTGTGCCGTCATCATAAGGCTCGATGGCTCGTCTTGTTGTCAAGGACAACATCACCTCGGGGGGAGCCCTGGCTGTAGGCCAAACCCTCCGATTAGGCGACTTCGTCATGACCGCCCGTTCGGCCGTTGCACCGACGATGACTTCTCGGGTCATCAAAAACAGCCTCCACGTCGGCTCGGGATTCGCCGAGCAGATGGATCCAATGGATCTCTCTTCCCTGAACGATCTCTTGGATCGCATCGCAGCCTTGGGAGTCGCTACGGACTATGATCGGATCGGGCTTAAACCCGACCAAAGGGAGATTAACTCTCCGCCGGTCACCCATCATATAACGATGGTGGAGGAGCAACGCAACAATTCTTCCTCTATCTTGAGGACGAACTATGTCCGGATTCCCGAGCTCTCGGAACCGGATATCCGTCTACTGGAGGACATGGCCCAAGCTTTGAACTTGGAATCAGACAGCAGGCCAGATCTATTGGGCAACATCTTGGAGCCCGAACTGCCAAGTTCGGAAACTCCTCCGCCCCTGGGTCTCAGATCGGGTCAGGGTTCGGACCTAAATCTACCCACCCACCCAGATATAAGTGATCTTTCCGACATTAGATAAGAGCCCCAAGAGACAGTACATCACTATTGGGCCAGATTCCTCCTTGTAATGAGCAAGGTCAAGGACTGTCGCGAGAAAGACACAATTTCATTCTTTTGCAAAAATGTGACGGACAAGAGAATCCTCAATGCCACAAGTCACCGTTACATAGCACACTTCGCCGACTTGGCGGCCATAGTACAGAAGTATTGTGCGATGGAAAGCGCCTGGAAAACCCAAACAAAATTCTGGGATCCTCCGTCTCTCACTAAACCCCCCGTCCGAACTAAAAGGGTGCACTCTCGTAAGTCACCCGATCCAATTACAAAGAAACAAAAGCCCACTACAGGGCGTGGAACCGTATTCGAGGGATGGCTCAATGGGCCATGCAAAATTCACAGTACAGCGGATACCATGCCAACACATAGCCTTAGAGCATGTTGGGTACTCCGGTAGGTGGCCAAGAGCGGCAAGGATATCCTCATCAACAATGCAATAGAGCACCATCCTGCGGAAAATAACAATACAGTATTAACAGTCTTCGAGACCTTCGCCTCAAATAATAGCGTAAGCGTGAACTCCACAGCCTTGCCGAAGTCTGCCACGTAGCAGCAATAAATTCATGGAGCAACACGGCTATAACCTTCAATGCCAGTGACGAACCTAAATTCTGAACAGCCCGAGCATCAGCCACCTTGGTCCTTAGTCCAATTGTGGACGGCTTCTGGATTAAACCTCATCTATGAGGAAACCCTTCAAAAAATGGAAATGGTCAAGAGCCACATTGAGCAAAGCAGCATGACCTTCAGAGGAATCATCCCTAGTCGGGAGGCACGATGTGCAGGAAAAATCACACTAGATGTGGTATTCGGCACGCCAGAGAATTATAGGTCCGAAGAAATCACATTCCAAGTGGCCCCGTTCAGTAGTGGATACCACGCCCTTTTAGGGCGGGAGGCGTTCACGATCTTCCAAGCTATACCCCATTACGGGTACACGAAGCTCAAAATGCCTGGGCCCAATGGAATCACCACTCTAGCTAGCGATCTGGACATAGCACTCCGGGCCGAAAATAAAACCGCCGCACTAGCCCTCGAGGCGTTATCCGAAGCCCTTGCGGCCGAAGAACTAACTGCGCTACGCTCCACAATGGACAGGGATGACGTGATACTCGACAAAAGACCCAAGTCCACCTCTTTTAAACCAGCGGACAAAATAGTCAAATTCCAAGTCCACCCAACGGACCCTGCAAAAATAGCATTCATCGGGGCACAATTAAACCCCACAGTAGACGCCACACTGCGGGAGTTCTTGCGCGAGAATTGGGACATCTTTGCCTGGCATCCTTCAAACATGCCAGGAATCACACGCAGGCTGGCCGAGCATAGCCTTAACATTCTAAAGGGGTTCAAGCCGGTCAAGCAGACTCTTCGGTGTTTCTCTGAGCCTAAGCGACAAGCCATGGGAGAGGAGCTAGCCAAGTTACTTGAGGCCGGATTCATTAGAGAAATAAAACATCCGGACTGGCTAGCAAACCCGGTGATGGTACCAAAGAAGGACAAATCCTGGCGCCTATGTGTCGATTTCAAGGACCTTAACAAGGCTTTCCCCAAGGATCCCTTCCCTCTCCCCCGCATCGATCAAATTATCGACGCTACCGCAGGACACGACTCATTGTGTTTCCTCGACGCATACTCCGAATACCATCAAATTATGATGGCGGAGTCCGATCAAGCCGCAACAGCATTTATCACTCCATACGACCCCTTCTGTTTTAACACCATGCCTTTCGGGCTCAAAAAACGCCAGTGCAACCTATCAACGCATGATTCAGACATGCCTGGAAACACAAATTGGCAAAACAGTGGAGGCATATTTAGACGACGTGGTCATCAAAACCAGACACGTTGAATCCTTAATAGACAACTTGAGGCTCACGTTCGAGAATCTTCGAACATATGACATCAAGCTCAATCCAGAAAAATGCGTTTTCGACGTGCCCGCCGGAAAGCTCTTGGGCTTCATCGTCTCCAGTAGAGGAATTGAAGCAAATCCGGCTAAAATCCGAGCTCTGTCAACGTTGGATATCCCAACAGACCTCAAGCAAATCCAGAAATTAACTGGATGCGTGGCTGCCTTAAGCCGCTTTATCTCCCGATTAGGAGAAAAGGCACTACCCCTTTATCGCCTTGTTTGACGCACCAAACACTTCGAGTGGACGGATGCGGCCACGGCCGGACTGGAAGAAATAAAAGCCGTATTGGCCACCAACCCAATCTTGGCCGCGCCAAATGTCGGCGAACCAATGCTGTTATATATAGCGGCAACACACCAAGTTGTAAGCGCAGTGCTCATCATCGAACGAGAGACGGACGAACATAAGTTCCCGCTTCAAAAGCCAGTATACTATGTATCCACTATCCTCACTCCATGCAAATCACGGTACCCACATTATCAAAAGATAGCATACACGGTCTTCATGGCATCCCGGAAATTATGACACTACTTTCAAGAGTGTTCAACTACGGTGGCCTCTGAAGTACCACTCAACGACATAATAAATAACCGCGATGCCACGGGACGGATTGCTAAATGGGACATTGAGCTCCTCCCGTTCGACATAACATACAAACCACGGCGGGCCATTAATTCGCAAGTACTGGCTGATTTCGTCGCCGAATGGACAGAAGCCGAACTCCCTAAAGAGTACGGCGCGTACTCCAATTGGATCATGCACTTTGACGGCTCTAAGATCTTTGGCTGGTGCTGGGGCAGGCCGTCCCGACATCCCCATCGGAGATATAGTCCAATACGTACTTCAAATATTATACACAGACTCCAACAATGCAGCGGAGTCTGAGGCCCTGTTGCACGGTCTCCGGATAGCAGTCTCCATGGGCATTCCACGCCTAGTGGTGCGTGGGGATTCGAACCTCGCAATATCTCAAATAAATGGAGACTTCGACGCCAAGGACCCAAAAATGGCGGCTTACTGCAATGCCATCCTCAAAATGTCATCTCGGTTCGAGGGGCTTGAGTTCCACCATGTGGTCAGGGAAAACAATCAAGCGGCGGATATCCTCGCCCGCATCGGTGCTAAGCGCGACCCTGACCCACCTAATATCTTCTTGGAAAGGATGTTTAAGCCATCCGTGGTATGGGAAGGAGAGAACGGCAACAACAGTCCGGACCTGGCCACAACACCAGATACCGAACACTCTGACATAATCGGAGGCTCTGCCATCGAAATAACGCCTTCGGCCCACGTGATTATGGGTGTCATCGCCCCGTGGACAGAACCAATCTTAGCCTACCTAATTAGGCAAGAACTCCCTCAGGACCCAAACGAGGCACGTTGCATTGTACGGCGGTCTAAAGCCTACAAGGTCCACGAGGGAGAGCTATATAAGAAAAGCGCTACCAGAGTACTTCGAAGATGCATCTCCAAAGAGGAAGGACGGCAGCTTTTGGCAAAAATGCATGTTGGACTTGGCGGCCACCATGCTGCAGCTCGGGCCCTTGTAAGCAAGGCCTTCCGTACTGGTTTTTACTGGCCGACGGCCCGAGCAGACGCATAGGACCTCGTTCAACATTGCGTCAGTTGCCCGCTTTTCGCAAACCAAAGCCATATGCCACGTACCGCTCTCCAAACAATCCCCATTACTTGGCCCTTTGCGGTCTGGGGGCTTGATATTGTCAGACCCCTTAAAGGGGGAAGCCATAATAAAAAAATACCTATTGGTCATGGAGGATAAATTCACCAAATGGATAGAAGCCAAACCAGTTAAAACAGCCGAATCCGGACCAGTGATAGACTTCATATCCGGGTTTGTGCACCGTTACGGCGTCCCCCACAGCATCATCACCGACAACGGCTCCAACTTTACAGCCGATGAGGTAAAAATTTGGTGCGGCAACATGGGCATCAAGCTCGATTATGCCTCTGTCTATCACCCCCCAAACAAATGGCCAGGTTGTGCGGGAAAATGGTCTCATTATGAGCGGCATTAAACCCAGACTAGTGCGATCCTTGAAGGAATCAGATACGCACTGGTTCGAGGAGCTTGACTCCGTACTACGGGGGCTGCGGACCACGCCGAATCGCACTACCGGATACACACCGTTCTTTTATGGTGTACGGCGCAGAGGCGGTACTGCCCTACGACATAATTCATGACTCACCTTGAGTGCGCATGTACGAAGAGAAAGAAGCCGAGCTTGATCGGCAGGATAGTTTGGACACCCTGGAGGAGGAGCGTGACGTGGCAAAAGCCTGCTCCGCATTCTATCAGCAACAGGCTCGACGGTATCAAAGCAAAGAAGTACGGGCCAAAATGTATAATGTCGGCGAACTCGTTCTACGCCGACCGGAGAAGAAAAAGAACAAGCTCAAGCCCAAATGGGAAGGTCCCTTCATCATCGATAAAGTTCTCACCGGGGGAGTGTACCGCCTGCGTGATGCATTGAACAATCGACTCGAGCCAAACCCATGGAACGCGGCCAGACTCCGAAGATTCTACGCCTAGTGCCGGACTCTGTGTTTATCTCCTTACCTCCTCCCTTTTATACATATATATATATATATCCGCTCTCTGTCTTTCTTTCTTCCCTTCTTCGCTTTTTCTTCATGGCATTAAAAGCTTAAAGTATGTCTTGACTACACAATCTTGACGCGCTATGCGTGCTCATTATACCCGGGGGCTTCTTATACAAAAGCTTAATATAATTATATTCAGGGCTTTGTGCCCCCCGCACATGTGTTACTTCTCCACATGTACCTTTTCTTCGCCATTATATGCATCGATATGACTCAAGTTTTGGCCAAGCTGGGTTGCCTGGCTCTTGTGTTTATGCCCTATGTTCCCGTTAATTCGGCTAGGGCATAAGGAGAGCACCTCTGCGATTGTTACTGCCGGGTCAGCCGGATGTGTACCTCAGACTGGGTGAAGCAGAAAGCTAGCATTCTTAAGGGAATATTCGGTCGGTGAACAAAAGATGACTTTTATTTATTGTAATACATGCCCCCAGGTGTTTATATCCTGCGTCTCTTTTCGCAGTTCGGACATGCACGTTAATGCATGCGTACCCAGGGAAAGGAACCCTTAACGGAACTATTCTCCCTGGAAGATGTTTCTTACTATCCATGTAATATAACATAGCTAGTTGGGTACTTGTCCGTTCAAGCACTTATGACCCCTACGTCTGGTTTCCACGCATACCCCGGTTTTACATAGCGGCGGGTATTGGATACACTCGGACTGTCGGGTCCGGAGGTCGAAGCGAAAAGGTCCGCCATGACAAATGATTTACAATCCGGCTAGGGACAAAATATGTCATTTGAAGTACACAATCACTTAGACTGACTAAATTCTTCTTCTATACCATCCAACAGGCTATCTAGCCTACAATCCTGTTGGGAATACTTTGCGGCTAATTCTACCTGGTCATATACCAGACTAATGGGGATCTCTTTCCCACCATACCCTACAGGTCCGACCTCGGCCATGTGATTCGGGTCAGCCTTGGTATAGCGTGTCTTCACCATGGCCCAGGCTTCCCTTGCACCTTGTCGGCAGGCCGATATCTGCCATAATCGGAAGCGCCGCCGCGCTCCCTTGAGCATCTCTATGAGCTCCCCCATGCCTCCTGGCAGGGAGGCAGATGGCCACAAGGCCTGGGCAATGCCCTGCATCACCTACCAAACTTGTTCGTACAGTTGTGAGAGCTCTTGCAGAAGATCGCCCGCAGATCCGAGCATCTCCTCTTCGGGACAACCCGTCAGCATACGTACAGATATAACTCTGTTAGCCGGTTTCTTCGCCGAACTCTATAAAAGTTCGTTCAAGCACTTACTAAAAATGCCGCGTCGAAGCCTCTTATTCTCCTTTACGGAGTCAGCAAGCTGGGCTCGAACATCTTTCAGTTCAACGCCCAGCCGGGTATTGGCATCTTGGAGATCGTATTTCTCCCGCCTAACCCGTGTAAGCACGCGATCGCCAGCCTCTAGCTGTCGTTGAGCATGTTGCTCATCCCCTCGAATGATCTTCGGATTCACTCCGAGATTATCTGCAGAATCTATTGTTAGATTTGCATGCATGCCGAATACTAACTGGTACATGTCATTTCATTCTTGATCACGACAAGTATTACCAGAATGGGCCTTCTTGGGATCCTCCATTCTGGCAAGTGCGGCCCGTAGCTGGGCTTTCCTCCAGCTCTTGAGACAACCGGGTATTATTCTCCATAAGAACCTACGCATATAATGATCCTTAAATCAGTTGAGCCAACTGTTTCAAGTCTTAGGGGCTATTGGTATACATAATTATCAGATTTTCTTACCCGTATATCTTTTACATACTGGTCCGTCGCTCGCCGAGCCATTTTGAGCAGCTTTCGGATATGCAGCGTCTCGAGTTGAAGGCATCGAACGCCTCTTGAGAGAAACAAGCGTCGCGGAGTACGGCCCGGCGACGCCTGTGATTCATGGCACTCTCCACTTCGGAATTCATGGCGGACAGCCTATCCGCATCCTTTGTAGGAGGGACATCCGATGTTGGCCCCACGTTAGTGTCCGCCTCTAAGTCCGGCTCTGGAGCCCAGCTGGTAGACGCGTGACCGGCAGGCTCTCCGGATATGGTCCGGCAAGCGTTTTTTCTGCTAGGAAACATGGGCGTTGTTACATTTTAAAAGACGACAACCACGGAGCGGCGTTCTTTTTTGTACCTCTGCGACGACGTCTCAGTCCTGACCGCCTTCCTTTTAAGCCTACCCGGTTTCGGTGCCCCTTGTTGTTGAGTCACTGCGGGTTCGGCATGGCGTCCCGAAGACCTTCCCTGTAAGACACCATATGTGTGCGGTAGGTGAAGTGCGAAAAAAGGGATCCTTATCGGAAGTTGGGACTCCGGTTTTACTTACTTGTGACACATGGAGTAGTCCAGGGTAATCGGCTATGATGGCCACCAAGGCACCGTCACGGCTTAATTGATAGAACATCCTGTCGATGAGCTCCACAAATGTGTCCCGATTTTCTTCGAGTCCAGAGTTGAGGGCCCGGTCAGGGTCCTCTGGTTGTGGAGGCGGGCTGTGGACCTCCCTCACAGCTTTTCGCAGTTCCTGCTATAAAATAGCAAGGTAAATACCTATGATGAAAAATGCGGGAAGGTTAGGAGTAAAAGGTAGCAGCTCACCCAGCTTGGGGGGGTGTACATGGAGAACCCATCCCGTGGCTTAATGCGGATGAACTCCTCTTCCTCTCCTTTATATAAATCAGACAATATTTTTGCTAAAGCAGCGACGGAGTCCGGTCCCTTACGACCGCAGCGGGTGGCATCGTCTTCTCCATTGAAGTGCCACATGGGTTGTCCCCGATACTGAAGTGGCTGCACCCCCCGCAATATACATATCGACATAACCTCGATTATTGTCAATCCTGATTTGGCCAGCGTTTTTATTCGGTCCATCAGGTAAAGGACTTCTCCGTTATCTTCCTCCTGGGGGCTCCGAGGGCGCCAGCTGCGGCGTTTCTTCAAAGGGGCATTACTAAACTCAGGAAGGCCCATCCGAATAGGGTCCGGAAGGGGGACGTCCTCCATATAAAACCACTCTGAAGGCTTGTCTTCAGACGTCTTCTTCGGAGTACCGGATAGGTATCCGGTCCCGGCGACGCGCCATATCTCGGCTCCGCCCACTTGATATATTGACCCCTCCCGTGTAGGGGGTACGAGTCAGAATAGCCTCTTCCATAGCTCGAAATGAGCTTCGCAGCCCAAAAACAGCTCACAAAGAGCGACGTAGCCAGCGATGTGTAATATGGAGGCGGGAGTAAAATTATGCAGCTGGAGGCCGTAGAACTCCAGGAGCCCACGGAGGAAGGGATGGATTGGAAATCCGAGTCCCCTCAATAAGTAAGGGACAAGGCATACCCGCTCCCCCATGGATGGGTTGGGAAAGCTCTCTGCTTGCTCCCCGCCATTGTAAGTGGCTAATCCGGCTCGGACGGGGACCATATACGCAGGAGGGAGAAACCCCGGTGCAGTAACTCTACTAATTGGCTGTGGGGGCGGAACACTTCTTCCACTTGCCCGGCTTAGGGCTACGGGAGCGAGAGGAGGAGCTGCGATGGCCGGTCATGATGGGATGGATTTTTCCGGGCGCTCTCTGATGGATGCTCGCTGTGGGAGGATGGTGTGATCTGGATCTGAGGATCCCCGTCTCTTTAAATAGACGGTTTACTTACATGGTTAGGGTGGCAAGTGTAAAAATGCCCCGACTTCTCGCATTTGCTCGACACGTGGAGGGTAGCCATTATTAGGCGCAGAAGCCGAGGAGTGCAACATTCATGGGAAGCCGGACACTACTCGACAGGTACTCAGAATTTGCAGAAGAACCTGCCTTGCAATGCCGAAGACAATCAACGCGCCGGACTCATCGTCATTAAAGCCTGGTTCGAGGGCTACTGAGGGAGTTCCAGATTAGGGGGTCCTCGGACAGCCGGACTATATCCTTTGGCCGGACTGTTGGACTATGAAGATACAAGATTGAAGACTTCGTACCGTGTCCGGATGGGACTCTCCTTTGCGTGGAAGGCAAGCTTGGCAATTCGGATATGTAGATCTCCTCCCTTGTAACCAACTCTGTGTAACCCTAGCCCCCTCCAGTATCTATATAAACCGGAGGGTTTAGTCCATAGGACGAGAACAATCATAATCATAGGCTAGCTTCTAGGGTTTAGCCTCTACGATCTCGTGGTAGATCAAGTCTTGTAGTACTCATATCATCAAGATCAATCAAGCAGGAAGTAGGGTATTACCTCCATCGAGAGGGCCTGAACCTGGGTAAACATTGTGTCCCCCGCCTCCTGTTACCATCTGCCTTAGACGCATAGTTCGAGACCCCCTACCTGAGATCCTCCGGTTTTGATACTGAGAGGGATCGAGAAGAGGTGTCTAGAGGGGGGGGGGATTAGACACTAAGTGGCAAAAGTTGCAGTTTTTAACTATTTTGGGTTCAAGTGGAGTTTTGGAACAAGTTTAACAAACACAACACATAATTCAAGCAAGCATGCAAAGAGTTTATGAGCATCGGAAAGTAAAGCATGCAACTTGCAAGAATGTAAAGGGAAGGGTTTGGAGGATTCAAACACAATTGGATACACGGATGTTTTTGTCATGGTTACGATAGGTGGTGCTATCGTACATCACGTTGATGGAGACTTCAACCCACGAAGGGTAACGATTCTTGTGAGTCCACGGAGGGCTCCACCCACGAAGGGTCCACGAAGAAGCAACCTTGTCTATCCCACCATGGTCGTCGCCCACGAAGGACTTGCCTTACTAGCGGTAGATCTTCACGAAGTAGGTGATCTCCTTGCCCTTACAAACTCCTTGGTTCAACTCCACAATCTTGTCGGAGGCTCCCAAGTGACACCTAGCCAATCTAGGAGACACCACTCTCCAAGAAGTAACAAATGGTGTGTTGATGATGAACCCCTTGCTCTTGTGCTTCAAATGATAGTCTCCCTGTCGGTGTCAAAACCGGCGGATCTCGGGTAGGGGGTCCCGAACTATGCCTCTAGGCGGATGGTAACAGGAGACAAGGGACATGATGTTTTTACCCAGGTTCGGGCCCTCTCGATGGAGGTAAAACCCTACTCCTGCTTGATTAATATTGATGATATGGGTAGTACAAGAGTAGATCTACCACGAGATCGAGAGGCTAAACCCTAGAAGCTAGCCTATGGTATGATTGTTGTTAGTCCTCACGGACTAAAACCCTCGGTTTATATAGACACCAAATAGGGTTAGGGTTACAGTCGGTTACAATGGTAGGAGATCTACATATCCAGACGCCAAGCTTGCCTTCCATGCCAAGGAAAGTCCCATCCGGACACGGGGCGAAGTCTTCAATCTTGTATCTTCACAGTCCGGGAGTTCGGCCAAAGGCTATAGTCCGCTATCCGGACACCCCTAATCCAGACTCCTCGGTAGCCTGAACCAGGCTTCAATGGCAGACGAGTCCGGGCGCATATTGTCTTCGCATTGCAAGGCGGGTTCCTCCTCGAATACTTCATAGAAGATTTTGAACACAAGATAGTGTCCGCTTCTACAAAATAAGTTCCACATACCACCGTAGAGAGAATAACATTTACACAAGTTCAATCCACGGCGTATTCCGTGGCGTGAAATCACACCACGGCCAGGCCTTTATTGAATCGCTTTTTCTTGTCCCACCTCGGTAGCGTTCAGCGAGGCGGTTTCCTTGGCATGTCTTGTCAAAGCGAGATGGTGTCCCCTTATTCGGATTCTCATCAATACGGCGTGGGTAACCCAATCGTGCCCATTGGCACGCCTCCTCTATCGGCGAGTCCCGAGCGGTCACGGGAGGGCTCACGGTATTCAACCTCTTTATAAAGAGACCAAGGCCCGCTCCTTTTCTCAATCTCCATCGAATCCGCCCCTCGCTTGAGTTCCAACACCCAAAGCTCCAGATTCAGGCGCTTCGGACCTTCTATGATGTCCGGCTCCGACCTCCAAGGCCGGTGGATGCCTTCCTCCGTCACGGAAGAAGACATCCTAAAGCTAAGAGATGCCAGGTATCTAACCGGCGAAATCTCGCATAGGCTGCCTGCTCAAGGGCAGGTTATTCCCACTCCCAAGCCCGGTGAAAGCGTGGTGTTCACGTCTCACTTTCTTCGGGGACTAAGTTTCCCGATGGACCCCTTCGTGAGGGGGCTCATGTTTTATTACGGGTTGGAATTTCATGACTTGGATCCGGAGTCCATCCTCCACATCTCGTCGTTCATCGTCGTATGTGAAGCCTTCCTCCACAGTACCCCACACTTCGGATTGTGGCTCAAAACCTTCAAGGTGGAGCCAAAGATGATCAAGGGGCAACAGGCAGAGTGCGGAGGGGCTGTTATAAGCAAGAATGCTGACGCTCCATGGCCCGAGGGCTCTTTTCAATAGGAGCTCAGTCCATGGCAACAAGAGTGGTTTTATATCACAGCTCCCAGGGGCACCAAATGGGTGGCGCCACATGCCTTTCGCTCGGGTCCTCCACCGCGGCTGGCGTCATGGGTCAATAAAGGGCTTGACTGGGGGCCGTCCAAGGACGTGCCCTTGTTGCAGGGCCGTATTCGAGACCTCCTAGAGAGAGAGAGAGAGAGAGATCAATCTGGTCGTAGTAACGCAGGTCATGCTGATTCATCGCATCCTGCCCTACAAACGTCGCCCCCTCCGCCTGTGGGAGTTCAATCCGGAGGGACCACGAGCTCTTCAACACTTCATGGGCGCAACGCCCGTGGAGATGTACAAATTGTTCTTCAGATCACAAGCAATGTGTCCGGACTTGACCGAGGACGCAGGTCTGAGCTGCAATTGCCCGGATGCTCAAGTAAGTAGTCCCGTACTCGGGCATGCTATCCGTATATTTATCATAAACTTGCCCTTAAAAGAGCTGTCCCTTAAACAGGAGTGGATAGCGAAAGCAAAACTGATCAGGTGTCCGGCCCCGCTCCCTGAGACTACGCCGGATCCAGTGTTAACCAGGATGCTGGAGGCTGCGCCTTTAGGAGAAGGCGAAGGGGGGGGGGGACAAGGAAGCTACTGCCTCCGCGAAGGAGGTTATCAAGAAAGGAGGGATCGAGAATCCCTCCATCCAAGGGGAGAAGAGGACAACCTCTGAAGATCCGGAGACCAAGGCCTCAAAGCGTGGGAAGAAATCTTCACGGTCCTGCGCCGGAAGATGCCCCGGCCGCATTGTTTCCCCAAGGAGATCAACCCTCCAGCGAGCCGTAAGTAGAGAGGGGAGTTTATAAAATAAAAGACATCCCTGTTTTATTTCTGAAGATGACCGAAATTTTACCTTGTAGTTTGGATCCCAGCCCTTCTCAGCAGAGCTCGTCGTCAGGGGATCTTTGTCCGGAGATGATGGAGAGCGGAACGCCTACCCCTGCCGTACCTCCTAGCGAGGCGGACTATCCTGAGGTGTCGTCACAGAGGGTTTCCCCGAATCCAGCAGGGGTGGAGTGCGGTCGTAGGGCCCCCCGGAGCCCTCCGTGTTCGGCCTTCAAAAAAGGCCATCGGGCGAGTCCGGCACCTCCTGGTGCACGGTCGGTGGAGTTGAAGGATCTGCTCGGGCGAGTGTCTATCTCAGAAGATCACCGTGCATTGATGGGTACGGTGATTGAAAAAATTTCGTCCGTGGAAAGCGGGTTGTATGAGGCCGCCAGGAGTTTACTGACGGGTTTTGAGGTACGTGCAATGGTGTACCTTTTGACGGTTCTGCATATATAAGATGCGCCCTGTATAGATAGTAGCCCGTGAGACTCGGTGCGTTGTCAAAAATGACAGCGTGCCGAGGATCATAGTCCCAGATATAATATGTCGCCCTTCCTATGTAGGTGGCGGGTCGTCCGTGGCTAGCGGATGATGAACTGCCGAACTAAAGCGGCAACTTGACGTGGCGGATGCCGACATCGAGCTTGTCAATAAGCGGCTGGACGAGTCACAAGGTATGTTGTTTCTCCGCGGACACCTAGTAAGGGAGCTTGATGCTCATGCCTTACAACATGTATGCTTGATGCAGATGGTGTCGCTGCCATGGAGAATCTTCGGGCGGAGCTTGCCCGAGCCAAGGAGCAAGCCAGAAAAAGTGATGTGGCTGCCTTAAAGGCGGCCGAAGAGCTAAAAGCCGAACAGGCTGCTCACTGCCGAAGCAAAAAGGAAATGGCCGAAATGGCCGTGAAGTTGAAGAATGCTACTGACCGCTGTGAGCTTCTTGAAAAAGAAGGTCGAGCGGAGCAAGAGGACCTGAAGAAGGCCACCACCGAGGCCAAGGATGCTCGCTCTGCGATGAGAGCTATGAAGGAGGAGCTACGTCAGGCCGGAGATATCGTGGCTGGAAAGCCTTTTCTGCTGCGGAGGAAGTTCACGGATCCTAAATATGCTCAGTTGGACCGGCTGTGGAGTAGTGCGGATGCTTATCTGGACTTGGCGGCGAGTGCAGTGACGGCGTCGAACTGCCGGAGATCAAAAGATCACGAGATGGAAGAGCTTTTGGTCGCGATTCCGTAGTCGAGCGTCCACTTCCATTAACCGATCGTTTGGCCGAATGGGCGGAGCTGAATAGGTTGTCCGGACATGCCATGAAGAATGTCGTGACTCATTTGTGGACGAAAAGGCCCGAGCCGAAGAGTTATTTTGGCTTGGTGTAGCAGTTCCTTAGTGCGATGCCGCATATCAAGGCAATGAGGCGGTCAGCATGCATAGAGGTGCGCGGATGGCTCTTGCCGTGTCAAAGACACCGGGCGGAGATGAAGGCCACCGATGTTGCATCCCAAGATTGGACGGAAGCCGAGTACATCGAGCACTATTTTCAGGAAGTTCTGCAGGGCGCTCGTTTAATAGAGACGCAGTGCTCGAAGGATATTATGTTCGAATAACATGTATTATTGTGAAACAATGTTTTGATGGAATATAAAAGCTTTTTATACTTGTGCCTTCCAGAATTAAAAATACCTCCTATGCGGCCATTAATGTATGTGTATATAACCTGAAATATGGCAGTCTTTGGCTTCAGCCCCCACGCATTTAATGCGGGGGTGTTTGCAGAAAACGCATTTTCACACTTGATCCAACGTCTTGGTCCTACAAAGAAGGTGATAGCGCAGCAAACTAGGCAACCAGACTATAATGCTTCAGTGGGGCTACTATATAGCCCCTAGGGGCACCGCGCTCACCCGAATTCAGAGCGCGTATGTGCTGGCCGAAGCGACCCTTTGTCAATCTGGAGAATTCTAAAGATTCAGCGGGTCATCAAGTGGTTGACCAGTCTCACGCTATATCATGACAGTTAGTTTTCGGCTTTCTCTACTGAGGTGCTCGCCTGGCCGAACCGGGGCACAATCGCAGTAGTTCTCCTGGTGCCGCATTAGCCGATAGAGCGGGCGTAAGACAGCAAAACACGGGGCCGCAAGCGCAACATTTGACCAAAGACATGATTCGGAGCTGATGCATATAAGGCCTAACTCGAGGCGCGAACACTCCCTAAGGTATTCGGTCTTTATGAAAGCAGGTCAAACAATCGCCCTTGGTAAAAAGCCCTGGTGTCCAGTGCAGCGCAAAATTCGGCGTGGCCTATGCCAAAACGCATGACCTCCTCCTCGGTTATAGCAAAAACCGGGGATGTGTATCAACAAGAGACAGTGAAAAAGGTTTACGAGGGTCTTAATCTGAAAAGAATCCTTGCAGCGGGTCCCTCTGCGCGTCTGCGCTGTGTCTCTGTTGTGCCGTATCACGGGCGGGTGTAGCACGGTGTTCATCTGTAAAGAGAGGAACTTAGTTGAAAAAAATCGATGCGAAAATGTCGTTATACTAAATAAACAAAGTACAATTCAAAGAATGAACAAAATTGAGATTTATTGTCTCTTGTTGTGGATCGCGGAGCCCTTATGCGGGGTATCGTCTAGCGAGCCCTTATGCATTTACGCGGACTCGTCCAGCCGTGTCAAAGTGCAGACGACCTGTCTAAGTGCTTGTATTGGTGGAGCGGTTTATTGTGGGGCTGTCAAGGCATCCGCACAATTTTCGGACTCGAGGAACCCTCGATGTTTCCCTTTAATGAGATGATGCCACGTGGACCGGGCATTTTAAGTGTAAGAGATGCATAATGCGGTATTGCGTTAAAGCGGGCGCAAGCTTCGCGTCCCAATAGTGCTTGATAGCTACTTGTAAATGGGGCGAGGTGGATGGGTTAACTTTTCGCGGCGGAAGTTGTCAGGTGAGCCGAACACAACTTCTAGCAGTAGAGAGCCCGTACAATGGGCATATGGGCCTGGCATTACCCCTTGAAAGGAAGTGTTGCTATGGCGAAATTTGGTTGGGTCTATCCCCATTTTCCGGATTGTGTCCTGATATAGCAGGTTTAGATCACTGCCGCCGTCCATTAGGACTTGTGAAAATTGGAGTCCGCCAATTATCGGATCTAATATCAAGGCAGTCCAACCTGCGTTCCGTATACTTTTAGAGTAATCCCGATGGTCGAAGGTGATTGGTTTTAACAACCAGTGGCAGGACTCATCCGGGATAGGCCGTCTGGCGCGTACCTCTATGGGCGCCGCTCTATTTTTCCCTTTTGTCACGTGAAGTAAGTTCACTGTTTTGATTTCTTGTGGGAAATTCTTTTGTTTTTCGGTGCTCTGCTTTTGGGGTTCGTCATCGTCCTCGCTTGGTGTGTCGAGCCCCTTGTGTTCGGCGTTGAGTTTTCCGGACTGCTTGAAGACCCAACAATCTCTGTGGGTTTGGTTTGCAGGCTTTCCGGGAGTACTGTGGATTTGGCATATCTTGTCCAAGATTTTGTTTAAGTTCGATAGCTCGTTCTTGTTATCCCTAAGGGGCAGCTTTTTATGATTCTGCCGAGAGCTTTTGAATCCGGAGTTGACTGCCGTGCTCTTCGGGATGTTTCCCTTGGTCCGACGCTGGTCCTTGCTGCGTCGTGGTTTCCCGTTTCCATCCCTGACTTCGGATGTACTTGGGTCGCTGGTGCTGCATCTTGCTAGCCAGCTATCCTCTCCCGCGCAAAAGCGGGCCATGAGGCTTGTTAATGCGGCCATTTTTCTTGGCTTTTCTTGGCCGAGGTGTCTGGCGAGCCATTCGTCTCGGACGTTGTGTTTGAAAGCTGCTAAGGCTTTGGCGTCCGGACAGTCGACTATTTGGTTCTTTTTAGTAAGGAATCTGTTCCAGATTTCCGGGCTGACTCTCCGGGTTGTTGGGCTATGTGACTTAAATCGTCAGCATCCAGAGGTCGGACATAGGTCCCTTGAAAATTGGCCTGAAAAGCATCCTCGAGCTCCTCCCAACTTCCAATGGTATTTTCGGGAAGGCTTTTAAACCAATGCCGGGCTGGCCCTTTGAGCTTGAGGGGTAAGTATTTTATGGCGTGGAGATCATCTCCTCGAGCCATGTGTATATGGAGGATGTAATCCTCAATCCAGACTCCAGGGTCTGTTGTTCCATCGTATGCCTCTATGTTTACGGGCTTGAATCCTTTGGAAATTCATGATCCAGCACCTCATCGGTGAAACATAGGGGTGTCGGCACCCCTATATTTAGGTGTACCGTGATGTTCGTATACTTGATGTGTTGCCTTGCTTACTAGAGCTTGCTTTCTTGGCCGTAGATAGATCTAAGCTGGGCCATCTTTTTAATCTGAATCCTTATGCGGATCGCGTGCGGCTTGTGTCTTGGCGCCGTTCGCGCTCTCTGTTTGCCATGGGGTCGTCCATCCGACCGGTGGCCTCCTTGTTTTTGATTGTGGGGCTCTCGGCCTCCTCATCAAATTCAGGTAGTAGTTTTCGCTTTGGGTAGCTCTTTGTTCGGTGGTTGTCGCCGATTTGTCTCTGGTGTTGAGTACTTTGCTCAATCTGATTACGAGTGCATATTCCGCTGTTTTGAGCTTCCATACGCTTTTTCAGGCTACGTCTTTGTGGCGGAGCCTTTGTGGAGGTTCTTCTGCTCCGGCAACTTGTCGCCGTGAGATCGTCCGGACTGTTATCTTCGCAGGGACGGGTTGTTTATCCAGATTGTCCTATTCGGACGGTTGCTCGATAGCATGTTAAATGCGTCCACCGGTTCACCCTGCTCTATAGCTGGAGTCTGTATGGCTATTGTCTTTGTCGGCGGGACTTTGGCGGCGCATATGTCGCCGTTTGACTGCTTTTCGATGGAGCGATCGCCGTGGCGTCCGTTGTTCCTCGTCGTCGCTTCCTTTAGGTGTGTCCACCATGTATACATCGTGAGATGAGGTGGTTCTCGATGCCCTATAGGCGCTGGTTCATGCTCCTCCCTACATCGTCGTCCATACCGTCGATGTCTTCGGAGTCGAAGTCGAGCATGTCGGTTAAATCATCGACAGTGCCTACGAAGTGGGTGGTGGGTGGGCTTTGAATTTCTTCGTCGTCCGCTTCCCAACCTTCCTAACCATAATCCGGCCAGGGCTCTCCTGATAAGGAGAGAGACTTTATTGAATTCAGGATGTCGCCAAAGGGTGAGTGCTGAAAGATGTCCGCAGCATGTGAATTCCATGATCGGCGCGCAATCAGATTCGATTAGCGGGGGCGCGGAAGGCTCGGAGTCCGGAGAGGAGTCCGGCACCTTGGAGTCACGAGCTTCACAAAGGACGGGGTAGGTGTACGGCTCAATCGTCGTAGGGATCGCAACCCCCGAGGCGGTGTCCAGCCACCCGTCCTCGATCGGCGCAGTTGGCTCCGAGCTAAAGGTAGAGGCGACACAGTGCGGCCTCGAGACCTTGTCCGCAGCGAGCTAGATCATGCCCCTCGTGACAGTGCGGCGTGCTTGGTTGTGGCTCGAACCCGTCGAAGATCAAACTTCGCGGACGTCGGTATGTAGTTCAAACTTCCAAATCGACATGATGGCGGGGCGTAGCTTTCAATCTGCTCCGGATGGCCAGCGAATTGGCCCATGATGCAAAGCTGCGGATATGAAGATCTGTCCGGGAGAAAAGTCTCACCTTGGGCGCATCGTTATTGATGATCGGAGGAGCCATCGGGCCTAAAGATGACAACAGAGGAACTCTCAATGAAAGCTCAATGTCGGTGTCAAAACCGGCGGATCTCGGGTAGGGGTCCCGAAGCTGTGTGTCTAGGCGGATGGTAACAGGAGACAAGGGACACGATGTTTTTACCAGGTTGGGCCCTCTCGATGGAGGTAAAACCCAACTCCTTCTTGATTAATATTGATGATATGGGTAGTACAAGAGTAGATCTACCACGAGATCGAGAGGCTAAACCCTATAAGCTAGCCTATGGTATGATTGTTGTTCGTCCTACGGACTAAAACCCTCCGGTTTATATCGACAGCGAATAGGGTTAGGGTTACACAGAGTCGGTTACAATGGTAGGAGATCTACATATCCGTATCGCCAAGCTTGCCTTCCACGCCAAGGAAAGTCCCATCCGGACACGGGACGAAGTCTTCAATCTTGTATCTTCACAGTCCAGGAGTCCTGCCAAAGGCTATAGTCCGGCTATCCGGACACCCCCTAATCCAGGACTCCATCACTCCCCAACACTCAACTCTCTCTCACAGGATTTGGATTTGGTGGAAAGAAGATTTAAGTGGAAAGCAACTTGCGGAAGGCTAGAGATCAAGATTCATATGGTAGGAATGCAATATCTTGGGCTCAACACATGAGTAGGTGGTTCTCTCTCAGAAAATGGATGCTGGAGGTGTAGGTTCATTCTGATGGCTCTCTTCACGAATAAAGAGTGGGTGGAGGGGTATATATAGCCTCCACACAAAAACTAAACATTACACACAATTTACCAATCTCGGTGGGACCGAATTGAAAAACTCGGTCGGACCGATTTAGCAAATCTAGTGACCGTTAGGATTTTCGGTGGGACCGACATGCAACTCGGTAGGACCGATATGGTTAGGGTTAGGGCATAACGTAATATCGATGAAACCGATTACACAAACTCGGTGAGACCGATTTTGGTAATAAGCTAACCAGAGAGTTGGTCAGGCAAACTCGGTGAGACCGATTACACAAACTCGATGGGACCGATTTGTGTAATAGGTTAACCAGAGAGTTTGCATTGTAATCTCGGTAGTACCGATTACTTAAACTCGGTGAGATCGTATCTGGTAGTGGACATACACAGAGAGATTACAATCCCATCTCGGTGAGACCGAGATCCCTATCGGTGAAACCGATTTGCCTAGGGTTTGTGGCAGTGGCTAAGACATCTGAACTTCGGTGGCGCGGATAGAAAGAATCGGTAGGGCCGAGTTTGACTTTTGGTTTAGGACATATGTGGATGTGGGAAAGTAGTTGAGGGCTTTGGAGCATATCACTAAGCACTTTGAGCAAGCAAACCATTAAGCAACACCTCATCCCCTCTTGATAGTATTGGCTTTTCCTATAGACTCAATGTGATCTTGGATCACTAAAATAGAAAATGTAGAGTCTTGATCTTGAAGGTTGAGCCAATCCTTTGTTCTTAGCATCTTGAAGGGGTTCCACATCCTCTAGTCCATGCCACTTCATTGTTGAACTTGTCTGAAACATACTAGATAAAAGTGTTAGTCCAACAAGAGATATGTTGACATTAATTACCAAAATCACCTAGGGAGCACTTGTGCTTTCAATCTCCCCCTTTCTGGTAATTGATGACAACATACATCAAAGCTTTAGATAAAGATATAAAGAATAGCGAGTAAAGCTTTGGAAAGACATGTAACATGCATAGGCTCCCCCTACATGTATGAAATCTTGTGAATATGGAATATAGAGGCATGTGAGACATGTAACATGCATAGGCTCCCCCTACATGTATGAAATCATGTGAATATGGAATATATAGGCATGTGAGAGCATAACCATGATAGAGTAAGCAATGTGTTACATGTATCTTGGCTATATGCATCAGAGCAAATGATGTGAATATGGAAAATGTACCTTCATGCTCATGAGTCCTTCTTGGAAACAGTATGTACATCAGCAAGAATTCCTCATACACATGACTGTGATGCATATACTTACCTTGTGGTCTTGAGTTGGCTTAGGATAGAATGAACCTGCGCAAACAGGGTTAGATAACACAGATACACCTACGGGCTAGAGCAAGCAAAAGAAGCCACAAGAGTACCAAGACTGGGATGACATGTAGAGAGTGAGTACTTAGTACCACATTGAATATAGACATGTCCCCAAAGGTAAAGATGTGCAATGAATTTAAAGAATTACTTTCCCTTAGATGTCTTGCTCCCCCTGAATCTAGCATGGGATACTGGGAGAAGATAGGTAATAGAAAATCAGAGCTCAAAGAAACAAATGAACAGAGCTAATGCAAAAAAGCATAAATGAACATGTCTTTCCCCTCAAGAAGACATGTGGCATCTCTCCTCTTGAACACCAAGCATCTGGGATCCTTGAAGATTACTCTCTTCTTGAGTATTCTCTCCTCCTGGAGATATCTTTCTCCCCCTGTTGAAGTGATAAGCTTTGATGTGATCTCTCTCTCCCCCTTTGACATCAATTTCCAAGAAGGGACTTCTAGGATTTGTCGTGAATGGGTTTGGTCCTTGAGTCACAGCATAAAGCATTGATAAAAATGTGATGCTTGTAGAGGACAAGATTCATGGAGTGGAGCTAGATCAATAGTAATGCAGGAATAAGTGGGAAAATGTTTTTCCTGTAATGAAATCGGTGGCACCGAGTGGTATGCTTCGGTTGCACCGAATGATTTCGGTTAGACCGAAGACAAGAAACCGGTGTGACCGAGTTCATCACAGAGAAAACACTTGTCACCTCAGCTCACTAGACAGGTAAGATCTCAAAAGGATTTGCAAGGAATTAACTGAAAGATTTGCAATGAATTGGATGCAGGGAATTCAGAAAAAGAAAAGAAAAGAAATCTAGATGAAGTTTTTTTTGAAAGGGGAAACAAATATGCATGAGACAAATGCAAAAGGAAACACAAGAGAACTTCATCTAGAATTGGGCGGTGACAAAGTCACCTATGTTAGAGTATATTGACTTAGGAGTCAAGTGAGATCACTTGATCATATGTCATACTCATTGTTTAAGCTCAAAATGGGGTTGCTGAGGGAGTCCCGGACTAGGGGGTGTCCGGATAGCCGGACTATCGTCACGGCCGGACTCCAAGACTATGAAGATACAAGATTGAAGACTTCGTCCCGTGTCCGGATGGGACTTTCCTTGGCGTGGAAGGCAAGCTTGGCGTCTGGATATGTAGATCTCCTACCATTGTAACCGACTCTGTGTAACCTAACCTATCCGGTGTCTATATAAACCGGAGGGTTTTAGTCCATAGGACGAACAACAATCATACCATAGGCTAGCTTCTAGGGTTTAGCCTCCTTGATCTCGTGGTAGATCTACTCTTGTACTACCCATATCATCAATATTAATCAAGCGGGGTAGGGTATTACCTCCATCGAGAGGGCCCGAACCTGGGTAAAAACATCATGTCCCTTGTCTCCTGTTACCATCCGCCTAGGCGCGCAGTTCGGGACCCCCTACTCGAGATCCGCGGTTTGACACCGACATTGGTGCTTTCATTGAGAGTTCCTGCGTGTGCGTCACCGATAGGCTCGATGGCTCCTTCGATCATCAACAACGATGCGGTCCAGGGCGAGACTTTTCTCCCGGATAGATCTTCGTATTCGGCGGCTTTGCTGCGGGCAATTAAGCAGCCATCTGGAGCAGATCGAAGCTCGCCCTGGCCATCGGTCAGATTTGGAAGTTTGAACTATCGGCCGATATCGCGGAGACTTGATCTTGACGGATTCGAGCCGCAGCCCGGCGTGCGCCTTTGTCTCGATGGGCATGATCTAGCTCTGCGGCGAGCGGTGCCACGGAGGCCACACCGACTTCGCTCCGACCCTTAATCCGGGCGGATTCCCGATCGAGGATGAGTGGTTGGACACCGCCTCGGGGCTACCATCTCTCTGGCGATTGAGCGAACCCCATCCCTGTCGCTGCGAAGACCTCGACTCCATGGTGCGGACTCCTCTCCGGACTCCGAACCCTCCGCGCCCCGCCAATCGAATCCGATTGGGCGCGGTCATGGAGTTCACTTGCAGCGGACATCTTTTGCTTTTCGCCCTTTGGCGACATCCTGAATTCACTAAAGTCTCTCTCTTTATCCGGAGAGCCTGGGCGGACTACGGACGGGAATGTTGGGATGCGGACGACGAAGAAATTCAACGCCCACCCACCACCCACTTTGTAGCCACTGTCGATGATTTAACCGACATGCTCGACTTCGACTCGAAGACATCGGCGGTATGGGCGGCGATGCGGAGGCGACCAAGACCCACCCTACGAGGCCTTTGGAAGGCCACCTCGTCATCGACATATACATGGTGGATATCCCAAAAGATGGGAATGGCGGCGGAACAATGGAGGATGACCCTCAAAAAGTAACGAGCGCCCGGCGTCGTGGCGCCGCTCTAAATCCGCCACAGCAAAATGGTGATTCGGCACGGAGATAATTACTCCCGGACAGTATCGAAGACAACCCCTCTAGCGGGACTCGGCGCGGGAGGAGGGATAAGAAAGTCCGCACGACGGTCTGCGCAGAAAAAGAAGGTCGAGGGCGATAATTATCGCCTCCCTCCGAAGATGAGGCAAGCCTCGGCGACGGCAATTTGTCATGCACGAGGATCCCGCCGAACAGGGCGTTTCAAACACAGGCTTATAGCCACGGCAAGCAGCCTCAAGAAAAAGCAGCAACAGCTTAGAGCTGACCAGGACCCGCTAGCTGACAGATGGACTGAAGTCCTTGCAGCCGAAGAGTATGAACTCGAACGCCCCTCCAAAAGCTACCCTTAACGCAGGCCGTTGCCTCGATCAGAGGAGGAAGCACCCAAGTCACCAGCGCACGACATGGCAGACTGGCCACCCCATGGCCGCGACAGAGAAGCCTTTCGGCCCTTCGCTGAAGCCACACCCGGCGCCACTCAAAAAGTACCAAGGGCGGGAAAATCGCGCGGACTTGCGAGATATATTGGAGGCTAAGGCAAAACATACAAGATCGATCTACGGATCGCGTGGGTGCCTAACGACGTGGGATGATTACCGTCGCGCGGATACAGCAAACCTGCGGGCGAACACGATGAACAAAGCTCATATGAGCTACGCCGTGATATATTATCTGAGGCGCCGCACACCCACTATGCTTCATAGATGAAGTAATGGATCATCAAATCACGAGGGCTTCAAACCCGTAAACACCGATTCATACGATGGTACCACGGATCATGCGGTGCGGATCGAGGACTATCTCCTCCATATCCACATGGCCCGCGGTGATGATCTACATGCCATCAAATACCTCCGCTCAAGCTTAAATGACCAGCTCGGCATTGGCTCAATAGCTTGCCGGCAGAATCAATTGGTTGTTGGGAGGACACGGAAGCCGCATTCCTTGATAACTTCCAGGGCACATATATGCGACCACGACGCCGATGACCTTAGCCACATAATTCAGCAGCCGGAAGAATCGGCGGACAATTACGGACACGGTTCCTAACAAAGAAACATCAAATCGTTGATTGTTGGGATCGAGAGGCCCTTGCAGCCTTCAAACATAACATCATGACGAGTGGCTTGCCCGGCACCTAGGACAGGAAAAGCCAAAATCCATGGCAGCCCTCACAACACTCATGACCCGCTTTTGTGCGGGAGAGGACAGCTAGCTAGCTCGAAGCAACAACTTGGCCAAACATCCGGATAGTTCGGATACCAAGGACATCAATGGCAGGTCGGCGTCGCAACAAGAACAAAGCGCCGCATTGCGGCGATATCACGAAGATCTGACCGTCAATGCGGATTCAGAGGCTCTAAACCGGTCGCGGAAGAAGCCATTCAAAAGAAATACCGGGGCCTGTCCAACTTGGACCGAATACTCGATCGGTTGTGCGGATACATGGCACCCCGAAAAACCAATAATCACACCAACAGGGACTGTTGGGTGTTCAACAAGCAGGCAAGTTAAGTGCGAACTCAATGACAAGGGGCTGCATAGCGATGGCGAGGAAGAGCCCGGCCACCGAACAATAGAGGACGAAGGGTTTTCCCACGCAAGTGCGGACGGTGAACATGATATCGCAACCCATATACCCAAAAGGGGGTGGCGTGCACTAAGGGGCGTATATGCGATGGAGCGATCGCCAAGTTCAACCCATGGTCTTCTGCCCGATCACCTTCGATCGAAGGACCACCCACTAGCATCTGTCACGGCGGTTTCACGCATTGGTTCTTGACCCAATTATCGACGGATTTCACCTAACGAGTCGATGGGCGGCGGCAGCCCGAACCTACTTTATCGGGATACGATTGCACAAAATGGGCATAGACCCTGAAGGATTAAACCTACAAAGGCGACCTTTAAAGGCGTCATACGGGTGTAGAGGCGGTTATGCGGGCTCGGTTACACTCGAAGTGGTCTTGGATCCCGGATAACTTCGAAGCGAAGAGTTAATCTTGAGATCGTCCCATTCCACGGCTATCATGCCTTTGCTCGGACGAACCGCATTTGCAAAGTTCAATGCGGTGCCGCACTCGCATTCCTCAAGCTCAAGATGCGAGGCCCTCGAGGAGTAATCACGGTCAATGGAAACACGAGCGCTCTCTCCGAGCGGAGGAGCACACGGCAACCCTCATGGCGGAGGTATAAAGCAGCCTCTCACAGCAATTCTCGAGTCCGGCCACTAAGCGTCCGGACACTGTCAAGCGCGCCCGGAGTAACCTACAACAAGACCGCCTGGCACGATTCAAGCACGCGTAGAAATCCGGCCCCAACCCCAGCCCTCGCGAAATTGTGAAGCCAGTGTTACACGTACATAATTACGCTCTGGAGATACCATGGGCATATGGGGAGGGGCAAGACCACGGCACACCAAAAATGCGGCTCGACTGCACCAGGGGCTCCCGATTGTGTCATTCTTTTTATTTTTTTCCCCTTTTCTTCCTTTTTCTTACTTTCAGGTCTCCGTCTTTCAGAAGTCCTGTCCGACACTAGAATCGCCGAACTCACGATGCAACAGCCAGGGAAGCAGTAAGCCACGTCGAGTGTTCAGGTGGTCTCTATTACGAGCATTATACCTGTTTTACATACCATCCCGCAGCTTACCCCTGGAGGGGGACATGTTAGATAGTCCCATCCCTTGCTTATCGCACTATTTGTATCGATCTGCTTTAATTACAGTACCTTTTTGAATAAACAATACATAGCTTTTGCTTATTATTGCTCTACCTCCTTTATCTATACATATGTTTTTTTTGAAGAATCAGTGACAGTGGGAGAGGCTCCCACTGACTTTGTATTACTCACCACATAATAATTACAAGAGTGTTACAATGGGTTTTAGGCCCCCCCGGCCATATGGGAATCAAAAGTAGGACTAGCGATCCAAATTTACAATAAATTCAGAAAGAAAAGGATGAACCTTCTCAGGACGGTTGTGAATCACTAGACCTAACAAATGTTTGAACACTCGCCAGCCACTTGACGAGCGAGTGTGGTATCCCCTGAAATGTTGATTGTTTCTTTCCATCCACGGGCTCCAAGCTGCAAGAAGAAAAATGTCCATAAAAAGCGGTGGCGCCATTCCTCGTTCCGCCATGTAAGATGGCTAACCGATTGGTTCCTTACGGCGAGTTAGGCCAATCTTGCTCCAACATTGTTTGGCAAAAGGACACTCAAAGAAGAGATGTTCTCTGGTCTCTTGGTGGGTTTTGGCATAGCATGCAAGCGTAGTTGCCCCGGTCACAGCAAAGTGTCGTCTCTTGACATGTTCACGGTATTCAAGCGATCAACGAAGCAGCCATCCAAACATCTTAAACTTGATCGGACACTTGGATTTCCATAGCCATCCAAAGGCCTCATCAGCTTTCACTTGCCCGAAGCAGTAGTCGTAGTATTTCTTTGATGAATATCGTCCAAGGTCACAGACCCAAGCGTCAGACGAATCAGGGTCAAGACTGACTTGCAGGGACCTTTGCTGGATTTCTCTGACCTCCTCCCTAGCCTGGACTGAAAGGGGTAGAGTGAAGATCGTGGTCGGATCAGTGGTCCTGAGGACCTTGGCAATGGAGGCATCCTCGTTCAAAGCAAAAGAGAAGGCTCGCGGGTGCGTGTCCATCGAGGCGGAACCAGAATCGAGAGACAGACGTCTTTCCAAAACAGAGAGCTGCAACCATCTCCTGGGATGACTCTGGTGACCCCTCGGAAGGTTCCATTGAGCTGCATCACATCCTTCCACCAGAACGAACCCACAGGTTCAGCGGCGTGCGGTACCTTGTTCAGGTAGTATGCCTCCCATACTAGCTGGACCCAGGGCACATCCTCACGGTTATAGAATTTGAACAAGTACTTTAGGAGGAGCGCGGCATTTTGCAGTTTGATATCGATAACCCCAAGACCGCCGCACCGTTTCGGCCGACAGACAAGCTCCCAGGCTGCAAGAGAATTGGCTTTGACACCGTCATCAGAGTTTTTGGCCCAGAGGCAGTATCGGCGAAGTTTGTCAAGATGCTCAATCACTTTAGGGTGCAGTTTGATCGTACACATTGCATAAATTAGCATTGAGGTGATCACCGAATTCACCAGCGTCAGCTTGGCCCCCGATGACATAAGTGCTAGAGCAGTGGAGGTTTTCCTTTCAACAGAATGCACTAAAGGCATGAGATCGAGAACGGTTGGTCTCGTCGTCCCCATGGGAAGACCAAGGTAAGTGAACGGCAGGTGCCAGCGGAGTGGCGAAAATCCTGCTAACCCGCTTGACATGCAGTTGAGTCGACATTAATGGGTATGAGGGTGGATTTATGAAAATTGATCTTTAGTCCTACGAGGCGCATAATCCTCCAAGATAAGTTTCATGCGGGCGGCTGAGTAGGACACGCTTGCATAAGCAGGATTGTGTCGTCGGCGTCTTGCACCACCGGAAATCACCTGCATTCTCACGAGGAGGGGAGCTCAGCAGACCTTGGCGTGGCGTCATTGATCGCTGCACTGGAGCAAATCGGCGCGAGGACAAAGATTAAAAGCGAGAGAGGATCACCTTGGCGACGCCACATTTGCATTTGAATTTCCGACCAGGAACACCATTTAAAAGGACCGATGAAACTCCCGAACTAAAGATTGTATCCATCCAACCTAGCCACCTGTCATCAAAACCCATGTGTCTCATAATTTCCAACATGGGGACATGTTCAATCGTGTCAAATGCCTTGGCGAAGTCAAGCTTGAGCAATATAATCTCCCGCCCAGACGAGTGGCATTGATGGATATATTCATATGACCATGCGAGGCAATCTTGGATAGTCAGACCCTTGATAAATCCATCTTTGATTCTTGTGTATGATTTTTAGAATGACTCTCTGCCCGGTTCGCCAAGATCTTAGTAATGATTTTGAGGCAGCAGTTCAGAGGGTAATGGGTGGAAATCATTGGCCGTTCCGGAGAGGAAATTTTAGGATCGGGGTGATAAACCCCTCACTAATGCTAGTGATATCAAGACCACCAGCATGGAGCAGCGTGATGAGGTCATAAAAATCTGATTTGATGATCTGCCAACAAAACTTAAGAAAACAGCCGTTAAAACCATCCGGGCGGGGCTCTGTCATTTGGCATTTCCTTGACAACGCGATCGATTTCATCGGTTGAGAAGGGTGTACTCGGTTGGTCCAATCCTTGATCCTGCGGATGATTCTAGACAGATCAAATTTCATGCTGGTGGTTTTAGAAGAACCCAAACGATCTTTGTATGTATTAAAGAGTACCCCTTCCTTGCCAACATGATCATGAATTTCAATCCCTCCAACTCTTAATGTGGCAATAGCATTGTGCCTGAACCTTCATTTCATGACATGTTGCAACCGTACACTTTGGTACGGCCAATACACCAGGGGCTTAAGTATCCCAAAATTATGGTGTGATAAGTCCGAACACTTCCACAAGTCGGCACCCGAACTTATAGCATTATATGAATCGGCTCCGAATCATGTCTTGGGTCAATAGTTGGGTTTGCCCGGCTCCCGTGTTTTGGTGCCTTACGTTCCGTTATATCGGCTAAGGTAGCACCGGGAGAACCACTGCGATTGTGCCCCAGTTGAGCTGGGTCGAGCACCTCAGTGGAGAAAGGTAAAACTGGCCGTCATGATAGGGCAAGATCCGGTCGCTGTTCGAGAGGTTTTTTCGGGTCCCTAAAGACTTATGCCGCTTAGAGCGAGGAACCGGAATTGTCCGGCCAAGGCGTGGATAGCGTCCCGAACTCGGTCTTCCGAATACTAGGGGCTTCGCCGAATTTAAAATTATAGAATTCTATGGCTAAGTGAGAGTGTTCAACCATTATAAGTCCGGTTGCCTTGTTCATTGTGTTGAGCGCCTCCCTGGATGGACCCAAGAATGGGAAGAAGAGTGCTCAAGTTTATCCCGAACACCCCAGCACTCGTGGCATGGGGGCTGAAGCCAACGACTTGCCATCTCTCAAATTTGATAAACGGCCGCACAGAAGGTAATATTTTAAATTAACAAGCGTTGCTTAGCGCATATGAACAAGTTTTCAGCGTACATGATAACAAATGCGAGTCTATTAAAAAATTACATCTTTGGAGCACTCATCCGCTATTCGGTGGGCACCCTTCAGGAGGCCCTCATAGTACATTTCGGGCGTGCGATGCTCCTTGCCCTTCGGTGGCCCGTCCGTCACAAGCTTCTCCGCATCCAGCTTGCCCCAGTGCACTTTAGCACGGGCAAGGGCCAACGGACACCTTCAATGCAGACGGAGCGCTTGATGACTTCAATCCGTGGACACGGCGTCCACCGGCCGCTACACTAAGCAAGTAGCTCCGTGCATGGCTTCCAATGGCCACAGCCGCGCTATAAGGCCCTTCATGGCCTGTTCGGCGACCTTGTGGAGCTCGACCAGCTGCTTCAGCTGGTCGCTCAGGGGCACCGGATGTCCGGCCTCAGCATACTGAGACCAGAACACCTTTTCCGTCGAGCTCCCCTCCTTGGCGCGGTAGAATGCGGCAGCATCAGACACACTACGGGGCAAATATGCGAATGCTCCTGGAGAGCTCCGAATCCGGTTAAGTAATAGGTAATTTACTTTCACATGCTTGCTTTGCATAAAGAATGCCTTACCCGCCGCTATCTTCTTTAACGACTCAATTTCTTGGAGGGCTTTTTGGGCCTCGGCCTTAGCAGCTTTGGCACTCTCAAGAGCCGAGGCAAGCTCGGACTCTCGAGTCTTGAGTCACGCCCAAACTCGTGTTTTCCACGAGCTTGGAGCTCTTGCCGCTCTTAGCCAGCTCGCCTCCCCTTCTCTCGCTCGGTGTGTTCCGCAGCCGCTTTGTTTTCGACCATGGACACGCTTCCTTTAGGGTCGCCACCTCGTTCGTGGCCCCTGCAGTACCCATGTTATTCCTGTTATTTTTGCAACCAAACCTTTCTATTAGGTATTTCTTTAATAAGGTACTACTTACCTTTCTTGTCCTCGAGCTGCTTCTTGGCTTGGCGAGCTCGTTCTCGGACCGCTCGAGGCTCGCTTGATGCAGTGACCTCCATGATCAGTCAGAGGTCGAGAGCACAGACTGCATTCCCATATTGACATACTTATGTTAGAATCCTGCGTATATCTTTTAGATCCTTAGTCCGGCTTTTCTTTCGAACACCGAACTAAGCATCGAGAACTACTGTCTATGCGGTAATATTTTTACATATTCTAAACTTACTTCAAAGCTTTGTTAGAAGGCTGGTACGAGCTTCAGTCAGCCCGCTCTTGGCGGATCTGAACTGTCGGATCACCGCACTCATAATAAATGCGGTGCTCCTCCTCGATGGAGGCGTTGTTGCGCGCCTCGATAAGCTATCCGGTGCCTCGGTTGGACGGAGGACACGGCGTATTACCCTTCTTGCGAAGGGACCGCTTGGCGGACTCCGGAACCACTGAAGGTTCCGACATGGAGTCCGGACAAGGGTCGGGCCTAGTGCCCCTGGGGGTCTTGCCCCCCACGCGCCTGGAGTCCAGGAGGTTGCCTTGTGCCACCTCCTGCGCCACCTCCTCTTGACCAAGCCCCGCTTGGGGCCCCACCGCGGCGTCGTCCGCAGTGTGAGGCGAGGAGGCGGTCGGAAGCGAAGTACTCTCCATTTCCGACGAGCCCAGGGACCTGCTCGATGAATCGGCGAACTCGCCCTTGGGCGGGCTGCACGATTGTTCAACATTAGAGAACACTCTGCAATAATAAAAAGCCATGGGTATCCGGACACTTACGATCTCGCAGGGGCTTGGCCCTTGTAGGCCAATCCTCCTCCTCCTCGTCGACGTTGGTGGAGAAGTCCGGAGGAAGGGTTCTTCCCTTCTTGGACCCTCCGGCCTCCCCAGTTGGGGCGGCCTTCCTTTTCCTCGAGAAGCTTCTTTTTCCTCCTCCTCGTCCTCAGGAGAAGATTCCGCTTTAGAATCTGACAGCACCTGGCGTCGGGAGCTCCTTCGAGTTCCCGTGGCCTCCTTCTTAGCCTTCTTCTCCGGCACCACATGGGGGCGCGGAGCCAGCAACCCGTCAATCAGGCGTCCTCCGGTCTTCCGCAAAAGAGCCGGACTGCTAATCTGTCCGGGCGTCTTCAGCCGAGTCTGTCAAAGATTAGGGAGTTTTAGATCCCATAGAGTCAATCTATGAAAAAGAGTCCCGTAAAGGTAAAATAACTTACCTCGCCGGCTTGACACGCGAGCTGTATCCGCGATCTTTGTTAGCGGATCTTTGGGGCTTCAGCGCCCTTGAACAAAGCACCTTCGGGCATCTTCGTACATAGTGTCAAAGAGCCGGCTCAAGGTTCGGTGCTGTGCCGGATCGAACTCCCACAAATTAAAGGCCCGTTGTTGGGATGGGAGAATCCGGCGGATGAGCATCACCTGGATTACGTCGACAAGCCTCAGATTCTTGTCCACCAGGTTTCGGACGCATGTTTGGAGTCCGGATAGCTCGTCCGAATTCCCCCACGTCAGGCCCGTCTCTTTCCATGACGAGAGCCGTGTGGGGAAGCCAGATCTGAATTCGGGGGCCGCCACCCATTCGGGGTCGTGTGGCTCGGTGATGTAGAACCAGTCCGATTGCCACCCATTTATTGTCTTCACAAAGGCGCCCTCGAGCCATAGGACCTTGGCCATCTTGCCGACCATGGCGCCTCCACACTCCGCTTGACGGCCGCCCACTACCTTCGGCCTGACATTGAAGATCTTCAGCCATAGGCCGAATTGGGGCTGGATGCAGAGGAAGGCCTCACACACGACGATAAACGTTGAGATGTTGAGGATAAAATTCGGGGCCAGGTCGTGGAAGTCTAGGCCGTAGTAGAACATGAGCCCCCGGACAAATGGGTGAAGTGGAAAACCTAGTCCATGGAGGAAGTGGGGAGAACACCACCCTCTCATGGGGCACAGGGGTTGGAATGAGCTGCCCAGCGCCGGGCAGCTGTGCTGTGATGTCGCTGGACAAATATCCGGCCTCCCGCAGTCTTGTGATGTGCCCCTCCGTGACGGAGGAGGTCATCCACCTGCCTCCCGCTCCTGACATGGTTGGAGAAGGTTGAGGTGGGATGTGCGGACTTGGGCGCTGGAGCTCGAGTGCGCGGAAATGGATGAGCAAAGGAGGAAGAAGGCGTGGGTGAAAAGGTGGATCCCTATCCCTTATATGGACGGACGGCTATCGTCCCCACCAACTGGTAAAACTCGCTTATCTCCCAAGCGCCGTAATCAATGGCGCGGATGGGTTACCTACGTCCGTATTGATGAGAATCCGGAATAAGGGGCACGATCTATGCTTTCATAAGGCGTGCCAAGGAAACCGCCTCGCTAAACACGCTGAGGTGGAGCGGTAAAAACAATTCAGTATAAAGACCTGTCCACGGTGTGATGTCACGCCCATGAATACGTCGGCAGATCGGTGCAAAAGTTATTCTCTCTATGGTGGTATGTGGAACTTGTTTTGCGAGCGGACACTATCCTTTGTTCAAAACCTTCTATGAAGTATTCGGAGGAAGAACCCGCCGCAATGCGAAGACAATCAACGCTACCGGACTCATCGTCATTGAAGCCTGGTTAGAGGCTACCGAGGAGTCTGGACTAGGGGGTGTCCGGATAGCCGGACTATCGTCACGGCCGAACTCCAAGACTATGAAGATACAAGATTGAAGACTTCGTCACGTGTCCAGATGGGACTTTCCTTGGCGTGGAAGGCAAGCTTGGCGATACAGATATGTAGATCTCCTACCAATGTAACCGACTCTGTGTAACCCTAACCTATCCGGTGTCTATACAAACCGGAGGGTTTTAGTCCATAGGACGAGCAACAATCATACCATAGGCTAGCTTCTAGGGTTTAGCCTCCTTGATCTCGTGGTAGATCGACTCTTGTACTACCCATATCATCAATATTAATCAAGCAGGAGTAGGGTATTACCTCCATCGAGAGGGCCCAAACCTGGGTAAAAACATCGTGTCCCTTGTCTCCTGTTACCATCCGCCTAGACGCACAGTTCGGGACCCCCTACCCGAGATCCGCCGGTTTTGACACCGACAGTTGCCATTTTTCGTTTAAGCATCTTGATGTATTCACATCTTGTCGAGTTGCTTTGACTCATGTCTTGGATTAAAGTTTCTCTAAGATGGAATTGTTGGGGAACGTAGCAGAAATTCAAAATTTTCTACGCATCACCAAGATCAATCTATGGAGAATCTAGCAACGAGGGAAGGAGAGTACATCTACATACCCTTGTAGATCGCTAAGCGGATGCGTTCAAGAGAACGGGGTTGAAGGAGTCGTACTCGTCGTGATCCAAATCACCGGAGATCCTAGTGCCGAGCAGACGGCACCTCCGCGTTCAACACACGTACAGCCGGTGGCGTCTCCCATGCCTTGATCCAGCAAGGAGAGAGGAGAGGTTGAGAATACTCCATCCAGCAGCAGCACAACGGCATGGTGGTGATGGAGGCGTGGCAATCCCGCAGGCTTCGCCAAGCACCAAGGGAGAGGAGGAAGAGGAGAGCAGGGCTGCACCAAGAGGGAGATCAAATCGCGTGTTATGGGCAGCCCCTAGGCCTCATATATATAGGGAAGGGGTGGAGGTGCGCCCCTCTAGGGTTCCCACCCCAGAGAGGCGGCAGCCTAGATGGGTTCAAGGGGGCGGCCAAGAGGGAGGAGAGGAGGCGCCCACTAGATGGGCCTTAGGGCCCATCTCGCCTTAGGGTTGCCCCTCCCACTTCCCCTGCGCCTTGGGCCCCTTGTGGGCGCACCAGCCCCTTGGGGCTGGTTCCCTCCACACTTGGCCCACGAACCTTCAGGGCAGGTGGCCCCACTTGGTGGACCCGGGACCCTCCGGTGGTCCCGTACATTACCGATATCGCGAAACTTTTCCGGTGACCAAAACAGGACTTCCATATATAAATCTTTACCTCCGGACCATTCCGAACTCCTCGTGACGTCCGGATCTCATCCAGGACTCGAACAACATTCGTAACCACATACAAACTTCCTTTATAACCCTAGCGTCATCGAACCTTAAGTGTGTAGACCCTACGGGTTGGGAATCATCTTGAGACATGACCGAGGCGTTCTCGGTCAATAACCAACAGCGGGATCTGGATACCCATGTTGGCTCCCACATGTTCCACGATGATCTCATCGGATGAACCACGATGTCAAGGACTCAATCGATCCGTATACAATTCCCTTTGTCTAGCGGTATTGTACTTGCCCGAGATTCGATCGTCGGTATCCCGATACCTTGTTCAATCTCGTTACGGCAAGTCTCTTTACTCGTTCCGTAACACATCATCCGTGATCAACCCATTGGTCACATTGTGCAAATTATGATGATGTCCTACCGAGTGGGCCCAGAGATACCTCTCCGTCAACCGGAGTGACAAATCCATCTCGATTCGTGCCAACCCAATGACACTTTCGAGATACCGTAATGCACCTTTATAGCCACCCGATTCGTTGTGACGTTTGGTACACCCAAAGCATTCCTACGGTATCCGGGAGTTGCACAATCTCATGGTCTAAGGAAATGATACTTGACATTAGAAAAGCTTTAGCATCTGAACTACGATCTTTGTGCTAGGCTTAGGATTGGGTCTTGTCCATCACATCATTCTCCCAATGATGTGATCCCGTTATCAATGACATCCAATGTCCATGGTTAGGAAACCGTAACCATCTATTGATCAACGAGCTAGCCAATAGAGGCTTGCTAGGGACACGGTGTTGTCTATGTATCCACACATGTATTTGAGTTTCCTATCAATACAATTATAGCATGGATAATAAATGATTATCATGAACAAGGAAATATAATAATAATAACTAATTTATTATTGCCTCTAGGGCATATTTCCAACAGTCTCCCACTTGCACTAGAGTCAATAATCAAGTTCACATCGTCATGTGATTAACACTGATAGGTCACATCGCCATGTGACCAACACCCAAAGAGTTTACTAGTGTCTGTAAACTAGTTCACATCATCATGTGATTAAGACTCAATGAGTTCTGGGGTTTGATCATGTTTTGCTTGTGAGAGAGGTTTTAGTCAACGGGTTTTAGTCAGCGGGTCTGAACCTTTCAGATCCGTGTGTGCTTTACAAATCTTTAAGTCATATTGTAAATGCTGCTTCTCGCTCCACTTGGAACTGTTCCAAATGGTTACTCCACTATCGTATCCGTTTTGCTACTCGAGTCATTCGGATAGGTGTTAAAGCTTGCATCGACGTAACACTTTACATCGAACTCTTTATCACCTCCATAATCGAGAAACATGTCCTTATTTACTCCAAGGACAATTTTGACCATGTCCAATGATCCATTCTGGATCATTCTTGTACCCTTAGTGACTCATGGCTAGGCACACTTCAGTGCGGTACACAAGATAGCATACTATAGAGCCTACGTCTAAAGCATAGGGGCGACCTTCGTCCTTTCTCTCTTTTCTGCCGTGGTCGAGCTTTAACTCTTAACTTCATACCTTACATCTCGGTAAGAACTCCTTCTTTGGTGATCCATCTTGAACACTTTCAAGATCATGTCAAGGTATATGCTCATTTGAAAGTACCATTAAGCATTTCTTGATCTATCACTATAGATCTTGATGCTCAATGTTCAAGTAGCTTAATAAAGGTTTTCACTTGAAAAACACTTTTCAAATAACCCTTTATGCTTTCCAGAAATTCTACATCATTTCTGATCAACAATATGTCAACAACATATACTCATCAAAAATTCTATAGTGCTCCCACTCACTTCTTTGGAAATACAAGTTTCTCATAAACTTTGTATACACCCAAAATCTTTGATCATTTCATCAAAGCACACATTCCAACTCCGAGATGCTTACTCCGGTCCTTAGAAAGGATCATTGGAGCCAGCATACCTTTTAGCATCCTTAGGATCGACAAAACTTTTCTCGATTGTATCACATACAACCTTTCCTTACGAAAACTGGTAAGGAAACTCATTTTGACATCCATCGCCAGATTTCATAAATGCAGCTTATGCTAACATGATTCCGACGGACTTAAGCATCACTACGAATGAGAAAATCTCGCCGTAGTCAACTCTTGAACTTGTGAAAACTCTTCGCCACAAGTCGAGCTTCATAGACGGTGATATTACCGCCCACGTCCGTCTTCTTCTTAAAGATCCATTCATCTCAATGGCTTGCCGATCATCGGGCAAGTCCACCAAAGTCCATGCTTTGTTTTGATACATGGATCCTATCTCAGATTTCATGGTTTCTAACCATTTATCGAATTTGGGCCCACCATTGCTTCTCCATAGCTCGTAGGTTCATTGTTGTCTAGCAACATGACCTTCAAGACAGGATTGCTGTACCACTCGTAAGTAATACGCATCCTTGTCACCCCACGAGGTACGTCAGTGACTTGATCCAAAACTTCATGATCACTATCATAAGCTTCTACTTCAATTGGTGTAGGTGCCACGGGAACAACTTCCTGTGCCCTGCTACACACTAGTTGAAGTGATGGTTCAATAACCTTATCAAGTCTCCACCATCCTCCCACTCAACTTTTCGAGACGAACTTTTCCTCGAGAAAGGACCCGATTCAAGAAACAATCCCTATTGCTTCCGGATCTGAATTAGGAGGTATACCCAACTGTTTTGGGTGTCCTATGAAGATGCATTTTGTCCGCTTTGGGTTCGAGCTTATCAACCTGAAACTTTTCCACATAAGCGTCACAGCCCCAAACTTTTAAGAAACGACAACTTAGGTTTCTCCAAACGGTGTCGTCTCAATGGAATTACGTGGTGCCCCATTAAAGTGAGTGCGGTTGTCTCTAATGCCTAACCCATGAACGATAGTGGTAATTCGATAAGAGATATCATGGTATGCACCATATCCGATAGAGTGCAACTATGATGTTCGGACACACCATCACACTATGGTGTTCCAGGCGGTATTAATTGTGAAACAATTTGCACAATGTCTTAATTGTGTGCCAAAACTCGTAACTCAGATATTCTATCCTCTTGTCACGAAGATCTTAAACTTCACTCTGAAATTACTTGAACCATTCAATAATTCAGACTTGTGTTTCATCAAGTAAATGTACTCAACATCTACTCGAATCATCGTGAAGTAAGAACATAACGATATTCCTGCATGCCTCGGCACTCATTGGACTGCACACATCAAAATGTGTCACTTCAACAAGTTGCTATCTTGTTCCATCTTATTGAAACCGAGGCTTTTGGTCATCTTGCCCATGTGGTATGATTTGCATATCTCAAGTGATTCAAAATCAAGTGAGTCCAAAGCGATCCATCTGCATGGAGTTTCTTCATGCGTATACACCAATAGACATGGTTCACATGTCTCAAACCTTTCCAAAATGAGTGAGTCAAAGATCCATCAACATGGAGCTTCTTCATGCGTTTTACACCAATATGACTTACATGGCAGTGCCACAAGTAAGTGGTACTATCATTACTACCTCATATCTTTTGGCATGAAAATGTGTATCACTACGATCGAGATTCAATAAACCATTCCTTTTAGGTGCAATACCATTGAAGGTATTATTCAAATAAACAGAGTAACCATTATTCTCCTTAAATGAATAACCGTATTGCGATAGACATAATCCAATCATGTCTATGCTCAACGCAAATACCAAATGATAATTATTCTAGTTTAATACTAGTCTTGATGGTAGAGGGAGCGTGCGATGTTTGATCACATCAACCTTGGAAACACTTCCAACACATATCTTGACTCACCTTTAGCTAGTCTCCGTTTATTCCGTAGCTCTTTTATTTGAGTTACCAACACTTAGCAACCGAACGGTATCTTAATACCCTGGTGCTACCAGGAGTACTAGTAAAGAACACATTAACATAATGTATATCCAATATACTTCTATCGACCTTGCCAGCCTTCTTATCTACCAAGTATCTAGGGTAATTCTGCTCCAGTGTCTATTCCCCTTATTACAGAAGCACTTAGTCTCGGGTTTGGGTTCAACCTTGGGTTTCTTCACTAGAGCAGCAACTGTTTTGCCGTTTCATGAAGTATCCCTTCTTGCCCTTGCCCTTCTTGAAACTAGTGGTTTCACCAACCATCAACAATTGATGCTCCTTCTTGATTTCTACTTTCGCGATGTCAAACAACGCGAATACCTCAAGGATCATCATCTCTATCCTTGATATGTTATAGTTCATCACGAAGCTCTAGCAGCTTGGTGGCAATGACTTTTGAAGAAACATCACTATCTCCTTTGGAAGATCAACTCCCACTCGATTCAAGTGATTGTTGTACTCAGACAATCTGAGCACAAGCTCAACGATTGAGCTTTTCTCCCTTAGTTTGTAGGCTAAGAAAATCGTCGGAGGTCTCATACCTCTTGACGTGGGCACGAGCCTGAAAACCTAATTTCAGCCCTCGAAACATCTCATATGTTCCGCGACGTTTTGAAAACGTCTTTGGTGCCTCAACTCTAAACCGTTTAGCTGAACTATCACGTAGTTATCAAAACGTGTATGTCCGATGTTCGCAACATCCACAAACGACGTTTGGGGTTCAGCACACTGAGCGGTGCATTAAGGACATAAGCTATCTCTGTCCGCATAATCGCCATGTCAACTTTCAACTATATTTTCTCTAGGAACATATCTAAACAGTGGAACTAAAGCGCGAGCTTCGACATAATTTGCAAAAGGTCTTTTGACTATGTTCAGGATAATTAAGTTCATCTCATGAACTCCCACTCGATAGACATCCCTCTGGTCATCTAAGTGATTACATGATCCGAGTCAACTAAGCCGTGTTCGATCATCACGTGAGACGGACTAGTCGACTCGGTGAACATCTTCATGTTGATCGTATCTACTATCGACTCATGCTCGACCTTTCGGTCTCTGTGTTCCCGAGGCCATGTCTGTACATGCTAGGCTCGTCAAGTTAACCCCAAGTGTTTCTGCTGTGTAAATCTGTCTTACACCCGTTGTATGTGAACGTAAGAATCCATCACACCCGATCATCACGTGGTGCTTAGAAGCGACGAACTGTAGCAACGGTGCACGATCGGGGAGAACACTTCTTGAAATTTGTGTAAGGATCATCTTATTTACTACCGTCGTTCTAAGTAAACAAGATGCATAAACATAATAAACATCACATGCAATTATATAGTGACATGATATGGCCAATATCATTTTGCTCCTTTGATCTCCATCTTCGGGGCTCCATGATCATCATCGTCACCGGCATGACACCATGATCTCCATCATCATGATCTCCATCATCGTATCTCCATGAAGTTGTCTCGCCAACTATTACTTCTACTACTATGGCTACCGGTTAGCAATAAAGTAAAGTAATTACATGGCGTTGTTTAATGACACGCAGGTCATACAATAAATAAAGACAACTCCTATGGCTCCTGCCGGTTGTCATAATCATCCACATGCAAGTCGTGAATCCTATTAGAAGAACATGAACAATCTCATACATCACATATCATTCATCACATTCTTCTTGGCCATATCACATAACATAGCATACCCTGCAAAAACAAGTTAGACGTCCTCTAATTGTTGTTTGCATGTTTTACGTGGCTGCTATGGGTTTCTAGCAAGAACGTTTCTTACCTACGCAAAACCACAACGTGATATGCCAATTGCTATTTACCCTTCATAAGGACCCTTTTCATCGAATCCGTTCCGACTAAAGTGGAGAGGCGGCACCGCTAGCCACCTTATGCACCAAGTGCATGTCGTTCGGTGGAACCTGTCTCACGAAGAATGCGTGTAAGGTCGGTCCTGGCCGCTTCATCCCACAATACCGTCGAAACAAGATTGGACTAGTAACGGTAAGCATATTGAACAACATCAACGCCCACAACTACTTTGTGTTCTACTCGTGCAAAGAATCTACGCAATAGACCTAGCTCATGATGCCTTTGTTGGGGAGCGAGCAGAAATTCAAAATTTTCACGCATCACCAAGATCAATCTATGGAGAATCTAGCAACGAGGGAAGGAGAGTACATCTACATACCCTTGTAGATCGCTAAGCGGAAGCGTTCAAGAGAACGGGGTTGAAGGAGTCGACTCGTCGTGATCCAAATCACCGGAGATCCTATCGCCGAACGGACGGCACCTCCGCGTTCAACACACGTACAGCCGGTGGCGTCTCCCACGCCTTGATCCAGCAAGGAGAGAGGGAGAGGTTGAGGAATACTCCATCCAGCAGCAGCACAACGGCATGGTGGTGATGGAGGGCGTGGCATCCCGCAGGCTTCGCCAAGCACCAAGGAGAGGAGGAAGAGGAGAGACAGGGCTGCACCAAGAGGGAGATCAAATCGCGTGTTATGGGCAGCCCCTAGGCCTCATATATATAGGGAAGGGGTGGAGGTGCGCCCCTCTAGGGTTCCCACCCCTAGAGAGGCGGCAGCCTAGATGGGTTCAAGGGGCGGCCAAGAGGGAGGGAGAGGAGGCCCACTAGATGGGCCTTAGGGCCCATCCGCCTTAGGGTTTGCCCTCCCACTTCCCTTGCGCTTGGGCCCCTTGTGGGCGCACCAGCCCCTTGGGGCTGGTTCCCCCACACTTGGCCCACGCAACCTTCTGGGGCAGGTGGCCCCACTTGGTGGACCCGGGACCCTCCCGTGGTCCCAGACATTACCGATATCGCCGAAACTTTTCCGGTGACCAAAACAGGACTTTCCATATATAAATATTTACCTCCGGACCATTCCGGAACTCCTCGTGACGCCCAGGATCTCATCCAGGACTCGAACAACATTCGTAACCACATACAAACTTCCTTTATAACCCTAGCGTCATCGAACCTTAAGTGTGTAGACCCTACAGGTTCGGGAATCATGAACATGGCCGAGGCGTTCTCCGTCAATAACCAACAGCGGATCTGGATACCCATGTTGGCTCCTACATGTTCCACGATGATCTCATCGGATGAACCACGATGTCAAGGACTCAATCGATCCGTATACAATTCCCTTTGTCTAGCGGTATTGTACTTGCCCGAGATTCGATCGTCGGTATCCCGATACCTTGTTCAATCTCGTTACGGCAAGTCTCTTTACTCGTTCCGTAACACATCATCCCGTGATCAACCCCTTGGTCACATTGTGCACATTATGATGATGTCCTACCGAGTGGGCCCAGAGATACCTCTCCGTCAACCGGAGTGACAAATCCATCTCGATTCGTGCCAACCCAATGACACTTTCGGAGATACCGTAATGCACCTTTATAGCCACCCGATTCGTTGTGACGTTTGGTACACCCAAAGCATTCCTACGGTATCCGGAGTTGCACAATCTCATGGTCTAAGGAAATGATACTTGACATTAGAAAAGCTTTAGCATACGAACTACGATCTTTGTGCTAGGCTTAGGATTGGGTCTTGTCCATCACATCATTCTCCCAATGATGTGATCCGTTATCAATGACATCCAATGTCCATGGTTAGGAAACCGTAACCATCTATTGATCAACGAGCTAGCCAATAGAGGCTTGCTAGGGACATGGTGTTGTCTATGTATCCACACATGTATTTGAGTTTCCTATCAATACAATTATAGCATGGATAATAAACGATTATCATGAACAAGGAAATATAATAATAATAACTAATTTATTATTGCCTCTAGGGCATATTTCCAACAGGAATGACATACCTTGGGTGGTGGTGTTGATCGTGATCATGTAGTTGAACTTGTGTGGGTTGCTGAAGGTTGATGTAGCTCATCAAGAGTTGGGATCACCACTTGGAATTTGAGTTCATCTACCTACATGGGTTAGTTCTTGCAAGGAAGAGCACTTGTGTATCCAAAATGACAATCATGAAACTCAACATAGAATTTGTCAAAGGATATGTTTGAATGGTTTCGTGCTTCCTTGTCTTCAACCACCATTGTGTAGAGACTTGGTGATGTAGAGATTGCTCAAGATGTGAGTGAGTTGCAATCTCATAGACTTAGATTCATCCAAGTACCTACAAGGGTTAGATAACATGCAAGGTGCAAATATATCCAAGATATAAGATTATCATCATAAGAGAAATATCAAGGATTAGTCATAAGCTCATGTCTTGCATGCATACAATGGAGTTCCTACTCCAAGTTTGAAGCATCAATGATGTTCAATTCACCTCTTAACCTGCAAAACACTTTCTCATCAAGTGGTTTAGTGAATATATCCGCTAATTGCTTTTCGGTGCGAACATGCTTAAGATTAATGTCACCCTTAGCAACATGATCTCAAATGAAATGATGACGAACTTCAATATGCTTAGTTCGAGAGTGTTTCACGGGATTGTGAGCAATCTTGATAGCACTTTCATTGTCACAAAGTAATGGAACATGTTTCACATATATCCCATAATCTTTAAGAGTTCGGGTCATCCAAAGTAATTGAGCACAACATGAACCAGCGGCAATGTATTCCGCTTCGGCGGTGGATAAGGATACCGAGTTTTGTTTCTTGGAAGACCAAGACACAAGTGATCTGCCAAGAAATTGACAAGTACCCGAAGTGGACTTTCTATCAACCTTGTCACCGGCATAGTCCGAGTCGGAGTAGCCAACAAGATCGAAAGAGGCCCTCTTAGGATACCAAATGCCAAAATTTGGTGTATGGATTAAGTATCTCACTATCCTTTTCACGGCCTTAAGATGACATCTTTAGGAGCAGCTTGATATCGTGCACACATGCACACACTTAGCATGATATCGGGACGTGAAGCACATAGATATAACAATGAACCAATCATAGAGCGATAAACCTTTTGATCGACCGGTTCACCATCTTTGGTCAAATCAAAATGTCCACTAGTAGGCATGGGTGTAGTCATACCTTTGCATTCTTGCATATTGAACTTCTTGAATAAGTCCTTGGTGTACTTTGTTTGAGAGACAAAGGTACCTTCCTTAGTTTGCTTGATTTGCAAACCAAGAAAGAATTTGAGTTCACTCATCATAGACATCTCAAACTTCTCCGACATTAGCTTTCCAAACTTCTCACTAAAATGAGGGTTAGTAGAACCAAATATAATATCATCAACATAGATTTGGCACACAAATAGTTCTCCGTTGACCCTTTTAGTAAAAAGAGTAGAATCAATTTTTCTGATTTCAAAGCCTTTTTCAATAAGGAATTTGGTCAAGCATTTATACCACGCTCTAGGAGCTTGTTTAAGACCATAAAGAGCTTTGTGAAGTTTGTAAACATGATCAGGTTTCTTAGGATTAACAAAGCAGGGAGGGTGTTTAACATAAACTTCCTCCTCTATTTCACCATTTAGAAAAGCACTTTTAATGTCCATTTGGTACACGGTGATATCATGGTGATTAGCATAGGCAAGTAAGATGCGAATGGACTCAAGTCTAGCAACGGGAGCATAAGTCTCACCATAGTCCTACCTTCGACTTGTGTCTAGCCTTGGGCGACGAGACGTGCTTTGTTGCGAACTACTTGTCCATCTTCATATTGCTTGTTGCGAAACACCCATCTGGTACCGATGATGTTGTGGTTGTTGTCGGGCTTCTCAACCAATGTCCACACTTGATTTCTTTCAAAGTTGTGTAGCTCGATTTCTTTCAAAGTTGTGTAGCTCTTCATGCATGGCATTTATCCAATCCGGATCTTCCAATGCTTCTTCAACCTTCATAGGTTCAATGCTAGAGATGAATGAATAGTGTTCACAAAAGTTAGCTAAACGAGTTTTAGAGCAAGTGATTCTCCCGGTTTGGATATTGTCGTGGAATTAACACGTCAGATGTCCTCATGAAAGGACTTAGTCGTGGAGCCATCACAACGGGTTAGCTTGAAGGGGTTAAACCGGACAAGGGACACGGGATTTTATACTAGTTCGGCCCCTTCGATGAAGGTAAAAGCCTACGTCTAGTTGTGATAGGATTGATTGGGTTTCGATGACCAGGGGGCGAAATACGCTTGCCTGGGTGTCGAGTTGTTCTTTATTGTTCCTGAACTGCCACCAGGTTGTCCCCTTATATACATGGATTGACGCCCGGCCGGTCTGCAGAGTCCCGAGGCCGACTCATACAAGTGTTCGGCTCGGTCTCTCCTTTCCTTATCTTACAACACAAGTTACATGACTATGGCGGTTTACCACTACGGGCCCAAATCCGCCTTTGGGCTCCGGGCCTCTAAGCTTCATAGTAAAACACCATCTTCTGAGTCTTGTGGGCTTCAATATAGTTGAGGGTGAACCAGCCCCTCCTAGGCGGTTTACACTCAGTAGTTATCTCCCCAACATTAGGCCCCAGATTGATTTGAACCTGTTCATGTCCATCTTTAACACTTAGAAAAATCCTGTAAATATCTTCCTTCACTTCTCATAAAACGCCATGATATCTTCCCTTTATAAATCTTGTTAAACCGCCATGACGTCATCCTATGGATACAACAACGGATCATCATGACGTCATCTCTGTAAAAAATGAATAAAAAGATTCCCTTCATTTAATGTCATCCTGAAAATCGAGGCGACAGCTACGCCACTTGCCGCTTTGGAGTCCTCGATTCTCGCGCCTGTCACTTATCCTCTGCCTTATTATAAATAAGCCTGATGGGCCTTATCATTTTTCTCCCGTTTCTTCTCATCTTCCTCCTCGCGACCCGAAGGACCTCCGCGCTGCCGCCGCCGTCGCTCTTCGGATCTGCACCGACCAAGGCCGCTGCATCAACCTGTTTGCTCTAGAGACCTTGCCGTGCTCCTCCGTCGCCGAGTGGCCCTGGTAAGTTCATGTCTCGTAACCCTAGATCTTCATTAAAGTTTTTCGAGTTCATCCATGTCCGCCGCTGTTCATCAGTTCTTTTGTGTTCCTCCTTCTAGTCTTTGTACTATAGGTTTGAACTGCAGCTAGATCTATTCCATTAGTTCACCGTACTGTAGCATCTTACTGCTTCTGAATAAACTCCGCTTGGTTCGTCTCTGTTCCTCTTTAGCGCCATTGTAGGGCTCAGAAACATTTTCTTCAGTTATCCACGGTAGATTTGAAATTATACTGTCATATTGTGAAACTTGTTTTTGCAACACTTAGTAGAAATTTTGAATCTTGGCCCTTCTGCCTCTGGGCGGTTTAACTTTTGATAGCCAATCCGCCATATATCATTAGCCCTCTATTAAACCGCCAATTAAACCTTACATAGTATTTTTCTCCGGCTTAACACTGAATCGTACACCTTAAACCGTAAATTATTAAACCGGCACTTGTTTTTCCTTTCAGTTCCCCCTTCCAGAATGGCGAAACAATTCTATGCTTGCAATTGGGTTCCGTCCCGGATCAAAGAAACACAAATCAACGGTTATGTCACCACTGGTGTTTTAGCCTCAAAAAGTGTTCTCCACTGGTGAGTTCCGGAATCGGAATGTCCACCTGAACCTCAAGAAGGAGAAGTGATTGTTTTTATGCAACACTTAGACCGGGGATTCAGTCCGCCCGGATCAAAATTTTTCTGGGATGTCCTCGCAAGCTTCCAACTCCATCCGGAAGATATTGGTCCAAATTTTGTGTCCAATATATGCAACTTTAGAGTATTCTGCGAAGTCTATCTTCAAGAAGAGCCAACCGTGGAGCTATTTCGGGACTTCTTTCATTTGAACCGCCGTACGGAATTCTTAGATGGTCCCAACACAGAGCTTGGTGGTGTTTCAATTCAGAAAAGAAAAGAAGTTGACTTCCCTCATGCAAAGCATCACATCCATCCCAAGGATTGGAATCAAACCTGGTTTTACTGCCGGAACACTGCCCCTGATGGAGAAAATCCTTTGCCGGGTTATCGCCCTCACCGGCTTAGCAACGGCCACCCATTACCTTTACGCTTGACCGCCGCAAGACGGAAGAATTTTGCACCTCAACTCACCAAGCTCCGGGCTCTGATGGCCAATGGTTTAACTGGCATTGATCTTGTCCGCTGCTGGGTTTCTTGGGGCATTTTACCTTTAAGCCGCCTCCCCGGATTGATGCATGAATATACTGGTGATGTCAAAGACCCTCAACGATATCACGAAATAGCAATAACCGATCTTGAAGTTACTGAATCGGTGAAGAAAATGATTGATGAACCGATCTCTGCATGTAGCCAAACCGGGTTGGCTCCGTTTTGTGTCTCCAATAAACCGCCAGCGGTAAAGCTCATCTAAATGCTTTACTGATTTGCTTCCGTATTGACTGTGTACTAACCTTTCCTTGTCTTAATTTCAGGCTAACAGCTCCTTTTGGAAACGGACTAAACCGGACCGGGCTCCTCGTGCAAAGACCAAGGCCACCAAGAAAGCTGGCAAGAAGAAAACCACCGAGCCTTCTGATCCGCCAGAAGATGAAGAATCCGACGCTGAGGTAGAACTTGATTCACTTGGTTCCTTTTTCATCCATCTTATTGACAATTACTATTCCCAGGATGATGCTGAGGCTAGCCGTGCAGAACATGTTGAGGTAATCCTTCTCTCTTCCGATTCAGATCTTGTACCGGTTCAAAGAATTCGCCGCACAGTCCGGAAAGTTAAACAATCTCACCCCCTTGCTCATTTGGATCCAAAATTTTCTTTGGAGACACAGCAAGTTGAAGAACGTCGCACAACCCGGCATAGCGGTCAACAAATCATGTCGTATGGTTTAGCTGATACGCCAACCCGGAAACGTCGTCCAGAGGTGACTTGTTCTCCTGAAAAGTGTTATCCTTTGAAAGGTTTCTTCCGATGCCCTCTCAATCCGTCTGACCCGAATTACCAGGCTTCTTCCAACTCGTCTGGCGGTTCATCAACCACTCAGCTGCCTCCTCTCAAACTCGTTGCTAGGTAAGTATATTATTCCTTAATTTGTTTCTTTGATTTGTCGGTTTACCATATTCTAACCTTTGATGTTGTAGTGCCAAGGCTCGATTAAGTAAGAAAGCCAAGACCAGCGACCCTATTGTTGATGTCGATCCAGAAAAGACTCCAGAGCATCATGACAAAGACCCTGAAGTTGCTATAGACAGCTCTGCTGGGAAAGACCAAGATGCTGACGCTAACCTGCCAGAGGTTGAACCGAATGTAGAGGCTGATACTTCACATCCTCCTGCTCCTCCAAGTCCAACAGTGGAACAGCGGGGCTCAACTGCTGACCCGCCAAGCCCTGCTACCAAGGCGCCAAGCCCTTTTAAGAATGCCAATTCATCCAGTCTGGCCAAAGATGATGACGTTGTTGTCACTGGCACTGCATATACCGCCCTGGTAATCCGGTTGTTCTATCAAAGCACACTGCCAAGATTAATTTGCTGCTATGAGCAAGGGGAAAGAGAAAACTGATTGGTCAGCTTATGTCGATCTTTCTGCTCAAGAGCTCCACTCCGGCTTCTTGAACCGGCTTTACACAAGCCGTGATTATGAAGCCGGTTTAGTAAATCTGATGTAGGAGTGCTATGAGGTAAACAATTTTGCTCTTTGCTCTGTACCTTCATCGCATTGTAGCCCCCAAGGGCCGGTTTTTCTTTAGAAAGTCAAACCAGGACTTTGTATATTCCATACCGTACTTTATGAGATTTCCTTGTATATTCTTGATCAAACAAACATTAGCCTCCAAGTGCCATGATTAAAACTTGTATTTATCCTTGGGACTTCAATAATCAGCATAAAAATGATCCGCATTAGCCCCCAAGTGCCAAGTGTATAACTGGTTAGATGCTTGGGACTTTGACAAAGATACTAACATGCTCTCTTACTGTTGCAGAGTGAAATGAACCAACAAGTCTCACAAATTGCTGACCTTCAAGAAAATCTGAAATCCCAACAAGCAGAAACCACCAAAGCCAAGGATGAGTTGAAAACCGCCTTAACCACCATGGAGCAGCTCAAGGAATGGTACAAGTCTCAGCAAGTCAACTGGGATACTGAAAAGGCTGGATTGCTGAAGCGGGCGGAAGACGCTGAATCAGCTCTTAAACCGGTGACGGAAGAACTTACTGGATTAAAGCGCCAAGTCAATGCCATGACCTCTGCGATATTTGGTAAGTACCGTTTTACCAAGGCTTTATGAATATTCCGCTTTGAAATTTTCTCCGGTTTAACATGAACTTCTTAAACCGCTGTAGGTAGGCGCATTGCTCATCTGGGTGCTGATATGCGGAAGAAACTTAAGGCCGCGTATACGCTGATTGAACATCTGTATAACGGCGTCCAACGGGTTATCTGCGCCACTTCTTATGACAATGCGGCTCCAACACTGATCAAGGACATGATGGACCGGCTATCTATGACGCCAACGCAGATAGACGAATTGAAGCGATCTGCTGCCCGGGCTGGCGCTTTACTAGCACTAACTCGAGCCAAGGCATGGATAGCTGATCTTGATCCGGCTGATATAGCCAAGGGCTTCCCCAGTGCACAAGAAAACGGTCAAGTATTTGACAACGACGCCCTCAAACGGGTAACAAGGGAGATGCGTCCTCTGGCGAGTCAGTTGGCAGAAGAGGCTAACCTGACGGTTCATCGATCCTTCTACGACGCAAACAACAAACGGGTTGAAGTTGTTATCCTGAAGTGCAGAACTTGGTTCCACCAATCCGTAAGCACACTTACGCCCCTGACGTTGATCCGGCTGAGCTTATAAGTGAAGAGGCTGTCTTTCAGGCTTTAACCCGGATTGACTGGACCACCAATGACTTCCGGCCATTGGATGGGGAAGAGGAGGCTGAACCGACGCCAGATGACCCATCTACTTCACATCAACCCGACGATGAAGCTTAATCCGTCAAGTCGGTTGATACATCGAGAATCGTCTGCTAGAAACAATTCCATATTTTGGGCCTCTTAATGCCTTGTAATAGGGTAGCAAAAACTATTATGATCTGCTGCCATCGTGCAGGAGGAGATATTTTATGTGATCCGTCATGTCAATGCCAAGTTTGGTTCAAATATGCTGCCATCATAATATGCAACTCCTGTGTGTGCATAAAAAGGAAACAGGGTCCTAGCGGTTTACCGCCGGACGGGTCATAATGCCCAAGAAAAGGGCTGATTGATAATCAAACCATAAAAATATGAAATGATTCATACTTGTGATGTAATATGCCTGTTTAATTCTCTGTACAACCCCATCATGTACTGATGCTGTATAGTAAGTCATACCGGGTGATGATACACACCAGATGGTCAAAGCTGGTTACTGGTAGTCAACGCCAGGCCGGGTTAACAAACTCCGGTTTAAGAATAAGGTCTGTCAACGTGTAGTTGCAAACCAAGCCTGTTTAAAGAAATACCGGGCTAATAAAATGACTGACCAGGCCAAGAAAATCAGTTTAACATAAAATTCAGCAAAACGCAAACAAAACCGTGTAGTCGAGGCTTTTTGAGGGCTTCCAGGCCCAAATTCAAGGCTTTTTGTGGGCTGCCAGGCCGCTGAGTTGAACCATTTAACAGAGCCTTTTAAGATGGACCTCCAACTAACCAATCACCATTTTAACTTTGACAAGTTCAAGGTCTCAATGAGAGTAACTGTCAAACGTTCGGAGGGCCGTGCCAGGATGACCTGGATAGGAGTGTCTTACTTGATGAAGGCAGGTTAACCCGGGGTTTTAGGTAAATATACCAGGCTTCCAAGCCATGGGTCGATACCCAGCTACAAGGGTCCATTCAAACTCCTTGGTATTTGACACAAGAAGCCCCCAAGTAACGTGATGAGCTGTGCTCATTGGGTGCCTATGTTTGAGTTGTGCATAGCATCCAGACTCTCTTTGGCCCCTTGGGTGTGAAGCTCCCAAGCTTTGTGGCTTGATAGCCGGTTTAACAGGTAGTACTCTGCTTTGTCAGCTGAAGCCCCCATGTAACTCAAAGGATATTTGAGAAAAAATAGCAGAGGCCCCGCTTAGAGCAAGGATGCTAATTTATTTATTGATCATAATATATACATTGTCGAAATATATACATAAGAAGAGCCTATGGCTCAAGTGTAATAAGGCCGGAGGAGAGCTATGTTCCATGGCCGCCGGGTCTCCTCCTGAGAGTTGCGTGAGTTGTCTCGAACGTCAATGAGGTAGTACGATCCGTTGTGCAGATTCTTGCTGACCACAAAGGGTCCTTCCCAAGGCGGGGATAACTTGTGCATGTCGGTCTGATCCTGGATGAGCCGGAGCACCAAGTCACCTTCTTGAAAGGTTCTTGTCTTAACCCGGCGGCTGTGATAACGCCGTAGATCTTGTTGATAAACCGCCGATCGAGCCAAAGCCATATCCCGTTTTTCATCTAACAGGTCCAGTGCCTCTTGGCGAGCTTGCTCGTTGTCCGCTTCAACATAATTAGCAACCCGGGGCGAGTCATGACGTATATCACTGGGGAGAACCGCCTCTGCCCCGTATACCATAAAGAAAGGCGTGTAACCTGTTGACGGATTGGGGGTGGTGTTGATGCTCCACAACACAGAAGGTAATTCTTCCACCCAACAACCCGGCGTCCGCTACAAGGGAATCATGAGCTGGGGTTTAAGACCCTTTAAAATCTCTTGATTAGCTCGCTCCGCTTGACCGTTGGATTGAGGGTGTGCCACAGATGCTAGGTCAAGCCGGATGTGCTCTCTCTGACAAAAATCCTCCATCTCACCTTTGGAAAGGTTGGTACCATTATCTGTGATGATACTGTGTGGAAAGCCAAAACGGAAGATAATCTTTTTGAGAAATTGAACCACCGTAGCTGCATCACACTTGCTAACAGGCTCCGCTTCAACCCACTTGGTGAATTTATCAACTGCCACCAACAGGTGGGTCTTCTTATCCTGGGAACGTTTAAAGGGTCCCACCATATCAAGCCCCCAAGTAGCAAAAGGGCAAGTAATAGGAATCATCCGAAGTTCCTGAGCCGAAATATGAGCTCTGCGTGAATTTTTTTGGCAAGCATCACATCGCTTTACCAGATCCTCCGTGATCGGCATGAGCTGTCAACCAAGAAACCCATGACGAAAACCTTTTGCAACAGTGGACTTTGAACCGCATGATGAACACAATCCCTTCATGAACTTCCGTAGGATCTCTTGGCCTTCTTCCGGAGAAACACAACGCTGAAATACGCCCGAAACGCTACAGCGGTGTAACTCGCCATTGTGAATAACCATTGACTTGGACCGCCGGACTATATGTCGAGCCAGGACTTTATCATTGGTAGCTTGCCCCGGCTCATATACGCCAGATATGGAACCGTCCAATCTGGTATAACGTGTAAAGCGGCCACCAACTGAGCCTCCGGGTCCTGGACAGCCAAATCTTCTTCTGTAGGCACCTTAATAGATGGGTTATGCAAGATATCTAAAAAGGTGTTAGGAGGTACCGATTTACGCTGAGATCCAAGCCGGCTCAAAGCGTCTGCTGCTTCGTTTTTGCGCCGATTGATATGCTCAACCTGATACCCTTTGAAATGTCCCGCCACAATATCTACCTCACGCCTGTAAGCCGCCATGAGTGGATCCTTAGAATCCCAAGTACCAGAAACTTGCTGAGCCACTAAATCAGAATCTCGGAAACAACGAACTCGACTTAAGTTCATCTCTTTGGCCACACGGAGACCATGGAGTAAAGCTTCGTACTCAGCTGCATTGTTAGTACAAGGAAACATCAAGCGGAGGACATAGCAAACTTTATCCCCTCGAGGGGAAGTAAGGACAACTCCAACCCCCGAGCCTTCCAACTGCCTGGATCCATCAAAATGAATGGTCCAGTATGTATTATCCGGTTTATCTTCCGGTGCTTGCAGCTCGGTCCAGTCATTGATAAAATCCACAAGAACCTGAGACTTGATGGCTGTTCGACATACATACTTTAAACCGTATGGCCCAAGCTCGATTGCCCACTTTGCAACCCGGCCAGTGGCTTCCCTGTTTTGAATTGTATCGCCCAAAGGAGCAGAACTAACCACTGTGACTGGATGGCGTTGAAAATATTGCTTGAGTTTTCAACTGGCCATAAAAACCCCATACACCAACTTCTGCCAATGCGGATAGCGTTGTTTTGACTCGATCAGGACTTCGCTGATGTAGTATACAGGTCGTTGAACCGGATATTCCTTCCCAGCTTCTTTACGCTCAACCACAATAGCCATACTGACAGCTCGGGCATTAGCAGCCACGTATAACAGCAAAGGCTCATGATCAACTGGGGCTGCAAGAACCGGTGGTTCAACCAACTGCCGCTTTAGCTCCTCAAAGGCCGCATTAGCGCTACCTCGCATTTAAATCATCCATCTTTTTCAACATCTGATACAAAGGAATTGCCTTCTCTCCCAAACGGCTGATAAACCGGCTAAGGGCTGCAATCCGACCCGCGAGACGCTGAACATCATTGATACACTTCAGTGTAGACAAGGATGTGATTGCCTTAATTTTTTCTGGGTTGGCCTCAATCCCCCTGTTGGATACCAAAAACCCGAGAAGCTTGCCTGCCGGAACACCAAGAACACATTTATCCGGATTAAGCATCATCTTGTAAATCCGAAGATTGTCAAACGTCTCCTTGAGGTCATCAATCAGTGTTTCCATCTTCCTGGATTTTACCACAATGTCATCCACATAAGCATGAACATTACGCCCAATCTGTGTGTGAAGAAAATTTTGCACACAATGCTGATAAGTTGCCTGAGCACTTTTGAGCCCAAAGGGCATAGTAACATAGCAGAAGGCTCCAAAAGGAGTGATGAAGGCTGTCTTCTCCTGGTCCTTAACTGCCATCTTGATCTGATGATATCCTGAATAAGCATCCAAAAACCTCTGGCGCTCACAACCCGCCGTCGCATCAATGATCTGATCAATACGTGGGAGAGCAAAGGGATCAGCCGGGCAAGCCTTATTCAAGTCCGTGTAATCCACACACATACGCCAAGTGCCGTTTTTCTTATGAACCAGCACCGGATTAGCCAACCATTCAGGATGAAACACTTCGACGATAAAACCAGCAGCCAACAGCCGGGCTACCTCTTCACCAATTTCCTAGCGTCTTTCTTCATTAAAGCGACGAAGAAATTGCTTGACTAGTTTAAACTTCGGATCAATATTAAGAGTGTGCTCAGCGAGTTCCCTCGGTACACCTAGCATGTCAGAAGGCTTCCATGCAAAAATGTCCCGGTTCTCACGGATGAACTCGATGAGCGCGCTTTCCTATTTTGGATCCAGATTGGTGCTGATACTAAACTGCTTGGACGAATCACCGGGTACGAGGTCAACAAGCTTAGTCTCATCAGCCGGTTTGAAATGCAGGGTTGGGTCATGCTCAGTGGTGGGCTTCTTCAGAGGGGTCATATCTGCCGGAGCAACTCTCGTTATAAAACTTTAGCTCTTCTGTAGCACAAACTGCCTCAGCATAAGCCGCATCACCCTCCTCACAATCCAACGCGATTTTTCGATTTCCATGAACCGTGATAGTCCCTTTATGACCCGGCATCTTGAGCTGCAAATAAATATAACAAGGCTTTGCTATGAATTTTGCATAAGCCGGCCGCCCAAACAGCGCATGATACGGGCTCTGGATTCTTACTACCTCAAAGGTCAATGTCTCAGACCTAGAGTCATGCTCATCACCAAATACAACTTCCAAAGCAATCTTACCTACGGGACACGCCGATTTACCTGGTACCACACCATGAAAAACAGTGTTGGACGGTTTAAGATTCTTATCTGTCAACCCCATGTGACGGAATGTCTCATAATACAAAATATTGATACTGCTTCCTCCATCCATGAGTACTTTGGTGAACTTATAACCTGCCACCCGAGGCGCCACCACTAGAGCTAGTTGACCCGGATTGTCAACCCGGGGCGGATGATCCTCCCTACTCCGCACAATAGGTTGTTCCGACCACCGCAGATAACGTGGAACTGCCGGTTCAACAACATTGACTACCCTCTTGTGAAGCTTCTGATCACGCTTGCACAAGCTAGTGGTGAGCACATGATACTACCCCCCATTCAACTGCTTTGGGTGACTCTGATAACCCGACTGCTACTGATTCCCTTGATTATTCTGTTGGTTATTACCACCTTGGTTGTTCTGGTTGCCATAATTACTCTGAAACCGAGAGTTTGAACCGCCGCCACCATGGAAACCTGGACCTGAACCGCCCGACGGACCCTGATCATATCGGAAAAGATCAGAGTTCTTGAACTCCTTCATAATATGACAATCCTTCCAGAGATGCGTTGCAGGAGCCTCCTTGGTCCCATGCTTCGGACAGGGTTGATTCAACAAAGGCTCCAGATTCATCGCCCCACCGCGCTGGGGCGGTTTACCTTTTCGGCGCTGCACATTAGCGTTAGCCACAAAATCCGCTTTACGCTTACCATTATTCCCATGGCCTCCTTGGTTGTGCTGCTGTCCCTTCGCACCGCCATTCTTCTTTCCCTTCTCCGGTTTCTCATTATCAGAATCGGGATCCTTGGTATTATCAGAATCGACATATTTTACCAAGGCTGCCATGAGGGTTCCCATGTCGCTGCAGTGGCACTTGAGCCGTCCCAACTTCATCTTCAGTGACTTAAACCGGCAATTGTGCTCTAGTGTGATAATCGCTTGACCAGCGTTCATCCGGTCGGACGAGTGTAAAACTTCTGAAACCCGGCGCACCCAATGAGTTGTGGACTCGTTCTCTCCTTGAACACAAGCATCCATATCCACAATGGACATGGGCTGCTTGCACGCGTCTTTGAAATTGGCTATAAACCGGGCTTTTAACTGATCCCATGACTCGATGGAATTAGCTGGCAGATTTTTCAACCAAGTACGGGCTGTGCCCTCCAACATCATTGTGAAGTACTTTGCACAAGGTGCTTCATCTACATCTAGCATCTCCATTGCCATCTCATAACTCTCGACCCATGCCTCAGGTGGCTGATCCGCCGTGTAGTTAGGCACTTTGCGCGGACCCTTGAAATCTTTGGGCAAACGCACATTACGGAGAGCCAGAATAAGGCACGACACTCCCCAGGAACTGAAGGCAAGCCCGGTGCCTCGTTCAACTGACGCTACCGGCTGAACCTGGGCGGGTTGATAACGACCCAAAGCGGCATCCTTCGTGCCCTGCCATGATCCACCACATCTTGAGCATTGCGATGCCGCGCGCTGCTAGACACCTCCGGTTCATCCATACGCCTGCTATAACTTGGGCTCGGACGAGGGGTTGAATGAATTCTATCCAGACTATACAAATAAGCCTGCTGCTGTACCACGGCGGTTTGGAGAAGATCTCTCGCCCTCCGCGTCTCAACTGCTGCTATTGAATCACCTTCCATTGGAATGGCCGCCAGGCGTGAAGCTGCGGCAATCATGTTATCCAGAGGGCTTGAGAAGTGACCCGGTGGTGTAGACACATATTGCGGCGGGTTATCTGTTCGTCGGGGTGGCTCCGTTATCCGTAGTTGATCCGGAACTGTCCTAGGCGCCTCCGTCCGGTTTGCAGCTACCGGATTGCTCGGCCCAGCGCCTGGCGTCTGAAAGAGATTTAACCCTTCATAAACCGGCGGCAGACATGACCGGTACTTCCTTCGCATTACATCCTCTGATGCGGTCCGATCCAGCATGAGCTGGTAATTCTGTGCCAGTATCCGCTGTGATTGAGCATCCAAAGCAGCCGGTTCCTCAGCCATCCTAGCATCCTCAGCTGCCAGGTCCTCCTTAGCATGTGCTATTTGGTCCTTCAGTTTCGCAACGTCCGCATTATGCTGATCCCGCGTCTCCGGGGTGACTGTCGCGGTCAACAAGGTCGCCCAGGTGTCCATCAAACCGGAGAGGACTTGCGCTGGGACTCCTGCCGCGGCTGCTGATCCGGTGTTCATCGCTGCGGTGGATGAATACTGCAACGTGGGCTGTGTTCCGACCATGTAAACAGCAACCCGACTTGGCGGTTTAAGGTGGTCCGAAATACTGTTGCCATCGGAATATCCTTCAAACACACCGCTATGAATCTGGTACAAGGACTCATTTTCGCCAGTGGATGACTCGCCGTCGGAGTATACGGCCGTCTCACCTTCAGGCACCGGTTCAGATCCGATCCCATGGACACATCCTACGAACGCACGCTTCATGGCGGGCTTAACCCGGGCTGGACTCGCACGCTGAGCCGTCTCAACGAGGTCGGTGCAGATGTCCGGCTCAGGTCCCGGTTCGCCTATCTTGCCGATGAAGACATGAATTCCGCCGAAGGGGACCCGGTACCCGTACTCGATCGAGCCGGCCTCGGGGCCCCATCCTTCGTCGTCGATGTAGAGCTTGCCGCGACGACTTTTGGTCATCCGACCGATCACGTACCCCTTAAGTCCTTCAGAGCAGCCCTTCAAGAACTCGACACCATCGTGCGATAGCCCCATGGTGGGCGCCAACTGTCGTGGAATTAACACGTCAGATGTCCTCATGAAAGGACTTAGTCGTGGAGCCATCGCAACGGGTTATCTTGAAGGGGTTAAACCGGACAAGGGACACGGGAGTTTATACTAGTTCGGACCCTTCGATGAAGGTAAAAGCCTACGTCTAGTTGTGATGGGATTGATTGGGTTTCGATGACCAGGGGGCGAAATACGCTTGCCTGGGTCTCGAGTTGTTGTTTGTTGTTCCTGAACCGCCGCCGGGTTGTCCCCTTATATACATGGGTTGACGCCCGGCCGGTCTACAGAGTCCCGAGGCCAACTCATACAAGTGTTCAGCTCGGTCTCTCCTTTCCTTATCTTACAACACAAGTTACATGGCTATGGCGGTTTACCACTACGGGCCCTAATCCGCCTTTGGGCTCCGGGCCTCTAAGCTTCATATAAAACACCATCTTCTGAGTCTTGTGGGCTTCAATATAGTTGAGGGTGAACCGGCCCCTCCCGGGCGGTTTACACTCAGTAGTTATCTCCCCAACAGATATCATTGTAGATTTGCTTGACGGGATGGTCTTTAGCAATTCTTGCTCGAACTCGTGAAAGCTTTTTCTTGGGTCTTGGTTGAAAATCTCCTTCATCTTGTTCTTCTTGGCCTTCTTCATTGTTGGCGTTGGCGTTCTCTTGTCGTGGTGGAGAAGGAGGTTGTTGGCGTTCGTCTTGGTGTACTTCCTCGTTTTCTTCATCTTGGTGTGTCCCACTTGTGGATACTTCCATATCATCTCTTGGTTCACCTTGCCATGAGGTAGAAGCTTCCACTTGGACGGACGAGGTACTCTCCTTCATCTCCATTGGACGAATCTTGCCAATAGACAAATCTTGAATTGCTTCCGAGGGGTCTTTGTCTCCTACATCAATTGGCAATTGCTCTACTTGCGAGCCGTTAGATTCATCAAACTTCACATCTACCGTTTCTTCAACCTTTCGGGTGGAATTGTTGTAGACACGGTATGTGTGAGAGTTTGAGCCATAACCAAGTAGGAAACCTTCATGAGACTTAGGAGCAAATTTAGAACGACGATGCTTATCAAGAATGTAGCATTTTGAGCCAAAAACTCGAAAGTATCCAACTTGGGTTTGTTACTGGTGAGAAGCTCGTATGCCGTCTTGCCGAGTAGCTTGTGAAGATACAAGCGATTTGTTGAATGACAAGCTGTCTCAACCGCTTCCGCCCAAAAGTGCTTCGGCGTCTTGTACTCATCAAGCACCGTTCTCGCCATTTCGATGAGCGTCGAGTTCTTCCTCTCAACAACTCCATTTTGTTGAGGTGTGTACGTAGCCGAGAACTCGTGTGAAATCCCTTCTTCGTCAAGAAAGGTGTCCACATTTGCGTTCTTGAACTTCGTTCGTTGTCGCTGCGAACCTTCTTGATCTTCACTTCAAATTGATTTTGGGCCTTCCTAGCGAAGTTTTTGAAGATCTTTTGGACCTGCGATTTGTCATCGAGAAAGAACACCCACGTAAATCTTGAAAAATCATCAACTATAACTAGACCAAAAGAATTTCCACCGAGACTTTTGTAAGCGTTGGGACCAAAGAGATCCACATGAAGAAGCTCGAGTGGCCTCCTTGTGGTCATGATGTTCTTCACGGGATGCCTTCCTCCAACCTGTTTACCCGCCTGAGAAGCGCTGCAAAGTCTATCCTTATCAAATATGACATCGTTAACTCCAAGGATATGATTTCCTTTAATAAGCTTGTCAAGGTTTCGCATGCCAACATGACCTAGTCTTCTATGCCACAACCAGCCTTTAGAGGATTTAGCAATCAAGCAAGTTCTAGGTTGAGCCTTTTTAGTGAAATCAACAATGTATAGATCACCTCTACATACACCGGTAAAGACCATTTTATGATTATCTCTACGAAACACTTGGCAATCTACTTTAGTAAATAGGACATTGAAACCGAAATCAGCAAGTCTAGATACTGAAAGTAAGTTGTAGCCAAGAGATTCAACGAGCATGACATTTTGTATGGAGCTATCATGTGAGATGGCCACCTTACCGAGGCCAACCACCTTACCCTTTGAGTTGTCACCGAAACTGACAAACTTTCGAGGACCATCATTTTCAGCAAGCTCACGAAACATGTCTTTATCTCCGGTCATGTGATCGGTACATCTACTATCAAGAACACATTCCTTTCCTCCTGCCATATATCCGCGAAGTTTTGCCATAAGACCAAAGTGTATCATTGCATCATCAAGATCGAAGTCACTATCATCGTCCTCATCATAGTGTCCATGTTCAACATCGTCATGTGGTGGATCAAATCCTAGAGAGGGTGATTCGTTAGAGTGAGTTTGACAATGATCTTGCTTATGAATTTTTATAGCTTCGCAAATAATATCACTAATAATTCCAACATCTCCTTTGGCACGCATAAGGTTTGTAAGCTCAAATAGACAATCACCAAACATAGGATCACTAGAGTTCATCTTACTCAAGTCAATAGATTTATGGAGAATTTCATCTAAATTTGTCAAGGAATAATCTGGAAATCGTTCCTCGAGAAATTTCCATATAGTATAGGCACAATCAAGAGTAGGCAAACTAGCAATCAAGTTTTTGGGCAATCCTATTATGATAAGATTGATGGTTCTAAGATTGTGAATCATGTCAAGATCCTCTTCGGGTGTGGGATGCAAGGGATCAATATGAGGTGCACAAGGGCTAGCAATGTACTTGTTCAAATGATATTCATTGAAAATCACAAGCATCTCATTTTTTCACTCATGAAAATATTCTCCATCAAGAATAGGCACTCTATGTCTAAGACTCCCAATAGTAGACTCATCCATCTTCCTCCAATGGTGTTTAAACCAAAGCAATGGAGACCAAAGCTCTGATACCAATTGAGAGGGATCGAGAAGAGGTGTATAGAGGGGGGGATTAGACACTAAGTGGCAAAAGTTGCAGTTTTTAACTATTTTGGGTTCAAGTGGAGTTTTGGCACAAGTTTAACAAACACAACAAAAGCATGCAAAGAGTTTATGAGCAGCGGAAAGTAAAGCATGCAACTTGCAAGAATGTAAAGGGAAGGGTTTGGAGGATTCAAACGCAATTGGAGACACGGATGTTTTTGTCGTGGTTCCGATAGGTGGTGCTATCGTACTGTAACATCCCAAATTTCCTATTTGGTATGTTTTACAATTATAGCTAAGCATCTATGCATTCTGTTTGAATTTGAGTTCCATTTGGAGTTTAAGAAGATTTTGAGTTTTGGAATTTGAATTCAAACTTTGGCAAGTGGGAATCATTTCAAAAACTATGCCTGATAAATACTTGAACAAAAGTATGAGAGGAGTAAACATGACACTCCAAAAATATCGAGGAAAACAATGCCAAAAGTTTTGAATTCAAACTTGAGTTTATTCAAATTTGGAAAAATGATTTTTATAAACTTTGGATTTTGCCTCGAAAATGTTCAAATGAAAGGAATATTCCTTGATCATTTTGATATATATAGGTCTTATATAAATATTTATATTTCTATCTGTTTTTATTTTTTTTAAAGAAATAAAATAGAAAAAATGCCCTGGCGCCGCCAAGCCAATCGCCCACCAACCCAAAGGCCCCCACCGACCGCCCGGCCAAAGCTGGCCACCGACGGCCCAGCCGAGCCGACCGCACCCTCGCCCGAATCTCCTTCCGCTCGGTCGCCCGCACCGATTCCCCTCTCCCTCACCGACAGCGGGCCACCACCTCCTCTTCCTCGCCCACGCAATAACCCCGCCGCCGCTGCCGGGATCCCGTGAGATCCGGATCCGCCGCGATACGCTCGCCCGCGTTGCCCCTCGTCCAAGCAGACGCCGCACGCCCATAAATACCCCGCACCCCATCCCCCTCGCCCCTCGCGGATCCTCTCTCCTCCTCACGCACCCGCCGGAGCCCGAGAGCACCACCGCCGCCATTTCACTCGCCGCCAACGCCCTAGCCCATCCCGATCTCGCCCGACTCCACCAGACGCTCCCCCTCGTCGCGCCAAGACCACGGAGCACTCTCCGACCTCCCCGATGACCGGAGACGCCGACGCACTCGCCTACCGAGCCGCCGCCGTCGAACTCCGGTAAGTCACGAACCGCCTCCCGCCGTCCGATCCCATCCCTACGGCTAGGATTAGAACCTCAAGGGGTATGTTCTTTATTTAAAACTGTTCGTTCGGTTTAGTCCGGTTTAATTTAAGTTAGGGTTTTTTATTTATTTAGATCGCCCGATTCGCTTAACCCTAGGGCCCGCTTAGTTATATTACATATGTATGCTAGTTAGCCCATTTAGCCCGCTTTTCTTTTAATTTCGTTTTCTGTTTTAACAGAATAGTTTCAGATTTGAAAAATTCATATCTTTTATTCTACTTAATATTTTTAGGTGATTCTTTTTTTTTGGTTTGCAAATTTCTTATAGTTTCTGTAGAAAATATAATTAGCTATGTTAAAATTATTTAGAATTGTTTTATTTTAATTTTATACAGAATAGTAAATCTGTTATAAAATGAGTTAGGAAATTTATTTTTAATGATTCTTTTTGTCCCAACTTTGTTTTGACATTACCTAACCGTAGGAATTAATTTGGGCATTTTAGGATTAATAAAAAATAGTTTTAATCAGAATCTTGTTATTCTTAATTAATTAACTAACTACTGTTTTCCTATTATTTTAATTAGCAAATAAATTTATTTCTCACATGTGATTGAATATTCTAGGTTAGTTTCTGTCACTTTAGAGTATGAACTTTTATTTATAATAAATAAAACTTTTATTTTATTTTTCTTAATAGAAATTGAATTAGGCCTAATAGGAGTTTCATAATAGATTTTAAATTGATTCTTTTTGCTCCTAGTTGCTTAATGCATTCTTTTCTGTTAAGTTAACCTAAACCCATGGTTAGGTTATGTTAAGAAAATTTTTGTTATGTAAAACTAGTTCTAGTTGTTGTTTGAAGTAGGAAAACTTTGAGTTGGATTTCTTGAGTTTTCTTTGGGTTTTTGATTCGTTTGTTTTGGTGTGTTATGTTACTATGATGTTATGTTAAGTGATCATGTGCTATATGCTTATTGTGATTATTGTTTGTCTCGGTAGAGTTTTCGGAGTGCGAAGCTTGCTACTACGAGTCCTTAGCTTACGAAGATCGTCAGCAAGGCAAGTCATTGATCATGTTCTTTCAATACCTATGATTTTATTGCATTAGTGTTATACCTCCCCACCATGCATGCAGTAGGTGAAAATTTTAAGTTATAATCTTGAGTAGTATCATGTGGTAGGATGAACCAATTCCCCTTGTTACCATGACCCGGGACGAAGTAGTTTACTTTTGCTATCCTCGTAGACGGGATTGGTTGAGTGAATTCATAAGTAAGATGTGAGAGTCAAGATGATGACAACCCCATGAACTTCAAGATCAAGATGGACTTCGGAAATTCACTACTGGGTGGAGGACGGTTGACGGGCACCCCGAGAACCCAGTGGTTGGCGGGATGCATGGAGAAGTGCCATGACATCTTATGGAAAGCTTCACCCAGCCACGAAGAGACCGATGGATGCCCTTTGACCGGAAGCTTACCTGCAGCCGCAAGCCATTATGGGCTCGCTGGGTCAACCCTAGTTGGGACGCTGGCTGGACGGTACTACGAGATGTAGAAGAACGGTAGGATTGGATGGGTACCGCAGAGCCGAAGAACTCTTTGGAAGACCTGTTTATTCATCCCGCCTTCAAACACCATGAAGTGCGAAGACTTAAAAGGAGGGAATGATTCTTATGGAAAAGTGCTAAACCTCTGCAGAGTTAAAGATCTAATCGATTAGCCGTGTCCCCGGTTACGGACAATTTGAGCCTCTGGAACTTGGAAGTATTCGGAAATCTCAACACTAAAAATTAATAAATTAATTTGAGGGGTTAAGACTTAATAATTTGGGAATGAGACATTGGTTGGCGGAACCATCTCAATAACCACCAACAATTTTGTAGTATTTGCAAGCAAGTCCACTGTAGTAGGATAAAATTGGCTTTTCGCAAAATGATGAAACTTAGAGCCCCACAGCCAAAATGCATATAGTGATAGTAATTTTATTATTGTTATTCTCTCTTCATGACTTGCCAAAGATATTCAAAATGCTGACCTACACGGCTGCAACGCCTTATGTTGCAGAGGAGTATTCCGATCAGATTGAGGCTACGCCCGCGCTTGGCGATTGCCCTATGGAGTCGGATGGACTCGCTATTTCGCTCACGCTCGCAGCTTATTTTAGTTTATTTCTCATGAGTTGGCCTTGAGCCGAATTTATTCTCTTGTAATAAAGACTCTATATGAGAATCGTAATAAATTCAGGTGTGATTGAACTTTGATTATTTCATCGATGTCTTGTGAGTACCAAAGATGATCTTGGGATGGTATGCATACGTAGACTTAACCGATTTTGGGTCGGTCGCTACAGAGATGGTGTGATTGAACTTTGATTATTTCATCGATGTCTTCGTGAGTACCAAAGATGATCTTGGGATGGTATGCATACGTAGACTTGACCGATTTTGGGTCAGTCGCCATGAGAGATGGTATCGAGCACACGCCTGACCGTAGGACGAACCCCTTGGATCGGAAAGCCATAGGAAGAGACTATATACTTTATATCCTTATCATTCCGTAATTCTCCCTGCTCAATTTCGACTCTCTCCGATTTTCAACATTCTAGATGGCCGCCGAGTTCACCCCAGTTTGCTACGGAGTTTTGCCACCCGATGAGACGATGCCCTTGGCAGAAGCTGGTCCAGATGGTGAAGAAACTGAAGATTGCTCGCCCTTGATCACCGGAAGCCTACCAATGCGCTCCGACGGATACCCGCCACAGATCGAGGTGCATATTCCAGGAGAACCTTCGGAGGGCATACAGAGCCTATTGACTTCGAGTTCACCGACTTCAACTGGATCCTCGAAGGGACATGGCGATCTATCGTGCACTTGGACATCTCCGAGAAGAGTACAGGGCCAAGCTCGATCCATCGACTCGCCATGGTTTCTCGCAGAGCAAGGAATGGAGATAGCATCCGTCCGTGAGAGGACGACTCCACTCTCTCTTATATCCAGGACTTGGAGTGTCTCCTCAGAAACGGAGATCTAGACTCGCCAGAACTCAAGGTACACAGGAGGCTGTTGTTCCTGAACTGGAACCGGAGGAGAAGGCACACACAGCACTTCCTTGGCTATGAGGAAGAAATCGCGGACTTCATGGAGAGAGTCGACGACCTGAAGATGAAGCTTGCCGCTATAGAGGAAAAGATGGACTTGGGAGAGGTCCTTTTTCCGAGTGGAGATGATGGACCTCTCGTGAGCAATGATCAGGATTATGAAGGGAGTTCCACTGGAGAAAGCCGCAAGAGGAGGCGCCGCAACAGAGGACACCACACCGGAGGACATCGCACCAGAGGACGCAAGGATTATTGATGAAGACATTTAGTCGACCACCATGTTATTTTACTTTTTCGTCGATCAGTTAGGTCGTTATTTTCGATTTAGTCGTGAGCTTTTGTAATCGAGATTGAACCCTGTTTGAGTGGAATGAATAAATGATTTGTGTGATTATGTTTTTGCATTCATATGGGTAGTGATATTTCTCATTAGACCATTGTTCTATTCTAATTTTCTCATCCACTCCAAAACACCAGATGCCTTCGAGACGTGACCCCGGTCTCAACTTCCCGGCGGAGCTCACCCAGCTGCTCCAGCAGCAGAATGCCATCATGCAGATGCTCATCCAGAATCAGAACAACAACAACAACAATCCACCGCCGCCACCACCCCCTGTTGACAACTTGACTCGATTCCCGAGGCTGAATCCGCCGGTGTTCTCTAGCAAAGACCGAGCCGATTGTGGCGGCGATTGGCTCCGCAAGGTCGGAAGAGAGTTAATTACTGTTGGATGCACCGATGCAGTAGAAGGTGCGCTTTGCGACATCAACTTGATGGACCTGCAGCTTCTTGGTGGGAAAACTACACCGCCACTTATCCCATCGGCACCATCACGGGATCAGTTCCAGCAGGCCTTCCGCACCGCTCATGTTTCAGCTGGAGCCATGAGTCTGAAGAAGCGTGAGTTCCGCAACTTACGCCTGGGGAACCGTACTGTGGCACAGTACGTGGATGAGTTCAGCAAGTTAGCTCGCTATGCCCCGGATGATGTGGCCACAGATGCCGCAGCAGGAGAAGTTTTCGAGGGACTCAATGACGAGCTGAGAATGCAACTTATGGTGGCTATTGCCAACTACCAAAGAGCTGGTAGACAAGGCCATCATACTTGAAGGCAAGCAGCAGCAGATTGAAAGCCGCAAGCGGAAGTACAGCCAGGGGAAGCACAACTCAGGAGCTCAGCAGAAGCCCCGTTATGCCCCATACTCAGGGGGGCATACCCATCACAACCATGGAGGACATAACCATGGAGGCAATGGGAACAATCGCAACCAGGACAACAGGTCGTGCAATGGCAATGGAAATGGTAACGTAATGGGAACCAAGATCGCCCCGCCCCGCCTCAAGGATCCGAGCCACATCACTGCTTCAAGTGCCGTAAAACAGGGCACTATGCCACCGACCGCCCAGAGGCCAAGCAGCGGAATGGAAACGGCAATGGAAGCTCAGCAAGAAGCCCAACCCTTTCCTCGTGCAGTGTGAACCACATTGACGTGGAGGACGCCTATGATCAGCCGTATAATCGTGGTTGGTAAGTTTTATTGAATTCACGCTCAGTTTTGGTACTCTTTGATTCTCGTGCAACGATTCATTCATATCAAGGGTAGTTGTGGAAAAGTACGGGTTGCCCACTAAAACCCTTAGAAACCCCTTCGCGCCATTTTCGCAGGAGGAGAAATGATGGCAGGCTTAGTCGTCATGCAACCTCAACATCGGGAACCATAAATTTCCGCAGACTCATAGTGTTGGAAACCTGCACCTTGGATGTAATCCTAGGCATGGATTGGTTGACGAAGTTTGAAGGAAACATAGATCGTGCTCAAGAAGTCGATTCTGCTCACCACCCCGGAGCGTAAGAGGATCAAGTATGTATCCGCACGTAGCGGATGAAGAATCAGTGAATTCCCTCACGGAGTTGTTCAGAGGAAGTGCCAGAGTGCAAGATTTTCCCGATGTGTTTCCGGAGGAATTACCAGAATGCCACGGACAGGACATTGAATTTCTGATTGAGTTATTGCCCGCACAGCCCGATATCCAAGAGACCTTATCGGATGCCACCGAACGAACTGAAAGAGATCAAGAATCAAATTAATGAGTTATTGGAGAAAGGATATATTCGGCCAAGCTCATCACCTTGGGGAGCCCCAGTTCTTTTGGTAGAGAAGAAGGATGGAACCTTGAGAATGGTTAGGATTATCGCTCGCTGAACGAGGTGACCATCAAGAACAAGTACCTCCGCCGATGATTAACGATCTGTTTGATCAGCTAGTTGGAGCCACGGTATTCTCCAAGATCGATCTTCGATCGTGGTATCATCGATTGAAGATCCGTGAAAAGGATATACCCAAAACAGCATTCACTACTGTGTATGGTTTATATGAGTATACCGTCATGTCATTTGATTGACTAATGCTCCTGCATACTTCATGAATTTGATGAACAAGGTATTTATGGAATATCTGGACAAGTTTGTCGTGGTGTTCATCGATGATATACTGATTTTTCCAAGAGCGAGGAAGAGCATAAGGAACATTTATGCCTAGTTCGAGAAACTTCGAGAACATCGCTTGTATGCCAAGTTCAGCAAATGTGAATTTTGGTGAAGGAAGTTGGATTCCTGACATGTTATTTCGGAGAAGGAATAGCAGTTGACCCCGCCAAGGTTGAATCACCACCGATTGGCGCCACCCACCTCACCAAGGAGATCCGCAGTTTTCTGACTCGCAGGATATTATCGGAGGTTCATTGAGAATTTCTCAAGATTGCCAAACCCATGACTGAGCTATTGAAGAAGGAGGCCAAGTACATTTGGACCGAGGAATGTGAAGCCGTTTTCAGGAATTGAAGAAACGTTTGGTCACAGCCCCAAAGGTTGATTTTGCGGATATACACAAGGATTACCAGGTTTATTGTGACGCTTCTCGTCGTGGACTCGGAGGAGTACTCATGCAGGAAGGAAAAGTTGTAGCTTATACCTCCGCATAGCCACGACCTCACGAGATGAATTATGCCACACATGATTTGGAGTTAGCAGCCATAGTGCATGCACTCAAGACTGGAGACATTTCCTTATCGGAAACCGCTGTGATGTTTACACAGATCACAAGAGTTTGAAGTATATTTTCACGCAGAAGAGTTGAACCTCGTGCAGAGGAGATGGCTAGAGTTAATCAAGGACTATGACATGAGATTGCATTACCACCTGTAAGGCTAATGTTGTAGCAGATGCTTTGAGCCGTAAGAGTTATGTGAATACTCTTACAGCGGAGGATTACCCTGTGAGTTATTCGATGACCTCGGAGATCTCCGATCGGAGATAGTTCCAGAGGATATGTTGCAACTCTCAAGTTCAGTCCACTTTGGCCGAAAGGATTCGTGAAGCCCGTAAGACGGACAAGGAAATTGATGAGATAAAGCAAAAGATGAATGAAGGAAAAGCTAAAGGGTTCCGTAAGGATGAACACGAGCTATATGGTTCGAGGATCGATTATGTGCCCAATGATCCCGAACTCGAAGCTAATTCTTCAGAGGCTCATGATTCACCGTATTCGATTCACCCGGTAACACCAAGATGTACCGGATTTGAAGGAAAGTTTCTAGTGGACAGGTATGAAGAAGGATATTGCCGAGTACGTAGTAAAGATCGATGTTTGTCAACGAGTAAAGGCAGAACATCGAAGCCAGCAGGTTACTTCAACCTTTGCCGATTCCTGATTGGAAATGGGAAAACTTGGAATGGATTTTATCACCGGATTACCCAGACCCGCTCAGTTATGATTCTATCCGGGTAGTGGTTGATCGTTTGACCAAGGTAGCTCACTTCATTCCCGTGAAGACTACCTATACCAGTGCTAAGTTGGCCAAGATATACATGACCAGGATCGATGTCCGCATGGAGTTCCGAGGAGTATCGTGTCGATAGAGGAACACAGTTTACCTCAAAGTTTTGGAATCAGTTGCATGAAACTTTGGGTACGAGGCTGGAGTTCAAGACAGCTTTTCATCCATGCATGATGGATGCACCGAGAGAGTCAACTAGATTCGGAGGACATGTTGAGAGCTTGTGTGCTAGACTATGGGTCTAGCTGGGATGATAATTTTCCATACGCAGAGTTCTCATACAACAACAGTTATCAATCCAGTTTGAAGATGGCCCTTTCAAGCTCTATACGGAAGGAGGTGCGAACACCATTGCTGTGGGATGGTGTTGAGATCGATCACTTTTCGTTCCGATCTTATCGAGATTCCAAGAGAAAGTCAAGCTGATTCGGGATAGACTCAAGATAGCACAATGAGATGTAAGAGTTATGCCGACAAGAACGCGAAGGAAGTAACTTACGGCGGGAGACCGAGCATATCTTCGTGTGTCCCCACTTCGTGGAATCAAGAGGTTTGGTGTCAAAGGAAAGTTAGCACCCCGATTCATTGGCCCCTACAAAATCCTCGAACGTCGTGGAGAAGTTGCTTACAAGTTGGAATTGCCGGAAGGATTGTCCGGAGTTCATGATGTCTTCCATGCTTCTCAGCTGAAGAAATGTCATGCCGACATGGCTGATATTCTGTTGAGAGACACAGTGCCCCTAGAGGCCATACAACTCGACAGTGATCTAACTTATAAGGAGAAACCCGTCCGAATTCTCGAGACTGCGAGCAGAGTCACCCGCAGCAAGATCATTAAGTTTTGCAAGGTGCTGTGGAGTCATCACTCCGAGGAAGAAGCCACCTGGGAGCGAGAAGAAGACCTTCTTCGAGACCACCCGCACCTATTTGTTAGTTAACCCAATCTCGAGGGCGAGATTCATCTTAAGGTGGGTAGGTTTGTAACATCCCAAATTTCCTATTTGGTATGTTTTACAATTATAGCTAAGCATCTATGCATTCTGTTTGAATTTGAGTGCCATTTGGAGTTTCAGAAGATTTTGAGTTTTGGAATTTGAATTCAAACTTTGGCAAGGGAATCATTTCAAAAACTATGCCTGATAAATACTTGAACAAAAGTATGAGAGGAGTAAACATGACACTACAAAAATATCAGAGGAAAACAATGCCAACAGTTTTGAATTCAAACTTGAGTTTATTTGAAATTTGGAAAAAATGATTTTTTTTAAACTTTGGATTTTGCCCCTGGAAAAATGTTCAAATGAAAGGGAATATTCCCCTGATCATTTTGATATATATATGTCTTATATAAATATTTATATTTCTAACTGTTTTTATTTTTTTTAAAGAAATAAAATAGAAAAAATGCCTGGCGCCGGCCAAGCCAATCGCCCAGCCAACCCAGCGGCCCCCACCGACCGCCCAGCCAAGCTGTTGCCACCAAAGGCCCATCGCTAGCCGACGGCCCAATGAGCCGACCGCACCCCCTCGCCTCAATCTCCTTCCGCTCGGTCGCGCCAGACCGATTCGCCTCTCCTCACCCACAAAGGGCCACCACCTCCTCTTCCTCGCCCACGCAATAACCACGCCGCTCACGGATCCCGTGAGATCCGGATCCGCCGCGATACGCTTCGCCGCGTGCCTCTCCCAAGCAGACGCCAGACGCCCATAAATACCCCCGCACCCCATTCCCCCTCGCCCCTGCCGGATCCCTCTCTCCCTCCTCACGCACCCGCCGGAGCCCGAGAGCACCACCGCCGCCATTTCACTCGCCGCCGACGCCCTAGCCCACCCCGATCTCGCCCGACTCCACCAGACGCTCCCCCTCGTCGCGCCGCACCCGCCGAAGCTCTCCGCCGACCTCCCCGACGACCGGAGACACCGACGCACTCGCCGACCGAGCCGCCGCCGTCGTCGAACTCCGGTAAGCCGCCGGAACCGCTCCCCGCCGTCCGATCCCATCCCTACGGCTAGGATTAGAACCCCCCCAAAGGGGTATGTTCTTTTATTTAAAACCGGTTCGTTCCGGTTTAGTCCGGTTTAATTTAAGTTAGGTTTTTTTATTTAGATTGGCCCGATTCGTTTAACCCTAGGGCCCGTTTAGTTATATTACGCACAGGGCGTTAGTTAGGCCCATTTAGCCCGTTTTTCTTTTAATTTCGTTTTCTGTTTTAACAGAATAGTTTCAGATTTGAAAAATTCATATCTTTTATTCTACTTAATATTTTTAGGTGATTCTTTTTTTGTTGGTTTGCAAATTTCTTATAGTTTCTGTAGAAAATATAATTAGCTATGTTAAAATTATTTAGAACTGCTTTATTTTAATTTTAGACAGAATAGTAAATCTGTTATAAAATGAGTTAGGAAATTTATTTTTAATGATTCTTTTCTCCCAACTTTGTTTTGACATTACCTAACCGTAGGAATTAATTTGGGCATTTTAGGATTAATAAAAAATAGTTTTAATCAGAATCATGTTATTCTTATTTAATTAACTAACTACTGTTTTCCTATTATTTTAATTAGCAAATAAATTTATTTCTCACATGTGATTGAATATTCTAGGTTAGTTTCTGTCACTTTAGAGTATGAACTTTTATTTATAATAAATAAAACTTTTATTTTATTTTTCTTAATAGAAATTGAATTAGGCCTAATAGGAGTTTCATAATAGATTTTAAATTGATTCTTTTTGCTCCTAGTTGCTTAATGCATTCTTTTCTGTTAAGTTAACCTAAACCCATGGTTAGGTTATGTTAACAAAATTTTTGTTATGTAAAACTAGTTCTAGTTGTTGTTTGAAGTAGGAAAACTTTGAGTTGGATTTCTTGAGTTTTCTTTGGGTTTTTGATTCGTTTGTTTTGGTGTGTTATGTTACTATGATGTTATGTTAAGTGATCATGTGCTATATGCTTATTGTGATTATTGTTTGTCTCGGTAGAGTTTTCGGAGTGCGAAGCTTGTTACTACGAGTCCTTAGCTTACTTAAGATCGTCGCAAGGCAAGTCATTGATCATGTTCTTTCAATACCTATGATTTTATTGCATTAGTGTTATACCTCCCCACCATGCATGCAGTAGGTGAAATTTTTAAGTTATAATCTTGAGTAGTATCATGTGGTAGGATGAACCAATTCCCCTTGTTACCATGACCCGGGACGAAGTAGTTTACTTTTGCTATCCTCGTAGACGGGATTGGTTGAGTGAATTCATAAGTAAAATGTGAGAGTCAAGATGATGACAACCCCATGAACTTCAAGATCAAGATGGACTTCGGAAATTCACTACTGGGTGGAGGACGGTTGACGGGCACCCTGGAGAACCCAGTGGTTGGCCGGGATGCATGGAGAAGTGCCATGACATCTTGCGGAAAGCTTCACCCAGCCACGAAGAGACGGATGGATGCCCTTTGACCGGAAGCTTACTCTGCAGCCGCAAGCCATTATGGGCTCGCTGGGTCAACCCTAGTTGTGACGCTGGCTGGGACGGTACTACGAGATGTAGAAGAACGGTAGGATTGATGGGTACCGCAGAGCTGTAAGAACTCTTTGAAGACCCTGTTTATCTATCCCGCCTTCAAACACCATGAAGTGCTAAGACTTAAAAGGAGGGAATGATTCTTATGGAAAAGTGCGCAAACCTCTGCAGAGTTAAAGATCTAATCGATTAGCCGTGTCCTCGGTTACGGACAATTTGAGCCTCTGGAACTTGGAAGTATTCGGAAATCTCAACACTAAAAATTAATAAATTAATTTGAGGGGTTAAGACTCAATAATTTGGGAATGAGACATTGGTTGGCGGAACCATCTCAATAACCACCAACAATTTTGTAGTATTTGCAAGCAAGTCCACTGTAGTAGGATAAAATTGGCTTTTGGCAAAATGATGAAACTTAGAGCCCCACAGCCAAAATGCATATAGTGATAGTAATTTTATTATTGTTATTCTCTCTTCATGACTTGCCAGCATATTCAAAATGCTGACCTACACGGCTGCAATGTCTTATGTTGCAGAGGAGTATTCCGATCAGGATTGAGGCTACGCTCCGCGCTTGGCGATTGCCCTATGGAGTCGGATGGACTCGCTATTTCTTCTACGCTTCCGCAGCTTATTTTAGTTTATTTCTCATGAGTTGGCCTTGAGTCGAATTTATTCTCTTGTAATAAAGACTCTATATGAGAATAGTGTAACAAATTCAGGTGTGATTGAACTTTGATTATTTCATCGATGTACTGTGAGTACCAGCATGATCTTGGGATGGTACAGACACAGAGACTTGACCGATTTTGGGTCAGGTCGCTACACGTACATCCACGTTGATGGAGACTTCAACCCACGAAGGGTAACGGTTGCGCGAGTCCACGGAGGGCTCCACCCACGAAGCGTCCACGAAGAAGCAACCTTGTCTATCCCACCATGGCTGTCGCCCACGAAGGACTTGCCTCACTAGCGGTAGATCTTCATGAAGTAGGCGATCTCCTTGCCCTTACAAACTCCTTGGTTCAACTCCACAATCTTGTCGGAGGCTCCCAAGTGACACCTAGCCAATCTAGGAGACACCACTCTCCAAGAAGTAACAAATGGTGTGTTGATGATGAACCCCTTTCTCTTGTGCTTCAAATGATAGTCTCCCCAACACTCAACTCTCTCTCACAGGATTTGGATTTGGTGGAAAGAAGATTTGAGTGGAAAGCAACTTGGGGAAGGCTAGAGATAAAGATTCATATGGTAGGAATGGAATATCTTGGCCTCAACACATGAGTAGGTGGTTCTCTCTCAGAAAATGGATGCTGGAAGTGTAGGTTCGTACTGATGGCTCTCTTCACGAATGAAGAGTGGGTGGAGGGGTATATATAGCCTCCACACAAAAACTAACCGTGACACACAATTTACCAATATCGGTGGGACCGAATTGAAAAACTCGGTCGGACCGATTTAGCAAATCTAGTGACCATTAGGATTTTCGGTGGGACCGACATGCAACTCGGTAGGACCGATATGGTTATGGTTAGGGCATAACGTAATCTCGTTGAGACCAACTACACAAACTCGGTGAGACCGATTTTGGTAATAAGCTAACCAGAGAGTTGGTCAGGCAAACTCGGTGAGACCGATTACACAAACTCAGTGGGACCGATTTTGGTAATAGGTTAACCAGAGAGTTTGCATTGTAATCTCGGTAGTACCGATTACTTAAACTAGGTGAGACCGAATCTGGTAGTGGACATACACAGAGAGATTACAATCCCATCTCGGTGAGACCGAGATCCCTATCGGTGAAACCGATTTGCCTAGGGTTTGTGGCAGTGGCTAAGACATCTGAACTCGGTGGCGCCAGATAGAAAGAATCGGTAGGGCCGAGTTTGACTTTTGGTTTAGGACATATGTGGATGTGGGAAAGTAGTTGAGGGCTTTGGAGCATATCACTAAGCACTTTGAGCAAGCAAGCCATTAAGCAACACCTCATCCCCTCTTGATAGTATTGGCTTTTCCTATAGACTCAATGTGATCTTGGATCACTAAAATAGAAAATGTAGAGTCTTGATCTTGAAGCTTGAGCCAATCCTTTGTCCTTAGCATCTTGAAGGGGTTCCACATCCTCTAGTCCATGCCACTTCATTGTTGAACTTGTCTGAACCATACTAGATAAAAGTGTTAGTCCAACAAGAGATATGTTGACATTAATTACCAAAATCACCCAGGGAGCACTTGTGCTTTCAGATACCGACAGTCGTCTCCCTCAACCTCCACCTTGCCGCCTGATACGTCTCCAATGTATCTATAAATTTATGAAGTATTCATGACATATTTACAATAATTTTATATGGTTTTGCTACTTCTTGAGCTTGCATTGGTTTTTCCCTTGAAGAGGAAAGGGTGATGCAGCAAAGTAGAGATAAGTATTTCCCTCAGTTTGAGAACCAATGTATCAATCCAGTAGGAGACAACGTACAAATCACCGAATACCTGCACAAACAATCAAACAACTTGCACCCAACGTGATAAAGGGGTTGTCAATCCCTTCACGGTTACTTACGAAAGTGAGATCTGATAGAGATAGATAAATGATATAGTAAATATTTTTGGTATTTTTGGTTTATAGATCAGAAAGAAAAAGATTGCAAAAAAGAGTAGATCGGAAACTAATATTGTAGATCGGAAACTTATATGATGGAAATAGACCCGGGGGCCATAGGTTTCACTACAGGCTTCTCTCAAGATAGCAAATAATACGGTGGGTGAACAGATTACTGCCCAACAATTGATAGAAAAGCGCAAAGTTATGACGATATCTAAGGCAATGATCACGAATGTAGGCATCACGTCCGTGTCAAGTAGACCGAAACGATTCTGCATCTTCTACTATTACTCCACACATCGACCGCTATCCAGCATGCATCTAGAGTATTAAGTTCATAAAGAATGGAGTAACGCATTAAACAAGATGACATGATGTAGAGGAATTAACTCAAGCAATATGATGAAAAACCCATCTTTCTATCCTCGATGGCAACAATACAATACATGCCTTGCTGCCCCTACTTTCACTGGGAAAGGACACCGCAAGATTGAACCAAAAGATAAGCACTTCTCCCACTGCAAGAAAAACCAATCTAGTTGGCCAAACCAAACCGATAGTTCAAAGATAATTACAAAGATATCAAATCATGCATACAAGAATTTAGAGAAGATTCAAATAATATTCATAGATAAGCTGAGCATAAATCCACAATTCACCGGATCTCGGCAAACACACCATAAAAAGTTATTACATCGAATAGATCTCCACGAACATCGAGGAGAACATGGTATTGAGAATCAAAGAGAGAGAATAAGCCATCTAGCTACTAGCTATGGACCCGTAGGTCTGTGGTAAACTACTCACGCTTCATCGCAAGGGAAATATAGTTGATGTAGAAGCCCTCGATGATCGAATCCCCCTCCGGCAGGGTGCCGTAAAAGGTCCCTAGATTGGATCTCATGGGTACAGAAGGTTGCGGCAGTGGAAACGTATTTTCATGGATGCTTCTGGTGGTTTGGGGATATATGGGCATATATAGGTTGAAGAATTAGGTCAGGAGGTGCACGAGGGGCCAACAAGGGTGGGGGCGCGCCCTACCCCCTGGGCGTGCACTCCATCCTTGTGGCCACCTCGTGGCTCCTCCGACTTCATCTCCAAGTCTCCTGGTTGTCTTATGGTCCAAGAAAAATCATCGCGAAGGTTTTATTCCGTTTGGTATTCATTTTCTGTGAAACGTAAAAGCAGGGAAACAACCGGAACTGGCACTGGGCTCTAGGTTAATAGGTTAGCCCCAAAAATAATATAAAATAGCATAATAATGCATATAAAACATCCAAAACAGATTATATAATAGCATGGAACTATAAAAAATTATAGATACGTTGGAGACGTATCAAGCATCCCCAAGCTTAATTCCTGCTTGTCCTCGAGTAGGTAAATGATTAAAACAGAATTTTTGATGTGGAAAGCTACCTAACATATTTATCCATGTAATTTATTTATAGTGGCATGAATGTTCAGATATATAAGATTCAAAACAAAAGTTTAATATTGACATAAAAACAACAATACTTCAAGCATACTAACAAGGCAATTATGTCTTCTCGAAATAACATGGTCAAAGAAAGCTTATCCCTACAAAATCATATAGTTTGGCTATGCTCCATCTTCATCACACAAAATATTAAAATCATGCACAACACTGATGACAAGCCAAGCAATTGTTTCATACTTTTGATGTTCTCAAACTTTTTCAACTTTCACGTAATACATGAGCGTGAGCCATGGACATAGCACTATAGGTGGAATAGAAGGTGGTTGTGGAGAAGACAAACAGAAAGAGATAGTCTCACATCAACTAGGCGTATCAACGGGCTATGGAGATTCCCATCAATAGATATCAATGTGAGTGAGTAGGGATTGCCATGCAACGGATGCACTAGAGCTATAAGTTTATGAAATCTCAAAAAGAAACTAAGTGGGTGTGCTTCCAACTCGCTTGCTCACAAAGACCTAGGGCAATTTGAGGAAGCCCATCATTGGAATATACAAGCCAAGTTCTAGAATGAAAAATTCCCACTAGTATATGAAAGTGATAACATAGCAGACTCTCTATCATGAAGATCATGGTGCTACTTTGAAGCACAAGTGTGGTAAAAGGATAGTAACATTGCCCTTCTCTCTTTATCTCTTTTTTTATTTGGGCCTTCTCTCATTTTTTGGCCTCTTTTTTTCATCCGGAGTCTCATCCCGACTTGTGGGGGAATCATAGTCTCCATCATCCTTTCCTCTCATGGGACAATGCTCTAATAATGAAGATCCACACTTTTATTTACTTACAACTCAAGAATTACAACTCGATACTTGGAACAAAATATGACTCAACATGAATTCCTCCAGTAGTGTACCGGGATGTGCAATGAATCAAGAGTGACATGTATGAAAGGATTATGAACAGTGGCTTTGCCACAAATACGATGTCAACTACATGATCATGCAAAGCAATATGACAATGATGGAGCGTATCATAATAAACGGAAAGGTGAAAAGTTGCATGGCAATATATCTCGGAATGGCTATGGAAATGCCATAATAGGTTGGTATGGTGGATGTTTTGAGGAAGGTATATGGTGGGTTTATGGTACCGGCGGAAGTTGCGCGGCACTAGAGAGGCTAGCAATGGAGGAAGGGTGAGAGTGCGTATAATCCATGGACTCAACATTAATCATAAAGAACTCACATACTTATTGCAAAAATCTATAAGTTATCACAACGAAGTACTACGTGCATGATCCTAGGGGGATAGATTGGTAGGAAAAGACCACCGCTCGTCCCCGACCGCCACTCATAAGGAAGACAATCAATAAATAAATCATGCTCCAACTTCATCACATAACGGTTCACCATACGTGCATGCTACTGGAATCACAAACTTTAACACAAGTATTTCTCAAATTCACAATTACTCACTCGCATGACTCTAGTATCACCATCTTCATATCTCAAAACAATCATCAAGTATCAAACTTCTCATAGTATTCCATGCACTTTATATGATAGTTTTTATTATACCCATCTTGGATGTTCATCATATTAGGACTAATTTTATAGCCAAAGCTAACTACCATGCTGTTCTAAAAGACTCTAAAAATAATATAAGTGAAGCATGAGAGATCAATAATTTCTATAAAATAAAATCACCACCGTGCTCTAAAAAGATATAAGCGAAGCACTAGAGCAAAACTATCTAGCTCAAAATATATAAGTGAAGCACATAGAGTATTCTAATAAATTCCGATTCATGTGTGTCTCTCCCAAAAGGTGTGTACAGCAAGTATGATTTTGGTAAACTAAAAAGCAAAGACTCAAATCATACAAGACGCTCCAAGAAAAACACATATCATGTGGTGAATAAAAATATAGCCTCAAGTAAATTTACCGATAGACGAAGACGAAAGCGGGGATGCCTTCCGGGGCATCCCCAATCTTAGGCTTTTGGTTTTCCTTGAATTTTACCTTGGGGTGCCTTGGGCATCCCCAGCTTAGGCTCTTTCCACTCCTTATTCCATAATCCATCAAATCTTTACCCAAAACTTGAAAACTTCACAACACAAAAGTCAACAGAAAATCTCGTAAGCTCCGTTAGTATAAGAAAATAAATCACCACTTTTGGTACTATTGTGAACTCATTATTTATTTATATAGGTTTAATATCTACTGTATTCCAACTTTTCCATGGTTCATACCCCCCGATACTACCCATAGAATCATCAAAATAAGCAAACAACACATAGAAAACAGAATCTGTCAAAAACAGAATAGTTTGTAGCAATCGGGATACTTCGAATATTTCTGTAACTCCAAAAATTCTTAAACCTTAGGATAACAGGGGAAATTTGTATATTAATCTTGTGTAAAATATTCAGAATTTTATCACGCTTCTATGATTTTTAAAATTTCTAGGACTGGGCGCAAAAGTTTCTATTTTTCAGTAAGATCAAATCAACTATCATCGTAAGCCATCCCGAAGGTCTTACTTGGCACAAACACTAATTAAAACACAAAACCACATCTAACCAGAGGCTATATAAATTATTTATTGCAAAACAGAACCTAAAAAGCAAAAACAAAAATAAAATTGGGTTGCCTCCCAACAAGCGCTATTGTTTAACGCCCTTAGCTAGGCATAAAACACGAATAGATCAAGGTATAATCGTCTTACCCCCTTTTGGAAGCAAAGAGAAAATTTCTTATCCATGTCATTTATCTTTCTATTTTGTGAAAGCACATGGCCATTAATAGTGGAAGAAAGATTAAGCACGTTACAAAAATTTGCATCTAAACTAGCCTTCATCTCTTTGATTATTTCATTTTGATAAAAGCACATAAGAGCAGTTGATTCAACATTTTCTCCCTTGGGGTGCCCAAATATGGTTTTCATATTCTCATAAGTATTGATGGCATCCCCTCCAAGAAAACCATTTTCAAATATAGAATCCAAAACTTGCTTAAAAGAAGGAGGTAAACCAACATAAAAGCTTTTCAAGTATATCTCAATCTGATATTGGGGCACATAGCTAGCTCGAATCCTCAACAGCCTATCCCAAGCATCTTTCAAAGATTCATCAAGCAAATAACAAAAAATTCCGGGAACATCTTCATCAAAATTGTTGAGATTTTCCTTAGCAACCCTGGTAAACCTTTCCGTAGCATCATTATTTATGAGCATAGAAAGGACAGAGGGGCTATCCAAAGCATTAAAACTCGGGAGAAAACCCTTACCCCTTTTAGAGAGGGCCATAGCGATAGAAAGGAAAACTTAAGTAAACACGAGGATAGCGAGAGGAAAGGCAAATCTTTTTGAAAATTGTTTTGGAAGTGGGGGAGAGGAAAACGAGAGGCGAATGGCAAATAATGTAATGCAAGAGATGAGAGTTTATGATGGGTACTTGGTATATCTTGACTTGGTGTCGATCTCCCCGGCAACGGTGCCAGAAACTCTTCCTGCTACTTCTTAAGCTTGAGTTGGTTTTTTCCCTTGAAGAGGAAAGGGTGATGCAGCAAAGTAGTGAAGGAAATATGCCCTAGAGGCAATAATAAAGTTATTATTTATTTCCTTATATCATGATAAATGTTTATTATTCATGCTAGAATTGTATTAACTGGAAACATAATACATGTGTGGATACATAGACAAACAGAGTGTCACTAGTATGCCTTTACTTGACTAGCTCGTTAATCAAAGATGGTTATGTTTCCTAACCATTGACATGAGTTGTCATTTGATTAACGGGATCACATCATTAGGATAATGATGTGATTGACTTGACCCATTCCGTTAGCTTAGCACTCGATCGTTTAGTATGTTGCTATTGCTTTCTTCATGACTTATACATGTTCCGATGACTATGAGATTATGCAACTCCCATTTACCGGAGGAACACTTTGCGTGCTACCAAACGTCACAACGTAACTGGGTGATTATAAAGGTGCTCTACAGGTGTCTCCGAAGGTACATGTTGGGTTGGCCTATTTCGAGATTAGGATTTGTCACTCCGATTATCAGATAGGTATCTCTGGGCCCTCTCGGTAATACACATCACTTAAGCCTTGCAAGCATTGTAACTAATGAGTTAGTTGCGGGATGATGTATTACGGAATGAGTAAAGAGACGTGCCGGTAACGAGATTGAACTAGGTATTGAGATACCGACGATCGAATCTCGGGCAAGTAACATACCGATGACAAAGGGAACAACATATGTTGTTATGCGTTCTGACCGATAAAGATCTTTGAGGGAGTCCCGGATTAGGGGGTGTCCGGATAGCCGAACTATCACCGTTGGCCGGACTCCTAGACTATGAAGATACAAGATTGAAGACTTCGTCCCGTGTCCGGATGGGACTTTCCTTGGCGTGGAAGGCAAGCTTACGATACTGATATGTAGATCTCCTACCATTGTAACCGACTGTAACCCTAACCTATCCGTGTCTATATAAACCGGAGGGTTTTAGTCCGAGGACTAACAACAATCATACCATAGGCTAGCTTCTAGGGTTTAGCCTCCTTGATCTCGTGGTAGATCTACTCTTGTACTACCCATATCATCAATATTAATCAAGCAGGAGTAGGGTATTGCCTCCATCGAGAAGGCCCGAACCTGGTTAAAAACATTGTGTCCCTTGTCTCCTGTTACCATCCACCTAGACGCACAGTTCGGGACCCCCTACCCGAGATCCGCCGGTTTTGACACCGACATTGGTGCTTTGATTGAGAGTTCCTCTCGCGTCGCCGCCGCCGAAGGATGCCTCATCCCGTCTCTAAAGACGATACTATCGCCAAAGGAGCCTTGGCCACTGGTCAGACTCTTCGGCTAGGTGGTTTTCTTATAACCGCCAGTTCGCCATCATACGATGATGACTTCTCGAGTCATCGAAACCAATCTTCACGTTAATTCGGAACTTGCCGAACAGTTAGATCCGATCGAGCTCTCCTCCGTAAACGAGCTCTTGGATCGCATCGCCGCCCTGGATTCGCCATGATCACGCACGGATTGGGCCTAAAATCGATCGAGAGAGATCAACTCTCCCTGTGCTACCCATCATGTTGCTGTGATAGAGGAGCAATGCGGCGATTCTTCTTCTATCTTAAGGACTAGCTACGTCCAGATTCCCGATCCCTCCATGCTGGGTTCCCGCAGAGGGACGGATGTCGATCAAGCCCTGAACTTAAAGTCAGGCAGCGGGTTGGATTCATTGGATACCATTCAAAAATCCAAACTTCCGAGTTCGGAAACTTCTCGGCCCCTCAGTCTTAAATTGGACGGGGTTCCGGATATAGTTCCACCTGCCCACCCAAACATTAGCGATCTATCCCGAATTCGGCAAGAGCCTGCTGAAACAGTACATCATTACTGGGCCAGGTTCCTCCTGGTTATGGACATTATAAAGGACTGTCGAGAGGTGGATGCAATCCCACTTTTCTGCAATAATTGAATGGACAAGGGAATCCTAAACGCCATAAGTCGTTGCGAAATTACACGCTTTGCTGACTTGGTGACCATAGTACAAAAGTACTGTGCGAAGGAGAGTGCCTGGAAAACCGAAAGTAAATTTTGAGATAATCCGGCCCCGAATACATCCCTAGTCCGAAATAAAAGGGTGCATCATTACCAAGCACCTGGGTTAAACACCAAAAAACCAAAACCCCCTAAAGGGTATGGAACCATACTGGAGGGTTGGCTAAATGGACCCTGCAAAATTCATAGCACAAAGGGCGCTTCTCCAACTCATAGCCTTCGAGCATGTTGGATACTACGGCAGGTGGCCAAAAGTGGTGAAGAGCTTCTAGCTTCAGAATCCCAGCCCAGCAGCACCAGTACGGTGTTAATAGTCTTCGAGACTTTCGCATCAAATAACATGCGGAAATGAACACTCCGCAACCTTGCCGAAGTCTACCAAGTAGCAACAATAAATCCATGGAGTGACACGGCTATTACCTTTAATGCCAGTGACGAACCCAAATTCCGAACCACCCGAGCACCAGCCGCATTGGTCCTCAGTCCAATAGTGTACGGCTTTCGCCTTACTAAGGTACTCATGGATGGCGGCAGCAGACTAAACCTCATCTATGAGGAAACCGTCCGAAAAATGGAAATAGACTGGAACCACATTGAGCGAAGCAGCACATCCTTTAGAGGAATAATCCCTAGCCGAGAAGCATGCTGCACAGGAAAAATCACACTGGACGTAGTGTTCGCTCGACGGACAATTACAGGTCCGAGGAGGTCACATTTCAAGTGGCCCCGTTCAGCAGCGGATATCACGCTTTATTAGGGCGAGAGGCATTCACAATTTTTCAAGCTATACCCCATTATGGGTACATGAAGCTTAAAATGCCCGGCCCTAACGGAATCATCACTCTCGGTAGTGATCCTTACATAGCACTCCGCGCCGAAAACAAGACAGCCGCACTAGCCCTCGAGGCACTATCCAAGCCCTAGCGCCGAGGAACTCAAAGGCGATGCGCCCACGGTGAACAGGGATGATGTGATACTTGATAAAAGATCCAAGTCCACCTCTTTTAAACCATCAGATGAAATAGTCAAATTCCAAGTCCACCCAACGGACCCTTCAAAGACGGCCTCCATTGGGGCACAATTAAACCCTGATGTAGACACCGCACTATGAGAATTTCTACGAGAAATCTGGGACATTTTTGCCTGGCACTCTTCAGATATGCCAGGAATCCCACGTCGGCTGGCCGAGCACAGCCTAAATATCCTAAAAGGATTCAAGCAGGCAAACAGGCTCTTCGGCGCTTTTCCGAACCCAAGAGACATGCCATGGGAGAGGAGCTAGCCAAACTTCTGGAAGCCGGATTCATCAGAGATATTAAACATCCGGACTGGCTAGCAAACCTGGTGATGGTACCAAAGAAGGATGAATCCTGGCGCCTATGTGTTGATTTCAAAGACCTTAATAAGGCTTGCCCAAAGGATCCCTTCCCCCTCCCTCGCATTGATCAAATTATCGACGCTACAGCAGGACACGACTCATTGTGCTTCATCGACGCTGCATCGGCTACCACTAAATCAAGATGGCGGAGCTGCACAAGTTGCAACAGCATTCATCACTCCATACGCCCATTCTCGCTTCAACACAATGCCCTTCGGCTAAAAACGCCGCGCAACATATCAGCGCATGATTCGTATATGTCCGCAAACCAGATCGGCAAAACAAGGAAGCATATGTAGATGACGTGGTCGCCAAAACCAAGCATGTCGAAACTCTAGTAGACGACTTGAGGCTCACATTCAACAATCTTCAAAATATGACATCAAGCTCAATCCGAAAATGCATCTTGGCGCTCCACCGGAAAGCTCTGGGCTTCATTGTGTCCGTAGAGGAATTGAAGCAAACCTAGCTAAGGTCCGAGCTCTGTCACAATTGATATTCCAAAAGACCTCAAACAAATACAAAATTGATCGATGCGAGCGGCTCTAAGCCGCTTTATTTCCCGTTTGGGAGAAAAGGCGTTACCCCTTTACCGCCTCCTCCACCGCATCGAACTTCGAGTGGACGGATGCCGCCACGGCCGGACTCGAAGAGATAAAAGCCATATTGGCAACAAATCCGGTCCTGGCCGCACCCAACATGGGCAAACCAATGCTATTATATATCGCCGCAACACATCAAGTTGTCAGCGCGGTGCTCATTGTCGAACGAGAAACGGACGGACACCGGTTCCCTCTTCAAAGACCGGTTTATTATGTGTCCACTGTCCTCACTCCATGCAAGTCCCGGTACCCACATTATCAAAAGATAGCATACGCGGTGTTCATGGCATCCCGGAAGCTGTGACACTACTTTCAAGAGTGTTCGATAAAGGTAGCCTCCGAAGTACCTCTTAACGACATTATAAACAACCGCGACGCGACGGGCCGGATTGCTAAATGGGCCATAGAGCTCCTTCCGTTCGACATAAACTATAAGCCACGACGAGCTATTAAGTTGCAGGTTTTGGCCGATCATGCGGGTCGAATGGATGAAGTTTAACTCCCTAAAGAGTACGGCGATACCCAATTGGATCATGCACTTTGACAGCTCCAAAATGTTGGCCGCCTGGGGCTGGTATCGTCCCCGACGCCCCCAACTGGGGACACAGTCCAATACGTCCTTCAGATAATGTATACGGACTCCAACAACGCAGCCGAATACGAGGCCCTTTTGCACAGCCTCAGGATGGCAGTCTCCATGGGCATTAAATGCCTAGAGGTGCGCGGGGATTCGAGCCTCGCGATATCTCAAATAAACGGAGACTTTGATGCCAAAGATCCGAAAATGGCAGCATACCGCAATGCGGTCCTAAAAATGTCAACACGGTCCGAAGAGCTCGAATTTCATCATATAGCCCGGGATAACAACCAGGCGGCGGACATATTGGCACGCATCGGTGCAAAACGCGATGCCGTCCCGCCCAACATCTTCCTGGAACGGCTGTTCAAGTCATCCGTACTATGGGAAGGGGAGTCCGAAAATAACAATCCGGACCCAACCGCACTGCCTAATGCCGAACACTCTAACACAATCGGAGGCTCTGCCACCGAGATAACACCCTCCGCCCACGAAATAATGGCGGTTATCGCCCCGTGGACGGAACCATTCCTAGCCTACCTAACTAGGCAGGAACTCGCAGAAGACCAAAATGAGGCTCGCTGCATAGTACGGCGATCTAAAGCCTATAAAGTCCATGAGGGACAGCTTTATAAGAAAAGCACTACAGGAGTCCTTCAAATGTGTATCTCCGAAGAGGAAGGGCGAATCCTCCTGGCTGAAATTCATGCCGGACTGGGTGGGCACCACGCCGCAGCCCGGGCCCTTGTAGGCAAGGCCTTCCGTACAGGATTTTACTGGCCGATGGCCCGGCAGATGCTCAGATTTAGTCCAATGATGCGTCGGTTGCCAGCTTTTGCTAACCAAAGCCACATGCCACCCACCGCCTCAAAACTATACCCATCACCGCCGTCATGTCCTGGGGCTTGACATGGTTGGACCGCTTAAGGAGGAACCTACAAGCAAAAATACCAATTGGTCATGGTGGATAAATTCACCAAATGGATAGAGGCCAAGCTCGTTAAAACGGCTGAATCTGGACCGTGATAGACTTCATATCAGGGTAGTGCACCGTTACGGTGTCCCCACAAGATCATCACCGATAACGGCACCAACTTCACGGCCGATGAGGTCAAATTATGGTGCAAAACATGGGCATCAAGCTCGACACGCCTCGCCTATCACCCTCAAACCAACGGTCAAGTCGAGCGAGCAAACGGTCTAATCATGAGCGGCATTAAACCCAGACTAGTGCGGTCCCTCAAGGAATCTAACACACACTGGGTTGAGGAGCTCGACTCCGTACAGATTCATACCATTTTTATGGTGTACGGCGCAGAGGCAGTCTTGCCCTGCGATATAATACATGACTCACCTCGCGTGCGCATGTATGAAGAAAGAGAAGCCGAGCTCGATCGGCAGGACAGTTTGGACGCATTGGAGGAGGAGCGCGACGTGGCAAAAGCTCATTCCGCATTCTATCAACATCAGGCTCGAAGATATCAAAGCAGGGAAGTACGGGCCAAAGCTTATAACGTTGGCGAACTAGTTCTACGCCTGCCGGACAAGAAAAAGGACAAACTCAAGCCCAAATGGGAAGGTCCATTCATCATCGACCAGGTCCTGACCGGCGGAGCATACCGTATGCGAAACGCCTCGGATAACAGACTCGAGCCAAACCCATGGAACGCAGCCCGTCTACGAAGATTCTACGCCTAAGCGCCGGACTCCAAGTTCGTCTCCTTCCTCCGTCCACATTTTCTATTTTTGCTGTCTTTTATTTCTCTCCTTCCTCCTCCTTCTTGAAGCCTTTAGAGGCTCATTTGCGCTTTGTTCTCACATACTTGACGCGCTGTCCGCGCTCATTATACCTGGGGGCTTCTTTAAAAGAAGCTTATTTTTACGGGCTTCATGCCCAACACATGTGTCAAACTTCCGCATGTACCTTTTATTCACCATTATATGCATCGATATGACTTAAGTTTTGGCCAAGCTGGGTTGCTCGGCTCCGTGCTTACCCCCACGCTCCCGATTGTTCGCTAGGTGGTAAAGGAGCACCTCTGCGATTGTTACCGCTGGTCACCGGATGTGTACCTCAGACTGGGTGAAGCCCAAAGCTAGCGTTCTTAAGGGAATATTCGGTCGGTGAACTGAAAGATGATTTTTAACTATTTACCCATCTGCCCCCAGATGATTTTCTGCTTTCCTAGCAGTTTTGACATGCACTTTAGGGCATGCATCCCAGAGAAAGGAACCCTTAACGGAACTATTCTCCCTGGAAGATGTTTCTTACTATCCATGTAATATAACATAACTAGTTGGGCACTTGTCTGATACAGCAATAATGACCCCTACGCCTTGTCTCCATGCATACCCCGGTTCTTATATAACCACGAAGGTATTCGGACACACTCCGGACTATTGGGTCCTGAGGTCGAAGCGAAAAGGTCCGCTATGACAAACGATCTACAATCCGCTAGAAGACATTTTTCATGTCATATTTAATTACATAGTCATCTCGACTCATTGTATTCCTCCTCAATGCCATCTAATAGGCTATCTAATTTACAATCTTGATGGGAATACTGGCGCCAATTCTACTTGGCCGTACACTGCTTACAGGATCTCCTTCCCATCAGCCCCACAGTCCGACTCGCCGTGTGGTTTGGGTCACCTTCGTGTACCGCGTCTTTACCATGGCCCAGCCTCCTCGGCGCCTTGACGGCAGGCTAATATCTTCCATCGTAAGCGCCGCCGTGCTCCTTGAAGCCGCTCCGCCAGCTCCCCAATGCCTTCGGCAGGGAGATAGATGGCCACAAGGCTGGCCGACGCTTTTCATCACCGCCGAACTCGTTCGTGTAGCCGACGTAGTTCGGGAAGAAGATCACCAAGAATCGGGCATCTCCTCTTCAGACGACTGTGAGCAAACCTACATACATGTTTATGTTAGTCGCCTTCCTCGCCGAACTCTTTCAAAGTTCGCCAAGCACTTATGAAAATGCCGCGACGAAGCCGCCGATTCTCCTTACGGAGTCGCATAACCGGGCACGAACATCTTTTAGTTCCTCACCCAGTTGGGTGTTGGCATCCTGGAGGTTATTTTTCTCCTGCCGCACCCTCGTAAGCACACTCTCACCAGCCTTTAGTTGGCGCAGGAGTTGTTGCTTGTCCGGATCTAGTTCGGCGCCATCTGCAATATTATTGTCAGATTTACACACCCGCCGCACTTCATAAACTATTTATCTTTTGAAGAATATATTACCAGAGGGGGTCTCTGCGGCTCCCCCTATAGCGGCTAGTGCGGCCTCAAGTTGGGCCTTGCATTCTTCAAGCCTGGGACAGTCAGTATTCTTTTTGTAAGATCTCAGATAACAAATGATCCTTAAATCAGTTATTCTAACTATTTTAAGTCTCGGGCTACCGCCATATAAAACTGTCAAATTTCCTTACGTATGTCCTTTACATACCGCCCGTGGCTCGCTAGACCATCTTGAGCGGCACGGAGTGTGCATCTCCGAATTGAAGGCATTGAAGGCCCTTGGGAGAAACATCGCCACGAAGAACTGTCCGTGCGCGCTGTGGATTCATGGCGCTCTCCACCTCGGATTTGGTGGCGGACAATTTGTCGGCATCCTCTGTCGGAGGAGCATCCGACGTACGCCTCGTGCTCGCCTCCGCTTCCGGACCCAGCTTTGGAGCCTGGCCGGCGGAGGCTCGATTGGCAAACTCTCCGGACTTAGTCCGGCGAGCGCTCTTTTTCCTGAAAAGAGCATCAGCGTTAGTAAGCCTTCCAGGAATCAATCCTGGGAACATGATGACACACCATACCGTTGCGGCGGAGTTTCGATCCAGACCGCACTTCTTTTTAGTTCGCGGGCCAGACTACCCTTGTTGGCCAGCCGCTGGCTCGGCCTCCGCCTCAAGGCACCCCCGCTAAACACCATTGGTATACGGTGGTCAAGAAATTAGCACGGATGGGTCGTTATCGAGTATTGGGACCTCGGTCTCGCCATTCGTGAGGCCGGAGGTATTCCGGTAATCGGTCAGAAGGCAATCAAAGCATTGTCGATGCTAAGTTGGTGGAACACCCGTCGATCGACTCCATCTTTATATCCGGATCCTCTTCGGAGGCCGGATCGAGGGACCGTTCCGGATCCTCGGGTTGTGGGGGGCGTGCTGCGTATCTTCTCCATAGTCCGGCGCAGTTCCTGCGCAGAAACCCTGAAATGAGATATTTAATCAGGGGAACATGGATCGGACAGGCCACAAAGATGTTTGCTTACCCAACTTCGAGGATTATTCAAGAAAACTCGCCATGGGTTGACGCAGAAAATCCTCCTCCTCCCTTTATACATGGCGCATAAGGTCTTCACCAGTTCGGTGACCGATCCTGCCCTTTGCGGCCATGGCGGTGGCATCGCCCTCCCTGTTGTAGTCCCACATGGGTGGCCCCTATATTGAGCGGCTGCACTCCTCATAATGCAGATTGCCATGACTCCAATCATGGTCAATCCAGCATGAGCCAAGAATCTTATTCGCTCATCAAGTAAAGGACATCTCGATCATTTTCCTCTGGGGGCTCATGGGCGCCAGCTTAGGCGCTTCTTCAGAGGGCGTTGCTAATCTCCGGAAGGCCAATCCAACAGGATCCGCAGCGGACGCCCTCCATGTAAAACCATTCAAGGCTAGTCTTGGATGCCTTCTTCGGGTTCCGGATAGATATCCGGTCCCGTGATGCGCCATAGTTCGCTCCGCCCACTTGATATATTGACCCCTCATGAGAACGGGGTACTAGGCAGAATAATCTCTTCCACAAGGCAAAATGAGCCTCGACGCCCAAGAACAGTTCACAAAGGGCCACGAAGCCCGCGATGTGCAAAATGGAGGCAAGCGTAAGGTGGTGCAATTGAGGTCGAGAACTCCAAGAACCCTCGAGAAACGGATGGATTGGAAATCCGAGTCCTCTTACTAGATAAGAGATAAAGCACACCCGCTCTCCTTTAGAGGATCGGGACACTCTCCGCTTGCTTTCCGCCTTGTAGGTGGCAAGTCCGCTCGAACCGAACCATAAAGGCCGGGGAAGAAATCCCTTGGTTTGGAGTATAACTAGCTCGCTATATGGGATCGAGCATCTCCCCAATTTCAGGCTGAGGGCTGGAAGCGCGAGAGGAGGAGCCGCTGATCGCCCATGATGGAATGGGCTTTGGTCGAGGCGCCCGATGAAAGCTCATGAAGGGGGATGGTGTGACTCAGATCTAGATCCTCGCCTTTTATAGGCAGCTCATTTGCGCAACTAGGGGTAAGTGTAAAATACCCGGCTTTTCGCATTCATTCAAACACGTGGAAGATGGCCATTATTGGGCGAGAAGCCAAGGAGCGCAGCATTTATCGAAGCGGACACTATTCGACAAGTATACGGAATTTGAGAAGAACCCGCCGCAATGTCAAGACAACCACGCTACCGGACTCATAGTCATTGAAGCCTGGTTCGGGGGCTACTGAGGGAGTCCCGGATTAGGGGGTGTCCGGATAGCCGAACTATCACCGTTGGCCGGACTCCTAGACTATGAAGATACAAGATTGAAGACTTCGTCCCGTGTCCGGATGGGACTTTCCTTGGCGTGGAAGGCAAGCTTGGCGATACGGATATGTAGATCTCGTACCATTGTAACCGACTCTGTGTAACCCTAACCTATCCGGTGTCTATACAAACCGGAGGGTTTTAGTCCGTAGGACGAACAACAATCATACCATAGGCTAGCTTCTACGGTTTAGCCTCCTTGATCTCGTGGTAGATCTACTCTTGTACTACCCATATCATCAATATTAATCAAGCAGGAGTAGGGTATTACCTCCATCGAGAGGGCCCGAACCTGGGTAAAAACATTGTGTCCCTTGTCTCCTGTTACCATCCGCCTAGACGCACAGTTCGGGACCCCTTACCCGAGATCCGCCGGTTTTGACACCGACAATCTTCGTAGAATATGTGGGAGCCAATATGAGCATCCAGGTTCCGCTATTAGTTATTGACCGGAGACGTGTCTCGGTCATGTCTACATAGTTCTCGAACCCGTAGGGTCCGCACGCTTAAAGTTTTGATGACAGTTATATTATGAGTTTATGTGTTTTGATGTACCGAAGGAGTTCGGAGTCCCGGATCAGATCAGGGACATGACGAGGAGTCTCGAAATGGTCGAGACGTAAAGATTGATTTATTGGACGACTATATTCGGACATCGGAAAGGTTCCGAGTGATTCGGGTATTTTTCGAGTACCGAGAGTTACGGAATTCGTGATTGGGCCTTAATGGGCCATACGGAAAGGAGAGAAAGGCCCCAAGCAGGGCCGCACCTCCCCATGGACTAGGGAGGGGGGGCGCTGTCGGTGTCAAACCGTGGATCTCGTAGGGGGTCCCGATCATAAGGCCAAGGCTGATGGTAACAGAAGAAAGGGACACAGATGTTTGCCTGTGTTCGGGCCCTCTCGATGGAGGTAAACCCTACTTCCTTCTTGATTAATATTGATGATATGGGTAGTACAAGAGTAGATCTACCACAAGATCGTGGAGGCTAAACCCTAAGAGCTGGCCTATGATGGTATGATTGTAATTGTGATCGGCCTTCTAGGACCAACCTCTCCGGTTTATATAGACACCGAGAGGGCTAGGTTTACATGGAGTCGGTTACAAGGAAGGAAATATAATATCCGGATCGCCAAGCTTGCCTTCCACGCCAAGGAAAGTCCCATCCGACACGGGTCAAGTCTTGAGTCTTGTATCTTCACGCTCAATAGTCCGGACGTTGTACACAGTTGGCAGTCCTGATACCCCTAATCCAGACTCCTCAAGAGCTCTGAACCAGGCTTCCATGACGATGAGTCAGTGCGCGATCTTGTGTTCGCATTGCAGGCGGGTTCCTTCTCCGAATACTCCAAAGTGCCATTATGATTTAATAGTGTCCGGCCTCCAATCAATGTTGTTCTCCTCGGCTTCGGTGCCTCAGTAATGACCATCTCCTCGTGTCGGGCGAATGCGAGGAGTCGAGGCATTTTTGCATTTTCATCCCTCGATCCTTCGGGCTAACCGTCTATTAGAAGGGACAGGGATTCTCATATCCAAACTCACTCTCCCTCCCAGAGCCAGCATCCAACAGAGCGCTCCGCAAAAAGCCATTCCAACATGGCCGGCCGTCACAGCTCTTCTGCTTTCCCTTCTCATTCCAAGTCTGGGGATTGGGGAGAGTGTTCAGTTCCTCATAGCCGTTTGATAAATTTACAAACCCAAGGGTTTCTCCCACCGGCGTTCATGGTCCCCGTCCGAGCTGGAATAGCCACTTATGACGGAGGAGACCAAGCTGAGGGATCTCCTAACCCATCTCCGGAGGAGCGTATATGTCTAATCCCTCATTTGCTGAGGGGCGTCGGGTTCCCTATCCACCCGTTTCTTGGCGGGCTCTGGAGTTCTACGGCCTCCGCCATTACGACCTTACCCCTGCCTCTATTCTGCACATAGCAGGGTATGTTGCCCTTTGCGAGCTGTTTTTAGGCTGCGAACCACACTTCGGATTATGGAGGAAGTTGTTCTGCCTCGTCCCCCGCACCCAGGGGGAGTTCCTATGTCAAGTGGGTGGGGCCGAAGTATGGCGCATTGCCAAGACCGGATACCTGTCCGACACTCCTGAGAAGGCACCAGAAAACTGGCCTTCAGAGTGGTTCTATATAAACGACGTCCCCCTTCCGGATCCATTCCGGCCAGGTCTCCGCAAGTTTAGCAAAGCCCCGTCGAGGGCATGCCTAAGCTGGCGCCCCCGGGGACCTCAAGAAGAGGACACAAGGGAAATATTCCTTCTGATGGATAGGATAAAGTTACTGGCCAAATCCGGACTGACGATAGTTGAGGTTATGGCGATATGCATAAGACGGGCTGTGCAGCCGCTCCAATATCGGGGGAAGCCCATGTGGCATTTCAACAGGGAAGATGATGCCACCCGCTGCGGCCATAAGGGTCCGGACTCTGCTGCCGCTCTGGCAAGGATATTGTCCGATTTGTACAAAGGGGAAGAGGAGAAATTCCCTCACATAAAAGCTCGGGATGGATTCTCCATGTACAACCCCCCAGCATGGGTAAGTTGCCATTCTTTTCCCTGCTTTACTTACTCTAGCGTTCTTCTGCTAAGATTACTTGCATCAATGCTTCTGGGCAGGAACTAAGGAGGGCCGTAGAAGGAATCTTCGCTTCCCAAACGTGAGGACCCCGGAAGGGCTCTAGATCCGGGACTTAAAGTGGATTCGGATATCACTGTGGAGCTTGTCAACGGGGTATTCTATCAGGCGAGCTGGGATGGCGCCCTAGTGGTCATTACGGCCGACTACCCTGGACTGCTCCCCACTTCGCGTGTAAGCCGAACTAAAAAACCCTATCCTTCGAAGAGGACTGTCGGTGTCAAAACCGGCGGATCTCGGGTAGGGGGTCCCGAACTGTGTGTCTAGGCGGATGGTAACAAGAGACAAGGGACACGATGTTTACCCAGGTTCGGGCCCTCTTGATGGAGGTAAAACCCTACGTCCTGCTTGATTGATATTGATATTGTGGATGTTTACAAGAGTGGATCTACCACGAGATCAAGGAGGCTAAACCCTAGAAGCTAGCCTATGGTATGATTGTAAGGGTTGTTGTGATTGTAGTCCCACGGACTAAAGCCATCCGGTTTATATAGACACCGGAGAGGGCTAGGGTTACATAGAGTCGGTTACAATGGTAGGAGATCTACATATCCGATCGCCAAGCTTGCCTTCCACGCCAAGGAAAGTCCCATCCGGACACGGGTGAAGTCTTCAATCTTGTATCTTCATAGTCTTGGAGTCCGTCGATGATGATAGTCCGCAGATGATAGTTCAGCTGATGATGGTAGTCCGCTATACGGACACCCCTAATCCAGACTCCTCAAGAGCCCCTGAACCAGGCTTCAATGATGATAAGTCCGGCGTATATTGCTTGGCATTGCAAGGCGGGTTCCTCCTCCAAATGATAGAAGATTGTGAACACCAGATAGTGTCCGCTCGCAAAATAAATTCCACATTCCACCGTAGAGAGAATAATAATATATATACACAAGTTCAATCACGACGTTTTTCGTGGCATGACGTCACACCACTACCAAGCCATTACTCAATTGTTTTTACTTTACCACCTCAGCGCATTTATCGAAGCGGTTTCCTTGGCACGTCTTGTCGAAGCAGAGATCGTGTTTCCCCTTAATCCGGGATTCTCATCAATACGGGCGGGTAACCCAACCGTGTCATTGATGGTGATACTTGGGAGATAAGCGAGTTTTACCGGGCGGTGGGGGACGCAGAAGACTTCGCCCGCCCATATAAGGGATAAAGATTCACCTTCTCACCCACGCCTTCTTCCTCCTTTTGCTTATCCATCTCCACAAGACTCGAGCTCCAGCGCCCAAGTTCACAAGATCTCGCCTCAACCTTCTCCGACCATGTCCGGACCGGGAGGTAAATGGTTGGCCTCCACCGCTAAGGAGGAGCACATCGCTAAACTGCGCGGGCGCCGATATCTTTCGGGCGACATCACAGACCGCTGCCCAACAGGGGCAGCTCATCCCCACCCCCAGCCCGATGAGAGGGTCGTCTTTCTTCCCCACTTCCTCCATGGACTGGGCTTTCCACTACATCCCTTTGTCCGGGGCTCATGTTCTACTACGGCCTGGATTTCCATGATCGGCGCCAACTTCATCCTCAACATCTCGGTGTTTATCGTCGTGTGCGAGGCCTTCCTCTGCATCCAGCCCCACTTCGACTTGGCTCAAGACCTTCAATGTCAAGCGAAGGTAGTGAAGGGCACTCTGCGGAGTGCGGAGGCGCCATGTTGGGCAAGATGCCCAACATCCTTTGGTTCGAAGGGGCCTTCGTGGAATCCGTCAAGGGGTGGCAATCGGGGTGGTTCTATATCACCGAGCCGCGTGACCCTAAATGGGCGGCGGCCCCCCGAGTTTAGATCTGGTATCCCCACGCAGCTCACCTCCTGGAAAGAGAAGGGCTTGTTGTGGGGTAGTTTGAAGGAGCTGATGGGACTCCAAGCCTGTATCAAGAAGCTGGTGAAGAAGCTCAGGCTGGTTAACGTGGTCCAGGTCATGCTCGTCCGCCGGATTCTCCCATGCCAAAAGCGAGCATTTAATTTATGGGAGTTCGATCCGGAACAACACCAGGCGCTGAACAAGCTCTTCGACACAATGTACGAAGGCGCCTGGAAGGTGCTGTTAAAGGGCGCCGAAGCCCCCGCATCCGCGACTGAAGATCGCGGATTTCGCTCGCGGCACCAGGCCGACTAGGTAAGTGATTCTACCCCTTTACGGGACACTTGTTTTTCATAGTTTGACTCTATGCGGGCTTTAATTTCCCCTTTTCCTTTGACAGGACTGGATGAGGAAGGCGGAGCAGATTATCTGTCCGGCTCCTATGCCAGGCCAACGGTGGAGTAGCACTTCATAGCAAAGCGTGCTAAGTAGAGCTGCTAGCAGGAGGAGGCGGGAGGCGAAGACGAGAGATTGAAGATGGATGCCGGTCGTTGGATGTAAATCCAATGACTAACATGTCAGAATCATTTGTTGACTAAATTGTAAACGACTTGCGTTGGCTTCGACCTATTGGCCCACATTTCAGCCTCCAAAAATGTGGCACGTATTCAACCCATTTTTTCAGAATTTATAGTCCTTTTTTTGCGTGGTATAATTTACAGTCAATTTGATCTTTTTTTTAATTACAGCCATTAGCTAGGCTGGGTGAACAAATAATGTAGCATCCATGCGGCCCGTTTATTTTATTTCCTAAAAAATTACAGGCCATTTGCACTTTCTCGAAATACACGATTCTGCTGGGCTGATTCTAATTATAATGTTGGGTTGGGCCAGCAATGTTATCAAAAAATAAAAAGGGGCTGAGCATTTTGTTATAAATATATTTAAATAATAAGTGATATTATTACATTCATCCTTAAATCTTACCAGGCTTTTGTACACAATCACTAGGATCTTCGTGCCAAAACAATCCAGGATTTTATTTGTTAAGAAATTATTTTTATAAGTTAATAAGATGTGGGATATTGTTTTCTTACATATGTAAGTATCTGTTAAATATATGATGACAATAAAAATAATATATAATAACATATAAAATATTTTTTTAGAAAAACAGGGAGCATCTCCCCGGTTCCATTGCTGAGAACGAAACCACAACATATTCTGATACAGCAGCTCAAAGAGCAGTTCGAAAGCAAAGTAGAAAAGCTACAAACTAGGGGGGTGGATGAACAAGTTCTCTGAATAACACAAATCACCCGAGCGGTGCCAAAGGCAGAGCGGATAGAGCACTCAAATGACACAAGGAGGGTCCAGCGAAGCCTTCATGGTCTTCAGCGGCGACCAGTAAGCAAGCGGAGACACCGGGCTGGAAGGCGTAGCATGGTGGATGTCCCTCTTTTTCGGCGCCAGGTGCCCATCATCTTCATCAAAGATCTTGAGATGAGCCCACGGTTCCAGCCCCAGAGCAGGTCGAGCCTTGTTCAGCCACAAGTGATCGCCAATAGTTTCTGGAGGGATCTTGTTAGGGTTTCCATGAAGCTCATCAACTTGTCCTTGTCCGATCCGGAGGAGAGTATCGCCCAGTTCCTCACCATGTTCCTGATAAACCTCAAGACCTGCGGAATGGAAATCCAAGAGGTGTTACTGAAAATCATAGCATTTCTATATTTCCAGAGGCACCAAAGGACAGCTGAGCTAACAATGTTTAAAACTGAGCACTTTTTGGTAGCAATCCAAAATCTGGCGACAGATTCGAAGCATGAGCCAATCTGACTAGAGAAATATTCCTCAATGTGGGCCCAGAGATGTTTAGCAACTATACATTCAAAAAATAGGTGAGAACAAGACTCTTGTTCCAAGCAGTAAACACAATCAAGGGGTTTTATGATGTGTCTCTTCCTACGGTTATCCCTAGTCATCAATTTGTTTTTGGAGAGAAGCCAGAGAAATACATGAATTTTAGGGGGAACTCTCAATTTCTAGACAACAGGGATAAACACGGGTTGAACCCCTCTACAGTTGATAACATGATAGAGGGAGCTGGAGGAATACTTCCCCTTATTGTCCAGCTGCCAAATTAGGGCATCCGGCTCGGCAGTAAAGGTAATGCTTTTGGCAAATGTTCCATGAGACTATCACTAAAGTTCCTTCTAAAAGAGAGTTTTAGGCATTGACCGTCCCAAACTTCATTGACACTTTTGTTAAGCTCATTGCAAATAGAGTAAATAGGCCAGAATTGGACTGCTAGGGGGGATGTGCCAAACTAAGTTTCTTCCCGTAACCTGGTTCTGCTCCCATCCCCTATGTTCCATCTCAGAGCCAAATTTCACAAAGATGCATAATAGATTTTAATCCTTTCCGTAATCTAGAGGTCTTAGGGTTGGAGGAAGGGACAAAAATATTAGGTTTATTTCCTAGGTATTTATGGGCAATAAGAAGCTTCTGTGGTTTCGTGTCTTCCTCATAGAATCTTTTAATCCAAGACCCTAGAAGACAGATGTTAATTTCTTGGAGGTTAGGTATGCCTAGGCCTCCAAAATCTTTTTTCATAGAGACTAGGGCCCAATTAGCAAGGTGTAGCTTCCTATTTCCTCAAAATCATTCCACAAGCAATGAGACATCTGAGAATTGATGAGGTTCACTTCCCATTTAGGGAACTTGAAGAAGGAGAGAAGATACACTTTGGAATGCTAGCCAAACAAGCTTGTATGAGGATCAATCTACCTCTGAAGAGAGAAGTTTGCCCTCCACCCAGCAATCCTTTTAATGATTTTATCCAGAAGGGGTTGGATATCCTCTCTTCAGTTTATCATAGTGGAGAGGGATACCTAGGTACTTAATGGGGAAGTTACCTTTATTACAGACTAGAATAGAGAGGAAGTCACTAACTCCCGATCATCCATGTTGATAGGGATGAGTTCACTTTTAGAGTAGTTGATTCTCTTGCCTGAGACTTGTTCAAAACAGGTTAGAACAGTTTTCAGATTGCTAGCATGTGTGGAGTCATTGTCTAAGAAAAGGATGGTATCATCTGCATGTTGAAGGCAGATGATGTCACCAGGGCAGTGCTACGTCTTGAGCTTGCGTTGGTTTTCCCCGAAGAGGAGAGGATGATGCAGCACAGTAGCGTAAGTATTTCCCTCAGTTTTTGAGAACCAAGGTATCAATCCAGTAGGAGGCCACGCACAAGTCCCTCATACCTGCACAAAACGATAGCTACTCGCAACCAACGCGATTAGGGGTTGCCAATCCCTTCACGGTCACTTACGAGAGTGAGATCTGATAGAGATAATATTTTTGGTATTTTTGGTATAAAGATGCAAAATAAAAATTGAAAGCAAATTAAAAACAAAGCAAGTATAAAAGTGATGGAGATTGATATGATGAGAATAGACCCGGGGGCCATAGGTTTCACTAGTGGCTTCTCTCAAGAGCATAAGTATTCTACGGTGGGTGAACAAATTACTGTTGAGCAATTGACTGATTTGAGCATAGTTATGAGGTTATCTAGGTATGATCATGTATATAGGCATCACGTCCGAGACAAGTAGATCAAACGATTCTCGCATCTACTACTATTACTCCACTCATCGACCGCTATCCAAAGATGCATCTAGAGTATTAAGTTAAAACAGAGTAACACCTTAAGCAAGATGACATGATGTAGAGGAATAAATTCATGCAATATGATAAATACCCCATCTTGTTATCCTCGATGGCAACAATACAAGACGTGCCTTGCAACCCTTTCTGTCACTGGGTAAGGACACCGCATGATTGATCCCAAAGCAATGCACCTCTCCCATTGCAAGAACTACCAATCTAGTTGGCCAAACCAAACGGATAATTCAAAGAGACTTGCAAAGATAACTCAATCATACATAAAAGAATTCAGAGAAGATTCAAATATTATTCATAGATAAGCTGGATCATAAACCCACAATTCATCGATCTCAACAAACACACCGCAAAAATAAGATTACATCGAATAGATCTCCACGAGAGAGGGGGAGAACATTGTAGTGAGATCCAAAAAGAGAGAAGAAGCCATCTAGCTACTAGCTATGGACCCGAGGGTCTGAAGTAAACTACTCACACTTCATTGGAGAGGCTATGGTGTTGATGTAGAAGCCCTCCGTGGTGGATGCCCCCTCCGGCGGAGCTCCGAAACAGGCCCCAAGATGGGATCTCGTGGATACAGGAAGTTGTGGCGGTGGAATTAGGTTTTTGGCTGGTGTTCTGATCGTTTGGGGGTACGTAGGTATACATAGGAGGAAGGAGTACGTCGGTGGAGCTTCGAGGGGCCCACGAGGCAGGCGCGCCCTGAGGCGCGCCCACCTCGTGACCGCCTCTCTGGTTGCTTGGCGAGGGTCCAAGTCTCTGGATCACGCTCGTGAGAAAATCACGTTTCAAGGTTTCATTCCGTTTGGACTCCGCTTGATATTCTGTTTGTTCAAATATGAAAAAGGCAAAAACAACAATTTCGGGCTGGGCCTCCGGTTAATAGGTTAGTCCCAAAAGTAATATAAAAGTGGAAAATAAAGCCCATTATAGTCCAAAACAATAGATAAAGTAGCATGGAGCAATAAAATTATAGATACGTTGGAGACGATCGGGCATCCCCAAGCTTAATTCCTGCTCGTCCTCGAGTAGGTAAATGATAAAAGAGAATTTTGATGCGGAGTGATACTTTGGCATAATTTCAATGTAAATCTTCTTAATCATGGTATGAATATTCAGATCCGAAATATTCAAGACAAAAGTTCATATTGACATAAAAATAATAATACTTCAAGTATACTAACTAAGCAATTATGTCTTCTCAAAATAACATGGCCAAAGAAAGTCATCCCTACAAAATCATATAGTCTGGCTATGCTCCATCTTCCCCACACAAAGTATTTAAATCATGCACAAACCCTATGACAAGCCAAGCAATTGTTTCATACTTCAACATTTTCAAAACTTTTTCAATCTTCACGCAATACATGAGCGTGAGCCATGGATATAGCACTATATGTGGAATAGAACGGTGGTTGTGGAGAAGACAAAAAGAGGAAAGATAGTCTCACATCAACTAGGCGTATCAACGGGCTATGGAGATGCCCATCAATAGATATCAATGTGAGTGAGTAGGGATTGCCATGCAACGGATGCACTAGAGCTATAAGTATATGAAAGCCCAACAAAAGAAACTAAGTGGGTGTGCATCCAACTCACTTGCTCACGAGGACCTAGGGCATTTGAGGAAGCCCATCATTGGAATATACAAGCCAAGTTCTATAATGAAAAATTCCCACTAGTATATGAAAGTGACAAAATGAGAGACTCTCTATCATGAAGATCATGGTGCTACTTTGAAGCACAAGTGTGGTAAAAGGATAGTAACATTGTCCCTTCTCTCTTTTTCTCTCATTTTTTTATTTGGGCCTTTCCCTTTTTTTTATTGGCCTCTTTTTTTTATTTGTCGTCCGGAGTCTCATCCCGACTTGTGGGGGAATCATAGTCTCCATCATCCTTTCCTCACTTGGGACAATGCTCTAATAATGATGATCATCACACTTTTATTTTTCTTACAACTCAACAATTACAACTTGATACTTAGAACAAAATATGACTCTATATGAATGCCTCCGGCGGTGTATCGGGATATGCAATGAAACATGAGTGACATGTATGAAATAATTATGAATGGTGGCTTTGCCACAAATACGATGTCAACTACATGATCATGCTAGCAATATGACAATGATGGAGCATGTCATAATAAACGGAATGGTGGAAAGTTGCATGGCAATATATCTCGAAATGGCTATGGAAATGCCATGATAGGTAGGTATGGTGGCTGTTTTGAAGAAGGTATATGGTGGGTGTATGATACCGGCGAAAGGTGTGCGGTATTAGAGAGGCTAGCAATGGTGGAAGGATGGGAAAAAGTGCGTATAATCCATGGACTCAACATTAGTCATAAAGAACTCATATACTTATTGCAAAAATCTAGAAGTTATCAAAGCAAAGTATTACGCGCATGCTCCTAGGGGGATAGATTGGTAGGAAAAGACCATCGCTCGTCCCCGACCGCCACTCATAAGGAAGACAATCAATGAATAAATCATGCTCCGAGTTCGTCACATAACGGTTCACCATACGTGCATGCTACGGGAATCACAAACTTGAACACAAGTATTCTTTAAATTCACAACTACTCAACTAGCATGACTCTAATATCATCATCTTCATATCTCAAAACAATTATCAAGCATCAAACTTATCTTAGTATTCAACGCACTCAAAAGAATTTTCACATATCTTGAATACCAAGTATATTAACATTAAGCAAATTACCATGCTATTAACGACCCTCAAAATAATCTAAGTGAAGCATGAGAGATCAAGTTTCTTTAAAACAAATCCACCACCGTGCTCTAAAAGATCTAAGTGAAGCACTAGAGCAAAAATTATCACGCTCAAAAGATATAAGTGAAGCACTATGAGCAAAACTATCAAGCTCAAAAGATATAAGTGAAGCACATAGAGTATTCTATCAAATTCCAATTCATGTATGGCTCTCTCAAAAGGTGTGTAAATCAAGGATGATTGTGGTAAACTAAAAATTAAAGAAGCAAATAATACAAGACGCTCCAAGCAAAACACATATCATGTGGTGAATAAAAATATAGCTCCAAGTAAATTACCGATGGAAGTGGACGAAAGAGGGGATGCCTTCTGGGGCATCCCCAAGCCTTGACTTTTTGGTGTCCTTGGATTATCTTGGGGGTTCCATGGGCATCCCCAATCTTAGGCTCTTGCCACTCCTTGTTCCATAATCCATCAAAAAGAATTCACCCAAAACTTGAAAACTTCACAACACAAAACTCAATAGAAATCTCGTGAGCTCCGTTAGAGAAACAAAACAAAAGACTACTTTAAGGTACTGTAATGAACTCATTATTTATTTATATTGGTGTTAAACCTAATGTATTCCAACTTCTCTATGGATCATAAACTATTTTACTATCCATAGATTCATCAAAATAAGCAAACAACACACGCAAAACAGAATCTGTCAAAAACAGAACAGTCTGTAGTAATCTCTAACTAACGCAAACTTCTGGAACTCAAACAATTCTAACAAAATTAGAAGACCTGGAAAATTTGTTTATTGATCATTAGCAATTGGTATCAATATATTATCACGTTCTGGTGATATTTAACAATTCGGGCACTAAGCACAAAGTTTCTGGAAATTACAGCAAGATCAAATAACTATCATGCAAGAAGATCCAATAGGTTTAACTTGGCACAAACACTAATTAAAAGATAAAACCACATCTAAACAGAGGCTAGATGGATTATTTATTCCTAATCAGAAGCAAAAACTAAAAACTAAAAAGAAAATTGGGTTGCCTCCCAACAAGCGCTATCGTTTAACGCCCCTAGCTAGGCATAAAAGCAAGGATAGATCTAAGTGGTGCCGTAGTAATAAGATAGATCGGTGAAACTCATTTCATATTCTCTATGTTCGGCAGCAAGTTTTCTTTGAGACAAGCAAAAGTAATCAAAAGGGCTAAATTTAATAGGACAAAAGTCCCCAAGATCAATTTTAGGAGGTATAGGTTCCTCTTTCGGCCCTTCATATTGCACATCCAATTCATCATTATAAGCATTCTTTTGACAGAACTTTGTGAGCCTATACTCAAGAGAGCATCCTAGCTCATTATTTCGAATAGCCAAATCATCATTAAGCTCAGAGATTCTATCAATTAAAATATTGGTAGGCACTTTTTTTCTAAGATTTTCATTGAAAGTAACATAGTCGATAGATTGAAAACGCATTATTTCTTCTTGATAAAAAAGGATAGATTGTATGGGAGGACGGCCAGTGTCTACTCTATAATGCGCGAAGATTTCTTTGGCTTCTTTTATTATATATATGAATTCATGAGCCAAAAAGATAGTAGCGGCACGCTTAACAGAGGAGTGTTCAATATTAGAAAATTCTAGGAAAATTCTTTGTATAGAAGGGTGCATATGCATAAATTGCCTTTCAAGTTCAACGATAAGCATGGAAATAGCGACCGCAAGACTACTAGTTCTATGGAGAATAGAACCACCCATAGAGGGTAAAGCACCAGCACAAGTAAAGAAATCTTGAATAAATCCTTTTCCAATAATATTACCACTACTGATTCGAAATCATTTTGTGTGATAGGCAGGGGATTCTTCAGCAGGAGCTTCAGAATTTTCCATATTATTATCGCCCATATAGGCGATAATTTCCCCAATTTCAGACATAGCGACAAGAAAGCAAACTAACACACGAGCAAACAAGCAGACGAGGAAAAAGGCAAAGGAAAAAGAGGAGGAGATTGGGAAAGAGAGGGCGAATAAAACGGCCAAGGTGAAGTGGGGGAGAGGAAAACGAGAGGAAAATGGAAAATAATGTAATGCGAGAGATAGGGATTGTGATGGGTACTCGGTATGTTGACTTTTGCGTAGACTCCCCGGCTACGGTGCCAGAAATCCTTCTTGCTACGTCTTGAGCTTGCGTTGGTTTCCCCGAAGAGGAGAGGATGATGCAGCACAGTAGCGTAAGTATTTCCCTCAGTTTTTGAGAACCAAGGTATCAATCCAGTAGGAGGCCACGCACAAGTCCCTCGTACCTGCACAAAACGATAGCTACTCGCAACCAACGCGATTAGGGGTTGTCAATCCCTTCATGGTCACTTACGAGATTGAGATATGATAGAGATAATATTTTTGGTATTTCTGGTATAAAGATGCAAAATAAAAAGTAAAAAGCAAAGTAAAAACAAAGCAAGTATAAAAGTGATGGAGATTGATATGATGAGAATAGACCCGGGGGCCATAGGTTTCACTAGTGGCTTCTCTCAAGAGCATAAGTATTCTACGGTGGGTGAACAAATTACTGTTGAGCAATTGACAGAATTGAGCATAGTTATGACGTTATCTAGGTATGATCATGTATATAGGCATCACGTCCGAGACAAGTAGATCGAAACGATTCTGCATCTACTACTATTACTCCACTCATCGACCACTATCCAGCATGGATCTAGAGTATTAATTTAAAACAGAGTAACACCTTAAGCAAGATGACATGATGTAGAGGAATAAATTAATGCAATATGATAAATACCCCATCTTGTTATCCTCGATGGCAACAATACAAGACGTGCCTTGCAACCCTTTCTATCACTGGGTAAGGACACCGCAAGATTGAACCCAAAGCAATGCACTTCTCCCATTGCAAGAACTACCAATCTAGTTGGCCAAACCAAACGGATAATTCAAAGAGACTTGCAAAGATAACTCAATCATACATAAAAGAATTCAGTGAAGACTCAAATATTATTCATAGATAAGCTGGATCATAAACCCACAATTCATCGATCTCAACAAACACACCGCAAAAATAAGATTACATTGAATAGATCTCCACAAGAGAGGGGGAGAACATTGTATTGAGATCCAAAAAGAGAGAAGAAGCCATCTAGCTACTAGCTATGGACCCGAAGGTCTGAAGTAAACTACTCACACTTCATCGGAGAGGCTATGGTGTTGATGTAGAAGCCCTCCGTGGTGGATGCCCCCTCTGGTGGAGCTCCGGAACAGGCCCCAAGATGGGATCTCGTGGATACAGGAAGTTGCGGCGGTGGAATTAGGTTTTGGCCCTGTTCGATCGTTTGGGGTACATAGGTATATATAGGAGGAAGGAGTATGTTGGTGGAGCTTGAGGCCCACGAGGTGGGCGCGCCCTAGGGGGCGCCCACCTCTTGACCGCCTCTCTGGTTCCTTGGCGAGGGTCCAAGTCTCTGGATCACGCTCGTGAGAAAATCACGTTTCAAGGTTTCATTCCGTTTGACTCGTTTGATATTCATTTCTTCGAAATACTGAAAAAGGAAAAAAAAACAGCAATTCTGGGATGGGCCTCCGGTTAATAGGTTAGTCCCAAAAGTAATATAAAAGTGGAAAATAAAGCCCATTATAGTCCAAAACAATAGATAAAGTAGCATGGAGCAATCAAAAATTATAGATACGTCGGAGACGTATGAGGCAGACCTCAGGACAGAGCCCTGCAATCAGACTATGATCAGCAGCTTTGCTCAGCATTTTAGTAAGAACGTCCACTACTAAATTAAACAAAAGCGGGGAGATGGGGTCACCTTGCCTAAGGCCTTTACCAGCAAGGAAAAAATCACTTTCACAGTTATTTAACTTGACCCCAAGAGACCCCCCATGAGTAAGTTGCTGGATCCAACTCTCCTCTATGAAAGGCTTGGAAAAGATCTAAGAGATCATTTTTCACCAAGTCCCAAAAATGCTGGTAAAACAAGAAGGGAATCCCATCAGGACCAGGAGCCCCATCAGGATAAGAGCTAAAAATGGCTTCCTTCACCCCTGTCTCTAAATAAGGGACTTCTAGCAGCTCATTTTCAGCAGGAGAGACTTTTTCAGAAGCAGAGAAAAAAAAATTTTGTAGAGAGAACCCAGAAGGGTTTTATTTCTTAAACAGGTCTTTGTAGAAGTCACTAGCCACTTTCAAAGATCTCATCTACCTCAAGAATAGGCCATTAGGGCCATCAAGGGAGTGAATGAGGGTTTTCCTCCTCCTCTGGTTAGCTCTTGCATGGAAGTAAGCAGATTTCTATCACCCTCCTTAATGTTCCTATCTCTAGACCTTTGTTTGGCTTTGATTTCTTCTTGAAGCCAAATTTTCTTGAGCTCTCCATGGACAAAGTTTAATCTATTAGTCTCGAGCCTCGAGAGGTCAAGTGGTTTTCGCCTTAATATCTAGAGAATCAAACTCAAGGAGGAGAAGCCTTTGTATCTTCTAAGATTAGCTTCCTCATTGGAGTTCCACCCTTTGGTAGTTCTTCTAAATCTCCGATTTTGATCGCCAATTTTCTAGGGGAAGCTACTCCCACTAGGCTCATTCCAGATTTTCCCGACTAGCTCAAGAAAATCTTCTCTAAGCAACCACCACTTTTCAAATTTAAAACTATTGCTCTTTGGAGTTTGGTTAAGACCAGAGTCCTGTGGCAAAGGAGTGTGGTCACTACCACATCCGGGCAGAGCTCTACAACTAGAAAGGGAAAGAAACCATCTAATTTCGTGTCACGTAAAATTACATCAATGGTGGACATAATCCTCGAGCAAAGCACTTCCAACATATCTAGCAGAACTGTGGGTTTTCCTTCTGATAGGGCAATTCTCAACTTTATGGGTAACCATTTTGCAGATAAAACAACTCTTGGGCTTGACACATTTATCCAAATGATGCCCTGGTTCCCCACAGTTGTAGCAGATCACCTCAGAGTATGCCATAAGGCCCGAAGCAGGGGCAGGAGCTGTTTTCTGGATGTCCTATCTCTTCTTTTGCTGATTCTTGCCTTGAGATTTCCCATTGATCTGAGAGTTAGAACCACCAGCAGATTGATCTTGGGCAATTACAGGAGCCTGCCTAGATTGTGCCCCCATTTGGGGCGGAGGTGGGCCGTACCACTGCCCAACCGGCTCTCCCCCCCATTGTGATAGGGGAAATTCATCGGAGTTCCTGGTTCTTTCTCATCCTCCAGCCAGATGTTGTCTCTCAGGAAGCAGAAATAACCACCAGACAGCCCAATTGAAGCAGATTGCAAGCCTAATTTCAAGCTTCTGCAAGTTTGGGGGAGAGGTAAGGTTGGGGATCCACCTGCTCTGGCTCCGGTGGCATGCTGGTGGGCGGGAGTCCAGTCAAGCATTCCCATCTCGCAGCACGGCGTGGATCTCCTGAATTCACTTCTCCTTTCGCCCATCGAACGAACACAATCGGCGGCTCACTGGGGTGGGGCATCCTGTGCTTCTCCGAGAAATCTCCTTCGAAGTAGATCCACAGGGCTAGATTCAGCAGCTCCCAATCCACATGATCCTTGCACATCCGAGTATACCTGCGCGAGTGAGAGAACGGATTCGGTCCCTCCTCGACTTCCTCCCTCGAAGCTTCCTCCTCTGCTTCCCTCCATTCGCGCGTGCACTGGGTCCAGGAGAGAGCTTCGTCGCGAATCCGCTTCGCTCGCTCCCTCCATCTCCTCCCTCGAGTCTCCCGCAGCACCGCCGGCATGACGGAGTTGAGCGGCTGGAGCATTCGCGGGAAGGCTTTGTAGACATGTGGGAGATGCATCTTGTACATCTTCCTGTCTTCCAGCCATTCCCCCGTGGATATGGTGAACGACTCCATGGGGCACGCGAGCGGACTTGCTGAGGGGGGCAGGCGCGCCCGGAGTCAGGAGGCGGGGGGTGGCGGCGAGATCTATGGCGGCGGCGAAGGTGGAGGTAGTGGCGGGGGCGGCGGCGAGGGTGGAGGTGGTGGCGGGGGCGAAGGGGATCGCGAGAGCGGTCATCTATTTGCCAATTATGTGTACTAAACAGTCAACATATAAAATAATTTAAATATATATAATATAGTTAGAAGGGAAACATAAGTTGGACCTGGCGTTCCTATTCTTATTATATAGAAAAATAGAGCAGACCTCTGCGTTTTCTTTAAAAAATACATAAATTGGGCTGCCAAAAATAAAACCTCGGATGGGAGGTCCATAGGCCGGTCGATACATGACGGCCCTAAGAAAATACAAACAGGCCTATAGACCTCCCATCCGAGGTCGTGGGCTGCGCATGTTAAAAATGAAAGCCTAGACGGGGCAGCCCAAAACCACGGCCAACACTTGCCAAAACTTCGTCCCTCATTTTCTCTGTGTTTTGCACACTCGACATTGTGTGGGAATTTTGACTGTGCATCATATGAAGATGTGCTATGCATGAATATTGATCAGCATGATGTTAACTGGCTGGTAGTTCCATTTTCGACCATGAATAAAACTTCCAACATGATGTTAACCCTGTTTGAAAAGGCCATGTTAATATAAATGCTCTACCTCTGAAAGTTGCAGTTTCTTATCTAAAACTGAACTTGCCGTTTCTTATCTCAAACTGGAACTTGCAGTTTCTTCTCTGAGAATCACATTGTCTGCACTTTTATACTCCTATGAAACTACATTTTTTTAAGTGCTAAAAATAGATCTCTAGAACTCATAAAATACTTCATATGCTCAATACTGCAAATCTGAAATTCAAAAGACATTCATATCTGAAAGTACTCTCAGAATACACTACACAAAACACAATTCACAACCTGCAACATCGACAACCCTAAGCTCCTCCCGACAATTCACAACCTGCCCGACTATTGGGCTGGGGGCAGCCCTCCTATTCCTCGGCGGCGCACAACCGCCCGTGAGACGATGTGAATGGCGAGGAGATGATGGCGGGGAAGCGTCGTCGGGCCAACTGCTTTCCTCCTCTTGTAGTTGGGTTCGGTCGACGAAGACTCCACCGGCTCGCTCTGGCAGGACACCCTCACAAACGGCACCATGTAGATGCTCGATCCTTCAGTCTCTGGTGGATGCTCCATATGGGATTGATACTCGCACTACCGCTCCCTCACGATCGGATTCCGTGAATCTGTTTGCTCTATGGCCCAGAGGAGCATCTCTATGTACTCCGGCGCGACTCCCTCCGGGAGTATCGCCGCCTTTTCACTCTGTTGCAGATATTTGGCCATGGATGTCGCTGTCGCCGCTAGTTGGTCCTTGTTATCAAACCAAGATTGTATCTCCAACATCCTAGCTAGCTTCACAGGGTCGCCATCTGCGATCCTCACGTATCGGTTGTACTCCTCCATCGATCTACTTCTCCACAGCACCTTCATTCGCCGGCGGTGGTTTTTGATTGGTCGCCGGGATGTCGCTAGGTGGGCAGCGGGAGGCCGGATCTGCCCACACTACGGCAACGAGGAAGAAGGGGTCGAAGGCCCTCCCTCGCCAGGGGTGCTTGGGAGAGAACAGCAAGGCAGGCTGATCGGGACGTGCCCAGCAGTGGGTAAGAGCCGTCTCCGAGGACGACCGCGTGAACATTGCACCTTCTCACCTTCCCCGGCGGAGAGGATCCGGCTGGATCTGTGACCAGCAGTGAGCAGAGAGAGAGAGTGTGTGGCCACCGCTGTCGTGTTTAGATCTGGAGAGGCTGAGACAGTGTGAAGAGAGCAGCACTAGCAAGCAAGCGCGGAGGCTCCTGCGTATATATTGGAGTAGTACTAGTTTTCTTTTGTCTACCGGAGCCGGCTTGACCTTGTCAATGACTGTCGAGTAGTCTTCATGCACGCGGGCGGAGGGCAGCAGTTTTGGTCATTTTGATCTCAAGCGCGGATTATAACATATAACACGAAAAAATGCCACATGACAAGAAATCATAACCTCACTGCCCAAAGGAGAAAACATGAATCTCGACGGATAAACTAGACGAGGAACAAAGCTCAAATTAAAGGTAAACTCGTAGAAAGGGGTTCGTCTGTAGATGTCCTAATTAACATAGCCGGCTTGACCTAGATGGCAGCCGAGTAGTCACTGTTCGTGCATGTGCCCCCAATGACGATAGCCAATCCAGGCGTGTCTGCTGGAGTCTGGTCACATGCATGGACGAACTGATCTTCCGTGTCTTGCAGGGATTGTCCAGGCACCAACGTAGTACTACAACACTTCTCTAGTACTATCGCCGCCTCCCTCTTCTATTAAGTCACCGACTTTGCGGGCCGGGAGTGTGCCTATTCGGTTCTCAATTGCCGCCCCACATGTGTGTGCGAACGCAATATGACGCTGCTCCATTCGGAGAGCAGCGTGCGCACCGACCGACGATGCTGGGTGCGACGCGAACGCGGTGGGCGTCTGTATACTCCGTAAATGTGTACCGCCATTTTCTAGACGCTTTGCTCCATGGCGCTGGTGCAATCCATGGATACAAAATTAGTATATGTATACTATTTAAAATTCGAGGGCGGGCTTTTCTGCGGTAGGCGGCGGGCAGTTCCGCCTAGTCGGTTCGATAGAGACGCGAGAAGACGAGGGAGTAGGCTGCTGCAAACGAGGGCTGTGTGATTTGACAATGAAGTTATCGCTGGACAGGTGGGGCCCCATGATTTGACTTGCCATTATCATTTTAATCTGCAAGCGCCACGACCGGCGTGAGTCTCCGATTCTGACCACCTCCATACAGTGCCTCTCCCAATGCTCCACCATGTAGTAGAGGTTGGCTCTTGCATGAGAGCCCACTTCTCCATTTTTTCCTTGCCTCTCTTTCCTCCACATATGCAAAATGCCATGTAAAGCGCACTATTGTACTTACTTGTTCCTACAGGTGCTTAAGCTTGCCACATAGGCATAAAGTCCGATGTGGCAAGTTAATCAAGAAGAGAGAGACTAGTTTGGTGACCCAAGGAAGAAACGGTGCTAAGCGCGTGTACCTAGGTGAAAAGACAATTTTGAGTCTATAGCTAATTAAATGAAGCAAACTTAGCAACACCATTTCATTGGAAGAGGTCACTCCTTGGCAAATGCAATAAATACTAGTACTCCCTGTGTCCCATAATATAAGAATGTTTTTGGCACTACACTAGTGTCAAAAACGTTCTTATATTATGAGACGGAGGGAGTACGAAGAAAGAGATAGAGAGGAGTAAAAAAATACACTTATAGCCAACCTTGTTGTAGTATGAGTGACTAAGTGATGACTATGTATGACATGCCAACATCAGATAGCCTAAGGCACCGTGTTAAATCTCCAAGGGCGCGACCGCGCGAGCGACGCGACGGTCGTGGTAGGCGCAACCACGATAAGGGCTGCTGGCAGCCCTTGGATCTGAGATCAAACAGTCGCATGCTAAGTTGCTGAAAATTTGCAGAATAACCCTCCAGGATAGGATATTCACCCATAGGTCTAGAATCACGCCATGCAATTCGATCTCAGATCCAAGGGCTCTCGGAAGCCCGTATCATGGGAGAATGGAAAGCCACTACCCTGCCGTTCACACGCTGGCAGTTCGCTCCTACTCGCCCCCCGCACGTCCTTTAATACTACGGCGGTTCGCTCCTAGTCGTCCGCCCATTCACATTACGGCAGTTCCACTAATCCTAACCTCCTCCCAAATCCATGGCGCCCCAAGTCTCCCCGATCGGCGGTGAGTACAAGGTCGAACCATCACCGGCGATGAGTTCGACGTCATCTACACCCGTTCTTCCGTGACGGTGAAAGGATGCCTTTCGCCTTGACGCATGTTCAAGACTCGGATGATGAGTGGGTCGCTGGGCTAGATGTTGAGTACACCACAGTCACGGGACGAGAGAAGGATCTAAAGGACGAAGAGAGGAAGAAGCCCGCCGTGATCCAGGTTTGCGTGCATGACTTATGCTTGGTCTACCACATATGCCATGCCGACGTTGAGTGCCCTGATTTTAAGGACTTCCTCGAGAGCAACCTAGTCAAATTCTCATCTTGAGACTTTGGTAACGATAAAGAAGTCCTGCATCGGATAGGCCTCATTGTAGGCAACACCTTCGACCTCCAAAAGAATCGGCCGGTGTCCTCTCGTCACCTTCACGCCGACCTGGCAGGAGCCATGGTTCATCCTTCGTATGGTAAACTGGAGAAACCTCCATACACGTTTCGTCGTCATGCATGGTAGCGGAATGTACTAGATATAGACCACATCCACTACGCTGGAATGGATGGCTACCTTTGTTTCAATATCTACAAGGGTTGGATGAAGAGCAACAGCCAAGTTGGCGGTTCAAGCAAAGAAGTATCGGCCAAGAGGAAGAGGGACAAGGACGAAGTCGAGGACGTGGACGAGGACTCTGAGTAAGGTGGCAGTGTTGTTGCTCCTGGTGGTTCTAATGCAGTGTCTACCGGGATAGTTGCAAAGTTTAATTTCAGGTGTGCTTAATTTAATTTGAGGGTGTGTTGTGTTGAGCCCCAAAGAGAACTATGTTATGTTTCTTCTTGTTACTTTAACTCTTGGTGCGTATATACCAGTATTTCTTACATTTCATCTTTTAGTTGGTATAGTACTACCACTGTTTCTTCACATTATATACGCATAATATATATGGCCAACATCATATAGCCAGCAGTTTAGTTGTCAAAGAATTTCAGGGTGCTTAGTTTTGTCAAAGAATTCTGTGGTGCTTAGTTTTATTTGAGGGTGGGTTGTCTTTGGACACCATTATTTGACTAGCCTTTTTAATAGTACTGTATGCATAATTTGGCGACCAACGCTCTCTGTATGTACCACTTTTTTTTAGTTTCAAGTTTTGCTCCATGGTGCAATCCATCGATACTACTGCTGTACAAAAGTATACATTTTTTAAAAGGCTAGAGGGCCGGGCAGTCTAGCTTGGTCGGTTTCACGAGAGGCGAGGGCCTTTGTGATTTGACGGCTCATTACTGCTGGAAGGCAGGGCCTTGTGATTCTACTGCTCGTATAAATGCGCTGACGACCAGATCGAGGAGGAGCAAAGAACCGTGCGGTATACTCAAGTTTTCCACTGGAGTACTACTGCGATGGAGGAGCACAAAACACGGCAGCCCAGTGCCATATGGCGATAAAAAATGATCTGATTTGCTAGTCATCTCATTGTTAGCATTGTTCTATTCATTCCCTCAAAAAACCATTGTACTATTCATGCCTCGCAGAGAACGTGACACGTGCGGCGAAACACCCGAAGCAAAAGATGAAACACAGCAGCAAAAGAAGAAGGAAGATTATCAACCCAAATGATCTAATTCTCCATGAGTCGTGAATCGCTTCTTCATTGCCTCCACGACCTCCATCTCCTTGCGCGCCTCCTCCGCCATCTTCTTCATTCTTTCCATGACGCGGGATTTCTCGACGCGAGCCTTCATCATCTGTTCCACGGCCGCATTACATACCTTGACAGCAGCCGGGTGCTCGATGCGGAGCTTCACCAACTCCTCCTTCTGTTCCATGACGAGGGCCTGCAGCATATTCATCGAGGAACTACTATTCTCATGCAGCTTCTTCCAGCCGGCGTTATTCTCCTTCAACAGGTCGATCTCGTGGCAGAGCTTCGCCTTGTCCTCCTGAAGTCGCAGGATTTCGCCGGTCGTCTTCTTCTCCGAGGCAATGCTCTTCTTCAGCAGCATCACCAAGCCAGCGGTCAACCCCCCTGCTCATTGAGCTCAACGGGCATGTCGTCGAGGCTCTCCTTCAGCAACTCCATCAAGCCTTGGATGAACTCCTTCTTCTTATTGAGGTGCTTATTGAGCTGATCGGGCATGCCATCGTGGGATAACGACTCGAGCTCCGCCGGCTCGGCATGTTCGCCTCCGCGGCTAGGGCGCTCCTGGGAGCCATCGCCTGCCCGTGAGAGATCTTTCGAGGTCTCTGCGTGGCGGCGAGCCCTCTTTTTTTTCCGCAGCCTTGGTTGCCGCTCCCTTGTTACGAGTAGTTCTCGACCTAGAGCTCTACTCACCGGCCATGGAAACAACGGACGAAGAAGAAGCACTTATGCGGAGGAAAGGTAGAGTAATTTTCGGTTAGGTAGTTCCCCTTTTTATAACCTAAGTACTAGCACTAGTACTAATACCTGCATAGTGGGAACACGTTCAGGTTTGGTACGTACTAGTAGGCGTGAGCAGCCTTCCGAATGTGATGGGAACAAGGTAAAGATTAATTGATGGTTTTGGTTTCGAGGCCCAAAACGGCTCCCGATGAGTTTAGTGGAACATAAATTTCAAGTACCACACTGCTCAAATGCGTAAATATTATGTTACTGTCAAAAATTGGCACAAATACGAAGGAGACCAATGGAAGTACTACTTAGCAACCCACGATTTAACTACTCGCATGCGCGCAGTGGAGTAATAATGTCTTTCTTCCACCCTCACGTCCACTCAATTTGCATGCGCTGTATTAATTGACCATCAATGAAGTGAACGACTTTACACACGTCAAATTATCACATGGGGTGGATCTTGGTACAAAATTGCGTCCGCCCGTGTACCCGCGTGTGCGTGCGAGGGAATGAGTGCGTGCGTGGCGTGCGTGCACATCTTCGCTTCGTGCATGTACCGCCAGTATGGCTCTGGGAGGACGAGTACATTCTTATGGAACCAGCAGCACGTCACTGTGATCAATCCACGCAAGGAGGTCGCGACAACGCCTCCACATGTGCCACACGTGGCTTCATGAACTGTAAGAGAGACACTGTGTAGCGTGCCATTGGTATTCTAATTTACGTGCTTTGCACATACTCGAAGTACTAGTAAGGTACACGTGCATTGCACGCATCAGATTTTGCAACCAAATTATGAATAAATACCACACTATAGCATGTAAGCTCTGAGTCATATATGCCTGATGTAGCCCTTCATTTAATTATTATTGTTCATCTCATTCAAAATCAATTAGAGGGTGCTTGGATATGTTTTAGTCCCATTGTAGGATCGAAAGTATGTCTAGAGGGGGGGGGGGTGATTACACTACTTGACCCAATAAAAACTTATCCTTTTCCCAATTTTAGTCTTTGGCAAATTTCAGCTATCTTAGCACAAGTCAAGCAATCTTAACACAATTCAAGCAAGCATGCAAAGAGTATATGAGCAGCGGAAAGTAAAGCATGCAACTTGCAAGAAATGTAAAGGGAAGGGTTTGGAGAATTCAAACGCAATTGGAGACACGGATGTTCTTGTCGTGGTTCCGATAGGTGGTGCTGTCGTACATCCACGTTGATGGAGACTTCAACCCATGAAGGGTAACGGTTGCGCGAGTCAACGGAGGGCTCCACCCACGAAGGGTCCACGAAGAAGCAACCTTGTCTATCCCACCATGGCCGTCGCCCACGAAGGACTTGCCTCACTAGCGGTAGATATTCACGAAGTAGGCGATCTCCTTGCCCTTACAAACTCCTTGGTTCAACTCCACAATCTTGTCGGAAGCTCCCAAGTGACACCTAGCCAATCTAGGAGACACCACTCTCCAAGAAGTAACAAATGGTGTGTTGATGATGAACTCCTTGCTCTTGTGCTTCAAATGATAGTCTACCCAACACTCAACTCTCTCTCACATGATTTGGATTTGTTGGAAAGAAGATTTGAGTGGAAAGCAACTTGGGGAAGGCTAGAGATCAAGATTCATATGGTAGGAATGGAATATCTTGGCCTCAACACATGAGTAGGTGGTTCCTTCTCAGAAACAGCAAGTTGGAAGTGTAGGTTTGTTCTGATAGCTCTCTCCACGAATGAAGAGGAGGTGGAGGGGTATATATAGCCTCCACACAAAATCTAACCGTTACACACAACTTGCCAAACTCGGTGGGACCGAATTGATAAACTCAGATGGACCGATTCAGCAAATCTAGTGACCGTTAGGATTTTCGGTGGGACTGACATGCAACTCAGTAGGACCGATGTGGTTAGGGTTAGGGAATAACGTAATCTCGGTGAGACCGATCACACAAACTCGGTGAGACCGATTTTGGTAATAAGCTAACCAGAGAGTTGGTCAGGTAAACTCGCTGGGACCGATTCGCTCATTTCGGTGAGACCGAAATGTTACGAAAAGGAAACAGGGAGTTTACATTGCAATCTCGGTGGGACCGATCGCTCATCTCGGTGGTACCGAAACGTTACGAAGGGAAAAAGAGAGATTACAATCCCATCTCGGTGAGACCGAGATCCCTATCGGTGAGACCGATTTGCCTAGGGTTTGTGGCAGTGGCTATGACATCTGAACTCGGTGGCGCCGGGTAAAAAGAATCGGGAGGGCCGAGTTTGACTTTTGGTTTAGGTCATATGTGGATATGAGAAAGTAGTTGAGGGTTTTGGAGCATATCACTAAGCACTGTAGAGCAAGAAACTCATTAAGCAACACCTCATCCCTCCTTGATAGTATTGGCTTTTCCTATAGACTCAATGTGATCTTGGATCACTAACATATAAAATGTAGAGTCTTGAGCTTTTGAGCTTGAGCCAATCCTTTTATCCTTAGCATTTTGTGGGATCCACTTTTCTCATCCATGCCATGCCATCCATTGAGCTTTTCCTGAAATATTCATCTTGGAATGATGTTAGCTCAATGAGCTATATGTTGTTAGGAATTACCAAAACCACCTAGGGATAGTTGCACTTTCAATCTCCCCCTTTTTGGTAATTGATGACAACATATAGATCAAAGCTTCGGCAAATGATAATAATAGTGAAAAAACATTGTCGCTTTGAGAAGTATGTGATAAGCAAGAGCTCCCCCTAAATTTGTGCATAGTTTAAGATTTGCTTTGGACTGCAAATGCACAAGGAGTTAGGCTCATGGGTAACTCTTCCATGTCACATACATCTTGGTGGAGCGCTCAAAATGATAATGATTGAATACATGCACTCATCACCAAACAAATTGAATGATCATATAGAGATAAACGAGATAATGTCATCCAACAAGCATAAATGTAGCATATGATCAAACACATGATCATCCAGGTATCACACAGACATAGAGTATCTCAAACAAGCAAATAAAGTTCAACCACCAAAGCAAGAGAGAATAAAAAGCAACACTCTCTCCCGAAGCCTATGATCTATACATTTTTCTCCCCCTTTGGCAACAAGTTACCAAAAAGTTCATAGAAAATGCATAGCACTAGATCGACTCTCAGGCTTGATCTTCGGGTTCTCAGCTACAGGATGAGCATCATTATGATCTGGAATTTTTGGCTTCAATTTTCTCAAGACATGTGTCTCATCATCTTCTTCCTCGGCAACAATTTCAGGCATTGGAGCCTTGTTCTTCTCAGCAGCTGGAATGTTCCTGGTACTCCTCTTTGGTACAGTCTTGGGTTTGGAGGCAGCTTTTGGGTGCTTCTTTGGGCTTTGATGTTGCAGCCCCTGTCCTGATAGCATCACCCATAAGCTTCTGAGCCTTGGGTGCTGGTGCAGCAACCTCTTCTTCTTCCTCCTCTTCCATCATGGAAGGCTTTCGAGTAACTCTGGCCATGGTCTTCTTGACCCTTTCCTTCCTCTTCTTCCCTTCAGCAGCAACCTCTTTGGGTTTAGATTCCAATGATGCTTGAGTGGAGGCTCTGGCTTTAGACATGGGAATCCTTTTGGCAGGTACTTTGGTCTTCATACCAGGCTTGGTGGCAGCAGCTGTGCCATACTCCTTCTTGAGCACCTTTTTCTTGGAAATGGCCTCATCCTCAACAGCCACATAGTCTTCATCCTCAGATTATGAGGTTTTCTTCTTTCGGGCCCTGGTGGCAGCTTTGGCAAGTTGCTTGGAGTGCTCCTGCTACCCTCATCAGAGCTGCTAGAGGGACTAGTGCCCTCACTCATTTGAATCTGCTCCTCTGACTTGTTTTGGCTGTCACTCTGATCAAACATATTGCAAACACTGACTGCAGACCATGTGAATAGATATAGATGAGATAGAGTGGATGAGCATCACAAAATACAGAGGTTTTTGCAAAAGAATGATTCAAAAACTTAGTTTTAGTTTTCCACAGAACGCATTTCAGATCAACCGACGGTAAACTCGGTGATACGAAGCAGCTTTGGAACCTAAACTAGTGAACTCGGTCGAGACCGAGTCACAGTTGGTGGCACCGAGACTGCTAGGGTTTCACAAAGTCCTGAACTCGGTCACACCGATTTGCAATTCTCGGTCAGACCGAGAATCACTTGTGGAATGGCCTTAGCCGAATCGGTGGAACCGAGTTCTGCAACTCGGTGGGTCCAAGATGGTTTTGGCGGAAACCTAACCCTAAATTTTTCAATTCACTTCTAAACTATGGATTGTTTTGATTGGATAGAATAGTTTCAATCGTGGCAAGAATCATGATGAACACAATGTGCTAGGAATTGGACGGGGATAGCACTATGATCGAGTCCATACCCTAGCTTGGCGATGAACTCGCTACGGCGGCAACGACGGGGGTGAATTCCGTTGACGGCGGCGGAGACCAGCGACTGGAGGCGGCTAGCGACGAGGAGGACGATCCGGAGAACCTGGAGGCAGAGCGAGCTATGCACGGGCGAAGGGGTTTGGAGAAAGTTTCCAAATTTTTGCCCGTGAGTATATATAGCCCGACCCTGTCGGTGTGACTGAGTGGAACAACTCGGTGGCACCGAGATGCATAACTGTTGACAGTTACAGCAACTCAGTGTGACCGAAAAGTTCAAATCGGTTGCACCGAGATTGAAAACCTAGATCGACTTAGTCATCTCGGTATGACAGAAATGGAGGAATTGGTCAGACCGAAACGCACAAAGACGTTTTGGAAGTTTAAGTCTATGACGAATCGGGGACTCCGAGTGCTCCTCACACAAAGTGGTTCGAATCTGACTTGATCAAATTTTGTGATGGAGCATGAATAGAGTTTGAGAGAAGAAAATCATAGATAGCTAGAGAAGGTTCTTAGGCATTCTTGTCCATCTACTTGGCAAAAGAAAAAGAAACCAATCAATCAAACAACAAGTGGATGTCCTCGAATGAGTAAAATATGCAACCAACATGCTCACACAATAAAATAGCAAATGAAATATGTGACAAAGCATGCACAAAAAATTCTAGCATCTATCAAACAATTGGCGATGACTAGGTCATTTATATATGAGTATATTGACTTAGGAGTCAAATTAGAACATTTGATCATAGGTCATACTCATCGTTTAAGCTCAAGTGGGGTTACCACTTTTACATAATGCATTGATGTGTTCACACCATTAGAGTTGCTTTGACTCAATTCTTTGAGTTAAGCTCCCCCTAGATGTGAGATCTCCCCTTAGAGGGATGAACTAACCTTGGGTTTTGTCGATGATGACTTCATATAGGTGTTGAAGATGTGGATGCTCAATGTTGATGAAGATCATTTGGAGCAATCCTTTGGAGTGAGTTGCACTTTCAATACCTACATGGGTTAGTCCCACAAGGAACAAACAAAGATATCCACAGACATAGAGTGATGCACACACAATATGATGTCTATGAAAGCATTAGATTACCTTGTCCCTTGTCTTACCAACAAGAGGGTTTGTGACTCCTTGAACTAGTGCAAGATGTGGAAGTTGATTGCACTTGTTGTTGCAAAAATGATATGAGTGAAATATGTTGGCGGAGTCACCCTCAATAACTCTCTAGTTCTTCTTCTTCGGGATCCACATCATCTTGATGGGAATCCTTGGAGTTGTATTCGTACTTGATGAAGTAGAACTTGTCGTAGTCTTGGGAACCCACTTGACCAAGGCCTTAGGAGCTTCTTCAAATGCATCAATCTCCTCTTGAAGCTTGTCCTTGCCTTTTTGCTTGTGGTCTTGTGGTGGAAGATCATCTTGAGCTTGTATCCCCTTGAAGGAAGTAGGATCATACTTCTCTTGTTGAGGAACAAACTCCGTCTTGGGATATTTATCTTCTTCCCACTCAACTCCATTGGCATTGAACTTTCGCTCAAAACCAACACCTTGGTTCTTCGGTGTCTTCCTTGCTTATGCACAATTTCCTCAAATTGTTTACTCCCGCAAGGCTCTTGTAAACACCTTTCTATAATTCCTTCAATAAGCTATTTTCTTGCTCAAGTGTAACTTGTCTAAGAGAATCATTAGTGGAATCAAGAGAACTACTAGAAGCAACAACATTTGATTTAGCATGATTATTGTTACTACTAGAGGAAGAATCCTTCTTGTTTTTGTTAATGGACTTGATTTGAGGCATGTAAGTAGATAAGAGTAAATGCTTGGCAATGTAAGAAGAACTTTTCTTACGAAGATCATCATTGATTGCCTTTAAGAACTCATGCTCTTGCTCAAGATTGAGCTTTTCAAAGCATAACTTCTCATGAGTCCTTAAAATTTCTCGATGATCTTCTAAGATAGTTTCATGAGCTAACTTAAGAGTGTTTAGTTCTTTAGTTAGAAGCTCAATCTTCTCCTTATCATTTTCATTTTTTTTATCTTGATTAGCATGATTAATTGACATTTCATCATAGTATTCATCACTAGAGTTGTCAACAAGTAAATCATCATCACCTAGCAAGTCTTCTTCATCACTATTGAAATCAACATACTCGGGGTGTGTTACCTTTGGGCCTTTAGCCATGAAGCATATTCCAATTCCTTCATTAGGTGAATCAAATATGTCATAGGAGTTGGTTGACACAAGTGCTAGACCGGCAACACCTTCATCTTGAGTATATTCGGAGTCGGAGTGATAGCTTCTCTCGGAGTGATTGTCGGAGTCGGAGCCGGACACCCATTCACCAACATGAGCTTGATGTCTTCGTTTTGTGTAGCTCCTTGATGACTTGTCCCTCCTTTCCGAATCCTTGCTCCTCCGGGATGTTCTTCGTTCATAACGATCATCTCTACTCCTCCTCTCTCTTGGTGGTGATTCCTCTCTTCTACTTCTCCTCTTGGGTGATTCTTCTCTTCTTTTGTAGGGTGTCGTACACTCATTGGAATAGTCTCCGGGTCTCCCACAATTGTAGTAATTGCGCTCTCAACTAGAAGATCTTTTCTCATTGTAGGACCTTGACTTGGAGCTTCTCTCTTTGCTTCTATTCTTGTAGATCTTGTTGAAGTTCTTCACCATTAAGCTCAGTTCTTCATTGAAGGTTTGTTTCTCACTTGATTATGTGGGGGCTTCACATGAGGCTTTGTAAGAATCACTTGACTTGTTGTGAAGTTCCTCCTTATCCTTGAGTGACATCTCATGAGCAACAATTCTTCCAATGACTTCCGTTGGCTTGAGATCTTTGTAATTGGGCATCATTTGGATCAATGTGCACACGGTATCATATTTTCCATCCAAAGCTCTTAGGATCTTCTTGATGATGAATTTGTCGGTCATCTCTTCACTTCCTAGGCCGGCAATCTCATTTGTGATAAGAGCAAGCCTAGAGTACATTTCAGCGATACCTTCACCATCCTTCATTTTGAACTTGTCAAGTTGACTTTGGAGCACATCCAACTTGGATTCCTTGATGGAGTCGGTACCTTCATGCATATCAATCAAAGTGTCCCAAATTTCCTTTGCATTCTCAAGACGGTTGATTTTGTTGAATTCTTCGGGGCACAATCCGTTGAAGAGGATATCACAAGCTTGAGCGTTGTATTGCAGCATCTTCAACTCTTCCGCACTAGCTTCACGGCGGTTCTCTCCCATCAAAGAATTCACCTTGCAAGCCAATACACACAATAGCCCAAACGGCGGGATTATGTCAAGAATATGCATTTTCATCTTATGCTTCCATCTAGCAAAATTAGTACCATCAAAGTAAGGACCTCTACGGTGATAATTTCCCTCGCTAGACGCCATACTCTCCTAGGTTGTGAAACCAAGGCTATGACCACCAAAAGCTATGGAAATCAAAGCAAATGGAGACCAAAGCTCGATACCACTTGTAGGATCGAAAGTATGTCTAGAGGGGGGTGATTAGACTACTTGACCAAATAAAAACTTATCCTTTTCCCAATTTTAGTCTTTGGCAGATTTTAGCTATCTTAGCACAAGTCAAGCAATCTTAACACAATTCAAGCAAGCATGCAAAGAGTATATGCGCAGCGGAAAGTAAAGCATGCAACTTGCAAGAAATGTAAAGGGAAGGGTTTGGAGAATTCAAACGCAATTGGAGACACAGATGTTTTTGTCGTGGTTCCGATAGGTGGTGCTATCGTACATCCACGTTGATGGAGACTTCAACCCACGAAGGGTAACGGTTGCGCGAGTCCACGGAGGGCTCCACCCACGAAGGGTCCACGAAGAAGCAACCTTGTCTATCCCACCATGGCCGTCGCCCACGAAGGACTTGCCTCATTAGCGGTAAATCTTCACGAAGTAGGCGATCTCCTTGCCCTTGCAAACTCCTTGGTTCAACTCCACAATCTTGTCGGAGGCTCCCAAGTGACACCTAGCCAATCTAGGAGACACCACTCTCCAAGAAGTAACAAATGGTGTGTTGATGATGAACTCCTTGCTCTTGTGCTTCAAATGATAGTCTACCCAACACTCAACTCTCTCTCACAGGATTTGGATTTGGTGGAAAGAAGATTTGAGTGGAAAGCAACTTGGGGAAGGCTAGAGATCAAGATTCATATGGTAGGAATGGAATATCTTGGCCTCAACACATGAGTAGGTGGTTCCTTCTCAGAAACAGCAAGTTGGAAGTGTAGGTTTGTTCTGATAGCTCTCTCCACAAATGAAGAGGAGGTGGAGGGGTATATATAGCCTCCACACAAAATCTAAGCGTTACACACAACTTGCCAAACACGGTGGGACCGAATTGATAAACTCAGTCGGACCGATTCAGCAAATCTAGTGACCGTTAGGATTTTTGGTGGGACCGACATGCAACTCGGTAGGACCGATGTGGTTAGGGTTAGGGCATAACGTAATCTCGGTGAGACCGATTACACAAACTCGGTGAGACCGATTTTGGTAATAAGCTAACCAGAGAGTTGGTCAGGTAAACTCGCTGGGACCGACTCGCTCATTTCGGTGAGACCGAAATGTTATGAAAAGGAAACAGGGAGTTTACATTGCAATCTCGGTGGGACCGATCGCTCATCTCGGTGGTACGAAACGTTACAAAGGGAAATAGAGAGATTACAATCCCATCTCGGTGAGACCGAGATCCCTATCGGTGAGACCGATTTGCCTAGGGTTTGTGGCAGTGGCTATGACATCTGAACTCGGTGGCGCTGGGTAGAAAGAATCGGTAGGGCCGAGTTTGACTTCTGGTTTAGGTCATATGTGTCGGATTTCGGGTTCCGGCAGACCCTTGAGGTTCGAACTCTGGGGTGCGCATGGAGATCTTTCCCCTACCAGCTCACGCGTTAATGGTTTGCAAGGGATCTAAACTAGGAACGATGAACAGCACTAGAGACACAGGATTTATACTGTTTCGGGCCATCGTTGTGGTGTAATACCCTACTCCAGTGTGTGGTGTGGTGGATTGCCTCCGGGGCTGATGAAGAACAGTACAAAGGAAGAACAGCCTCGCGAGGGGCTGTTCTTGAGCTGGTGCGATGGACTGCTTGGGTGAGTCCAGTCGCTTCTCTCTTTCTCTGGTGGGTTCGACCCGTCCCCTCTCTCTGTGGTGCCTAGTCCTATTTATAAAGGGAGGCCCTGGGCCTCTTCCCAAATAATGAGCGGGAAGGGCGCCAACAATTGACCATTTTGAAGGGGAACATCTAGTACACTTATCCTGACTAAAGTTGGTCTTCGGCTGCCAAAGGCTCTGACGGTGACGCCGTCCTGGGATCCACGATGACCTCCGTCCTGCCGCTCTGTTGGTCTTCGTCTTGTTGCACCGAAGCGGTAACCTTTGCCTGATGCCTTGGCATGTGCTTGCCTCCTTTGCACCAAAGGGGAAACGAGGACACTGCGCAAGCTGGCGCCCGCCTGGCGCCCGCCCAATCTCGATCATCATGGCTTGCGTCACGGGGCACCCTCGTGAGGTACCCTGCCTTGATCTCTCTGCCTCCTCGTGAGCCTGCCTGATGAGGCTGCTCCTGAGGAAGGTTCCTGTCGTCCGCCCCACGAGGCTTGGCCCCTCGCGAGGGTCTTGAGCTTGAGCTGATGAAGCTGGGCCGCGCTGGGCCCCCACTTGAGCCACGCCGTAGGAAGGCAAGTCTGGGGACCCCCGTTCCCAGAACGCCGACAGTAGCCCCCGGGCCCAAGGCGCGCCCGGACTTGCCTTAGCAGAGAACCGAAGGGGCAAGTGCGATGCACCGCGGGCCCCAACAGCCTGCGGCCTTAGGCGCCGCGTGGCGATTGATTGGTCGTGGGTGTCTCCGCTTCCCCATGATGCCTCATTACACGCCCGGCTAAGCGGACCCGGGGTTGCACACATCCATTCCCCTTTCGCCGTCCGCGCACTCCCGGCCCTTCCTTCTTCCTCTGGCTCCAACTTTCGCCCTTAATACAACTCGAACTCTCACCCTTCCTGTCGCCATGGCGCCAATGAAGAAGGAAAAGGTGAAGAAGCCCGTGCCTTCGTCCCGCTCGCCTCCGGCGGTGGCCCCCGCCGTCGATCGATCTATCATACTCAACCCCGAGGCCTTGGGCAAGGTCCGCTCTGCTCTTGCCACCATCTTCAACGAGTGCGGTAGGACCACGACATGGCCTGCGTCCCATGCTTCCTTTGACAGGGTTGTCACGGAGGTCCGATTCTTCGCTCATGCCCTGTGGGCGGGTCTGGTTCCCCCTTTTCCGCTTTCTTCAATGCGGTGCTCTCCCACTATCAGATCCACATGATGCATCTCGGGCCTGAGTCCATTACCCTCCTGGCTGTCTTCGCCTTTGTCTGTGAGGCAATGGTGGGCATCCCTCCTTCCGTTGCCATGTTGCATCACTTCTTCTCTTTGCACATGAGTGATCCTACTCAATGCTCGAGGTGTGTGAGATTCCTTGCGGTGCTAGAGACGGCTGCTTCGGGGATCGATTTCGGACTCCCTCACCCTGAGGCCAAGTTCAGAGAGCGGTGGTTGTATGTGGACATTGGGGTGCCCAGCCCCCTGCTCTCGCACCCTACCTTGCCTGCTGTTCCCAACTCAGGCTGGGGTCACGAGACGCTCGCGGACACTCGGCTTGCATTCGTCTGGCGCCGCTTCGGGAGCTTGAGGGCGCTCAACGTGACGGCTCCCAAGGTGGTGAAGGAGTTCCTCTAGTGTCGCATTGCTCCTCTCCAGCGCCACTCTCATCGGATGTGGGACTTTGCGGGGCGCAAAGACCGCATGCGACTTCAGGAGGGGGATCTGGTTGGCGATCCTTCCCCAGGCAGCCTTCGACATGGTGGTGCCCTCTTGTATCTCTGTTCGGGCAGGGTCGATTTCATGAAGCAGATGCCCAGCTTTGACGAGTGGGGGCTGCGCCTGGCTGGCCTCAGGGGGGCCTCGCCAGAACCCAGTTGCCGTGGTCGCTCTTTCGGTCGCCCAAAGAGGCTCCATCTCAGCTGATGGAGCAGGGAGACGAGAACCGTCAGGAGTTTAAGGGGACGACGTTGAGGTGGTGACGCCGCGCGGAGCCCTGAGGGCGGCATCTCCCAGAGCTCGTTCCGGAATAGTGACAGTTGAGGAGTCGCGGCCTCCGGCTCCCGAGGTTGGGGCTCCCGAGGCCCCGGTCGTCCCTCATGAGGCAGCGCCTGGTGGCGTCCCCCAGGCTGGTCCCATTGGCGCTGATCACCTTACCGCCTCCTCCATGCCACAAACCGACCCCTGCACCGAGCGCTTAGGCCGGTTCCGCGTAGACTTCGTGGCCCTTCGGAAGAGGAAGGAGGCCTCGGGCGGTGACGATCGCCCTTGCCGCTTGCTGAAGTGCAGGAGGTACTTCGCCACAGACGAGTAAGTCCCCTTCTCTCTCTGCTCTACTTCTCGGTTCTTGTAGCTGACCTTGACCTTTCAGGGCCCTTCCTTCCAAATTCGCGGAGGCGGCCAAGGAGCCATCTCCCCATGCTTCGTCCTTGTTGTTGATCCTTGGTGCGTCGGGTTCAAGCGGCGCCCTTATCACTCAGCCGGTCGGAGAGGTGGCCCGTTCAGCTGGGCGTCCCGAGCCTGCGTGCCTGCTGTCCTCCCTTCACGAGTTCTCCTGGGGCATATCCAGCTTGCCCCGCGCCCCTTCCTCGATCGCGGATGGTGGCTGGCTGAAGTCAATCTTGAGCTCTTCTTCTGGGGACGGACCGGCGCCAGGCCCTGCTCCTGGCGAGGTCCGTCCGGCGATTGTTGGGGCGCCAGCCCCCTGCCCTGCACCGGGAGGAGGCGCGCCGCCTCTGGGCCCTCCACATACGCCAGCAGCAGATGGTGACGCGGAAGACGTGCTCAGCCGTGCTTGCGAACGCCGCGCCCTTCGTCAAGAATTTCTCCATGGGGCGATGGACACGGTGAACCAGCTCGGGGTGGAGCTTGCCGGCGAGGATGCGTGTCTCGAGGCTGAAGGTTTGCGCCTTGCTGAGGAGAGGCGCAAGCTGACGGTAGCCGTTGCCCTCGTGCGTCACCAGCGTGACCTTGACAATGCGAAGGCTGAGGCGTCGCTAGTAGCCTCGCAAGAGGCTCGCTCTCGAGCCGTAGAGGAGGCCCTGGAAGCAGACCGGCGGCGCAGGGACGCGGAGGAGCATGCGTGGGAGCTCCAAGCCTGGAGCAGCAGGTGGAGTTGCACTAGGCTGCACTTGTGTCGCTGAAGGAAGCTTCCGCCGACCAGGCGGAGCTCCAGAAGCGCGAGGAAGCGCTGATGCTGGAGGCCACCGAGCGCAACCTCGACCTCGAGCGGTTGGAGACGAGAGAGCTCCTGGTGGCTCAGGCGGAGGATGATGTCGCCGCGCGCGAAGCCCGAGCCCAAGAAGAGATCGACCGCCGCGTAGCGGAAGCTCGCTCAGGCCTCGAGCGCCAGTATGATTTGAGGTTGGAGTTGGTCAAGGCCGAAGCTGAGGGCACGACCACGGCCCTCAAGGCCAAACTAGACGAAGTGACACGGGGTGCAGACTCCTCCGTAGCCGCCCTTTGCGCAGCGCGGGTGGTGCTGACCTCCTCCTGCGCCGACCTGCTTCTTCTCTGATAGAGGATTGATGGCACCGAGGCCACCGCACGGCAGAACGAGGACGAGATTCGTCGGCGGCGGGTTCTGGAGCACGAGCATGCCCCCATGCTCCGTACGCTCAGGGAATGGGCTAACACGGCCCTGGGCAACATTTGCGAGGCCGCTGCTGAGCAGCCGCATGAGACCAACTATGCCGGTGACCTCTAGTATTTTGCTGACGTGGTGACGCTCCTGGAGAACCACTCCAAGAGGTCTCGTTGGCTCGTCGAGGAGAGGAGCCGAGCTTTGCTCGGGCGCGCTTTCTCCCATGTCTTCAGTTATCTGCGGGACAGGGATCCCCACTTCGACTTTGATGCCGCCATCGCACCGGTGTCCATAGCCATCCGGGGCGACCTGGCGCAATGGGTGGAGGATCACGTGGACGACCTTGTCAGGGCCTTCACATCTGATGATGACGACGTGATCGTGGCCGCCGATGAAGGTGGCGTGGTGAAAGGTCCTGGTGCTGGCGGAGGTGTTGGTGGCGGCGATGATGTCAGCGATGCCAGCGACGCCTCTGGAGGTGACCCAGAAGGCGTGGCGAGCGATATGTCTGACTGATTGTTTGTCACCGCTGTTTACCCTGCACGAAAGAGGTTTGGGCTTGGCCCTGAAGACTGTGAGAGCATTTTGGGAGGGGAAGCCCCTCATGTAAAGGTTTGCGGTAAATGCCCTGGTAATGTTAACGCAGCGTGTGAGCTTAACGGCCGGCCTGGTGGTGGGTCAGCTAGCTCGTTTACCTTTTGACCCTGGTGAGCCCCGAGCGGGGCGGCGGGGGCCATAGCGCCATATGTGTCTTCTGGGTGAACCCATTGATCCGCGGTAAGAACCTCCGGAGAGGGCGTGGCGACAGCCGTCTGAGCTGTGGACGCGGTGGGCCCGGCCCGGCTCGCGAGGGGAGGCAGCTGACGCTAGCTTTGGACTCAAAGCTGAAACCAGAAGACGAGAGATTGCTCGAATGAGACTAAACACCCCTTCCCTAAACGCACGCAAGGCTCGAATTCAAATCCAACTTCAAATCGAAGAAACTATTCAACAGAGGAAAAGGCAAAAAAGCAAAAGGCCGTGTCCGGCACCTAGTCTAGTCTTTGACGTCTTCTCACCAGCGCGGAGCTAAGTGCTGCCACTGGGCATGGGCGGGAGCCCCCGAGGCCCGAGGGCGGCTCTCCGGAGACTCCGGGGCATGTACAACCCCACTCATTATTACGTGAGAGTGTCACGGGGCGGCGAGCTTCACAGGCACTGGGCCTTCTTCACAGGTACCGGCCTTGCTTCATATCGCCAGATGAGGGGCCCGCGTTGCGCCACACTCTACCGCCACTGACGGCGGCCGGAGACCATGGACGATGCCAATGGGGTAGAGCGGTCGCCAGCGGTTCCCCCGACCTCCCCGGCAGAGGGCCTACCTCCTGAGAACGTCTTGCGCCAAGTGCCGCCGGGACGAACCCGGATCTCGGCCCCTCTCCTGCAGCCCCCGGTGCCCTCCTCCTGAGGGGTAAGAGGCTGCAGTGTTGGGGCAGCGACCTGTCGCAGCGACCTGTACCTCCTGCGGCACACAGTTAGCATAAGCTTGCTCCTGAGGAATTAATGGTACCAGATAGTTGCTGCCGCTGCTGCGGTCGTCGAGGCCCTCTTGGGGTTCCTTAAAGAGCTCAGCTTGTGGTGTCTCCTCACCCCAATCTGGCCCAAGGAACGAGCCATGGTCTTCTTCCCGTGCGCACTCTTGATCCATCATGCAGGGGCACATAAGCCTCTGGGGACGCTGCCCCATAGGTCTCGCTGTAGTGCCCCACATGCCACGCAGTCCGGCCCGGAGCGTTGTCTTGAGAGTGGTGGCGCAGTGGTCCGCCGAGGCCAAAGGTCACGGCATGCGCTCCTTTGCCGGCCGGAGATGGGGTCTGCGCGGCTTGCCGCATGGTGCTGCTGGCCAGGTTGGCATCGAGTAGGCCCTGGAGCCCTCTTGAGGTTGCATGGGCACGTATGGGGCCGCCATACGGCACACTCTAGATCTGGGGCGGCAGCGGACGCAGAAAGGAGGTGCTCCCGAGGCGGCGGCGTCCAGGAGCTCGGCCACTCGCTCTAACAACACGTCGCGGCCGCCCTCTAGAAGTCGGCGCCGTTACAGCTCTCGGGCGACCATGAGCGCGGCCCTGGAGTTTGCCTGGTCTTGTCGGGTGTGCGGCGCCGTGGACGCGGCGTGGCTTGAGGCTCTGGCCGCTGACCGCACCTGCCGCGGCATGAGGGCAGGCGGCGTCTGGCCGCGTCGCCCGCGCCCCGCAGCGCCTTGTGGAGCGCGAGCTACCTGAGGTGCAAGGTTGAGATCGCCCTGGGCTGGTGGCACAGCGTGGGCGGGCCACGTCGCCCAGCGGTCGGTGTCGGCTGCCGGGTCACTTGACACTGAACGACCAGGCGATGAAACGCGAGGCGGCGGAGGTAGGATTCTGGTGCACCCCTACCTGGCGCGCCAAATGGCGGATTTCGGGTTCCGGCAGACCCTTGAGGTTCGAACTCTGGGGTGCGCACGGAGATCTTTCCCCTACCAGCTCATGCGTTAATAGTTTGCAAGGGATCTAAACTAGGAACGATGAACAACACAAGAGACATAGGATTTATACTGGTTCGGGCCACCGTTGTGGTGTAATACCCTACTCCAGTGTGTGGTGTGGTGGATTGCCTCCGGGGCTGATGAAGAACAATACAAAGGAAGAACAGCCTCGCGAGGGACTGTTCTTGAGCTAGTGCGATGGACTGCTTGGGTGAATCCACTCGCCTCTCTCTCTCTCTCTCTCTCTCTCTGGTGGGTTCGACCCGTCCCCTCTCTCTGTGGTGGCTAGTCCTATTTATAGAGGGAGGCCCTGGGCCTCTTCCCAAATAATGAGCGGGAAGGGCGCCAACAATTGGCTATTTTGAAGGGTGACATCTAGTACACTTATCCTGACTAAAGTTGGTCTTCGGCTGCCAAAGGCTCTGATGGTGACGCCGTCCTGGGCTCCACGATGACCTCCGTCCTGCCGCTCTGCTAGTCTTGGTCTTGTTGCACCGAAGCGGTAACCTTTGCCTGATGCCTTGGCCTGTGATTGCCTCCTTTGCACCAAAGGGGAAACGAGGACACTGCGCAGGCTGGCGCCTGCCTGGCGCCCTCCTGATCTCGATTGTCATGGCTTGCGTCACGGGGCACCCTCATGATGTACCCTGCCTTGATCTCTCCGCCTCCTCATGAGCCTGCCTGACGAGGCTGCTCCTGAGGAAGGTTCCTGTCGTCCGCCCCGCGAGGCTTGGCCTATCACGAGGGTCTTGAGCTTGAGATGATGAAGCTGGGCCGCGCTGGGCCCCCACTTGAGCCACGCCGCTGGCCGCAGGAAGGCAAGTCTGGGACCCCCGTTCCCAGAACGCCGACAATATGTGGATATGAGAAAGTAGTTGAGGGTTTTGGAGCATATCACTAAGCACTGTAGAGCAAGAAACTCATTAAGCAACACCTCATCCCTCCTTGATAGTATTGGCTTTTCCTATAGACTAAATGTGATCTTGGATCACTAAAATATAAAATGTAGAGTCTTCAGCTTTTGAGCTTGAGCCAATCCTTTTATCCTTAGCATTTTGAGGGATCCACTTTTCTCATCCATGCCATGCCATCCATTGAGCTTTTCCTGAAATATTCATCTTGGAATGATGTTAGCTCAATGAGCTATATGTTGTTAGGAATTACCAAAACCACCTAGGGATAGTTGCACTTTCACCCATGACTAAAAGTAGTGAGACTAAAACATGCTAGCCTCATCCATGCTTGGATCCAAATACTAAGGAGACTAAAATCAATTTAATGAGCATTTATTATCCTCCAAACCCTCCAATCCAGAACTCGCCCGTGTTAAAGGAGAGGAGTTAAATGAGGAGAGAGAGGACTAATCCACATTTTAGTAGGGGTACCCCTGACTAAAAATATGTGTCTCAAGACTAGTTTTAGCCCCTCTTTAGTCAGGGGTGCTTTGAACTTTAGTCTCTTAAAGAGACTATTTTTAGTCAGACTAAAATAAGTCCCTTGGATCCAAGCACCCTCTTAGTTTTTATAAAAAAAGCTAAGAACGCGGGAATAGGAAAAACATGGGATTATAGTGGAATGTCGTCTTGAATCCTACAGGATTGTACGAGTGTTTGATTGTGCATGGAAAAAACGCAGAATTCTTTCAAAGAGGTTTGAGTGGATGGGATGTTTCCTATGAAATCTAGTGCAAATGAATCATATGGAAAAATTCCTATGGTTTACAATCCAACGAATCAAACAACCAAGATAGGAAAAATTCCTAATGATTAGAATCCTCCAAAACTCCTTTGAGAATCCTTTGAATCAAAGAAGCCCTTAATCTATTTTATGATTCATGGAATTGTGCGTTGTAAAGCATAAAGTAAAAACAAATAATGGCAATTCAACTAGAAAAAAAGTGTGGGCAGTTATGATACGGAAGATTCTAGAACAAAAGAGAACCACTGTTGTTTTGAGGTTTGTGCATTATGCTTAAGTTCAACCATGGAGTCTGCTAGATCGTACATGTGGCAAAATCCGGTGGGGGGCTAGAAGATGGTGCGAGGGGTGTCGGTGTCAAAACCGGCGGATCTCGGGTAGGGGGTCCCGATCTGTGCGTCAAGGCTGATGGTAACAGGAAGCAAGGGACACAGATGTTTACCCAGGTTCAGGCCCTCTCGATGGAGGTAAAACCCTACTTCCTGCGTTATTAATATTGATGATATGGGTAGTACAAGAGTAGATCTACCACGAGATCGTAGAGGCTAAACCCTAAAAGCTAGCCTATGATGGTATGATTGTAATTGTGATCGGCCTTCTAAGGACCAACCTCTCCGGTTTATATAGACACCGGAGAGGGCTAGGACTTACATGGAGTCGGTTACAAGGAAGGAAATATAATATCTGGATCGCCAAGCTTGCCTTCCACGCCAAGGAAAGTCCCATCCAGACACGGGTCGAAGTCTTGAGTCTCGTTTCTTCACGCTTCAATAGTCCAGATGTCGTACCCAGTCCGGCAGTCCGGATACCCCCTAATCCAGGACTCCCTCAGTAGCCCCTAAACCAGGCTTCAATGATGATGACTCCGGCGTGCAGTATTGTCTTGGCATTGCAAGGCAGGTTCCTTCTTCGAATACTCCAAAGTACCTGTTATGACGAATAGTGTCCGGCCTCCAATCAATGTTGTGCTCCTCGGCTTCAGTGCCTTAGTAATGACCATCTCCACGTGTCGAGCGAATGCGAGGAGTCGAGGCATTTTTGCATTTGCCACCCTCGATCCTTCGGGCTAACCGTCTATTTGAAGGGACGGGGATTCTCAGATCCAAACCTCACTCTCCCTCCCAGAGCTAGCATCCAACAGAGTGCTCCGCGAAAAGCCATTCCAGCATGGCCGGCCGTCGCAGTTCTTCTGCTCGCCCTTCTCGTTCCAAGTCGGGGATTGGGGAGAGTGTTCAGTTCCTCATAGCCGTTTGATAGAGTTACAAGGCCAAGGGATTCTCCCACCGGCGTTCATGGTCCCCGTCCGAGCTGGAATAGCCACTCATGACGGAGGGGAACAAGCTGAGGGATCTCCTAACCAATCTCCGGAAGAGCATATATGCCTCATCCCACATCTACTGAGGGGCGTCGGGTTCCCTATCCACCCATTTCTTCGCGGGCTCCTGGAGTTGTACGGCCTCCAGTTACACAATCTTACCCCTGCCTCTATTCTGCACATAGCGGGGTATGTTGCCCTTTGCGAGCTATTTTTAGGCTGTGAACCACACTTCGGATTATGGAGGAAACTGTTCTGCCTCGTCCCCCTGCACCTAGTGGGAGTCCCTATGTCAAGTGGGCGGGGCCGAAGTATGGCGCATTGCCGAGACCGGATACCTGTCCTGCACTCCTGGGAAGGCACCAGAAAACTGGCCTTCAGAGTGGTTCTATATAGATGACGACCCCTTCCGGATCAAGTCCGGACAAGTCTCCCCAAGTTCAGCAACACCCCGCCGAGGGCACACCTAAGCTGGCGCCCTCGGGGCCCTCAAGAAGAGGACACAAGGGAAATATTCCTCCTGATGAACATGACAAAGTTACTGGCCAGATCCGAACTGACGATGGTGGAGGTTATGGCGATATGCATAAGACGGGGAGTGCAACCGCTCCAATATCGGGGGAAGCCCATGTGGCATTTCAACAGGGAAGACGACGCCACCCGCTGCGGCCGTAAGGGTCTGGACTCCGCTGCCGCTTTGGCGAGGATATTGTACGATTTGTACAAAGGGGAAGAGGAGGAATTCCTTCGCATAAAAACGCGGGACGGATTCTCCATGTACAACCCCCCAGAGTGGGTAAGTTGCCATTCTTTTTCCCTGCTTTACTTACTCTAGCGTTCTTTTGCTAAGATTACTTGCATCAATGCTTCTGAGCAGGAACTAAGGAGGGCCGTAGAAGGAATCTTCAGCCCCTCCCCGCAACCAGAGGACCCTGGAAGGGCCCTAGATCCGGGACTTAAAGTGGATCCGGATATCACTGTGGAGCTTGTCAATGGGGTATTCTATCAAGTTTAGCCGATGGCACCCTAGTGGCCATTACGGCCGACTACCCTGACTGCTCCTCGCCGCGTGTAAGTTTAACTAAAAACCCTATTCTTCAAGAGGACTCCCCTGTGTATTATAATTTACCCTTGAGGCGTCGTTCTATTTGCAGAAACGACGGCCGGAGCGAGGGGCTGAGCCCCTAGGGACTTGTCAACCACGGGCGTCCGGATCGGGCAGGCTCAAGAGGAAGGCTGTGAGGGTTGACACACCACTACAGAGGTAAAGTAATAACCTGTCCTGTAATTATAGAATTTGAAATATGACAGCGCCCTTCGTGTCTGGCACGAAGAGGAATAACCGGACTATATCTGGAGACCCTACCAATCATGCCTCCACCAGCCGGGTTCCAGAACCGGCTTCGGCGGCAGAGGTGGACACGGGGCCAGCACCGCATAGTTTCCCGACGAAGGATGCGGATATGCGTTCGGCCACGAACTCCGAAGTGGAGAGCGCCATGAATCACCGGCGCCGGAGGGCCGTGCTCCGGAACAACATCTTTTCCGAAGAGGCTTTTAATGCCTTCAATTCAGCGGACGCATACGTCCAAGCTGCTCGGGGCGGGCTTGCCCAAGCGACAAACCAGTATACCAAAGACATACGGGTAAGAAATTTTGATAAGTATGTATAGCAGTAGCCCCTGAGACTTAGAATAGTTGGGACAACTGTTTGAAGGATCAATATATGCACAGGTCCTTGTGGACAAGAATGAACAATTGGCTCGAGAGCTGGAGGCATGCAAGGCCCAGCTGACTGATGCGGTAGCCAAGTTAGGGGATCCCAGAAGGCCCCCTCTGGTAATATTTGCCCCCATTATACGCAGATGTATCGCTTAGTAAATGGCTGGTGTGGTTAGTCTAATGAAAATTTCGCGAGACAATCCCGGGTGAATCCGGAGGGCGTAAGAGAGGACGCATCGCATCTCAAAAGGCAGCTGGAGGCTGGCAAGCGCGTTCTTACGCGAGTTAGGCAGGAGAAGAACAATCTTCAAGATGCCAAAGTCCAGCTGGACGTGGAGTTAAAAGATCTCCGCGCTCAGCTGGTAGACTCCGTGAAGGAGAACAAAAGGCTTCGACGCGGCATTTACAGTAAGTGCCTAGACGAACTGTAGTATAGTTCGGCGAGGAAGTATATTGAAAGAATTTTGCTTGCAGGAATGTTAATGGGTCGCCCTAAGGAGGAGATGCCCTCATCTACAAGTGATTTACTGCAAGACCTTTCGCAACTGCAGGAGCGAGCTCGGCAAGTGATGCAGGGTGTTGCTCAGGCTTTGTGGCCATCAAGCTTGCTGCCGAATGGCATGGGGGAGCTTGTGGATATGCTTCAAGAGCACGGCGGCGCTCCGATTTGTGGAAGGTGTCCGCTTGCCGGCAAGGCGCAAGAGAAGCCTGGGCTATGGTGAAGACGCGCTACACCAAGTTGGACCCAAACCATATGGCCGAAGTAGGACCGGCGGGGCCCGATGGGAAAGACATTCCCGTGAGTCTGGTATATGACCAGGTAGCGTTAGCCGCTAAGTATTCTCAACAGGATTGTAAGCTAGATAGCCTATTGGACGGTATAGAGGAGGAATATAGTCAGTCCAAGTGACTGTGTAATTTAATGGGCTTAAGTAGCCCCTAGCCGGATTAAAATCGTTTGTCATGGCGGACCTTTTCGCTTCAGCCCCCGGATCCTACAGTCCGGGGTGTGTTCGAATACCCACTCAGTTATACAAAACCGGGGTATGCGTGGAAACAAGGCGTAGGGGTCATAAGTGCTCGAACAGAAAAGTACCCAACTAGTTATGTTATATTACATGGATAATAAGAAACATCTTCCAGAGAGAATAGTTCCGTTAGGGGTTCCTTTCCCTGGGTACGCATGCGACGATGCACATGTCCGGACTGCGAACGAAGCGCAGGATACAAGACTTCTGGGGATTTATGTTATAATAAACGAATACATCTTTTGTTCACCGACCGAATATTCTCTTAAGGAAGCTAGCTTTCGGCTTCACCCAGTCTAGGGTACACATCCGGCTGAACCGACAGTAACAATCGCAGAGGTGCTCCCCTTATGCCCTAGCCGAATTAACGGGAACGTAGGGCATAAACACAAGAGCCAGGCAACCCAGCTTGGCAACATCTTAAGTTATATCGATGCATATAATGGTGAAGGAAAAGGCACATATGGAAACAGAATGCATATGTGATGGGCAGAAAGCCATGTGAGTAATTATTTTTAGCTTCCGTATAGGAAGCCCCCAGGTATTGCTTACACACCTAGTGCGGCCGGGGTGATTCGGGAATCCGTACTATATTGAATACTTTGTGTGAAGAGAAAAAAGGTCGAGAAAGGGAAAAGGGATGGAGCATAATTAAAAGGGAGGGGTTAGGAGACGAACATTGAGTTCGGCGTTAGGCGTAAAATCTCCGGAGTCTGGCCGCGTTCCATGGGTTCGGCTCGAGTCTGTTATCGGATGCATTACGTAAACGGTACGCTCCTCCGGTGAGAACTTTGGCAATGATGAAGGGACCCTCCCACTTGGGTTTGAGCTTGTCCTTCTTCTTCTCCGGTAGGCGTAGAACGAGCTCGCTAATATTGTAAGTTTTGGCCCGCACTTCGCTTTGATATCGCCGAGCCTGCTGGCGATAGAATGCGGAGCGGGCTTTTTTGACGACGTCGCGCTCCTCCTCCGGGTGTCCAAGTTATCCCGCCGATCTAACTCGACTTCCTTCTCTTCGAGATGCGCACGCATGGCTTAATCATGTATTATGTCGCAGGGTAATATCGCTTCACACCGTACACCATAAAAATGGTGTATATCCGTGGTGCGATTGGGTGTGGTCCGCAGCCCCAGTACGGAGTCGAGATCCTCTACAAAGGCGATCCGATTCTGTTAGAGATCGCACTAGTCCGGGTTTGATGCCGCCATGATGAGACCGTTTGCCCGCTCGACCTGGCCGCTTATTTGGGGGTGGTAGACGGAAATGTAGTCGAGCTTAATGCCCATTTTGCCGCACCAAGTTTTCACTTCGTCGGCCGTGAAATTTGAGCCATTATCGTGATGATGCTATGGGGACACCGTGTCGATGTAACGACCCGGATATGAAGTCTATCACAGGTCCAGATTCGGCCGTTTTGACTGGTTTGGCTTCTATCCATTAGGTGAACTTGTCCACCATGACCAGTAGGTATTTTTTCTTATGGCTTCCCCCTTTAAGGGGTCCGACCATATCCAGCCTCCAGACCGTGAAGGGCCAAGTTATGGGGATTGTTTGGAGAGGGGTAGGGGGCATGTGACTCTGATTGGCGAAGAGCTAGCAACCGACGCAATGTTGGACAAGGTCCTGTGCGTCTGCTCGGGCCGTTGGCCAACAGAAGCCTGTACGGAAGGCCTTGCTGACTAGCGCTCGAGCCGTGGCGTGATGTCCGCGTAGTACGGCATGGATTTTAGCCAAGAGTTGCCGCCCTTCCTCTTCGGAGATGCACCTTTGGAGCACTCCGATCGCGCTTTTCTTGTAGAGTTCCCCTTCGTGGACCTTGTAAGCTTTAGAGCACCGGACTATGCAGTGTGCTTCGTTTTGGTCTTCGGGAAGCTCTTGCCTATTTAGGTAGGCCAAGAAAGGCTCGGTCCACGGGGCAATTATGACCATGATTGCATGGGCCGAAGATGTTATTTCGGTGGCAGAGCCTCCGATTGTGTCTGATGGTTCGGAATCTGGGGATGTGCTCGGGTCCATGCTGGTATTGCCGGACTCCCCTTCCCATACTACGGATGGCTTGAACGGCCTTTCCAGGAATATGTTAGGTGGGACATGGTCGCGTTTGGCCCCGATGCGGGCAAGGACGTCCGCCGCTTGATTGTTTTCTCGAGCCAGATGGTGAAATTCGAGCCCCTCGAACCGAGCTGATATTTTGAGGACGACATTATGGTAGGCCGCCATTTTCGGATCCTTGGCATCGAAGTCTCCGTTTATTTGTGATATTGCAAGGTTCGAATCCCCGCGCACTTCCAGGCGTTGGATGCCCATAGAGACCGCCATCCGAAGACCATCCAACAAAGCCTCATATTCGGCTCCATTGTTGGAGTCTGTGTAAAGTATTTGGAGGACATACTGGACCGTGTCTCCGGTGGGAGACGTCAGTACTACACCTGCTCCCAGTCCGGCTAGCATTTTAGATCCGTCAAAGTGCATGATCCAGTTGGAGTATGCACCGTACTCTTTAGGGAGTTCGGCTTCCGTCCATTCGGCGACAAAGTCGGCTAGTACTTGCGACTTGATGGCCTGCCGTGGTTTGTACATTATGTCGAACGGAAGGAGCTCGATGGCCCATTTAGCAATCCGGCCCATAGCGTCGCGGTTGTTTATTATGTCATTGAGTGGTACTTCGGAGGCTACTGGTGATCGAACACTCTTGAAAGTAGTGTCGCAGCTTCCGGGATGCCATGAAGACCGCGTATGCTATTTTTGATAGTGTGGGTATAAGGATTTGCATGGGGTGAGGACTGTGGATATGTAATAAACCGGCTTTTGGAGCGGGAATTTGTATCTGTCAACCTCTTGTTCGACGACGAGTACTACGCTTACAACTTGGTGTGTTGCCGCTATGTATAACAGCATAGGCTCGCCGGTGTTTGGCGCTGTTAGGACTGGATTACTGGCCAGTAAGGTCTTTATTTCACCGAGTCCGGCCGCGGTTGCATCCGTCCATACGAAGTGTTCGGTGCGCCGCAGGAGGCGGTAAAGAGGCAATGTCTTTTCTCCTGGCCTGGAGATAAAGCGGCTCAAAGCAGCCACGCATCCGGCTAGCTTCTGGATGTGCTTGAGGTCTGTTGGTATAGCCAACTGAGACAAAGCTCGGATTTTTGCCGGGTTCGCTTCTATTCCTCTATTGAAACAATGAAGCCCAACAGTTTCCCTGATGGGACGCCGAAGATGCATTTTTCCGGATTCAACTTAATGTCATATGTCCGGAGGTTATCGAATGTGAGCCTCAAGTCATCTAGCAGGGTTTCGACGTGTCTAGTTTTCATGACCATGTCATCCACATATGCTTCCACTTTTTTGCCGATTTGTTTTTCCAGACATGTTTGAATCATGCGTTGATAGGTTGCGCATGCATTCTTGAGCCCGAAGGGCATAGTGTTGAAGCAAAAAGGGCCATATGGCGTTATAAAAGCTGTTGCAGCTTGGTCACACTCTGCCATCTTTATTTGATGGTATCCAGAGTATGCGTCGAGAAAACACAGCGAGTCGTGTCCAGCTGTGGCATCGATTATTTGATCGATGCGAGGGAGGGGAAAGGGATCCTTGGGGCAAGCCTTGTTGAGGTCTTTGAAGTCGACGCATAGGCGCCAGGATTTGTCCTTCTTTGGTACCATCACCAAATTTGCCAGCCAATCCGGATGTTTGATATCTCTGATGAATCCGGCCTCGAGTAGCTTGGCTAACTCTTCCCCCATTGCCTGTCGTTTGGGCTCTGAGAATCGCCTTAGGGTCTGCTTGACTGGCTTATATCCTTTTAGAATATTGAGGCTGTGTTCGACCAGTCTGCGTGGGATGCCACGCATGTCCGATGGGTGCCAGGCGAAAATGTCCCAATTCTCGCGTAAGAAATCTCGTAGTGCGGCGTCAATCACGGGGCTCAGCCGTGTCCCGATGGAAGCTATCTTCGTGGGGTCTGTTGAATGGACCTGGAATTTGACTATTTCGTCTGCAGGCTTAAATGAGGTGGACTTGGGTCGCTTGTCTAGTATCACATCGTCCCTGTCCATGGTGGCCCGCAGTGTTGTTAACTCTTCGGCTGCTATGGCTTCAAATAATGCTTCCAAGGCTAGAGCTGTGGTTTTATTTTCGGCGCGAAGTGCAATGTCCAGATCACTGGCTAGAGTGATGATTCCATTGGGTCCGGGCATTTTAAGCTTCATGTACCCATAATGGGGTACAACTTGAAAGCTTGTAAATGCGTCCCGCCCTAGAAGGGCGTGGTTTCCGCTGCTAAAAGGAGCCACCTGGAATGTGATTTCCTCGGACCTATAATTCTCCGGGGTGCCGAATACCACATCGAGTGTGATTTTTCCCGCACACCGCGCTTCTCGAGTATGGATAATTCCCCTGAAGGTCCTGCCGCTTTGTTCAATGCGGCTTTTATCAATCTTCATCTTGCTGAGTGTTTCTTCATAAATCAGATTTAATCCGCTTCTGCCGTCCATGAGTACTTTAGTGAGCCGAAATCCATCTACGATCGGACTAAGGACCAGAGCGGCTGGTGCCCGGACAGCCCGGAATCGAGGTTTATCACTGGCATTAAAAGTTATAGCAGTGTCGTTCCAAGGGTTTATTTTTGCCACATGGTAAATTTCAGCGGAGCTTCGACGAGCTCGCTTGTGCCTATTGTTCGAGGCAAAAGTCTCGAAGACTGTCAGTACCGTATTGTGCTCACTGGAAGGATGTTGTTCCATTTTATGGCCCGCAAGAAGATCCTCGCCACTTTTTGCCACCTGCCGGAGTATCCAACATGCCTTAAGGCTATGAGTAGGTGTTGTATCCGGAGTACTCTTTAGCTTACATGGCCCGTCGAGCCATTCTTCCAATACGGATCCCCGCCCTGGGGTGGGCTTTGGTTTCTTGGGGGTTGGGTCGGACGACTTACGAGAGTTCGTCCGTTTAGTTCGGACAAAGGTTTTGGTGAGAGCAGTACTATCCCAAAATTCAGTTTGGGTCTTCCAAGCGCTCTCCATCGCATAGTACTTCCGTACTATGGTTTCCAAGTCCGCGAAGAGTACTATGTTGCAGCGGCTTATAGCATTGAGTATTCCTTCGTCCGTGCAGTTTTTGCAGAAAAGTGAGACCATGTTCTCTTCGCGGCAGTCCCTGACCTTGTTAAGCGCAAGGAGGAATCTGGCCCAGTAGCGATGTACGTTTTCCTGGGGCTCTTGCCTGATGCGGGAGAGACAGTTTAGGTCCAGGCAGGTGTTGTTAGCAGAATCCAGATTTTGATCCGATCTAACGCCCAAGGGCACGAGCGGTCCCGAGCTCAACAGCTCAGAATTCGGAGTGCCCAATTTCTTCGGCCCAATGCCCGATTCTAAGTGCGGGACCTGGGTCAGGTTTTCCTTTGAGAAGGTCTTTGGCTCAAGGAGTTCGGTGATCCGAACATAGCCTGTCCTCAAAGTTGAGGGGCAATCCGCGTGGGGTTCCTCCACTATCGCTATCTCATGGGTGGCCGGCGGGGACCTGATATCCCTTTGGTCGGGTTTAAGCCCAATCCGGTTGTAGTCTGTAGCGACTCCCAGAGCGGCGATGCGATCCAAGAGTTCGTTAAGGGAGGAGAGCTCCATTGGATCCATCTGTTCGGCAAGTTCCGAACTGACGCGAAGGTTACGATTGATGACCCAAGAAGTCATCGTCGGCGCCACCCCCGATGGGGCGGCCATGATGAAGCCGCCGAGCCGAAGCGTCTGGCCTACAGCCAAAGCCCCCTCCGTGGTAATGTCGTCCTTGACATTGAGACGAGCCATCGAGCCTCGTGGCGACGTCACAGAGGAACTCTCAATGAAAGCACCAATGTCGGTGTCAAAACTGGCGGATCTCGGTAGGGGGTCCCGATCTGTGCGTCAAGGCTGATGGTAACAGGAAGCAAGGGACACAGATGTTTACCTAGGTTCGGGCCCTCTCGATGGAGGTAAAACCCTACTTCCTGCTTGATTAATATTGATGATATGGGTAGTACAAGAGTAGATCTACCACGAGATCGTAGAGGCTAAAACCTAAAAGCTAGCCTATGATGGTATGATTTTAATTGTGATCGGCCTTCTAAGGACCAACCTCTCCGGTTTATATAGACACCGGAGAGGGCTAGGGTTTACATGGAGTCAGTTACAAGGAAGGAAATATAGTATCCGGATCGCCAAGCTTGCCTTCCACGCCAAGGAAAGTCCCATCCGGACACGGGTCGAAGTCTTGAGTCTCGTATCTTCACGCTTCAATAGTCCGGACGTCGTACACAGTCCGGCAGTCCGGATACCCCCTAATCCAGGACTCCCTCAAGGGGACGAGTGGAGGGATACTATGAAGGAATGCACAAGTGCGAGATCGATATTTAGAGAGAGGGGGCGAACACGTGCGCTGTTGCACGCAGTGGCGGAGCCATGAAAAATAAATGAGCTAGGGGGCCAAGCATTGCTAATCCTTTACGAGGAGGGTCAATTCATGAAATTAAACCTTTTTTAGCAGCAATTGTCTAATGATCACATTCATATTAGCCTCGATATATAGTGATGTTAGGGGGGGGGGCAGGGCCCTTACTGCCCCTGTCTTCTCCATTGCATGCGTCTGAGAGATGAAGTGGAAGGCATGGATGATGAGAGGGGGACGTTGGATATATAATTAATGTGGGTGTATTAGCTATATATGTTAATCCTATATAGAGAGGTATAGATTGATCGATGTGGACGTGGGAACGAGGGTGAGACCTCACTGGATATATCGATTGATCGGTTTGTGTGGAAAACTATGAAAGACCTAGCTATATACACACATACATAGAGGAACATCGATCGTTGCGCATGCATGCGTGAGATATAAAGAATGCCCGATATGATGGAGAGGGGGATGTGTGTGGGTGTGTTCCTTCATGGGAGACCGACCTGAAGAAAAAGATTGCATGCGTGCGATGGATAATGCTGGCTGGTAGTGTGTGTGCATGCATGCACGAGAGAAAGTTAGTGGTACAATTATAAAGAGAAGACTACTGTGTGGGTGTAAAAGAATAGGTGAGGTCATAATCAATGTAAAGTTGAATTCAAATATTTGACTAAGAGATCCTGATGTTTGAAACCCATGCATGCGTGAATATAACGGAGATCTGCACGGTGTCGTTTGGAAACGAGCATGTTGTAATGTATACACATTGAACAAGGTCAGACTGATTTGAATTTGAGATACCGATGGCAGACATCATTTGTCCACGTCGCGTCTGTGCATGGACACACTATTCTAATTGGAGATGATGGGCGGCTTCGCATCACATATCTATATCTATACCCCTATATATATTATCTTTTATATTTTTTATATTGTGTGCGGGTAACTTTAACTTTGAAAGATGGTCGTTGGATGAGGCGAATCCGATGGTCCAAAGATGGCAAATTTGAGCACTATTGGCCGTTGGATATCATCTAGATTCCACCAGATTTCGCCACATGTATAATCTAGAAGACTCCATGGTTGAACTTAAGCATAATGCACAAACATCAAAACACAAGCACTTCTTATTTGTTCTAGAATCTTCCGTATCAGAGTTGCCCAAATGTTTTTCTACATGATTCCCCATTTTTTTTTTACTTTATGTCTTACAGCGCACAACTCCATGAATCTTAAAATAGATTAGCTTTCTTATAAAAACTAGATGATTTTGAATGAAATGAACTATAAGAATTAAACGAACATCTACATCATGCATATATGACTCAAAGCTTGCATGTTATAATGTGGTATTTATTCATAATTTGGTTGCCAAATCTCATGCGTGCAACGCACGTGTACCTTACTCTAGTCTAAATGGTGTTTGTGTGTGTGTTGTGCGTGTTGAGGTGCAAATTGTATTTTTTTTTGGTACACGTTAAGCTTGTTCTTCCGAAATTTCAAGCGGCGCCTTGTTATGCCGAAAATTCAAGATAGTGTCTCTGTCTATGGTGCTGCGATTCTCCTGCCTCTTCAACCGGTGCCTTGTTTGCCTGAAATATTTAAGATATATCTTTGTCTCGTTGTGCTCCGACAACTCCCTCCATCTCAACCCGCGCCTTGCTATTCCGAAATTACAACGCGCGTGAAAACTCCCACCTCCTGTGAGATCCCGACACGCGAAATGCCCGTGGTACCCCTGAACCGAAAGAACCGCCTCAAATCAGTGGGGGGTACTTTCGTAACTTACCACACATTTCGGACAAGCGCGTCTCTAAGCCATGGTTCCCCACTGACATCCCATCCGCCCACCCATTCATACACCGAGGCCGCGAAAACCCGCGACGAAACCCCACACCCTGCTCCATCCGCCACCCAGTCGGAGCCTCTTCCCCGACGACGTCATCCACAGCAACACCTCGACGTCCCTCATCCACCATACTGGATGAGGATCCGTCGTCGATCTCATTGTCCCGCCGGTTCAGCCACCCCGTCCTCCACCTCCAAGGAGCTGCACCGATGTTCCCCTCGTCTTTTGCGCCACCTCCATTCCCACACCGTCGTCTTCACCTGGACCACCGGAAGAGCATCATCATCAGCATTTCCTCGGATGAAGCTGCAGCCTAATCGGCGCCACCAAAGAGGTTGTACACTAATCACCGCATTTTCTTCTTGATTCGATCTCACGGCGCTGCCGGCGCTCGGTCCCGAGCCGACTCGGCGCGGCTCCCTCCACGGCGGCGTCGCCGGTCACTTCCTCCACGGTGTCACTCCCTCGGCGGCGATGTCCACATCAGTAGGAGCTCCTTCTGCTTTAGCTCTCGCTCGTGCTGCTAATCTACTCTTGCTCTCGATCCCTTGCCTGGTCTGGTCTTGGTCTTGCTCTTGCTCGTGCTGCTGCTCTCGCTCTTGCTCTTGCTTGCGATGCTGCTCCGATTTAGCTACACTTCAGTCGACTGAATCGAGTTTTGGGTCAGTCGATTTTCAGGGGGTGGGGGGGGGGGGCTCGCCGGGGTGAAGGAAGAACCAGCTGCAGCAGGGAGGGGGGCTCGCCGGAGAGGTACCCGACTATCTATCTTAGGGTTCAGGATGGGGGCGGTGGTCGCCGGCGGTGGCGGGGCGTTGGCGGGGCGGTGGCGTGGGGATCGCCAGAGAAAAAGCTCGGCATGGGGGGCCAAGAGGGATGGCCGGGGCGGCGGCGGACCGGCGGTGGGGAGTGTTTTCGAGGCGGGCGGGGCGGTGCACCGCCGGCCGCGGGCGGTGGAGGGCTGCTGTTTGGCCGATGGTGGCTGGCGGCTCAGGGGGTGGAGGTTGAAGATGAACCGCAGTCCCTTGATTTCATATCCAACGGCTGCAAAATCGACTGACCAGAGATGAAAAAGTCAGTCAACCGACGTGTAGCCTCACCTTGCTAGTGCGTTCAGTTTCGACTACAAAATTTAGTTTCGACAGCAAAATTTAGTTTCGACAGCAAAATTCAGTTTCGACAGTTAAGTTCAGTTTCGACAGTTAAGTTCAGTTTTGACAGTTAAGTTCAGTTTCGACAGTTAAGTTCAGACATGAGCGGCTGATGTATTTTACATATAGCACTTTGTGGTTATGTATTTTACGTCATGTATTGGAGATGCTATTAGAATTCCACTCAGGTTAACGTTGTTCATTGTCTCTCTTGTCCTGCTTCAGCCTCGGCGTCGTCCAACTCACGGAGCTGCTCCAACGATTTAAACCCTCCATCACAGTGAGCAGTACTGGCTCCATCTCCAAACGCCTAAGATCTTCTTCCTCCTCCGACAGCAAAGTCAGCCAGAGCATCCTCACCGGCCAACCCAATCACGCTAAGATCGACATGGCTTCGCCAAAGAGGTTGTACACTTGTTGCATCTCTTTTTTACTCTACATGTTATATACATTGTCCACTGAGCACTCGTAGTAACGGGAAATACGATTATTTTATCCTACTATATGACAAGCAGTGAGGTACCAGGCAACTTAGCTATCCGTGATGGACTCTCCTGAACGCCATCATTATTTATCTCTGCGTGTTTGAGCTGTGCATTTATCAATGGGCCTGGGAGTTGAGCTAGTATGGCAGTGGCCTGGGTCCAAAGTAATAGAAGTAGCACAAAAACATATTTTTAGTGTAGGATTTTCCTTGCACAAGCCTGCCTACTAGAATCGCCAGTGCTTGAAAGGAAAAGTGAATGAAAAACATAGGAATTGGAAAGTTTCCTATGTACTTCTTTTCATGAATTTAGGGCAAAGGAATGGAGCAAAGGAAAACTGTAGGATTTGTTCCTTTAGTGTCTCCTTGAAAGAAAAACCGTAGGAATTCTAATTTCCACTTCTCCTCCTTTTCATATTCCTATTCATCAAGCACAAGACTAAGAGATAGTAGCATAATAGCATTATAACCGTACATTTTCTTGTGGTTTGACTTAATCTCACCATGCTTTTTCGTATCCTGTGATCTTCCAATTGTTGTGAATCAAACACCTAGATTGGCAGAAATCCTGTGTTTTTAAATTCTCTATTTTGCACGTGCATTCCTATCCTATTCCTGTCTATTTCCTATCCCTGCATTGTTAGAATCCTGAAATTCAAACAAGCCCTTACTCAATTACTTCATTACAGATATCTGTCAAAGAAACCCTTGTGTGGTTTGTCCTGCTCATGAGCTGTGTTCCACCCAGCTCAGCTGCTCCAACGATGGAAGGGTTCACCACAGCAGGATCCGCTCTCCAGACTGTCTTCGCCGCCTCGATCTTCTTCCCCGCCGCCGGCAGCCACGACAACTGCATTACCATCATCAACTGAGCAGATGACCTTGAGGACTACACGGGTCCGCAAGAGAGGTCGCACGCTTTTGTGTCTGCTTACGTTATGCGTCGCTTAATATGATGACATGCTACATTATCGTCGTGTTCACATATTAGACTCCGATTTAGGTCCGAACTAATGCTGAAACTTGAGTTTTTAAATGGTTGTGAGGTACATATTGGGGCAGCAATCAGTACTATCTGTCTACGATCTGGTTAATCTCCGGTGTCTACTATGAGTTTCATGTTGGGTGCAAACAAACATTAAAGGAGCCATTATCTGTATTTTTTAACTAGAACTATTATGCATGCCAGTTATTGTACACAATGGAACTGATCATGTAGAGAAAAAGAGACGAGCCTTGCGTGGCAATAAAATTTTATGCAGACGTTGTTCCATGGTGGGCGCAAAGGCAGCCCCCCTCCACCCATTTCGGATTGTAATCAAGAGAAAGATAACTGTTCTGAGGGGGATTCAGAAGGAGAAGACCACTCCTATTTACCCCATGAGGTCTTCGCTCTAACTTGGCATGCTGATGTTGGTAATATCATGCATATGGTGCCTTGCGTTGCTTACTGTATACATTAAAGATGTCATCCGCTTAGTTTAGACATGCTTTGTGTCAATGCCATCTGCTTAGTTTCTTTACCGTATATGTGAATCATGCAATGCCATCTTGTCTAGCCAGGCATCATATATGTGAATTTTGCAATGCCACCCTGGTTAGCCAGTCATCTTATATGTGAATTATATCATGCCATCATTTTTTTATCACGTGTTAAATTTTTCAACAATTTTAGTACATTCAATTACTCTTCTTGTGCATCAGCCATTCGGCACGATCATGGAAAAATTTCGAGTGGAAACAAGGTCTTCAGAGCATACAATGCTATCTGACGAAGCGCATGTCTTGCTGGTTACCGATAGCTCCTCAGAGGAGGATTCAGAGACAGATGACCAGTCATATTTCCCCCCCGAGGTGCATGCCCTAACTTGGCAGGGTTATGTTGCTCATATCGTGCATATGGTATCTTGCATTGCTATGTCATTTGCTTAGTTTAGACATGCTTTGTGTGAATGCCACATGTTTAGTGTCTAATTACCATATATGTTAGTTATGCAATGCCATCTTGTTGCAAGACATTATATATGTGAATTATGCAATGTTATCTTGTTGCAAGGCATTATGTATGTGAATTATGCAATGCCATGCTGTTTAGGCAAGCGTCATATATGTGAATTATATCATGCCGTCCTTCTTTTTGTATTTCTCATTGCTTTTGTCGACAATGTTTGTATATTCAACTGCTCTTCCTGTGCATCAGCCATTTGAATTGGTGATGGAGAAATCTGGAGTGAAAACAAGGTCTTCAGAGCAGACAATGCTACCTGCTGAAGCAGATATCTTGCTGGTTACAGATAGCTCTTCAGAGGAGGATTCAGAGGCAGATGACTAGTCCTATTATCCCCCTATGGCTGTGTTCGGTTAATCCTCTCCCCAAGTGGATTGAAGGGGATTGACAAGGATTGGTCCGTATTTTGACTTAGAAGAGGTTTAAATCCCCCTCAAACCCCTTCAATCCACTCGGATTCACACGCAACCGAACAAGGCCTAAGGTGAATGCTCAAAATTGGCAGGGTTATATTACTCATATAATGCATATGTTGTATTGCAATGCTTAGATTTTACATCATATACACAATATTGAATGCCATCTCCTTAGTTGACACATCATATATGCGATTGCCCTCTGCTCACTTCCTTAGTATATAAATCATATATTTTAATTATGTCATGCCATGATGTTTACATAAACAGCATGTATCTGAATTATGGCATGCCAACCCATTTTCTAAAGACATAATATAGTTATATCATCTCATCCTGTTTACATGGTCATCATATTTCAAATTATGTCATTCTATCCGTGAATTATATCATGCCATCATGTTTCCATCAACGACATGTTTGTGATTTATGGCATGCCAACCACTTTAATAGACACATCGTATAGTTATATCATGTCATCCTGTTTACATAGTCATCATATTTTGAAGTATGTCATTCTATCTTGTTTAGCTGTGAAATTGTGCCATGCTATCCTGTTTAATTAGCCATCATATATGTGAAATTATGTCCTGCTATTCTATTTGCTTAGACAACATAAATGTGAATTATTTCATGCCCTGTTTTCTTCCCTACTATCCATTGCACCTGTCTATCTTACAATATATGTACATTCAATTATTTTTCTTGTTTATCAGCCATTTCAATTGGAGGGAGTGATGGCAGTATCTATGGGAGTAAAACCACGGTCTTCAGAAAAGATCGTGCTACCTGTTGATGCAGATAGAACCACGGTTGTACTTAACCAAGAACCAGCCCCACCACACATAACCCACACTCATGCAGATTGTACCCCTACCCAGTTGGACAGAGAACCAGCTACACCCCTTCTAACCCCAACCCCAGCAGATAGACACCCAGTTCCCATTGACACAACACCGTCTCCACCACAGAGCACCCAAACACGAAAGCAGTTAGTATGGCAACCGCAGTGCCCAAATCACGAGGACCACCACTCCAACCCAAGTCAACGCTAAAGCGAAGAAGAATTGTTCTCGTGTCAGGTTCCGTAGCTATGGTTCATACTACTTTGCTCTTGCATCATCAGATTTATCGATACCAACCAATTTCAAATTTGAAGGATGCAACTGAAACTCCAATGGCATAGCAAGGTATGTGCTACGCCTTGAGCTTATGCGTTGGTTTTCCTCAAGAGGAGAGGGTGATGCAGCAATTGTAGCGTAAGTATTTCCCTCAGCTTTTGAGAACCAAGGTATCAATCCAAAGAGGAGGCTCCTCAAAAGTCCCATGCACCTACACAAACAAACTAAGAACTCGCAACCAACACAATAAAGGGTTGTCAATCCCTTCACGGCCACTTCATGTAAAGGGAGATCTAATAAAGATAGTATGATAAGATAAATATATTTTTGGTATTTTATAATATAGATGCAAAAAGTAAAGATGCAAATAAAAGTAGATTGAAAGCAAATATGATAAGAGATAGACCCGGGGGCCATAGGTTTCACTAGTGGCTTCTCTCAAGATCGCATAAGTATTACGGTGGGTGAACAAATTACTATCGAGCAATTGATAGAAAAGCTCATAGTTATGATATTATCTAGGCATGATCATGTATATAGGCATCACGTCCATAACAAGTTGACCGACTCCTGCCTGCATCTACTACTATTACTCCACACATCAACCGACTCCTGCCTGCATCTAGAGTATTAAGTTCATAAGAACAGAGTAACGCATTAAGCAAGATGACATGATGTAGAGGGATAAACTCATGCAATATGATATAAACCCCATCTTGTTATCCTCGATGGCAACAATACAATACGTGCCTTGCAACCCTTTACTCACATCGGGTAAGGACACCGCAAGATTGAACCCAAAGCTAAGCACTTCTCCCATGGCAAGAAAGACCAATCTAGTAGGCCAAACCAAACTGATAATTCGAAGAGACTTGCAAAGATAACTCAATCATACATAAAATAATTCACAGAAGATTCAAATATTATTTATAGCTTGATCATAAACCCGCAATTCACCGGATCTCGACAAACACACCGCAAAAAGAGTTTACATCGAATAGATCTCCACAAGAGAGGGGGAGAACATTGTATTGAGATCCAAAAAGAGAGAAGAAGCCATCTAGCTAATAACTATGGACCCATAGGTCTGTGGTAAACTACTCACAACTCATCGGAGGGGCAAGGATGTTGATGTAGAGCCCTCCATGGTTGATTCCCCCTCCGGCAGAGTGCCGGCGAAGGCTCCAAGATGGGATCTCGCGGATACAGAAGGTTACAGCGGTGGAAATTGTGTTTCGTGGTGCCCCTGGATGTTTTCAGGGTACGTAGGTATATATAAGAGGAAGAAGTACGTCGGTGGCCGCCCGAGGGGCCCACGAGACAGGGGGCGCGCCCTACAGGGCGCGGCCTCCTGTCTCGTGGCTTCCTCGGAAGCTTCTTGACTTGCACTCCAAGCTCTCCGGATCACGTTCGAAAAATCACGCTCCCGAAGGTTAAATTCCATTTGGACTCCGTTTGATATTCCTTTTCTTCGAAACTGAAATAGGCAAAAAAACAGCAATATGGGCTGTGAAAGTGCGTTATATCGACTAGAGGGGGGTGAATAGGCGATTTTTATGAATTCTTCACTGAGGAATTTGCCGGTGAGGAAATTCCTTAGCGAAGAACTACTTGCAGCGGAATAAGTACTCAAAAATATGCATAACAGAATGCGGGCATGGTCATCATGATGAAATGAAGACAATCAAAGAGTACGTAAAGCGTAAACACAGGATAGCACAAGATGAAGACAAACAGATCAAGAAATTGGGCGAGGAAATTGAGAAAGTCTTCACCAAAGTCTTCAAACACAGATATGAATGAACACTCAACACAAAGAATGAGGAAATGAGAGGGTTGACGAAATAGAACCAATAAGGTTGGTGAAGACAATGATTTGGTAGACCAGTTCCAACTGCTGTCTCGGTTGTACGTCTGGTTGGAGCGGCCGAGTATTTAAACTCGAGGACACACAGCCCCGGACACCCCGTCGCTGAGCACACAGCTCAGACACCAAGTCCTCATCAGATTCTCCTTGAACTAAGGTCACATGCAGACCTCGTCCAATCACTCGTGGTAAGTCTTCAGCGACTTCCAAACCTTCACAGACTTGGTCACTCGGTGATCCACAATTCCTCTTGGATGCTCTAGACCATGACGCCTAACCGTCTGGAAGAAGCACAATCTTCAAAGGTAACAAGCGTCGGATCCACGCATGATCAATCTCTTCAGTGATGCTCAATCACTTTGGGTTTGTAGGGGTTTGGTTTTGGGTTTTTCCTCACTCGATGATTTTCGCTCAAAGTCCACGGAGGATGGGTTGCTCTCAAATGACAAGTGTCAAGTTTCTCTCGGAGCAGCCAACCAGCTAGTGGTTGTAGGGGCGGCTATTTATAGCCTAGGGAGCAGCCCGACATGATAAGACATAAATGCCCTTCAATGATATGACCATTGGGTGGATAAGATATTTTGGGACAGTGGCGCAAGAAGATAACAACGGTCGGAAATTTGACTTTCAAATTCCTCGGGGCTATCATGTTCCTCTGTGTAGGCAATCCCTTTGGCGAATTCCTAACTCCTCGGTCGAACAAATTCTCGTGACTGGAAGAACTTCGTCTCGCTACTAAAGAAATTGACTGAATCTGTATGAGATTTCCAAAGGCTTCACTCGAAGGATTGGTAGGTGTAGGATTTTGAGTTGAGCATCACATGGAAATTTTTCCTTAGTATTTCCTCGACCCCTTTAACAAAGACGGTGTTTCCTATGACTCAAGAAAGAGAAAAACGAAACTACGAAAACAAAAGTCTTCACGCTTCATGTTCCTCAAATGAATACCAAGTCTTCAAGGTCACACCAATTTCTTCACTTTCAAAGACTTCAGAAAGTCTTCAAAATATCAAAGTCTTCAGTCGAAGAACTTCATTTTTAGGGGTCGACTTTCACTGTAAATATCAAACTCCTCATAGACTTATAGACTTGTGTACACTCATAAACACATTAGTTTCTTAACCTATAAGTCTTCAATACACCAAAATCACTAAGGGGCACTAGATGCACTTACAGGCTGGGCCTCCAGTTAGTAGGTTAGTCCCAAAAATAATATAAATGTGTAAAATAAAGCCCTTTAACATCCAAAAGGGGTAATATAATAGCATGGAATAATAAAAAATTATAGATACATTGGAGACGTATCAGTATGTTTTAAACCTGTTTCTTCAACGTGTTTGGCTATTTGCTATTGTAACTTGCTCTATGTTGATTTCAGTTTCAATTGAATAAACAGTTATGTTCTCATGCCATGCACATTACAAGTGTTGTTGTTGCTGTGTAATTTCCCACACTTATATTCTGTCTATGTTGCTTTGTCTTAAATAGATATGATTCGAACTGTATCTCTCTTGATTTGGCAACATAAACTAGAATGATATAGACCATACAGTGACCATGCTACATAGATATATGTTTGTTTCATGTTGTTATCCTATCCACCTTACTACTGAACTGGTTTACCAAAATGAGTTTCATATACTACATTGTAAACCTGAGATGTGTTTGTTTGTTTCTCTTTTAGAACGCGGATAAAATATTGGAGAAGAGTACCCTGTTATGCAATGGTATAGGAAGTAATGCAAATAAGGTTCAAGATAGTGAGACATCCCTGTTAGTCTCCAAGAAAGCTGATAAAAACTATATAGAAGACACTGAGACAACCCCAAAGTCCTGTCTTGATGTAGTGTTCGAGTTATCGGCTACCACTTCTTGGCACCGACTCTTCAACTCGTTACTGAATCAGTTCGGCTTCTTGAGTCTCAACTTCAAGTTGAAAGACATCGATCGATGTTATGAGACAGAAGTCGAAGGACCGAGGAAGTCCTGCAGAATTCAGATGCATACTTTCCGTGCAACAAAGAAGCTCGAGAACTTCAGCGCCAAACAAGAGAAAGTTAATAAGCTTGCTAAGCATCTTGCCAAACATTATGGGTACCAGGATATTTTTTCTTGAGCTCTTCAAGTGGTTTCAGTTTTGGACTTGTTTTGTCTGTATGCTTATATGTTGCTGTGTTCCCTATATTTTCACTGGTGGCGACCTTTGATGCCCAGTGGATGTAATATGTGTAATAGCCGTGATAGCCTAGTGTAAGTTGCTTGCTTATTTATTTCCTTGTTGTCTTGTTTATTTGTTTGCTGGTAGTCAGTGTAGTTCTTTTTCTGCGGTTTGCTAGTGGCTGCAATAACCTATTTTTAAAAACTAGGCCACAATAAACGCCGCAATAGTGACACTGGGCCTACGGGCCGTAGAAAAAGTGGGCCTTCTACGGGCCGAGAAACAATGGGCCTTCTACGTTTGTAGAAGCAGTGGGCCTTCTAACGTCAAGTAGAAACAATGGGCCTTCTACGGGCCGTAGACACAATGGGCCTTCTACGGGCCGTATCATCAATGGGCCTTATACGGGCCGTATGATCGATAGGCCAAACATGGGCCAAACAGACCACATTCTGGCCGTAAACGGGCTAGAGTTGGAATCGTCCGTTCATGGGCCGACCATAATGGGCCATCGTTAATAGGTCGTATTTGATGACGATATGAAAACGGTACAACGTATTAACGGACCACAAACGGGCCGACTGTCACCACAGGTTGAATTTGGCCCACAAGCAGAAAATGACAGTAACGGGTCGTAAGTAAACGAATGCTGGAAATGAGCCCAAGAATAAATGGGCTCTGAGAAGGCCGAAAGATAACATGGGCTGGTAACGGCCCAACGGAATAACGGGCCGTTAATGGGTATAAAGTGATACACTGTTCTGTACGGGCCAGTTTCACCACGGGCCGTTAATGGGTGTAAAGTGATACACTATTCATTACGGGCCAGTTTCACCACGGGCCGTTAATAGGCCAAGAGTTACATAGGTCCTCATATGGGCTGAAAGATGTCATGGGCCATACATGGGCCAGAAGTGAAAACGGGCTAGAATCATATTGGATGGCCCAGATGACGCTACTGGGCCTAAATAGAATAGGGCGTAATGGGCCTTGGGTTAGCGGGCTGTCAATGGGCTATATGCGAACATGGCATTAACAGGCTTTCCATGGGCCGGCCCGCCACCTTTTGACCAAGTCAAACGGGCCGGCCTTTTCACAGCAATGGGCCTCTGTTAGGCCGTGCCACGTGTCGACGTATCATAGGCGCCTTCTGTCCAATGAGTGGATGACATCTGTCCCAGCGGTGAGCCGACACGTGTTTCCTCCAGCCAATGATGATTTTACATGTGGAAAATCCCCATTGGTCGGGGATGTTAACGGGTTATCGGATCCAAAACCCGACCCGATAGCTTAACGGCGTTCCGTTATGGTGGATGCCACGTGTCGGTCACCCTTGACGAAAGCACTTCTGTGACGCGCGATTTATCATCACGGAAGTGGACACTTCCGTGATGATAATTTTCGTAATGTCATGGAACACTTCTACGACAGCACAGGGATGACTATCTTGATTCTATCATAAATTTGTCATGGATGTACATGCATGACAAAAAACGCGACCTACTGTGACAAACACGTATCATCATGGAAGTGTATTTTTTTTGTAGTGCAAGTGGCCCCTTTCAACAGTGGATATCACGCCTTGTTAGGGTGAGATGCATTCACGCACTTTCAAGCCATACCTCATTACGGCTATATGAAGCTCAAGATGCCCGGGCCCAACGGTATTATCACTCGCCAGCGATCCGGACTTAGCACTCCGCGCCGAAAACAAAACCGCATCCCTGGCCCTCGAGGCACTATCTGAGGCCCTCGCGGCCGAAGAATTAACCGCACTACGCTCCATGGTGGATAGGGACGACGTAATCCTCGATAAGTGGCCCAAATCCACCTCCTTCAAACCAGCGGAAGAAATAGTCAAATTTCAAGTCCACCCGACGGACCCCAAGAAGACAGCTTCCATCGGGGCACAGCTGGACCCGACAGTTGACGCCGCATTACGTGCGTTCCTGCGCGAGAACTAGGACATATTCGCCTGGCACCACTACAAAAAAAAAGACACATCCGTGACATTTTGGGCCGAACGATATTTTTTTCTGTCATACTTATGACACTTCTATGACGATAATTGTGACAAAACCCGGTATCATCATAGATGTGGTGGGGTCCTATTTCTATGACAAAAAGTCATGACAAAAAATGGGCTTTTTGTACTGGGCGGGCCGGAGACGCAGCTGCATGACATTCTTTGGGCCGTCCATGATGGAAAAAACCATGGTAGAAGCGAGGGCGAGGAAAATATCTAGGTGTTCCCGGTTATGGTGGGTGGTCGGGGCCGAGCGATGCATGTTTCTCTCGTACACGCAAGCGTGTGGGTGCGAGGCGTTGGGCTCTAACTGAACCCGAGCGATTGCACTGCAGGCTACACGTTACTGAACCCGAGCGATCGATCGATGGCTGTTAACTGAACCCGATCGAGCGATTCCTTCACAACTGTTGCTAACTAAAGCCGGTCGATGCTGCCTCTGGATGAACACTGAGCGTTGCTGGGGGGGTTTGGATGAACAGTTCCCGATGGGGTGGATGAACACGACCCGGTGTTGCCTCTAGATGAACAGGACCCCGATCGATCGAGCCGGTTGGGGCATGATGAATAGGACCCCGTGGAGGGCTAGATGAACAGGACTACCCCATGGAGGGACGGATGAAGAGTAGACAATGGAGGGCTGGATGAACCGTAGCCCGTGGAGGGGTGGTTGAACAGGAGCCCGTGGAGAAGGCTGGTTGAACAATAGCCGGTGGAGTAGCACGCGTTGGAGGTTGGATGAACAGGAGCCCGTGGATGAACAGTCGCAGGTGGAGGCTGGAGGAGGTCAACGGTGGATGAACAGTAGCCCGTGGAGGCTGGAGGAGGTCGACGGTGGAGATGAACAGTATCCCGTGGAGTCCCGTTTTGCGGCACGCCACACCCCTCCCGATGAACAGGACCCCCGTTTTGACCGTAGCGCTCCAACACAAGTTTGTTTCCTCTGTTTTGCGGTACGCCACACCCCTCCCGATCAACAGGACCCTCGTTTCGACCGTAGGAAGTCCGTTTCCTCTGTTTTGCGGTACGCCAGACCCCTCCCGATGAACAGGATCCCATTTCGACCGTGGCCGGTCGAACACAAGGTTGTTTCCTCCGTTCTGCGGTAAGCCAGGCTTCGTTTCCATCGGTTGTTCCGCCCAAGCCCTCCCGATGAACACGATGACGCATTTTGTTCCGACCCAGCCGGTTGACTCCCCATGAACACGACAAGGACGCAGTTTCTCCGTTCCGACCCAGCCATGTACACGAGCCCTGGCCGTACGTATGTGCGAGTAGGCGTTCGAGACCCTGCCTGTATGTACGTACGCGGCCATATTTTCTTTCTTTCACACTGGCCGCTGTACGTACGTGTACATGCTACCTGCGTGCCTCTACTACGACACGTGCGTGCCTCTACCTCGACCAGTATGTACGTACACGTTCGTGACCAGAATGACAACGCTACGTACGCTTCGACCAGATGGGTCCCGACTGTCAGGCACTTCCTTGCGTGCGAAGATGTAGCTGGTGGGTCCCAGCAGTCAGGGGGCCGAATCGTTTTTTTGCCCGGACGCACTTCCTTGTGTGCGAAGATATAGCTGGTGGGTCCCAGCAGTCAGGGGGAAACATTTTTTTCATGAAATATGGTGGCCCGTCCGGTGGGTCCCCGCTGTCAGGTGGAGGAATAATTATTTTGCGCGTAATAAGGAGGCACTTCCTTGCTGTGGTCGTGGACCCAGTTGTCAGCCTCTCCACGTGCAGTCCACGTCCGATGGAAGCCGTTCCTTGACCATGTTGACCACGCCGCGCCAAGAGCACCAGGGCGGTGGACGACGGCGAGGCCTAGGAAGGGGACGATGCGGAGCCGGGGAAGACGCGGAAGTGGAAGCCCGCGCGGAGAGGAGTACGAGGGTTCACTAGTTCGGCTGCGGTGTGAGGCTGCCCTCGCCGCAGGGCCTGGCCAGTGGTGGGAATAGTAGGGGGCGGTGAGGCCTCCGCGGCAGCACAGCCGACCACTGGAGGCAGGAGCATGCGGCACGGCCGGCGCTGCTTTGGGCAGCTGGAGCAAGAAGACCAGAGGTTGAAGAAGCACTACCGTTGGATGGACATTTACGGTCACTGGAGCTAGAATCGTTCATATTGACTAAGTTGACAAAGCACTCCGTCCCCATCAACTTAGTAGGCCCACAAGTCAGCCTCCCACCAAGGTGGGTCCCAACTAGCAGGGGGAGTATTCTTTTTTTTGTGCATAATAAGGAGGCACTTCCTTGCGTGCGAATATATAGCAGGTGGGTCCGACCTGTCAGCGATGGGAACGTTTTTTTTGCGAAATACAATGGCCCTTCCGGTGGGTCCCATCTGTCAGGTGGAGGAATCATTATTTTGCGCGTAATAAGGAGGCATTTCCTTGCGTGCGGCTGTGGACCCAGCTGTCAGCCTTTCCACGCACTGTCTACTTCCGATGGTGTCGCTCGTTGACCACGTTGACCACTCCGCGCCGAGCGCATCCAAGGTGGTGGACGACGGCGAGGCCCCGGACAGCAACGAGCCGGAGATGGGAAGACGCGGGAGTAGAGTCGCAGACGGAGAGGTGTACGAGGGTTAACTGGTTCTGGTGCGGTGTGGTTCGGCAGTCGGTGGAGAAGCACAGGAGGTGTGGAGGGGTGGAGGGAGGGGCCTGGCCAACGGTGGAGTAGCGCTTCACAGCGAAGCATGCTAAGCAGAGCTGCTAGCAGCAGGAGGCGGGAGTAGGTGGTCCCATCGGCGCTGGAGGAAGAAGATGACAGATTGAAGATGGATAACGATTTGCATTGGCTTCGGCCTATTGGCCCACATTTCAGCCTCCAAAAATGTGGCACGTATTCAACCCATTTTTTTTCAGAATTTACAGTCTTTTTTTGCGGGGTAGAATTTACAGTCCATTTGATCTCTTTTTTTAACTACAGTCCATTAGCTGGGCTGGGTGAACAAATAATGTAGTGTCCATACGGCCCATTTATGTTTTTCCTAAAAAATTACAGGCCATCTGTACTTTCTCAAAATACACGATTTTGCTGGGCTGATTCTAATTATAATGTTGGGGTGGGCGCAGCAATGTTATCAAAAATAAATAGGGGCTGAGCATTTTGTTATATATATATATTTAAATAATAAGTGATTTATTATTACATTGGTCCTTAAATGTTACCAAGCTTTTGTACACAATCACCAGGATTTTTGTTGCCAAAAAATATCCATGATTTTATTGTTAAGAAATTATTTTTATAAGTTAACAAGATGTGGGATATTGTTTTCTTACATATGTGAGTTTCTGTAAAATATATGATGACAATAATAATAATATATAATAACATATAAAAAATATATATATATATATATATATATATATATATATATATATATATATATATATATATATATATAGATATAATATAGTTAGAAGGCAAACATAAGTTGGACCATGCGTTCCTATTCTTATATAGAGAAATAGAACAGACCTCTGCGTTTTCTTCAAAAAACAAACATAAATTGGGCTGTTGATGTTTCAGGAAAAATAAAACCTCGGATGGGGGGTCCATAGGCCGGTCGATACATGAGGCCCTCAAGAAAATACAAACAGGCCTATGGACCTCCCATCCGAGGTCGTGGGCTGCGCATGTTAAAAAAGAAAGCCTAGACGGGGCAGCCCAAAACCCAGCTGATACTTGCTGCCCCAGTGATAATAAATGATACGTGCCAGCTCCCCGGCTTTGTTGTGAATTTATCTCCTATAGTAACTACGTTGATGCACCTAAAAAAATGTAACTATTTTGACAAACCCGTGGGCCCCAATGTCAGTATAGCATTAGGAGGAAGTATTTTTTCGATGAGGCACTTGCTTGCGTACGGCCATAGACCTGGTGGGTCCCGAGTGTCCGCCTCTCCACGTATAGTCCTCTCCAGATTCCTCTCGTTTGTTCAGCATGTTCACAACGGCAGACAACAGCGTCGCGGTGAGCGCACAAAGGCGCAGGAGGAGATCTGACCACCTGAGGAAGTGCCTTATTAGTAACGAAACAACTGAACTAGCCTAGTGGCCGAGTGACACTACCCGACAGCTGTTCCGCCCGGGTTCGATTCCACCTGGGCAGAGAAAACATCTCCAAAATAGTTGCCTCTGTATTTATTGACATGTGGGTCCCAATTGTCATCTACGCACACCACGTCGTACACTTGCCAAAACTGCGTTCCTCTTTTCTCTGTTTTTCGCACACTCGACATTGTGTGGGCATTTTGAAAATAGCATATCTTTTTGACTGTGCATCATATGAAGATGTGCTATGCATGAATGTTGATCAGCATGATGTTAACTGGCTGGTAGTTCCAGTTTCGACCATGAATAAAACTGCCAGCATGATGTTAACACTATTTCTAAAGGCCGTGTTAAAATAAATGCTCTGCCTCTGAAAGTTGCAGTTTCTTATCTGAAACTGAACTTGGATTTTCTTATCTGAAACTGAAACTTACAGTTTCTCCTCTGAGAATCACATTGTCTGCACTTTTATACTCCTATGAAACTACATTTTTTTAAGTTCTAAAAATAGATCTCTAGAATTCATAAAATACTTCATATGCTCAATACTGCAAATCTGAAATTCAAAAGACATTCATATCTGAAAGTACTCTCAAAATACACAACACAAAACACAATTCACAACCTGCAAATACTAACAACTCTAAGCTCCTCCTGACAATTCACAACCTGCCCGACAATTGGTCTAGGGGGGGGGGCAATCCCTCCTATTCCTCGGCGGCAGACAGCCGCCCCGTGAGACGATGTGAACGGCGAGGGAGAGGATGGCGGCGAAGTGTCGTCGGGCCAACTGTTTTTCCCCTCTTGGAGTTGGGTTCGGTCGACGAGAACTCCACCGGCTCGCTCTGGCACGACACCCTCACAAACGGCACCTTGTAGATGCTCGATCCTTCAATCTCTGGTGGATGCTCCATCTGGGATCGATACTCCCACCACCGCTCCCTCACGATCGGATTCGGTGAATCTGTTTGCTCCATGGCCCAGAGGAGCAGCTCTATGTACTCCCGCGTGACTCGCTCCGGGAGTATCGCCGCCTTTTTGCTCTGCTGCAGATATTTGGCCATGGGTGTCGCCGACGACGCTAGTTGGTCCTTGTTGTCAAACCAAGACTGTATCTCCAACATCCTAGCTAGTTCACAGGGTCGCCGTCTGCGATCCTCACGTATCGGTCGTACTCCTCCATCGATCTACTCTTCCACAACAACTTCACTCGCCGGCGGTGGTTTTTGAATGGAAGAGGAGAGGAGCAGCGCTGGTTTTGGTTTAGAACGGCAGAGGAGCGACGCTGGTTTTGGATTGTAATAGGAGAGGAGGGGCAGTGGTTTTGAAATGGAAGAGGAGAGGAGCGGCGCTGGATTTAGATTGGAACAGGAGAGGAGCGGAGGTGGTTTAAGAGGAGAAGAGCGGAAGAGCGGCGCTGGTCTTGGAAGTATTTTTTTTGTTTTGTGTATTTTGGGTCAAAGTTTGACCACGTACTGTATTTGACAAGCAAAATGTGAATGCATGTCACCAAAAATTGTATCGTTTGATTCAGATTCGATTGTACTTTCAAATTATATTATTTTTGCAACGATAACATATATTTTATTTGCGAAAATCATGGTCAATTATGACCCGTAATAAAAGGGAGACTAGTTATTGTGGGGTCGCTTAATTGAAGGGTAAATTGATTTTGATTTTGATCCACACACCTACCGCCCTCTCGTCCAATCCTAAATCGCTGCAGCACGCTCCTCTCCCTCTTCTCCATTGCAAAACTACCTCCTCTCCTCTCCTCTCCATCATCTCCATTCCAAAACCGCCGTATCGCCTCTCCCTCTTCTCCATTGAAAAACCACCTCCTCTCTCCTCGACGAGTATCCCCGACGTAGCCTATCCTGCCATTGAGACATCGACATGGGTCCCACCAAGCGAGGGCCCACCCGTCGTAATCAAAGGCAGGGAACCCTCCTCTCCATTCCAAAACCACCGCCTCGCCTCCCTCTTCTCCATTTCAAAACCACCCTCTCCTCTCCATCATCTCCATTCAAAACCACCGCCTCGCCTCTCCCTCTTCTCTATTGCAAGACCATCGCTCTCCTCCCATCTTCCAAAGCTAGCACCGACCACTCGGAAGGACATCTATGGAGGGATGCAAGAATGAATCAGAAGATCGCCGTGCCACTGTGCAAAGTTAGATAGGTTGAAGGAGATCCTTACTTGGTTTGACAATGAGTTGGAGATTTCGAGGACGGTGAGGGCCATGTGGCAATGTAAGCGAAAGAGCAAGACGACGGCGATGAGGGCGGTGATGTACTCCTCGGCGGTAGTCATGCCGTAGTCCTTCGAGTTCATCGAGTATCTCCTCTAGGCGATGGAGAAGACAAATTCGCCCGAGGCAAAAGTCAGGCGGAGGTGGTGGGCGTACAGGTCGAAGGTCGAGCACCCAGAGGATAACGAATCGATCGATTACGGTGTGCCGTTCGTGAGGGTGCAGAGCCAGCCGGAGCCACAGGAGTATTTGTTCTCCCACCACAAGAGGAGGCTGGATGGCGCGACATCGCTTCCCCGCCTTTCTCCACGGTTCCCTCGATGCTCGCCTCGTTTCAACAGCGTCGGTAGAGTTTAAGGTAAGCTTCGCACTAACCTAATCTTCCATCTGCTCATGCTTACAATCAGTGTGACAACTAATAAAAATCATGCTTACAATCAATCTCCGAGTACTACGCCAATCACCCTAAAATAGCTCTGCACCTTTGGGTCAAAGTTGTGACATTGTGTACAAATAAAGGAAAATAAATGGTGCTTATTTCAGAAAAGAGTACACCCCTAGAAAACTGCCAATATAAGCTATTAGTATTTTTTAAGTCTAAGCTACTAGTATTTGGTTAGAGAAAGATCCGTCCACAATGAGCGCCACACATCCCACTGATGGTGGTGGATGCCAATGCTTAGATGGAGCAGGGTTGGTGTTGGTAATTTTTACTTGGCACCTCGCACTCTGCATATATGCCAGTTCCATCCGTACATTTGTGCAGTTCCACCAAAATGCAGCTGAATAACCCTGTTTGCACAGAAAATGAAAAGGCATGATTAGATTATAGTGGAACTAGTTGATGAAACATACACTAATAAACAGAAGAAAATATTACATCATACTGGAAATCGACCCAAGTCTCCCTGATACACCTTCTGCCAGTGATGAACATCAGTGTACAGCGGTAGTACAAGGAGGGGACTTGAGACATTAAAATCTCTATTTTTGTGCAGATCAACTAAAATTAAGCACCCCAGTTTGCAGAAACGCTTAAACATTAACAATGGGACTAGTTGATGAAACATACATTAACAAAGAGAAGCACTTTCTTTATCCACATTGGAAATGAAATGATAGAGAGGACACTCGCTCTATTTTAACTGTATTATTACTTCATTTTATCAGTGACACTAGGGTCGAGCAGGTGGCAAACGAGGTGTACCGTGCATCGCAAGGATGAAGGCTGGGGTTGCTTAGACTGGGATGCTGAAGCTAGCTCTTTCAGTCCCTATCTTCCCCCTGATGTTTCTGTGGTAGCATTTGGGTTGTAATCCAAACTTGGTCAAGCTGGTGCTGCGTCCCCCTACCTGCCTAGCTTATGTGGCGAACTTGTCTCTTGCTAGTACTCATTCTGTTCTAGTAGTAGTTGCATAACTTCCCATTTACACTGAGATGCTGTCGGATAATGGTTCTCTATAGTTGGGTTTCTTTAATGAAATCGGAGGGAACCCCCTCTTTCGATATATAAAAAAACAGTGGCACTAGCGGTGCCCAAACATTGCCTCAAATTAATAGTGCCACTAGATTAAGGTGGAAAATAATAACATTACTGCTTTATCATGGCAGTGCCAAAATAGTAGCACAAGAGCAGGATCAACATGCAGGATCTTTGGCAAACGGTCAGACCAAAAAGGAACACACCTCGTGATGGGAACCATATCTGCACTCAACGCCATCGTAGAAGGAATGACACCAGTCACCAACATGGATGATTCAATTCATGGGACCTTTTGGTGCAGTTCACCTAAAATGAAGCAATGTCCCATGAGCTAGCAACTTCTTCTTTTTTTTAAGAAAAGGGCTCCAGCCCCGGTTCCATTGCCATCAGAAAAAGAAACCCACAGAGCTTCTTCTTCATTAGTTGCACTAAAATTGAGCAACATCAAGGTTGGTCGTGAAGCTCCTAGAGAGTAGGCGGACCAGGACAGTTGCATCTCTAACGAAAAGAAGCAACTTATCTTAATGGGAAATTTAGCAGGACATGAAAAAAAGTGCCATTGATTCATATTACTGGAGGCATTACATTGAAAACAACATTGGTTTAATGTGTCCTTACTTTTAACAGTGCGACTACGACATTTTACCAGTGGCAATACATAGGAGCGGCTCGGGGCAACAAACATCAGAAGAGGATATCTGGGTTGGTCCCATTTTTGTTCGGTATATAGCCACCTTATACTGTGTGAGGCTAGCAAATCTAGTGCTGGAGTTACTCTGTTGACTTGTCCTCTAGTCCCCACTTTCTTTCCTTTTTCAACCAATAGATCGGGTTTATATTGAGTTTGTACTGCATTCCCTTTATTTCCCTATTAGACCTAGAGACCAGTTGGATAGCCAGTCTCTGCTGTTTTTCGCCCCCATTATTTCCTCTTTCGACCAAGTCCTAGATTCAGGTAACAAATTTTCCCCCACCCCCACCCCCTTTCTTCCTTCTTTAAACCAAGTACTACTAGATTCGAGTGCATGAACTAGTTTTACCTCTTAACAGTAAAAAATTAGGTGGTTTTCGAACATCCGATCGATCATATCTAAACGAGGGGGCCTGAGAAATAGTAAAAGATACAAATGCAGCGACTTCAGGAGCTCGGGAAGTAGAGCAAGGCCGGTTTCGAAGGAAGTTATACCTGAGGGTCGCCGGGATGTCGCTAAGTGGGCGGCGGGAGGCCGGATCTGCCCTCACTACGGCAGCGAGGAAGAAGGGGTGGGAGGCCCTCCTTCGCCGGCGATGCTTGGGAGAGAACGGCAAGGCACGCTGATCGGGACGCGCCTTCAGTGGGTACGAGCCGTCGCCGAGGACGACCACGTGAACGTTGCACGTTATCACGGAGGGAGTCCTGGATTAGGGGGTATCCGGACTGCCGGACTGTGTACAACGTCCGGACTATTGAAGCGTGAAGATACAAGACTCAAGGCTTCGGCCCGTGTCCGGATGGGACTTCTCTTGGCGTGTAAGGCAAGCTTGGTGATCCAGATATTATATTTCCTTCCTTGTAACCGACTCCATGTAAACCCTAGCCCTCTCCGGTGTCTATATAAACCAGAGAGGTTGGTCCTTAGAAGGCCGATCACAATTACAATTATACCATCATAAGCTAGCTCTTAGGGTTTAGCCTCTATGATCTCGTGGTAGATCTACTCTTGTACTACCCATATCATCAATATTAATCAAGCAGGAAGTAGGGTTTTACCTCCATCGAGAGGGCCCGAACCTGGGTAAACATCTGTGTACCTCGCTTCCTGTTACCATGAGCCTTGACGCACGATCGACCCCCTACCGAGATCCGCCGGTTTTGACACCGACATTGGTGCTTTCATTGAGAGTCCCTCGTGTCATCGCCCGCCAGCTCGATGGCTCGTCTCATTGTTAGGGACGACATTACCTCGGAGGGGGCTCTGGTTGTAGGCCAGACGCTCCGGCTCGGCGGCTTTATCATGGCTGCCCCATCGGCGGTGGAACCGACGATGACTTCTCGGGTCATCGATCATAACCTTCGCGTCAGTTCGGAACTCGTCGAACAGATGGATCCAGTGGAGCTCTCCTCCCTTAACGAACTCTTGGATCGCATCGCCGCTCTAGGAGTCGCCAAAGACTACGACCGGATTGGGCTTAAACCCGACCAAAGGGACATCAGGTCCCCGCCGGCCACCCATGAGATAGCGATAGTGGAGGAACCACACGCGGATTCCCTCAACTTTGAGGACAAGTTGTGTTTAGATCATCAACTCCTTGAGCGAAAGACCTGCTCAAAGGAAAACTCTGACCAGGTCCCGGACTTAAAATCGCATCGGGTCAAGAAATTGGGCACCCGGATTCGAGTTGTTTAGCTCGGGACCGCCCGCGCCTCTTGGGCGTTAGATCGATCAAAATCCGGACTCTAAATCGACCTAAACTGTCTCTCCAAGATCGTGCAAGAGCCCTGTGAAACCGTGACATCGCCATCGGGCCAGATTCCTCCTTGCGCTTAACAAGGTCAAGGACTACCGCCAAAAGAACATGGTCTCACTTTTCTACAAAAACTGCACGGACGAAGGACTCCTCAATGCTATAAGCCTCCGCGACATAGTATGCTTCGCGGACTTGGCAACCATAGTACAGAAGTACTATGCGATGGAGAGCGCTTGGAAGACCCAAACAAAATTTTGGGATAGTACTGCTCTCGCCAAAACCTTTGTCCGAACTAAACGGACGAACTCTTGTAAGTCGTCCGACCCAACCCCCAAGAAACCAAAGCCCACCCTGTATGGGATCCAGATGGAAGAATGGCTCGACGGGCCATGTAAGCTAAACAGTACTCCGGATACAACACCTACTCATAGCCTTAAGGAATGTTGGATACTCTGGCAGGTGGCAAAAAGTGGCAAGGATCTTCTTGCGGGCCATAAAACGGAACAACATCCTGCCAGTGAGCACAATACGGTACTGACAGTCTTCGAGACTTTTGCCTCGAACAATAGGCACAAGCGAGCTCGTCGAAGCTCCGCTGAAATTTACCATGTGGCAAAAATAAACCCTTGGAACGAAACTGCTATAACTTTTAATGCCAGTGATGAACCTCGATTCTGGGCCGTCCGGGCACCAGCCACTCTGGTCCTTAGTCCGATCGTAGATGGCTTTCGGCTCACTAAAGTACTCATGGACGACGGAAGCGGATTAAATCTGATTTATAAAGAAACACTCAGCAAGATGGAGATTGAGAAAAGCCGCATTGAACAAAGCGGCACGACCTTCAGGGGAATTATCCCTACTCGAGAAGCGCGGTGTGCGGGAAAAATCACACTCGATGTGGTATTCGGTACCCCGGAGAATTATAGGTCCGAGGAAATCACATTCCGTGGCTCCTTTAGCAGCGGATACCACGCCCTTCTAGGGCGGGACGTGTTTACAAGCTTTCAAGCTGTACCCCATTATGGGTACATGAAGCTTAAAATGCCCGGACCCAATGGAATCATCACTCTAGCCAGTGATCCGGACGTTGCGCTTCGCGCCGAAAATAAAACCGCAGCCCTAGCCTTGGAAGCATTATCCGAAGCCCTAGCAGCCAAAGAGTTAACAACACTGCAGGCCACTGTGGACAGGGACGACGTGATACTAGACAAACGACCCAAGTCCACCTCATTCAAACCTGTAGACGAGATAGTCAAATTCCAGGTCCACCCAACGGACCCCACGAAGACACCTTCCATTGGAACACAGCTGAGCCCCGCGATTGACGCCGCACTACGAGATTTCTTACGCGAGAATTGGGACATTTTCACCTGGCACTCATCGGACATGCCAGGCATCCCACGCAGACTGGCCGAACACAGCCTCAATATTCTAAAAGGATATAAACCACCAAGGACCCTAAGGCGATTCTCGAGCCCAAACGACAGTAATGGGGAAGAGTTAGCTGTTACTAGAGGCCGGATTTATCGTAGATATCAAACATCCGGATTGGCTAGCAAATTTGGTGATGGTACCAAAGAAGGACAAATCCTGGCGCCTATGCATCGACTTCAAAGACCTCAACAAGGCTTGCCCCAAGGATCCCTTTCCCCTCCCTTGCATCGATCAAATCATCGATGCCACAGCTGGACACGACTCACTGTGTTTCCTCTACGCATACTCTGGATACCATCAAATAAACATGGCAGAGTCTGACCAAGCTGCAACAGCTTTCATAACGCCATATGGCCCTTCCCGCTTCAACACTATGCCTTTCGGCTCAAGAACGCCGTGCAACCTACCAACGATGATTCAAACATGCCGGAAAAGCAAATCGCATAACAGGAGGCATATGTGGACGACGTGGTCATAAAAACAAGACACGCCGAAACCCTAATAGATGACTTGAGGCTTACATTCGACAATCTCCGACATACGCATCAAGCTGAATCCGGAAAAATGTGTTTATGGCGCCCCTCGGGAAGCTACTCGCTTCATCATTTCCAACAGAGGAATTGAAGCGAATCCGCAAAGATCCGAAGCTCATCACGATTGGCCTATACCAATGCACCTCAAGCACATCCAAAACTAGCCGGATGCATGGCTGCTCTCAGCCGCTTTATCTCCGTGTCGAGAAAAGGCACTACCGCTTATCGCCTTCTTGGCGCACCAACACTTCGTATGGACGGATGCAGCCGCAGCCGGACTGGATGAAATAAAGACCTTATTGGCCAGTTATCCAAGATTAACAATACCGAATGTCGCATTTAACCTATGCTGTTGTACATAGCTGCAAGGCATCAAGTCGTAAGGGCAGTGCTCGTCGTTGAATGAGAGGCTGACGGATACAAATACCCGCTCCAAAAGCCGGTCTACTACATGTCCACGGTCCTAACCCCATGCAAATCCCGAAAAAATAGCATAATAGAACTATCAAAAAATAGCATACGCGGTGTTCATGGCATCCCGGAAGCTACGACACTACTTTCAGGAGTGTTCGATTACGGTGGCCTCCTAAGTACCACTCAATGACATAATAAATAACTGCGATGCTACGGGCCAGATTTCCAAATGGGCCATTGAGCTCCTCCTGTTCGACATAACGTACAAACCTCGGTGGGCCATCAAGTCGCAAGTGTTGGCGGACTTCATCGCCGAATGGACAGAAGCCGAACTCCCTAAAGAGTACGACGCATACTCAAACTGGATCATGCACTTCGACGGCTCTAAAATGCTGGCCGAATTAGGAGCAGTTGTAGTCCTGACGTCTCCCACTGGAGACATGGTCCAGTACGTCCTCCAAATATTATACACAGACTCCAACAATGCAGCCGAATACGAGGCTCTGTTGCACAGTCTTCGGATGGCAGACTCTATGGGCATTCAACGCCTAGAAGTGTGTGGGGACTCAAACCTCGCAATATCACAGATAAATGGAGATTTCGATGCCAAGGACCCAAAAATGGCGGCCTACCGTAATGCCGTCCTCAAAATGTCAGCTCGGTTCGAGGGGCTAGAATTCCACCATGTGGATCGAGAAAACAATCAAGCGGCGGATGTCCTCGCTCGCATCGGCGCTAAACGCGAGCCTGTCCCACCTAACATATTCTTGGAGCGGCTGTTCAAGCCATCCGTAAGTATGGGAAGGGGAGTCCGGCAATACTAGCACGGATCCGAATAGATCCCCAGATTTTGAACCGTCAGACATAGTCGGAGGTTCTACCCACGAAATAACTTCCTCGACCCACGAAATCATGGATGTAATCGCCCTGTGGACCGAGCCCTTCTTGGCCTACATAAATAGGCAGGAGCACCCCGAAGACCAAAATGAAGCACGCTGCATTGTCCGGCGTTCTAAAGCTTACAAAGTCTACGAAGGGGAACTCTACAAGAAAAGCGCTTCCGGAGTACTACAAAGATGTATCTCCCAAGAGGAAGGGCGGCAGCTCTTGGCTGAAATCCATGTCGGCCTAGGCGGGCACCACGCCGCGGCTCGGGCATTAGTCAGCAAGGCCTTCCATGCAGGATTCTATTGGCCGACGGCCCAAACAGACGCACAAGACCTTGTCCAACACTGCGTCGGTTGCCAGCTCTTTGCCAATCAGAGTCATATGCCCCTACCGCCTCCAAACAATCCCCATAACTTGGCCCTTTGCGGTCTGGGGGCTGGTTATGGTCGGACCTCTTAAAGGGGGAAGCCATAAGAATAAATACTTATTGGTCATGGTGGACAAATTCACCAAATGGATAGAAGCTAGCCTAGTTAAAACGGCTGAATCCGGACCAGTTATAGACTTCATATCCGGGGTCGTACACCGATACGGTGTCCCCCATAGCATCATCACTGATAATGGCTCAAATTTCACAGCCGACGAAGTGAAAACTTGGTGCGCAAAAATGGGCATCAAGCTCGATTACGCTTTTGTCTACCATCCCCAAATCAACGCCCAGGTAGAGCGGGCAAATGGTCTCATTATGAGTGGCATCAAACCCAGACTAGTGCGATCCTTGACAGAGTCGGACACGCACTGGGTGGAGGAGCTCGACTCCGTACTCCGGGGGCTACAGACCACGCCAAATCGCACCACCGGGTATACACCATTTTTATGGTGTACGGCACGGAAGCAGTATTACCTTGCGACATAATACATGATTCGCCACGCGTACACATGTAAGAAGAGAAGGAAGCCGAGTTAGATCGGCAGGATAATTTGGATGCCCTGGAGGAGGAGCGCGCTGTCGCAAAAGCCCGTTCCCCATTCTATCAGCAACGGGCTCGACGATACCAAAGAAGAGAAGTGCGGGCCGAAACTTACAATATTGGCGAGCTCGTTCTACGACTACCGGAGAAGAAGAAGGACAAACTCAAACCCAAGTGGGAGGGTCCCTTCGTCATTGACAAAGTTCTCACCGGAGGAGCGTACCGCTTATGTAATGCATCCGATAACAGACTCGAGCCAAACCCATGGAACACGGCAAGACTACGGAGATTCTACGCCTAGCGCCAACATGTTGTTCGCCTCCTAACCCTCCCTTTAATTATTCCCCATCCCCTTTTCCTTTCTCGACCTTTCTCTCCCTTCCACAAAGTATTCAATACAGTGCGGATTTCGGATCACTCCGCCGCACTAAGTGTAAGTTAATACACAGGGGCTTCCTATACTGGAAGCTAAAAATGATTACTCACATGGCTTTGTGCCCGTCACATATGCATTCTTTTTCCATATGTGCTTTTTCTTCACCATTATATGCATCGATATGACTTAAGATGTTGCCAAGCTGGGTTGCCTGGCTCTTGTGTTTATGCCCTACGTTCTTGTTAATTCGGCTAGGGCATAAGGGGAGCACCTCTGCGATTGTTACTGCCGGTTCAACCGGATGTGTACCTCAGACGGGTGAAGCCAAAGCTAGCTTCCTTAAGAGAATATTCATTTCGATGAACAAAAGATGTATTCGCTTATTATAACATAAATCCCCAAAATTCTTGTATCCGCCTTCGCTCATAGTCCGGACATGTGCATCATCGCATGCGCATCAGGAAAGGAGCCCTAACGGAACTATTCTCTCCGAAGATGTTTTACTATCCATGTAATATAACATAACTAGTTGGGTACTTGTCTGTTTCAAGCACTTATGACCCCTACGCCTTTGTTTCCACGCATACCCCAGTTTTGTATAATCGGCGGGTATTCGGACACACCCCTTGACTATAGGATCTGGGGCTGAAGTTAAAAGGTCTGCCATGCCAAATGATTCTAATCCGCTAGGGGCTCATCATGCCCATTAAATTACAGTCACTTGAATAATTACATTCCTCTTCTATACCATCCAACAGGCTATTTAGCTTACAATCCTATTGAGAATACTTAGCGGCTAACGCTACCTAGTCATACACCAGACTAACGGGAATTTCTTGCCCATCGGGCCCCGTCGGTCCCACTTCGGCCATATGGTTTGGGTCCAGCTTGGTGTAGCTGCCTTCACCATTGCCTGTGCTTCTTCTTGCTCCTTGCCGCATGCTGATATCTTCCATAGACGGAAGCGCCGGGCTCCTTGAAGCAGGTCCGCAAGTTCCCCCATGCCATTCGGCAGTAGGCTTGATGGCCACAAAGCCTGAGCAACACCCTGCATCACTTGCTGAGCTCGCTCGTGCAGTTGCGAAAGGTCTTGTGGTAAATCATGTGCAGATGAGGGCATCTCCTCCTCAGGGCGACCCGTTAACATTCCTGCAAGCAAAATTCTTTCAATATCCTTCACGGAGTCTGCCAGCTGAGCGCGGAGATCTTTTAACTCCACGTCCAGCTGAACTTTGGCATATTGAAGATCATTCTTCTCCCGCCTAACTCGCGTAAGAATGCGCTCGCCAGCCTCTAGCTGCTTTTCGAGATGCGATGCGTCCTCTCTTACGCCCTCCGGATTCACCCCGGGATTGCTTGCAGAATTTTCTGCTAGACTTGTCACATCAGCCATTTACTAACTGGTGCATCTTTGTGCAATTGTGACAATTGTTACCAGATGAGGGCTTTTGGGGTTCCTCTAATTTGGCAACTGCGCCCTCAGTTCGGCCTTGCATCCCTCCAGCTCCCGAGACAATTGCTCGTTCTTCTCTACAAGGACCTGTACATACATTGATCCTTAAAACTGTTGTTTCAACCATTTCAAGTCTCAGGGGCTACTGCTACACATGCTTATCAAATTTTCTTACCCGTATATCTTTGGATACTAGTCCGTCGCTCGGGCAAGCCCGCCTTGAGTAGCTCGGATGTATGCGTCTCCCGAATTGAAGGCATTAAATGCCTCTTCGAAAAATATGTTGTCCGGCACGCCTGTCGGGCGCCTGTGATTCATGGCGCTCTACTTCGGAATTCATGGCTGAGAGCATATCCGCCTCTGCTGGAGAGCTATGTGGTGCTGGCCTCAGATCCGCCTCCGCCTCGGCCGGTTCCGAACTCGGCTGGTGGAGGCGTGATTGGTAGGGTCGCTTGATATAGTCCGGTTATTTCTCTTCTGCTGCACACAAGGGCGCTGCCATATTTTAAATCCTATAATTACAGGACAGGTCATTGCATTACCTCTGTAGCGGTGTGTCAACCCTCACCGCCTTCCTCTTGAGCCTGCCCGATCTGGACGCTCGAGGTTGAAGAGCCCCTAGGGGCTCGGCCCCTCGCTCTGGCCGTTGTTTCTGCAAATAGAATGACACCTCAAAGATAAATTGTAATACCTGGGAAGAGTCCTCTTCGAAGGATAGGGTTTTTTAGCTCGGCTTACACACGAAGCGGGGAGCAGCTCAGGTAGTCGGCAGTAATGGCCACTAGGGCGCCATCCCAGCCGCCTCGACAGAATACCCCTTGACAAGCACCACGGTGATATCCGCTCCACTTTAAGTCCCGGATCTAGAGCCCTTCCAGGTCCTCTGTTGCGGGGGGCTGAAGATTCCTTCACGACCCTCCTTAGTTCCTGCCTGTACATTGATGCAAGTAATCTTAGCGTAAGAACGCTAGAGTGAGTAAAGTAGGGAAAATGAATGGCAACTTACCCACGCTGGGGGGTTGTACATGGAGAATCCGTCCCACGTTTTTATGCAAAGGAATTCCTCCTCTTCCCCTTTGCACAAATCGGACAATACCCTTGCCAGAGCGGCAATGAGTCCGGACCTCACGACCAGAGCGGTGGCATCATCTTCCCCGTTGAAATGCCACATGGGCTTTCCCCGATATTGGAGCGGCTGCACTCCCCGTCTTATGCATATCGCCATAACCTCGACTATCGTCAGTCCGGATTTGGCCAGTAACTTTATCCTGTCCATCAGGAGGAATATTTCCCTTGTGTCCTCTTCTTGAGGGCCCCGGGGGTGCCAGCTCAGGCGTGCCCTCGGCGGGGCATTGCTGAACTTGCGGAGACCTAGCCGGACTGGATCCGGAAGGGGGACTTCGTTTATATAGAACCACTCTGAAGGCCAGTTTTCTGGTGCCTTCTCAAGAGTGTCGGACAGGTATCCGGTCTTGGCAATGCGCCATACTTCGGCCCCGCCCACTTGACATAGGGACTCCCCCTAGGTGCGGGGGACGAGGCAGAACAACTTCCTCCATAATCCGAAGTGTGGTTCGCAGCCTAAAAACAGCTCGCAAAGGGCAACATACCCCGCTATGTGCAGAATAGAGGCAGGGGTAAGTTAAGTGGAGGCCGTAGAACTCCAGGAGCCCGCGAAGAAACGGGTGGATAGGGAACCCAACGCCCCTCAACAAATGAGGGATCATACATATACGCTCCTCCGGAGATGGGTTAGGAGATCCCTCAGCTTGGTCTCCTCCATCATAAGTGGCCATTCCAGCTCGGACGGGGACCATGAACGCCGGTGGGAGAAACCCTTGGGTTTGTACCTTTATCAAACGGCTATGAGGAACTGAACACTCTCCCCAATCCCCCGACTTGGAACGGGAAGGGCAAGCAGAAGAGCTGTGGTGGCCGGCCATGTTGGAATGGCTTTTCGTGGAGCGCTCTGTTGGATGCTGGCTCTGGGAGGGAGGGTGAGTTTGGATCTGAGAATCCCCGTCCCATCAAATAGACGGTTAGCCCGGAGGATGGAAAATGCACTAATGCCTCGACTCCTCGCATCCGCCCGACACGTGGAGATGGTCATTACTGAGGCACCGAAGCCGAGGAGCACAACATTGATTGGAGGCTGGACACTATTCGTCGTAACAGGCACTTTGGAGTATTCGAAGAAGGAACCCGCCCTGCAATGCCGAAGACAAGACTGCGCCCGGACTCATCATCATTGAAGCCTGGTTCATGGGCTACTGAGGGAGTCCTGGATTAGGGGGTATCCGGACTGCCGGACTATTGAAGCCTGAAGATACAAGACTCAAGGCTTCGGCCCGTGTCCGGATGGGACTTTTCTTGGCGTGGAAGGCAAGCTTGGCGATCCGGATATTATATTTCCTTCCTTGTAACCGACTCCATGTAAACCCTAGCCCTCTCCGATGTCTATATAAATCGGAGAGGTTGGTCCTTAGAAGGCCGATAACAATTACAATCATACCATCATAGGCTAGCTCTTAGGGTTTAGCCTCTACGATCTCGTGGTAGATCTACTCTTGTACTACCCATATCGTCAATATTAATCAAGCAGGAAGTAGGGTTTTACCTCCATCGAGAGGGCCCGAACTCGGTAAACATCTCGTGTCCTCGCCTCGTTACCATCAGCCTTGACGCACAGATCGGGACCCCCTACCCGAGATCCACCGGTTTTGACACCGACACTCACCTTCCCCGGTGGAGAAGATCCGGCTGGATCTGTGACCAGCGGTGAGTAGAAAGATAGTGTGTGGCCACCGCTGTCGTGTTTAGATCTGGAGAGGACAAGACAGTTTGAAGAGAGAACACTAGCAAGCAAGCGCGGAGGCTTCTGTCTATATAGTGGAGTACTAGTTTTCTTTTGTCTACCGGCTGGAGCCGGCTTGACCTCGGCAATGACTGTCGAGAAGTCTTGATCCACATGCCCCGGAGGCGCAGTTGTCGTCATTTTGATCTGAAGCACTGGATTATAACATATAACACAAAAAAATGCCACATCACAAGAAATCATAACCTCACTGCCCAAAGGAGACAAGATGAATCCCGACGAACAAACTAGACGAGGATCAAAGCTCAAATTAAAGATAAACTCGTAGAAAAGGGGTCCGTCGATAGATGTCCTAATTAACATAGTCGGCTTGTCCTAGATGGCAGCCAAGTAGTCTTCGTGCATGTGCCCCCAATGACTAGCCCAACTCAGTTCTCGCTATTTAACCCTCGCAATGATCCGAAGCACATGACACCTAATTTTGCGAGATGACAAGAAACCTTTTTTTAGGTTTCTCACCAGAACTACAACCCTGTACAACACAGCCTGCACGATATGTAGATGATAGCCAATCCAGGCGTGTCTGCTGGAGTCTGGTCACATGCATGGATGAACTGATCTTCCGTGTCTTGCAGGGATCATCCAGGTACCAACGTATGTACTTCTATTAACTCACCCGATTTGCGGGGCCGGGGAGTGTGCAGTGGTCGGTTTTCACTTGCGGTCCCACATGTGTGTGCAAACGCAATATAACGCGCGTTCCATTTGTAGAGCGGCGTGCCAGACCAACCGACCGTCTAGGGTGCGACGCGAATGTGACGGTCGTGTTGTATACTCTGTACATGTGTACCGCCGTTTTCTTGAGGCTTTGCTCCATGGCGCAATCCATTTATACAAAATTAGCATACTGTACTATTTAAAAGTCAAAGGTGGGGCTTTCCCCGCGTGGTAGGCGGGGCAGTTCTGCCTAGTCGGTTTGACAGAGACGCGAGAAGACGAGGGAGTAGGCTGACGCAAACGTAGGGATGTGTGATTTGACAGTGAGCTACTGCTGGACAGGTGGGGCCCGATGATTTGAGTTTCCATTATCATTTTAACTGCGGCGCTAGAACCGGCTTGAGTCTCCCAATTCCCGACCACCTCCAAACAGGTGCCTCTCCCGATTCTCCACCATGTAGAGGCTGGCTCTTGCTTGAGAGCCCACTCCTCCACTTTTTCCTTGCCTCTTTCCCCACATATGCAAAAATGCCATGTAAAGCGGGCTTATAGCCCACTATTGTACTTGATCCTACAGGTGCTAAGCCTGCCACATAGGCATAAAGTCTGATGTGGCAAGTTAATTAAGAAGAGAGAGACTAGTTTGGTGACCCCAGGAAGAAACGGTGATAAGCGCATGTACCTAGATGAAGCAAACTTAGCACCAAAAAACTAAGCACCTATGCATTGGGGACTTGAGTTGCTAAGCCATTTAATGCCCATAGCACCTCATCTAAGCACCATTTCATTGGAAGAGGTCACTCTTGGCTATTGCAATAAATACTACGAAGAAAGAGATAGAGAGAAGTAAACAAAAAAACTCTCATAGCCAACCTTATAGCTAACCTTGTTGTATGAGTGACTAAGTGATGACTATGTATGACATGCCAACATCAGATAGCCTAACGCACCATGTTAAATCTCCAAGGGCGCGACCGCGCGAGCGAGGCGACGGTCGGGGTAGGTGCGACCATGATACGGGCTGCTGGCAGCCCTTGGATATGAGATCGAACGGTCGCATGCTAAGTTGCTGAAAATTTGCAGAATAACCCTACAGGATAGGATATTCACCCATAGGTCTAGAATCACGCCATGCAACCGTTCGATCTCATATCCAAGGGCTCTCGGAAGCCCGTATCATGCGAGAATGGAAAGCTTCGTATCACCTATAATTTTCCCGACGCTTGACATGACATCGAAAGCCATTTAATTGGGCGTCGAGTAGACATGACATCTAATTGGGCCCCCATAGTACTGTGCATGAATCCATTTATCCACCAGGCAAGCCACTACCCTGCCATTCGCACGCGCCCCCCACTCGACATTTTTACAATCGATAAACCGCTCCTAGTCGTCCCGTCCTTTCACATTACGGCAGTTCCACTAATCCTAACCCTCCTCCCAAATCCATGGCTCCCAAATCTCCATGATCGGCGGTGAGTGCAAGGTTAGAACCATCACCGGTGATGAGTTCGACGTCATCTACACCCGTTCTTCCGCAATGGTGAAAGAATGCCTTACTCGCTTCAAATGCATGTTTGAAAACTCAAATGATGAGTGGGTCGCTAGGCTAGATGTTGAGTACACCATAGTCCTGGGAAGCGAGAAGAAACTAAAGGCAGCAGAGAAGAAGAAGCCCGCCGTGATCCAGGTTTGCGTGCATGACTTATGCTTGGTCTACCATATATGCCATGCCGATGTTGAGTGCGAGGAATTTAAAAACTTCCTCAAGGGCGGCTGAGTCAAATTCGTTAATGTAGACTTTAGGAACGACAAGGAAATCCTGGGTCGGATAGGCCTCGTTGTAGGCTACCCCTTCGACCTCCAGAAGGAAGGGCTGGTGCCCTCCCTTGATCAGCCTTCAATGCTGACCCTGGCAGGAGCCATGGTTCATCCTATGTACGGTGAACTGAAGAAACCTCCGCACACGTTTCATCGTGCATGGCAGTGGACTGTACTAGATATAGACCACATCCACTACGCTGCAATGGATGGCTACCTTTGTTTTAATATCTACAAGGGTTGGATGAAGAGAAAGAGCCAAGTGTGCGGTTCAAGCAAAGAAGTATCGCCCAAGAGGAAGAGGGACAAGGACGAAGTCGAGGACGTGGACGAGGACTTCGAGTAAGGTGGCAGTGTCGTTGCTCATGGTGGTTCTAATGCAGTGTCTACCGGATTAGTTGCTTAGTTTAATTTCTGGTGTGCTTAGTTTTATTTGAGGGGCGTGTTGTACTGAGCCCCCAGCAGAACTATGTTATGTTTCTTCTCGTTATATTTCATACATTTCATCTTTCAGTTGGTATAGTACTACCACTTGTTTCTTGACATTATATACGTACAATATATATGGCCAACATCATATAGCCAGCAATTTAGTTGTCAAAGAATTTCAGGGTGCTTACTTTTGTCAAAGAATTCCAGGGTGCTTAGTTTTATTTGAGGGGTGTGTTGTGCTGGACACCATTAACTTATCAGTTATCATTTTGAGAATCGGCTTATTTTTGTCATGTAACATGGTCAACGGGGTTGACGTGAAAATAACAAAGTCTAATGGCATTTCTGAGCAAACATCTAACTTAAAGATGGCATTTTTTAGATATCTAATTGCATTTTTGAGCAGGCATCTCACGGATCGAAGGCATTTTTTGAGTAGTCGTAACTTCCAATGGCAAAACTGAGTAGTGATACACAACTAGTGGCATAAATAATAAGAACCCAAGAATTAAATAGGGCTAATTTCTTTATTTCTTTATACCTTTGTGTGCGAAACAATATACGCTGCCTCCCGCCATATTTTGTTTACGGAGGCAACATAGAACTATATGAGTGCCCTATTAAATTTTGGAACTATTCTGGGTTCGTTTGGCCTTTTTTATACATTAATTGAGTTTTTCTTCATTTAATGTGCATAATTCAAATTTGAACTACAAGCACATGCCCTCGTGCACCAAAGTTGACTGAAAATTCACATGTGTGTCCTCGGGTGAATTTCTAGGTCCCATGCAAGAAATGGGAATGAAATTCAAACATCTGGGCGTCATGGTTTGGCTGAGAACATTGAGAAGCTTGGTTTTAAAATTCTTGTAAATCCAAAACACGCCTGAAAATCATGAAACTTGGCATGGTGTCATGTCATGGAACTACCATGTTGTGGTAATTTTTTTTTGCAGAATAGGAACAAGTTTTGGTATAAGTTTCTTGCAAACCGGAGCTTCTCTCAAGAAGGCTCGTGGTTCTGAGAGGGAATGTGTCACCTTTGTGTGCATAATTAAAATTTTAAATACAAGCACATGCTCCAATGCACCAAAGTTGGTTGAAAAATCACATGTGTGTCCTCGGGTAAATTTCTAGGTCCCATGCCAGAAATGGGAATGAAATTCAAACATCTGGGCGTCATGGCTCGGTTGGAAACATTGAGAAACTTGGTTTTTTAATTCTTGTAAATTCGAAAAACGCATGAAAATCATGAAACTTGGCTTGGTGCCATGACATGGCACCAACATGCTGTGGTAATTTTTTTGTCCGATTTGCGAAGGCGCACACATTAACAATCAAAAAAGTCATTTTGGAACAAGTGTTGTCATCTTATAATCAGAAACACAAGTATTATTGAAACCGTGGGCGTTCTATTTACCATTTACATGCCTCCACGCGTCCCCTTTTTTTATTATCTAGGAGGCGCCATGCAGGATAGCTATTTGAGTACGAGAGGCGTGCGATCAGACCCCTGTGCGTGCTTATCGGCAGGAGAGCCCTTTGACCTCCATCTGCCGTCCACCTCTCTCCCAAGGTCTCCATTGATGGCGCCCGAGCCTCTGTTTAATGGTGTGGCAATGTCTCACTCGACTGAGATGTAAGAGAGAAAAAAGAAAATCTGAAAAGAAAATTTTGCACGGATCTTGATGTAAGATCTGACGGACCTATATAGCATCTACTACGACTTATAGCAAGACTGATGAATATATATATAAGGACGACGGGAGTGGATAATAATTGTCTTACATAATTAGGAAGATAATTTAAAAAGCCACATGCGGCTACGCCCGAAATACACAAGGGCAAAAGAAGAAGGAAGACGCATGCAACAATCTGGCTCGCTGATCTCTACTTTCTTTATGCGCTGCAGGTCGCGGAGACTAGTTCTCGCGGTGGGCGATGATTTCTTTCATCAGTTTCATGTCCTTCATATGCTGCTTAGCAATATCGATGGATTCCTCCCCCAGCCTGTTGCGCTCGATGCGGAGCATGGCATTCTCGTCCATAAGTTTCTTGATGATGACACCCGTCCTCTGCAACACGGCAGCGGTCTTCTCCTCCTGCTTTGCCCTTCCGGCGATCTTCGCCCTTAGCAGGTCGCGCTTTCCCGGATCTTCGCATTGCCCTCCCCAGTTGCCAGATGACGCTGGTAGCCTCATCCTGCATCCTCGCCCAGCCGGAGATTTGATCCATCTGGCTATGGAATATCGCATGCATGCGCCTGTAAGAGTCCTCGCCTGCCCGCGAGAAATTTTCCCAGGCCGCCGCGGCGTGGCGGGACCTCCCTGCTGCTTCGGCAGCGCGGCGGGACATCTCTGCTGCTTTCGCGGTGTGGCCGGACCAGTCTGCTACATCGACGGTGCAGCGGGAGCTCCGTGCTGCTTCGACGGCACGGTGGGACCTCTGTGTTGCTACTGCTGTGCGTCTAGACATGTCGGCTGCTTTCACGGCGGCGTGGGACATCTCTCGTGCTTCCTCTTCCATGCTCACCTCTCCCTGGTGGAAATCTCTCGACCCAGAACTCACGCTGGCTATGGCCTGATTGACTTGATTGTTTTTTGTGGATGAGGAGTTGAGGAGGAATGTGCAGTCATCTTAGCATAGTAGTATTTATAACCGAGTACTACTAATATGCTCCTAAGTGGGAAACTGTTTAGGTTGTGATCAGTGTGAACAGGTTTGTAATTAAATATAGAGTGGTAGTAGTAGTAATTTGGAATGTGATGAGACGCGCTCAAAATTTATACACGGTTCTAGTTTCGAAGTGCGGCACTATTCCCGGATGGCGTAATGTCGGCACGTTTTCTCGGCCATGATGTAGCATATGCCATGGTACTAGTTCTTTTTCTACTGCTGTGTACGTGCAAAAACTGGCACCATCGCATACATATCTTACGCTTGGCGTTCGACAGGAATAGCCTCGTGGCGAGCTATAGACTAGTCTTTTTTTAGACGCATTACACCTATCTCTCGGGACTTCTCGCACGCACCATCACTGCTCCCTAGGTCGATGCCACCCACATACAGTTGTACTCTGAGAAGAGGTGCACGCACACACTCGTCCTCTCTCACACACGCATCTGTAGCTACGGATTGTAGTGTTCTCAACCATCCGATTGGCTCTATCATAGGTTTCACGTTGCTCCTCGGCCTTGAGATTGAGAGGTTTTAAATGCGAAGGCTAAGATGGAGGCGTGGGATTTTGGTTAATGTGCGGGCCGCACACGGCACCAACACGACACGAGCTTCGTCTGCCTGATGCGCATGCAGTCGGGTGAGTTGTCCAAGTATAGACACAACCAGGCCCTCGTTGGTATCCGTGCCTTGACTTTGGCTGGTCATAGTGGAGAGTAACATAGACCAATTACTAGTCTATGTTACTAGTACCTTCATAGTGGGTAGTGTCATATAGTATATGCATAATTTGGCAACGAGCGCTCTCTATACGTACCACCTTTTTTCTTTCGTTACATCTTGTTAGTTTTGCTCCATGGCGCAATCCATCGATACTACTACTGTACAAATGTATACATTTTTTAAAAGGCTAGAGGGCGGGCCAGTCTAGCTTGGTCCTTTTCACGAGAGGCGAGGGCCTTTGTGATTTTAAGGCTCATTACTGCTGGAAGGCGGGGCCTTGTGATTTGACTGCTCGTATAAATGTGCTGACGACCTGAGGAGGAGCAAAGAACCGTGCAGTATACTCAAGTTTTCCACTGGAGTACGACGGAGGAGCACGAAACACGGACGCCCAGTGCCATATCCTCTACTCTCTACTCTTATTATATATTACTAGCAAGAGGCATTGTTCTATTAGAAATAAAGAATGATCTAATTTGCTAGTCATCTCATTTTTAGCATTGTTCTATTCATGCCTCGCAGAGAAGGTGACACATGCGGCGAAACACCCGAAGCAAAATAAGAAACACAGGAGCAAAATAAGGAGGATTATCACCCCCAAAAAAGAAGGAAGACGCACACACAAGTCTGGGGCGCTGCTCTCACTACATGAAGGGTTGCTGGCCGCGGCGTCGTAACTGCTTCTTCATCGCCTCCACGACCTCCATCTCCTTGCGTGTTTGCTCCGCCGTCTTCATCATTGTGTCCATGACACGTGATTTCTTGACGCGAGCCTTCATCATCTGTTCCACGGCCGCATTACGTACCTTGACAGCAGCCAGGTGCTCGATGCGGAGCTTTGCCAACTCCTCCTTCTGTTCCATGACGAGGGCCGGCAACATCTTCATCGAGGAAATACTATTCTCATGCAGCTTCTTCTAGCTAGCGTTCTCCTCCTTCTGCAGGTCGAGCTCGTGGCAGAGCTTCGCCTTGTCCTCCTAAAGTTGTAGGATTTCGCTGGTCGCCTTCTTCTCTGAGGCAATGCTCTTCTTCAGCAACATCACCAAGCCGGCGGTCAACTCCCCCTGCTCATTGAGCTCAGCGGGCATGTCGTCGAGGCTCTCCTTCAGCAGCTCCACCAAGCCATGGATGAACTCCTTCTGCTTATTGAGGTGCTTATTGAGCTGATCGGGCATGTCGTCAAGGGATAACGACTCCAGCGCCGCCAGCTCGGCATGTTCGCCTCCGCGTCTAGGGCGCTCCTGGGAGCCATCGCCTACCCGTGAGAGATCTTTCGAGCATGGCGGTGAGCCCTCTTTTTTCTGCAGCCTTGGTTGCCGCTCCCTTGTTACGAGTAGTTCTCGACCTAGAGCTCTGCACATCGGCCATGGCAAGGACGGACGAAGAAGGAGGACTTATGAGGAGGAAGGTACAGTAATTTTCGGTTAGGTAGTTCCCCTTTTTATAACCTAAGTACTAGCACTAGTACTAAAACCTGCATAATGGGAACACGTTCAGGTTTGGTACATACTGGTAGATGTGAGCAGGCTTGCACTTAATTGTAGCACTAGTACTTTCGAATGTGATGGGAACAAGGTAAAGATTAATTGATGGTTTTTGGTTTCGAGGCCCGAAACGGCTCCCGATGAGTTTAGTGGAACATAAATTGCAAGTAGACTACCTTGCTCAGATGCGTAAATATTATGTTACTGTCAAAAATTAGCACAAGATACGAAGGAGACCAATGGAAGTACTACTAGCAACCCATGATTTAACTACTCACATGCGCGCAGTGGAGTAGTAATGTCTTTCTTCCGCCCTCACGTCCACTCAATTTGCATGCGTTGTATTAATTAACCATCAATGAAGTGAAGGACTTTACACGCGTAAAATTATCACATGGGGTGGATCTTGGTACAAAATTGCGCCCGCCCGTGTACCTGCATGTGCGTGCGAGGGAATGAGTGCGCGCGTGGCATGCGTGCACATCTTCGCTTCGTGCATGTACCGCCAGTGCGGCTCAGGGAGGACGAGTACATTCTTCTGGAACCAGCAGCACGTCACTGTGATCAATCCACACAAGGATGTCGCGACAGCGCCTCCACATGTGTCACGTGGCTTCATGAACTGTAAGAGAGACACTGTGTAGCGTGCCATTGTGTTTTGCACATACTCGAAGTACTAGTAAGGTACACGTGCATTGCACGCGTCAGATTTTGCAACCAAATTACGAATAGATACCACCTTTGTAGCATGTAAGCTCGAGTCATATATGCACGATGTATACCTTCGTTTAATTCTTATAGTTCATCTCATTCAAAATCAATTAGTTTTTATAAAAAACCTAGGGCCTCTTTGATTCGTAGGATTTCCAAAACGCGGGAATAGGAAGAACATGGGATTAGAGTGGAATGTCGTCTTGAATCCTACAGGATGGTACGAGTGTTTGATTGTGCATAGAAAAAACACAGAATTCTTTCAAAGAGGTTTGAGAGGATGGGATGTTTCCTATGAAATCTAGTGCAAATGAATCATAAGGAAAAATTCCTATGGTTTACAATCCTACGAATCAAACAACCAAGATAGGAAAAATTCCTAAGGATTAGAAGCCTCCAAAATTCCTTCCAGAATCCTTTGAATCAAAGAAGCCCTTAATCTATTTTATGATTCATGGAATTGTGTGTTGTAAATAATAAAATAAAACAAATAATGGCAATTCAACTAGAAAAAAAGTTTGGGCAGTTATGATACGGAAGATTCTAGAACAAAGGAGAACCACTATTGTTTTGAGATTTGTGCATTATGCTTAAGTTCAAACATGGAGTCTGCTAGATTGTACATGTGGCAAAATCCGGTGGGGGGATAGAAGATGGTGCGAGGGGCCGAGTGGAGGGAGACTATGAAGGAGTGCACAACTACGAGATCAATATTTATAGAGAGGGGGCGAGAACGTGCACTGTTGTGCGCAGTGGCGGAGCCATGAAAAATGTCCCATGAGATAGGGGGCCAAGCGTTGATAATCCTTTACGAGGAGGGCCAATTCATCAACTTAAACCATTTTTACCAGCAATTTTCTAATGATCACATTCATATTAGCCTCGATATATAGTGATGTTAGTGGGGCAGGGCCCTTGCTGCCCCCTGTCTTCGCCATTGTTCGCGCGTCTGAGAGATGAAGCGGAAGGCATGGATGATGAGAGGGTGGCGTTGGATATATAATTAATGTGGGTGTATTAGCTATATATGTAATCCTATATATAGAGGTATAGATTGATCGATGTGGACGTGGGAAAGAGGGTGAGACCTCACTAGATATATAGATTGATCGGTTTATGTGGAAAACTATGATAGACCTAGCTATACACACACACACACACATAGAGGAACATCGATCGTTGCGCATGCACGTGAGAGATAAAGAATGCCCGATATGATGGAGAGGGGGATGTGTGTGTGTGTGTGCCTTCATGGGAGATCGACCTGAAGAAAAAGATTGCATGTGTGCGATGGATAATGCCGACTCGTAGTGTGTGTGCATGCATGCACGAGAGAAAGTTAGTGGTACAATTATAAAGAGAAGACCAATGTGTGGGTGTAAAAGACTAGGTGAGGTCATAATCAATGTAAAGTTGAATTCAAATATTTGAATAAGAGATCATGATGTTTGAAACCATTGCATGCATGAATATAACTGAGATCTGCGCGTTGTGGTTTGGAAATGAGCATGTTGCAATGTATACACATTGAACAAGGTCAGATTGGTTTGAATTTGAGATACCGATGGCAGACATCGTTTGGCCACATTGCATCCGTGCATGGGCACACTATTCTAATTGGAGATGATGGGTGGCTTTCGCATCACATATCTATATCTATATATATATATATATATATATATATATATATATATATATATATATATATATATATATATATATATATATATATATATATATATATATATATATATATATATATATATTTTATATTTTATATAGTGGCGGATAAATTTAACTTTGAAAGATGGTCTTTGGATGAGGCCAATCCGATGGTGCAGAGTGGCAAATTTGAGCACTCTTGGCGTTGGATATCATCTAGATTCCACCAGATTTTGCCACATGTACAATCTAGAAGACTCTATGGTTGAACTTAAGCATAATGCACAAACCTCAAACACAAGCACTTCTTCTTTATTCTAGAATCTTCCGTATCAGAATTGCCCAAATGTTTTTCTACATGATTTGTTTTTACTTTATGCCTTACAACGCACAATTCCATGAATATTAAAATAGATTAGCTTTCTTATAAAAACTAGATGATTTTGAATGAAATGAACTATAAGAATTAAACGAACATCTACATCATGCATATATGACTCAAAGCTTACATGTTATAATGAGGTATTTATTCATAATTTGGTTGCCAAATCTCATGCGTGCAATGCACGTGTACCTTAGTAGTCTAAATGGTGCTTGTGTGCGTTGTGCGTGTTAAACACGTTGTACGTAGTATATCGTACAAGTCTTAATTGTATTTTTTGGTACAGGTTAAGCTTGTTCTCGCGAAATTTCAAGCCGGGCCTTGTTATGCCGAAATTTCAAGCTAGCGTCTCTGTCTATCGTGCTGCGAAACTCCCGCCTCTTCAACCCGCGCCTTGTTAGCCCGAAATATTTAAGATATATCTTTGTCTCGTTGTGCCGACAACTCCTCCATCTCAACCCGCGCCTTGCTATTCCAAAATTACAATGCGAAAACTCCCACCTCTGTGAAATCCCGACACGAAATGCCGTGATACCCCGAACCGAAAGAACCGCCTTAAATTGGTGGCGGTACTTTCAACTTACCCCACATTTCGGACAAAGCGTCCCTAAGCCATGGTTCCCCACTCCCATCCCATCCGCCCACCCATTCGTACACGAGGTCGGCAAAACCCATGAACCCCACCCTCCTCCGTCCGCCACCCAGCCGGAGCCTCTTCCCCGACGACATCGTCCACAGCAACACATCGACGTCCCTCATCCATCGTACCAGATGAGGATCCGTCGTTGATCTGGTCGTCCCGCCTGTTCAGCCACCCCGTCCTCCACCTCCAAGGAGCTGCCCCGACGTTCCCCTCGTCTTTCACGCCACCTCCATTCCCACACCGCCGTCTTCACCTGCACCACCGGAAGAGCATCATCATCACCGTTTCCTCGGATGAAGTTGCGGCCTAATTGGTGCCACCAAAGAGGTTGTACATTAATGGCCGCATTTTCTTCTTGATTCGATCTCACGGTGCTGCCAGTGCTCGCTCCCGAGCGGACACGGTATGGCTCCATCCACGGCGGCGTCGCCGGCTACTCCCTCCACGGCGTCGCTCCCTCGGCGGCTACGTCCACATCAGTAGGAGCTGCTGTTGCGTTAGCTCTCGCTTGTGTTGTTGCTCCGCTCTTGCTCTCGGTCCCCTGCATGGTCTGCTCTTGTTCTTGCTCTTGCTCGCGTTGCTGCTCTCGCTCTTGCTCTTGCTTGCAATGCTGCTCCGATTTAGCTACACTTCAGTCGACTGAATCGACTTTTGGGTCAGTCGATTTTCAGGGGGTGGGGTGGACTCACCGGAGTTAAGGAAGAACCAACCGCAGCGGGGAGGGGGGGTTGCCGGAGAGGTACCGCACTATCTATCTTAGGGTTAAGGGTGGGGGCGGTGGTCGCCGGCAGTGGTGGGACGATGGCGTGTGGATCGCCGGAGAAAAGCTCGGCATGGGGGGCCTACAGGGATGGCCGGGATGGCGGCGGACCGGCGGTGGGGAGTGTTTTTGGGGAGGGCAGGGCGGCGCACCGCCGGCCACGGGCGGCGGGGGGCTGCTGTTTGGCCGGTGGTGGCTGGCGGCTCAGGGGGGTGGAGGTTGAAGATGAACTGCAGGCCCTTGATTTCGTATCCAACGGCTACAAAATCGACTAACCAGACATGAAAAAGTCAGTCGACTGACTTGTAGCCTCACCTCTAGTGCGTTCAGTTTCGACAGCAAAATTCAGTTTCAACAGTTAAGTTCAGTTTCTACAGTGAAATTCAATTTCGACAGTTAAGTTCAGAGATGAGCGGCTGATGTATACATCTAGCACTTTGTGGTTATGTATTTTACGTCATCTATTGGAGATGCTATTAGAATTCCACTCAGGATAACGTTGTCTCTCTTGTCTTGCTTCAGCCTCGGCGTCGTACAACTCACTGGAGATGCTCCAACGACGAAACCATCCATCACAGCGGAGCAGTACCTCGGGCTCCATCTCCAGACGCCTAAGCTCTTCTTCCCCCCTTTGACAACCAAGTCAGCCGGAGCATCCTCACCGGCCAACCCAATCACGCTGAGATCGACATGGCTTCGCCAAAGAGGTTGTACACTTCTTGTGGTTTGAATTAATCTCACCATGCTTCTTTGCATCCTGTGATCTTCCAATTCTTGTGAACCAAATACCCAGATTGGCAGAAATCCTGTGTTTTTAAATTCTTTGTTTTGCACATGCATTCCTATCCTATTCCTGTCTATTTCCTATCCCTGCATTGTTAGAATCCTCAAATTCAAACAAGCCCTGACGCAATTACTTCTATTACAGATATGTGTCAAAGAAAACCTTGTGTGGTTTGTCCTGCTCCTGCGGTGATGTGTTCCACCCCAGCTCAGCTGCTCGAATGACAGAAGGGTTTACCACAGCAGGGATCCACTCTCCAGGCTGTCTTTCGCCACCTCAGATCTTCTTCCCCGCCGCCGGCAGCCATGACAACTGCATTACTATCATCAACTGAGCAGATGACCTTGAGGATTACACGGGTCCGCAAGAGAGGTTGCACTCCTCCGTGTCTTCTTACGTTATGCCTCGCTTAATATGATGACATGCTACTTTATCATTGTTTTCACCTATTAGACTCCGACTCAGGTCCAAACTTATGCTAAAACTTGAGTTTTTAAATGGTTGTGGGGTACAAATTGGGGCAGCAATCAGTACTATCTGTCTACTATCTGGTTAATCTCGGGTGTCTACTATGAGTTTCATGTTGGGTGCAAACAAACATTAAAGGAGCCATTATCTGTATTTTTTAACTAAAGCTATTATCTGCTTGCTATCATTTGTTTTGGGTCTATCCAAAGTTTGCTACCATCACTTTGAATTTGTGCATGCACTCCTTACATAATTTCACTATGTTTTATTCCTATGCATGTCAGTTATTGTACACAATGGAACTGAACATGTAGAGCAAAAGAGACGAGACTTGCGTGGCAATAAAATTTCATGCAGACGTCGCTCCATGGTGGGCGCAAAGGCAGCCCCCCTCCACCCATTTCAGATCATAATCAAGAGTAAGATAACTGTTCTGACGGGGATTCAGGAGCAGAAGACCACTCCTATTTACCCCATGAGGTCTTCGCTCTAACTTGGCATGCTGATGTTGGTAATATCATGCATATGGTGCCTTGCATTGCTTACTGTATACATTAAATATGTCATCTGCTTAGTTTAAACATGCTTTGTGTCAATGCCATCTGTTTAGTTTCTTTATCGTATATGTGAATCATGCAATGCCATCTTTTGTAGCCAGGCATCATATCTGTGAATTTTGCAATACCACCCTGGTTAGCCAGTCATCTTATATGTCAATTATATCATGATATCATTTTTTATTACGTGTTAAATTTCTCAACAATTTTAGTACATTCAATTACTCTTCCTGTGCATCAGCCATTCGACACGGTCATGGAAAAATCTGGAGTGGAAACAAGGTCTTCAGAGCAACACAATGCTATCGGACAAAGCGCATGTCTTGCTGGTTACAGATAGCTCCTCGGAGGAGGATTCAGAGACAGATGACCAGTCCTATCCCCCCCCCCCGAGGTGCATGCTCTAACTTGGCAGGGTTATGATGCTCATATCGTGTGTATGGTATCTTGCATTGCTATGTCATTTGCTTAGTTTAGACATGTTTTGTGTGAATGCCACATTTTTAGTGTCTAATTACCATATATGTGAATTATGCAATGCCATCTTGTTGCAAGACATTATATATGTGAATTATGCAATGCTATCTTGTTGCAAGGCATGCAATGCCATGCTGTTTAGCCAAGCATCATATATGTGAATTATATCATGTCGTCCTTTTTTTGTATTTCTCATTGCTTTTGTCGACAATGTTTGTATATTCAACTGCTCTTCCTGTGCATCAGCCATTTGAATTGGTGATGGAGAAATCTAGAGTGAAAACAAGGTCTTTAGAGCAGACAATGCTACATGGTGAAGCAGAAATCTTGCTTGTTACAGATAGCTCTTCAGAGGAGGATTCAGAGGCAGATGACCAGTCCTATTATGCCCCTGAGGTCTATGCTCAAACTTGGCAGGGTTATATTACTCATATCATGCATATGTTGTATTGCAATGCTTAGTTTTTACATCATATACACGATATTGAATGTCATCTCCTTAGTTGACACATCATATAGGCGATTGCCCTCAGCTCACTTCCTTAGTATATAAATCATATATTTGAATTATATCATGCCATGATGTTTACATTGACAGCATGTATCTGAATTATGGCATGCCAACCCATTTTCTAAAGACATAATATAGTTATATCATCTCATCTTGTTCACATAGTCATCATATTTTGAATTATGTCATTCTATCTATGAATTATATCATGCCATCATGTTTCCATCGACGGCATGTTTGTGATTTATGGCATGCCAACCACTTTAATAGACACATTGTATAGTTATATCATGTCATCCTGTTTACATAGTCATCATATTTTGAAGTATGTCATTCTATCCTCTTTAGTTAGCCATCATACATGTGAAATTGTGTCATGCTATCCTGTTTAATTAGCCATCATATCTGTGAAATTATGTCCTGCTATTCTGTTTGTTTAGACAACATAAATTTGAATTATTGCATGCCATGTTTTCTTCCCTACTATCCATTGCACCTGTCTATCTTACAATGTCTGTACATTCAATTACTTTTCTTGTTTATCAGCCATTTCAATTGGAGGGTGATGGCGATATCGTGGGAGTAAAACATGGTCTTGAAAAGATCGTGCTACATGTCGATGGAGATAGAACCACGGTTGTACTTGCCCAAGAACCAGCCCCACCACACATAACCCAGACTCACATGATTGTACCCCTACCAGTTGGACGGAGAACCAGCTACACCCCTTCTAACCCCAACCCCAGCAGATAGTAACCCAGTTCCCGTTGACACAACACCGTCTCACCACAGAGCACCCAAACACGAGCAGTTAGTAAGGAAACTGCAGTGCCCAAAGCACAAGGACCACCACTCCGAACCCCAAGTCAACGGTTAAAGCAGAAGAAGAATTGTTCTCAGGTCAGGTTCCGTAGCTATGGTTCATACTACTTTGCTCTTGCATCACTGTATTTACTCATACCAACTAATTTCAAATTTGAAGGATGCAATTGAAACTCCAATGGTGCAACAGGTATGTTTTAAACCTATTTCTTTAACGTGTTTGCTGTTGTAACTTGCTCTATGTTGATTTCAGTTTCAATTGAATAAATAGTTATATTCTCATTCCATGCACCTTACAAGTGTTGTTATTAATGTGTAGTTTCCCACACTTATATTTTGTCTAAGCTGCTTTGTCTTAAATAGATATGATTTGAACTGTATCTATCTTGATTTGGCAACATAAACTAGAATGATATGGACCATACAGTGACCATACTACATAGATATATGTTTGTTTCATGTTGTTATCTTGTCCACCTTACTACTGAACTAGTTTACCAAAATGAGTTTCATATACTACATTGTAAACCTGTGATGTGTTTGTTTGTTTCTCTTTTAGAATGCGGATAAAATATTGGAGAAGAGTACCCCGTTATGCAATGGTACATGAAGTAATGCATATAAGGTTCAAGATAGTGAGACATCCCTTTTGGTCTCCAAGAAAGCTAATAAAAACTATATTGAAGACACTGAGACAACCCCAAAGTCCTGTCTTGATGTAGTGTTCGAGTCACTGGCTACTACTACTGGCACCAGCTCTGTGAACTCGCTGCCTGAATCAGTTCGGCTTCTTGAGTATCAACTTCAAGTTGAAAGACATCGATCAGATGTTATCGACGAGGAAGCGAAGGGTGAGAAGTCCTGCGAAATTCAGATGCATACTTTACGGTGCAACAACAAGTGCTAGAGGATTTAAGCGCCAAACAAGAGAAAGTTAATAAGCTTGCTAAGCATCTTGCCAGCATTATGGGTACCGAGGATATTGTTTCTTGAGATCTTCTGAAGTGGTTTTAGTTCTGGACTTGTTTTGCTGCGGCGTTTATATGGTGCTTTGTTCCCTATATTTGCACTGGTGGCGAACTTTGATGCGCAGTGGATGTAATATGTGTAATAGCCGTGATAGCCTAGCGTAAGTTGCTTGCCTATTTATTTCCTTATTGTCTTGTTTATAGGTCTTCTTGTAGTTAGTGCAGTTCTTTTTCCGCGGTTTGCTAGTGGCCGCAATAGCCTATTTTTAAAACTAGCCCACATTAACTATGGGCTACATATTTACTGTAGTTAACATGGGCCTCCTACGGGCCGTAGAAACAATGGGCCTTCTAAGGGCCGTAGAAACAATGGGCCTTCTAAGGGCCGTAGAAACAATGGGCCTTATACGGGCCGTAGACACAATGGGCCTTCTACGGGCCGTATCATCAATGGGCCTTCTACGTGCCGTATGATCGCTTGGCCAAACATGGGCCAATAACAGACCACATTATGGCCGTAAATGGTATAGAGTTGAAATCGTCCGTTCATGGGCCAACCATAACAGGCCGACCATAACGGTTTGTCGTTAATCAGCCGTATTTGATGATGCTATGAAAACGGCCCAACGTATTAACGGGCCACAAACGGCCCGACAGTAACCACGGGCTGAATTTGGCCTAGCGAAAATAGCGATGAACGGGCGAAAGTAAGCGAATGCTAGAAATGAGCCCAAGAATAAATGGGCCCTAAGAAGGCCGAAAGATAACATGGGATGGAAATGGCCCAACGGAATAATGGGCCGTTAATGGGTATAAAGTGATACACTGTTCATTACGGGACAGTTTTACCACGGGCCATTAATGGGCCGAGGGTTACTAAGGGCCTCATATGGGCCGAAAGACCTCATGGCCCATACATGGGCCGAAAGTTAAAACGGGTTGGAATTATATTGGACGACCCAGATGACGCTACTGGGCCTAATTCGGATAGGCTGTAAATGGGCTATATGCGAACAGACTGTCAACATGCTTGCCGTGGGCCGGCCCGCCACCTTTTGACCAAGTCAAATGGCCCGGCCTTTTCACAGGAATGGGCCTTTGTTGGGTCGTGCCACGTGTCGACGTATCATAGGCGCTTTGGGTCCAACGAGTGGATGACATCTGCCCCAACGGTGAGCCGACACGTGTTCCCTCCAGCCAATGATGATTTTACACGTGGAAAATCCCCATTGGTCGGGGCTATTAATGGGTCATCGGATCCAAAACTGGACCCGATAGCTTAACGGCGTTCCGTTACGGTGGATGCCACGTGTCGGTCACCCTTGACGAAAGCACTTCTGTGACGCGTGATTTATCGTCTTGGAAGTGGACACTTCGTGATGATAATTTTGGTAATGTCATGGAACACTTCTACAACATCACGGTATGACTATCTTGATTCTGTCATAAATTTGTCATGGATGTACATGCATGATAGAAAACGTGACCTACTGTGACAAACATGTATCATCACGGAAGTGTATTTTTTTGTAGTGCACCCTTCTGATATGCCAGGAATCCCAAGCAGGTTGGTCGAACACAGCCTCAGTTTATTAAAGGGATACAAGCCGGTCAAGCAAACACTGCGGCGCTTTTCTGAACCCAAACAACAAGCTATGAGGGAGGAGCTAGCCAAGTTAATTGAGGCCGGGTTCATCAGAGAAATAAAACACCCGGACTGGCTAGCAAACCTGGTGAAGGTACCAAAGAAGGATAAATCCTGGCGCCTGTGCGTCGATTTCGAAGACCTCAACAAGGCCTGCCCTAAGGATCCCTTCCCCCTCCCCCGCATCGATCAGATCTTTGATGCTACTGCAGGACACGACTCATAGTGTTTCCTCGACGCATACTCCGGAAACCATCAAATCAAAATGAAGGAGTCTGATCAAGCCGCAGCGGCATTCATTACCCCATATGGGCCTTTCTGCTTCAACACTATGCCCTTCGGGCTGAAAAACGCCGGTGCCACCTACCAACGCATGATTCAAACATGCCTCTAGAGACAAATCGGCAAGACGGTCGAAGCATACGTGGATGACATCGTCATCAAAACTAAGCACGTCGAGTCACTAGTAGACGACCTGCGTTTCACATTCGACAACCTCCGTACATATGACATCAAGCTCAATCCGGAAAAGTGTGTTTTTGGCGTACCCGCCGGAAAACTGCTGGGCTTCATCATTTCCAATAGAGGAATTGAGGCAAACCCAGCCAAAATCCGAGCTTTGTCACAATTGGCTACACCAACAGACCTCAAACAGGTCCAAAAACTAGCCGGATGTGTGGCAGCTTTAAGCCGCTTTGTCTCCAGGTTAGGAGAAAAGGCATTGCCACTATATCGCCTGCTTCGACGCACCGACCACTTCGAGTGGACGGACGCGGCAGCGGCTGGACTGGAAGAAATAAAAGCTCTTTTAGCAAGCAACCCAATCCTGGCCGCGCCGAACGTCGGTGAACCCATGTTATTATACATCTCTGCAACATACCAGGTGGTGAGTGCGGTGCTCGTCGTTGAACGAGAGGAGGACGGACATAAATTCCCACTTCAGAAACCGGTATACTATGTATCCACTGTCCTCACACCATGCATGTCCTGGTACCCTCATTACTAAAAGATAGCATATGCGGTCTTCATGGCATCCCGGAAGCTACGGCACTACTTCCAAGAGTGCTCGTTCACGGTGGCTTCCGAAGTACCACCCAATGACATCATAAACAACCGCGACGCTACAGGACGGATTGCCAAGTGGGCCATTGAGCTCTTGCCATTTGATATAACATACAAACCACGCCGAGCCATTAAATCCCAAGTATTGGCTGACTTCGTCGCCGAATGGACAGTGGCCGAACTCCCTAAATAGTACGATACATATTCCAGCTGGGTCATGCACTTCGATGGCTCTAAAATGCTGGCCAGTTTAGGAGCGGGCGTTGTCTGCGTCCCCTACGGAGACCGATCCGATCGTACTCAAATATTATACAGACTCAATAACGCATGGCGAATCGAGGCCTTATTGGACGGTCTTCGGATGGCTGTCTCTATGGGCATACAACGCCTGGAGGTGCGCGAGGATTCCAATCTTGCAATATCCCAAATAAACAGAGACTTCGACGCCAAAGATCTGAAGATGGCGGCCTATCGTAATGTCATACTCAAAATATTAGCACGGTTCGAGGGACTCGAGTTTCATCATGTGGCTCAAGAAAGTAATCAAGCGGCGATGTCCTTGCTCGCATGGGTGCCAAGCGTGACCCCGTCTTTTTTGAAAGGCTCTTCTAGCAATCCATGGTGGGCCAGCATGAGAGCGGCAACACTAGTCCAGATCTGATTATACCCCCAGATTCCAAACACAATACCGATATCATCGGGGGCTCAGCCACCAAAATAACACCATCGGCCCATCTAATAATGGCAGTAATTGCCCCATGGACCGAAACCTTCTTGGCCAACCTCAATAGGTGAGAGCTCCATGAGGATCAGAATGAGGCTTGATGCACCGTTTAGCATTCGAAAGCCTACAAGGTTCATGAAGGAGAGCTCTACAAGAAGAGCGCTACCGGAGTCCTTCAAAGATGTATCTCAGAGGAAGAAGGACGGCAGCTCCTGGCCAAAATCCATGCTGGTCTCAGCGGTCCTGCGCTGCTGCTCTGGCTCTTGTAAGTAAAGCCTTCCGTGCGGTTTCTTACGGCCGGCGTCTGGCGGATGCGGGACCTTGTCCAATGTTGTGTAGGATGCCAGCTTTTCGCCAATCAAAGCCATATGCCGCCTACCACTCTACAAACAATCCCCATTACTTGGCCTTTCACGGTTTGGGGGCTTGATATGGTCGGACCCCTTAAAGGGGGAAGCCATAAGAAAAAATATCATCTGGTCATGGTAGATAAATTCACTAAGTGGATAGAGGCTAGATCACTTAAAACGACCGAAGTCGGACCAATGATAGACTCTATATCCGGTGTCGTACAACGCTATGGTGTCCCACACAGCATCATCACCGATAATGGCTCCAATTTTACAGCCGACGAAGTGAAAACCTGGTGTGCTAACCTGGGCATCAAGCTCGATTATGCCTCCGTATATCACCCACAAACAAACGGTCAAGTCGAACGAGCTAATGGTCTTATCATGAGCGGCATTAAGCCTAGACTAGTGCGGTCTTTGAAAGAGTCAGACAAACATTGGATCGAGGAACTCAACTCCGTACTCTGGGGACTCCGAACAACGCCCAATCGCACTACCGGTTACACACCATTCTTCATGGTGTACGATGGAGAGGCTGTTTTCCCCTGCGACATCATTCATGACTCACCTCGAGTGCGCATGTACGAAGAGGGAGAAGCCGAGCTTGATCGGCAGGACAGTCTACATGCCCTGGAGGAGGAGCGCGACATTGCAGAAGCCCGTTCCTTAATCTATCAACAACAAGCTCGCAGATACAAAAGCAGAGAAGTGCAGGCCAAGACTTATAATGTTGGTGAACTCGTTCTACACTTGCCAGAAAAGAAAAAGGACAAACTCAAGCCCAAATGGGAGGGTCCCTTCATTATAGATGAAGTTCTCACTAGAGGTGCGTACCGCCTGCATGGTGCATCAGATAATCTCTTAGAGCCGAACCCGTGCAATGCCGCCAGACTCCGAAGATTCTACGCCTAGAGCCGAACTCATTGTTCATTTTCTTTTTCTCCTTTTTTCCATTTTTTTCTCTCCTTAAATTTTTTCTTTAGCTTTATATCTCTTGTGCGGCTAGACCGCACACTTATGAGATACACATCCTTAAATGTATATGCCCATAATACCTGGGGGCTTCTTTTACATAAGCTTATTATCATTTTCCGAGCATCAAGCTCACAACATATGTGTCCTTTTCACATATGTACCTTTTCTTCACCATTATATGCACCTTTATGACTTAAGTTTTTGCCAAGCTGGGTTGCCTGGCTCCTGTGCTTATGCACTACGTTCCCGTTTGTTCGGCTAGGGCATAAAGGGAGCACCTCTACGATTGTTACTGCCAGGTCATCCGGACTTGTACCTCAGACTGGGTGAAGCCGAAAGCTAGCGTTCTTAAGGGAATAATCGGTCGGCGGACTAAAGACGTTTTACCCTCGTTGCACTATGAACCCCCAGACATTATGTATGCTGTGATTTTTCGAATCACAGTTTGGGCATGCATACTAAAGCATGTTCACCCAGGGAAAGGGACCCTTAACGGAACTATTCTCTCTGGAAGATGCTTCTTACAATCAATAGGTAATATAACATAGCTACCGAATACAACTTGTCTGTTCAAGCAACTATGACCCCTACGCATGGTTTCCACGCATGCCCCGGTATTTATCACCGGTCCGATATTCGAAAACACTCCGCACCTTCGGGTCCGGAGGTCGAAGCAAAAGGTCTACCATGACAATATTTTTACAATTCGGCTAGGGACAAATTTTTCAATTGAAGTACATAGTCACGTGGACTCAAAAACTTCTTCCTCTACACCGTCTAACAGGTTGTCTAGCTTACAACCCTGTTGTGAAAACTTGGCGGCTATCTTTACTTGGTCATATAGCAAACTCACTGGAATTTCTTGTCCATCTGCCCCCGAGGCCCGACCCGGGCCATATGATTTGGATCAAGTCCGGTGTACCGTGTTTTCACCATGGCCCAGGCCTCTCGTGCACCTTCCCGGCAAGCCGATATCTTCCATAATCCAAAGGGGCGCCGAGCTCCCTTGAATAGCTTTACAAGCTCCTCTATACTTCCTGAAGGGGATGCGGATGGCCATAAAGCCTTGGCAATGCTCCGCATTGCTTTCCGAGCTTGATCATGCACTTGGGACAGCTCTTGGAACAGATCTCCTTGAGATCCAGACATTTCCTATTCGGGATGGCCAGTCAGCATACATGCAGACATAAATCTGTTAACTCATTTCTTTATCGCACTACACGTAAGGTAAGTTCAAAAGCATACTCAATATGCCGCCCCGCAGCCTCCTGTTCTCCTTTATGGCATCCCCTAGCTGGGCTTGCACGTATTTAGCTCCTCGCCCAGCAGGGTGTTGGAATCCTGCAGCTTGTTCTTATCATCCCTGGTCCGTGTCAACACACGTTCGCCAACGGCCAGTTGCTTTTCGGCCTAATGTTTACCCGTCTACGCGACCTTCAGTTCCTCTTTAAGTTGATCTAACGATCCTACCATGGGAAATACAACAGTATTAACATTACTGGTATATGATTATATTTTTCTGATGGAAGAGAAAATTACCAGGCAGTGCCTCCTTGGATTTCTCTAGTTCGGCGGTAACAACAGCTAGCTGGGTCCGACACTTTTCCAGATCATGAGACAACATGTTGTTCTTCTCCGTGAGTGCCTGATTATAAAATGATCCTTAAATCAGCTGTTTCAACTGCTTCAAGTCTCGGGGGCTACTGGTATATGATTATCAGATCTATACAATGCGTACTTACCTGCATATCTTTGAAATGCTGGTCAGTGGCTCTGGCAGGCCCATCCTGAGCAGCTCGGATGTACGCATCAGCCGAGTTGAAGGCATTGAACGCCTCTTTAGTAAAGATGGGGTCGCGAAGAGCGGCCCTCCGACGCCGATGATTCATGCCGCTCTCTACTTCAGAGTTTGTGACGGATACATCATCTGAATCCTCTAAAGGAGACAATCCTGCGTCACTCCGTGTCGGCCCCGCCCTCTGGCGAGTGCAGGCTGATGGTGGGCCTTGTTGGCAGGATCCCCAGACATAGTCCGGCGAACGCTCTTCCTGATAAAACAGAGCAGACAATGTCACGGTTCGATGTGACTGCCATGGGGCGTATTTCAAGTCTTGCCTCTTTGATGAAGGCTCGGCTGTGCTTTCACTTGCCTTCCTCTTTGAAGACCCGCCCGGCACAGGCGCCGCTCTCTTACGAGACGCCTCTGGTGCAGCATGGCACGCCGAGTGGCTCCCCTTTGGAGCACAAGACAGTGCGGTGGGTGAGGCATAATGAGGAAGCTCTTTCGGAGTAATATGTCTCCTGACTACTTACATATGAGGCAGGAAGGAGGCCGGGGTAATCGGCCTTGATGGCCACTTCTGTGCCATTATAGCTCGCCTGCTAGAAGACTCCCTCCTTGAGCTCTACAAATATGTCCGAATCCTCTTCGAATCTGGGATCGAGGTCCTGGTTATCATCCTGCGACTATGGAGCGGGTTTATGGATCCCCGCGACAACCTTCCGCCATTCCTATTAAAAATGGACGGGTTAATGTGAATTAAACATGACTCAGGAGAGGATTGAATAAGGTGGTGGGATTAAAACTCACCCAATTAGGAGGATTGTACATGGAAAATCCATCTCGACGCTTAAGACAACTGAAATCCTCCTTCTCCCCTTTATACAGATCGGCCAATATTGTGGCCAAGGCGGCGGGGGTGTCTGGACCCTTTCGTCCGCAGCATGAGGCGTCATCTTCCCCATTGTAATGCCACATAGGGAGCCCTTTGAATTGGAGTGGCTGAACACCTCACGCTATGGAAGTCATCATTACCTCGATTATTGATAATCCGTACCAGGCTGTCGGTGTTTTGGGAACGGGGGTCCCCAGACTTGCCTGCCTGCAGCCCACAGCGTGGCTCCACCAGCGGCCTGGTACGGCCCATCTTGACCAGCAAACACTCAAGACCCTCGTGAGGGGCCAAGCCTCGCGAGGCGGACGACACAAGACCTCCTCAGGGGGCGGTCTCACTAGGCTGGCTCGCGAGGGGCTGAGAAATCAAGGCGAGGGGCAACTCGTGAGGTTACCGTGACGTGAGCCGTGACGACCAAGGCCAGGCGGGCGCCAGCGGGCGTAGAGTACCCGTTGCCTCTTTGGTGCTAAAGGGGCAAGCGCGGGCGAGGAGTCCTGAGGCATCAGGCAAAGGTTTCCATATCGGTGAAACGAGACCAAAACCACCAGGATGGCAGGACGGAGGTCATCGCGGAGCCCACGACGGCGTCACCACCAGAGCCTTTGGCAGGCGAAGACCACCTTTTGTCAGGATAACTTGTACTAGTTGCCCCCTTCAAATTGGCCGATGTGGGATCCCTTTCCGCCAAACATTTGGGGAGAAGACCCGGGCCTCTATAAATAGGACTAGCCAACACCTTAGAAGGGGATAAAGGATCCAGACCACCATCAACCGCGCAAGCTCACCGAGCTTAAGAACACCTCTCCTCAGGAGGCTGTTCTTCCTTTGTACTTGTTCATCCTTAGCCTACGAGGCAATCCACCACAACACACTGGAGTAGGGTATTACACCACATCGGTGGCCTGAAACAGTATAAACTCTTGTGTCCCTTGTTCTTCGGGTTCAACGTGCTGAGCTTTGAGATCGTGGCGAGTGTGTGAGCTAGGGGAGGTAGAGATCTTCGTGCGCACCCCAGTGTTCGAACCTCGAGGGTTTTGTCGGAACCCGAAATCCGACATTTGGCGCGCCAGGTAGGGGTGCGCTGAAGCTTTCCTTTCATCGATCCATGCTCCCCCACTCCATTGCACCCATGGCAGAGATACGTCGAGCCCGCGCCAAGCGCCAGGCCGCTCTCGCCGCCCGTGTCGCTCAGATGGCCCCTGTCGGCGGGCCTCCCCGTCATTCTCCATCACCCGCTGCCAACGCCGCCACCGGCCCGGCGGGAAACGAGCAGCAAGCATCTTCACTGCACCCCTCGGTGCAGCGAGACGGCCGCACCGCCACCCCGTCGCTGACTCCGGCCGGCTCATCGTCCCACGCTCGTCGCGCGCCCACGAACGTGCAGGCCGCTCTGCTCATGGCACACGAGCTCCTGCGCTACCGCCCAGTCGACGACCTCTACGAGCACTGGCTGGACCGCGTCACCAAGCTCGTGAGCGCCGCTGGGGGCTCGCATGTCCCGTCTCTCTCGCTACCTCGCCCTCCTCCAGCCGCGGGTGACGTAGCCCACGGGGCGCCTCCGCCACCTCCGCACCAAGACGGCACCCTGGGGCCAAGGGGCGCGGCCCCCCGGCGCGAACCACCGTGCCGGGCACCTGCGCGAGAAGAAGGAAGCTACCAAGAAGTTCCCCGGCCGCAAGAAAACGCTCCTGCATCCCCGGCGCCACCTCGACAATACCGTGTGCCGCCTGCGGTGGCGGTGCGCGGGCATCAAGGGCAGGCCCCGGTGGCTGCAGCAGGCTGCTGCGCCTTCACTCCAGAGCTGCGTAGCGTCGTCTGGCCGAGCAAGTTCAAGCCAGACCTGCCTCCTCGCTACGACGACACCCCCGACCTTGCGGAGTTCTTGCAGCTCTACGAGCTGAGAATCGAGGCGGCAAACGGCGACGAGAAAGTCATGGCGAACTGGTTCCCCATGGCTCTCAAGGATGGTGCTACTTTCGTGGCTCTGAACTTTGATGTCGATCTCTTCTGGGGTGAGATCTTGCTGACCGTTTCGTCGCCAACTTCCAGGGCACTCGCGACCGCCCTTCGGCCGTGAGTGACCTGCGCCGCATCAAGCAAAAGCCAGGAGAGACATTGCAGAAGTACATCCAGCGCTTCAATAGCATTCACCTCAAGATCCCCAAGGTGACGGACGAGGCCATCATTTCAGCGTTTTCCGATGGCGTCCGTGACGTCAATATGAAGGAGGAGCTCGCCATCCACGAGGAGCTATGCACGGCTCCGGCGCTGATCAACATGGTGACCAAATGCGCAAGAGCTAAGTAAGGGCGCCTTTCCCTCCTCGAGCTCCCTGCTACCGACCCAGAGGAGAAGAAAGCCAAGGCCAAGGATGTGAAGCGCAAGGGGGTGGCTGTGCTCGCGGCGGAGCCAGACATGAAGCAGGGCCGGGACCACCCCGAATCATCCAAGAGCAGCCGTCCGTTCTACCCCTTCCACAACATGCACAGACACAATACCAACGATTGTTAGGAGGTCAGGGCCATCCAAGATGGACGCTTCGGTCGACGCCCCAAGCGCAACGACTGAGCTACGGCCGAGGAGGAGGATGAGGTGGGGGATGCTGGGACGATCGCGGCCCCCACCGGGAGTGGCGCGACCGGCCTCGTGAGGACCGCTGGCAGGACCAGCCTCGTGAGGGCGCCTGGAGGGACCAGCCGCGCGAGGACCGCCCTCAAGGCAATGCTGGTCTCCCTCCACTATCGCCACTACCAAGAAGGAACGACGACCACCATCAGGACGAGGGGGCTGGGGGCTTCCAGGAACCATGCACTATCGCCTGCATCTTGGGCGGAGCTCAGGCCCCAGCATCCCAGCGCGTCTTCAAGCAGTTTTCTCGCGAGGTGAACGCGGCTCTTCCCAGGCTCGAGGCCACGCGCCCGCTCAGGTGATCCAAGTGTTCCATCACCTTCAGCTTGTCAGACCAGCTCAAGTGCGTGGCGACCGCTGGCGCCCTCCCGATGCTTTGCTCGCCTGTCATCAGCAACGTCCAAGTCACCATGACCCTCATTGACGGCAGTGCAGGGCTTAATGTCCTATCCGTCGAGACATTCGACAGCCTCCAAGTGCCATACGATCAGCTACAACCTACCAAGCCCTTCTCAGGAGTGACCGACGGCTCCACCACACCGATAGGGCAGGTCCGCTTCCCTGTCACCTTCGGCCAGCGCGACAAGTACCACACCGAGCTCATCGACTTCGACGTCGCCCACATCCGTCAGCCGTACAATGCCATCCTTGGGTATCTGGCATTAGTCAAGTTCATGGCAGTGACCCACCATGGCTACAACGTCCTCAAGATGCCAGGGAGCGGCGGAAACATCACAGTCCCCTACGAAGAAAGATATTTGGTGTGCTCCCTGGAGCGCGCCTTCCAAGCCGCAGCAATCAAAGACCTCGACAACGAGGCGTCCAGTACCCTCCTGAGGCCATCCCCTAGAAGAACAAGCAACTACTCCGCACAGGGCCTCAGGAGAGTGGCCTCTCCAATGGCACCGCCTCAGGATCGGCGCCCGCACCTGGGGCGCCTCCCTCCCTCGCATAGGAAGGCGCGCCCAGCGCCCTGCTCGGGCGAGGCTCGGGGGCTATCTTATGGAGGGCATCAGACCTAGCGAACATCACGAGGGAGGCGCTCGAGCACCACGTGGAGACGTGCTTTGCGGCACGTTTCCCTCAGGAGGGCACTGGGCAAGGAGCGCCCGGTGCTCAGGAGTTCATCGTCAAGGCCACCCAGGAGCTTCAAGAAGCAAGGACCATGCATGCCGACCGCCGCCCACCTGGCGCAGCTCCCCATCCCGGCGAGGATGGCGGGCTGCGCGTCTGCATCGACATTCCAGGGCTCAATAGAGCCACGTCTCAGGAGCGCTTCTGGCCTTCGCGCTTGGGCGCTGCGGGGGTCCACCTCACAGCTACGTCTGCATGCCATTCGGCTTGCCGAATGTGGCGACCGCCCACCAGCGTCACCTACGGAGCATCCTGGCAGCTCAGGAGGCCAGGCATGATGTAGTCCTGACGGAGATGGAGACGGTCCTCAAGGAACCTCCCGAGCCCCCAGAGCCTCCAAAGGCTCAGGGCCCTGGCGGCTCATGAGGAGTGGCTCCTTCATCACGCGTCTTTGGCTACCCCAACACTCCTTCTACAACGGAACCAGGTGACATTTTCCAAGTTTATTCAGCTGGGAGCGCCCCTCGGGCTGCATTATTCCCAGGTCGCACGGGCCAGCCCCTGCGGCATGTATCCCTTTGCATCTTTAGCTTAATCTACTGGGGCGTCCCTCGGGTTGCATCATCCCCAGGCCGCTCGGGCCCGTCCCAGTGGCATGTATCGTTCTCGCATCTGTCTAAGTTACTTGTTCCCCCGCATGATTTTCCTATGATTACCACTTGCCTGCCCAGCACTATGATGCCATGAATGTCACGCGCCCTAGCAAGCTCACCCACGACCACCTCATGACGAGAACTCGCACAGTGTCTGTGCTCGGGTCCGTCCCTGCAGCATCGCCAAACCCAAGAGGCTGAGCTCTGGCTCGCGGCCCCGCTCCCGTGCACGTCACATCTCGTGGCCCTTGGTGCCTTGTTCTCACATGAGCTAGTCATGGATGGACAGGCACTACAAAAAAACACACTTCCGTGATGATACGTGTTTGTCACAGTAGGTCACGTTTTCTGTCATGCATGTACATCCATGACAAATTTATGACAAAATCAAGAAAGCCATACCTGTGCTGTCGTAGAAGTGTTCCATGACATTACCAAAATTATCATCACGGAAGTGTCCACCTCCATGACGATAAATCACGCGTCATAGAAGTGCTTTCGTCAAGGGTGACTGACACGTGGCATCCACCGTTACGGAATGCCGTTAAGCTATCGGGTCCGGTTTTGGATCCGATAACCCGTTAACAGCCCGGACCAATGGGGATTTTCCACGTGTAAAATACTCATTGGCCGTAGGAAACACGTGTTCTCACCGTTGGGACAGGTCTCACTCATCCAATGGGCGAGATGCGCCTATGATACGTTGACAAGTGGACAGGCCCGAAAGTGGCCCATAAAGATTAAATGGGCTGGCCCAACTAAAGGCCCACAAGATTTAGCAGGCCATAATGGGTCGGCCCAACTAAAGGTCCACAAGTTTTAGCGGGCCATAATGGGCTGGCCCAGCTAAAGGCCCACAAGATTTTGCAGGCCATAATGGGCCGGCCCAGCTAAAGGCCCAACATTCTCAGTTAAGGCCCGTACGGCTAGTGTCAAATAGGCCCGTCAACGGCCCGTCCTAAACTTGTCATCATCACGTCCCATTGTCACTTTTGGCCCGTTAATAGTCCGCTAAGAATTTGGGCCGAATTACGGCCCCGTGTGTTTCCGGCCTGTTAAAGGTCCTGCTTCATTTGGGCTCACTTATAGGCCATTGAAACTTTCAGCCCATAAACAACCGTGAAGGATATGGGTCATATTCGGCCATGTCTGACATTCGGCCTGTTAGAGGCCCACTACAGATTTGGGCCACTTTCAGCCTGTTGTGACTTTCAGCCTGTTAACATCGGACGAAATCCATGGGCCATATGTGGCTCAACGTCACATCGGGCCCACTAACGGCCCATATAAAAATGACACTAATCAACCCCGACCGAACTTTAGGCCTGTTAAAGGCCCATGTAGTAGGTCGGCGCATTTACGGCCCGTCTGAATTTCGGCATGTGGACGATCCGCATTGTAAATGGGCCGACCAGTGGGTTATTTGGCACAATCAGGGTCCAATCTTACTTTCGTCCTATTAAAGGCCCATGTTTTTTATGGGCTCGAGATATTTACACATGTAGATGGCCTATTATTACTGAGGGCCCAAATTATATTTAGGCCTGTTAAAGCCCCACTACGGGCACAAGCCTACCAGAAAAATATGAAAGCTTATGCTGATTTAGGCCCAGATATTTTTAGTGGGCTACATGCAAATTTCGGCCCAAAATCGTTTTTAGCCCAATTGGAATGGGACCGACGAATGTTGGCATGTTGGGCTCCTACGAAGCTTTCGGCCGAATACATTACTAAGATAAACCTACACTATACAAAAATAGTGTCATAATTACTACAACCTTTGGCAGCATCATAAATGTTGTATCACAAGAAAATAAATTCCAACCATACAACAAAAGACCTGTTGGCATAAAGTTTACAGTCCTTACAGATAAAAGCACCATCAGATGTATATAAGCACAGATCATTTGACATGAGTGCTTATGTTTCAGGCTATAGAATCTGATCGAGCAGCACGATCTTCCCCTTTTTCCGCCATTAGTCTTGAACAACGAAGCAAATGTCTGATAGTCTGGTTTCAAAACCATTCATATCTTCATGACATTTGCCAACCACTATTTTTGTTTCTGACAGAACGTCCATTAAGGATTGGACTTTTGTCTGGAGCACAGATATATCACTTTGTCTAGTAGGATGATTTTGTTTAGTAGGCGATTTGGACGAGGTTACCTTGACAACCAACCCAGAATTAAGCAGGAAGGTGCTTTTTGCACTGGTAGTGGAGAGATACTGACGCACTGCAGCAAGGGGTGACATTGTGCCTGTGGTAGCCTCGTCACCTTCAGGTGGTTGTGGCTGTTCAATCATTTGTTCCATAGCTTGCTGAAAGTTTGAACTTGTAGATTAGTGTACCAGATAAGTTACTAATGAGGAAAAACAAACAAAGTAGGTTTCACGTTTATACATCAACTTATTGTGGTGAACTACTATAATACATTAGCATGTATTGTAGTGCCAACTATATAATAAAATCACTTTCGGAACATATGTCCATGTAGCATGCCTACTGTATTGTCTATTTCCTCACATTCGTTGACACCTAAGGATAAAGAGACATGGTTTAAAGTAGGATGAACATAGTATGACATCATTCATATCATGGGCAAACAGATATAAAACAAACAGGCTATTCTATCATTGTGTGCGCACGTGAACATCACAACTAGATTACAAATCAAGACCAAAAGAATATCCTTCATCTCTTTTAAACCATGTAAGGTGAAATGATACATTAAGACAACTGTGTATAAAAGTGAATAGAGTAACTGAGATTGGCTGCAAACCAAGCATTTAAATGAACACATCACAGTACCAATCAGTTCAAAGGCAGGAGGAGTAAGGACTTACAATAGCGGCCTGAACTGGTGTGCTCATGCCCTTCATCTTGTTGGTGCGGCAATCCTTGAAGATTTGCACTGCATTCGGTTCAGGTTCTTTTGGTCCGCACGGGTTTTCCTCTGTATTTGGAACCAGTCAATATAGATATGATAATATGGCACCAAAAAAAGAAGGAAGTAGCAGCTATTTACAAGAGCCTCGCAGTGTGCAATATAGCTACGAGGTCCTGTTGTCTGTTGGAATTTCACTTTAGAACGGTTGGTCTTGTTCTTCAAACAATTAGCCTAGAAGAAGATACACTTGTAAGGCACATACATAAATACAAGTTCAGTATGTGGTCTGATCAAATACATATACCCTACCTGATACTCTGGATCAGACCAGTGTTTAACAATGGTTGTCTAGTCTTCATCTGTAATATATTGCACTTGAGATGTTTGGGCGATTTTATCGTTAGCCTTGCCTTCAAAGCAAGATTTTCTAAGGTGGTACCGATACTGTCATAGAGCAGACTGAAAAACATGAGTGCATGCTTGTTTAGTTGCATCATCTTTCGGATCCAACTTAAACCTCATATGTTGGAAAAAGAATGTGTGTCTTATTAGGAGGAAGCTAGAAAGTGTGGCACAGAGCAAGACAATATTACAGATTGCGATGAATAACATTACTTACGGATAAATGGTCAAGTAAGGTGTTAAATTGGGTATTGTCTTTCTCATTCCTGTACTGGATCCACGTTGGGAGGATACGTGCATGACACCTAACGGCAATGGCCGCCTCTGATACTAACTTGGCTGACTCTGTAGCATCACATGGCCTTTTTAAACCTGCCTCAAAATGGATCTCCATTCTTCCTCCTTTAGATTTTGTTAATCTGTCAAGCATTATACCTGATGTCTGTTTCCGCTTGCGCAGTGGTGCTAGTTCAACAGCAAACATGGAAAGTGTTAGTGCACATAAAACTGTGACAGTACATATAAAGGAGCATGCAACTCCAACTTGACTCGGTCAGGTACCGTCTTGGTGTTGATGCTCATGAGGTTCATCTGATCTTGCCAAGTCCTGTTGTGTCAGCAGTGCTTCGGAAGTAGTGTTAGGTGTGAATGCAGCTTGGGAACTGGCCAATGCCAGAGCAAACGAATGAGTAACTCGTTGAGATGCTGGTACAGTTGAAGCGGATGCTGTAGTTGGTGGAGCAGGTGATACTATTTTTGTAGATTTAGCCGGTGGACTTGGACCTTCTACTGCACTATAAGTACCAGCAGAATCTCGAGGGCAGATCCTTTTTTGTTTCACCCGACGAGTAACACCATTCCCTACTATATTCTTTTCCTTGCTCTTTTTTGACTTTGCCATGTCAAGGCATACCCACAACACAAAACAATAAAATTGCTCTTCAGAACTCATTGATGCATTATACAGACAAGCAATACTTTGATATAAGACAACCGTATGCGGATGGAATATGTAAGAAAAATAGGACGGCGTGACATATTCACAGCCACGATGTGTAAACTAAGCAGAAGGATTTCCAAAAAATAGAAGTAATGCAAGCTAGACACCATATGAAAGATGGAACCAATATCACTCTGCCTAGTTAAAAGTGTCTTGTCATAAGTGGTATTTCGAAGAATTAGAAGTTGTACAACGTAGAAATCAATGCAAGATGCAACCACTATCAAACTGCCATGTTAAAAGCATCCAATCATGAGTGACTGATGCGGAATACACAACAGCAGTACTTTGATGTAAGAACATGGTATGATTGATAGATGCAGTGTATTCTAGACATAGAAAGGCATGTCATATGCACATGCATAACATATAAATCAGCAGGTGCAATTTAATCAAAATAGAAGAAATACAGGCTAGACAACATATGCAACATGAAACCAATTATCACACTATCAACTTAGAGAAAGCACATGCGATGGTGGAGTACGGGAGATGAACTCATCATGTAGACTTGGGACTTCAACTTCATTAGCAGTAGCAGTGGCAAATCTAGAGAGTCTCTGTTTGCGTCGGTCCGGAGGACCACCAACATCCCCTAACTTACTATTTTCCTTCCTATTTTCTGATATTGCCTTATGAAGTCAAAACCAAAAGAAGATGAATAAAATTAGCTCTCATAACTGGTTGATGCATGATACAGACGAACACTACTTTGATGTAAGGCAAGCGCAGGATAGGAGGATGGAATATATACAAAAATAAGATAGCATTGCATATTCAGACGTACGATAGGAGGATGGAATATGTATAAAAAACAGTAAGCAGAAGGCATTTCAACAAATTAGAAGAAATGAAAGCTAGGCACCATATGAACATGCAACCAATATCACTCTATAAGGTAAAGTGTCTCGTCATAAGTGCCATTTCAAGAAATTAGAAGCAGTACAAGCTAGAAGACAATGCAATATGCAACATACATCACACTCCCAAGTTAAATGCGTCTTATGGGTAAGTGATCGTTGCAGGTATAAGTTGTAAGCTATGAAGATGCAATTCAACAAAATCAGAAGCAATATAAACTAGACATCATATGGAACACGCAACCACATATAACAGTTCCTAGTTAGAGCAAGCACCTGTGATGGTGGAGCAGGGGAGATGTGCTCATCATCTACACATATGTTCTAGAAACAGGAACAAGTGTCATATTCACAGGCATTATGTGTAAAGTAAGCAGATGCAATTCAACAAAGTTTGAAGCAATACAAGCTAGACATCATACGCAACATGCAACCACATATAATAGTGCCAAGTTAGAGCAAGCACCTGTGATGGTGGAGTAGGGGAGATGTGCTCATCATCTACACAACCACGTTGACTGTCTAGCCTTGCGTTGTCTTGTGAATCTTGTCGGGAGGATGGCGGAGTTGAATCTGTAGAGACCCTATGTTTCAGTTGCTCGGAAGGACCACCATCATCCAATGCCTTACCAATTTCCTTCCACTTTATTTATTTTGCATTGTGAGGTCAAACCGACAAGAAAAAGGAATAAAATTCGCTCTTCAGAACTCATTCATGCATGATACTGATGAATACTACTCTGATGAAAGGCAAAGTCATGATACGAGGATGGAATATGTACGAAAAACTGGACGGCTTGACATATTCACACCTATGATGTGGTAACTAAGCAGAAGGAACTTCAACAAATTAGAAGCACTGCAAGCTAGACACCATATGGAAGGTGCAATCAATATCGCTCTGCCAAGTTAAAACTGTCTCGTCATAGGTGGCGTTCATCAAACTAGAAGCACTACATGCTAGAAATCATATTCAAGACGCAAACCAATATCACACTGCCAACTTAAAGGTGTCCCATCATATGTGACTGACGCGGGATACACAAGAAGAGTAGTTTCATGTAAGAACATGGTGTGATAGACAGATATAGTATGTACAAAAAATAGGAAAGCGTGTCATATTCACACGTATCATGTGTAAGCTAAGCAGATGCAGTTTACACTAATTAGGAGCAATACAAGCTAGACACCGTATGCAACATGCAACCAGATATCACACTGCCAAGTTAGAGCAAGCACCTGGGGAGCGGAGACTTGGAACTTGTAATGCACTAGCAGTACAAGGAGAATTTGTACAGATGCTCCGTTTACGTTGCTGCAGAGGACCACCATCGTCGCCTTTCTTACTCTTTTCCTTACTCTTTTTTGATTTTGCCTTGTCAAGTCAAACCCACAAGAAAAAGGAATAAAATTTGCTCTTCAGAACTCATTGATGCATGATACTGACGAGCACTACTTTCATGTAAGACAACCGCATGACAGGAGGATGGAATATGTCTTAAAAACAGGACGACATGACATATTGACATGTATGATGTATAAAGTGTAAACTAAGAACAGGGTGTTTGAACTAGTTAGAAGCAATGCAAGCTAGAAACCATATGAAAGATGAAACCAATATCACTCTGCCAAATTAAAAGGGTGGCCTAATAAATGTATTTGACCAAATTAGAAGCAATAAATCGCAACAGGCTAGAAATAATATGCAATATGCAACGAATAAAGGTGTCTCATCGTAAGTGATTGATGCAGGATACAAAAGAGAGGTAGTTTCATGTAAGAACATGGTTAACACATAGATGTAGTGTGCACCAAAAATAGGAAGGCATGTCATATTCACAGGTATAATGTGTAAACTAAGCAGATGCAATTTACCCTAATTAGAAGCATTACAAGCTAGACACCGCATGCAACATGCAACCACATATCACACTGCGAAGTTAGAGCAAGCACCTATGATGGTGGTGTAGGGGAAGTGCGGTCTTCAAGAGCTACATTCAATATCTTCAATTAGGCTTGCTGTTTCTTGAGAATCATGTGGAGAGGATGAAACTGCACTCTTTATAAGAGTAGCGCATCTCATACTAACCCACGGGCGTGACTGTCTCATCATAAGCGATAGATGCAGGATACACAAGAACAGTAGTTTGATGTAAGAACATGGTGTGATAGGCAGATGTAGTATGTACCAAAAACAGGAAGGCGTGTCATATTCACATGTATAATGTGTAAGCTAAGGAGATGCAATTTAACAAATTAGGAGCAATAAAAGCTAGGCACCATATGCAACATGCAACCAGATATCACACTGCCATGTTAGAGCAAGCACCTGGGGTAGTGGAGTAGGGGAGATGAGATTTGGAACTTGCACTGCAGTGGGAGTAGCAGAAGAATCTGTAGAGATCATCTGTTTCGGTTGCTCTAGAGGACCACCATCATTTCGTGCCTTCGTCCTTTTAGATTTTGCCTTGTCAAGTAAACACACAAGAAAAATGAATGAAATTCGCACTTCCAAATTCGTTGATGCATGATACTGACAAACACAACTTTTATGTATGGCAACCACATTGTAGGAGGATGGAATATGTACGAAAAACGCTAAGCAGAAGGCATTTCAACAAATTGGAAGCAATGCAATCTAGACATCATATGAAAGATCCAACCAAAATCACTCTACCAAGTTAGATGTGTCTCATTATAAGTGGCACTTCAATAAATTAGAGGCAATACATGTTTGAAATGATATGCAATATGCAACCAATATTACATTGTCAACTTGAAGGTGTCTCATCAGAAGTGATTGATGAGGGATACACAAGAAAAGTAGTTTGATTAAGAACATGGTTAATACAAAGACGTAATATGTACCAAAAACAGGAATGCATGTCATATTCACAGGTATAATGTGTTAACTAAGCAGACGCAATTTACCCTAATTAGAAGCATTACAAGGTAGACACCATATGCAACATGCACCCACATATCACACTGGCAAGTAAGAGCAAGCACCTGCAATGATGGTGTGGGGGAATTTTGGTCATCAACTAGAGAGCTACATTGACTATCTTCATTTAGCCTTGCTGTTTCTTGAGAATCATGTGGGGAGGATGACACTGCACTCTTTAAACGAGTAGCGCGTCTCACAGTAACCCACTCGGCTGACTGTCTCGTCATAAGTAATTGATGAGGGATACAAAAGAGCATTAGTTTGATGTACGAACATGGTTAATAGACATATCTAGTATGTATCCAAAACAGGAAGGCATGTCATTATCAAAGGTATAATGTGTAAAGTAAGCTGATGCAATTTAACCAAATTGGAAGCAATACAAGCTAGACACCATATGCAACATGCAACCACATTTGACAGTGCGAAGTTAAAGCAAGCACCTGGGATGGTTGTGTGTGGCAATTGAGATCATCAACAGCAGAGCTCTGTTTATTGTCTCCATCTGCTGGCACTGCACCCTTTAGAACACTGAGACGCTTAGTGCTTATCTTTTAATTACACTGGAGCGACTTCTGTCTTTTCTTTTTTGTATTCATCAACACTGCGTTAGAGTCTGAAAATACCCATGCGTAAAATACAATAGTGTAAGTATGGGCGAAGTGTGTGCACAAGTAGTACAGTTTAAAGGTAGCAGATAGCAGGTGGGTGAGAAATAAATGACGGGAGACATATGATAGCTCTGCAACATGCATGGCACACGAAATTACTACTAGATTCTTTTATTTTGAAATATGAGCACATGGATGGCTGGGAAATGCAGATGCTCCTCCAGCACACCACAATGTTTGGTCCTATGAAAATAACAGTCGACTAAAAACAAATAGGTCAGTCCATTTTTCTGCACCATACGATGTACAAAGAACGGGCAGATCGCCTTCATCTACCTCCAGCCAGTCAGTGTTACGATCTTCCTCGAAAGGCCAACGACCATCGGCCCAGTCCCCAGCCTCCGCCCTCCCTGCTACCTCTTGAGCACTGCGTTGGTTTTCCCTTCAAGAGGAAAGGGTGATGTAGTAATGTAGCGTAAGTATTTCCCTCAATTTTGAGAACCAAGATATCAATCCAGTAGGAGGCCACGCATGAGTCCCTCGCACCTGCACAAACAAATATAAACCTCGCAACCAACGCAATAAAGGGGTTGTCAATCCCTTCACGGTCACATACGAAAGTGAGATCTGATAGATATGATAAGATAATATTTTTGGTATTTTTATGATAAAGAGTAAAAGTAAAGAAAAAAATAAACGGCATCAGAAGTAGCTTGTTGACGGAAGATTAATATGATGGAAAATAGACCCGGGGGCCATAGGTTTCACTAGTGGCTTCTCTCGAGAGCATAAGTATTACGGTGGGTGAACAAATTACTATTGAGAAATTGATAGAATTGAGCATAGTTATGAGAATATCTAGGTATGATCATGTATATAGGCATCACGTCCGACACAAGCAGACCGACTCCTGCCTGCATCTACTACTATTACTCCACACATCGACCGCTATCCAGCATGCATCTAGAGTATTAAGTTCATAAGAACATAGTAACGCTTTAAGCAAGATGACATGATGTAGAGGGATAAAGGATAAACTCATGCAATATGAAATAAACCCCATCTTGTTATCCTCGATGGCAACAATACAATACGTGCCTTGCTATACCCTGTTGTCACTTGGAAAGGACACCGCAAGATTGAACCCAAAGCTAAGCACTTCTCCCATTGCAAGAAAGATCAATCTAGTAGGCCAAACCAAACTGATAATTCGAAGAGACTTGCAAAGATAACCAATCATACATAAAAGAATTAAGAGAAGATTCAAATATTTTTCATAGATAAACTTGATCATAAACCCACAATTCATCGGTCTCAACAAACACACCGCAAAAGAAGATTACATAAAATAGATCTCCACGAGAATCGTGGAAAACTTTGTATTGAGATCCAAAGAGAGAGAAGAAGCCATCTAGCTAATAAATATGGACCCGAAGGTCTGAGGTAAACTACTCACACATCATCGGAGAGGCTATGGTGTTGATGTAGAAGCCGTCCGTGATCAATGCCCCCTCCGGCAGGACGCCGGAAAAGGCCCCAAGATGGGATCTCACGGGTACAGAAGGTTGCGGCGGTGGAATTAGGTTTTTGGCTCCGTATCTGGTAGTTTGGGGGTACGTAGGCATATATAGGAGGAATAAGAACGTCGGTGGAGCAACGTGGGACCCACGAGGGTGGAGGGCGCCCCTAGGGGGGTAGGCGCGCCCCCCTACCTCGTGCCCTCCTTGTTGCTTTCTTGACGTAGGGTCCAAGTCCTCTGGATCACGTTTGTTCAAAAAATCACGTTCCCGAAGGTTTCATTCCGTTTGGACTCCATTTGATATTCTTTTTCTGTGAAACACTAAAATAGGCAAAAAAACATCAATTCTGGGTTGGGCCTCCGGTTAATAGGTTAGTCCCAAAAATAATATAGAAGTGTATAATAAAGCCCATTAATGTCCAAAACAGAATATAATATAGCACGGAGCAATCAAAAATTTATAGATACGTTGGAGACGTATCAAGCATCCCCAAGCTTAATTCCTGCTCGTCCTCGAGTAGGTAAATGATAAAAATAGAATTTTTGATGTGAAATGCTACTTGGGATAATTTTTTTAATGTAATTCTCTTAATTGTGGTATGAATGTTCAGATCCGAAAGATTCAAGACAAAAGTTTAATATTGTCATAAAAATAATAATACTTCAAGCATACTAACTAAGCAATTATGTCTTCTCAAAATAACATGGCCAAAGAAAGTTATCCCTACAAAATCATATAGTCTGGCTATGCTCTATCTTCACCACACAAAGTATTGAAATCATGCACAACCCTGATGACAAGCCAAGCAATTGTTTCATACTTTTGATGTTCTCAAACTTTTTCAATCTTCATGCAATACATGTGTCGGGAGTTGGGTGCGACATATGCCAAAGGATGGCTTATCATGGTGGGAGCAAGTAGAACGTCGCCGGTTCTCGGAAGCGGGATGAGGCGTAGACACGAACGCCGGCGTACTTTACCCAGGTTCGGGGCTCTCCTAGGAGATAACACCCCTAGTCCTGCTCTGCGGGGTCTCCGCATGATCACTAAGGCACAAGCGAATACACATGTGCTCCTTGAGATGTATGCTAGAGGTAGGAGAAGGCAAGGCTAGCTCTCTCCTTCCTCTACGATATGGTCTAGTTCTAACAGGTTGAGAACCCTTTGCATGGGTGCCCTGGGGGGTTTATATAGGCCTACCCCCGAGGGGTACATTGGTAATCCGGCCGGGTGTAGGGCCCGGCCGTCAGCCTCTTCGACCGCCGGCTTCTCCGCCGACTGCGGGGCCTGCCGCTTGGCGTGCCCTGCCGACTGGTTGGGTACAGGGCCTACAGGCCGCCGCTCCCGGGTCTTGTCGGCAGCTGATCACTGTTGCCATGTCTCTAATGACGCAGGCTTGGTCAGGGGGTCATGGCTACAGCTCCGCCGCCTGGCGGGCGACATTCGTAGCCACTCCTGCCTCGCCCGTTAATGGCGTGGGTCCCGAGGAAGGGGCGGGCCGACTCCTAGGGGCCGACCTCCTCAGTCCGACCGGTAGGGCTCTCGCCGTCTTCCGGACTCTCCGTTGGTGGGGCCCATCGCCCTTGGGCCATACTGCATGTGTCGTCGTGGGAACAGGACTCCGCCTACTCGTGATGATGTCGGGGATGGCGTGGCAAGCGTCTTCTGCGCCGGGCAGAGATCTCCGCTTGACACGGTGCATGTGGGCCATGCTTGCCTGGACATGGGGAGGGGATGGGCTACACTGTAGCCATTCCCCGTCCCGTCCCCTCTGGCAAGGGCATGGGCTTTGCAGGTGCCGCGGGCCAACTCCTCGGGGCTGGCTTCTCTAGAAGCCGCCCGCTAGGAGTCGGCTTGACTTGGCCTTTCCTCCAGGACTCGGCCGTTTATGGGCAGCCGGCTATTCCTTCAGCCGGCCTCTAGGAGGCGGCTCTTCATCTTGTCGTCTTGAGGGGCGCAGTCAGCCCCGATGTCTTGAAAGGTTCTGGGCTTCGGGTTAGCCTACCCGTGGCCCATTACTCCGACAACATGAGCGTGAGCCATGGATATAGCACTATAGGTGGAATAGAATGGTGGTTGTGGAGAAGACAAAAAGGGACAAGATAGTCTCACATCAACTAGGCGTATCAACGGGCTATGGAGATGCCCATTAATAGATATCAATGTGAGTGAGTAGGGATTGCCATGCAACGGATGCACTAGAGCTATAAGTATATGAAAGCTCAACAAAATAAACTAAGTGGGTGTGCATCCAACTCGCTTGCTTAGGAAGACCTAGGGCCTTTTGAGGAAGCCCATCATTGGAATATACAAGCCAAGTTCTATAATGAAAAATTCCCACTAGTATATGAAAGTGATATCATAGGAGACTCTCCATCATGTAGATCATGGTGCTACTTTGAATCACAAGTGTGGTAAAAGGATAGTAACATTGTCCCTTCTCTCTTTTCTCTCATTTTTTTATTTGGGCATTTTCTCTCTTTTTTTGGCCTCTTTTTTCTTTTCTTTTTATTTTCGTCCGGAGTCTCATCCCAACTTGTGGGGGAATCATAGTCTCCATCGTCCTTTCCTCACTTGGGACAATGCTCTAAAATGATGATCATCACACTTTTATTTACTTACAACTCAACAGTTACAACTCAATACTTAGAACAAAATATGATTATGAGAATGCCTCCGGCGGTGTACCGGGATATGCAATGAATCAAGAGTGACATGTATGAAATAATTATGAATGGTGGCTTTGCCACAAATACGATGTCAACTACATGATCATGCAAAGCAATATGACAATGATGGAGCATGTCATAATAAACGGAACGGTGGTAAGTTGCCTGGCAATATATCTCGGAATGGCTATGGAAATGCCATGATAGGTAGGTATGGTGGCTGTTTTGAGGAAGGTATATGGTGGGTGTATGATACCGGTGAAAAGTGTGCGGTATTAGAGAGGCTAGCAAGGGTGGAAGGAAGAGAGAGCGTATAATCCATGGACTCAACATTAGTCATAAAGAACTCATATACTTGTTGCAAAAATCTATTAGTTGTCGAAACAAAGTATTGCGTGCATGCTCCTAGGGGTATAGATTGGTAGGAAAATACCATCGCTCGTCCCCGACCGCCACTCATAAGGAGGACAATCAATAAATAAATCATGCTCCGACTTCATCACATAACGGTTCACCATACGTGCATGCTACGGGAATCACAAACTTTAACATAATTTTTCCTCAAATCCACAACTACTCAACTAGCATGACTCTAATATCACCATCTTCATATCTCAAAACAATTATCAAGCATCAAACTTCTCATAGTATTCAACACACTCATAAGATAATTTTTACTAATCTTGGATGCCTATTACTTTAGGACTAATTTCAATTTAAGAAAATTACCATGCTGTTTTGTAGGACTCTCAAAATAATATAAGTGAAGCATGAGAGAACAATAGTTTCTATAAAACAAATCCACCACCGTGCAATAAAAGATATAAGTGAAGCACTAGAGCAAAACTATATAACTCAAAATATATAAGTGAAGCACATAGAGTATTCTAATAGCTTCTGAATCATGTGTATCTCTCTCAAAAGGTGTGTACAGCAAGTATGATTGTGGCAAGCTAACAAATAAAGACTCAAATAATACAAGACGCTCCAAGCAAAACACATATCATGTGGTGAATAAAAATATAGCTCCAAGTAAAGTTACCGATGGAAGTAGACGAAAGAGGGGATGCCTTCCGGGGCATCCCCAAGCTTTGGCTTTTTGGTGTCCTTAGATTATCTTGGGATGACATGGGCATCCCCAAGCTTAGGCTCTTGCCAGTCCTTGTTCCATAATCCATCAAATCTTTTACCCAAAACTTGAAAAATTCACAACACAAAACTTGGCAGAAAATCTCGTGAGCTCTGTTAGTGTGGGACGACTCTGAAGTTCACAACGACCACGTTGATTTCCTCCGCAAGACGTGTCGGCTGCCTGGCAAGGACTTCGTGAGGGTCTGCCTCGCGCCGAAGAGAGAAATTTCACCAGCGCCGGAGGAGGGCGAGCGGGTCGTCTTCCGCTTGCACTGCCTGCGCGGCCTTGGCTTGGCGGCGAGCGGCTTCTTCCGGTCCTTCCTCGAATTCTACGGACTCCAGCCGCACCACCACACCCCAAACACGGTGGTGTTGTCATGCGCCTTCGCCACCTTGTGCGAAGGCTTCTCGGCGCCCTCCCACCATCGAGCTCGGGGAGTTCTTCTACACCAAGCTCGGTACCCACGCCGAGGCGCGGCCGCCCTTGGCGGCGCTGCTCATCGCGGTGCGGTGGTCGGGGCCGATAATCCGCTTCCCCATCACGCCTGGTAAAGTCGGTGAAGATGTGGCAGAGGTCGACTTCACGTGAAGAGCGTCGCGAGGGCGATCGGGTCAACTTGTTGGCTTACGCAGCCGCCCGCCATTGGAAGGCAGCCCAACCGTCGTCCGGGCCAAGACTGCGATACTCTTTGGAGCCGCCGCCATCACGCGGCTCTGAGTGCTGACGCAGTCGGAGGGCCTAACCGGGCCTGATTTGCTGGTCGCCTTCGTGGCGCGCCGAGTGCTCCCATTCCAGGGCCGCCCTCACATGATCTTCCAGATGAGCGGACATTGGGACCCGAGCCGGCTGTGCACCAAGGAGATGCTTCACGCAGACGTAGCCTACATGGTGAACTATCTTGCGAACTCCGAGCTCTCGGAAGAGTGGCGGTTCGGCAAGCATCCGTATTCATGGGCCAATCCTTCGCTCATGGTGAGTTGTCTCTTTTTCTTATTTCTCTGACTCTTTGTCGTCAAGTCCGTCTTGTCCAGTCTGACCAATCGTTCTTTGGCCAGAGCCCCCTCCTCCAGCCAGCAGCCGGCACCACGGGGCCGGACCGTGAATTCCTCCCCAACCGGGCGGAGAGCGACGTCGACGACCCCGACTTGGGGGCGGCGGCCTTGGAGGACGACGCCGAGGGGGCAGGCGGCAAAACAGGCAGCTCGAGGCTCAGAGCCAGCCTCAAGGACTGGCCTGACGACGACGCGGGGGAAGTCGCCCTGCGCCACCGGGCGCGAGCTCTTCTATCGCGCCGGATGCCCAAGGCGGCGTGAAGAAGCGCAGGGCCGCGCCGAGCCTATTCGGTAGCCGGTCGAAGAAGCCCAAGGGCTCGGCCACGGCGACCAAGCGGGACGAAGCAGCCGCAAAGGCCAACCGTTTCTGCAGGGAGGTGAAGACGCCATAGCTGGTTTCTACGTGAGTGCTGCCTTCCCTTACACCTTCATCTTTTCTTTGTTGATCTGGTCTGAGTCCTTTGCTTTGTTTCCCTTGGGTCCAGGGCTCCCCTCTCTCTTGAGAAGGTGGCTGCCGCCTCCATCATGGGGTCGGCAGAGACTTCCGCCACCACTTGGCGGATCGACCCAGCCGCCGACCTCCGGGAGGCGAGGGAGCAGAACGCGCGAGAAGCGCACGAAGAGCACGAAGCCGCACGCCTGGAGAAGGCAGAGGCTGAGAAGGCGGAGGCCGCTGCCATGAAGAAACTGGAGGAGGCCGAGGCCGCCGACGCGGCGAAGAAGCAGGATGAAGAAGTCGTGCATCGCCAATCGGCAGTTTTTGTCATTCCTCTGAACTTCGTGCCGCCACCTCCGAAGTTCGCAGCGCAAAGGCCGGCGGTGAGAACCCGGCCATGGAGAGGGACGGTGGCGACACCGTCATGCCGGACGCGATCGTGCCGCCACCGCCGCCGTCCGGGAGCATGCAAGGCGGGCAGCTGGCGGACCCGCCGGTGCCGCCAACTGAAGACGAGGTGGTGGCGGGCCTGGTTCTCGAGGTTGGTACACCGACGCGTCGCCGACCTTCAAAGGCGGCTTCGGTGCCATGCCCATTGGAGACTGGCGCCGCGAGCTCCTCGATCCCGGACGCCGAGGCGACGAGCGCCACGCCCACTGGGTGGGTGCGAGGAGGCGGGACGGGCCCGTTGAATCGGGCGCTTTTGGACGTCCAAGCCAAGATCCGAGCCGAGGGCGAGGCCATCAGGAACTGCAACAAGGTGCATCTGGCATCGCGAGAGGCCGTTCGGGAGCGTTTCCTTCTTCTTTGCTTCTGTTTCTTATGCTTTGGTGGGCGCCGGCAAGACCCATCGTGTAGTACCCGAGTTTCGGGCCGGCTGCTGAGCAGGCGGCTCGGAACTCTAATCGATGAGTTCCAAGCACTAACACTTGTCTGAAATTTTTGTCACAGGATTACCACAATCTCCGCATGACCGTCTTCAACTCCAACGTCCAGGAGGTGGCTCAGCGGACCGCCGACTTGTCGGTAAGCCGGGGTAAGTCCTTTTCTTTTTCCTGGGGGGCGTGCTGGCGCACCCGCGGGCTGTAGTCCCCGAGATTCGGGCTGACTACTGAGCAGTCGGGCCGGATCTCCCCGGCCACTATTCTTCTTTGTTGGCGACTAACACCTTGTTTTCTTTTTTCTTCCGCAGAGGCTAACGCCACCTTGCAGCAGTAGCTGGGCGAAGCCAACACCGCGTTGCGTGCCAAGGGGGAGGAGTGCAGCAAGCTAGCTGAAGAGCGCGACCGATCGGGTCACGCGAATCGCGTAATGTAGGAGCTCCTCAAGAAGGCCCAGAAGGAGGCGGAGGACAAGGAGACCGGCCACCTTGCTGAGTTCGCGAGCGAACGCTCCTCCTGGACTGACAAGGAGGTGATGCTGACCTCCGGCTTCCACGAGATCGAGGATATAGTCGATGGCGAGCCTCCCTCGTTTTTCTTCTTTGCGCTGCCGGCTGTTGGTCAAGCCGGCTTCTGGTCTTTAATTTTATTCTTCGCTTCTGTCTTGGCAGACTTCTTCCCTGGCCACTCGGACGCTGCCAACCAGGCCATCAAAGCTGATCGCGAAGGGCGGAGGGCGGACGGCACGAAGATCGCCGCTGACGCCCCCCAAACCCTTAGCGAGCAGATCCTGAGCATCGAGGCTCGTCTTCGAACGGCTCACCGGATGCTGCTCCAGCTTCAGCGTGTCGGTGCCCAGGCGATCACCGCCCTATGGCCGGACATGCTGGCACCTCGCACCCCCAGTCGGACTGCCAACTGGCTGGAGGTAGCAGCCGACCGTCTTGAGGCCTGGAAGGGCTCTTCGGCCCGGGATGGAGCGCGTCGGGCCTTGGAGTTTGTCAAGGCGTGGTACCCTGGGCTGAGTCTGGCCCAGTTGGCCACATTCCGGCTAGAGGCTCAGGAGGAGTTGGCGGTCGTGGAAGACGATCTCGTCAAGCGTGCGACATCAATCACCGAGTACACCGACACCAGCATCTTCGTCCCGGAGCGGGTTGAAAACGGCGACAAGGCGCCGCCAGAATGGTTCAGGCTGAACCCGGCCGACGGCGAGGACTGGGCAGAGGTGATCGACTCCAGCGGCGAGGAAGAAGGTGGGGCGGAGGAGGGAGGCTAGGAGGTGGCGCCAGTGGTCGGAGCGGACGGCCCACCTCAGCTCGACCGCGTGTGGGGACCCCGACTCATAAGTCGAGATCACCGAATGCACCTGTACAGTGATCCCAGAGATCAATGCTCACTGAACACATAGAAGCTGAATAACAAGAGTTTTACATCCATACGTACCGTTTTACACAAGTAGGACCATTATGGTCAGGTCTTGAGTGTATCATCGCAGCGGAAATCTTCAATAATAACTTGGACCCATGCCATCCGCCTTAACCCTACAGGCATTACGATTTGGAAGCGCCCTAGCTCGCATGTTCACATCAAGTATTCTTCATCATATCATGTTCTTTCATGCCCGCCAATAAAATAACCAGTGGCAAGCCAATGAGTACTTTGAATGTACTCATGAGAAACCCATGTTTTGGTTCGTGATACAACAATGCATGATATAGGTAAATTTTGCAGTAAAGCTAGTTTTGAGTGCAATGACATGTTCAACAACTTGTAAGACATGCATCATGAGAATTCAAGTAACCATGAGGACAGGTTACAGATATCAACATAAATAGAGTGGGCACCAACCCAACTCAATCATGTCAAGTCCTTTGACTTGACCCAAGTAGTTTTATCAACTCACACACACGGTTGTAAACTCTGGACGTAGTTTAAGCAGCACCGCCCAACTGTCCTTGACCGGGGACACGGCTATTCGAATAGTTTTACACTTTGCAGAGGTTGCACACTTTACCCACAAGATCCGGGGAACTTCTGTGTCATCCACGACCCGCGGTACTTCAAGTACCCGGGGTAAGCACCCAATCACTATCTTTCCCTAGACGACACTAACAAGGAGTCAACTCGTTGTTCCGTATCCTCACGATGTACATCATACGAGACTCACTCAAGATCGTAACATCCGAGAGGGGACACAACGTGTATCCGTGCCTCGTGAAAACAGTCATGGCCGCCCTACTCGCACGCACCTCGCCCCGAGAGAGAGCACCAACTCTCCCCTGCTACTAGTAATGCGGCTCCAAGCTAGTATCGCCTAAGTAGTCAATAATGCCCTTTCCCAAATAAGGGTAGAGTGGTTGCGCATGTAAGGTTGGGACAGACGACAAATCTTAAATCTAATCCGTTTTCGGAAACAACACACACACTTGCCTTGGTACGCCACTTCGTCATCAAGTGGCTACCCAACTCATCATCTCCCTCGGGCATAAGTGGCACCCGACGGGGTTTTCGAAAAGTCCTTTTTAAAATAATTTTGTCTCCATCTCTATGCATATTCCCGTCCCTTTTGCGTAGCACTACTTAGCATCCTATCTACTCCCACCGGCATAACCCTCATAAGAAGGTAGGTCATGCACAATGCAAGTATCAACGAGGAAGTACGGTGGCAACCATCGAAGTGGTTATCACCCCATCATGATTCCGTTGCAACAACGATAAGGTACTATATGACATGCATAAAAAGGTTTCATAGACATGGTCAAAGGGCTGCTTGCCTGTTTTAACAAAGTCTTTGAGGTCTTCAAATATCTCTGGTCCAACTCCAAGCATTTCGTCTACTTCGTTAACTATCGTTGGAAACAATCACAATAAGCAACACAACAAGGCAAGAATGAATGTGCTCTAAAAATATGAAGTTGACTTTTATTGGATACCTCTGGTCATATGAGGAATGACCAAAGTGATTTCATTGGAACTGGATCAATGGATATTTCTAAACATTTCGATATGATGGAATCAAGGGGTTTATGGTTTTGCAAGAAGTGTACAGAAATATATTTTTGAAAAATGAGCAAGGGCACCCATTTAACATAGGATGATTTTAGAAGCATCTGGGAGTTGGTTTCACTGGATTTGGAGTTCAAATGGTTTCTCTATGAATTTGCAAAGTTGGCTATATATGAAGAAATAGACCATTATTTGAGGTGATACAGAAAGTATTAGTAAAAATGTTCAAAAACTAAGTTTTGAACTTATAGACATCTAGGATTTTGAATCATGGAATTTGGATCAAAAATGGGCTCCCTGTGATTTTCTAAAGTTTATCAAGAAATGGAAAAATAGGATTTGCTAATTATTTGTGAAAGAAATATTTCTGTAAAATGTGCAAGTAGCACCATGTGATAGGGAATGAATTTAGAAACTACTAGAAATTTGAATCATCAAATTTGGAGTTAATTTGAATTGTTTATGGATTTTTAAGTTGAGTGGAAAAGAATAAGGAAAAGGCTATACCACTTATTCTCAAGGCTACTGGGCGAGGGATAGCTGTTGGGCCGCCCAAGAGCTCAGCTATAAGGGAGATCGGGCCACGCCGAATCACGCATTCTGGAGTCCGCTTTCTCTGGGGGAGACGGTTAACCAGATCCCGCCTCCACTTAAACGCTTGGGGCCCCGGGCTGAGTCGGCTGACCAGGGACCCACCATGAGGTCATCTCCTCCTCCCGCCCGTGATGAGAGGGATCGAGGTCACGGTTGAGCTTGCCGGGCGCTGCCCTCGGGCACAGCCACCTCGCCAAGCTCCGGCCACCGGAGGGGTCGCCGGGGAGAGGCGCATCAGGGGGAGCCCTTGGAGACGGCAGGGGATGGTTGCGGTGCATCCGGCAACGGCAGAGGCGGGCGGAAGCCCGGGCGATGATGTGCAGGAGCTGGCGCCTGAAGCCTCGGGAGACAGGGGAGAAGGATCACGGACCTTGGCGGTTCTTTCCGTGTGGAGAGGAGGAGGTAGAAGCCCGCCTTGCCCGAACAGTGGAGGCCACGGCGGCATTCCGCCATGGGGGGTGCTGGAGGGCACGAGAGGGAGGGGGAGGCTGTCCAGGAGGTGCACGGGAGAGAGAGGGGTCCAACCGACGCGAGAGAAAGCTCGGGGGGATGCATTATATGGAGGAGGCGCCGGTGCTCCGTGGGCAGCATCCACGGACGCGCTCGGTGAGCTCTGCAGAGGGGGGAGGAGAGAGGTCCAGGAGGGGCCCAACACCTTGCCGTGTCTCGGACGCCGAGGCGACCTCGGGGGACACCACCCCGCCGCCCAAGGCCGTCTTATGCCCTTGGCATGGGTGAGCTACAGTGCGGGAGAGCACTGTAGCGTGTTCCAGAGCACGAGCTCTGCATGCCATGGCATTGTTTATGTGCCAGGGGCGTGTCCACTAGTGTCTGGGGCTTTGTGGGGTGAGTAAACAAAGGGGAGGTGGCCTTGGATGCCCTGGTGAACCACTAGGAGAGGAGAGAGGTTGAGGGAGAGAGAGAAATGTGACGTCCAGAGAGAGAAAGTGGGGGTTTACCCTATTCCATGATTGATCTGAGAGCTGGCAAGACTTATGGGGTAGAAGAGGTCAAGGAGGGGCTGTGGTAAAAGTGGAGGCCATGGAGTAGAGTGGAAGAGGTCAAACAGGGTTTTAGTAAAATGGCGAGAAGGTGTTTGATGCTTGTTTGGTTAAGCAAATGAACTCCATTTGGCAGGAGACTCCACAGGGTGAATTTGCACATATAATTAGGGCCTTACACCCATTTTGAGCTTATTTGGGAAAAGTTCACAATGTAACTTTTGTAAACCCTAGAAATTAGCAGAAATGAACTTGTGTAGATCTAGTTGATCAAATCACTTCTCCTTGATGCACCACTTGGTGTAGTGGCCTCATTTGGTCATGTGAACCTGCTCACAAAAGTTGGGGTCAAGGAGAGAAAGTTGGTAGTACAAAGTTGTTCAAATTTGATTCTAGTCAGAGAGGGTTTTGGGGTACTTTGATCAAGATAACATTATCTCCAACTTGTGCCATTTGGTCTAGATGCATTATTACACTATTTGAGCATGTGCACCAAGTTTGAGATCATTTGGACATGTTTGACAGTGCAAAAATGTTCAAACTTGAAAAAGGACAGAAGTGGTTTTGAGAGGGTTTCATGGGTTTATACTATTCTCCATGACATGGTATTTAGCAAGATCATCAAAATGTCATATGTGACATGCTGGAATTTTCTTGATTTTTATGGAAATATTTCTGTAGAAATATTTCAAATCCTTGAAATGAGCGAAATGGTTTTGGGAGGTTTTGTCCAATATTTTGATCATGACCATGTGTTGAAACTCATATATATGGAAAATATATGTCCATTGAGTCTCCCTAATTTTCTCAAATATTTTAAAGCTTTAAAATAATTTTAACCTATTTAAGACCATTTCTGGCCTTAAGAAAAAGCCTTTAAATAAAATAGGAAAATAACTTTTAAAATTATATGTTTGTGGTTTCTGGGTATCCTATATCTAATAGGAGTCAAATATATTTTTGAAAGATTTTACGTCTGTAATTAAGTATTTTGCGGTGCAAACCTCAATTCAGGGTTTTGGAAAACTAATTTTGAAAATACTTTTGGCCAAATTATTTTTGTAAGAAAATACTATATTGCTCTATACACATGGCATGATCATTGGGGAAAAGGTTTTGGATCAAGGAGATGAAGTATAGGAGTTGGGGGATTTATTTGATTTTTAGAGCACTTGCAAACAACACACGAAATCCAATCAAGGCAAGGTCCAAAACACTGAAAAGTCTTTGTCAAACCACATTTTATCATGATTTATTAGCTTAAGTGTTGTGGCATGAAAATCAGGGTGTGACACCGCGCCTCCAGCAACGAGCCGCGCCCGACCGAGCCAGCTGCCGCCGGAGACGATCAAGCAAAGACCGACCAGCCTGCCGCTCCGGCGACTAGCACCGCCGACTCCTCCAATCCTCCAAACCCTTCTGTTGCTTCCTAGGCTGCCACTTTATCTTTTTACTTCGCCTGTCTATCAGCCTCGATGAACTTGTTAATTTTGCACAATTCCACCCACTGGGTGTATCTTGAACTTTGTTGAAGATCGGCCAAGGGCCTTTATTATGTATATATACTTCCGAGTTCTATCTCTTCTTGCTTATTGCTCTTTGGCTTTTTCCTTTGCCGCCTTCCCTTGGTTGCCGTCTTGCTAGCCAAACCACCGCTCTGCGGACTGTTGCTGGGTCAAGTACTTAGCTACTTTGGGAAAGCAAGTACTTAGCCATTTAGAGTTCTTTTAGCAAGTTGAGTAGAAAACGGCAGGCCGGCTGCTCAACAGTCAGTCGTAAGAGGCTGGGAGCTGGCTTAAACTATGCACATGCTTTGAGTCCTTAGCCATTTTTCATGTGGGCACTCTTTCTACCTTGCTCCTACCCACTGCATTGGGGCCGCTCATGAGCTGCGGCTTCAAGGAGCGACTTAAGTGCCACACATTACTTGTCCGGCTGCAGGAAGCATTTCATAGCTCTAGGAGGCAAGTCCCCGGGCCGACTAGTCATACCCGGTGCCAAGCGGCATAACAAAAAATGACATACTCATAGGCATAATTCTTATCATATAGATAAAAGAGGGCAGTCCCCGAGCCCTTCTCGCGGGACCCGGAGTCTTCGTACTTTAATAAAAAAGGTAGCGTGGTACATACTGCATTAACTTTAAAATCTTCGGAGGAGATTTCCATTCCATGTCCGCTCCGTCTCCTTGCCGGAGTCGTCCCTCTTGCACGCTCGAGGCTTCTGAGCGTCGATCAGGTAGTAGGAGTCGTTGCCCAAGGTGCTGAGAGCTTGTGCTAGCCGGCTGTTCGCTGGATCAGCCGAAGCACAAGGTCTCCTTCTTGGAAATATCTTGGCTTGACCTTCCGGTTGTAGTATCGGCGCAGGCTCTGCTGGTAGATGCTTGACCGGCTGAGTGCCAACAGCTGACCCTCTTCCAGCAGATCGACATTTTCTTATCGTGCTTCTTCCGCCTCCTCTTCGGTGTACATGGTGACTCGAGGGGAGTCAAATTCTATGTCCGTTGGGATGACGGCTTCGGCACCATAGACGAGGAAGAAAGGCGTGAAGCAGGTTGACTTGTTTGGAGTTGTGCGCAGGCTCCAGAGGACGGCTGGCAGCTCATCGAGCCAGCAGCTGGCCGAACGCTCCAGAGGCTCGACTAGTCGGGGCTTGATGCTGGACAAGATGAGGCCGTTTGCTCGCTCCACCTGGCCGTTTGACTGCGGATGGGCAACGGACGCTAAGTCCAGTCGGATGCCCTGCCTCGCGCAGAAATGGGCCAAGGCGCCTTTGGCAAAGTTTGTGCCATTATCGGTGATGATGCTGTGCGGTATGCCATACCGGATGGTGATGTCAGAGATGAACGTCACAGCAGTCGGACCGTTCAACTTCTTGATTGGTTTGGCTTCTATCCACTTGGTGAACTTGTCCACTGCAACAAGCAGACGAGTCATGCCACCTCGCGCTGTTTTGAATGGTCCTACCATGTCCAGGCCCCAGGCGGCAAAGGGCCAGGCAATGGGAATAGTCTTGAGTGCAGAAGCCTGCTGATGTGGCTTGGAACGGAACTTCTGGCACCCTTTGCATTTTTGGACCAAGTCCTTGGCGTCTTCTAGAGTGGTCGGCCAGAAAAAATCATGGCGGAAGGATTTGGCGACAAGTGCTCTCGAAGCCGCGTGGTGGCCACACTCGCCTTGATGGATATCTTTGAGAAACGCTTGGCCTTGCTCCGGCTCCACGCAGCGCTGGTAGACACCAGTGATACTGCGCCTCACAAGCTCTCTGTTGACTATGGTGTAGGCTGCTGCCCGGCGTTGCACTTGCCGGGCCGAGATCTCATCAGTCGGCAGCTCTTTGTTCACCAAGAAATTGAGGACGGGCTGGGCCCACGAAGGTGCTGCGATTTCTTCGACTGTCAGGACAGCAACTTGGACGAGGGTGGTTGGGCCGGGAGGCGGCGGGTTGGAGTCGGCAGCCTCTTGCTGGGTCGATGAAGTCCCCAGGATGATTGGTGCAGTCCCCGGGCCGGCCGCTGTAGTCCCCGGGCCGGGTGCGATGGCCGCGGACCCCGGGCCGCCTGCCAGAATTCCCGTGCCGGCCGCTGGAGCTCTCAAGTCAGATCCGACTGCCACAGGAAGAGCCGGCACGAAGATAGAATCTGACTCTGCTGAAGGCTTGACAGACGGCTTGAGGAGGCGTTGAAGGGCGATGCCGGTCGGTATTGCTTGACGGGTGGAGCTGATTCTTGCCAAGGCGTCTTCTTGCTCGTTGTCGTTTCTTGGGACATGGAGAAACTCGCACCCTTCAAAATATCCACTGAGTTGCTGAACGAGGAAGCGGTAGCTCGCCATGTTTGCATCTTTGGCGTCCCAGTCGCCTGACGACTGCTGGACCACCAAGTCAGAGTCACCATAACACAGGATCCGGCGGATGCCTAGCTCTTTGGCAAGCCGAAGCCCGTGAATGAGTGCCTCGTATTCGGCGACATTGTTGGAGGCGGCAAAATGGATTTGTAGCACATATTTGAGCTTATCTCCTTTGGGAGAGGTGAGGACGATGCCGGCTCCCAAACCGGTGCGCATCTTGGAACCATCAAAATGCATCCGCCAATGGTGGAGTCAGCAACAGCTGGCGGCATCGGGTCTCGCCCAATGACGAGGAAGTCGGCCAGGCCAGGCTTGATGGCGTAAAAGCGAGGCTGGTAGTAGATGGTGTAGGGGCGAAATCTATGGGCCATTTGGCCACTCGCCCAAAGCATCTCTGGCCCAATGATCTCGGCTAGTGGAGTTGTGCAGACCACAGTGATGGGGTGCTCTTGAAAATACGGCTTCATTTTCTTGGCGGCAAAGTGCACGCCGTAGCACATCTTCTGGTAGTGGGGGTAGTTTTGCTTGGAGATCGACAATACTTCACTCAGTAATACACCGGTCTCTCGACTGGTAGTGCCTTGCCTTCCTCCTTGCGCTCTACCACAATGACTGTGCTGACCACTCGGCTGGCGGTGGTGATGTAAAGGAGCATGGGCTCCTTAGGAGTCGGAGCCGCTAGGACAGGTGGAGTAGTCAACATCTTTTTGAGCTGGAGAAAAGCTTCATCCGCCTTGTTGTTCCACTCGAAGAAGGTGGTTTTCTTCATGAGCTGGTACAGGGGAAGAGCCCTCTTGCCCAGCCGACTGATGAATCGGTTGATGGATGCCAAACAGCCAGTGAACTTCTGCACATCCAGCAGTCGGGTGGGCACTTCCATCCTCTCGATGGCCTTGATCTTCACTGTGGTTGCACTCTATGCGCGCTCGAGACCGGAATCAAGAAGCTGGTCGGCCGGGTACTCCAAGACGATTTTCGGGTTGAGCTTGATTTGAAATCGGCGCAGGTTCTCAAAGGTCTCCTTGAGGTCTTCTAGCAGCGCCCACGCCTCCGCCTTCACCACCACATCGCCCACGAACGCTGGCGCTTCGCCGAAGTTGCTTGAGGAGGCACTTCTGCATGCAACGTTGAAACATGGCACCGGCATTCCTCAAGCCGAACGTCATGGTCAAGTAGCAGAAGGCTCCAAATGGTGTGATGGAGGCGGTCTTCAGTCTGTCGACCGGGTTTAGCTTGATCTGGTGATATCCTGAATATGCATCCAAAAAACTCAACAGCTCGCATCCGGCTGTGGAGTCTATCAGTTGGTTGATCCTCGGCAACGCGAACGGGTCCTTGGGGCATGCTTTGTTGAGGCTGGTGTAATCAATACACATACGCCACTGCTTGTTTTTCTTCAGCACGAGGACTGGGTTGGCCAGCCACTCCGGAAAGAACACTTCCATGATGAAGCCGGCTGCCAGCAGCTGGGCTATCTCTTCTCCAACGACTCGTCCCTTCTCTTCTAACAGGTGGCGCAAGGGCTTTCTGACCGGCTTGGCTTTAGACCGGACATGTAACTTGTGCTCAGCGAAATACGTCGGAACACCCGGCATGTCCTTGGGGGACCATGCAAAGATGTCCCGATTCTCACGGAGGAAATCGACGAGCTCGCCTTCCTATTTGCTGTCGAGGTTTGCACCCACGACAGCGCACTCTCCGGGTGCTCCGGTCCAAGGGTATCTTCTTTTTTCTTTGGTCGGGCTTGAACGAGCCTCACTTCCGACTCCTTGGGATCGGGCGACATCTTCGCTGCTTGCCCGCCATCGCCACAACCCGATCAAGGAGCCGCTTCTCAGCCGCGATCATGAGGGACTCGGCCAACCGACTGCTCTAAGTTGCGCAGGCGGATGACTTCTTGTAGTCGCCGGCTATGGTCAAAATTCCGTTGGAACTCGACATCTTCATTTTGAGGTAGGCATAGTGGGGATCACATGAACTTGGCGAGCAGGCCGCCAAGTAGTGCATGGTAGGGGCTCTCGAGGTCCACCACTTTAAACCAGATCGGCTCGACGGAAGTGATCTTTGTCCCTAAAGAGGACGCCTATCCGGATCTTGCCGATTGGTGCAGGAAAGGCCAGAACTATGCTATGGAAAACAGTCCGCTGGATCAAGCTGCTTTTGTTTGATTCTAACTTCTCCATGGTGTCTTTGTACAGGATGTTGATGCTGCTGCCGCCATCTATTAGAACTCGGGAGAAACGAGCGGCTCGCCTATCTGTGCCAAAGGTGGCATCCAAAACCAGAGCGTAGAAGCCGGGATTGGGCATCACTTCTGGGTGGTTGACTCTGCTCCAGCTGATGGGCTTATCGGATCAATGCATGAATTCTGGGGTCTCTGATGCTACTGCATTCACCTCTTGCTGCTGCAGCCGTCTGCTGCGTCGGTCATCGGCCACGCTGGTGAACACGACATAAGCTCCATGCTCTTCTGGATACTGCTTTGTATGGCTCGACCGTCTCGACCGCCTACTGGCCGGGCGGAGGAGGAGGCGGCTGCCCAGCAGGCGGGGGAGGCAAGAGGCCGTCTCCCTTGGCGATCCTGGTGAGCCAATGGCACTTCCGAGTAGTGTGGTTGGACGGTTTCGCACCACTATGGAATTTGCAGGGTGCATCCAGATTCTGCTCATATGAGAAAGCCGGCAGCCAATTGGGCTTGCCGCCCTTCTGGCGTTTGGAAGGATGCTACCCTTCCAGCTGCTAGTCTTGGACTGTCGCCACCTGCCGGCTGGTGGAAGCCGGCCGCGTGGCCTTGCGCTTGTGGTCGCTCAGAGTTGACGCCGATCGGTGTCACCACCGGGTTCGAGGAGCCTAAGGGGCCACTTTGCCGTGATGCATCGATTTGGATCTCTGGCTTCATGGAGGAGTCGGCCGTGGCGTGATGATATCGCTATGATCAATAGCTCGTTGAGGGTCGCTGCCTGTCAGCAGAGGAGTCGGTGCTTGAGGAGGTTGCCTTCTCTGCACCCGGCGTGAAGTACTCAATGGCATGTACCGTGCACGCCTTTGCAGGAGTTGGGCGGAGCTCGCCCAGGCGAGGTAGTCGCGAGTCGACTCGCTAGCCTTGCACGCACAAGGAGAGCTGGCGGGCTTGGGCCGCCAGGTATGTGCCGGTGAAGTTGCGACGAAGGCGCCGGTGAAGTCGACTCCAGCTGTTGATGTTGCGGGCTTCAGACCGTTTCAGCCATGTTCCGCCGCGTTTTGGAGCATGAGCGAACGATTTAACAAAGAACACGCTTATTGCGCTTGCTATATCGACGGCCGGAGTAGTCACAGCCAGTCCTCCGGCTTCACGGAGCCGTATTTGGGCGTTGTCTCTTGGGAGAGTGAACCTTGGGGAAGGGCTCGCTCGAACGCGGGGTCAAACACGGCGGACCCAACTCATCTTCTTCTTCTAGCGCCAGTGGACCGATGCGCACGGTCGATCCGGTGGCGGCATCGTTTTCTCGACTCTCTCGACGGGCTGAGGCGGTCGCCGAAAGTGTCGGGTGTTCAACAGCGGCGGGATACGCGCTTTTCCTCGCGAGGGGATGAGGCGGACACCGCCCCGCTGTTCCACCGCTCTTGGTGGCCGCCTTGGTCGTGGTTTCTATGGTGACATGAGTCCATCATGCGGCTGGCAGCCAGCTCCTTATCTCTTCTTCCGCGGACACCACCAGTCGGCGTCCGAGAGGTCGTGCCTTGATCTCGACGGGGAGGCAGATCGTCGTTTTGCCGGTGTGGCGCCTCGGGGCGGCAGCCGCGTCGAGGAGCCGCTGGACGCGCTCCGCCATCTGGCGACGCTCTTCGCCCTCGAATTTGTCCAGCTCTTCTGCCGCCGCTTGAGCAGCCCGGATGTTCTCCGCAGGCGTGGCGTAGACGGGGCGATCTGCCCCGAATAGGTTGGCGATGGCCACGCCGCGCTGCTGGACCGTGCCAAGGCGGCTGGGCCCATCTAGTGCCGGCGTACCACCCACGGCGCGGTCCATCTCGCGTTGATAGGCTTTCAACAGGCGTCTCATGCAAGCAAGCCTCTTGGCGCCCTCGACGAGCTGGATGTGAAGTGCTTCCAGCATCTCGGTGTCGGCATCTTCTAGGATGGGCGCCGCCAGGTCTTGCAGTGGTGTGTCGAGCGGGTCACGATCACCTCCGCCGGAGTGCTCGCCAGACCGGCGACAAGCACCTCCATGACGGTGAGAAGCCCGCCACTTCTGCCGAGGGAGCGTTCGTCAGAGACCACCACGCGCAGGGGAACGCTGGCGACGCAGGTTTGAGTCGATCAGCATCGGGTCGATGGAGCTTACAGACCTGTGTCCACAACTGGCTCGCTGGTGACGTGAAGTTGGTCGAGGAGGTCCGTGAGGCGGCTCTTGGGGCCGTCTGTGCTCGCGTCGGACGCGGGCTCGCCGGAGAGGTGGACTGTCGGGGTCAAAACCGGCGGATCTCGGGTAGGGGGTCCCGATCTATGCGCCAAGGCTGATGGTAACCTGAAGTAAGGGACACAGTGTTTACCAGGTTCGCGCCTCTCGATGGAGGTAAAACCCTACTTCCGCTTGATTAATATTGATGATATGGGTAGTACAAGAGTAGATCTACCACGAGATCATAGACGCTAAACCCTAAGAGCTAGCCTATGATGGTATGATTGTAATTGTGATCGGCCTTCTAAGGACCAACCTCTCCGGTTTATATAGGCACCCGAGAGGGCTAGGGTTTACATGGAGTCGGTTACAAGGAAGGAAATATAATATCCGGATCGCCAAGCTTGCCTTCCACGCCAAGGAAAGTCCCATCCTGACACGCCGACGAAGTCTTGAGTCTTGCATCTTCACGCTCAATAGTCTGGACGTTGCCACATACCGCTGTCCGGACACCCCTAATCCAGACTCCTCAAGAGTCTCGAACCAGGCTTCAATGACGATGAGTCCAACGGCATTCTTGTCTTCGACATTGCAGGGGGGTAATTTCTCCTAATACCCAAAGTGCTTGTTACGGCTAATAGTGTCCGCCTCCAATCAATGTTGTGCTCTCGGCTTCGTGCCTCAAGAATGACCATCTCCACGTGTCGAGCTTAATGCGAGGAGTCGAGGCATTTTTGCATTTGCCACCTCGATCCTCCGGCGAACCGCCTATTTGAAGGGACGGGATTCTCAGATCCAAACCTCAATCTCCTCCCAGAGCCAAGATCCAACAGAGCACTCTCAAATAAAAGCCATTCCAACATGGCCGCCGTCGCAGCTTCTTCTGCTTGCCATTCTGCCCAAGTCGTGGAATTGGGAGAGTGTTCCGCCTCATAGCCGCTTGACAAAGTTGCAAACCCAAGGGTTTCTCCAATCATGCTCATGGTCTCCCTCCCGAGCTGGAATAGCCTTCTTATGACGGAGGAGACCAAGCCGAGGATCTCCTAACCCATCTCCGAGGAGCGATATGACTCGATCCTCATGTGCCGAGGGGCATTGGGTTCCTTATCCACCTGCTTTCAATGGGCCCGGAGTTCTACGACCTCCGGCCATAACGATCTTACCCTGGGGCTCTATTCGCACATAGCGGGATATGTTGCCTCGTGCGGCAGCTGTTTCTAGGCTGCTAACCACACTTCCGACATGGCGAAGTTGTTCCGCTGCCCCGCGCGCCAGGTGGAGTCCCTATGTTGGCGGGCGGGGCCGGTGTCGCTTCTGGGAACGGGGTCCCAGCACTTGCTCGCTCGCGCTCGCGCGCGGGCTCAAAGGAGGCCTGTGACAGCCCATCTTCATCAACTCAAGACGCCGAGGGGCTGAAGATTCGCTGGGCGGACGACAAGGAGCTTCTCGCACGGCCTCGCCAGTTGGCTCATGAGGAGGCGGAGAGTTCAAGGCAGGTACTCGCGAGGTGCCCATGACGCAAGCCATGATTTACCAAGGGCGCGCCGGGCCAAGCTGCAAGGCGCCCCTCCTTTCCTCTTTGGTGCAAAGGGAGCAAGCGCAGCGTAGAGCATCAAGCAAAGTCATTCGCTTTCAGGCAACAAGACCAAGACTAGCCCCAACGGCTGGAAGGGAGTCATCGTGGGAGCCCAAGCAAAGGCCATCACTAGAGCTTTGGCAAGGCGAGGCCAACTTTAGTCGATAATGTACCCATTGTTCCCTTCAAAATGGCTAATTGTTGGCGCCTTCCCGCCAATATTTGGGAAGAGGCCCAGGCCTTCGCCTATAAATAGGAGTAGCCACACTCAGAGTAGGGGGATCGGAGGAATCGCAAGGATAGAGAGGCGGGCACTTGGAATCCAGAGAGAGAGATAGAGACCCGATCCTCAAGCTAGAGCGACGGAACACCACCTAGCAGTTCATCACACCCACCAAGAACAGACTGCGAGGCTGTTCTTCCCTCAGACTGCTCTCAATAGCCCCAGAGGCAATCCACCACACCACAAACTAGAGTAGGGTATTACACCACAACGGTGGCCCAAACTAGCATAAATCTCGTGGTCTCTTGTGCTGTTCTTTCTAGTAGTTTAGGTCCCTCGCGATTCGGGCGAGGTACGAGACGGTGGAGGGTTGGATCTCCGCACACACCCAGAGTTTGAACCTTAAGGGTCTGCCGAACCCGAATCGACATTTGGCGCATGTGAGGCAGGTGCGCCGAATCTGCTTTGCCGCTTCGTTTTTCCTCGACCACCGCACCATGTTCCGACGCTGTCGGGCTCAATGCCAGCGCCGAGCCGCTTCCCATGTCGCCCAGACCGCCTGCCGGGCGGGCGCCCACGCTGCTCCTCGTCACCGCCGCTAACGCCGCCATCGCCCGGCGGGGAACGAAAGCAGCAAGCGCTGCCCCAAAGACTCCGGCCCATGAGGTGGGCTGGCCGCACCGCCACGCTTTCGCCACCCCCGCTGGTTCTTTTCGCCACGCATACCGCGCGGCCATGGAGGCCCGAAAGGCGCCATCGCGCCAAGAGCTCCTGCGCTATCGCCTGCCGACGACGCCTACGAAGAATGGCTCTGACCGAGTCGCCGAAGCTCGCTGGTAGGCGTAAGAGGCGACTGCCCATCTGCCCAGACACAAGACTGCACTCGCTTCGCTGGCGATGAAGCTTCTGGGCGCCCCACCGCCTCTCAAGACGGGCGCCGGTTTCTAAGGCTGTGTCCCGGGCGGAACCTGCTCCGCCAGCGCCATGCTGCAAGAGCAGAGTTGTCAAGAAGTTCTCGCCAAGCAAGAAGCTGCCCGAGCGCCCCCCACTCCAAAGACGCCAATACCCTCGCGCTGCCCCCAGCCACGGGCGCAGGGAGGCCCACAAGACCAAGCCTTCGCCGTCCGAGGCCCCGCGCCACGGCGGGCTGCCACGCTTTCACCTCCGAAGAAGAGCAGCGTCATGCGGGCCCGCCAAGTTCAAGCCGGACCTGCCTCCTCGCTACAACGGCACCGCCGACCTTACGGAGTTCCTCCAGTTTCACGAGCTGGGCATCGAGGCTGCCAACGGGATGAAAAGGTCATGGCGTAACTGGTTTCATGGCGCCAAGGACGGGCCCGCACCTGCCTCAATCGCCCTGTGCACGCATCTTCTTCGGGCCAAGATGCGCACTTCTTCATCGCCAACTTCTGTGGTATTTCACGACCGCCACCCGCCGCGGAGCTTGCATGCGCCAATCAGCAGCAGCCGTGGGAAACCCCGCAAAGTACATCCAGCGGGCTCAACAACGCTCGCTACCAAGATCCCTGTGGTAACGGAGGACGCCATCATCTCGCTCCGACGGGCGCGGCGCGACGCCAAGATGAAGGAGGAGCCATGGCGATGCATGAAGATCTCGTGGCACCTCCTCGAGCTGTTCAACTTGGCGCACTAAGTGCGCCAGTGGTGAGGAGGGCGCCGCCTCCTCAAGCTGCCTCGCCGGATCCCAAGAGAAGAAGTCCAAGGCCAAGGACGGAACCGCAAGGGGCTGTCGCGTCCTCGCGTCAACCCAGACACCAAGCGAGGAAGAGATCAGCCCGAGTCCTCCAAGGGCAGACGGCATCTGCGGTACCACGACCTCCACACCCACAACACCAATGAATGTCAAGAGCTCTAGGCCGTCAGGCGCGAAGGAAGGGTCGGCAGACGCCTGAGCGCAGCGACCGGGCTACGACCGAGGAGGAGGAAGGAATGCAGACGCTGGGAAGACCGCGTCTGTGCTGGGGGTGGCGCGACCAACCTCGCGAGGATGGCCGGCAAGACCCACTCGCGAGGGGGGCCGGAGGGATCAGCTCGTGAGGATCGCCTCCGCCGGGGCCGCCAAGGAGAATCAAGACCGCCATCGATTTAGGGGCTGGGGCTTTGTGAAGCGCGGCGATCGCTTGATCTTGGGCGGAGCTCAAGTCCCAGCCTCTCACCGAGATCTTCAAGCAGTTCACTCATGAGGTGAATGCAGTCCTCCCAAGCTCGAGTCCACACGCCTCCTCGTGGTCGGTGCGCCATCACGCTCAGCCTCAGCGGATCAGCCTGGCGCGCAACACAGCCGGAGTTCTCCCAATGCTTTGCTCCCCAATCATCAAGAATGCTAGTCACCAAGACCTCATCGACGGGCGGAGCAGGCTCAACGCCCCGTCTGCGGAGACATTCAACAATCTTCGTGCTCTTACAACAGCTTCAGCCAACCAAGCCTTTCTCCGAGTCACCAACGGCTCCACGGTCCCGACCGGCAGGTTCCGCCTCGCCACCTTTCGGGCCCCGCGACAACTACCACACCGAGCTCATCGACTTCGACGAGCCCACATTAGCCTCGCCGCATAACGCCATCCTCTGCACCAAGGCTATTAAATTCATGGTCAGAACTCCACCATGGCTACAACGCCCTCAAGATGCCGTGAAGCGCGGGGTCATCACGGTGCCCTCGTGAAGAAAGAGACGCAGAAGCAGCTCCCCGGAGCGAGCCTTTCAGCCGTGATCGCTGGAAGACCTGCACCACAAGAGCAGGAGGCCTCCCGAGGCCGCACCCAAGAAGAAGAAGACATAGACCGCCCGCTCTTCAAGAGACAGCCCTCAGGTCCGTGATTGGGCTGGGGGAGTCTCCTTCCATCGCGATAGGAAAGCGCCTGGCGCCTGCCTCCTTAGCGTGGCTCGGGACTCTCCCCGAGGGCCGCCGACCGCCAAGGTCTCGAGGGAGGCGCTTTGGGCACCACGTGGAGGCGTGAGTTCAAGCACGCATTCCCGCAAGGTGAGCAAAACCAAGGGCGTAACCTCAAGAGTTCTGCCGCAAGGCCATTCAAGAGCCACAGGAGTCAAGGGTCATGAGGGGCTGCCGCCGCCACTCGCTGTGGGCCCCCATCCAGCGAGGATGGTGGGCTGCGCTGTCAGACGACATACCAGGCTCAACCGAGCCACATCTCAAGAGCGCCTGCCCTCGCGAGTGGGACGCGAGGCAGGTCCCCACAGCACACGCACGCATGCCTTACGGCTCGCCAACGCGTTGCCGCGCACTAGCTGCCTCATGAGGACCATCCTGGAGGCTCAAGAGGTCGCACGCCTGCAGCCTCGGCGGAGATGGAGATGGTCCGCAAGGAGCTACCAGGCCCGAGCCTCCCGAGGCCCCAAGGCCCGGGGCTCATGAGGGTCGGCTCGCAGAGCCCACCGAGTCTGCTACACCGACACCCCTTCATCCCCAACATCACCAGTGACATCTTTAAGTTTTATTTCCGGGCCGAGCGCCTTCTGTGGTCAAGATATTCCTGTGCCGTGGGTCTGGCCCCCGCTGCATGTATCCCTTTATTTCATGTCATTAGCTTATCCTCGCTGGGGCGCCTCGGCTGCATCATCCCTGCCGCCGGCCAGTCCCAGCTGCATGTATCCTTCCTACTTTTCCTTAGGATTATGCTCTCGCCCACCATGCTTGTTATTTGCGCCTTTTCCGGGTGGCGGAATCTTGCACGCTAAAGGGGGTGCTCGAGCATCGCGACTCGTGGCTCCTACCGACTCTCCGCCCTCACCTCCGGTCTTGTCCATGGCATCGCGACCGGCTTGCCACCGACGGCCGAGACCAACCCGAGAGTCGGGACCCGAGGACGAGAGTTGCGGCGTCACCCTTGCTTATGCTAAAGGGGGGGTTCCCGAGCATCGCGACTGTGGCTCCTACCGCTCTCCGCCCTCACCCTCTGGTCTTGTCCATGGCATCGCGACCGGCTTGCCAACGACGGCTGAGACCAGCCCGGAGCCGGACCCGAGGATGTAGAGTTGCGCCATCATCTAATCCAGCTTATGGTTAAAGGGGGGCGCTCGAGCATCGCGATCAGTGGCTCCCACCGCTCTCCGCCTCACCTCCGGTCTTGTCCATGGCATCGCGACCGCTTGCCAATGACGGCCGAGACCAGCCCGAGAGCCGGACCAAGACGAGAGCACCGGGCGCCTCGCCAAATTTACAGAACACACTCCAAGATAAGGCCTTTGAGCCAGCGCAACACGCCTTGAGGTAGGGCTCAGTGGAGTCCCGCTACCGCTCACGGGTGCCCCAACACACCTCGCGAGGCCTCTCGCTTCCAAGGCAACTAACGGCAGGATTCAACGACGCCACGGCGAGCTCTTGTTCCTTTTTGGTGAACCCAGGTCCATCCAAGGGGCACGAAACGACCTTGCTACGCATTCTAGCCGCCAAGGCACGGGCCTAGCGCCGCACTGTGAAGCATTGTCCCGACCTCAAGATAAGTCACCGGACACACCTAGTCATCGCCACACCATCCCCACACTCATGCGCACTCCGCCTTAGCAACGCCGCCTTCCTTTCACCGAATGATGGCTGCTTGAGCGCCAAGGGGACCCCCGAGCATCGCGACTAGAGGCTCTTTACTGGACTCGGCCGCCACCTCCTAGCCTTGACCACGCATCGCGACTGGCATACCAGCGACGGCCGGCCGCCTTTGGGATCGGGACCCGACGGCGCAGAGAGCACCAAGCCCTCACGAGGTCTGGAAGGAATAAACTGAGCTAGAACGGAATGAGCATCCCGCACCGCCTCACAATAAGGATCATATTGACAAACGGCTACAAACATCTTACAAGCCCCCTGGGTACATTCTGGCTCTCGCAGAACAAAAGACGCGAATCCTAAGGAGTCCTATCTACTGTGGACCACCGCGCAGACGCCATCATCAACAAGTAATACCCGTCCGGAGCCAACCCCATCCAGATCAGGGCGGCGACGACCGACGAGCCCGCCTGCCTCGGGAGCGGCGCAGGCTCGGGGCTCAGAGCTGCCGCCGCCTGCCCGGCGCCGCCAAGAGCTCGGTGGAGTCGCTGGATCCTCCCGCGCCTTCGCCGCCTCGAGAAGCTGCCAAGGAGTGGTCGGTCGGCCTCGCCTCACCACAGCAGACCCCCACCACCTCTCCGGGCAGCACTCCAGCCGGGCGCACCTCCGCTGAAAGACCTTGAAGGACACCACCAAGCACCATCAGACCTGTGTGGATCGTGAGGGCGCCTGGCCCCGCAGACCTTGGGCGACCTGCCCCAGCCTCGAGTCATGAAGACCTCGCCTGGGCAACTACCGCAACCTCTGCCCTGTCATGAGGGTGCCTGCAGCCGGGCGTGCTGCAGCCAGAGTCCCAGGGGCCTCGCCGGACGACGGAGGCGAAGAAAGAAGGAAGACGAATCCAAGACTTAGGAGGCGCGGCGACGCTGGAGCATGAACTCCCAGCAGAGCCTCGGCGTGGACTCTGTGGGAAGACGACACCTTCGTGGACTGGCCAGGCGCTTGCCGGGCGGCCCCGCCATGGCGCCGCTGCCGCCTTCAGGCCACCATTCACAAGCAGACAAGGGAAGAGGAAACCCTAGTGGCGGCCGCACGCACCAGGGCATGGGCGCCTCGGCGAGCGCCTCTGCCCCGACACTCAGAGAGCAAGCCGCTTTTGGGGGAGCAGGTCAGATCCTCTTGAGGAGCCTTTCCTTCTTCCCCGAGAACCGGCGGATCGGAGCCATGGCAAACAGCACGAGACGAGGAAGAGGAGAAGCAAAAGGATAGACTGAAGGGCGCGCGCTGCCGCACATTTATGGCCGTGAAGGCCAACCGCCGCCTCCACGATCACCAATCATCATGACCAACTCGCATGCAGGGACTTGTCGAACCGGGGCGGTTACCGAGGAATCGGGGAAACAAGGCCACCCACGCCCAATCAACCGCCACGCTGCGCCCAAGGCCGCAGTGTTAGGGGCCCGTGACGCTCACACTTGCCCTCTCGCCTCGCCGCCAAGTTCGGGCGCTTATGGGCCCGGGGCTATTGTCGGCGCTCGGGAACGGGGTCCTCAGATTTGCTCGCTCGCGCCTGCGGCGTGGCTCAAAGGAGGCCCAGACAGCCCATCTTCATCAAGGCAAGCTCAAGACACTCGCGAGGGGCCAGATTGCTGGGCGGACGACAAGGAGCTTCTCGTGCACGGCCTCGCCAGCCGGGCTCATGAGGAGGCGGAGAGTTCAAGGCAGGTTACCTCGCGAGGTGCCCATGACGCAAGCCATGACGCACTAAGGGCGCTTATTCGGTGCTTGCCCACGAGCCGCCCTCCTTTCCTCTTTGGTGCAAAGGAGCAAGCGCAAAGTAGAGCATCAAGCAAAGGCATCCGCTTGGGTGCAACAAGACCAAGACCATCCCCAACGGCTGGAAGGAGTCATCGGAGCCCAAGCAAAGGCCATCACCAGAGCCTTTTGGCAAAGCGAGGACCAACTTTAGTCAGATAAGTGTACCCGCTGTTCCCTTCAAATGGCCAATTGTTGGCGCCCTTCCCACTCAATATTTGGGAAGAGGCCCAGGGCCTTCGCCTATAAATAGGAGTAGCCACACTCAGAGTAGGGGGATCGGAGGAATCGCAAGGATAGAGAGGCGGGCATTTTGAATCCAGAGGGAGAGATAGAGACCCGATCCTCAAGCTAGAGCGACGAAACACCACCTAGCAGTTCATCACACCCACCAAGAACAGACCCTCGCGAGGCTGTTCTTCCCTGTACTGTTCCTCAATAGCCCCAGAGGCAATCCACCACATCACAAACTATAGTAGGGTATTACACCACAACGGTGGCCCGAACTAGTATAAATCTCGTGTCTCTTGTGCTGTTCTTTCTAGTAGTTTAGGTCCCTGCGATTCGGGCGAGGTACGATGGTGGAGGGTTGGATCTCCGCTGCACCCCTGTAGTTCGAACTTAAGGGTCTGCCGGAACCCGAACCGACACGGTAAGTATGGCGCATTGCCGAGTCCGGATACTCTATCCGCACTCCTAAGAAGGCACCAGAAAACTGGCCTTCAGAGTGGTTTTATATAAACGACGCCCCCTTCCGGATCCAGCCCGACAGGTCTCCGCATGAAGTTCAGCAACGCTTCGCCGAGGGCACGCTTTGTTGGCGCTTCGGGATCCCTCAAGAAGAGGACACG